>CM054062.1:284210974-286610974 GCA_028641055.1 Alopecurus myosuroides | reverse complement strand
TATACCACACGCACATATAATGGGTTAGAACACAAAGCTATATGAACAATTACTTACGATACCATGATACCACATGGTACATCTTCTTGCTTTGTGAGTTGATCAATATTAACCATCGCTTAGCACTTTGCCTTGATCGACCTTTTATCTTTTCTTCTCTCTTCATAATAATGATGTCTTGAAGGTAAAGATGAATGTTCACACAATACTTCTTCAAGACATACTTGATAAACCTTTTATCTTTTCTCCTCTCTTCATAATAATTATGTCTTGAAGGTAAAGATGAATGTTCACACAATATTCTTCTTCAAGACATATTTGCAATATGCTCAACTCTCTCATGACCAAACTTGGGATATTCACATGAATAGAACCTTGGTCACCACTTGATTATCTTGAATCCAACACATGGACATCAAGCATTGCATATGGACAAACTCTACAAGTATAGCTCAATGCAACCATTAGTCCATAGCAATTGTCATCAATTACCAAAACCACACATGGGGGAACCATGCTCTTTCGGAACTGAGCCAAAATACTTGACCTGATAAAATGATAAAAATAGGACTGAAAGAAATAAACAGAAACTGAACAAAAAATAAAGACAATGAGAAACAAAGAAAACCGAACAAAAGAATGAGAAATTATAATGAACTTATTAAGCCGGGGAACAAAGAAGTATACGCAAAAGAATGAGAAAATGGGATACATCCCTTAGTATCCCTTAATACACTAATCTTGCTCCACCGTTGTTTAACACTAATATATGAAAAAGAGTGGCTAATAGAAGACTAGATAAACTAAAAAAATGATCTGAATTCACAAACACCAAATAAAGTGATTACTTCAAAACTGATAATAACTAAATTGAAGACTAATGAATGAATTAACTAAAGATGTGAGAAAGTTGAAGAACAATTATGCAAAATAAAGAAAAAATGACTGAGTAACTTAAGAAAAAAAAAACGACGAACACAACAAAGAAAGACACTAGGGCAAGAGAGACTCGGGACTAAGGAGAGATAACTGAAGCATAAGGAAGTAAAAAAGACAGAGTGACTGAAGAAAAGACTAAGAAACTGAACCAGATGGTGTTTGACTGAAACTTACACTAAAAGGTTTATAGAACCACAAACTGAAGAAAAGAAATGGTGTTGACTGAAACTTAACTTAAAAGGTTCGGACAACCACTAACTAAACAGTGTTTAAACCAAAGAATGGATGAACTGAATAACGTAAACAAAATGTGGCACAAAATGGTGGATCCACCAAGACTGAATGACACGAAAGTGTAGGCAAATGGGGAGGTGGTGTGATAGTAGCCATAGACGCAGGGCCAGCCCGGAGGGGGGGGGGGCAGGGTGTGCGGCCGCCCTGGGCCCCCGAGATCGGGGGGCCCTAAGCCTGGATATGTGCAAGCAGCAGAGCAATCGTCGGAGGCGCCATTAGCACGTGCTGCAAGTTTTTCTGAGTCCCCGGGAAGAAGAGAGATGAAAGATTAGACAGAAAGAATGGACTTTTTGTTGATATGCTAGTTTTTTCCTTCCTGGGCCGTGCCTTTCTTCTTTTAGCATCGGGGATGGTTTAGTGGTGGGCCACACCGAGCTTGAGCACAGATGCCAGTTAAGGAATTGCCGGTTAATTTTTTTTTCTTGGACGATGGGATCAGCAATCCACGCAGGAATATAGTAAATTTATTTATTAGGGTATCTCTAGTAAATTTTGAAAAACCCATACCACAAAACCAGTTTATGTTATCCAGGAAACTGTGATATCGCGCGGGTTCAACGTTTTTTAGGGTACATGTTTAGGGAATATGTTCCATTTAAACCCGCACAATACCGCAAAACAGTCACAAAACAATGAAAAAAATATGCAAATGTCAGAGAGAGAGAGAGAGAGAGAGAGAGAGAGAGAGAGAGAGAGATGTTGAAAATATTAGCAATTTAGCACATGATTTAATTCGAAATAGCAGCAGATGAATTGCGACAGTAGCAAATACAGTAATCATGCAAATATCTAGATCTAGTACAGTAGACAGACTGATCCAATCTATAGCTAGAACTAGACATAAGAATTCCAGGAATATCTCATACAGATGGAATAGAGTTACGTACGATGGAGCGGTAGCGGCACCGCCGTTGTTGTTGTCCACGTCGGCCATGTCGTCGATGAAGAGGTTGCCGAGGTCGGGGAAGAAATCGTCGTTGGGGAAGTAGTCGCCGTCAGCAGTCGCGCGAGTGCGCTCCCCAAAAACCTGATCGCCCCTCTCCCGTACAGGATCATAAGAGGCGGGGTTCCGGAGGCCTGCTGTCCCTTCTCGCGGTGCACGCCGGAAGGAGGGATGGAGAAGACTTGATTGGCGGCGCAGTGTTTTGGAACGGTGGTGCGAAACCATATGACGAAGTGGCGGCTAGGGTTTACCGTATGCGCGTATTTATATGCGGGATGGGAGAGACGTGGGCGTAACTCCACGTCTGAGTCGGTTCGGCTCCATGATCCAGAAAGGAAACGGAAACGGTTTTGGAATTAACGCGTCCGTTAATTACCAAATTAATGACTCATTAAGTTTTCCCAATCGACAAAATAAACGCTCTCGGCTCGGCTCATTCCCGCAACCCGCGGCGCGTCGTGACGTGTCGTGACGAGGCGAGGCGAGGCGTGGCGAGGCGGGCGGCGGCGGAGGAGGAGCGCGCGTGTGGCACACCTCTCCTCTTGCATTGGCTACTCATACATGAGCTAGAATGGCTCACCTTATAAGGTGCTTCCACTCTCTCCAAACTACCAATGTGGGACTAAACTTTAGTCCCACTCACTCCACTTATTATTCATGAATGGGCCATGACAATTTCAGGATTTTAGTGGGCTTAGTGGGCTAGACATGTGAGCCCATACAAAATTCCAACAATCCCCCACAAAGTGTCATTAGCACATTTCATAAACTCTGTTCCAAAACATTGTCTATATATCGGTGTTAGTGGAGACTGTTAAGTTGAACTTCCACTTAGAACATCATGCTACACTAGTTCACAACTTGAATAGTGGACTACGCCTTGAACTACAAGTTTGCTGTGATACTAGTTTCACACAACGTCTGAACCGATACTAGGCTGCCGCAAGGCTTCCCCGCGGTTTGGAGCGTATGCGTCATACTCCGAAGGCCTTTCATGAGTTTATTAGAGAGCACCCGATTCTCATATACTGCGACGTTTAACAGTCAGACTCATATAGGTGAGTTCCTCAGGAGATGTTCTGTAGGACACATCTCTGCTTATATATATAAGCCACTTGGAACACATTAAGACAAATGTCAACCTACCATACAGATCAGGAGAGTATTGCATCTTTTATGGAGTGGAATAAAATATAAGGATACTCTCCTCTCAGCTGATCAACAGCTTGTCTCCCACTTCTAATTCACGGGATCTCCGATCACATAGAGTGGGTTACCACTGTGGTCAACTTATAACGTGGGCCTCAAACCCATCTCCCTCGATGCATTATCTATCACATTCCGTGATAAACCCTTTGTGAAGGGATCTGCCAAGTTCATAGACGTTTGGATATAATCCAACGCAATAACTCCGGAGTTCTTCAATTTCCTGACAGATTTTAATCTCCTCTTCACATGTCTTGATGACTTTGCATTATCCTTAGAACTGTTCACTTTGACGATCACAGTTTGATTATCACAGTTCATTAGGATTGCGGGTATTGGCTTTTCAACCATAGGCAAGTCCATCAAGAGCTCACGAAGCCACTCTGCCTCAACAGTGGCTGTGTCTAGTGCTGCGAGTTCTGCTTCCATAGTTGACCTCGTTAAAATGGTCTGCTTGCAAGACTTCCAGGAAACAGCGCCACCACCAAGTGTAAAAACATAACCACTAGTGGCCTTAAGCTCATCAGCATCAGATATCCAATTAGAATCACTATATCCTTCCAGAACCCTCGGGTTTCCGGTATAGTGAATTCCATAGCTCGCAGTGCCTTTTAAATAGCGCATAACTCTCTCAAGCGCACGCCAATGATCATCTCCCGGATTGGAAACAAACCGGCTCAATTTGCTCACAGCAAAAGAGATGTCAGGCCTCGTGGCACTCGCCAAATACATAAGCGAGCCTATAATCTGAGAATATCTCAGTTGATCTCTAGTAATCCGTTGATTCTTTCGAAGCAACAAACTAGCATCATATGGAGTTGAAGAAGACTTGCAGTCACTATACCCGAAGCGACTCAAGACCTTTTCCACATAGTGAGATTGAAGCAGTGTGATCCCACCATTATCATCTCTCAACAGCTTGATGTTCAAGATAACATCAGCTACTCCTAGATCCTTCATCTCAAAACAGCGAGATAAGAAATCCTTAACTTCCTTGATTAAATCAAGATTGGTCCCAAAGATCAATATGTCATCAACGTATAGACATAGAATAACTCCCTCGCCCCCACCATGGCGATAGTACACACATTTATCAGCTTCGTTTACAACAAAGCCTTCAGCAGTCAAAGTCCTTTCAAACTTCTCGTGCCATTGCTTAGGTGCTTGCTTGAGGCCGTATAATGACTTCAATAACTTACACACTTTGCCTTCCTGACCGGGTACTACGAAACCATCTGGCTGCTCCATGTAAATTTCCTCGTCCAACTCTCCATTAAGGAAAGCCGTCTTAACGTCCATTTGATGAACGAGAAGACCATGCGAGGCAGCCAGTGAGAGTAGCACACGAATGGTGGTCAGTCTAGCCACAGGTGAGTAAGTATCAAAGAAGTCTTCACCTTCTTTCTGGGTATAACCCTTGGCCACAAGCCTTGCCTTGTACTTTTCAATTGTACCATCAGGCCTAAGCTTTTTCTTGAACACCCACTTACATCCTACAGGTTTACACCCATAAGGACGATCAGTGATTTCCCAGGTTCCGTTAGCCAAGATGGAATCCATCTCGCAACGAACAACCTCCTTCCAGTAGTCAGCATCAAGAGACGCATAGGCTTCTGAAATAGTCTTGGGTGTGTCATCCACGAGGTACACAATGAAATCATTACCAAAGGACTTTGCAGTCCTCTGTCTCTTGCTCCTTACAGAAACTTCATTGTAATCCTCCTCGGGATTCTCAACGTGTTCTATCGGAATGGTGGATTCAGGAATCTCAGATAATTCCTGACTAGATGAAACAGGTTTCTCCTGATTTGATGAGCTAGACATATCCTTCATAGGAAATATGTTCTCAAAGAAAGTCGCATCATTCGACTCCATAATCGTACCAACATGCATGTCGGATACCTCAGATTTTACTATCAAGAATCTATAACCAATGCTATTAAAAGCATAGCCCAGAAGAACACAATCTACGGTTTTAGGTCCAAGCTTGCGCTTCTTGGGGATTGGTATATTGACTTTCGCCAAACAACCCCAAGTACGTAGGTAGGAGAGTTTCAACCTTTTCCTTTCCCATTCCTCAAATGGAGTAATGGTTTTATTCTTTGTGGGAACTCGGTTTAGGACATGACATGCAGTCATTAGCGCCTCCCCCCACCATGCCTTGGAGAGGCCCGAAGTGTCTAACATGGCGTTAACCAAATCAGATAGAGTTCGGTTCTTTCTTTCAGCCACCCCATTTGACTGAGGTGAGTAGGGAGGCGTCCTCTCATGAATAATACCGTGTTCAGCACAAAAAGAATTAAACTCGTTGGAAAAATACTCTCCACCACGATCAGACCTAAGCCGTTTAATTTTACGATCAAGTTGGTTCTCTGCTTCGGCCTTATAGTTCTTGAAATAAGTTAAAGCTTTATCTTTAGATTTCAGAAGATACACATAACAGTATCTAGTGGAGTCATCAATAAGTGTCATAAAATATTTCTTTCCACCTTTTGTCAATACGCCATTCATCTCACAAAGATCAGAATGTATAAGTTCTAGTGGTGCCAAGTCTCTCGCCTCCGCAGTCTTATGAGATTTGCGAGGTTGCTTAGCTTGAACACACACTTGACATTTGGAACCTTTAATAGTACTGAATTTCGGAATTAAACTCATATTTGCTAACCGCGTCATGCAACCAAAATTAATGTGACAAAGTCGTGAATGCCAAACATCACAATCATTATCGTGGCAAACATTATTAATAACTTTGGTGCAAATATCTGACAAGGATAAGCGGAACAAGCCTCCGCACTCATAGCCTTTACCAATAAATTGTCCATACTTGGAAATTACAACTTTATTAGACTCGAAAACCAACTTAAAACCATCTCGACATAAACGTGAGCCGCTGACGAGATTTTTATTGATGGAGGGCACATGATGAACGTTCTTCAGTCGCACGATCTTCCCCGAAGTAAACTTCAGATCGACCGTACCAACACCACGAACAGTAGCATGTGATCCGTTCCCCATCAGCACGGGGGAAGTCCCTGTGACCTGATAAGAAGAGAACATAGAAGCATCAGCACAAACATGTACATTGGCACCTGTGTCAATTAACCATTTAGGTGAATGACAAACTGAAAGAATAGTGGGAACTATACTGTACCCAGAGTCCTTCATCTCAATGTCAGCCATGACAACATTAGCGGTCTTGCCGCTGTTCTCCTGTTGCTGCAGCTCATAACGCTTAGGGCACTTTGGAGCCCAATGGGTCAGTTCACCGCAAACGTGACATGACCCCTTTCTCTTCTTGAAGTTGGTAGAGTGCGACGGCTTAAACTTGCCATCGGGCTTGCCTTTACCCTCGGATTTCTTCTTGTTATATTTAGGCTTGTTGGGCGGGTAATGTTTCTTCTGTACCACATGAGCAGAAGAACCTACCTCAGCAACCCGAGCACGTGTATCCTTTGCTCTCGCCTTCTCTTCCACATCAAGAGATCCGATGAGGTCCATAACGGAAAACTCCTGTCTCTTGTGTTTTAGAGAAGTAGCAAAGGTGCTCCATGAAGATGGAAGCTTGGCAATAATGCCTCCGGCCACAAACTTGTCCGGTAACATACACTTAAAGTGCTCAAGTTCTTTAGCGAGTGACTGTATCTCATGAGCCTGTTGAACAACAGAGCGCTCATCAGTCATCCTGTAGTCATAGAATTGCTCCATGACATACAGCTCGCTGCCAGCATCCGAGGCCCCAAATTTGGCCTCGAGTGCAGCCCACATATCCTTGCCGTTATCAAACGACATGTATGGATCCACAATAGAATCATCAATTATACCGAGGAGGGCACTTTTAAACATAGTGTCCATATTCTCAAAGGCCTCCAGCTGTGCTGGATTGAGATCGCCCTCAGGCTGCCCTTGGTGGCCGCATAGCAGCGCAAGGTTTGAAACCATAACACTGCTCTCGTGCGCCACCTCTTATAGTCCACACCCTTGAAAGGGTTTGGCCTTGTCGCCGCAATGACAGACGGCGCAGGTGCAACAAATTGCCTATAATCAGGTTTTTGGATTGTTGAAAATATTAGCAATTTAGCACATGATTTAATTCGAAATAGCAGCAGATGAATTGCGACAGTAGCAAATACAGTAATCATGCAAATATCTAGATCTAGTACAGTAGACAGACTGATCCAATCTATAGCTAGAACTAGACATAAGAATTCCAGGAATATCTCATACAGATGGAATAGAGTTACGTACGATGGAGCGGTAGCGGCACCGCCGTTGTTGTTGTCCACGTCGGCCATGTCGTCGATGAAGAGGTTGCCGAGGTCGGGGAAGAAATCGTCGTTGGGGAAGTAGTCGCCGTCAGCAGTCGCGCGAGTGCGCTCCCCAAAAACCTGATCGCCCCTCTCCCGTACAGGATCACAAGAGGCGGGGTTCCGGAGGCCAGCTATCCCTTCTCGCGGTGCACGCCGGAAGGAGGGATGGAGAAGACTTGATTGGCGGCGCAGTGTTTTGGAACGGTGGTGCGAAACCATATGACGAAGTGGCGGCTAGGGTTTAATTTATATGCGGGCTGGGAGAGACGTGGGCGTAACTCCACGTCTGAGTCGGTTCGGCTCCATGATCCAGAAAGGAAACGGAAACGGTTTTGGAATTAACGCGTCCGTTAATTACCAAATTAATGACTCATTAAGTTTTCCCAATCGACAAAATAAACGCTCTCGGCTCGGCTCATTCCCGCAACCCGCGCCGCGTCGCGTCGTGACGAGGCGGGCGGCGGAGGAGGAGGAGCGCGCGTGTGGCACACCTCTCCTCTTGCATTGGCTACTCATACATGAGTTAGAATGGCTCACCTTATAAGGTGCTTCCACTCTCTCCAAACTAGCAATGTGGGACTAAACTTTAGTCCCACTCACTCCACTTATTATTCATGAATGGGCCATGACAATTTCAGGATTTTAGTGGGCTTAGTGGGCTAGACATGTGAGCCCATATACATAGCCCATATAAAATTCCAACAAGAGAGAGAGAGAGAAAGAGAGAGAGAGCAAACCCTTCAAATTTGTGTCTCTTCTCTCCTGTACGGTGTCACGCGCTCATGCCGCCTGAATCTAAGTGAATAGTTGTGTTTTGTTCATGTGTCCATGCTGATCGTCGTTGGAGCTTCCCGCGCGCATTGCCGAAGAAAGAAGGGGGTCCCGGGTATCCTGATGTCCGTATTTCGACAGGCGACATCTAGCACGCCACATAGGGGATGCACACATTTCATCGTTGATCACCTTTGCTGTTTTTGTGGTCGCCATCTCCGAGCATGGCTTCGACCAAGAAAGCTTCGGGTGCCAAGAGCACCATCGTAACCGAACCTGCTGCTGCGCACACGCGTTCGTACACCAAAGCCTGCTCGACTCTGGGCTTGTGTCAAGCATGCGCACAACACAATTCAAGCGGCACATAATGAGGTCAAAACGATGAGCATCACGTGACCGAAGGTTGGCTGCTGGAGATTTGACAATTTGCGGTTCTCGATTCTCGATTCTCGGTTCTAGATTCGGTCCAGCTGGAGCATTTGGCCCAGGTGGCTGACGATTGCGATATAGTGTTCCGTGGTGAGAAAGGTCCGAGATGTGAGCAGATTGAGGCGATTAGAGCTAAGGAGGTCTACGAGGGGGCCCTTGCTGCCGCCCGCGCTCAAGTGGAGCGTGAGCGACAAGGGCCCCTGGATCCCTCTGGACCCGAGCAGGTAATGCAGGGGTCCGGTAGTGGATCCCCCCCTGTGGTAACCCCTGCGGGTGCTCCTGAGGCGCCCCCCAGACTGGGAGGAAGCGCGGGAGACCCGCCAACTCGGTGTCTCGTCCCTCGACCTCTGGTAGGGCCCGATCAGTCCCCCGTAAGGGGACAACCCCGTCAGGTTCCAATGAGTGTTAGCCATTTCATTTGGAACATGCGGGGGTTCGGGCAGGAGGGACGTCGCCGACAGCTTGTAGATTATCTTCGTGACGAAGACCCGGATATTGTCGGGATCCAGGAGACGATTCGGCAGGATTTTTCGATACCGGAACTGGAAGGCTTGAGTCGCCATAAGTATGCGTGGCAATGGCTTCCAGCCACGGGTCGATCGGGGGGGATACTCCTTGGTGCCAAGGAGGACTCCTTTGAAGTAGAAGATATGGACCGTGGTGAGTTCTTCCTGAGCATGTCATTGACCCACAGACGGTCTCTCCTGCGATGGGAGGTGATTGTTGTCTATGGTCCCGCGGACCATAGTAGATCCCCTGAGTTCCTCGAGGAACTCAGGGGTAAGATCAACAGGTGTTCTGTCCCTGTAGTGGTGGCGGGAGATTTTAATTTGATCCGCTCTCCTGAGGAGAAGAGTTCGGACAATGTGGACCTCCCGCGGATGAGGCTTTTCAACGACTTCATTGCCGACATGGCCCTTATTGACATTGAGAGAGTGGGGGCGCGCTACACCTGGTCCAACAACCAGGCGGATCCTATCCGCAGTGTGTTGGACCGTGTGCTGGTTTCAGTGGAGTGGGAAGCGGCCTTTCCGCTATGCGCTCTTCGTGCTATCACGCGTGTAGGCTCGGACCACTCACCATTGATCTTATCATCTGGCGGGTCGGTTGCCCCGCGGCAGAACCGATTCCATTTTGAAGATTTTTGGATTTGGCAGCCAGGCTTTGGGGAGGCGGTTCGAAGTAAGTGGTTGGCGGCGGCGGCTTCCCCACCTCGCAGACATAATGCGGTGGATGTGTGGCATTTTTGTGCCAAGAGCGTCCGCCAATTCATGCGAGGTTGGGGAGCCAACCTAGGCGCGGAGATACGCAGGAATAAAGCTTCTCTCCTTGGCCAGATCCAAGCACTAGACATAGTAGCGGATGCGGGGGGGCTCTCCCCTCTGGAGTGGTCCCAACGCTATGCCCTGGAGGCGTCCCTTATGGGGATCTATAAGGGGGAGGAAACGTACTGGCGCCAGCGGAGCCGCCAGAACTGGATCCTCAAAGGGGACTCCAACACGGCATACTTCCATGCCATAGCAAATGGTAGACGCAGGAGGTGCTCCATCCCGTTTCTGTGGGACGGCGGTACGCTCTTGGAGACGGAGGAGGCCTTGTCCTCCCATATTTACTCCTTCTATAAGGAGTTATTTTCAGCTACCCCCCGCTCGGGGGTGGCTTTGGCCGAGGAGACCTGGGCCCTTGGGAGCCGTGTGACTCCGGAGGAGAACACGCAACTGTTGATGCCTTTCCTTCCAGAGGAGGTGCAGCGGGCACTGAGGGAGATGAAAGTTAATTCGGCCCCGGGGCCGGATGGCTTGCCGGTCTCCTTCTTTCAGACCTTCTGGGAGACCCTGCAGGGCGTGATCATGCCAATGTTCCAGGAATTCTATACGGGTACCTTGGTGATGTCGCGCCTAAACTATGGTGTGGTTACGTTGATCCCAAAGGTAGTCGGGGCCACGGATATCCGCCAGTTTAGGCCCATCACTGTGATAAATGTGATCCAAAGGTTATTCGCCAAGGTGTGTGCAATGCGCTTAGCACCAGTGGCGGAGCGGATCGTACATGCCCTGCAGTCTGCTTTCCTCAAGGGGAGATTTATCCATGATGGGATCCTTGCTCTGCATGAGATTGTACATGAGGTCAAGGTTCGACAACATAAAGGGGTCTTTCTGAAGCTTGATTTTCAGAAAGCCTATGACCGTCTCGACTGGGGATTCCTCCGGCAGGTGTTGATGCGACGAGGCTTTGATGGTCGGTTCACCGCGTGGATTATGCAACTTGTCATGAGTGGCAATACCGCAATTAACATTAACGGGGACGTTGGCCCCTATTTTAGGTCGTCGTGTGGGGTGAGGCAGGGGGATCCTATTTCTCCCATCCTCTTTGACTTGGCGGTAGATGCCCTGGCTGCTATCTTGGATAAGGCCAGGGGTGCCGGCCACATCTCTGGGGTGGTGGGTCATCTCATACCTGGGGGAGGCATCACCCACCTGCAGTATGCGGATGACACTATGGTTATGGTTGAGGGCTCGGAGTTAGACATCGTCAACCTCAAGTTTTTGTTGTTGTGTTTTGAGGCCATGTCGGGCCTCAAAATCAACTTTGACAAGAGTGAGGTTGTGGTGCTTGGATACTCCCCCGAGGATCAACAACGCATAGCGGACAATCTCAACTGCAGGTTGACCACCTTCCCGGTAACCTACCTGGGAGTACCGCTGAGCGACTCCAGGATTCTGATCCGGGATCTCGAGCCTACTGTGGGTAGGGTGAGGAATAAGGCAGAACCCTGGCGTGGACGTTTTACCTCTAAGGGGAGCAAGTCCATCCTAATTGGGTCATGCCTATCTAGTGTCCCATCATATTTGATGGGGATTTATTCCCTGCCGGAGGGGGTACACGCAGCGTTTGACAAGGAACTGTCGAGGTTCTTCTGGCAAGATGCGACAGGGAAACAAAAGTATCATATGGTCAAATGGGCGGATGTTTGCGCCCCTAAAGACTTGGGGGGCATAGGTATTCTAGCCTCCCGTAAGATGAATGTGGCCTTATTGTTAAAGTGGGTATGGCGCATTCTACGGGAGGAGGGGGGACTGTGGTTCCAGCTTATTAAAGCCAAGTATCTACAGGAACGCCCGCTCCTGGCCTGTGAACGACAGGATGGTTCGCTCTTTTGGAGGTCCATCCAGTCGATTAAACAGGAGATCCGGAAGGGGGCGAGGTTTGGCATAGGAGACGGTCGAGGGACCATGTTCTGGTTGGACCCTTGGCTTCGGGAGCGGTCTCTACAGCTAGAGTGTCCTAGACTTTTCGCGATCTGCTCGGAGCCCTCCCAACTAGTGGCCGCAGCGTTCCAGAATGGGAATTGGAGCATCTTGTTCCGACGCTCCTTTGGGCCGGCGGAGGCTGCTGAGTGGGAGGCTCTCAGGGGAGACTTGCCCGAGTCCCTTCCCGGAGGGGCGTATCAGGTGTCCTGGTCGTTGACCCCCTCGGGAGTGTTTTCGGTCAAGTCGGCGTATAGAGCCCAATTCTCTGGGCCGGCTAGAGCTTGGGCCTCCCACCTGTGGAAGGCCCCAATCCCGTTGAAGATAAAGATTTTCGTTTGGCAACTTCTTCGCGATAGATTGCCCTCCGGTATTGAAGTGGCCAAGCGCCATGGGCCGGGGGATGGGGTTTGCCCGCTGTGTAGGTGCCCGGAATCCAGCACACATATTTTCTTTGTGTGTCCGGCGGCCCGGTTTTTGTGGAGTTTCGCCCAGGAGGCGCTGGGGCCGTTGTGGCAGGCCTCGGACCTTGGGGAATTCCTAGAAGACCAGGCGCACCGGGCCGGAGGGGGTGGTCGCCTCTTCTGGCTGGTGTTCGCGTCTATGATGTGGTCCCTGTGGACGACTCACAATAAAATGGTGATAGAGAAGATTTTTCTGCGTCGTGCGTCTGACGCCTTATTTAAATGCTTGGCTTTGTTGCAGCAGTGGTCCCCGCTCTGTAGACAGCGGGACAGGGCGCGACTTGACGACATCATCGACCGACTGCTCGTTGCCGCGCGCCGCATCGCCTCCGCGTCGTCTTCCTGAGGCGCGGCTCCCCCTCCCCCTCCCGGAGGATCTATAGCTTCTCTACCCACACCACCCCCCCCCCCCCCCCCCGCCGCCCCTCTCTTGCTTTTTTTGCCCACTCTAGTCTTTTTTCTCCCTTTGGGCATTGTGTGTGCTGCTGCCCCAGCAAGTGGTAACTGCTTTGGTTCTGGTTGTATTCGCTACTTTGTATGGATGTTGTGGTTGCTTTATTTATAAAGCGGGGCGAAAGCCTAGTTCGAGAAGATTTGACAATTTGCCACACTTTATATACACAGCATTAAAATCATGCATTCGTCAGTTTAAAAGAAGAGAAAACAGTGTATCTAGATCTAGATGAATATTGTTTGGAGTAATATTGTTCCTAGACGGTAGTGAGGATAGTCAAATTACACATGCATTTTGTTTAAAAAAATAATTACACATGCATGCATGCGTATATATATGTCACTATGGGAGATAGGTGCTTTGCCGATCGACTGATGTTGAGGGGATATCAAATCGATTTCACGCACAACGAACGGTGTGAACTACTAGTATGGATCCAAGAAGTCATATGGCACGAGGCTTTCCTTGAAGAGGAAGAGGCCCGATGTACCTATCCTGCCCTTACCAAACTCTATCGTTCTCAGGATTCTCTTCTCCCTGATGTGGTACAGCATGGCGAAACTAGAATTGTAGCTCCCCACGAGAAGCACGTCGGGGACACCGGTGTCCGTCGCCCAACGGTCATCGAAGTTCGGCGGCATGTGGATCCGGTAGCGGCATGACCAGCTCCGGTCGTTCTCGTAGTCCTCGAGCACCCAGAGTTCCATGGAATCTGAACTGGGCTCGTTGGCCGTCGCGGCCAGCATGCCGTCCAGCTCCAGGAGGGAGATATCCATCGGCCCGTAGTACGGGTCGCTCGGCCACGGCGGTCTCGATATTAGCTGGAAGGCCTCCGACACCGTGTCGAACGCCAGGATCTTCTCGGCGTTCTTTGCCACAGGATGCATCGCCCAGTGTAGTTTGCCGCGGTGGTGGACGTGGTGGATGAGGACGCTGGTGAACATCTCCAAGACCACGCCGTCGGCCACTGGTCCCAGCCGGCGAGGAGGTTCTGAGGCGGCGGTGACCGAGAAAACGTAGTGCGCCGCGGGGCCGGTGTGCTTTCGTTCGTTGGCGAGGACGAGAAGCCTTTGCTCGCCGGACGGGCCGTGGCGGTAGAAGCCGCACATCCGCACGATGTTGCCGTAGCAAGAAGGTGGCACCAGATCCAGCCACACCCCCTGCCTGGTAACCGGGTTGCACACGTAGAAATTGCAGGTGCAGCCTCCCGAAAGGGATTCCTCGAACAGCAGGAGCCCGTCGCAGGAAGCCAGCATGGAGCGAGCCACACAGTGCTTGGGGTAATGGAGGTGGCTCCGCTGCCTCATCGAGTCGTCGTCTTGCTGCAGAGAGAGCGGGATGGTTTCGAGGACAGATCCTTCTCCTGACACGGCGAGCAGCTCGGCGGGTTGCTGCTCGGCGTGGGCTGCGAGGAAGGAGGGGTCGGTCGTGATGCGGTGCCAAGTCTTGCACACGGCTCGGGACCGGAGCACGGCGGAAGACGGCAGCCTCTGCAGGATCGCCCATACCACGTCATCGGCCAGAGTCGCGTTTCCGCTTGCACTTTCACCGGGCGACGACATCGAATCGATCATCGTCGTATCTCTTCCTTTCTAGTCTAGCATACGTCTTTGCCGTTTTGTTTTCGGGGATCACCATAGACGTGTTTATATATGTATAATCAACTTGACCTGAATAGTTTGTCCGGTTCGATTTGAATTTTCAGTAGAATCATATTCGAATTGTTATTGCGTGTGTTAGTTGTCATTGATTTCTTCCCATTGTAGGACCCACGGTTTTTTTTGAATTTTTGTAGGACCCACAGTTTGTACCGCACCCGGAGCCGATTCGATTCATGTCAGACAAAAGACCCATTTTTGCTGAGTATCATGATTCTATTAGGAATAACGTAGGATTTTATTATATCTTGCCTTGTACTCCAATTAGTTCATTATACTTCTATATATATGTCCATGAGGCTCAACCAATAAATAAATGATTCCACCAATCCCTCTCTATCTTTCTACATGTATCAGCCTAACACGATTCAATCCTAGCTGCCGCCGCATCCGTCTCGCTCCGCCTCCGGGGAGAATCTCTATGATCGTCGCCGGGGGCTGCGCCGTCCGTACCTATTGTTTGTCCGCCGGTCCTTTGGATCGGCTGCTCTAGAGAGTCCTTTTCTCCGCCGGTCGCTTGGCTGGCGTTTTCTTTTTTGGTTTTTTGATCTAAGATCAATTTGAGTCACCCATAGCCGTCGTCGTTCTCACGTTCCTCAACTCCAACTCCGGTGCGACTGTCGGCCTCTTCATCGACATGGCGACCCACACGCCGGCCCGCAACAGCCGTTGTCCGCGCAGCCTCTTCGCCGCCTCGCTGCTCGCGCAATACAGCGGTCCATTCGCGCGTCTGCTGACTATTGCTCTAAGCCTGCCGTCATCGCCCTGCTTCGATCTGGATCCCTTTGCCACTCGACCTCCAACCACGACGCCCTCACGCATGGCGCCTACATAGGCGACGTCCGCGTTCCACCGGTCAATGCCTGTGCTTGGCGCCGGCTTGGCCTTGGTTGCCCCGGCGTTGGCATTGTGTTAGCCGCTCGGCCTCTCTGCCGCCCCACCTCGCGTCACGCCGAGCGTCGCTTCATCCACCTTTTGGCTGATCGGATTGAGCACTCGCCCTCCCGCGATCAGTCCCAACCACGTCGTGGAGCTGACTCGTGCAGTTGTCCGCGTGCGCCCCTGGAGGATCCAGTGAAGAGCATACCCGAGTATGAGCGCATATCCACCGATCGAGCAACGGGCTGCCGCTCTGTCGCCCCTTCGAGCCGCAACGTCGCCTCCCCGTGATTCTCCCGGCGGCGTCCCCGACCTGCGCGCTGCGACTTTGTCGCCCCTACGGCCCGCAGCGCCGCGGTCCATGCCGCCGCCCTGGGGCCGTCCTGCCATCTACAACGACCCGCACACTTTTGCCGCGTCACCCCTTCAGGCCGTAGCGCCAAGGTACGCGGTCCATGCCGCCGCCCCCAAGGTCTTCCCCGCCATCGCCCGACACGTGGTCCACTCCGTTGTTCCTGCGTGCTAACGTCTCCGTCGTATGCGCTGTGCCACCTCCCTTGGCGCGCGAACGCCACCGCCCACGCATGTTCTTCGTCACACCGTTGAGTTCTTCTTTCCCTACTTCGAGCACCGCCGTCACCGTGCCACCCGTGTCGATGCCGCTCATCCGAGTCGTGCCGCCTCTTCCGGCGATCGACGTGGACCTCGGGGACTACCTCTGGTCTCGCCGGCTACATCGTTATCCACCTCTCCATCTTCGTCCAATAACAGCTCATCGCCAGCGTTGCCTTCATCTTCCCCGGCCACTTCATCTACCGCGACAACCGCGACCGACATCGGCGTTATAACGATCGGCGCGGCAACTGTCGTCGAGACCTTCTTTCCTAGCCCCTCGACATGGCGGACAACTCGTACTGGTCCCGGTCTAAGCATGCCCGGTGTTGGCAACACTGATATGTGTCTTCATCTAGGACGTGGCCTCGGGCATGGCAAGCTCGGTGTGACTCTTCGTCAACATCGTCTTCGTCTGTCTACGCATGCCCGGTCTGGCAAAACTGACATGTGGCTTCGTCCATGGTGTGTTCCCGGGCTTGGCACACCCGACATAACGCCTCGTAAACACCGTCTTATTTCTGAAGTCGCCACTGTCTTCTTCACGACGTCTCGCGCTTCGACTGACGACCGCCCGCCAGTGTTGCTCTTTCCGACCCACGCTGCGCCCCTAACTACCCAGCTCCCCTTGTGCCCCTTGCAGGCTACTCGTCTCCTTGACACCGGCTACCCCGACTCGACATCGGCCAGTCGTCTCCCGCACGGCTACCTTGTCTACGGCTTCACCACTAGGCGCTCTCGGCTACCTTGACATTGGCACAAAGGGCTACCGCTTTGCTTGGGCAACCTCGCATGCTTCCACTTCCGCCACAACATCCGTGATGCTTCGACCGTTACGACTATGGTGGGGATGTCCATCGGCTCCGCCTTCGGATTCTTCTATAGTCGCATCAGCTGTGTCCCTATGTTGTGTCTACGGGGGGATGTTGAGTATCATGATTCTATTATGAAACATAGATAACATATATTCTATTCTACCTTGCCTTGTACTCCAAGTAGATCATTGTACTCCTATATATTTTCCCATGAGGCTCAAGCAATAAATAAACTATTCCACCAACCCTCTCTATCCTTGAAGAGGATGGGGCCTCAACAATCCCCATGGCGAGGGACCTAAGGTTTCGTAACGGAAAAGACTTTGGTGGACTACTCGGCTAGATGGATTACTGCCCTCCTGATTCTTATTAACTCGAAGAACAAATTACGTCGGTGCGCACAGATTGGATCTAGCGTAGCTCTGGATCTAGGGTTCGTTGTTCTGCTACGACCCCCTTCCGTATTTTATATAGGTAGGCGGGTCTTGTAGGACTCGATGTCGAGTCGGTTTCTCACCTTTCCTAACTTCCTGGTCAAGTCCTTCTTTGAGTCCGCTATAGCTTAGCCTTTGTCATGGGCTTCAATATGGTTACCCGAAAGCCTTCTATAGGCATCCCGTGTCGAGCTGCACCTGATAGGCCCATCGTGGGGGTGTTTTGGGTACCCCCATGTTAGTAGCCCTCAAGTGCCTGATGGAGTCGAAGACTCGATCAAGGGACTCAAACTCCAAATTTAGGGTGACTCGGATGTATTTTTGTATCCATTTTTATGGATATAACTCAATAGGTTTGATCTACTCGACTGGTCGAGGTCAATTAAATTCACTCGGGAGAAAACACTATTGGCCTACTCAGGCTTCGAGTCCTCAGGCTCGAACCTGGAAAAAACCTGAGGTAATCTGACTCGTGCCGCTAAGGCCTTATCGAGTCAAATACCAGTTGTCAGTTATTTTACCTAACGCATCCGTCAGGATTTTTGTTACACCTGTTGGTATGGAAAAAAATACCGAGTAGTGCAGCAAAGGTGCAACTCCAAGGCCGTTGGAACTGATCCTCGGGTCTTACCTTCGTGCAATGAACACGACATCCGGAGTTTAAACCCAGCTGTGCGATATGAGGAATTGAGTGCTTTGGCACAATTCATTCGAGTTGTCTATCTGTGTTATAGAGGAGAAAATCTAGACTCGTATATCTTCCCCGAGACCTCGTACGCTGCAGTTTTTAACCAAACTTTGAGTGATATTTCCGATCACTCGAGTCAGCAAAAACACGAGTGGTATTTCTGACCACTCAGTTCTTTGTTCCGTCGAGTGGCAGCTTCACCTAATGGCGTACCACTCCATTTTTCTGTCAGTACATAGGATGTTTCCTGAAGCACGCTTATCTTGTCAGAAGATAACTTCTGTGAATTAACTTTGACCACTTTTTGACCGTTCGGTGTGCGATAATCTAGGGATTTCTCGGTAAATGCCTAGATTCCTGCGCATAGTGGGCAACATGGAGGCATGCTGGTTAGCCTCATTCTACCACGTGTCTGGCTTGGATATACATCATAGGACGCCAACAACGGGGATTATTCCGTACCCGATAAATATTGTTGGAGGGAAGAGATAACTTTCCCTTCTTCTTCCTCGTGCCCACAACCCTTTGTTCCCCTTAGAGAATAGAGAAAAACTCCATTACTGTGCTCCCAAGATCCACCACTTTCCGTCCATGGTGAAGATTAGAAGGAACAGAGGCACCTCTGCGGACGGTGGTGCCGAGGGTCAGAGGAGAAGGTGTGGAAAATGGTCGAAGTCCTTCGGTATCACTAGGCTTCTTCCCGCCGCCGAGGGAGAAAGCCTTCTTCAGGCGGGCTCCTCGAGGCGCCCACAGTCGGAGAGCCTCCCCACCCCCAAAGCGGATGAGCGAGTGTCTTATACAAACCATGTCGCTAGGGGCGTCTCCTTTCCTCTGCATCCCTTCCACCTCGCTCTTATGTGCGAGTATGGCGCGCAATTGCACGACATACCGCCCCACTCGATGCAGCATATCGCCTGCTTCTTCATGTTGTGCGAATGCTATCTTAGGATAGCACCGCACTGGGCCTTATTCAAGAGGCTTTTCAATCTCAAGCCCCAGCCAAGCTGTAGTGACCCAATACACCACTCCATGTGTAGTGCACAAGTTGATGACATAACATTCACGAAAGGATCACTCCTTCCATATTACATCCTTCAAAGTGGTACAACAGAAACATAGCCGGTCCAAGGTAACCGTATAGGATAGAATTACATTCATTACAAAATGTTGACAACACAACTTTCTATATCAAAGAAGGTGTCGTTCAAATAAATCATCAGAAGATGTAAATCGTAATGCTAAGTTGGAGAATTACTCTAGCTCTAAACTTAATCCACTACAGTTGTGGTTCTAGATCTAATCTACTTCTTATGGGGTTCTGTGTCCAGAAATGGACTCCTTTTTGCTTCATTAGGTAGCACTGGCTTCAAACTGAAGACCTCCTGACCAACGTCTTGATGGATACTATCCTGTATCTCCTTGATGGCTCCAAAGTCTAAGCAGGGGATTCAAAAGGGAGGGAATGAGTACATCGTACCCAGCAGGTTCAGGTAAATAAGGCTAAAGTATTTTATGCTCTATCTACTGCCATGACCATAGGTCATAGGCAAAGATGCATGTTTTGGAATTTTTTTTTCAAAGGTCAAGTTTTAGTTTCTGGAAACTATGCATGTCATATCTTTACAGGAGCTAGAACTTCATGGAGTTCCTTTCCCGCATCGTTCGTAGCTCCTTCCCGGAATAGTGAGTAACATGTCACATCTTTTTACACTCTGCATAGGTGCGCTACTTTGACAACAGGCGATCAAGAGCATGTTGCACAACCAGGCTTAAGTTCCTATCCACGCCCACTCAGGTGTGGGACCCGGTTGTTGATCCAAACCAAACCATGCTTCCCGGCACAACACATGCCCACCCATTTCATGCCATGCGGGTTTACCCCTGATTCTACCCCTCACAATAGATATCTAGGCTCCCCGGGTAGACCATCATACACCCTAGAGTCCGTGCGAATTAAGGGATACCCATGTGCATGTAGTCTCGCAAGACCTATAGCGTACGGCTCTGGCAGCCTGTTGACATGTGAGCGGGAAAAGATCACAGCTGGTTTAGTCGCCCCATACAAGACCTATGGTTAACGCGATATTTATGGCTCAAGAACTCTCACATCATTTGTGAATTAATCCTAGGTTATTACTTTTCCGTGCAGATGGAACCTTCCAATGACTGATTCTTCTTACCATGGTTCCATCTGCCAGCCAACATAGTATATAGCAACTCACATCATTCGAAAGTAGCAATTTATTTGAATGCATGTAATACTATATAGTAATTTTAAAGTACATTGGTAAATATACTTCAAAGTGGACATGAGTAAGAATGAAATTGCGTGTGATAGAAGTGGATGTTCAAACCTTTCGGGGTTCTAGGGTTTTCGTTAAAACCCAGAGTTCTGAAAATAGAAAAGTAGTCCTAATAAGGACTACAGAAAACACTGGCAAGATGATATAAGGCATAGTAATGAGATGCATCGCGAAATACCCCAGCTCACAGGTGTAAGATTTGTTTTATTCGATACTCCAATTTCATTAGGTTTAGTTGACTTAGAGGTGTTGTATTACTTCTTGTGGGGTTGTCTGTTATCTCTTAAGGAGTTGGTAACAAATTGGCTGATTGACTTCATAAAGGCTTATGGGTATCGAATCCTTGTGATTACTTCTTTATTAGACATTTTAAAATGTTATACACTTATGAATTGACTATTGTTCACTTTTATGCGAGTACTAAGATAGTATCTTATTAAGAATAATTCTTTAAAGGGAACACAAACAAAGCTTATTATGATTCGACAAGATGGTTAATTTATAAATATTAACTTGAGTGAAATTGAATTATTGACAAACCTAAACTTAGTGACATAATAAGATCTTAAGAAATATAGTAATCATAGATACAACAATATGTATCCTAAATAACTTTACTTGCACATAAATAAGGCTCTATGCGTTGTTAATAAGTTGCTAGGGTTCATCTATGATTTTGTCAAGTTTTAATGAGGTAGCCCCTTTCTCGGACTTCTAACTACAACTATGAACATGTACTCGACAGGTAAACTACTCACGAATCATCATGGAGGGCAGAACGGTCGACAGGGATGGATCCGAGGCACCTCCCCATCCCGTCAAAGTGCTAGAACAAAGACTTTTGTCCCCCAAATTAGGGTTTTGGATGGCGTCGGAGCTAAGACGCGTTTCTCGAAATATCCTCTCGGGTCTGATGTTTTTAGCTCAAGGGTATTTATGGGTGAAGAGTCGACGGGGGTGGTGGCCATGGCCACTAGGTGACCCCCAAGCGCACGTCAAGTGGGGCGCCACAAGGTCACATGGTGGTTGTGGGCCTCCCCTCTGTCTCTCCTTTGGACTCGGTCTTTTTCCCGGTGAATAAAGGTTCCTCATAAAATATTAGTTCAATCTGAAAATAATTCATGTACAACTTTTCTGAAACCAAAAACAGGCAAAAAATTGAAACTGGCACTGGACATCTTGCCAATAGGTTAGTGCCAAAAAACATGTGGAAAACATTGTAAAACATAGGGAAAACATGCAAAAAACATAGCATAGAGCATCAAAAATTGTAGATACGTCCGGGACGTATCAGGTACCCACAATGTCACCTTCATTCCATGAAAATCATACTAAACACAAGCATAAAGAAACCTCATGGTTCCATAATTCAATCCAACAAATAAGAACAAGTTCATGATAGTTATCCCTCTAATCTATGATCCATACAGTCACACACGGCACCCGCCCTGTCATCGTGGCATCGTGGGACAAAGGTGACTCCGGAAGATTATACTAGATAGAATTACTTTAGCAACATCATATCCATTACATAAATAAGGTGAAATATCATAGATTCAACTATATAAACATAGCTCATGATCACAATGAAGATCACACCATGGGAGAGAAACATAACCACATAGTTACTAGCACGAGCGGCCACATCCCCACGGAGGGACTACTCCTGCATCATCGTGGGAGGTAGAATCATCGATGAAGATGGATCTGGGGGGAACTTCCCCGTACCAAGAGAGTGTCAGAAGAGATACTTCTGTCCCTGGAATTAGGGTTTTGGATGGCGGCGGAGCTCGGACGCGTTTATGGAAAAAGACTCTGGTGGCCTTGAATTTTTGGTCAAGGGGGTATTTATGGGAGAAGAGACGACACGAGGAAGGGGCCAAGGTACCAGGCATGGTCTAGGCACGGGTCAGGGGATGCTCCTAGAGGTCGCCTGGTGGCTTGGGACCCAGCCTCCAAGTCTCCTTCGGACTCCGTCTTCATTCCGGTGAAAAACTAATACCCATAAATTTTCAGCCCATTCCTGTACAACTTTTCTAGAAACCCAAAATAGGCAGAAAACATAAAATGTCACTAGGAATCTTGTCAATAGGTTAGTCCTAGAAAACGTGTGGAAACCGTTGGAAAATATGTGGAAAACATAAGGCAATTGGTAGAAAACAAGCATGTAACAATCAAAATTATAGATACATTTGATATGTATCGATTGCCCCTTCAAGAATAGATTTGAGAATTATGGAAGACTTGTTTTAAAAACTAAATTCAATCCCAAGGACAAGAACTTCATGAAGATAGTACCTCAAAAGGCATTGTTTGCAAACGAGCAAGAATATATACCCGGTGGTGAAGAAAGTGATGAATATAGTGAACAAGTGGGCATGGCTGCCATGGTAATTGGCGTCATACCCCATCATTGGGTTCTCTTTTCATCACCCCAATGAAAAGAAAATCTCCAGCAACTACAACTGTCTCACTGCTAAGGGTGTGTCCCTAGAGGTGAGTGTCGTGGTGGTGTCACAACAGATGCCATGGAATGGCTTGAGATAGGGGCCGATGGACGCTATAGGGATCCGGGAAGGATTGCATGTTAGATAGCACGCTCAGAACACTGCAAACACAAGGATCTACCCAGGTTCAGGGCCCTCGTGAGAAGGTAAAACCCCTACTCCTGCGTGTCTGTCTCAATATTTGTGTGTAACCAAAATACAAAGCGCTCCTCAAGCTCTCCTAGCTAGAGGAAGAAGAAGGAGCCCACTGGCTATTTTCTCTAAGGAGTGGAAATGACCACTAGTCGCATCACCCCTCACGCAGGAGGGCTGTGGCCACCTTATATACCGGTGGCCACTGATGGAGTGTGTACACACGCTCGTTGGGAGACCCCAAGCGCAAGGTGTGAAGAGTGCAGTAGGAAGTTTTCCCTCAGAAAAGAAACCAAGGTTGAATCAACCAGTAGGAGGATGGAGTAACTTTAGAAGGTTGATGCAGCTGAGATGGCAGGGCACACTACCGGTTCAGCAGCAACGTGGAACCTACACAACACAATCAAATCACTTTGCCCCAACGAAGCAGTGAGGTTGTCAATCTCACCGGTTTTGCTAAACACAAAGAGGTTAAACGTATGGTGGGAAAAAAATGAAAACAGTAGCAGCAGTGTGAAAACATTAGAAGCAGTGTGTGTATTATTTGTATGAGAAAATGGACCGGGGTCCACAGTTCACTAGTGGTATCTCTCCGTGAAAGATAAATAACATGTGTGGGGAACAAATTACAGCTGGGAAATTGACAGAAATGAAGGCTGCACCGTAGTGTATATGCAATACATAAAGATTACTATGTGATTCATGCGAGCATTACAACAAGATACATATACCGTCATCCAACTCTATCTATGACTAATAATCCACCCTCCGAATATCATCCGAACAAACGTTGGGTATTAAGTTGCAAGCAACAGATAATTTTATTAAGCAAAGTGTGTAATGTAAATAATAAAATCATCCTTAGACAAAACATTGTTTTTTTCTTCCTAATGGAAACATCACATCCTCCATCTGTCACGTTTCTGTCACTCGAGCATAGATGCAAAGGAGGCATGAACCCACTATCGAGCATAAATACTCCCTCTTGGAGTTACTAGCATCTACTTGGCTAGAGAATATACTAATAACGGAGAGCATGCAAGATCATAAATAACATATGCATAAAGATAACATGATAGATTGATAATCGGAAGACATAGCATTCAACATTCATCGGATCCCAGAAAATACAACATGTAGCATTATATAAAGATGATCTCGATAATGTGAGGCGGATCACGAGATCTAAACATGAGGCATAAGTGGAGGAGACAACCATCTAGCTACTGCTATGGACCGTAGTTCAGGGATGAACTACTCACACATCACTTCGGAGGAGGGCATGGTGGTGTAGACCCCTCCGGTGATGAATTTCCCTCCCGGCAGGGTGCCGGGAAGAGCTCGAAAACCCTCCCGATCTTGGGATGACGATGACGGCGGCCTCGGGTGTATCTCGGGGAAAAGTGGTATATGTGTAGGGTTGATATATCAGGGGGATTATATAGGAAAAAGAGCGATGGTAGAGGGCGCCCGGGGGCCCAGACCAGCCCCAGGCGCGGCCGGGGGGCGCCGCCCTATGGTGTGGCCCCCCCTGTGGCCCCTCTCCGGGTCTCTTCGGGACTCTGTGGAACCTTCGGGAATTCTAAGACTTCCGGGCTTCGAATTTTCTAATTCCGAGAATATTTGCATAACAACTTTTCTGAAACTAAAAACAGCAGAAAACAAGGAACTGGCTCTATGGCATCTTGTAAAGGGTTAGTCCCGGAAATCGATTAAAATGACATAGAGTGTATAGAAAACATGTAGGAAATAACATGAAAACAACATGGAACATCATAAATTAAGGATACGTTTATGACGTATCAACATCCCCAAGGTTAGTTCCTACTTGTCCTCGAGTCGTTAAACGATAAAAACATATAATTTCTGAGGTGACATGCTACCAACATAAAACTTGATCATCAATAATGTAAAAGCATATGTAAGCTGAGATCATAGAAATTCAACACAAGCATGATAAATAAAACATTAATAATAAAGCATAGTAATTACCTTGCATCATGATAAGTAACACAAATAAAATATCAAGAATAACAATGCATCGAAAGTTATACGTTTGTTTCAAGTATAGAGAAAGCATGGCAAAGTGATATTTCGCAAGTCCTTAAAGCGGGGCAAAACTTAAACGCCAGGACACCTTCAAAGTTTATGAGGAAGACTAGAACAAATAATTTGAGAACAAACAATAACACATCATGAATCAATTAATAATGTTTCTCGGACAAATGCACATAAAACTCAGAATGGCAACTATGCTCTCTCAACTGTGCATAAAGTTAGAAAATGGAGACTCAACATAAAATTAAAACAAAGGCCCTTCGCAGAGGGAAGCAGGGATCACTCATGTGCTAGAGATTTTTATTTTATTAAACAGAGGTATAAAATATTTGACACTCCTCCCATCCATCTTACACAAACCATGTGTAACATCCCTGATTTTTGGAAAGTGCAAAAATCACAAAAATTGAAACTTTTTGTGTTCTAATAAAAGCAATCCACCAAAAAAAACCCAAACACAAAGGAAATAGTATTGTTATTGTTATTCCAATGTTATAGAAATAAAAAATCCATTATGCCTCAGTTTTCCATAATCCATAAACCTCTTTCAACTAAGTCTTCAAAATTCAAAGTGATAGTTCTTCCTCAGCAAACCCTATTCTATAGAATGTTTACAACTCAACATACTATATTGAAAATGTTTCATGGCTTTAAAAACTTGAGAATTACAAACCTCAAGAATATTTTCACCATTAAAAACTATTATATGATCTTGAAAACAGTTATGTGACTATAATTTTTTTTATCCAACTTTAATGAGTATTAAATAGTTTTCTTAACAATATATTCTCCAAATGTTTGGTTTCAACTCCCATCTATTAATTATAATTCATCTATCAAATTATATGATTTATTAAAAATAATTTCAAAGCCAAAATCAACTATACCACTTATTAACTACTCTGTTAAGTATTAAGTAACAAAATCTTTTTCACCAAACTATTTGGGTAAAAGGGACTTAGATAAAACACATTTTTTAAATATGATGTGCCTCTGGTTTTATTTTACCAAATATTCAATTTATTATATTCTATTTTGAAAATGGCATAAAGTTAATATTAGGGTTGCAGCCTTATTTTAAAATTTTAAAATATGAAAAGAAGGTAAAAATGACTTTAATTTTTTTTATATGACATGTTTAATATCTTTGAAATTTTGTTTAGACAATGACAATAATTTATTATTTTCTAATTTTCAAAATGACATTAAGTACTATTAAGGAATTATTCATGTTTCTCATAATTCAAATTTTGAAATGTGTTCAAGGTTGACCATAAATGTTATTAGTTGTTAGATATTTCAATTACAAAATTATGGAAATTTAATTGAGGTAATTTGCTTAGAGAAAACAGAAGTTATTAAGGAATTAAGAAAATAGGAAAAAAATGATGACGTCACCTCATCTTCAATCTAGAGGAAACTGCCACGGCCGTTTCGGGTGGATTTTTTTTGCGCCTTGATTTAGGGCGATTAAGGCCGTCTTTAACTCTCTCGTTTCATCCCCTTAAAAGCCACCTCTCCCCTCTCTCATTACCCTCTGGTCATGCCCCGAATTACGCCCCGAGGCAAGAGAAATTCCTTGCCGAAGTTCAATATCGCCGATGTCGATCTTAGATTCCGGTAACAAAAAGGAATGGCTCCGCCCCCTTTCTTCTCTCTCTCTCTTCCCACTTTCCTCGTGCATCTCTTTGACATTTTGGGCGACTTATGTTTGCAGACAAATCATTGCGCCGAGCTCGCCGGAGTTGCTCCTGTGCACCCGCCTCGGGAGCGCACCCACGCCGTCGTTTGGAGCTCCGCCAGAGCTCGCCGTCACCGCCTTTTGCCATGCCATGCAATGCCGAGCCTCCCCGTGCCATTCCCGTGCCGCCGTTGTCGACGACAACAACGCAGGCCGTCGCTACGCCATTTTCCGGCGAGAATCTCGCCGTGGTGAGCAACCCCTCCTCCTTGTCTGTTGGATCTGCATCGTAGGGCTAGGAATAGATGGCTTACCGAACCGGTACGGGCCAATAGGAACTCGCCACGTCAGCCCGAGTGTTATTTTGCTATGCGTCGCTCAGTGCGACGCGTAACCAGCCCAAGCCCATTCCATGTCCGTCGCCTCGCGCGACAGATAAGGATCTGACCCAGGCCTTCTCTGATTTTTAATTCCGAATAAAACTAGAAAAACAATTTTGCAGAAAAGTTCCTGCATCTTAGAATGTTCATAACTTTTGATCCACTTAGCCAAATTTGACAAACTTAGACTTTTTGTAATCCCCCAGATCCTTAGAATCTTTTAGCAATGTTCAAATTCAAAATTGACAAACTTAAATTGGTTCAAATTCAAATATGCTTGTTTGATGAAAATTGACATAATTCAAATTCTGTAAATCCAATTTAAGAAAACCAATTTTTTTTGGGTTTCTTAGAATGTGTAATAACAGTAGCCACTGCCCAAAATCCTATTTGAATTATTTTTGAAGTGTTTTAGATTTTAGATGGCCATTTGGGTACCTAGACTTAATTTAAATTCTATAAATAATCAGAAAATGTTTTCCTGAGCAAAGTTGCTCCATTTGGTAACCTTGAACCAGAGACATTAGTGCCTAACCGTTTTGTACACCCTTGTACCATGACCATATGTATTTGACCAAAAACCCAACATAGTGGTCCACCCATATTATTATGTCTTGCATTTTGTTTCTATCGTTGTTACCTTTGTTGTTATGGCTATTTTGGAGCCAAGACCAAGTCCCTAGTATATGTAAAACATATAGAAGACCAAGTGGTGAAACGCAAACACTAGTACCATAGTTTTCTATCTACTTCTCTATTCCCCTATTCTTGCTTCAAGAATCCATCAAGTTAGCAAAATGGAAGTCAAGACTCAACCACAAGAAGGATCTCCATCTTCAACTTGGTGGCAACATTAAGAGCTACAAAGAAGATCATTGAAGAATTTGAAGTAAGGGATTGGACTTCACAACAACTAGAAGCAACTCAAGCAAGTACAACTATGAAGAAATCTAGAAGAAAACACCTCCCTCTCTCTTTCTATCTTTCTTCTTATTTCTTTCCAAATTGACTTAGTGGTATTTGTGCCCATCCCATACCCAAACCAATTAGTGAAGTGAAAGCCATGAAGAATCTATCAAGACCAAGAGAATAATCCATCCAAGGAACAAGACTAAAATAGAAGCTTGAAGATGATCTTCAAGAAGACAAGCATGTGAAGACTTGGAGCCATCCACACAAGTTGAAGAATGACAAGTTGTTTTTGTCCAACCATTGACCAAAATGGAAAATCCCAAGACTTTATATTGTTATCTCTATGGCTATGAAGTTAGTTGAACCTAGACCCACCTTAACCAAAATGGAAAGACTAAACTAGATCACTCAAATGTCTTGATGAAAATGACTAAGTGTTACACATGGTTATGTTTTACTTTAGTTGAAATAGTGAGATCACCTTGGTGAACTCTTGGAACTTCTTAGATAAATATGTTTCCAATAAAGTTTAATCACTGCAAACTCAACCTAGACATCCTTGGTGAACTCTTGGAACTTCCTCGACAAGTATGGTATTAATAAAGTTTGATCTCTTCAGACCCAACCTAGTCTAACCCAAGTGTTTTCTGGGAACTTACTTATGAATCCATCATAGTATGAATCTTTTCGAACTCCAGCTTTAACCAACCCTGGCCATGGTAGATAAACATAAACCATTTTTTCTATGGTTGCTACTTTTTATGTTTTCTTCATTTGTTTGTATGATTGCTAGAATGTTTGTTTATTTTGTTATTGTGTTTTCAATGTATAGATTGTACGGAGAGCAACGATCTTTTGTGAAGAGAGTGTGATTCTTCACCAACTTCAACAAGGCAAGTAACACACCATCCATCCACCCATTATTTTGTATATGCATTAGTTTATTTTTGAGTAGTATGCATGATAGGAAACTTTACCAAGTTATTATTATACTATGCAAAATCCTACTAGTGTGTAGCCATATCTTTTACCTTACCTTTATAGCCTTGGTACTTAGTAGATGCATAGCCTTGCTTCAAAAATTGTTTTACTTGATGTTGTGGAAGAATTATAAGTATAAACTTCAATGAACCACCTGGGTGGATTTGGTTGTATGGTTGATAAGAGTTGAGTGTCTCCTCAGGGGTAATACCTGAGGGGTTCACTTCACGAAATTCATTAGTAGGGTTAGTACTCATTAAATAAAATCCACTCATGTTCAAGTATTGGCAAGTTTCATGATATTTATTAAACATTAGCCACTTTATATACCGAGGTTTCTTATAAAATTTCCATTGTTAATCAAAAAACTCAGGAAACTAAGAACACTACGTACAATATTGAATAAACAAAGAAATCTGCAAAAACTGAACAACCTGTAAAGATGGCACTCAATAAGATTGTTACGTAGCTCAAATAAAAAAAACTCATTACTAATGAAAGACAGAACATAATCTCAGTTTTATGCACAAAACTTTTCACATCAAAATACTATTCTGAGATTTATCATGTTTTTTTACAGTGAAGCACATGAAATCTGCCAAAAATTGATCAGTTATTGATAATCGATTTTTTCAAAATATCTACATGACTCAAATTAGAAAAGTCAGAACTAATGAAAGCTAGGTAGTAGGCTCAGGTTCATGCACAAAACTTTCAGATCCAAATAATGTTTTGGTGATTTTAAACAAGTTACATGGTGAAGCACAACAAATCTGTTTCTGCACGGTAAACAAAACGTTTGCACTTTCAAGTACCTAGAGACTAATATTAGCACTTTATTTTTTATGTACAGAGGTATATACACAATATTTACAATATATACAAGTTTTTAGCTGAAAAGCTTCCATGGAAATATTTGCTTGGGTTTCATAGGCATGAACACCAAGTGTTCAAGGTCGAGCCCCACTTAACCATTACACCTTTTTCTAGTCACTCTCTTTTTGAAAACGTTTTTAGATAACAAGTACAACTGATTTTGTTTTGTAGTTCTCATTCCCTATCCAAACTAAGATAGAAAACAACTGACAACTGAAAGTAAAAACTATTTAGAGAGAAAGAAAACAAGTGCACACAAGAATATTTACCCATGCTATTGCTCCCTGCTAACGGCGCCAGAAAAGATCTTGATATTCCACAAGTATAGGGGATAAATAAGGGTGTCGAACCCAACGAGAAGATAAAGGTAGGATAAATGTTCTCTCAAGTTCTATCAACCACTGATACAACTCTATGCAACTAAAATTTTACTTTATCTAGGAAATAATACTAGAGCAATAATACAGGTATGGGAGATAGCTTTGCAAGATAATAAATACAAGAAAGTAAATGTTAGTGCTGCAGCAATAAAATATACTAAGTAACCATAAACTAACAGTACCATGAGTGTGGAAAAGTGGTGGTAATTGTGATGGATTTGCCCATGATCAAATAGTCAAATACAAGGTTGATATTACTCTTTTATGTGGGAGAGGCAAAGCTAACAATATATTACTATCCAATGATTGCAAGTACTTATGATTGGAACTGTAGCAAACATCTGTAACTACTAGAAGATACATTAAGGTAAAAATATCCAACCCTAGCATTTGTCTTCTAATGACCCAAAAGTATAGGGGGTGTGTCGTAGTACTTTCAATAAACAAGAGTGTCGAACCCAACGAGGACCATATGGTGTTGACAAGCAGTTTCGACGAAGGAATAACTGTAAGTACCGGAAGATAAATTTGTAGGGGTTTTTGATATTGCAGATAAATAAAGTGCGAGTAAATAAAATGCAGTAGTAATAATTGCAGCAAGTGGCTCAATCCTTTATTCAGCAAAGGACAAGCCGGTGGGTTTACTTGTGATTAACAAACGTTCTCGAGGACACACGGGAGGTTTCTGTCAAGTGCTTTTGTTCCATGCAGCTGAATAATTTTAGGTGTTTTGATAAGTGTTGTGTGGGTGACCCTATGATAATGTACTGTCCCATCTAAGACTAATAAATACTTGTGATTATACCCCTTGCAAGCATCCGAAAATACAAGAAAGTAATTCAGAAATAAATCTAACCACAGCTTTAAACTCCGGGATCCTACGCTCCCTCGTGTAGTGGTTTCCTTACGGGCGTTCAGGTTTCTGTAACTCCGACAACCCCACAATTAGTAGCCAAATACACGATGCATTCCCCTAGGCCCATAAATGGTGAAGTATCATGTAGTCGACGTTCACATGTGTCGTGGATGAGTAAAGATAGATGCCATGGGATGGCTTAAGTTTGGGGCCGATGGACGCTGTAGGTATTCGGGGAGGGATCGCACGTCGAGTAGACGCACTCAGGTAACACTGCAAACACCAAGAACTACCCAGGTTCGGGGACCTCGTGTGGAGGTACCACCCCTACTCCTGCCTATCTCTCTGTATGTATGATATCCGAGTAGCCATAGTACAACTTTGCCTCTAAGCCGAGTAGCCACTCTGCTGTTCTCTCTCGCTCTAGCGCTAGCTCTTGTAATTAATGCGATCTGGGCCAACGTCCCTCGCGCAGGAGGGGGCATGGCACCTTATATACTGGTGCCCAGCCGAGTAAACAAAGAATAAAAGGTACAATGATGCGACACCTCCTCAGTGGCGCAGAGCACGCCTCCGGCTTCTCGCTGACGCGGGTGCGGGAAGTCGCCGCACCGTCCGGCTGACAGGACGTGTCCACCCTGTCAGTCACACAGAGTAGGCCCCTCGACATGTCCTGTCCCCTCTGTCAGTGACAGGACATGACATGCGCCTACCTCACTGTAGCCACGCCGTTGCGCGGATAATCATGTGCTCCGTAAGTTGAACCGCACGCCTGTACGGCTACGGGATCTCCGTGATCTTGTCAGAACGGCTCCATTGACTTCTTGCCCGAGTAGGATTGCAGCCCATTGATGACTCCCAAGTGCAGGAGATCAATTGTAGTACCTTTCGATAAGTATTTGAGTGTCGAACTCACGAGGAGCTGAAGGTAACCTATCTATTCTCTAAAGCCCTATAACCCTCTTATATGGCTGTTTATGCAAAGCAATAAGTTTGACTAAAAGGAACACTAGTGGAAACAACCCCTCTCGTCCAGGGGGCCGGGGGGCAGCTGTCCCGGTTGCAACCAAATCCGGGACAAATGCCCTGCATTGGTCCCGGTTCGTGCGCCCGGGGCAACAGGAATCGCCTGGGCGCATTGGTCCCGGTTTGTGGGGGGCATATCGGTCCCGGCTCGTGCCACGGACCGGGACCAATGCCTAGCCACAGGCCACGTGGCACGCGCATGACCTGTTGTCCCGGTTCAGTCCACGAACCGGGACCAATGCCCCCTTCCCCTATATATACTGCCCCAGCCCCCCCCTCCTTCCATCTTTTTTTTTGCTTGGAGGTGTGAGAGAGTGTGGTGTTGCTGTTTTTTTTTTACTATGCACACGAGGTGTTCGACGAAATTCCCGAGACGCACACAAGCTCACTGAAAATGGTTTCTTCGACCGAGGTTAACAAATTATCTTTTTCATCTGTAACTGATACATAAAAAAGTATTATTTGTCGATGTACTGTGGTTATCTCTGTATTAATATGTATTTTGATAAACTTAATTATATGATGCAGATGGATGCACGACAGCGATGGATGTACGGTGACCGACGCACCTCCGAGTATATGGCAGGCCTGAATGCATTTCTTGTTGTAGCTCAGGCGAACAAAGATAATGGCTTCATGTGTTGCCCATGTGTTGATTGTCGGAACGTCAGAGAACATTCTTCCGAAAGAATCCTTCACGGCCATCTACTTCGGAGAGGTTTCATGCCCAGCTATAATTGCTGGACCAAGCATGGAGAAAGAGGGGTTGTGATGGAAGACGATGAAGAAGAAGAAGATCCTTTGTTCCCTGAATACGACGATACTGCAATGGAAGAGAATGCAGAAGAAGGAGGTGATCAAGAACAGGCATCAGAAGAGCCCGATGATGATCTTGGCCGAGTTATTGCTGATGCAAGGGAAGACTGTGAAAATAGATTGGAGAGGTTGAAACTGGACAACATGTTACATGATCACAAAAAATTGTTATACCCAAATTGCGAAGATGGTAGCACAAAGCTCGGTACCACACCGGAGTTGCTGAAATGGAAGGCACAAAACGGTGTGACTGACAAGGCATTTGAGACTTTACTTCAACTAATGAAGCCAAAACTTCCAAAGGATAACGAATTGCCTGAGAGTACGTACGAAGCAAAGAAAGCTCTCTGCCCTCTAGGATTAGATGTGCAGAAGATACATGCATGCATTAATGACTGCATTCTCTTCCGCGGTGAGAAGTACGAGAATTTGGATGAATGTCCGATATGCACTGCACTGCGGTATAAGATCAGAGCAGATGATCCTGGTGATGTTGACGGCGAGCCCCCCCGTAAGAGGGTTCCTGCTAAGGTGATGTGGTATGCTCCTATAATACCACGGCTGAAACGTCTGTTTAGAAACAAAGAGCATGCTAGGTTGTTGCGATGGCACAAAGAAGACCGTAAGAAAGATGGAAAGTTGAGGCACCCCGCCGATGGATCGCAGTGGAGAAAGATCGAGAGAGACTTTCCAGACTTTGCAGGAGAGGCGAGAAACTTATGGTTTGGTCTAAGTACAGATGGCTTTAATCCTTTTGGGGAGCAGAGCTCCAGTCATAGCACTTGGCCTGTAACTCTATGTATGTACAACCTTCCTCCTTGGTTGTGCATGAAGCGCAAGTTCATTATGATGCCAGTTCTCATCCAAGGCCCGAGGCAACCTGGCAACGACATTGATGTGTATCTAAGGCCATTAGTGGAAGAACTCTTAGAACTGTGGGGCAAACCAGGTGTACGTGTGTGGGATGAGAACGAACAAAAGCCATTTGACCTACGGGCGTTGCTTTTCGTGACCATCAATGATTGGCCAGCTCTTAGTAACATTTCCGGTCATACAAACAAGGGATACAATGCATGCACACACTGTTTAGATAAGACTGACAGTGTTTTTTTGGATAAATGTAAAAAGGTTGTATACCTGGGGCATCGTAGATTTCTTCCGATCAAGCATCCCTTAAGGAAAAAAGGAGGGAAGCATTTCAGAGGTGAGGCAGATAACCGAAAGAAGCCTGAGCTCCGTAGTGGTAATGATATATTCGATATGGTCAAGGACCTAGAAGTAATCTTTGGTAAGGCTGCTGGCAGCCAACCAGTTCCGTACGGCCCTGATAAGCGGGCACCCATGTGGAAGAAGAAATCTATATTTTGGGAGCTACCCTATTGGAAAGTTTTAGATGTCCGGTCTTCGATCGACGTGATGCACGTGACAAAGAATCTATGTGTCAATCTGCTATGCTTCCTAGGCGTGTATGGGAAGTCAAAAGATACGCCTGAAGCACGGGAGGACCAGCAACGTATGAAAGACCCAAGCAACAAGCACACAGATACAGGGCGCCATTCCTTAAGCAGCTACGCTCTTACTAAAGCAGAGAAGGAAATATTCTTTGAAGTCCTTTACAGTATCAAGGTTCCGTCTGGCTTCTCGTCGAATATAAAGGGGATAATAAACATGGCAGAGAAAAAATTCCAAAACCTGAAGTCTCATGACTGCCACGTGATTATGACGCAATTGCTTCCGATTGCATTGAGGGGGCTTCTACCGGAAAATGTTCGAGTACCCATTGTGAAGCTATGTGCATTCATGAACGCAATATCTCAGAAGGTAATCGATCCAGAAATTCTGACAAGATTACAGAGGGATGTGGTCCAGTGTCTTGTTAGTTTTGAGTTGGTGTTCCCACCATCCTTCTTCAACATTATGACTCATCTCCTTGTTCACCTATGTGAAGAGATTCATATTCTCGGTCCGGTCTTTCTACACAATATGTTCCCCTTTGAGAGGTTCATGGGAGTCTTGAAGAAATATGTTCATAACCGTGCTAGGCCAGAAGGAAGCATCTCGAAGGGCTATGGAACAGAGGAGGTCATTGGGTTATGTGTTGACTTTATTCCTGACCTTACGACAATTGGTGTTCCTGAATCGCGGCATGAGGGGAGACTGAGGGGAAAAGGAACGCTGGGAAAGAAAACAATGATACCTAGGGACGGGCATTCTTTGACCAAAGCACACTACACAGTTCTACAAAATTCTTTGTTCATGGCTACGTATGTCGAGGAACACAAGAATATTGTACGGTCTGCAAACCCGGGGAAGGATGACTCATGGATTAAACGCGAACACATGGAGACTTTCGGAAGTTGGTTGCAAACACGTCTTATAAATGACACCACTGTTGAAGATCAGCTATACATGTTGGCAGGGTCACCATCTTCGACTATTGGGAGTTTTCAAGGGTACGAGATAAATGGAAATACATTTTACACGAGCTCCCAAGATAAGAAGAGCACCAACCAAAACAGTGGTGTCCGCTTTGATACAACAAATGAGAATGGAAAAACTGACACATACTATGGTTACATAGAGGAGATATGGGAACTTGACTATGGACCTTCTTTTAAGGTCCCTTTGTTCAAGTGCAAATGGGTCAACCTGAATGGAGAAGGGGTAAAGGTAGACCCGCTTTATGGAATGACAACAGTGGATCTCAACTGTATTGGTTACAATGACGAACCATTCGTTCTAGCCAATGATGTGGCTCAGGTCTTCTATGTGAAGGACATGTCTTCCAGACCGAAGAAAAGAAAAAATAAGGGAACAATTTCATCATACGATGAGCCGAAGCGTCACATAGTTCTCTCAGGGAAAAGAAACATCGTGGAAATCGAGGACACGACAGACATGTCAGAAGATTATAATAAGTTTGTTGAAATTCCACCCTTCACAGTGAAATCTGACCCCACCATCCCGTTAAATAATGAAGATGCTCCATGGTTACGGCCGAAGCGATCATAAGCAAGGGACACGAAGAAAAGCTGGCAAGCATTATTGTTCCACCATCCCACTTTTCTGTTTCTCTCTCCTCCGTATGTTGGTGATGTGTAATAATAAGCGTGGAATACATGATCATATAGTTCTGTTTGATTAGTATTTTGTATTGACCGGTAAATAGCTGACAACTATGACCCATGTCCGAATACATTTCGAAGTGATAGTACGGATAACATCCTGACAGATATTGCAGGATTATAACTACTTTTAAGATGTAGTATCTGTTGACACACGGTATAGAACAAGCGATATATTCCGCGCACATATTGCAGGCACACCATATTAATTTGAGGCATTGGAGGAGGAGAGATAGCTTTGCACAGGCTTGGCATCCACATGAAGAAAGTGATTTCAGTTGAGATAGGTGAAGTTAATAGGAGGATTCTGAGGGGTTGGTGGGATCAGACACAAACTGGCACTTTAATTGAGATTGCCGACGTGAAGTCTCTCACTAATGATAGAATTGCATAATCTTGAAAAAACCTTTGCCTTGATCGTCCAAGATGTCCCAGTAGTGGTGCTCAGCGCCTTGTCTGCATGTTTCGCAGGACATGCCCATTTTACAGTGTAGAAACATCTACAGAAAAGAGCAAACATCTGTAAACTAGGCAGAGGAGAAGTAGAATCAGGTAGAGAAACATTAGAGCCGATGAGAAGTACAAATAGCATATGGAGAGAAACAAGGTTTAAAAGATATTGCTAGGTGCTTCCGGCCAAAAGATTATCAAATCAAAGTTTTGAAATTCTCAAATCAAACCATAAGTTCACAAAGCATACGCAAACATGGACCGTTACCAACCTGAGCCGCAAGGAGCAGTAGAGCAGAGCAGAGCAGACTCTAGAGGATGGACAAGCAGCCAGGACTGACATCGACTCTAGAGGATGAACAAGCCACCCTACTTCTACTATGAAAATGAGGCCATAGCTCCAAAAAGTGTATGGGTGGAAATTTCCAGAAATTTGTATGACACAGAGCCGGAGTTTGTGGATTCTAAGCACTTCTGTGCAGCTGCTCAAGAAAGAGGCTACATCCATAACTTCCATAATTTATATTCAAATTATATACAAATGAAAAAATAATTAATAGTTTCAATAGTTAGAATAATTATTTAGTTAAACGAAAAATGGATTTAAATTAGTTTTGCAAATTCTAGCATTTTTCATGTTGGAATTTTTGTCAAATTTGGAAGTATATAAAAGTTGTTAATGTGCAAACTTAACACTTTTCAAATTTTGGCGCTAAAAAATTTTGGGCGCGCAGGGGTGCCACCGAAATTCGAAATTTGTTTTTGGTCCCGGGCCGTGGTACCAACCGGGACCAAAGGGGCTCTAGTCCCGGTTGGTGGCACGGGCCGGGACTAAAGGCCCAAGTGTATAAAAAGCGCGACCCTCTCTCCAGGCCGAGCGGACACCCCAGGGGCGGGTACGAGTGGATATGGCTGAGCGAAGCCCTGCCGGCGGCGGGAACGAGTGGACAGATCCGCCGGCGTTCCGCCGGCGGGGATGGACTAGGGACACAGTAGATTAGGGGAACACAACTTATATTAAAATAAGGCCAGGGGCCTTGCTTACATAGGGGCGGCGCGACCACAGGCGGCCGGCCGTACTTGCATAAGGGGCGGCGGCGCGGCCACAGGCGGCCGGCCGTTTCTTGGGGGGGTAGCTAGGGGCGTTGTCTATATAGAATAGGGGGGCGGCGGCGCGGCCACAGGCGGCCGGCGCCGATCTAGTCGTCCTCGTCGTCGGAGAGGCTTACATAGGCGGGTGGCTGCCACAGGTGGGCAGGCGGCTGGGCCGGGCTCGCCGGGGGTGGAGACATCGGGGGCATCGGGGGCGCGTACGGCGGCGGCGGGGGCAGCACCTCCTGCGGCAGCGGCGGCGGCGGGGGCAGCTCCTCCTCCTGCTCCGGTGACCCCGGCGCCCAAACGCCGCCGGTCCAGGCCCAGGTCATGCCATACTCCAGGCCTGGTGGGAGCGGCTGCGGCTCCGGCATGTCCTCGGACGCCTCCAGCTCGGCGTTCATCGCCTGCCACCAGGGGATGGCAGGCTCGTTAGGGGGTGGCGGCGGCGGCGGCATGGCGGCGGCGTCGGCGGCGGCGGCGGCCACGACACGCTTCCACCTCTTGATCTCGTCGTCGATGAGGGAGCGGCGGGAGGCCTCGCAGGCCTCCTCCATGGCGGCCCGGAGCTCGGGGTCCTCCTCCCCGGAGAAGTCCTCCGGCTCGTCCACGAGGAGCCATAGCTCCCTCTCCCGGCCGGGCGCTGGCGGGGGGTAGTCGTCCACGTTGGCCTCGAGGGGGGCGGGGATGAAGGAGCGGCGGCGCTGCTCGTGCTCCTGCTCGAGCCAGGCGGCCCAGTAGGGGGAGCCGCGCGCGTACATCCGCTCCCTGCGGACGGGGGCCGGCAGGAGCTCGCCCCGGCGGTCGATCTCCTCGAGCAGCGCCGCGCCGGTTGGGGCCGGCGGCACTGGGATCCGCTGGGGGTTCAGGTGCCAGCCGTCCGGGAGGTGCACGTCGGAGTAGAACACCGGAGTGGCATTGTTCCAGTGCCACTCCGCCTCGTCCACCCGGACGTACCGGCGGAACCGCTTGCCCGGGGGCGCGGCGCGGGGCGGCGGGCGGGCCGCCGGAGGTGGCGCGGGGACGCGCGGCGCCCCGCCGAGGCGGACACCTCCAGGGCCGTAGCCGAAGGCCTCCGCCGGCGGGGGTGGGATGCGGCCGGCGCCGCTCGACGAGCCTCCGTCGTCGTTCCTTGGGCGCTTGCCGGAGTTCGAGAACCAGCGGGACATGGTGGCGGCTAGGGTTGCTTTGCCAGGGACGCGTCCGGGGTGGGTGGGTTGTACGGGCGGCGGGGGGCCTTTAAAAAGGACCCGGGGTGGGCTGGCATGCCAACCGGCGGCCTGAACGTGGCGGCGGTTGCAGGCGGCCATGAATGCGGGGAGCCGAGGCGTGGCGCGTGGGGAGTGGGGCGCGGGAAGCCGAGGCGGGGCGGGAAGACGAGGCGGACAGCGGCCCTTTGACCGTCCTTCGGTCTTAGTTTAAGGGACCAGGCGAACCAGCCACCAGGCCGCTGGCCAGTGGCCCCTGTTGACTGGCCATAATAACAGACGCGGGCCAGTGGGCCCTTCGAACCGTTGACTGTCCATAATAAAAGACGCGGGCCAGTGGGCCTTTTTGACTAAAAAATGTGTCAGTGGGCTTAATTAAAGACGTGGGCCTGGAGCAGTTGGGGAAGGGGAGGCCGGTTGGCGATTGCGAGGCAGGAGAAAAAAAACGAACAAAAAAAACCTGCCGCGGCAGGGAATATGGGCGGACTTTATTCTTTTTTTAAGAAGGCATCCATCCCGGTCCCTAAAACGAACCGGGACGAACTCCCTCGCGGTCCCTGGCCCAGAGTCGCCACGTGGGCTAGCCTTACCATCCCGGGTCCTGGCACAACCGGGACCAATGGGGAGGGCCATTTGTCCCGGCTAGCCCATCCCGGTTGCGCAACCGGGACAAATGGCCCTTACGACCCGGGACAAAAGGCCCTGTTTCCACTAGTGGAACTAACTAATTAAAAGCAAGTGACGTGTAGAGTGTGGTTTGTCTAGTAACTAGTGAAGCAAGTTTCTAAGCAAGTTTGACAAGTAGCAAGCAGCAAATATCTCAAGTATCTCAAGGGAGCAAGTGTTCTAGCAATAGGTGTTTCGTTCGTGTGGTTGTCACAATTAGTGAAGCACATGTTTTAGTCTTAGTTGTTTCTTCTAGGAAGGAGCCATGAATAGGTATAGTCAAGTAAATGATCTACAACCCCTTATGATGGATCATGTGGCCAAGTAAATGACTGCACAAGATTGATTAAGACATAAAGTCCCACCATAGACTTACGTTCTAAGGTCCCCTATATATATCCCCCAATAACTTAACTTTGTGGCTCGGTCTCAGGTTACTGTCACTCCCAAGTCATCACCACTCCATTATGCTACCGGTGATCACCTTACATGCATTCCCCAACATATGCATGCACTCATATATTGTACATAAAGACAATCATAGAAGATAACAAATTTGTATGCAACCAATCAACGAACTATTTCACCATTGCCAAGAACAATTCACTACTCAAACATAGACGGGGAGACACAATACATCAAAGGAATATAGTATTGCATCATACATCGTGTTTGCCAAGAGATTACAGTGGAGAGATGGAGCTGATCTTTCTGTAGATGTTGATGATCAACACGCCGGAGGGGGGTGGAGCCCTCCGGGGGTGATCCCGGCGGCGTTTCCACCCTCCGATCTTCTCCGGCGGCAGCCTTATGTCTCTCTGTTTCGTGGTTTCGTCTCTCGGCGCCGCCTCCTCCTCGAAAAGGCCAGGGGACCCTTTATATAGTCGTTTTTAGGTCACGAGACACTCGGGAGAAGAAAGATCGACGGCATAGGAGCCACGGCGGCAAAAAGGGGGCCTCTCACGCGGCCAAGGAATCTGGCCGCGTGGAGGGTCCTCTTTGCCACCTGGTTGGCCTTTTGGCCCCCTACTTTGGCCCATGGTCTTCGTCTCAAAAATTCTGAACCGTGCTCTTTGGCCTTGCCCTTTTTGGAGTCCCGAAGCTCCCGGAAAGTCTGAAACACTAAAAAGTACGTTTTCTGGAAAAACAGGGTTAGAACCAAAAGAAGGGGGATTGTTTAGAAAATCCCCCAAATCATTATAAAACATGAATATAAGTTGCTAATATGTAGGAAACACAAGTAATAACATGCAAAGTTCATGTATGCATTTTACATGCATCACCCATCTACTCGGACCACCTGACCGCTACCCGGACGATTATAATCTTTCTTCTTATCTTCTTTTGGCCTTCAATACTTATGACTGAATAGAAACTACCGGGTAGAGGGTACCCGGGTAGCCGCCAACTCGATAGATTGCACCCTAATCTTCATTTTACCACCTGCCTTACCCCTACTCGGGGGTAGGCCCCCGACATTAGTCCCCGAAGCTGGTAGAGTCCAGCGAATTTGTTCGTAGGGCCCTGCCAGTTTAAACCAAATTGTCTTCTTGAAGGAGTAATGCTGAGTTGCACCTCAACTTGGACCAAGGCCTCCTTCTCAAATCTCTCCAACTGTGGGCACGAGAGAAACTTCCTTGAAGCCGAATAGAGCACTCTCTCCACTGTGCTCCCGAGTAACTTGACTTGGTGAAATTTTGAACACGTTCCTGCTGGATCAGACCAAATCTATCTTATCGTGTCGCTATTGGGCACGTGTCACGCCCACGTACCCCCGACGCCTCGGTGCCAGGGACACAGCAGGCCACGCTGAAAGTGCATGGTGCCCCACGTGTGGTTTTGGTAATTAATGACAATCCTTATGGACTAATAGTTTCATTGAGATATCCTTGTAGGTTTGTCCATTGGCACCACTTGAACTCCATGTGTTGGATTCAAGGTTGGATGTCATCAAGATCATTGCTTATAATGAATATTTTTGATATGATCAAGAAGAAGAATTGCCATGATATTATTAATCATATTGCAAGTATGTCTTGAAGAAGGAGATTGTATGAACATTCATGTTTACCTTCAAGACATCATCATCATGAATAAAGAGAAGATACTTAGTTGATCAAGTTGAAGTGCAAGTTCAAGATGAGCATCAAGAAGAGTTCAAATGTTTTATGCTTGCCACCCATATGGAGATTATTATCAATTGAATATGGACATGTGAGAAGCTCTCCCATATTATCTTATGGGGGAGAAATTTACATGTCTTCACAAAGCGAAGCGCAATCAAGAAAGGTGCTCCAACTTGAGGTGATTAAGATCGTCATCATGTATCTCAATTGGAATGCGCAAGAAAAAGGTGACATTGATAGGATTTCTATTTTACCGGTCTCATGATGTTAGTAGGGAGACCGGGTTATAGGATAGATAACCATTCTATCAAGAGGGGCTCTCGAATGAGTTGCTTGATCGTATCGTTCGTAGAGATCTCAAACCTTTGCATCTTTGGCATCATATTTCTTGGTTCTTATTTTGGTTTTCTCCATGTGTGGTTTTAGATCTTGTCTTGTTCTTCATGTCAAGCTCAAGTTTATCAAAAACGGATTTCGTATAGAAAACTTATTGCATTTTTGTTATTGGAGGTTTTGCCGGTTCCTATCTTATAGAGAGGTCTAGGATTTGCCCATTTGGTTTTATTCTCCCTTGTTGGACTATGATGTTTCACTGCATATTCTTGTAGTGCTCGTCGCTGCGATTTCAACGAGCCCAAGAACGTCGAAAACGGAGTCCGGATGCAATAGATATGACCGTTTTCTTATCAATGTTTTCGCAGTTTTCAGGGGGGCGGAAATTCCGGTCTAAGGCCGGAAATTTCCGGCCAGGCCGGAATATTCCGGGGCAAAAATCCGGCCCGGCATCTGTGAGCGGGCACTCGCTCTCCAGGGGGTCCTCGGTCGTCCGGAAATTTCCCGGGTTGAAATATCCGGTCTGGGGGCCGGAAGGGGTAAGTGAAAAATTTCCATCCCGGACGGCCCTAACGGCCATATTTCGTGGGAAGCTATAAATATCCTTCTTCTTCCTCAAGATGAGGCTGCCCAACCCATTTCCTCTCTCCTCCATTGTTGACCTTCAAAAGTTTGGGTTTCTCTCAATCCCTTCAATGATTCTTGCCCATATTTAGGGAAAAGAGAGAGGAGATCTAGATCTACTATTCCACCAATCAATATCTCCTCTTAGTGAGGGGAATCTATTGGATCTAGATCTTGGGATTCATTTGTTGTTTTCCTTGTTCTTCCTCCTTCCTCCCTCCATAGCATTAGTTGCTTTGGTGGGATTTGGGAGAGAAGGACTTGATCACTTTGTGTGTTCTTGCCATTGCATTAGGTGCATCGGTTTGAGTTTCCCACGGGATTCGTGAAAGAGAAGTTCGTGTGCTTGTTACTCTTGGGTGCTTGTTGACCGGAGAGATTGTTCCTCTTGGGTGTATTGAGCACCCTAGACGATTAGTGCTTGAGGCTTCCACCTTGTTGCAAGAAGTTTCGTTGAGAGCCTCCAACTTACTTGTGGAGATAGCCTCAACCTCGTGTAAGGTTTGGTCACCGCCTTCAAGACGGCCTCATAGTGGAAACGAGAATCTCCCTCACCGGAGAAGCTCAAGGAGAATAAGGTGTGCACATCCGTGCTATTGAGGAGCGCCTAGGTGGCTCCCCACCTCTCCAACGAAGACGTACTTCCCTTGGGAAGGAACTTCGGTAATCACATCGGTGTCTCCTTGTGCTTCGGTTATTTCTATACTCTAGCTCGTTATTTATGCATTTACCTTTGTGATAGCCATCGTGCTTGAAGTCATCTTTCTTGCTATCACATAGTTGTATATCTTGCTTAGCATAAGTTGTTGGTGCTCGTAGGTAAACCTAGCTTGTATAGGTTTTGTGCTTGATAAATTAAACGCTAGTTTTATTCCGCATTTATTCAAGCCTAAACCGTAATTATTTTAAACCGCCTATTCACCCCCCTCTAGGCGGAATCCTTGTACTTTCAATTGGTATCAGAGCGAGGGATCTCATTGTTAGGCTTCACCGCCTTGAGAGTAATGATGTCGCTTAGTGAATTAGTGCACGATCCCACATTTCATTTCGATGGCACAAACTATGATGTTTGGAAATTTCGTATGCTCGTTTATTTCCGGGTCATGGACCCACATACGGAGCAAATTGTAGAGATGGCTTTTTCTCCTCCAAAGGATCCTCAAAATCCAACTTTAGAGGAAGAGAAAAACTTATCTCTCGACGCTCTTGCTATTAATGTGTTTTTCCTTCTTGTGAGCCTTGTAGTTATTAAGCCACTCTTTCTCTCATGAGGTATGGACAAAGCTTCAAGATAAATATAGAGTGTCCAATATTGAAGAGGGTGATTGTTCTCCCTCCGTTTCCGTTCGTGATGAGTTCTCAACTTCTTATACTTCACCAAGATGTGGTAAGACACAAACTAATGAGATGGTGAGTAGTGATAGGCTTTGCAATAATGATAGTGAGCTTATTATTGATGGTCCTCCATCTCTATCTTATTGCCATGCCTCATCTTTGGACTTAAACACAACTAGCACCAAAGATATTTTACATGCTTTTGTTGATAGTCCTTGCATATCATGTCAACGTTGTGTGTCTAAATATCATGATGATATGCTTGCTTTATCTTGTTCCCATGATAAAAATAATTGTGTTTCCTCTAGTCTTTGTGTGGCTAACAATGTAAAGGAAACCCAACTCTATATGTAACAAGATGTGGACTTGAGTGGTGCCTCAAGTAATGATCCATCATCATCTACCACCTTTTGCCTCATGGCCAAGGATTCAAAGGTATCTTCTACTTTGAACCCCAATATATCTCATGATGGTAGAGATGAGTGGATAGTTTTGTGGTTAGCTAGCCTTGATGGTGAGACCAAGAAAAATGTGAATGCTCTTCTAGAACAACTCGATGAGGCTAACTCTCTTATAGATGAAAAGGAGGATATCATCATGACTTTGGAAAGTCATAATGGTGGTCATTCTATCAAGGACAAAGAGCTTCAAAAGGCTTTTGAGAAAGAGCGTTCCCTTAGATCTTATCTTGAAGAGAAACTATATAGTCTAGAAGAAACCTATGCTATTAGTGTTTCTAAGCTTAGAAGGGACAATGAATTATCTCTTGCTCTTTCTAATGACCTCAAAACTAAAAATTATGATGCTTGTGCTACTAACTCTATTTCTTGTGAAGCATCCATATTAAAGGAGAATGTTGAGCTACAGGCTCAACTTGAGTTGCTAACTAGTAATTATGGGAAACTGGAAGAAGCTCATGAAAAGCTCTCAAGCTGTCATGAGAATCTTCTAGTCTCCCATGAGAGGCTAAAATTATCTCATGAGGCTATTTTAACTAAGGTAACATCTTGTGAGCCTCATGTGGACAAAGGCACAACCTCTACTCTAAATTCTTTATTGCCTTTTGCTAGTCCTAGTAATTCATCCTCTCATAATGTGTCCACATCTTCTGATGAATTTCTTTCCTTGCCTTGTTGCTCTAATAATGATGCATCTACTTCCTCTAGCTCTTGTGTTGATACTAACCATGTAGAGGGAATCAAAGAGCTCAAGGCCCAAGTCACTTCCTTGAAGAAAGACTTGGAGAAGTGTCATATAGGGAAGTCCACACTTGACTATTTGTTGAGTGTCCAAAAATCCCCCAATGACAAGAGAGGACTTGGATTCATTTCCAATTACAAGAACAAGTCCAAGGTAGACAATAAGAAGGGCCATGAACAAGTCAAGAATTTGGCCAAGATTTTTTGCTTCAAGTGCAATGTCGAAGGGCAGCATGTTAGATCATGCCATTTGAAGAAGAAGAAACTTAGTGAGAATCAACAAGGAAAGCGGCCACAAGTTCAACCTCAATCTCAACTTCAAGTTGAAGAAAGGCCTCTTGCCAAGAAGACTCAAGCTAGTGCTTCTCAAGTTGAGAAATCAAATAAGAAGAATGGAAGGAGTCGGTGTTGCTATTTATGCCATGAAAAGGGCCATCTTGCTTCTTCATGCACTAACGGTACATTATTCAACCCTATCATAATTGATGATGCGTATTCCATTCATAAGGATAATGTGGGCAATGTGTTTGCCAAATATGTTGTTAATCAAAGTGGTGTCAAGAAAAGAACCATTTGGGTTGCCAAGCCTATTGTGACTAACCTCTTAGGACCCAACTTGGTTGGGGACCAACAAGCTCAAACTTGATCAATAGGTGTTATTGGAGGGCATTGGAGACTTGGCTATATCATGAAGAATTAAGGGATATTCATCACTTATATTTTCCTCAAGCCAAGTAATTTGGATTATCATGTCTCTATCTCATATTCCATGCTCCTTCTTGCGGTAACTTGTATCTACATTTTATATATACATTGAAAGTTGCTTGCCCCTTTGCATGTGTTGGTTTTGTACCTTTCTTGTATTTTGTATATGTTGTGCTTACTACTTACTTATCCTTGAGTAATCTAGTATGTGTTTGTCGGTTCGCACAACATGTATGTGTGAGTTTTCATTGAGCCTTATTGTATCTTGCTTGTATCTTATTTGGCTCTTTTGAGTGATTAATGGACTTTCCTATTTTTGGGGAATGATATGCCTTGGCACTTCACAATCCTAAAATGTATGTACATGAGCAATACCATTTAGTGTTGATATTTCAATATTGTCTAGCATCTATGTGGTATGTCATGCTCATGAGAAATTCAATTCTATAATGTCTATTAATCATCTCTAGTTGTTCTTTATTTGCCTCTTGTTAAAAATATAAGAATTATCACATTATGGGGGAGTAATATCCTTTGTGCATATTACAAACCTAAAGAATGTGAACATTTGAGGTTTTGCCACCTAGAATTGATATTGTCAATTATCTTGTTCCTATGTGGCATGTGTTCTCAAACAAGTTTCAATTTTCTTAAATGCTTTTATTTTCTCATATTTTTGGATCTTGTTTGTGAGAGAGTTTCTTGGTGCAGTTTTCCTCAAATGTGCACTAGTATGCATTATCTCGGAAACTGATTGCTTCATATTATATTAATCATTGCTTTGCATGATCATTCGACTATTGAAGCCACCAAGAATATCTATTTAAGCATGGTGTTTTAATTCCTATCTTTTTCATATGATTTTATTTTGTGAATATGATCATGAATATCTATGCAACATACCACCGAGAAATAACTCCGTACTCCTTGTCCTTGACAAGTGATAATATTATTCGTGGTAGGATTTATTGATCATATTTTACTTGTGCTATTGCTTTTATTTTTCATATTTATTGCCAAGAAATTTCTTTGTGCTCACTCCCATTGTATTCTTTGCCTATTGAGAATCCTTTTGTTTTACTCGTATTTGTTTGGTATTCTAATTGCTAAAGCTAAATCAAGGATCCCATTTGTGTGCATATTGTATTAAAATTCAAAATTATGAATGATGCACAAATCACTGGGGAGCTTTCCTATATTATTTAGAACACTAGTTTTCTTCTCTTTTCTTGAGATCTTTCTCAATTGGTATTTAATCCCGAAGATGTGTCTTTACGGAAGACAAACCTTTTCGTCTTGGTACTTTGTGCCATGATGAAAAGTGTAGAGGGTTTGGTTTAGTTGTTGGAACCTTGCTCTTTTTGGGAGTTGGTTATCTTACTCATTGCTTTATTTTTCAAATCGACCTATTTTGGATATTGGACTTCTTTTTGTTAATGAATCTTTCTTTTGATATCTATTTTGGGAGTTCAATATCTCATTTCTTGTTGTAACTTTTAATTGGTTTCTATGAAGTGTCAATTGGTTCTTTGTGATATCTTTTTCACTTGTCTTTTGGTTCTTGAAAATATTTGCATGCATATTTACTAAAGTATTTGTTATGGCATGCTTACTTTCTTTGATGCAATATATAGGGTAAACTCCACCGAATCCTAAAAAGCCTAAGATGTGCATGATATTCAATTAATATCTATATGCACATATTTATGTGGAGCTTATCCTATGTATTGTAGTTTGTCTAACTACTTTGGACCCAATGTGTTTGGGGACCATTTTGTGCTTAAATGTGTTTTAGGTACATTTGAGATGCATTGGATGCTTTCCTCATTCTCAAGGAAGGTGTTGTCACCATGATCTTATCGGAGTCAAGCTAGGATGATGGATTAACTCTTATCCACAACAACATCTCCAATCCAATCTTGGTAACAAGTATCTCTCATGCATACTATTCTTGTATTCAACCTTGTGTAGGTTGCATCTTGTCATGAAAATTCTTTACTTGTTAAAATATTGTCCATTTGTGATACTTGATTCTTCCAAAACCTTGTAACTATCTATTTTTCCTTATTGTTATTTGTGATGTCTTTGGTGTGTTTGTCTTGGAAATTCATTTATCCCCATTTAAGATAAAATTGAGCTATGTTCTATGCTTTCAATAAAAAAAATCTTATTGGTGTATTTATGACTTTCTCTTGGATATGATGATTCGTCACTTTCGTAACTATTTTTTTGTGTACATGATTCTTTGTGGATACATATTATCATGATTTTTGTCCACTTAGAAACTTATACACATGAGAGGAGTTACATCTCTTTTTGGTATCCTATTCCTTTGGAGTCCACCCTTCTTATACCCTTTTCATTTTTGGTGACTCCGGAAAGTATTTTCCTTATGAGTGCTTGTCTTATATTATTTCATCTTGTTCACTCATTTGTTTTTGAGTTTTTTTTGTCTCTCATGCTTACCTTGGTGGGCATGTTGGTTTCCTTATGTATGGTTGAGCCTTGTCTCATGATGTTCCGTTCATTTGGTATCTTTTTGCTCAATCATTCATTTATTTTCTTCAAGTGCTATGCCTAGTTTGTCTTTTATGCTCTCTTTCACTTTTTGTGTGTTTTAGAGGATATTGGGGGAGTTATGATCCCATATTTGTGCACTTTGTATTCAAATGCAAAAACTCTAAGTAGTGCATAAACATTGGGGAGCTTCATGATTTTCTTTAGAACACTATTTTGCTAAAATCATAAAATCTTTGGTTCCATTGGTTTTTCGTATCATTTGCTTGTGCTCCTCCTCTTGGAAGAAGTTTTAAATGAATATAATCTTATTTTCAGTCTTTGTACCCTCAATATAGTTTGATCTCCCCCCATCTATTCGTCATTGAATATGCATTTGTTTTCACTCATATTATGAGAAATGCAAAAATTGTAGGGGAGCTCTTACTTTTTTGTGCCTTCTACATTTTTCAGCCCATTTCGGCAATGGATGCCAATGGGGGATAAGTTTAGAGGGTTTAAGGGAATTTGGTTTAAATGTTTTTGTTTTGTTCTTAAGCATTTTTGCCTTCCATTCTCATTCATCCATGTTTATTGCTTTGCGTGTTTGCTTAATTCATTATATAAACCCTCGTAAAAGGGATTGTCATCAATTAGCAAAATGGGGGAGATTGAAAGTGCATGGTGCCCCACGTGTGGTTTTGGTAATTAATGACAATCCTTATGGACTAATAGTTTCATTGAGATATCCTTGTAGGTTTGTCCATTGGCACCACTTGAACTCCATGTGTTGGATTCAAGGTTGGATGCCATCAAGATCATTGCTTATAATGAATATTTTTTATATGATCAAGAATAAGAATTGCCATGATATTATTAATCATATTGCAAGTATGTCTTGAAGAAGGAGATTGTATGAACATTCATGTTTACCTTCAAGACATCATCATCATGAATAAAGAGAAGATACTTAGTTGATCAAGTTGAAGTGCAAGTTCAAGATGAGCATCAAGAAGAGTTCAAATGTTTTATGCTTGCCACCCATATGGAGATTATTATCAATTGAATATGGACATGTGAGAAGCTCTCCCATATTATCTTATGGGGGAGAAATTTACAAGTCTTCACAAAGCGAAGCGCAATCAAGAAAGGTGCTCCAACTTGAGGTGATTAAGATCGTCATCATGTATCTCAATTGGAATGCGCAAGAAAAAGGTGACATTGATAGGATTTCTATTTTACCGGTCTCATGATGTTAGTAGGGAGACTGGGTTATAGGATAGATAACCATTCTATCAAGAGGGGCTCTCGAATGAGTTGCTTGATCGTATCGTTCGTAGAGATCTCAAACCTTTGCATCTTTGGCATCATATTTCTTGGTTCTTATTTTGGTTTTCTCCATGTGTGGTTTTAGATCTTGTCTTGTTCTTCATTTCAAGCTCAAGTTTATCAAAAATGGATTTTGTATAGAAAACTTATTGCGTTTTTGTTATTGGAGGTTTTGCCGGTTCCTATCTTATAGAGAGGTCTAGGATTTGCCCATTTGGTTTTATTCTCCCTTGTTGGACTATGATGTTTCACTGCATATTCCTGTAGTGCTCGTCTCTGCGATTTCAACGAGCCCAAGAACGTCAAAAAACGGAGTCCGGATGCAAAAGATATGACCGTTTTCGTATCAATGTTTTCGCAGTTTTCAGGGGGGCGGAAATTCCGGTCTGAGGCCGGAAATTTCCGGCCAGGCCGGAATATTCCGGGGCAAAAATCCGGCCTGGCATCTGTGAGCGGGCACTCGCACTCCAGGGGGTCCTGGGTCGTCCGGAAATTTCCCGGGTTGAAATATCCGGTCTGGGGGCCGGAAATTTCCGGGGTAAGTGAAAAATTTCCATCCCGGACGGCCCTAACGGCCATATTTCGTGGGAAGCTATAAATAGCCTTCTTATTCCTCAAGATGAGGCTGCCCAACCCATTTCCTCTCTCCTCCATTGTTGACCTTCAAAAGCTTGGGTTTCTCTCAATCCCTCCAATGATTCTTGCCCATATTTAGGGAAAAGAGAGAGGAGATCTAAATCTACTATTCCACCAATCAATATCTCCTCTTAGTGAGGGGAATCCATTGGATCTAGATCTTGGGATTCAATTGTTGTTTTCCTTGTTCTTCCTCCTTCCTCCCTCCATAGCATTAGTTGCTTTGGTGGGATTTGGGAGAGAAGGACTTGATCACTTTGTGTGTTCTTGCCATTGCATTAGGTGCATCGGTTTGAGTTCCCCACGGGATTCGTGAAAGAGAAGTTCGTGTGCTTGTTACTCTTGGGTGCTTGTTGACCGGAGAGATTGTTCCTCTTGGGTGTATTGAGCACCCTAGACGGTTAGTGCTTGAGGCTTCCACCTTGTTGCAAGAAGCTTCGTTGAGAGCCTCCAACTTACTTGTGGAGATAACCTCAACCTCGTGTAAGGTTTGATCACCGCCTTCAAGACGACCTCACAGTGGAAACGAGAATCTCCCTCACTGGAGAAGCTCAAGGAGAATAAGGTGTGCACATCCGTGCTATTGAGGAGCGCCTAGGTGGCTCCCCACCTCTCCAACGAAGACGTACTTCCCTTGGGAAGGAACTTCGGTAATCACATCGGTGTCTCCTTGTGCTTCGGTTATTTCTATACTCTAGCTCGTTATTTATGCATTTACCTTTGTGATAGCCATCGTGCTTGAAGTCATCTTTCTTGCTATCACATAGTTGTATATCTTGCTTAGCATAAGTTGTTGGTGCTCGTAGGTAAACCTAGCTTGTATAGGTTTTGTGCTTGATAAATTAAACGCTAGTTTTATGCCGCATTTATTCAAGCCTAAACCGTAATTATTTTAAACCGCCTATTCACCCCCCCTCTAGGCAGCATCCTTGTACTTTCACACGCACCATTCACTGCAGCCAGGGCCCACAGCCCGTTAGTTCACCTCGAGCGAGTACTCGAAAGCCCACGATCAGGACGTGGGATTAACTGCGGCCGTTACGCACGCGTTTCGCGATGTGTGCGTTTCTAACGGGCAGTTAACCCACGCCGCACGATCTCTGGCCACGATCAATCCAGTAGTAACTGCAGCTCGCGGGGAGAGATAAATACCCCCGCGCCGCCTACCTTTTCTCTTTCCTCCTCACTTTCCAATCTCGTGCTCCCATCGCCTCTGCCGCCGCCGTCGAGCACAGTGCCACCGCGAGTACTCACCGCGCCCCCACCGTGAGATCTTAGAGCAAGAATCTCGGCGCGCCATCGCCGTCATCCTCGCTCTCAACTCCGACGAGCTCTTCCTATCCAAAAGCAACCTCACGGAGAAGAGATGGTTCCCGCCCGAGCGGGCTGGGAGGGCTCGGACGTCACCGCCGAGGACTGCCAGTGGTTGGTGAACACCCGTCGAGTCCCTCCTGGCGTTGTCTGCCGGCCTCCCGGCACCGAGCTCGTCCCGGCACCAGAAAAGGACGAGTACGTGGTATTCCTCTCCCACTTCAAACGCGGCTTTGGCCTTCCCATCTCCAAGTTTTTTTCGGACTTTCTCCGCCATTTCGGCCTTCAGCCGCACCACCTTCCACCAAACGCCATACTTATGCTCTCCATACATGCCACCGTGTGCGAAGCTTCTGGGTGTCTACCCGACAGTTCAAATCTGGGCACGCTACTTCTTCCTCCGTCAACAAAGCGTGCCCAATCGCAACAATCCTCTCGTTCCCCGCACGATGACCCTGACGGGTAGTGCGATTCTGCTGCAGCGCCGCACCGGACACCACCCGAGAGTACTCGGGCTGGATGCCGTGCACAAGTGGCAGCGCGGCTTCCTTTACGTGAAGAACGTTCCCGCCGAGAAGGGGAAGCCCATCGAAGACTGGATAGGGCTCCCTAAATTTGTGAATGCGCTGCCCACCGGGCTGAACTGGGATACGATCCAAAGAAGACCGTGCCAGACGTCGTCCAGGTCGAGAAGCGCTTGACCGAGTTGGCGGCAGAAGGGCTCCTTCAGGACGACCCAATCGCCTGCTGGATCTCTCGCCGAGTACTCCCGCTCCAGGAGCGAGTACACAAGATGTGCTACATGGGAGGTCCTCGGGATTGTACCAGGATGACGACCTTCGAGCTCAGCAAGGCTTCGGCATATGACACCCAAGATACCTTGTGTGTCCCTCACGCCATTCAGGATGGCTTGCCTGGTATCTCCTTGTGTCCCTGGTTTTGGAGTGACTGGAACTTGAAACAGAGCTTCCCGACACTTCCTTCCTCTTCGTTTTCTAACGTCGTAAAAAGAATAAAGGACACACATTCAGAACCAATCAAGGCAAGCAACCATACGTAACAATACATACAGCAAGGAAACTAATAATAACCTATCACCCAATTATTAATTGAGGCAAACAATCAAACAAACACACTTGGCAGAAATGCCATTCAATAAGACAGCTTAAGGTTGGAGGAATATATCTCACAACCTCAATATCATGGATTCAGTGGGTGTGCCACTCTCATACCAAGATATTAAGAAACCCAAAATACACTTAGTTTCATATGGGTGAGGCTACTAAGAGTATACAAAACATGCACAATAATAATCATGGCAATGGGTCTATCAACCAAACCACAAAAAGAACAAGGTAGCTAATCTACTAAGCCTAAATTCACATCAAGAATAAATAAGACACATGATTCGCAAAAGTTACTTTTACAAATCAGTGAGCCTACACAAGTGCAACAAGGTAATAGACTCATCACAAAACACACAATTTCTCATAGTGAGAACAATAGAAACAATGAATAAAAAGGAGGAATCCTATAGACATGCTTCTACTAAGGGTTTGCTATGCAAGCATGCATAACAAGTATAGTACTAAAATGCAAACAAGGAACCATGTTATCATGATGGGAAATGAAAACATGTCCTCATGCAAGGATACACAAATATCTACCAAACACAAGTTGGCAGAAAAAAAATAATTTAACAAAAAAATCCTAGGGAACTAGTACTACTCAAACATGAGGAACCAATGGATGATTTCAATCAAGTAATTGAAATACAACCAGAGGGTCCATGTCATAAAAACAGGAGTGAAAAACATCTATACTTGCTATAACAAAAATATCCCATTTAATAAAACAAGGCATCCATTTGCAGGGCAACTCCTACATACTAGTGGTAATAAAAAGGGCATTACTAGAGGAATCAAACAACACTCCAAAGATGGATTTTTCCTAGCAAGACACACATGATTACAACCACTTACAAACAGAAGCATACACATTTTCATTTAGCACTAAAAATCCCAAAGCAAAAATACTAGGCACTCATTAATTAGAGAACCATATAAAAGAAACACATCTAGTGTGGGGGAAATAATGTTTCCACCAAAAATGTAATGACACCAGTGGGTGTTCCACTAGCATAACAAAGCATTAAGAGGACACAAGGCCTCTGGTCATACTTGCTAAAAATTAAAAAAATACTAAACTAGCATCTAGTGCAATAACCATACTAGTAGAAAATAATAGGGTGCTAGAATAAACAAGGTAATGCTACTCATGCTATTATTTTCACACAAGTGAAAAATCTAGGGGTCAAGTACTCATAAGAAAATCATCAAAATTCTACTGTTCCTATGAACACAACACAAAAATATGTGGCTACACAACCACAAATTCTTATGCCAAAAATTCTACACATGAGAGAATTTTTCCAACATTTGCATAGTGATGACAAAACTACTCATGCTTCTCTACCAACTCAAGTGCAAGCTAGTAGAGGTGATACCAACATAACATAGGTACCAACATGGTACTGGACCTAATCTCTCAACACCACAATCCAAGTGCTTGCACATAAATTTATCACTCAAAAATACTATGCAAGTATTAACTAGAGATAAAACATATGCTATTCTCATAAATCATATTTCTTCTCTACTCAATTACACACAATCTAACATGCTAAAATAGCTAAATAAACCTTAGAAAACAAGTTCACACAACTTGTACATGCTAGAAAACAATATCACAACACAAAAATATATTCACACAATTTAATTACCTAAAATGCCAAAATGGCAGAAACATGCAAATTAAAGATCTGTCCACCAAATTTTCTATGATGCTCTAAAAATTAAACCCAGCTAGGTTTGGATAGCCCTAAACATATACAAGACCATCCAGTTGAGTTTGCAACAAAAATCATTTTTAATGATTTTATAAAAATCACCAAAGTGCTCTCTGGTGTTTTACCAAATTGCATGCCATTTCAAAAATATTAGGAATTTGGAAGCAAGGTTAATTGCTTCTGTTAGGAAATTTCAAGGGCTTTCCAATGCAATTGGATACACCTCATTCTGAGTTGTGAAATTAAAAAGGTGCTCATTTTGCTGTTTCTGATACCTGTTGCCAAAACATTTTTCATGTCTAAAATATCCATAAAAATGTAGATCTACAAATTGGAGATGGTTTAGATTTTGTGCTTTACCACTGTGAATTTTATCTTGGTCAAATTCATCTTTTAGATTAGCTTTTAGGTCCAAAAGTAAACATGTACCATTCTGTGAAAATTAAATGGAAAAACAACTAGACATGGGCCAGATCTAGTAACTGGGCCGGCCAGATCTAGTCCTACCACGAGGGGATCCAGCCGTAGTCGCTGACCCGCGGGCCAGGCGGCCACGCGGCAACCACGCGGGCAACACGCGGCCCACACGTGCATGTTTGACCTGCCCAGCGCGGGGTCAAGGCGCGCTGGCGTCAGGACGACGTCATCGCCGGCGGGAGGATCTCCGGCGAGGTCGAATCCGAGCGATTCCGGCCATCATTCGTCGATCCAAAAACATCTACGAGTCGATCTCGACGAGGGGAACCAAAAGAGGGCAGCGCCGCTTCCCGGGAGCCACCGGAGAGCAGCCGGCGTCGACGGCGCGCGGCGGCCGGAAAGCGAGCGCGGCGCGGCGGCGTATCGGGGCGCAAGGAAGAGGGGAAAGAGTACGGGGAGAAGCGCATCCTCACCATGAACTCGATGGACCACTCGGAGAGGGCGGAGGAGAAGCGAGGCCGCGGGGATTCATCGCTGGAGTTTGTTGGGCTCGAGGAAGAAGACGGATGGCGCGGGCTCCTCGAGGCGTTCCGCCTCGATTCCTTCAGCAGGGAGGACAGCCACGACTAGGCGGAGAGGATGGGCTACACGGCGGCCGGCGGCGAGCTCACCCACGGCCAAATCGACGGCGACCAATCCCTAGGGTTTCGGTTTTGAAGTTTTTCAGAGAGAGAGAGAGCTAGCTCGAGGGGAGAGAGAGGGGGCAAGTGGGAGACAAGAGCACATGGGGGGGTTCTTATCCACCTCGAAACCTTCCACTCGAAGGCAATGGCGTAGGGGACTGCTGCTACAGAGGAGCTAGGAAGAAGAAGGTGACTCGGATTACAACTAGGTCCCTGGCCATTTACAAAGAGGTCCTTTTCCTCTCTGGAAAATGCTGTTTTCACTAGGCAAACAAAGTCATAAATTGAAATCCTTTTGCCCAAAATTCTTATTAGTAGAGATGCACAACATATGTGAAAATTGGCTCAATTGGATGAACTTGATAGTTCAAAGTTGTTCAAATTTCAATTCTGACATAAATGGACATTGAATTTATTAGACTACTTAGGAGCTTCCAAAAATGATAATTTTTGTCACACATTCCTTACTTGGTGTGTTCCTTGTGTGGTAGAAAATTCAAGTCATTTTGAGTTACTTCATAGAACAAATTTGTTCAAATTTCTTAAAGGTGCTGTCTAGAAAACAGGGATTTTTGGCAACTTAAATTATTAAAAAACTTGTGCCCTTTTGGTTTTCATCCTTATTTATGATATAGAGAATGTGGTATTTATTTCATGGCATTTTGAAAAAAGTTTGTAGAACAAACTTGTTCAAAATTCCAAATGTTGCTGTGGAGAAAAATCATGTTTTCAGGACTTTAATGGATTCAATTTTTGGTCTCCTCTTGTGTGTGTTCCTTATTTGATATAAGGAAGCACTGGTATTAATTTCAGATCATTAGAAGAAAGTTTCCAAAAGTAACTTGTTTGAGTTTCCTGTTTCTGGAAATATTGGAAAATCAATTTAATAAGGCACTTGGCTTTTCTTTAACAATGCTTTGCCAAAATATTTATGTGACCAGGGATAGCAAGTCAATGCTCTCCAATACCTTTGTTTTTAAGCTTGCAAGGTTGGAAAAACATTTGATAAGATTTTGGTGAAGCATCTAAGAATGCCTCTTTTTCCTAATAATCTTTTAGGGAAATTTATTTAGTGTTTCCTCTTTCTTAATTTAGGCCTTGGAATAATATTCAACAAGTATGGGATTCATAAGATAGTTTTGGAAAACTCTTTGATCAATATTTACTTTAGAAAATATTGCCAAGGTCATTGGAACAATATGTTGAATATTTTTAGTTCACTGCTTTGCTATCTTTTTAAGTTTGCAAGTTTATATAATTAGTTTGTTTAGTTGCACTTAAACAAACACAACCAAACTTTATTTGTCAAGCAATTAGCAAAACAACTGTGTTATCAGGTATTCCAAAATTGGGACGTGACATGTCTTCCCCCCTTAAAAAGAATCTCGTCCCCGAGATTCGCAAGCGAGGACTAAGGGAGGGCCAACAAACACAATGTTAGTGTTGGAGTGCAGGTGCTTCCCCCCTTTGACTTTTCTTGGGAGGCGGGGTACTCCCCTAAATTAGCAATTTCTTCAAAAAAAAATCTCTAGCTATCAATTTACTCAACCGCCAATTTTTAAAATTTCTGATAACGTCACTACAAAATTAAGGTTAGTGCAGAACTACCTGGAAACGTATCGTCAATTATTACATGAGTTCCTAGCTATATCCCACATCTTACATACCACATATAGAGTGGTGTACCACTCTCATAACAAGGTATATAGGAAGCTAAAAATATAGCTTGTGGGTGCAAAGGTTAGGTTGCTAAGGTATAACGAACAGACAGAACAAATACCCATGGCAGTGGTTATTACTCACCACAAGCAACTATCACTTAATACGTTCATGATTTTAATTGGATGTTTTAGTTTCATAAGATACTATTAAGCACAATCATAACACAAGTATAAACTCATGCTAAGGTAAAACATTTAAACAAAATCCAATAAGCAAGCAAACAACAAGACAGATGAATAGACTATTTATTCACTAGGTTATTGTTTACTAGAGGTTTTGGAATCCATCAATCATGAACAATTAGCAAACAACCAGTAGCTAAAAACCAATGAATCCAATCCTAAAGATACTCTAAACCACCATCTTCACACAAGATAAAACTCCTATTACACAGGCATAAAAAAAACAGGACTGCACAAATAACACACTAGTATGAAAAATCTACACCAGCATGCTATAAGAGATAATCATATCCTATAACCATAGAACATGCAACTAAATAATTCATGGCATGATAACAGAAGTAATAACTTCCTAAACATGCTATATCAACACATATACTCATAAAATAAAAAGAGGGTAATACTAGAGCAAAAATCACCATTTTCTAGTGGTGAAACTAGTTTCACTCTAGAGAAGCAAACAATGCTATCATGATGTTTAAAGCTAAACAAGCAAGTCATGAATATAAGTGTACCTAATAACAGTACACCACTCCTACTCATGTTAGTAAGCACAAGCACCAGAGTAATTTTATGAATCAACCATTAAGCATGCAGAAATTTCTTCTAGCAATTTCTGTTTTCTTTAACCAATTACTAGCAAACAAGCAATGTATAACTCACACAACCAGTAGCTATGCAATTAATGAAAAGTTATCTAAACCTTATCAAAAATCCATACACTCAATTTAAAATTATTCACAAACAATCTACCAATCAAGAGGAATTTATTTTACTTGCGAACAATTTAATTTTAGCACACGATAGTGAAACATTTCTTAACATGATACCCCTAAGGAATATTATGCTAACAAAAGGATCACACCTAAACATATTAGTATTTACTAATAAGAAATAAACTTCTCACTTGCATAGGTGAAAAGAAACAATTATATTTTCCATGGTGGAAAATAGAAATCAGTCACATAGTGAAACATGCTATTTTCACACATGTGTATGGTTGGGGATTTTCATCCTCAAGCCAAAATGCAATGGGACCAGTGGGCTATGGCCTACTAATACCAAGGAAAATAGGTACTAGGCCTCTCTTTACTCATGAAAAACTTTGCATACAAGATAAAAATATCAGGCTATTTAATCTAGTGAAGCAATACTAGTGCATAATGATAGCAATGCTTACACATGCTTTACTATTAAGAGACATGCAAGATAAACGAGGTAAAAGCATCAAAATAAAAGTACCTAAATGGTACTGGACTCAAATAAAACATAGCACAAAATCTACTAAGAAAGTATACACAGATCTAGCTCTCACGATACTTCCAATTACTAAACTAGAAGGTAACAAATGTTATTTCATTTTTATTCGAGTTTCCAATCATGCACACACTTTCTAGGGTATATTTATTGTAAGAAAACAACATAATAACAAGTCCTAACAAATCCATATAAGTTAGGAAACAAGATTGAATAAGACACAAATTCATTTCAATCAAGAGCACACAAAGAAACAAAAACAGGAAAACTGCTGTTTCCTAGATCTATCATATCCATTCCATCGTTCACTTAATTTATAAACCCCGAATCTCATAGTACCTACAACGTCTACTAAGATTTGGTTTCCAAAGTAGATACACTCGATATCCTATTGACTAGTAAACGAATAGGTCATCATCTTATTTTCTCGTGACTTCTCCTTTTTACCAACTAGATTAAAAGGTGTCCTAAGTCACTTAATTCCTTGGTTTAGAAAGAGTTGTCAGTAGTTCGCATGCTTTGGTTAGGTGTCAACCTAAGATTAGAACAAAGCATGTTAGTCTTTTTAGCTTTCTATTTAATCATGTTTGTCCGACAAGATACGACTAGCGTCATCGTACGTCGAATATTGAATCGTGTTCTTCGGATTGGCTTTTGAGGGGGTTGCGCATCATGACATGTGAAGACTTCTTTTGCACCTTTCTCCAGAGGAGGGAGGTATATAACTTTAAAAGGGAACATAAAAAGGTGCGACATTTAGCCAACAGGGTAAAAAGAGTCTTTTGCAAACAGACAAAACACAAAGATTTTGGTCAGTATTGGTTGGTTTTCTTCACGCCTTTTCTTCTTTGAAGGCTGTCATTTTTGGAGCTTTATCTGTTGGAGTGCATCACTGGTAGCAACGCTATCAGCTCGTGTGGCTTGATGGTCCTCCATTATTAGGCCCAACGGTGCTTTCATTGATGGTGGGGGAGATGGTGGTGGTTCACGACGGGTGGCATTTCGAGGCAAAATCAAGTATAAGTTTAAGCAACAAATTCTTGTTTTTGAATACTATACAAACATTTTTTCTTGCAAAATTTTAACAAGAGGCGATTCAAAAACAAGAGCGGGGCAAGCACAAATCTGCAAATTTTGAGCACCCCACAAACATATAGAAACCTAGATGAACCAAATTCTACACCACACAATAGCACAAAATCTTACGGACACACATATGCAAGCCATAACACACAAGAAAGGCTCCATTGGAGCTACGTCGGGGGAGGCGACTCATGCGGTCATCGCTAAATTACTCCAAACTAGACTGATCCAAAATCCTAGAAGTGGCTGAAGAACTATATCTACTTCTGACCATCATCACTGTAGAGCTAGACAATTATTTTGGTCTTCTCGGGACATCGGCAAGTATACGAGTTTTTGGATGAAAACAAGATAATAGAAGTAAAGTTTTGATAAAACTTTTAACTGAGAGAGGTAAGAATATGCAACAATTTGTTTTTGAAACCCCAACTATTTTTTGAACAGAAAACTTCAAAGACGAGAGATGTTTCAAAAACAGAGCGGAGCAGTTGCAAACAAGTAAGAAATAAACTCTTAACCGAGAGAGATATGCCTTTAGAATCCTTTGAAAAGATCAGAAGGAGGGAAAATATACTAAAATTCCCTTAGATAAAAATAATGTAGATAGTAAATAGGTTTTTTACTCAAAAATACTTTTCTTTCCTATCTGACGTCCATGCTAACTAAGGTCTCCTAAGGTCAGGATGGCTGTGATACCAACTCTGTAAGGACCCCAGACCGGCAGTCTGAAACCCTCCGTATGCATACATTCACGATCCCGGAAAGATCAGTCGTGAACAACATACAAAGTTGGCACACAGAAATACATCATCCATTACACGAATACATAAAGGTATTACATAAAAGATCACATGATCAAGTTTAACGCAACTGCCACATAGGGCAGGCAACTTATCAAACACAGCGGAAGACAATTAAAACACAACGTAGATGAGCCCAAGTCACGCCTTAACCTACAGGCTGCTGACCCGGAGACGATCCTAGTTCGCAAAGCCGTCAACTCCGTACTTCTCTTCATAGATATCCTTCGGAGGCTCCTTCTCAAAGTCTGGCAAGTAGATACCAGGGGCGAAACCATAATGAGTACATTTGAATGTACTCAGCAAGACATCCATCATGTCACTTACCAAACATGCAAATATGCTTATATGGTGGAATAGGTAGGCTATAAATAGGGTTCACTATCAATGGTGTTCATATATGATGACACCACAGTTGCAGTCAAGTTTATCTGTATCTTCGTTGAAGAAGATACTTCAGAAGAAAAATAATATAGTTTTATTTCTCTTGTAGATATCATATGTACAAGAGGTTTTGTAAAGCTTTGTTAAAGAATATTTTCTCTTTGCAAAACTTCTTGGAATCAGTTTCTTGAATTCTTGCTTAGAGTAGAAAAGGTTTTCTTTGCAAAACATTTTGTTTTGTATAACAGCATCTGGCTTTTCATCATCGACGATACCTCCACGGTATAAGTTTTCCTTCTTTTCCGAACTTCACAAGTTCAACACTTCCTTTCAAAAACTCTTTTTTGAAAACATTGACACAATGCTAGCTACATGGCCATTCAACTGTCCATATCCGAGGACGCGGCTTCTTCGAAAAAGTTGTATTCTGCAGAGGTGTACTCATCCACCAGATCCAGTACACCTACCGTGAACAACCACGGACTGTAACAACAGTATGTAAACATCAGGTATCTGATCATAACCATCCACTATGTTCAAGCTAGTATATGTCTATCTCTCAGTCGAGTGTCCGCATCCCCGGCACCGAGCTAATCCCCACCAAGCCAGGAGCCCCAACTGCTGCATCCGGAGGGAAAATGAATCCCACACTTTTATGTCTCCACTGACGACATTCGGTTCGAGGGTATGACGTCCCTTATAGCGATTGAGATAGAACACACACTAACAAGGACAAACTTCAAGTTAAGCCCCGTGCCCATGTTGGGGTAGGGTGGCAGTACGGTAAAGGTTGCCTGGCGAAGACTAGGTTATGTGTCATTTTTGAAAACACCACTTTCTCAAAAATGACCACTTCCTCATTCCTCCGGAGAATAAGGATCCGCCTTTTCTCCAGGTTTTTCCGTAAAGCCTTTGTTTTGTAGAATCAAATTTTAGGGTGTCCACTTAGGGACTAGTATATTTGATGGTAATAAATACCATATGGTGGCTTATGGGCTTGGTATTACCAAGTTTAACTACTGGCATGATAGTAACCTATATAATAGTATATGAATAATAACCACATCAAAAATAGTTTTGATAATCAAGTTTTGGTAAAACTTCAGAGGTAAAATACCCATGATAGATAATGATAAGTATTGTATCAGCAAGCATCAGGATGGCTTGCCTGGTATCTCCTTGTGTCCCTGGTTTTGGAGTGACTGGAACTTGAAACAGAGCTTCCCGACACTTCCTTCCTCTTCGTTTTCTAACGTCGTAAAAAGAATAAAGGACACACATTCAGAACCAATCAAGGCAAGCAACCATACGTAACAATACATACAGCAAGGAAACTAATAATAACCTATCACCCAATTATTAATTGAGGCAAACAATCAAACAAACACACTTGGCAGAAATGCCATTCAATAAGACAGCTTAAGGTTGGAGGAATATATCTCACAACCTCAATATCATGGATTCAGTGGGTGTGCCACTCTCATACCAAGATATTAAGAAACCCAAAATACACTTAGTTTCATATGGGTGAGGCTACTAAGAGTATACAAAACATGCACAATAATGATCATGGCAATGGGTCTATCAACCAAACCACAAAAAGAACAAGGTAGCTAATCTACTAAGCCTAAATTCACATCAAGAATAAATAAGACACATGATTTGCAAAAGTTACTTTTACAAATCAGTGAGCCTACACAAGTGCAACAAGGTAATAGACTCATCACAAAACACACAATTTCTCATAGTGAGAACAATAGAAACAATGAATAAAAAGGAGGAATCCTATAGACATGCTTCTACTAAGGGTTTGCTATGCAAGCATGCATAACAAGTAAAGTACTAAAATGCAAAAAAGGAACCATGTTATCATGATGGGAAATGAAAACATGTCCTCATGCAAGGATACACAAATATCTACCAAACACAAGTTGGCAGAAAAAAAAAATTTAACACAAAAATCCTAGGGAACTAGTACTACTCAAACATGAGGAACCAATGGATGATTTCAATCAAGTAATTGAAATACAACCAGAGGTTCCATGTCATAAAAACAGGAGTGAAAAACATCTATACTTGCTATAACAAAAATATCCCATTTAATAAAACAAGGCATCCATTTGCAGGGCAACTCCTACATACTAGTGGTAATAAAAAGGGCATTACTAGAGGAATCAAACAACACTCCAAAGATGGATTTTTCCTAGCAAGCCACACATGATTACAACCACTTACAAACATAAGCATACACATTTTCATTTAGCACTAAAAATCCCAAAGCAAAAATACTAGGCACTCATTAATTAGAGAACCATATAAAAGAAACACATCTAGTGTGGGGGAAATAATGTTTCCACCAAAAATGCAATGACACCAGTGGGTGTTCCACTAGCATAACAAATCATTAAGAGGCCAAAAGTCCTCTGGTCATACTTTCTAAAAATTAACAAAAGACTAAACTAGCATCTAGTGCAATAACCATACTAGTAGAAAATAATAGGGTGCTAGAATAAACAAGGTAATGCTACTCATGCTATTATTTTCACACAAGTGAAAAATCTAGGGGTCAAGTACTCATAAGAACATCATCAAAATTCTACTGGTCCTATGAACACAACACAAAAATATGTGGCTACACAACCACAAATTCTTATGCCAAAAATTCTACACATGAGAGAATTTTTCCAACATTTGCATAGTGATGACAAAACTACTCATGCTTCTCTACCAACTCAAGTGCAAGCTAGTAGAGGTGATACCAACATAACATAGGTACCAACATGGTACTGGACCTAATCTCTCAACACCACAATCCAAGTGCTTGCACATAAATTTATCACTCAAAAATACTATGCAAGTATTAACTAGAGATAAAACATATGCTATTCTCATAAATCATATTTCTTCTCTACTCAAGTACACACAATCTAACATGCTAAAATAGCTAAGTAAACCTTAGAAAACAAGTTCACACAACTTGTACATGCTAGAAAACAATACTGCAACACAAAAATATATTCACACAATTTAATTACCTAAAATGCCAAAATGGCAGAAACATGCAAATTAAAGATCTGTCCACCAAATTTTCTATGATGCTCTAAAAATTAAACCCAGCAAGGTTTGGATAGCCCTAAACATATACAAGACCATCCAGTTGAGTTTGCATCAAAAATCATTTTTAATGATTTTATAAAAATCACCAAAATGCTCTCTGGTGTTTTACCAAATTGCATGCCATTTCAAAAATATTAGTAATTTGGAAGCAAGGTTAATTGCTTCTGTTAGGAAATTTCAAGAACTTTCCAATGCAATTGGATACACCTCATTATGAGTTGTGAAATTAAAAAGGTGCTCATTTTGCTGTTTATGATACCTGTTGCCAAAACATTTTTCATCTCTAAAATATCCATCCAAATTTAGATCTACAAATTGGAGATGGTTTAGATTTTGTTGCTTTACCACTGTGAATTTTATCTTGGTCAAATTCATCTTTTAGATTAGCTTTTAGGTCCAAAAGTAAACATGTACCATTCTGTGAAAATTAAATGGAAAAACAACTAGACATGGGCCAGATCTAGTAACTGGGCCGGCCAGATCTAGTCCTACCGCGAGGGGATCCAGCCGTAGTCGCTGACCCGCGGGCCAGGCGGCCACGCGGCAGCCACGCGGGCAACACGCGGCCCACACGTGCAGGTTTGACCTGCCCAGCGCGGGGTCAAGGCGCGCTGGCGTCAGGACGACGTCATCGCCGGCGGGAGGATCTCCGGCGAGGTCGAATCCGAGCGATTCCGGCCATCATTCGTCGATCCAAAAACATCTACGAGTCGGTCTCGACGAGGGGAACCAAAAGAGGGCAGCGCCGCTTCCCGGGAGCCACCGGAGAGCAGCCGGCGTCGACGGCGCGCGGCGGCCGGAAAGCGAGCGCGGCGCGGCGGCGTATCGGGGCGCAAGGGAGAGGGGAAAGAGTATGGGGAGAAGCGCATCCTCACCATGAACTCGATGGACCACTCGGAGAGGGCGGAGGAGAAGCGAGGCCGCGGGTATTCATCGCCGGAGTTCGTCGGGCTCGAGGAAGAAGACGGATGGCGTGGGCTCCTCGAGGCATTCCGCCTCGATTCCTTCAGCAGGGAGGACAACCACGACTAGGCGGAGAGGATGGGCTACACGGCGGCCGGCGGCGAGCTCACCCACGGCCAAATCGACGGCGACCAATCCCTAGGGTTTCGGTTTTGAAGTTTTTCAGAGAGAGAGAGAGAGAGCTAGCTCGAGGGGAGAGACAGGGTGCAAGTGGGAGACAAGAGCACATGGGGGGTTCTTATCCACCTCGAATCCTTCCACTCGAAGGCAATGGCGTAGGGGACTGCTGCTACAGAGGAGCTAGGAAGAAGAAGGTGACTCGGATTACAACTAGGTCCCTGGCCATTTACAAAGAGGTCCTTTTCCTCTCTGGAAAATGCTGTTTTCACTAGGCAAACAAAGTCATAAATTGAAATCCTTTTGCCCAAAATTCTTATTAGTAGAGATGCACAACATATGTGAAAATTGGCTCAATTGGATGAACTTGATAGTTCACAGTTCTTCAAATTTCAATTCTGACATAAATGGACATTGAATTTATTAGACTACTTAGGAGCTTCCAAAAATGATAATTTTTGTCACACATTCCTTATTTGGTGTGTTCCTTGTGTGGTAGAAAATTCAAGTCATTTTGAGTTACTTCATAGAACAAACTTGTTCAAATTTCTAAAAGGTGCTGTCTAGAAAACAGGGATTTTTGGCAACTTAAATTATTCAAAAACTTGTGCCCTTTTGGTTTTCATCCTTATTTATGATATAGAGAATGTGGTATTTATTTCATGGCATTTTGAAAAAAGTTTGTAGAACAAACTTGTTCAAAATTCCAAATGTTGCTGTGGAGAAAAATCATGTTTTCCGGACTTTAATGGATTCAATTTTTGGTCTCCTCTTGTGTGTGTTCCTTATTTGATATAAGGAAGGACTGGTATTAATTTCAGATCATTAGAAGAAAGTTTCCAAAAGTAACTTGTTTGAGTTTCCTGTTTCTGGAAATATTGGAAAATCAATTTAATAAGGCACTTGGCTTTTCTTTAACAATGCTTTGCCAAAATATTTGTGTGACTAGGGATAGCAAGTAAATGCTCTCCAATACCTTTGTTTTTAAGCTTGCAAGGTTGGAAAAACATTTGATAAGGTTTTGGTGAAGCATCTAAGAATGCCTCTTTTTCCTGATAATCTTTTAGGGAAATTTATTTAGTGTTTCCTCTTTCTTAATTTAGGCCTTGGAATAATATTCAACAAGTATGGGATTCATAAGATAGTTTTGAAAAAATCTTTGATGAATATTTACTTTAGAAAATATTGCCAAGGTCATTGGAACAATATGTTGAATATTTTTAGTTCACTGCTTTGCTATCTTTTTAAGTTTGCAAGTTTATATAATTAGTTTGTTTAGTTGCACTTAAACAAACACAACCAAACTTTATTTGTCAAGCAATTAGCAAAACAACTGTGTTATCAGGTATTCCAAAATTGGGATGTGACATGTCTTCCCCCCTTAAAAAGAATCTCGTCCCCGAGATTCGCAAGCGAGGACTAAGGGAGTGAGCCAAAAGAAGCCATGCCGAAAATCCTTGTTGACCAGAGCCCGAGAAGAGGCGTGATGTCCGCATTCTCCTTGGTGTATCTCCACAAGAATTTCTTCTCCTTCCTCTGGCTCTACACAGCGTTGCAGCACGCCAGTAGGACTCCTTCTGTGTAGCACTTTGTTGATGATCGTGTAGTCCTTGGATCTTCTCTGTTTCTGCCTGGCTGTGACCTCGTCACTTGGCAATGTGCCATCCGTTAGAAAGGATAATATGGGCAGAGCCCAACTCGGTGTCTCCCGGGTGGGAAACACTGGTTCGTCCACTTCCATTGGATCAGCTACCAAGACCTCTTCTGAGCTGGGGGCGAGTCCCTGAGTCCCCGTGTACTGAGAAATGACCCCCTTAATGAATGCGACAGTCCCCGAGTTGAATGGAGCAGTCCCCGGGTTGCGGGTGCCAGTCCCCGGGTTGGAGACGACAGTCCTCGGGTTCTCTTTTGCAGGCTCCCAATCAATCTCCATGGGCAGAGCTTCTTCTCCTGGCAGAGATGGAACAAAGATAGATTCCGAGTTGGGGGATGGCTTGATGGATGGCTTTCTCAAATGCTCCAAGGCAATCCCAGCCGGGATAAACTGCCGAGAAGACCCCAACTTGGATAGCTCATCAGCTGCATCATTCTCAGCTCGGTGTATATGATGAAACTCACACCCTTCAAAGAATCCAGACATGGTTTGCACCAAAAACCGGTAGGACGCCATGTTGGCATCGAAAGCATCCCAGGTGCCGTATACTTGCTGAATCAGCAAATCCGAGTCGCCATAGCATATGATACGCTGCACCCCAATCTCCTTGGCTACCTTCAGTCCATGTACCAGGGCCTCATACTCGGCCACATTGTTAGATGCTTTGAAATGAATCTGCAGTACATACTTGAGTTGATCTCGCTTGGGTGACGTAAGCACTACGCCAGCACCAAGGCCTTCCTTAACTTTGGAGCCATCAAAATGCATCTTCCCGTAGTTGGTTTCCGGCAAGGGAGGATCATACTGCATTTCGGCCCAATCCACCAGGAAATCTGCCAGAGTTTGTGACTTGATTGCTTCTCTTCTTGCGTACAGAGGGGTGTACGCGGCTAGCTCGATTGCCCACTTGGCTACCCGGCCGCTTGCTTCCTTGTTGCCCATGATCTCTGAGATGGGAGCAGTACTCACCACTGTGATGGGATGCTCTTGGAAATAATTCTTGAGCTTCTTGGCACCCAGGTACACACCATACGTCATCTTCTGGTAGTGTGGGTAGTTTTTCTTGGAGCTGGATAGCACCTCGCTGAGATAATACACTGGCCGCTGCACCTTCTTGCCTTCCTCTTCTCTTTCCACCACTATCACCACGCTGACTACCCGGTTGGTTGCTGCAATGTACAACAACATTGGCTCTTTGGGTAACGGGCTAGCCAGGATGGGAGCGCTACCCAGCATGGTCTTGAGTTCTCTGAAGGCCACATCGTCTTGCAATGATCAGACGAACTTATCACTCTTCTTCATGAGCTGGTACAGAGGCAAGGCCTTCTCACCCATTCTTCCCAGGAAGAGGCTCAGAGAAGCCAAGTACCCGGTAAACTTTTGCACATCCTTCAGTGATCTCGGCAAAGACATGCTCTCTATAGCTTTTATCTTTGAAGGATTGGCTTCAATGCCCCGACTGGATACCAAGAAGCCGAGTAACTTGCCAGCCGGGACGCCAAAGGTGCATTTAGTCGGATTCAACTTCATCCTGTACTTGCGCACGTTAGCAAAAGTTTCTTCAATATCACTAAGAAGAGTATGTGTTTCTTTCGTTTTGATGACAATGTCATCTACGTACACCTGCACGTTTTTGCCAATTTGATCATGCAAGCATTTCTGAATGCATCTCTGATAGGTAGCCCCAACATTCCGCAACCCAAAGCACATGACACGATAGCAATAAGCCCCGTACGCGGTAATGAAAGCAGTATTTATTTGATCAGCCGGATTAAGAGGTATCTGGTGGAAACCAGAGTAGGCATCAATGAAAGACAAAAGTTTACACCCGGCAGTGGAATCGATCACCTGATCTATGCGGGGTAGCGGGAATGGGTCCTTGGGGCAGGCCTTGTTCAGGTCGGTGTAGTCCACGCACATGCGCCATGCAGTCTCGGCCTTGGGGTCCTCCTTCTTCTTCTCAACCATGACCGGGTTGGCCAGCCAATCCGGATGCAGCACCTCCATGATGAATCCGCTTATCAGTAACTTGGTGATCTGATCACCGATAGCTTTCCTCCTCTCATCACCAAAGCGGCGCATAGCCTGCTTAACTGGCTTGGCGTTGGAACGCACGTGTAGCGAGTGCTCAACCAACTCCCTCGTGACACCCGGCAAGTCCTCATTGGACCATGCGAAGACATCCCAATTCTCACGGATGAAGTGGATGAGCTCGCTTTCCTATTTCTCGCCCAACCCGGCGCCAATGATGGCAACACGGTCTGGGAACTCAGGGTCCACCTGCACATTCTTGGTTTCTTGGGAAGCCTGGAAAGATGCTCCATACTGAGAACCCGACATGCCAGGCATACCGAATTGCGCTGCTTGAGCCATAGCAACCACCTCATGTATCTTCTTCTTCTTATCAGCAGCAATGACCATGGACTCTCCTAGCAGAGAACCAGCAGACACGCACTCCAAGGAACGCTTGTAATCACCCGAGATGGTGATGACACCATTGGGACCAGGTAGCTTCATCTTCAGGTAGGCTGCATGGGTTGAGGCCATGAACTTGGTGAGCGCAGGCCTACCGAGTAGAGCATGGTAGGGGCTCTGAAGATCAACCACTTTGAACTGCAGGCACTCGGTGCGGCAATTCTCCCTGGTGCCGAATAGGACATCTACCCAGATGCGGTCGATTGGAGCACAAGATACTCCCGGCACAATCCCATGGAAGGTAGTCCTGCTGGGTAGCAGCATGTTCTCGGCAAGGCCGAGCTTCTCCAGGGCATCTCGGTACATGATGTTGATGCTGCTGCCGTTATCAATCAGCACTTTGCTGAACCTGACATTCTTCGTGGTCCCCAGGAAGGTGGGATCCACTACCAGAGCATAGGTACCCGGATTAGCATCACCTTGGGATGATCAGCTCTGGACCACGTAATCTCTTGCTTGCACCACAACAGATAGTGAGGCACAGCTGGGATCACTACATTCACCTCCATCGCACGCCTGTGCAGTGACTGCTTGTCGTCTGGTTTGGTGGTGAACACCATGTAGCTCTTATGGTGTTCCTAGTACTGGTTGCGGTCTCCACCACCATTGTTGTCGTTGTTGTTGTTGTTGTTGTTGTTGCTGTTGTTGTTGTTGTTGTTGTTGTTGTTGTTGTTGTTGTTCCTGTTGTTGTTGTTGTTGTTGTTGTAGTAGTTGCGGTTGCGGTCATTGCGGTTGTCATAGTTGTGGTTGGCTCCCTGAGCCACTTGATTCACATTCTCCCTTCTCGGATTTACCGCAGGCCTGGGAGCAGCTGCCCGAATAGGCTGCACATTGGCATTCGCATGCGGCAGAGGAGGAGGAGAGGGCAGCTGACCAAAGCCTTCACTCTTGATGCGGTCCCACCAGCTGCACTGCCGGGTAGTGTGGTTGGCCGGCCTACTCGGATGCCGAGTGTGGAAACTGCATGGCCCGTCCTTCATGTTCTCAAAGATAATTCTCTGAGCATCTCCGCTGTCCGGGTTGCCGCTACCCTGTTGGGGAGCACTGTATGGTTTCTTGCTGCCTTGGCCCTGATTCTGGTTCTGCCCGTATTGGGCTCCAGCAGTTTTGGTCCTTTGGCTAGTCCCAGCAGCCGTAGGGTATTGGTTGACAGCATTCACTTCTTCGGCATCATACCGAGTATCAGGTCGGTCACCTCTGCGCTTGTTTCTGAAGTCATGGCGTCTGCCGCCATCATGGTGCTTCCTTCTCGGCTCGAATGCATCGAGTAAAGGCTGAGTAGGGTCTCCGAGTGCATACATATCAGCTATCTTGATCATCTCGGCGAGCGTACTCGGCATCTCTCTCTCTGCAACCTTGAGCAAACCAGGCGATTTCCTGTGACTCATTCACACCCTCGCAGGTGTTCCTTAGTGTGCTCCACCGAGTAAGGTACTCTCGGTCAGTCTCCTCTTCTCACTGCTTGCAAGCTGAAAACTGTTGTGGCCTATTCGGCCTCTTGTATGTGCTGGTGAAGTTGCTGATGAAGGCTTCCGAGAAGTCAAGCCAGCAGTTGATACTGTCCTTGGGCAAGTTGTTCGACCAGATCCGGGCAGGGCCCTCCAGCATTTGGGGAACGTATCTCACGGCCCATCTCCGATTGCCGCCTGCAATATGCACAGCGGTGACACAGTCGCTTAGCCAGTCTTCCGGCTTGGTGCTGCCATCGTAGCACTTGGTCCCTCTAGCCAACTGGAACTTTTTCACAGAAGGCTCTCCCATGATGCGGTTACCAAAACAGGCTGGGCTGGGTGGTCCCCTTGTCTCCATCTGTGCTGACCGATTAATCTGGTCCAACTTGTATCTTGCGTCGCTGGGCTCCAGCATGCGGTCACCCAAACGATCAGTGATGTCTCTTGGGTCAGCGTAACCGGCCATCTCCATTGCCGAGTACCCATCGTCGTAGCGGTCTTGCGGCACGGGACCGGGTTGAGCAACCGGGTTAGCCGCTGCCACAACTACTTGCGGCTGCATAGCAGCCGGCTGCCGCACTCTCTGCTGGACCGGGTTGGCAGCATGATGCCGCGATGTTCCCGCGCGTTTTCCTCCTTGCCCCTTGATGTGAGCTTTAGTGGCTTGATAGCCTGCTCCTGCAGAGTTATGTTTCTGACCGGGCTGCCGCGCCAAAGCGTGCTGTTTTCGGGCGGCAGCCGGGTCGTACACCTGCATCTGTTTGCTCTTTCCAGAGTTCACACTCTGGTCCCTCTCATTGCCGGGAAGCGGCGATGAGGCTTGATCCATAGATCTGACCGCATGCGAGTGCACAACCTGAGAAACACCAGCTCCCGGATTGGCTTTCCGAAACTCCTCGTTCTGCCTACCAGCTTCTAGCACTAGCTCATTCAACCTATCCTGCTGCCTAGCGCGCGCGTCACCAGTGAGATGCGGCAACTCAGCAGCAACGGCCTCTGCAGCCCTAAGAGTTTTGGCGGGCGCGCTATACTTGGGCCTAGTAGCAGTGTTCAAACTAGCAGTTTGGCTAGCAGCCCTACCATCTCTAGCTAGATCAGCGCCTAAGTTGCGGTGGATAACGCCTATCTTGCTAGGCAGCCTAGAAATAGGAGTAAAGCCATGTGCTCTGTTGTACTCGTTTTGATCTAGGTTAAGCTCAAGCCTAACCTTGTCCATCTCCTGGGCCTCCGCGCGTAGCGCTTGACGCTGTTGCTCGAGTTGTGCCCTCAACGTCATGAGCTCGAGGTTGGTGGGAGGCGGCATGCCCAGCTGCACGGTGGCGCCACCGCGAGCAACTGGTATAGCCGCGGACGTGGAAGGAGCCACGTAACCCGGAATGTTCCGGGGCATGTGATGCATGTAAAATGCATAGATGAATTTTGCATATTTTCACATGGTTTCCTATGACATATTGCATCATATAAGGGTATAATTCAATGTTTTATAGTATTTTGGGGTTAAATTACAAAGTCCCCCAACTTTTATGCAATTAACCCTGCCTGTCAGAAACCCCGTTTTCTATATTTTTGACGTTTCAGGGGGCAAACTTCCGCGAAATCACCTGAAAATCTGCGGGGGTCATTTTCTTGGAAGGATAAGACTTGCGGGCGAAGGATCCACGAGAATTGGGCAAGGAGACCCAAAAGAGGACCCTCCACGCGGCCAGATTCCTTGGCCGCGTGAGAGGCCCCCTTTTGGCCCCTGTGGCCCCAATTCCTTCAATCTTTGACTCACCGACTCCGTCTTGACCTAAAACCGACTATAAAAAGGGTCCCCCGTACCCTTACGGAGAGGAGCGCCGCCGAAACACCGAAACACCAAAACAGAGACCAGAAGTTCCAGATTGGAGGGGGAAAACTCTGACGGGGCGCCGCCGGTGTGATCTCCTACCCCTCCAACGTCATCTCCATCGACATCTCCATGAAGAGGGAGTAGTCCACCCCAGGGCTATGGGTTTGTGGAAGTAGAACTTGTATCTCTCTCTCTATGTGCTTCACTAATTAGATCCGTATGAGCTGCCTCACATGATTACGGGCACCGTTGTAATTCCTATGTGGTGGATCTTTTCTATGAGTTATTGAATCGGAGATTGCAATTGTTTCTCTTGAGTTATTTGAGTAGATGTATCTTATGTACCCCGTTCTTATTTGCTAGCTTTGATCAATCTAGTTCTTGAGAGCGTGTGTGGGGTCATGGGTGCATTAGTTGGAGTAACGGGGGGTGGCTAGTGCTGTGAAAGTGAGATAAGTTCAGCGATCCACTTAGGTTTTGTTAAACCTTTCTTAGTTACCTCACTAGGGATAAAAAGGAGTACCTTGTTACCGGGGATTTGAAGTGACACTAATCAATCTCCATGACTAGATCTAGCAAGTTCTTACTTCAACTTCATGTCACATTGCTTAAAGCTATACTCTGGCTTTTCCTTAATTATCGAGGTGTTATGATTTATTTCGCATCTTGGTGGAGTATAAGAGGGATCAATATGACCGTAGAGATCTCTATGCTAGGACGTGATGCCCATATGAAAGTACTCAATGTTAAACATGTTATTGTAATCTCACATATAATTCTTTATGTCCACCGTCTACTACTTTATTTGAGAGAATGCAAGTGTGAAACCATGAACCCCGGTCCTATTTTAAATATAAGAAAACACTCTAGTTACTTTGCTGCAATTTACTTTACTTGCACTTTACTTTACTTGCATCTCCAATTCTAATTTACATTATCTCCATCACCACTTGCATCACAAAAATACAAAAAAAATCCATTGCATATTTATTTTCTCATTTGCATTTAGTAGTAGATTTAATTATTGCACATTTACTTTCAGTTTTGCATTGAAATTTAGAAGTCTCACACCTTGTGCTTGACAACCACTTGGTGAGGTTGAGGGCACAAAACTCTCTTTTTGTCTGCAGGATCCTGGAGGAAGCTTGGAAGACAACTGCTGAAATACTGGCTCCCCAAGAGTTCGACATAAACCCTCGAGTCACCCTCGTGGGGAAGAAGGCTTGCCACTAGCTACACACTCTGCACTTGGAGTCTCAACCTAGCCATCAAGCATTTTTCTAGCGCCGTTGCCGGGGAGCCATAGGTGAAGGAGTTGTCCAAGGGAGCTCACAAGAAGTCTTCATCACCAACAAGGTGTGCAAACACCTAGCTTGGGGAGGTTGCACCTACGTGAGTACCATCCATTCTATCTCCACCTTCTTTCAAGTAGATTGTTTTGTTTCTTGTCTTGTTTTTGTTTTTGATTTGTTTTTGTTCTTGTTTTTGTTTTGTCTTGCATATTTTATTTTAGTTTGCATTTTAGTTTTGTATTTAGTTATCTAGATTATTTTAGTATTTCGAATTTGCTTAGTTACTTTACTTTTGTTTTTCATAAAAAATTAAAAACTACATAAAAACTTGGAAAATGGAGCAGAGAACTTATTGGCCATTCAGTGTTAGGAATTTCCCTCATGAGCTTTATTCCTTTTGATTATCAAGTAAAGTAAAGCCTAGCTATATGGCTATAAAGAAAGCGCTTTACTGGAGGCAACCCGGTTGTTTTTGTTTGGATTTTCCTAGTGTCCTCTTGCTGTCTCAAGAGATTAGTTTTTTTTGTTTTAATTCTGGAGTTTTCAATAAAGAGTCAAGTCAAACCCATTTGGACTTATAAGTTGCTATCCTAGTGCATGAAATTTCTGTTTCAGCACGAGTCTGCTCACCGTATGATTTTACGTTTTTTATTGGTATGTCGGATTGAGCTAATTTTTTAGTATGTTCTGAAACTTTCCGTCCTCTGTAAGCAAAAAAATTGGCTTAATTGTTTGACGAGTCTAGCTTAGGGAAAAACGTTTGTTTTGCAGCAACTGCTTTTCTGGACAGATTCTGCCTTCTTTTGTTTTATGCACTCTTTGGGCTTGGGAATCGAATTTCCATGATTCTTTCAAGCAAGAGAGTGAACATACAACATAATGAACCTTATTGTCTATCTACTGGAGCATTTGATTTGGAATTTTGCACAGAAAGCATGTGATTTGTTTGTCCTTGCTAATCTCACGCCACAGAAAAAGAATGGCAGAAACATGTTTTGTGAAGTTTTTTCACAGGGAATAGAGGAGCTGCGCCTCAAGACATCCAAGAATGGTGAAAGCCATGATATTTGGGATGTGATGAACACCCCACTGGAGTTACACTCTTTTGGTTAGCACACGTCTACTTTCTGTTTTTCTAAGCAAAGCATTTATCGTAGAGACTTGAAGCGTCTAGTTTTTGTTTTTATTTTTGTTTTGATAAGACCACCACCATCATTTTATATGAGATTGAGCTACTGGAGTTTGGGGTTGGAATGTATTGGATGCTAGTATTATGACTTGGAATAGAGATGCCATGGTTGATTTGAAGAGCTACATATGTTTGCATGATTTATAGGCTTTTTATGTGTAGAAATTTGCAACAATGTTGTCTTGAGCTATCTCTTATTCAGGTCCTTGATGTTAATTGCTGGTTTATTTAGTTTGTCATGAAATGAGTAGTTCTATGGACATATGCATGCATAGTAGCTGGTCAACTATCTCCCTCTTGCTAGCCCAAAAATTTAAAAATTCCAACAAGTAAAAACTTGTTTCCAACACTCCTTAGCCAAGTATTTCCAGTTAGTCCACCATATCTTCCCATTAGCTAAATTGCTATTCCGAGTATGTTCACCATGTTATTGTGTTATTTATGTTCTAAATTAAGATATTCACTTTATTAATTGTCATGGGTTGAACTTGGGATAGGACTCTCACGAACTTTTGAAGGCACACTTTACTTTTTATGCATCTAATAAACATGACCCAATAATGGGAGCCACAAGTTTTGCGTTTGACAAGTGTGTGGTTGGGAGCTAGCTATAAACGTGTATCACCAGAAAGCTTTCAACATTGCACAAAAAATTTACATTTGGTTGATATCATGTACTTTTGTTTTTGGACTCCTGCCATGCCGAAATGAAATAGAGGAATAGTAAGTTTTGATGAGTAAGTATATATATGACTAGAGAAATGCATTCGGCCGCTAACCCAAGCCATGCTTTATCATGGTGGAAATTTACTTACAGCTTGAGTGACTCTACAACACATCCTATAATGAAATAAGAAGCTATGCATAATAGTGAATGAAAATAAAAAGGATGATGAGTCTACTCCGTTTGTTCATCTTGTCATTGTAACATGGTCTTGTTTCCATGTCATTGGGCAAGAGGTACCTCTTTGCGGTTCTCTATGATGTCATTAATACTTATTATGATTGTACAAAGCTTATTAGGAATCTTAAGTTGAGTAATCATGGAGTAGGTTTTCACACTCACGGGGCATGAGGCTTTCAACCACCTTGTCATTCTCATTACTTCAATACTCACAATTTTAAGATGCTAGTGATAAAGGGGCAATGAGAGTCCTAGATCAATGGATACCACATTTCAATTAGTAATTTTAGTTGAATAATTTAGAGGCTAAATAAGACTTGATCATGTTTTACCTCTACTCAATTTTTCTCCAAAGTGTCCACCATATTTTCTATTCTCCATTATGCTATTCTTTGACCAATATAGGATTTTATTTTTCATTTTCTGTATGCATTTGGTCCATAGTGCTTTTATTTCATTATACACTTTGTGAACTTTCATGAAGCATCTTGGCTTGCATATTTGATATTTCTTACAACATGAATTGTATATTGCTACTCATTTTCTAGTATTAATCATTTGATTATATGCAGCATGAATAATCCTCCTTGATATCACATGATTGTTTCAATATGCAAAACCCATCTTAGTTTTATCACCTTCATACTCGAGGACGAGCATGGGTTAAGCTCGGGGATGTTGATGCATGTAAAATGCATAGATGAATTTTGCATATTTTCACATGGTTTTCTATTACATATTGCATCATATAAGGGTATAATTCAATGTTTTATAGTATTTTGGGGTTAAATTATAAAGTCCCCCAACTTTTATGGAATTAACCCTGCCTGTCAGAAACCCCGTTTTCTATATTTTTGACGTTTCAGGGGGCAAACTTCCGCGAAATCACCTGAAAATCTGCGGGGGTCATTTTCTTGGAAGGAGAAGACTTGCGGGCGAAGGATCCACGAGAATTGGGCAAGGAGGCCAAAAAGAGAACCCTCCACGCGGCCAGATTCCTTGGCCGTGTGAGAGGCCCCCTTTTGGCCCATGTGGCCCCAATTGCTTCCATCTTCGACTTACCGACTCCGTCTTGACCTAAAACCGACTATAAAAAGGGGCCCCCGTACCCTTACAGAGAGGAGCGCCGCCGAAACACCAAAAAAGAGACCAGGAGTTCCAGATTGGAGGGGGAAAACTCCGGCGGGGCGCCGCTGGTGTGATCTCCTACCCCTCCAACGTCATCTCCATCGACATCTCCATGAAGAGGGAGTAGTCCACCCCAGGGCTATGGGTTTGTGGAAGTAGCACTTGTATCTCTCTCTCTATGTGCTTCACTAATTAGATCCGTATGAGCTTCCTCACATGATTACGGGCACTGTTGTAATTCCTATGTGGTGGATCTTTTCTATGAGTCATTGAATCTGAGATTGCAATTGTTTCTCTTGAGTTATTTGTGTAGATGTATCTTATGTACCCCGTTCTTACTTGCTAGCTTTGATCAATCTAGTTCTTGAGAGCGTGTGTGGGGTGATGGGTGCATTAGTTGGAGTAACGGGGGGTGGCTAGTGCTGTGAAAGTGACAGAAGTTCAGTGATCCACTTAGGTTTTGTTAAACCTTTCTTAGTTAACTCACTAGGGATAAAAAGGATTACCTTGTTACCGGGGATTTGAAGTGACACTAATCAATCTCCATGACTAGATCTAGCAAGTTCTTACTTCAACTTCATGTCACATTGCTTAAAGCTATACTCTGGTTTTTCCTTAATTATCGAGGTGTTATGATTTATTTTGCATCTTGGTGGAGTATAAGAGGGATCAATATGACCGTAGAGATCTCTATGCTAGGACGTGATGCCCATATGAAAGTACTCAATGTTAAACATGTTATTGTAATCTCACATGTAATTCTTTATGTCCACCGTCTACTACTTTATTTGAGACAATGCAAGTGTGAAACCATGAACCCGGTCCTATTTTAAATATAAGAAAACACTCTTGTTACTTTGCTGCAATTTACTTTACTTGCATCTCCAATTCGAATTTACATTATCTCCATCACCACTTGCATCACAAAAATACAAAAACAATCCATTGCATATTTATTTTCTCATTTGCATTTGGTAGTAGATTTAATTATTGCACATTTACTTTCAGTTTTGCATTGCAAGTTAGAAGTCTCACACCTTGTGCTTGACAAGCACTTGGTGAGGTTGAGGGCACAAAACTCTCTATTTGTTTGCAGGATCCTGGAGGAAGCTTGGAAGACAACTGCTGAAATACTGGCTTCCCAAGAGTTCGATATAAACCCTCGAGTCACCCTCTCGTGGGGAAGAAGGCTTGCCACTAGCTACACACTCTGCACTTGGAGTCTCAACCTAGCCATCGGCATGTCGTAGGGCTTGTGGACCCTTGCGCCAGCCGGTTCCTCGATGACTTCCGCGGTAGCGTTCGCGCTTTTCCCGGCATCGATAGCCGGGCCTGTCATCATCACCTCCACGCTGTCCGTAGAGCAGCCAGAAGGCTTCCCGCGGGCAGCGAGTACAACAGGAGGATCTTCCGCGACGAGCACCTCCTTCGGTAACTCGCGGATGACGGTGGTGGCGACGTAGACCAGATGCGCACCGAGCCGCCTGCTGGCACGGGCCTGCCGCCAAAATCGCCGGCGTTGTCGGTGACGAAATCGAAAGAGCCGAATCTCTAGACAAGGCCACAGACCACGCGCTCTCCCGAAGCATAAATCGGTCCCGTCCGAATATGAACCCCAGCCAGCGCCGCTGCTGGCCCCACGGTGGGCGCCAACTGTCGTGGATGAGTAAAGACAGATGCCATGGGATGGCTTAAGTTTGGGGACGATGGACGCTGTAGGTATTTGGGGAGGGATCGCACGTCGAGTAGACGCACTCAGGTAACACTGAAAACACCAAGAACTACCCAGGTTCGGGGCCCTGGTGTGGAGGTAACACCCCTACTCCTGCCTATCTCTCTGTATGTATGATATTCGAGTGGCCACAGTACAACTTTGCCTCTAAGGCGAGTAGCCACTCTGCTGTTCTCTCTCGCTCTAGCGCTAGCTCTTGTAATTAATGCGATCTGGGCCAACATCCTTCGCGCAGGAGGGGGCAGGGCACCTTATATAGTGGTGCCCAGCCGAGTAAACAAAGAATAAAAGGTACAATGATGCGACACTTCCTCAGTGGCGCAGAGCACGCCTCCGGATTCTCGCTGACGCGGGTGCGGGAAGTCGCCGTACCGTCCGGCTGACAGGACTTTTCCACCCTGTCAGTCACATAGAGTAGGCCCCTCGACATGTCCTGTCCCCTCTGTCAGTGACAGGACATGACAGGCGCCTACCTCACTGTAGCCACGCCGTTGCGCGGATAATCATGTGCTCCGTAAGTTGAACCGCACGCCTGTACGGCTGCGAGATCTCCGTGATCTTGTCAGAACGGATCCATTGACTTCTTGCCCGAGTAGGATTGCATCCCTTCTACTCGGACCACCTAACCGCTACCCAGACGATTATAATCTTTCTTCTTATCTTCTTTTGGCCTTCAATACTTATGACCGAATAGAAACTACCGGGTAGAGGGTACCCGGGTAGCCGCCAACTCGGTAGATTGCACCCTGATCTTCATTTTACCACCTGCCTTACCCCTACTCGGGGGTAGCCCCCCGACAACATGATACCACTAGAAGAATAACACCATAACTTAAATATCAAACATTAAATATTACTCAATATTACTTCACTACTAACAACTTGACTTCTCCCATGTCCTCAAGAACAACACGAACTACTCACAAGACATCATATTGATCATGATCAGAGGTGATATAATGGATGATAACAATCTGGTCATAAAGTGCAAACACCGATAAATCTCACAAGAATCAACTACTAACAAATAATCCACACCGGGAGAGAGATCTAATGCAAAACAACGATAGAGGCCCCTAATTGTTACAGCGGGATGACGGTGGATGATGAGGGTGATGGTGCTGGTGGTGATGATGATGATGATGACGATCTTGATGATGCCCGGAGTGATGACGGTGACGATGGCGGTGATTTCCCCTCTCCGGAGAGGAATTGGCCCGGCAGATTTCTCCCTGCCAGAGAGCTTTTCTCTCTCGGGTGTTTTCCGCCCCAAGGTGGCGGCGGAATAATTCTTAGACGACGGTATGAGGCTTACGGTTTCCTCGAGGTCAGATACGCAAAAGATATCCCCCAGAGGTGGGCCAGGGTGGCCACACCCACTGGTGGCGCGGCCCAATGGGGCGCTCCACCTCATGGTGTGGGCCCCTAGTGGCCCCCCTCTGGCTCTCCTTCTGGATGGGTTCCTCCTCCGAACTTCTAAGACACCCCCGGTGTCCCACTTCTTCTTCTGATCTTCTCAAATATGGTATCCCGGCGGTGCTTTTTCCATCAGATTCCTCGTCCTGATGTTTATTCTCCAAAAATTATAAAACATGCAAAATAAGATAAAATAACATAAGGGATGCATCATAACATGAAATATATCAACGAATAACAGAAAACTATGATATAAATTAGTGATGCAAAATGGACCTATCAACTCCCCCCAAGCTTAGACCTCGCTTGTCCCCAAGCGAAACTGAACTCAGAAAACATGACCACAGGTTTATGGAGTGAAGAGTCGATAAATAAAATACGGACAAGAAGCATCACATCTATGTATGCACCAATCATTATAGATAGCAAATTCCTCTCATATAACCTAACTTGAAACGAGTAATGGGAGTCACAAACAAAGATGCAAAAGAGAGAATCAAAATTGGTAATGGCAAACTTCATTCTTGGTCAAAGAACATTTAATGATATCATACTTATCTTAGGTGAAGTCTTTATAACAAGGCTTATCTTGTAAAGCTTAACATGTTTAATTATAACAATTCTTGTAAACTGATTCATAGCTTTTCAAAGTAATATTCATTCAGGTAATAAAGCATGTGCTAAACAAAAAAGGATAGAAAACATGATTGAATAAATCAACATATAGATGATGAGATCACAACAACTCAAATGCTTGCTGGAGACAGAAAGAAATGCGTTTACTGACTCAACATAAATGTAAAAGATAGGCCCTTCGCAGAGGGAAGCATGGATCACTCATGTGCTAGAGTTTTTATTTAATAAAACAGAGGTATAAAAGTTTGACACTCCTCCCATCCATCTTACACAAACCATGGATAACCGAATCCTCGGGAGCCTGCCAACAATCACATACCATGGAGGAGTGTCTATATTTTAGGAGAGGTGTATGCTAGTATCAACGAATGGTAAACAGAAAATACAGTACGGCACAAGCCAATTAGACTTCATAAGAGAGTCTCCCATATGAGGGACGCAACTGGTGTAGAAGGTCATCCCTCATTCTCTTTTGTTTACACGATTATGCTTTGACTGATAAATCAGGGGGGAAAATAGTGAAGAGAATTTGTGTATTAGTTTTGGGGCTGGGCACCCCACTGCCAGCTCTTCTAGCATTTGGATAAGCGGATGAAGCCACTAGTCCAGGTGTTTGAAGTCCAATCAACGAGTGAGATAAAGATTCTCTATTGACGTCCTCATGAGCAAAAACAGGAACACAAAACATGAGTAATTTTGAAAGTTTTAAAGGTAGCACATGAGCAATTTACTTGGAGTGGCGGTGAAATACCACATATAGGATGGTATGGTGGACACAAATGGCAAGGTTTTGGGGCTCAAGGTTTGGATGCACGAGAAGCATTCCCTCTCAGTACAGGGTTTTTGGCTAGCTAGGCTGGGTAGCAAGCATAAGAGTTGAGGGAAAACAAACAAATATACATATGATGAAACCAATCATGCAATCTTCATTGAAAGCCCAAGCGATCTCAACTTGTGAATACTAAGTTTACGAGCTAATAGGCAAATTCCTCTTTCTTATGCTAGCTTCTCAAATTATTATTTCTGTTGACCCAAGCTAAGTTTGCCAAAACCAACTAGATTAACTTGATGATCTCCAGAGTGATACCAAATACTAACAACAATCTCAACCATATGACTGAAATTGAAAACTAGAATGATGTGTGCATAAAATAAATGATGAAACTTCTCATTAATATTTCAAACCGGCAACTCACACCAACGGATACAACGATAACCAACTAAGGAGAGATACTTCCATACTGCAAACCATCCTATATGATAAACTCTCTACTCATGATACAAATCTACTGAACAAGTAAAAAAGATGAAACATAGTGTCGTGGGATAATCACGGCAGATGTTACCGGGGGTAACTGATCTTGGGGCAAGACGACACATGCGTTTGGGAGAGGGTTTAGCTCAGAGGAAAACATGGTGCAATTCGATCTGGTAGCCGGCAATCAAAAGTCGCCGAGTCTCCGATCTTGATACAATAACTCAACTCTGGGATTACACTGGATGCTCGATATCAAGCGATATTGCTAGGGTTCTTAGATCTCTGCCTAAACTAGACCTGGGGGTCGGTTTATAAAGCACCCGTACCCCCTGGCTTATTCTCCAAGGCGCATCCTGGATCCTACCCGGACACGGCGCACAAACCCTAACTTTCTTCTACCATAACCCACAATCCGGGTTACTGGGCCTACAAGCTTGGGCCTTTACAGGTTTCCTTATCCTTAGCCGGGATCTTGCACAGCGTCCTTTGGGCCGGGTTACTCCTTGGAGTTTGGCCTACCGGGTTATCATCCCCCCATCAGTAGTCCCCAGAATAGCCTGGGCTTCACGGGTCCTCCTTGAAGCGCTTGCTATTCCCTGCAAATATATCAAACACATAGGCATGTGGAGGCCGGGTTAAGATGCTTTGACAAGTGGCTAGGCCTAACTCCATGGTGGCCATATAGTAACCCGGGCTTTCCCAAACTCTTTGGTTTAATTTTCCAGATCCAAACCCTAATAAAAATGCCAAAATCCCATACTCGATGACCAACCCTGATATCACGGAGTGGATTTCCTCCTTTCTCTTGTCCAGATGCTTTGCCCAATACTTGGCGCATATCTTGCAGAATCCACGTGGATAACCATCACCCCACGATTTCCGGCTTCTGGCCGTTGAGATAGAACCACCCTCGCCTTATAAATAGTACTCAGAGGGTAACCTCAAACCCATCACTACGCCTCAACTTCCCCTTTCCTTCATTGCTCCGTGCACCCTCGCAGCGCCATCGCAAGGAGCTTGCGCTCGCCATCGAGGCCAAGTCACCGCCGGCCGCGCTCGACCGCCGCACCTTCGTTCTCCGCGCCAAGAGCCGCAAAGGGGCATTCAAGCCACGCCTCTCGCCGCCGTCGCGCTAGACTCCAATCTCTCCGGTAAGCCTCTTGCAGCCGTTTTAATTTGGCCCCGCAATTTTTCAGTTCATCCAGGATCGGATCTAGGTCAACCCGTGAATCATTTTTCCGATTGCATCAAATTAGACCGATTCGATGCTTGCCAACTCCTTTAACCACCTGCTAGATAGTTACAACTCATCCTCCTACCATTACTAATCACCAAATCTCCTGTAAAATCGCTCGCAAACTTTCCCATCTAGATCCATTCCTCCTTAATTTTCCGCTCATCGCATTAACACCCGGAAAACCCTCCTTTTCCAGCTATTTTGCTTGCAGTATACACATGGGCAACCATCCATCTTCCCCAAATTCTTTTCCATACGTAAGTGACCAATAATTTCCACAATTATACTCAACACCCGGATACCTTGTAGTCTCCACCTCATAGCATGATACCCGGATAATTTTTAGCTTCATTCTTTCTTGATACCTTATACTCGGATAATCCAACACTCCCGGGTCTTATGTCCTATGCCTCTTTTTCTTGTGCTTTGCAGGTTGATCCCATGGCTCCCAAACGACAAGGAAAACAGCCGGCTCAGGCGAGGACTACCCAAACCATATCTGCCAACTGGGGGCGTTCCACAGCTACGAAGGCCAAGTTGGACGAGCTAGCCGAATTAGGAATTCTTCCTTCTCAGAAGGACATTCACTGGAGGGCGCCGGGCAACGAGACCCGGCCCACACCCGCTGATAACGAGGTAATTTGCTTCGTAGAACACGTGACCCGGGGATTCCGTCCTCCGGGTCACCCTTTCTTCCGGGAGGTCTTAAGCCATTATGGCCTCCGGGTATTTGACATAGGGCCTAACTCTATGTTGAATATTACCCACTTCATCGTTCTATCCGAGTCGTACTTGTGCATACCGCCAAGTCTGACTCTCTTCATCGAACTATTCCAGTGTAAGCCGTGCCGCGAAAGTGGTGACGGAGCACTTCTTACTTGCGGCGGGGTATCCATCCAACGCCGCAAGAATTCACCGATGCCCACTCTCAATTTAAACTCCCACGTCAAACATTGGCAGCTGTCTTTCTTTTACTGCCACGATACCTCCCCAGACGGCGAAAAGAAACTGCCGGGTTACTCGGAAAACCTCCTCGAACCTTCCGAGTCTTTCAATGCCTTCGCGCCAGACTCAGACAGGGAGGCGATCCTTCCCTCATTAGCCAAGATAGCCATCCTTTCAGCCCAAGGCCTCCTCGGGCTAAATTTAGTAAAAACATGGGTTGATTTTCGGATCCAACCCAACTCCATTCGCACCAAATTGATGTGCGAGTATTCGGGGCACACCACAGATGCACTCCGCTACTCCACCAAGAGCTTTGCGACCGGCGATACTAACAAGACCATCAAGGGCTTCTTAACAGAGAAACTGGAGGTGATAAAGGGCATCACCGGGTTACCCCCGTTTACTCGGGAAAACCCGGCTCCAGCGGTAATACCCGATATTCATAACTTATTTCCACATTTTGACTTGATACAGCTTCTAACCCTTAGCCTCATTCCTTTGTCTTAGGCTGATGACCCTTTCTGGAGAGTTGAACCCTTCCCCCCTTCCAGAGACCCGGAAGAAGAGGACGAGCCGGCTGACAACAGTGAAGGTATTTGCACAAAATTTGTATATCTTTACTTGTATTATTTTCCTCCCATTTACCTTTTTTCCAACGAGCACACATCCGGTTCGCAGGGCTGGAGGACGAAGGCGAGACCAACGAGGATGACCCGGAAGCAACCGAGTCTGACCCAGAGGCAACAGTTGGAGGCAAGAGGAAGGCCAGGGGGGCAGTGTCCAAGGTTCCTTTTTCTTCATTATCCTCTGAACCTTACTCCTTTGACGCCATGCGACGACTTAACCATCAATTATCAAATTCGTCGTGCTTGAAGGATTCTTTCCCAGCCAAACGCAGAGTAACTCGGAGCTCCCCGGGTGAAGATCCCCTTAACCCGGGCATCTCTACCCCCTCGGTCCCTCGTGCCAGCGCCCCTCCGTCTCGTCCTTCCGACTCTCCTCAACGCCACCCTTCTCCTAACCATCCACGTGCGGGCAATTCCGGGTTCCATTAGTGGTCCCTGTGACGACCTCATCTGCTTCTAGCGGCGAGCTCCCGCCGGACTACACCGTGAATGCCGGGTAAGTTTTTGCTACATGATTTCCTTTTACGCCTGACAAATTTTCACTCAAGCCACCGTCATTACTAATAACCGCCTTTTCTCATTTTTCTTTCAGCACTCAAGTCACCGTCAGTGACCCGGAAAACGTGGAAACAGATAACTGTCGGGTGGAGAAGCCGACTGATAACGCAGGCACCGCGACTGGCGGTGATGCGGCAAATAACCAGGAACAAGGCCCTCTGAACAATCCGCTTCCCCGAGCCGCCGGATCTCCTTCCTCATCGGAACCGGTAGACGAGGAGATCGAGGTTCTGGATACAAGGATGGGTTCTCCCAACCCGGGTACTCAAACTGTCCGGGTCTCAACTCCAAGGGCGGGGAGAGCCCCCCCACCAGGCGACCAAGCTGCCGGCTCTTCCGGTACTCGATCCGAGGAACTGACGTTTGCCCAGATGCTGGAAACCCTGCGCACTTTAAGGGCTAATGAAGAAAACATCTTGGGAGCTTTAATAGCCAAGCACGAGGTAAATCCGACTAATGTTGCTTGTGCCCTTGTCCAGTCCCCAAGTTCCGAGTGAATTGATTCATAATTCGCTTGGGACTTTATTATACAAGCGCCTGATAACTTGCTCCTCTACCCGACTGATCCTTGTTTGCATGCATGCAGTCTTTCGTGACTCAATCTGAGGAGAAACTGGCAGACGCCACCAAGCTCATCGAAAAGGAGGTAGCTTTGCGTGAAGCAGCCGAAGCTGAGGCCAGGAGGAATAGGCTGATAATGAGGAAATATAGGAAAAGGGCTCACAAAGCCGAAGATGATCTAACAAGCCTTTCCGTCCAAATATCAGACACATATCGTGCTTTACTTGGTACGTTTCCTCCTCCGGGTTTACCCTTTTGATAGATAACAACGGTTTTCCCGACTTACGTTTCCACTCCTTCAGGCCCGGACGAAACCATGCCGGAAGAGGATGACATCGCCAAGCTGAAAACCATGAAGAGTGTTCTCCGGCAGCTATGTGCCGGAACCAAATGGATCCTGGAGGAGTTACGGTGGCCGGGTAGAGGGCATGTTGATCTGAAGAGGATGCTGGATGCCTTCTCCACTATTCCTGAGTGGATTTGGCACTGGAAACGCTCGTCTTGCCGGGTTGGAATGACCCGGGGGCTTGCACTCGCCAAGGCTTATTTCCCCAAGCTCGAACTAGCGAAGCTCATGGGCGGCTTCCCAGAGTTCAAGCTTGATGGGTCCAAGTTCTCAATGAAGGATTTTCAGGCCGTCCAGAAGGAGGTCCGTTACCCGGCCAGCGTGATCGCTGATGAACTGGACGTTAATATCCTTGTTCCAGCATATGATGCTGCTGGTGTAGCAATTAAGTCGGATCTTCCCGAGCCGTATGATATGCTGGCTCGGTGGAAGGAGGAAGCTGCTGCGTTGAGGGCGGAGGCTGCAAAGAAGCAAGCTGAAGCCGGCTCTGCCCCCGCTACCTCGACACCAGTCGTCCCACCTCCTGCACGGGCTGGTACCGCTGATCCGGGTGCTGCTGCTACCACCAATGATGGCAAGGGCAAGGCCAAGATGAACGCCGAGTGATATCTGATCTCTAATGCCTCTTCTTATGCACCGGTCGGTCAACATGCTGTTTAAACAATTATATTTTTGGGTGGTGCGCCTGTGCACCTTTGATATCTTTTCGCCGAGACTTTGTAATGCACGCTAAGGTCTTGATATACTCTATGCCTATTCTGGCCTTTTTAAGTTTATCCATTATTGAGCTCATCTGTTCTCGATATCCGGCTTTCTTTACTGTTCCTTTTGTGAAAACTCGATTTCCGGGTCTCATGGGTATTGTCAAGCGGATTTGCTTCTAAGTCCCCAAGTCCCCAAGACTCGGATATTTGGGTTTTTGGAATTCTACAAATAAGCAATTTTTCCTCTTTTCAAGATTTCAAGTCACCCGGACCCGGATCTCCAAGTCTAGGACACTTGATCTTGAAAGGGGAACGACCTGCCTACTGCTAAATTCACAAAGATCCCTGAGTTGTTTCACATAGGATTTGAAGTTATGCTTAATAATCGTTGAGTTTCCAGCTGTTTAGCCTTGTACTCTGCATAACTTGTGGTTTAGATGACCCTTTTGACTATCTTGTACTGTAAGCCGGCTTTCGCGTGGATACCATGTTGTTACATCCATACGAAAACGTAGCCACTCAAGCCCCGTCGGGTTTCATGACTGACTGTAATCGTAAGCGAACAAATCATGCCACTTTAATGCGAGTCACATCGAGCTTAAGTAAGAATAGTCAAGGAATTTGGACTTCTTTGTCCGGTTATAAGATTGTAGCCGTACTCGTTTGCAAGTAATCGGCCCTTATAACTCATAGGCATCATGGCCGGGTCTTTGAGTTTGTAACTGTGCTATTCAAGCGACCAGCCCCCAAGACCTAGATACACGCATCATATTGAGAGTACATAACCTGATAATAACCATCTCTTTTCTTGATAACCACCTCTTTACTTGATATGAAAAATCTAGGTCAGCAAGCCGCCTCATTAAAAACCCGTCCAGTCCCCAAAGGTACCCTGGATAGGAAAAGAGTACGTCTGAAAACCTGCTGCCTATTACATCGTTCAATGCCAATACAATTTCTGCTAAGTATAATATGGACGTAGCTGAGCCACGTTCCACGGTCTGTCTCTTTCTTGCATAGATTAAGTGGTGTGAGCAGTGCCATTAACTGTGGTCGACTCTTCCCTTGCATCTATCAAGTAATACGACCCATTATGCAAATTCCGGCTTATGATAAACGGTCCTTCCCAGGGTGGTGATAACTTGTGCTTTCCTTCGTTCGACTGTACCAGGCGCAGAACTAGGTCTCCTTCCTGGAAGACCCGGGTTTTCACGTGCCGGCTATGATACCTTCGTAGATCCTGCCGATATATGGCTGATCTTTCCAGGGCTTGTTCCCTTTGCTCTTCTAACATATCCACGGCGTTTTGCCGGGTCTTTTCATTCTCCACTTCAACGTATGCTGATACTCGTGGTGAATCATGAATAATATCACTCGGTAGTACTGCCTCCGCGCCATAGACCATGAAGAAGGGTGTCATCTGAGTAGATCTATTAGGCGTAGTATTGATGCCCCAAACCACAGAAGGGAGTTCTTCGACCCATGCGCCAGCTGCCCGGATACAGGGGACTCGTAGTCTTGGTTTTAACCCGCGTAGCAATTCTTGATTTTCCCTCTCCACTTGTCCGTTGGCCTGCGGATGAGCCACTGACGCGACGTCAAGTCGGATTCCATTGTTGCCACAAAACTTCTCCATCTCACCAAGGGACATGTTGGTTCCATTGTCGGTAATTATGCTGTGGGGATACCCGAACCGGTAGATAATCCTCTTCAGGAACTTGACTGTTGTGGCTGATTCGCAATTAGTAACTGGCATAACCTCAACCCACTTGGTAAACTTATCAATGGCCACCAAAAGATGAGTCTTCTTGCATGGCGACATATGAAAGGGGCCAACCATGTCCATACCCCAGACAGCAAACGGCCAAGTTAACGGGATGGTCCGTAACTCCATAGCCGGCACATGGGTTTGGCGAGCGTACCTTTGACATCCGTCACACCTTGCTACCAATCGCTCCGCGTCTGCTAGAGCCGTGAGCCAGAAAAATCCGTGTCGATAAGCTTTAGCCACGAGAGATCTTGTGGATGCGTGATGTCCACAGTCGCCTTCATGTATTTCCTTGAGAATCTGTCGGCCTTCTTCTGGCGCTACGCAGCGCAAAAAGACCCCTGCTGCGCTTCTCTTATATAGTTCCCCGTTGATGATAGAATATCCCTTTGCCCGCCTCAAAATTTGCCTTGCTAATACCTCCTGCTGTGGTAACTCGCCTCGCGATAGGTAGGCCAAAAACGGTTCTGTCCATTCGGGAACAGTGCGTACAGTAGCCACAAGTCCTGAATCCGGGTCTTGATTTGCCAATTCCTCCTCTGACTCGGTTTTAACTGATGGTCGCCATAATTCGTCCAGGAAAACGTTAGGTGGGACCGGCTCTCTGCGCGAGCCGAGTCTAGCGAGCGCGTCGGCTGCTTCATTCTTTCTTCTGTCTATATGTTCCACCTCATACCCGGAAAAACATCCTGCAACCCTATCAACTTCCCTGCGGTATGCTGCCATAGTTGCGTCCTTTCTATCCCAAGTTCCTGATACCTGCTGTACCACGAGGTCCGAATCTCCGAAACACCGTATCCTCTTGACGTTCATCTCCTTAGCTGCCCTTAGGCCGTGTAATAGGGCCTCATACTCGGCCACGTTGTTGGAACAGTCGAAGTGAATTTGTAGTACGTAACTTAATTTATCTCCTTTGGGTGACGTTAGCACCACCCCAGCTCCTGATCCCTCGTATTGCTTAGATCCGTCGAAGTGCATGATCCATGACTCGGAATTTGGAACCGTCGTAGTCATGCCTGTATGTGTCCAGTCGTTAACGAAATCAATTAAAGCTTGGGACTTGATTGCTGACCTGGGTTCGTAGTTGATGTGATAATCCCCCATCTCTATTGCCCACTTGGCTATTCTTCCCGTCGCGTCCGAGTTTCTGATGATATCCGACATTGGTATTGAACTAACCACTGTTATGGGATGTTCTTGGAAATACGGCTTCAACTTCCGGCTGGCCATAAAGACCCCAAACACCAACTTTTGCCAATGTGGATAGCGCTGCTTTGCTTCTGATAATACCTCGCTGACGTAATAAACCGGCCTCTGAACCGGGTAACCTTTCCCATCCTCTTTGCGCTCCACAACAACTACTGCGCTGACGGCTCGGGGGCCAGCTGCCACGTATAACAACATAGGCTCTTTAGGACCCGGCGCCGCTAGTACTGGTGCTTTAGATAACTGCTTCTTTAGTGCCTCAAACGCCTCATCCGCCTCTTGATCCCACACGAATTTATCTGATTTCCGCAAGAGCCGGTACAAGGGTATTGCCTTTTCTCCGAGTCTGGATATGAATCGGCTCAAGGCTGCTACGCAGCCCGTGAGCTTTTGAACATGCTTCAAATTTTCCGGTTTTTTCAGACTCTGGATGGCCTTGATTTTATCCGGGTTTGCCTCGATTCCTCTCTCGGAAACTATAAAGCCGAGTAATTTCCCAGCTGGAACTCCGAACACACATTTTGTCGGGTTAAGCTTCATCTGGTACCTCCTCAAGTTTTTGAATGTCTCCTTTAGATCATCGATAAATGTCTCCGCCTTCCTGGTCTTGATGACCACATCATCCACATAGGCATGGACGTTGCGTCCAATTTGGTCCTCGAAGCACTTTTGAATACACCGTTGGTAAGTTGCACCGGCGTTCTTCAATCCAAACGTCATAGTTTGATAACAGAAGGCCCCAAAAGGGGTTATGAACGATGTTTTCTCCCAATCCTCCCTCTTGAGCTTAATCTGATGATACCCGGAATATGCGTCCAGGAAGCATAACAGATCGCTTCCAGCTACTGCATCTACGATCTGATCTATCCTTGGTAGCGCGAACGGATCCTTTGGGCAATGTTTGTTGAGACTCGTAAAATCAATGCACATCCTCCACTCATTGGTCTTTTTCATCACTAGAACCGGGTTCGCCAACCAATCTGGGTGAAATACTTCCATGATAAAGCCGGCTGCCAATAGCCGAGCGATCTCTTCGCCTATAGCCTTCCTTCTTTCCTCATTCATTTTACTCAAACCCTGCTTCACGGGCCTGGACTTGGGATCCACATGCAAACTGTGCTCGGCCAGCTCTGTAGGGATACCCGGCATGTCGCTAGGCGTCCAGGCGAACACATCCGCATTTGAACGAATAAACTCCACAAGCGCTTCCTCCTGCTCTTTTCCCAAGTTAGACCCTATGGTAAACTGCTTAGTGGAATCACCTTCGACAAAATCTATCTTCTTGGTGTCTTGTGCTGCCTTGAATTTTGCTCTCTCATCCTCGGTATTCGGCTTTTTCAAGGCTGTTCTATCATCCGGATTTACTTGAGACCGGTAATATTCGAGCTCTTCCTTTTTGCATGCTTGCTCAGCCATAACCGAATCTCCTTCGTCACACTCGGCCGCTATATCCCGGTTCCCATATATGGTGATGGTCCGTTTAGGACCCGGGATCTTCAACTGCAAATACACGTAGCACGGCCTAGCCATGAATTTGGCGTAAGCCGGTCTTCCGAACAGCGCGTGATAAGGACTGCGCAATTTGACCACCTCGAACGTGAGCCACTCAACTCGATAATTATCCGTCGATTCTCCAAAAGCAACCTCCAAAGTGATCTTTCCCTCGGGGCTCGCCGAGTGACCTGGCACGATCCCATGAAAGATTGTCGAACTTTTCTGTAACTGGGACTCTTTGAGACTCATCCGTAAGAAGGTTTCCCAATAAAGGATGTTGATGCTACTTCCACCGTCCATCAGGAACCTCTTCAGTTCGTAACCATTAACCTGTGGAGCGACCACCAACGCCAAGACTCCTGGACGCTCTACTTTTTCCGGATGATCTCTTCTACTCCACGTTACCTCTTGTTCTGCCCATCTAAGGCATCCCGGCGCGGCCGACGAAACCGAGTTTGCCGCTTGCTTTAATGTCTCTTTGTCCCTGCTAGAAGTTCCTGTAGTATGCACATGATACTGTACTTTTAAATTAGGCGTTCGTACCATACCGACGAAGATGTTGATCCGGCCGACCATCACCATAGATCCGGACTCGAGGTGATCCGACTCTGGCCCCCAGCCGGAATCGTCCACCATCTTTTCTCCTTTGTGGTCGATGTAGATTTCGCCAACGACAAGATTCTCCATGCTCTTCCGAGCTTCTCCCGTGATGTAAACACCTTTGGACGCAGGCCCCACGGTGGGCGCCAACTGTCGTGGGATAATCACGGCAGATGTTACCGGGGGTAACTGATCTTGGGGCAAGACGACACAGGCGTTTGGGAGAGGGTTTAGCTCAGAGGAAAACATGGTGCAATTCGATCTGGTAGCCGGCAATCAAAAGTCGCCGAGTCTCCGATCTTGATACAATAACTCAACTCTGGGATTACACTGGATGCTCGATATCAAGCGATATTGCTAGGGTTCTTAGATCTCTGCCTAAACTAGACCTGGGGGTCGGTTTATAAAGCACCCGTACCCCCTGGCTTATTCTCCAAGGCGCATCCTGGATCCTACCCGGACACGGCGCACAAACCCTAACTTTCTTCTACCATAACCCACAATCCGGGTTACTGGGCCTACAAGCTTGGGCCTTTACAGGTTTCCTTATCCTTAGCCGGGATCTTGCACAGCGTCCTTTGGGCCGGGTTACTCCTTGGAGTTTGGCCTACCGGGTTATCATCCCCCCATCACATAGTGATGTGATACCGCGGAACTCCCCCAAGCTTGGAACAAGCCGAGGGGATGCCAAAACCAATGAGGAATCAATTCTTCGGTGGTGGTGGTGAATCCTTATCATCCTCGGCCTTCCAAGGTAAAGGTTCTCCATCCACAAATGATGTCTTAGTCTCCAACATCCTGAAACTAGCAGCAGAGCTTATACGTTTAAACTTGTTCTCATACTCATAGTTCTGGATATGCCCATCATAGAGTTGTGCTTGCAAATCATTGGTGGTCTTGGGGAGTGAGAATATCTCCTCCTAAAGCTTCAAATTCTCCCTCTTGTATTCAGCGATCTCCTCTCTCTTTATCCTGTGAATGATCTCAACTTCACGCTTAGCCATCTTCGTGTACCTAAAGACTTCTTGCTCCAGTTCTTTCATCCTAGCCTCCAGACTGCCTTCTCCTTTAGGGCCCCGAACATCTTCAATCTGCACCTTCCCGTCCTTGAGCAGCAATTCCTTGGGATGCATCTTCAACTTGTTCATGTACGGGTTGACGACGTTCTCAAAGAAACTGTCTTTGGGAGATCCAGGAGAGGACATTGTGGCTCTTAGATCTGAATATGTAATCTGGCAGAAATAGCTCGAAACAGAAACACGACGAGAAAAGGATATACGGACCTCAAGGGATCCGGTGGATTATATAGCAAAAAGTTTCATAACGAAAGGAAAGTCCAGGTCAAAAACGAGTCGGAGAGGGGCTGCGCGGCAGCCACACCATAGGCTGGCGCGACCAGGGGTGGGTCCGTGCCACCCCATGGTGTGGATCCTCCGGGCTCCGTCTCCACCTCGTTCCCTGCTCATAATTTTTCACATTTTCCAAAAACAGTAGAAATAAAAGTTGGAAGATGTTTCATGAATATTTTCTTACCAATACTAATACCTGTTCGAAAACTGACTCTGCAGTTTCTGAAATATGCTTCTTAATAAATTCCTCCGGGATCATGGCTTGAATACAATCAACATTTTCATCATAAGGATCTCCAGAAATATAATGCTTTAGTCTTTGGCCATTCACCACTTGTGAAGTGTTGTCTTCAAGGGAAATTTTTTTAATTGCCCCCGAACGATATACCTCTTCGATAACAAAAGGTCCTTCCCATCTTGAGAGTAATTTTCCTGCAAAAAATCTGAGACGATACCTATACAATAGCACTTCCTCACCAACATGAAATTCTCTTTTAATAATTCTCTTATCATGCCGTCTTTTAACTTTCTCTTTAAAAAGCTTAGCATTTTCATATGCTTCACTCCTCCATTCATCTAAAGAACTTAAGTCAAGCAACCTTTTCTCACTAGCAAGTTCAAGATCTCTATTTAGGTCTTTCACTGCCCAATAAGTTTTGTATTCTAATTCTAGAGGCAAGTAACAAGCTTTTCCATAAACCATCTTATAAGGAGACATGCCCATGGGATTTTTATAAGCAGTTCTATAAGCCCACAAAGCATCATTTAATTTATTAGCCCAATTTATCCTAGATTTGTTAACAGTCTTTTGCAAGATAGATTTGATTTCTCTATTTGATAATTCTACTTGTCCACTAGTTTGAGGATGATAGAGTGAGGCAATTATATGATTAACATCATATTTAGCAAGGGTTTTTCTAAAACCACCATGAATAAAAATGAGAACCCCCATCAGTCATAAGATATCTAGGTACACCAAACCTAGGGAAAATAATGTCTATGAGCATTTTTAATGAGGTTTCACCATCAGGACTTTTAGTAGGTATAGCTTCTAGCCATTTAGTAACATAATCAACAACAACAAGAATATGAGTGTACCCTTATGAAGGAGGGAAAGGACCCATAAAGTCAAAACCCAAACAATCAAACGGTTCAATAACAAGAGAATAATTCATAGGCATTTCATTACGTCTAGAAATATTTCCAACCCTTTGACATTGATCACAAGATAAAATAAACTTTCTAGCATCTTTAAAGAGAGTAGGCCAATAAAAACCTGATTGTAGAACCTTATGTGAAGTTCTATCTCCAGCGTGATGTACTCCATAAGCACTACTATGACATTTTGTCAGTATCTCTCGTTGTTCATTTTCAGGAACACATCTTCGCATAATACCATCAACACCTTCTTTATATAAATGTGGGTCATCCCAAAAATAATGCCTCAAATCATAAAAGAATTTTATTATTTGCTGAGTTGTAAAGATAGGAGGCAAATACTTGGAAACAATAAAGTTAGCATAATCAACATACCATGGACTCTCTTGAGAGATCACTTTTATTGCAGCTAACTGTTCATTAGGAAAACTATCATTAACAGGAATAGGGTCATTAGGGATATTTTCTAATCTAGAAAAATTATCAGCAACAGGATTTTCAGCACCCTTCCTATCCACAATATCTAAATCAAATTCTTGTAAAAGAAGCACCCATATAATAAGCCTAGGATTAGCATCTTTCTTTTCCATTAGGTACTTAATAGCAGCATGATTAGTATGAATAGTAACTTTAGAATCAACAATATGCTGCCTAAATTTATCGCAAGAAAAAACTACAGCTAGGAATTCTTTTTCAGTGGTAGCATAATTATTTTGAGCAGCATCAAGAGTTTTACTAGCATAATGGATGACATTTAACTTCTTATCTATCCGATGTCCAAGAACAGCACCTCCAGCATAATCACTAGCATCACACATAATTTCAAACGGTAAATTCCAATCAGGTGGTTGAACAATAGGGGCCGATATTAAAGCCTTCTTTAAAATTTCAAAATCTTCTCTAAAATCTTCATCAAAAACAAAAGGTACATCCTTTTGAAGAAGATTAGTAAGAGGCTTTGATATTTTAGAGAAATCTTTAATAAACCTTCTATAGAAACCAGCATGACCAAGAATACTACGAATACCTTTGACATCCCTAGGACATGGCATTTTCTCAATGGCTTCAACTTTAGCCCTATCAACTTCAATACCTCTTTCAGAAATTTTATGCCCAAGAACAATTCCTTCATTAACCATAAAATGACATTTCTCCCAGTTAAGGACAAGATTAGTCTCCTCACATCTCTGCAAAACTTTATCAAGATTTTGCAAACAATTATCAAAAGAAGTTCCATAGACGGAGAAATCATCCATGAAGATTTCCACAATTTCTTCACAAAAACCATGAAAGATAGCAGACATGCATCTTTAAAAAGTAGCAGGAGCATTGCATAAACCAAAAGGCATACATCTATAAGAATAGGTTCCATAAGGACAAGTGAAAGTTGTTTTCTCTTGATCAAGATTTCTAACAACAATTTGAGAGAACCCAGAATAACCATCAAGAAAACAGAAATGAGTTTTCTTAGACAACCTTTCTAACATTTGATCAATAAAAGGCAAAGGATAATGATCTTTCTTAGTAACTTTGTTAACCTTCCTAAAATCAATGCACATCCTATAACCAACCACTACTCTTTGAGGAATAAGTTCATTATTTTCATTTGGCACAACAGTCATCCCTCCTTTCTTAGGGACACAATGCACAGGACTAACCCATCTACTATCAGCAATAGGATAAATAATACCAGCATCAAGGAGTTTCAATACCTCGTTTCTTACCACATCTTTCATCTTAGGATTTAAACGGCGTTGATGTTCAACAACTGGCTTTGCATCAGGTTCAATATTAATGGTATGCTGACATATAGCAGGAGAAATCCCTTTCAAATCGTCAAGAGTATAACCAATAGCACCTCTGTGTTTCTTCAATATTCCAATAACCTCTCCTCTTCTTTACCAGAAGGTTGAGAACTAATAATAATAAGATATAATTTCTTATCATCAATATGAGCATATTTAAGATTGTCAGGCAAATGCCTTAAATAAAAAACAGGATCCTCCTTGGGTGGTAATGTGGTACCCAAGTCTTCCACAGGTAAATTATGTTTCAGCATTGCTGGCTGATGTAGGAAAATCTCGTCAATTTCATTCCTTTCTTCCATAAAGTCATCACTTTCGTGGTCTTCCATGTATTGCTGCAAAGGATTGTTAGGAGCAAGAGCAATAGCAGCCAATTGTCCAACTCTATAATTCTCATTAGGTAATTTAGCTTCATAAGGTGCTTTAGAAAATTTGGAGAAATTAAATTCATAATATTCTCCATCAAACTTTATAAGGATTTTCTCCTTTTTACAATCTATAACAGCACCACAAGTGTTTAAGAATGGTCTCCAAATATAATAGGACAAGTATCACTAGCAGAAGTGCCTAGTACTAGAAAATCAGCAGGATATTTACTTTTACCACACAAGACCTCCACATCTCTAACAATACCAATTGGAGAAATAATTTCCCTATTAGCACGTTGAATAATCACATAAATGTCTTCAAGTTCACAAGAACCAATTTCATGCATGATTTATTTATAAAGCTCATAAGGAATAGCACTAGAACTAGCACCAATATCACACAAACCATAATAGCAATGATCACCTATCCTAACAGATAGCACAGGAACACTAGGTTTCCTAGATTTGCTAGGAGGAAAGACAATGTTAGAAGCATCTTCACAAAATATAATGTGTCCCTCTTCTACATTTTCAAAAACAAGGTCCTTTACTATTGCTGCTGTAGGTTCTATAGTTATTTGTTCCTCGGGTTCTACAAGTTTCCTTGCACTTTTATTAACCACACTAGCTAACATAGAATGTTCTTTTACCTTAGCAGGGAAAGGCATTTTCTCAATATAAGGTTCAGGCACAATAGAATCAATAATATGAACTTCTATATCTCTAGAAGGAACACAATTAATAGTATCTTTATAAGGTGCATGGTACTTATCCCATTGCTTTTTAGGAATATCAATGTAAGAAGCAAAAGCCTTATATAAGTTTGCAGCAACTTGAGAATCAAGACCATAAAAAACACTAACATTATGAAAATCATCGGATGACATAAAAGTTTTAATGCATCCATAGTCATAATTTATACCTGACTTTCTACCTTTAGTATTTTCTTGAATACGGTCAAGAAGATACCATTTAGCTTCATCCTTCATACGGGTAAATGATCCAGAACAAGAAGCATCCAATAAATCCTTATCATGAAGAGGAAGCCTTGCATAGAAATTATTAATAACAATATTACCAGGGAGCTCATGAATGGGGCATTTGAGCATTAGTAACTTCAATATCCCCCATTCTTGGGCAATACTCTCTACGTCATGAGGCCAAAAGTTATATATATAATTCCGATCTCTATGAATTTCACTTGGAGGATAGAATTTAGAATAAAAGAGAGGTACAATTTCCTCCCATCCAATAGTCTGGCTATTTTTTAGCAGTTTGAACCATTCAGCGGCTCGGCATGTCAATGATATAGAAACTAATTTCCTCTTCACTTGGTCCATTGTAATACCTGCACACTTGAACAACTTGCATAATTCATGTAAACAGAGCAAATGATCACCAGGATGGACAGTTCCATCACCTGAATAGAAGTTATTCCTAACATGTTTAACAATCTTTATAGGTATTTGATAAGGATCCAAATCATCAGGTGGTGGTTCACTTACTACCCTAGCAGTGGCAGTAATGCCCGCAAATAAGGACTCAAAAGGAGATCCAAACATAGTGTAATAAAGCAGTACACAGTAATAAAAATAACACTTACAGCAGAAGATTCCTTTATCAATTTCACTTCCCAATAGCGCTTCACTCCCCAGCAACGGCGCTAGAAAATAGTCTTGATGACCCATAAGTATAGGAGGTGTATCGTAGTACTTTCGATAAATAAGAGTGTCGAACCCAACGAGGAACAGAAGGTGTTGACAAGCAGTTTCGATGAAGGAATAACTGTAAATACTGGAAGATAAATTTGTAGAGGTTTTTGATATTGAAGATAAATAAAGTGCGAGTAAATAAAATGCAGTAGTAATAATTGCAGCAAGTGTCCCAATCCTTTCTTTAGCAAAGGACAAGCCGGTGGGTTTACTTATGATTAACAAACCTTCTTGAGGACACACGGGAGGTTTCTGTCAAGTGCTTTTGTTCCATGCAGGTGAATAATTTTAGGTGTTTCGATAAGTATTTTGTGGGTGAACCTATGCTAATGTACCGTCCCATCCAAGACTAATACATACTTGTGATTATACCCCTTGCAAGCATCCGCAACTGTTGGGGGGCTACCCCCAAGTAGGGGTAAGGCAGGTGGTAAAATGAAGATCAGGGTGGCGGCTACCCGGGTACCTCTACCCGGTAGTCTCTATTCGGTCATAAGTATTAAAGTCCAAGAGAAGATATTGAGGAAGATTGTATTCGTCCGAATAGAGAAGTTATGGTCCGAGTCGATGGGCAGCAATCCTACTCGGGCCAGAAGTCAATGGAGCCGTTCTGACAAGATACCGCGTATCCTGTAGCCGTACAGGCGTGCGGTTCAACTTACGGACCGCGTGATTATCCGCGCTACGACGTGGCTACAGTGAGGTAGGCGTCTGTCAAGTCCTATCACTGACAGAGGGGACATGACATGAGGTAGAGCCTAGTCTGTGTGACTGACAGGGTGGACAGGTCCCGCACCCGCGTCAGCGAGAAGCCGGAGGCGTGCTCTGCTTCAGAGAGGGCATGTCCCATCAGTTGTACCTTTTAGTCTTTGTTTATTCGGCTGGGCACCAGTATATAAGGTGCCCTGCCCCCTCCTGCGCCAGAGACGTTGCCCCAGATCGCATTTATTACAAGAGCTAACACTAGAGCGAGAGAGAACAGCAGAGTGGCTACTCGGCTGAGAGGAAAAGTTGTACTGTGTCTACTCGGAAATTATACATACATAGAGGTAGGAAGGAGTAGGGGTGTTACCTCCACACGAGGGCCCCGAACCTGGGTAGTTCTTGTTGTTTGCAGTGTTACCTGAGCAAGGCTACTCGCCGTGCGATCCCTCCCCGGATACCTACAGCGTCCATCGGCCCCAAACTCAAGCCATCCCATGGCATCTGTCTTCTCCACACCACGACAGTTGGCGCCCACCGTGGGGCCAGCAGCGGCGCTGGCTGGGGTTCATATTCGGACGGCGCCGATTTCTGCTTCTGGAGAGCGCGTGGTCTGTGGCCTTGTCCACAGATTCGGCTCTTTCGATTTAGTCACCGACAACGCCGGCGATTTAGGCGGTAAATCCGTGCCAGCAGGCGGCTCGGTGCTTTCCTTCGGTGCGCATCTGGTCTACATCACCACCACCATCATCCGTGGGTTCCCGGAGGAGGTGCTCGTCGCGGAAGATCCTCCTGCTGTACTCGCTGCCCGCGGGAAGCCTTCTGGCTGCTCTGCGGACAGCGTGGAGGTGATGATGACAGGCCCGGCTATCGTTGTCGGGAAAGGCGCGGCCGCTACCGCGGAAGTCATCGAGGAACCGGCTGGCACAAGGGTCCACAAGCCCTACGACATGCCCCGGAACATTTCGGGTTACGTGGCTGCTTCCACGTCCGCGGCTATACCAGTTGCTCGCGGTGGCGCCACCGAGCAGCTGGGCATGCCGCTTCCCACCGAGCTCGAGCTCATGACATTGAGGGCGCAAGTCGAGCAACAGCGTCAAGCGCTACTCGCGGAGTCCCAGGAGCTGGAGAAGGTTAGGCTTGAGCTTAACCTAGATCGGAATGAGTACAACAGAGCACATGGTTTTACTCGTGTTTCTAGGCTGCCTAGCAAGATAGGCGCTATCCGTCGCAACTTAGGCGCTGAGCTGGCTAGAGATGGTAGGGCTGTCAGCCATTCTGCTAGTTTGAACACTGCTACTAGGCCCAAATATAGCACCCCCGCCAAAACTCTTAGGGCTGCGGAAGCAGTTGCTGCTGAGCTCCCGCATCTCACTGGCGACGCGCGAGCTAGGCAGCAGGATAGGCTCAATGAGCTAGTGCTAGAGGCTGACACGCAGAACGAGGAGTTCCGGAAAGCCAATCCGGGAGCTGGCGCTTCTCAGGTTGTGCACTCGCATGCGGTCAGATCTGTGGATCAGGCCTCATCGCCGCTTTCTGGCTATGAGAGGGACGAGAGTGTGAACTCTGGGAAGAGCAAACAGATGCAGGTGTACGACCCGGCTACCGCCGGAAAACAGCACGCTGTGGCGCGGCAGCCTGGTTAGAAACACAACTCTGCAGGAGCAGGCTATCAAGCCGCTAAATCTCACAGCAAGGGGCAAGGAGGAAACCGTGCAGGACCATCTCGGCATCATGCCGCCAACCCGGTTCAGCAGAGGGTGCGGAAGCCAGCGGCTGTGCAGCCGCAAGCAGTTGTAGCAGCGACCAACCCGGTGGCTCAACCCGGTCCTGTGCCGCAAGATCGCTATGATGATGGGTACTCGGCGATGGAGCTAGCCGGGTACTCACTGATCGTTTGGGTGACCGAATGCTGGAGCCCAGCGATGCAAGATACAAGCTGGACCGGATCAACCGGTCTGTGCAGCTCGAGAAGAAGGGGCCACCCGGCCCAGATTGTTTTGGTCGCCGCATCATTGAGGAGCCCTTCGTGAACAAGTTTCAGCTGGCTAGAGGGACCAAGTGCTATGATGGCAGCACCAAGCCGGAAGACTGGCTGAGTGACTACGTCACCGCTGTGCACATTGCAGGCAGCAATAGGAGATGGGCTGTGCGGTATGTTCCGCAGATGCTGGAGGTCCCTGCTCAGATTTGGCTCAACAACCTGCCAAGAGACAACATCAACTGCTGGCTGGACTTCTCGGAGGCGTTCATCAGCAACTTCACCAGCACGTACAAGAGGCCGAATAGGCCGCAGCAGCTTTCAGCTTGCAAGCAGCGAGAAGTGGAGACTAACCGAGAGTATCTTACTCGGTGGAGCCCACCGAGGAACACCTATGAGGGTGTGAACGATTCACAGGTAATCGCCTGGTTTTCTCAAGGCTGCAGGCATGGCAGCATGTTGTGGCAAAAGCTGCAGAGAGAGATGCCAAGTACGCTCGCCGAGACGATCAAGATAGCTGATATGTATGCACTCGGCGACCCTACTCAGCCTCTGCTCGATGCATTCGAGCCGAGAAGGAAGCACCATGACGGCCACAGACGCCAAGATATCCGCAACAAGCGCAGAAGTGACCGACCTGATACTCGGTATGATCCCGAGGAGGTAAATGCTGCGATCCAAGATCCCGCGGATGCTGGAAGTAGCCAGAGGCAAAAAACTGCTGGATCCCAATACGGGCATAACCAGAACCAGGGCCAAGGCATCAAGAAGCCATACAATGCTCCCCAGCAGGGTAGCGGCAACCCGGATTCAGGAGGTGCTCAGATTTTTATCTTTGAGAACATGAAAGTCGGGCCATGCAGCTTCCATACTCGACATCCGAGTAGGCCAGCCAACCACACTACCCGGCAGTGCAGCTGGTGGGACCGCATCAAGAGTGAAGGATTTGGTCAGCTGCCCCCTCCTCCTCCTCTGCCGCATGCGAATACCAATGTGCAGCCTATTCGCGCAGCTGCTCCCAGGCCTGCAGTGAATCCGAGAAGGTAGAATGTGAACCAAGTGGCTCAGGGAGCCAACCGCAATTACAACTATGACAACCGCAATGACCGCAACCGCGACAACAACAACAACAACAACAACAACAACAACAACAACAACAACAACAACAACAACAACAACAACAACAACAACAACAACAACAACAACAACAACAACAACAACAACAACAACAACAACGACAACAATGGTGGTGGAGACCGCAACCAGTACTAGGAGCACCATGAGAGCTATATGGTGTTCACCATTGAGCCAGACGACAGGCAGTCGCAGCGTAGGCGCGCGATGGAGGTAAATGCAGTGACCCCGTTTGTGCCTCACTACCTGCACTGGTGCGACCAAGAGATTACCTGGTCCAAGGATGATCACCCCAAGGTGATGCCTAATCCGGGTACCTATGCACTGGTGGTGGATCCCACTTTCTTGGGAACCCAGAAGAATGTCAGGTTCAGCAAAGTGCTGATTGAGAACGACAGCAACATCAACATAATGTATCGGATAAACTGGAGAAGCTCGGCCTCGCCGAGAACATGCTGCTACCCAGCATCACCACATTCCATGGCATTGTGCCGGGAGTATCTTGTGCTCCAATCGGCCGCACCTGGATAGATGTCCTATTCGGCACCAGGGAGAACTGCCGCACCGAGTGCCTGCAGTTTGAAGTGGTTTATCTTCAGAGCCCCTACCATGCTCTACTCGGTAGGCCTGCCCTCACCAAGTTCATGGCCTCAACCCATGCAGCCTACCTGAAGATGAAGCTACCTGGTCCCAATGGTGTCATCACCATCTCGGGTGATTACAAGCGTTCCTTGGAGTGTGCCTCTGTTGGATCTTTGCTGGCGGAGTCCTTGGTCATTGCTGCTGAGAAGAAGAAAATACACGAGGTGGTTGCTATGGCTCAAGCAGCACAGGGTGGTGCGCCTGGCATGCCGGGTTCCCAGTACGGAACTGCTTTCCAGGCATCCCAGGAGACAAAGAAGGTCCAGGTTGATCCTGAGTTCCCAGACCGTGTTGCCATCATTGGCGCCGGGTTGGGAGAGAAATAGGAAAGCGAGCTCATCCACTTCCTCCGTGAGAATCGGGATGTCTTTGCATGGTCCAATGAGGATCTGCCGGGTGTCCCCAGGGAGTTGGTTGAGCACTCGCTACATGTGCGTCCTCACGCCAAGACAGTTAAGCAGGCTATGCTCCACTTTGGGGATGAGAGGAGGAAAGCCATTGGTGATTAGACCACCAAGTTGCTGATAAGCGGATTTATCATGGAGGTACTGCATCCGGATTGGCTGGCCAACCCGGTTATGGTTGAAAATAAGAAGGAGGACCCCAAGGCCGATACTACATGGCGCATGTGCGTGGACTACACCGACCTGAACAAGGCCTGCCCCAAGGATCCATTCCCGCTACCCCGCATAGATCAGGTGATTGATTCCACTGCCGGGTGTGAACTTTTGTCTTTCATTAATGCCTACTCTGGTTTCCATCAGATAGCTCTCAACCCGGATGATCAAATAAAAACTTCCTTTATTACCCCGTACGGGGCTTATTGCTATCGTGTTATGTGCTTTGGGTTGCGGAATGTTGGGGCTACTTATCAGAGATGCATGCAGAAATGCGTGCATGATCAAATTGGCAAGAATGTGCAGGTGTACGTAGATGAGATTGTCATCAAAACGAATAAAACACATACTCTGCTTAGTGATATTGAGGAAACCTTTGCCAACTTGCACAAGTACAGGATGAAGTTGAATCCGACTAAATGCACCTTTGGCGTTCCGGCTGGCAAGTTACTCGGTTTCTTGGTATCCAGCCGGGGCATTGAAGCCAATCCTTCAAAGATAAATGCTATAGAAAGCATGTCTTTGCCGAGATCACTGAAGGATGTGCAGAAGTTCACCGGATGCCTGGCTTCTCTGAGCCGCTTCCTGGGAAGAATGGGCGAGAAGGCCTTGCCTCTCTACCAGCTCATGAAGTAGAGTGACAAATTTGTCTGGACACCACAAGCTGATGTGGCATTCAAGGAGCTGAAGACCATGCTGGGTAGCGCTCCCATCCTGGCAAGCCCGCTAGCCAAAGAGCCAATGCTGCTCTATATTGCGGCTACCAACCGGGTAGTGAGTGTGGTGATAGTGGTGGAGAGAGAAGAGGAAGGCAAGACTATGCAGCGGCCAGTGTACTATCTCAGTGAGGTGCTATCCAACTCCAAGCTGAACTACCCACATTACCAGAAGATGACTTATGGCGTGTACTTGGGTCCCAAGAAGCTCAAGCATTATTTCCAAGAGCATCCCATCACAGTGGTGAGTACTGCTCCCATCTCGGAGATCATGGGCAACAAGGAAGCAAGCGGCTGGGTAGCCAAGTGGGCAATCGAGCTAGCCGCGTACACTCCTCTGTACGCGAGAAGAGAAGCAATCCAGTCACAAACTCTGGCAGATATTTGGGTGGATTGGGACGAGATGCAGTATGAGCCTCCCTTGCCGGAAACCAACTACTGGAAGATGCATTTTGATGGCTCCAAAGTGAAGGAAGGCCTTGATGCTGGCGTGGTGCTTACGTCACCCAAGAGAGATCAACTCAAATACATGCTGCAGATTCATTTCAAGGCATCTAACAATGTGGCCGAGTATGAAGCACTGGTACATGGCCTGAGGGTAGCCAAGGAGATTGGGGTGCAGCGTATCGTCTGCTATGGCGACTCGGATTTGGTGGTGCAGCAGGTATCCGGCACCTGGGATGCTTTGGATGCCAATATGGTATCCTACCGGTTTCTGGTGCAAACCATGATTGGCTTCTTTGAAGGGTGTGAATTTCATCACATACAGCAAGCTGAGAATAATGCAGCTGATGAGCTGTCAAAGTTGGGGTCTTCTCGGCAGTTTATCCCGGCTGGGATTGCATTGGAGCATTTGAGAAAGCCATCCATCAAGCCATCCCCCAACTCGGAGTCTATCTTTGTTCCGTCTCTTCCAGGAGAAGAAACTGTTCCCATGGAGATTGATTGGGAGGCTGCAAAGGAGAACCCGGGGACTGGCACCTGCAACCCGGGGACTGCTCCATTCAACTCGGGGACTGTCGCATTCATCGAGGGGGTCATTTCCGAGTACTTGGGGACTCGGGGACTCGCCCCCATCTCAGAAGAGGTCTTGGTAGCTGATCCAATGGAAGTGGACGAACCAGTGTTTCCCACATGGGAGACACCGAGTTGGGCTCTGCCCATATTATCTTTTCTAACGGATGGCACATTGCCAAGTGACGAGGTCACAGCCAGGCAGATACAGAGAAGATCCAAGGGCTACACTATCCTCAACAAGGTACTGCACAAAAGGAGTCCTACTGGTGTGCTGCAACGCTGCGTTGAGCCAGAGGAAGGAGAAGAAATTCTGATAGAGATACATCAGGGAGAAAGCGGGCATCACGCCTCTTCTCGGGCTCTGGTCAACAAGGATTGTCGGCATGGCTTCTTTTGGCTCACTGCCTTGAAGCAAGCTGAGGATATAGTTAGAAAGTGCAACGGGTGCCAAAGGTTTGCAAGAAAGATCCATATGCCGGCTTCCGAGTTGAAGACCATTCCCATTACTTGGCCATTTGCAGTTTGGTGCTTGGACATGGTAGGTCTCTTCAAGCCAGCTAGAGGCAACATGACTCACATTTTGGTCATGGTGGACAAGTTCACCAAGTGGATTGAGGTGAAGCCTTTTCAGAAATGTGATGGAGTCACAGCTGTGAGTTTTCTGAAGGATGTGATCCTGAGATACGGCTACTCGCACAGCATCATCACTGATAATGGCACAAACTTTGCTGAGGGTGCTTTCGCAAGATTCTGCAAGGAGAAGCGGATCCGGCTAGATGTTGCATCTGTTGCGCATCCGGCCTCCAATGGGCAAGTTGAGAGAGAAAATGGCATGGCGCTATCCGGCATAAAGCCAAGGCTGATTGAGCCATTACAGCGAACCCCTGGTTGTTGGCTGGATGTGTTGCCGACGGTGTTGTGGAGTCTAAGGACTACCCCTAACCGATCAACCGGATACACACCATTCTTCCTGGTATATGGAGCTGAGGCCGTGTTGCCCACTGACCTAGAGCATGACTCGCGCCGAGTAACCCTCTACACTGAGGTGGAGGCGAGAGAAGCTCGAGAAAATGACGTTGACCTGCTAGAAGAAGCAAGAGAGTTAACTCTGTCACGTTCAGCTATCTATCAGCAAAACTTGAGGCGTTATCACAGCCGGAAATTAAACCCAAGGGTTTTCCGAGAAGGAGACATGGTCCTTAGGCTCGTGCAGCGCACGGCCGGGATGCACAAGCTGTCCCCTCCGTGGGAAGGGCCTTTCATTGTGAGCAAGGCTCTGCACAATGATGCCTATTACCTAGTTGACACACAGGCAGCCCAGAAGAATAGACCGGATAGAGCAGGAGAGGAATCCAAGTGTCCCTGGAACGTAGCTCTACTCCGCCGTTTTCATTCATGAGCAAAAAGTTGTATGTATCTCCTCAACCGAGTTAAAATTCTAGTCGCCACTCCGAATTCAAACTCGGGGACTGCCCTTGTCCAAAGTTGCTCTGTGTTATTCTACTCTGTTTTTACTTTGTCTACTCGGTTGATTTACTTAGAATTTCATAAGCATATATAGTACTGTGTTTAAACCCAAGAGCCAACTCTTCGACTCTGCTGCTGTCCGCAACCCGACTTCATGGCAAGCAAAAGAACAAGCCAAAGGTCAATGAACACACGAAAAACTGCTAAGGAAAAGAAAAGTGCTTCAACCGAGTAGGGTGTTCTTTACTGTTTTCTCTCTTTTCGGCTAAGTGGTGGGCAGTGTTACCATGCATTTTTCTAAGTGGCTAAGTATTTGAAACTCAAACTTTGAAATCTTGTGACTCGACTACCAAAAAAGCCACAAGTGGCAGGTAAGAGCTAAGACAAAGAGAATGAGTGGATAAAAAATGCAACTCGGGGACTCGCATAGATACGCAACCTGGCATTGAGCCAGAGTTGCTAAACTGTTAAACAAATAAAACTGAGTACCAAAGGACATAACTGTACCGATTACATATGCACCCGACATCCCGGGGATCTGATAAAAGTTTGGAGATAAGGCTTGCAGGAATTACACAACGGTAGAAGCAGTGTTGTCCGCGTCGGTGTTGGCAGAGGCAGCTGGATCGGAAGTTGCTGTAGCCGCGGAGATGGGATCCGTTGAAGAGTTGGAGGATGGAGTAGATTGAGTGTCGGGCAGAGGGTAAAGACCGTATGGCGCAGCCCCAGTCGCGCCTAACTCAGGAGCTAGGTCTTGAATCACCATCTCGGTGGTGATGGTGGCCTCCTGCGCGGTGGGTTGCGGCTTCTTGGCCTCTGGGTTGGCTGCCAACCCGGAGTCCTGAGCATTGCCTTGCTGCTCGTTCTTCTCCGTCCCCTTGGCCTTCTCCTGCTCGGATCCCTCCTCCTCGGCACCCTCCTCAAACTCGGCCAAGTCTTCGTCAGCAATCTCATCATCGTCATCATTATCCTCGTCATCATCCTCTTCTCCGACATCCGTGTCAGGCTCGGTGGCGCCGTCGATGAAGACGCTGGTGTCGATGTAGGAGGCGAGCTCATAGGCCACCTCTTTTCGGCGAGCGACGCAATGAGAATCATCGGTCCACTTGGAGTCCTGGCGGCGAGTACTAATCCTGTTGAGATCCAAGTTCTCGTACCAGGACAGAATGAAGTGCAACAGCTCGTCAGCTCCTGCCCGAGCTGCGGAGGCACGCCATTTCTTGAGCCCCCCTTAACCTCATCCAGGTGATCGGCAATTTCGCGGAAGGTTTCCGGGACGTCCTTCTCGGGCCAGAAGAGTTTGTGCAGCTTAATGCCAGTAGACACCATGGAGGTGCCCAGGCCCTTAAGGGAGCGTATTTGTGTCTTGATGTTGAGGCGATGGTCGTTGATGCTGGAAGTGTTGTCAATATTCAGACCAGAGGCGATCTCTGGCCTGTCTTGCCTTGTCCAAAGCGGGCACACCAGCGGAACGGAGTTCCGGGAAGATATCTGCATAAGGAACTAAGTTGAGTCAGAAACAGTGACCGAGAAGAAGCAAAACCGGGTAGAAGAAGGAAACAAGAGAAGAAGGGAGTAGCGACAACTCACATTCCATGTCTACCAACAAGGCTCCTAGTTTGACCTTCTAGTCCTCTGCTTCTTGGAGATACTTTTCATGGACGTGGCGCGAGTCATTGATTTGAACCTCGAGGGCTCGGTTCCTTTCTTTGAGCATGGTGATTTCCAGCTCGAGTGCTCACTTCTCAGCATTGGCAGTTGTCTCGAATTCCTGCTTCTCGCGGACGGAGTTGATTGCGGTTTGGAGCGCGGCTGTTAGATCGACATGGAGTTTCTCAAACTCTGTCCTCTCGGCCGCGCGCTCCTTCTCAATTTGGGCCTCCCGGGTCTGCACTTGCTGTTGTACTTCAGCGGGTGTGAGGCAATTCAGATGCTGCTCCCGGAACTTCTTGTATTCTTCTGCGGGTAGAACATCGTTATCAGCAGAGTAGTCAAGTGAGAGAAAGCAAATACAGAGAAGGGAGATGATTGTGCACCTTCCAGAGAAGTGATCTTGCTTTGTGCAGAGGCAGCAAAGACCTCGCAATCCTGGTGCCTTTCCACCAGAGCCTTGAGCTCGCCTGCAGAGAAGACAGCAATTGAGCAAAAAGCAAAAAACGTGCGTAAGTACAAAACGCATAAACCAAGATGCTAAAAGCTTACTCTCTATTTCAGAAAGCTTGAGGGTGCGCTCCAGGGCTTGCTGCTCGATAGCATCCTTGTCTTTTTTCTCAGCCTCCAAGGCTTGGTTCTGCTCTCTGGCTTGGCGGTGGTTCCAGAGAAGCTGACGGAAAATCTTTGTCCTTTTCTGGACGCTATCCTGCAGAGTAGAAAGGAAAATATGAGTATTGGAATATTTGGCCCGAGTAAATGTCAACTCGGTTGAGTCTTCACCTACTCGGCCCGAATCTTGGGGACTGGGGGAATGACTAAGATAAGAAGAGAAGAGAAAGAAAAAATCAACAACTCGGAAAATCCAAAGAATAGAGAGACACTTACCACATAGCTTTGCTCGATATCTTCGGCGTTCTTGCGCAGGACGAACAGCTTTCCGGCCAAGGTGCTGCAAGGGCTGGCAACTGTCATGCCAACAGGGCCAATTTTGGCCTTGTTCCAGTCTATTCGGTAATGGTCGAGTTTCCCCAACTCGGTACCATCCCAGGATGGTTGCCGAGCACTTTGCTGTCCCAGGCAATCTCGATGTGGCCTACTCGGTCCAAGATGGCTGCAAGGCCTTCTTCGGGAAGCACCTCCTCGTCTTCGCCGCGGGAAGAAAGTTCCTTGATGACCAAGGAATCCTTCTTGCCCTTGGACTTCGAGACTCCTGCGGCTTTGCGCTCTTTGAGAGAGGCTAGTCGTTGATCCTCCTTAGACAGCTGGATTTGGTGGCGCTGCTGCAGGTCCGTCCAATACTCGGGATACTTGCGCTGCCCGCTGGCGCCAGCACCAGCACTCAACTTCTCGACATGGCCAAAGGTGACCCCGGAGGAAACCGGGTTGGCGCTTGGAGTGGGCGGAGTCCTATTCTGAGTGAGTGTCAGCTGGGTGCTCTTGACCAGCTTCCCGAACTGCCCATCTTGCGGCTTGGAGGGCTGCGGCGCCTGGCCAGCCTGTGATGCAGCGCACTTTGGCTGGTGCCGGGTTGCCTCAGCTCCAGACTTGGTGGTCTTCTTGGTGCTTGGCGTGGGGGTTGGCCGAGAAGGCGGCGGCACTTGAACAGTTGGCTGAGGAGGTGGTGGCACTTGATAAACTGGAGGAGGTACTTGCTGAGTTGGTGGAGGAACTGGTGCGCGGGGTGGAGTCGCCTGCTGAGTTGGCGGCACAGGTGGCCGGCTACTCGGTGCAGCGTCCGGCTGCACTTGGTCTTGGCGGGCTGGCTCCACCACATCGTCTTCTACCCGCTCTCCGCAGCGGGATCAGGCCTTTCAATGACATTGTCTTCTAGCCGCGGCTTGGCCGCGGGGTCATGCTGCTCTGTGGTGTTGTCTTCAGGCTGCTGGCCTGCAGCAAGCTCTGGACGCGCCAGGGCGGCGTCTTCTTGCTGCTGCTCGGCAGCGTGTTCAGTGTCTTCCCCAGCTGATGCAGCTGGGGGAGTTGGCGGCTTCTCGGTGTTGGCAGCGTCCTGGGCAGCTTGCTGCGCTTCAGGTTGCCGCTGCTCGGAGATGGGATCGGTATCATCCCCGGCGCCATCGTTCTCGGCGCTGAGATCTTGCTCTTCGTCAATGGGGGAGGACGCACGCGTCCTACCCTGCGGTTCCTTGTTTTCATCTTCATCCGAGAGCTCTACAAGCTGCTCTCGGGGCACGGTTGTTTTCTTCTTAGGGCGTGGTGCAGCAGTGGCATCAGCGTCGAGAGCCGCGTTGGAAGAAGAAATATGGTCAGAAAGGAAGCAGAAAAGGGAAAAGGGAAAAGCACAAGAGAACCAGGGTTACTCGGAAGCACTTACCCCTCGGTGGTAGGGACGCTTTTTCGGCGGCCGGCGGTGACTTTGGCTACTGTTTTCTTCTTGGTCCTCTTGGGAGGAGGTGCTTGGGCATCACTGCCAGTACTCTTCCGGGTAGTAGGAGCAGCCATGGACACAGGAATCGCGTCCACAGGCTCCTCTAACTCGCCAACTCAGGCTCCTCTGCAGAGAAGAAAGGAAAATTCAGAACAAGCAAAAGAGAAGGGAAGCAAAGCAAACTGCGAGTAAGCGGAAAGGTGAACCAAGTCACCTTTTTCATCTTCGGACCAATCCCGAATAGAGGCATCAGCTCGGGACTTACCGGCCTGGATGGCGTGAGGGATACACAAGGTATCTTGGGTGTCATATGCCTTGGCGTTATCCTCAGTTCTGTCATCGTGCCAGTTGGACTCGAAGATTTCACTGTCCTCTTCTCTCTGACGATTGATATGCTGTTGGTACAAGCAAGCACTATGAGATAAGTTCTCGGATAAGTGGTTCTACTCGGAAAAAGCATGCAAACACAAAGCATATTAAGCTAAGTGGTTCTACTCGGGATAGCGTGCAAACACAAAGCATATTAAGCTAAGTGGTTCTACTCGGGGTAGCGTACAAACACAAAGCACATTAAGCTAAGTGGTTCTACTCGGCATAGCATGCAAATACAGAGCATATAAAGCTAAGAGGAGTCCTACTCGGTGTCAATAACAAAAAATAAGGGTGCAGAGAAGAGCACTAACCTGGGGGATCTTCTTGGTGCGGCTATACGGCATGAAGCCGTAGGCCCAGTTCTCGGTGAGCGTGGTCTGCATAATAGACCTGGCCCAGATGGCCACCTCAGCCTTGCTGAGCTCAAAGGTCGTCGTCCTGGTACAATCCCGAGGACCTCCCATGTAGCACATCTTGTGTACTCGCTCCTGGAGCGGGAGTACTCGGCGAGAGATCCATAAGGCGATTGGGTCGTCCTGAAGGAGCCCTTCCGCCACCAACTCGGTCATGCGCTTCTCGACCTGGAGGACGTATGGCACGGTCTTCTTTGGATCATATCCCCAGTTCTGCCTGGTGGGCAGCGCGTTCACGAACTTAGGGATCCCTTTCCGGTCTTCGATGGGCTTTCCCTTCTCGGCGGGAACATTCTTCACATAGAGGAAACCGCGCTGCCACTTGCGCACGGTTTCCAATCCGAGCACCCGCGTATGGTGCCCGGTCTTGCGCTGCAGCATCATCGCGCTACCCGTCTGGGTCATCACGCGAGGGGCTTCAGTGTTGCCAGGATCGGGAACACTCTGCTTGCGGAGGAATTAGTATTTTGCCCATGTCTGGACCGTCGGGTAGACGCCTAGGAAGGCTTCACACACGGTGGCCTGTGTGGAGAGCATAACGATTGCATTTGGTGGAAGATGGTGCGGCTGGAGGCCGAAGTGGCGGAGGAAATCGGAAAAGAACTTAGAGATGGGAAGGCCGAAGCCGCGTTTGAAGTGGGAGAGGAATACCACGTACTCGTCCTTTTCGGGTGCCGGGGCAAGCTCGGTGCCGGGAGGCCGGCAGACAACGCCGGGAGGGACTCGGCGGGTATTCACTAGCCATTGACAGTCTTCGGCGGTGACCTCCGAGCCCTCCCAGCCGGCTCGGGCGGGAACCACCTTGTCTCCGTGCTGAGCCATGGAAGCGAGATTGCTAGTTGGAGAAGAAGAGCTCTGTAACACCCCGACCACCTCGTAGCTAGCGGCTGTCACCCCTGTTAGCTCTCTAGGATCTCTAGACTGGCCCCACAGACCAACACTAGTCTTTCCCGCGCACTTTGTCCTCACTCATGCGCACCCGGGAAGGACTTCCCGGTCGGTCACCCATCCTCAAATTGCTCCAGGCCAAGCACCCTTAACACTAGAGTTCTTTCAAGATGAGCTTCCGAAAAAGAAGTTGCAACTTGTTGATATTAGGAGCATATTAATCCTATTGAGCCCTGCGCCAGGATCTCACATCCTTCCCCCCTTAGAAGACCGACGCCCTCGTCGGTCAACCTACAGTCCAGGAACTTCCCCTCTTGGCACTCGTCTGTGCGCCCAGTGCCGGCACATGTCCCACATGTCCACTGTAACACCTGGTGTGTTCCCCCTAAGTAGAAAATTGGTTGCTTCCCTTTTTCTTTTTTGCATCACATGCATCATATGCATTGCATCCTGTTCTCAAAACCACTCAAAAATCCAAACCAATTTAAACTTTCAAAACATGTCTAAAATTTCCAATTAAAAGTTGCAACCTAAACAACTCAACTTGTTTTCAAATAGTTTGAAGTTGATTTATTTAAATTGCTTGTTAATAAAAAATTTCCCTTTTGTTAAAACCCTAATGGTAAATTCAAATAACAAATTCAAATCAAATCCATCCATGCTTGGGATGTTTCAAATGTGGGTTTAAAAATTAAATTCTTGCAAACAATTAAATCCAATAAGGTTTCCTAATTGTTTGAGTTTATGGAATAAAATTGTTTAAAAATCAAATCTTTATGAAATACTAATGGAAATTCAAATAGCAACTTAAAACTCAAATTAATATTTCAAATATTTGGACATAATGTTAGCATTGCTTTGAATTGCTGTTTTGCAAATTAATAAAATTCATTCCTAAAATAAAAACCCAAATCCCTATCCTTTTTATCTCTCTCTCTTTCATTTCTTACAAAAACAAAAAACAGAGGAAGAAAAATAAAAAGAAAAGGGAGCTAGGGGGAGGCAGGCCCAACAAGCCCACCTCCAGCCCCTAGCGCTGCAGCCCAAGGCCCTGCACATCGTCCCCTACCTCTGTCCGTACAGAGGGGGGTCGCTGTCACCCTTTTCCCCCCCAACCGATCCCACCTGCCCCTCCCCTACAAGTCCCTCCCCCTCCTTCCCTAACCCTAGCCGTCCCCTTCTTCCTTCCCTCTGCCGCCGCCGGAGCCCTCCTCTCTTCCTTCCTCTGTCCTTTCTTTCCCACCACCGAAACCTTCCATGGCCGGAGTTCGTCGGGGTTGAGGTGTGGGTTGTGGACACCATCGGGGCAAGCTGAGGCCGGGAATGGGACCCCCAGGGCGCTGGCTTCCTCCTCGACGAAGATCCCGGGCCGGAGACGCCCTGGTAACCCCCCCTCCGCGCTTCCATCGCCGTCAACACGCAGGTGCCAGGGAGCTCCTCACCATCTTCAGCGCGACGCCTGCCGCGCACTCCCGCGTCGCCTACCCGCGGTGAGCCCATCCCGTCCTGGCCTTAGGGCTTCCTCCTCCTCCCCTCTGCTCTGTGAACCCGCCATCGCGCGGAGGCCACCCGCCATCGAGCGCTGCGTGCAGGTCGTCGCCGTCGTCGTTAACTGACCGCGGCTTGATTCAGTTAACTGAACTTAGTTCAGTTAACAGCCGAAAGCCCACCTCAAAAACCAACTGCATCTGCACCTTTCAACAAACGTGACAGCAGCCCAGTGGTTAGGACCCCTTGCGCGCAAGCCCCAGGTGCTGGGTTCGATTCCCCCCCCCCCCCAGGCAGAAAAGCCACACCTTTTATTTCTGCCTTTTTCTTTTTCTGCCCGAATTGCAGAAACACAGATCTGAGCAATTAATTCTAAAATCAATATAAAATTGAATTTTGCTCCAATTTGAATGATTCAAATTCCTATGGATTCAAAATCTTGTGCCATTTCCATTAGTAACAAAATTGCAACATGTTTCTGTACTAATTTTTGCACTAAATAATTAATTACTGAAAATGCAATAAAAATTGGAAACTTTGGAATTTCATAACTTGAGTTTGGTTCACCCAAATTGAGCAAACTTGGGCTCTAAAAATTTGTCTTAACAAACTCTACACATTGGTATTTTATTTGGTCACAATTGAATTAATTTTGAACATGTTTCCCTCTGTTTACTAAAAAGGGCAGAATAAGAATTTTTATAAAAACTTGCATAATAAATTCAATAATAACCCAAAAATTATGTTTAATAGCTCAAAATGTTCAGTGAAACATTTGCTACATGTTTTCAACCTTTTCAATGCAATTTGTTTACTGTTTTTCCTAATTAAAAATGGTTCAATAATTCTGTCGGATATATACCGAATAGGGGTATAGAAGATGGTAGACAAAAGAGCTGGACTACCAGGGTGGCCTGCAAGGTAATGGACTTAGGTCCATTGGGCGGCCCAGTAGTCCGACGCGTAGAAGCCGGATTCTAGAAGAACCCGGATCACGGCCCGCGTGATCTGGCTTGGAGGAGAAGACGGATTCCTTACTTTCCAAGTTACAAGTTAAACGTAGTCTTCTAGGTTTCTGGTTCTGTAAGCCCTAATCCGGCTATTATATAAAGCCGGACGGGAGATAGATTTCATAAGTTCAATAAGTTCCTTTAGTCCAAGGTTCTAGGTTCTAGCTTAAGCCTTGCGCAACTCGCCGGGAAGTTCATCCTCGTCGAGTAGCTAGATCTATTCCCTTACATTGTAACCTTATTATACGGGCTTTAGTCCCTCATAGTGAGAAGTGCAGGAGTAGGTACGCCGTACTGTCGCGACGTACCGAACCTGGGTAAATCCCGTGTTCTGTGTTTACTACGCTATCCCGTTACCCCACGTCTCTACCGTAGTCTCATGGCACCCCAGTCTATGAAAACTACTACGATGTCTCGACAGTTGGCGCCCACCGTGGGGCAAACGACGTCAGGCGTGAAGTTCCGATCTGGGATTTTAGGCGGAATCGGAAGATCGATCACTGTCGGAAGCTTGGAATTCGACAACGACGTCGGGCGCTTCCTCGACAACGGATCCTACATCCCGGCGCAAAACCATCTGGTAAGTGCCTGCGTTTTACCGATTGGATCTGCAAATATCTTTATCGGATTAACCGCGGAAGCAATGGGGTTTTGCGGTGAAAGCAATTATCTCCCACCCGCCCTATACCCAGTCGAAGACGACTATGATGCCGGATTTTGCTCAGATCGCCGACAAAACAGTGATACCCACTTTATCGGCATGGTGCAATCCGAGATCGCCGAAAACACGGATGACGGAAATCCCGTGCAAGAGGCAGACAACAATACACCCGTCCCAGAGACGGAAGAACCAATACCCGTCACAGAGACGGAAGATCCGACATCTGTCAACCAGACGATGAACTCGGAAACAGAGTCCGTGCTTGCCGCCATTGAGGCGAGACTGGAGTCGGAAACCGGATCGGATAACTTTTCCGAAGACGAAGATGACGATGCCTTCGTACGAAAAGTTAAATCCTTTCAAGAGGGATTCCATGAAGTGCTAATGGCAAAACCAGCCGATACAACGGGTGCCGATAGCCAGGAAAGCCCTAAAACCCCTCCGCCAGCAGAGGAGAGGGAAGACGGAGAAACTTCTCCGATATTTCCTAATGTCAAGGAGATGACAGAGGATGAACCTGTCAAAAAACCTCCCTCTTCCAAGAAAAAGCACCGTGCTTCTAAAAAACTCCAGTACAAACTCCGGAAGAAAAAGTCAGCTGATCTCGCTGATGAAAACCTGGAAGTTGGAGATATTAGTGGCACAAAGCCTACGGAAAAGAAATCTAAGGAAATCACTGCTCCGCCAATGACAGAACTGGAAGAGCAAGAACTATTACAAACTCCAGTGGGACCCAATGAACCCCCTGAGATGCTGGAAGCCAGGAGACAAGCTTTCCAACGGCAACAGCAACAACTGCTTAGATCTCGGCAACACCTCCAACAAACCCATAATGACATCAAAATTATGAAGGAGGAAATTGAGGAGTACGAGAGAAAGCACAGATCTGTCTTAAAACCTACAAGGTTACCCGGAATTACAAAACCGGAAGAACTGCCGCCGAAAGAAAGGTTCTATAACCCATCTTGGCAAAAGCAGTTAAACGGCAAAGATGCTAAGGGCGAACCAATATACAAAACCGCAGCTGAAAATGCGGAAGCAGCGTTCGCCATCCTGAATAACGATCTGTACTCCAACGGGGAAAAACTCCAAGGGGTGTATGCTTTCCTAGGAAAAGCATTACAGCAGCAACAGCGAGGACAAGAGAGATCAGGGAGGCTGCATGATAATTCCGCCCTCTGCAAAACTGTTACTTGCGCTGCTGGAGCACCTGGACCGGAAGAACCCGGAGATTCGGATAAAAAAGAGGATCCGAGAAAAGACAAGAAAAACCCCGACAACCGGGACGCAGCGTCTAGAACCGGACCTCATCTCCCGAAAGATGGATATAAACCACACGATCGGGAAGACAAACACCGGAACGACGGCAAAATAATGCCACCTCCGAGAAACCCAGCTGAAAAAGCTGGAAGATACGATACACCTCACAGGCGTGAAAGATCTCGGACACCGCCCAAAGATAAGGAAAGATACAGGAGCAGGACTCCACCTAATCCCAGAGGGCGTGACAACGGAAGAGATAGAGATAACCTCGGAAAAACGCGTCCGCGTAACAATGGGAAAGAAAGGAGTAGATCCCCTTCTGTCCATTCAGCCGGGAGATATTCTGCGCATATTGACAGAGCAGAAAAGGATGATCTATACTTTGGTCCTAAGTGTTTCACTGACAGGATCCGAAGGATAACCCTGCATTCTGGCTTTGCCAAAGTTGGTCCAACCTACCAAAAATATACCGGCAGTACAAACCCGGATACCTGGCTTTCAGATTATTACACAGCCGTCCAGATCAACAACGGGACAGACCTGGAAGCTGTCAAGTTTCTTCCCCTAATGTTGCTAGACGGAGCCAGAGATTGGATTAATGGTTTACCATCAAGAACCGTCGACAGTTGGGATGATATGGCGAGAGTATTCACCCAGCATTTTAGGGGAACATACAAACGCCCAAATAGCATCAACCAGCTGAACCGTTGCACCCAATTTGAAGACGAACCATACGTGGATTTCATCTCCAGATGGACTGCAATGAAGAATAGTTGCTCTGGGGTAACTGACGTACAAGCAATGCATGCTTTCGTCAATGGCCTAAAACCCGGACTTGTACCGTTCATGGTTGGCTCTAAAAAGCACAAAGACCTCGGATCTATGCTTACAACCGCTAATGAGCATGCTGCAGCCGAAGACGATATCAGAGCAAGAGGAGGCAATATTGAGTCACTGATACTGGCCAAGAAAACACCTCGTTCTGATAAAAAAGGAACTCCGGAGTCAACAACAAAGCCCAAGGAGGTTAACTTAGCCTTTGGAGGAGAAAAAGGGAACAAGTGGAAAGGCCGCAGTCCGGATCCCATCAATTACACTCCTGAAGAATGGGAGAGAATTAAGTCGGAACCCTGCGTCCACCACTCTCAATTTGGGAAGCCAACCCACACGAACGCGCAATGCCGGCTAAACAAGCATATGAAAGGCAATGCAGGATCCGGAAATAAAGGGAAGGGCTCCAAGAGGAAACCTGCCAAACAAAAGCCAGAAGCTGAAAAAGAAGACAGTGAATCGGACACTGATGATAAAATCCAGGAACAACAGCGAAAAGGCGAACCCAAATTTCCGAGAGTTGACGGAGAAGCAATGCTAACTTTCCTAGCAACCCCGTCAGCAAAGGTGGCCAAAAGGACACTTCGAGAAATAAACGCGGTTGTTCCTGCAACCCCAAAATTCTTGAAGTATTCCAACACACCGATAATCTGGGATCAGTCTGATCATCCCGGAAATATCCCTGAACCCGGCACACAAGCTCTTGTTGTAAGCCCTATTGTTCAAAACACTAGGCTAAGAAGAGTGCTGATGGACGGAGGATCCAGCATCAATATAATGTACCTGGATACACTGAAGCACTTGAAGATATCCGAGTCCCAGCTCAATTACAGCAATATACGCTTCCATGGCATTGTCCCTGGCAGGCAAGCACGGTCCCTAGGAGAAATTTCCCTAGATGTCACCTTCGGAGATAAAGATCACTTCCGGCAGGAAAAAGTATCCTTCGAAGTTGTGCCGTTCGAGAGCGTGTATCACGCAATACTCGGACGTCCGGCTTTCGCCAAGTTTATGGCAAGATCTTGCTATATCTACAACAAGCTGAAGATGCCAGGACCCAAAGGAGGAGTAATCACCATTGCCGGTGATTTCAAACTGGCAAACGAGTTGGAGAAGCAAAACGCCCTTTGCGCTCAAAGAGTTATAGCTCAGGAAGAATTAAAGGAGTTAGCCAAGGAGGTATCGCCGAAAGAAATGCCGGCAGGAAAAGAAACTCGGAAGCCAACAGATAGCTTCAAGGCATCCGAGAATACAAGACAGGTAATCCTAGACCCCAAAGATCCGACAAAATTCGTCGTTGTAGGGACTGGGATGACCGACAAATAGGAAGGCGAGCTCATCAAGTTCCTCCGTGAGAACTGGGACATTTTTGCTTGGTGTCCAGCTGACATGCCAGGCGTACCCAGGGAACTTGCTGAGCACCAACTCAAGGTTATTCCCGGATCAAAACCCGTCAAACAAGGTCTCCGTCGATTTGACGGAAGAAGACGGAAGGCTATTGGCAAGGAAATTATCCGGCTTTTAGCAGCGGATTTCATCAAGGAGGTAATCCATACTGACTGGTCCGCAAATCCGGTATTAGTACCGAAGAAAGACACAACTGCACTCAGAATGTGTATAGATTACACAGGATTGAACAAGTTATGACCGAAAGATAGGTTTGCGCTGCCGCGAATCGATCAAATAATAGATGCCACTGCAGGCTCTGAGCTTTTATGCTTTTTGGATGCATACTCCGGGTACCACCAAATACGCATGAAAAAGGAAGATCAAATCAAGACTTCTTTTATAACCCCGTACGGGACGTATTACTACGTAACCATGCCTTTTGGCCTGAAGAACGCAGGTGCAACATACCAGCGTTGCATGCAACGTTGTTTGCATAGTCAGATTGGAAAAAACGTCCATGTTTACGTGGACGATATTGCTGTCGTAACCAAGGAAAAAGATACACTCCTTGAGGACTTGCGAGAAACCTTCGAAAACTTGCGCACTTACAAGATGAAGTTGAATCCATCTAAGTGCGTATTCGGGGTCCCCTCAGGAAAACTTCTAGGTTTCATCGTTTCTCACAGAGGAATAGAAGTGAACCCGGAAAAGATCAAGGCAATCTTGAATATCTCAAAGCCTACATGTGTAAAAGATGTCCAAAGATTGACGGGTTCCGCTGCAGCCGTCAGCAGATTCATTAGTCGGCTGGGGGATAAAGCATTGCCACTATACAAACTGTTAAAGAAATCCGACAAGTTTGAATGAACAGAAGAGGCCGACGCAGCGTTAACCCAGTTAAAAGAAACCTTGATGAACGCCCCCATCTTGGCATCTCCCAAAGATGAAGAACCCATGTTGTTATACCTTACGGCTACTAGTCGGGTTATCAGTGCGGTAATCGTTGTGGAACGGGCAAAAGAAGAGCAAAGCATACCAGATCAACATCCGGTATACTACATAAGCGAAGTTTTTTCCGAATCCAAACAAAGATACCCGCACTATCAGAAACTGGCATATGGCGTATTTTTCGTGTCGAGACATCGTAGTAGTTTTCATAGACTGGGGTGCCATGAGACTACGGTAGAGACGTGGGGTAACGGGATAGCGTAGTAAACACAGAACACGGGATTTACCCAGGTTCGGTACGTCGCGACAGTACGGCGTACCTACTCCTGCACTTCTCACTATGAGGGACTAAAGCCCGTATAATAAGGTTACAATGTAAGGGAATAGATCTAGCTACTCGACGAGGATGAACTTCCCGGCGAGTTGCGCAAGGCTTAAGCTAGAACCTAGAACCTTGGACTAAAGGAACTTATTGAACTTATCAAATCTATCTCCCGTCCGGCTTTATATAATAGCCGGATTAGGGCTTACAGAACCAGAAACCTAGAAGACTACGTTTAACTTGTAACTTGGAAAGTAAGGAATCCGTCTTCTCCTCCAAGCCAGATCACGCGGGCCGTGATCCGGGTTCTTCTAGAATCCGGCTTCTACGCGTCGGACTACTGGGCCGCCCAATGGACCTAAGTCCATTACCTTGCAGGCCACCCTGGTAGTCCAGCTCTTTTGTCTACCATCTTCTATACCCCTATTCGGTATATATCCGACAGTAGCCCCCAGGAAGGATCAAAACTCTGAAACTCCGCCTTTCGTCAAATACATTTTGTCCGGGAAACTTGATTCAGCAGTCTTGATTCTTTCTTCTTTCCTTTCAAAGGAGATGGTAACATAAAACTCGGAACTATGAAAATCCGGCTTTTCTTCTCGCGATCCTTCGCAGAAAAGGAACACGTGACATCAGCGCTTTAATCATGCTGACGCAAGCGCCGCTTGGTTTCACGCGGGAAACCCTGCAACGTATCTCTGACAGATTCTCACGAGAAACGAGGAGATAGCCATCATTCCTCTGTCGTTCCGTTTTTCCCGGATTTTCCGGCGAGCGACACGCGTCAAACATCCAACGGTCAAAAGAGCCGTTGGCGCGTATCTAGAGGGTTTTCAGGCTATAAATAGCCGTCTTCGTCGTCTCCGAAAATCTTTCCTCACTCCTTCTGCCCACGCCATTGACGCAAACGCGAGCACGAGAGCTTAGAACGAATCCTTACCCCGACGAGCCCTTTGCACGCCGGAGCGCTCCGTCACCGCCGAAAACGATGGCCTCTCCGTCGTCCTCACCGGCCCGTGCCTCCATCAACGAGCCTTTGGGCGACCTGGATCCACAGCTGGGGTCGCCCAAGCATGCCGGCGGCGGGCCGGAAAGAACCACGGCATCCGCGGCGGGCGGGGGAAACGCTTTCGCCGCCGCGGACGTATCGGGTCCAAGCACGACAACATCCCCGCCGTTCACACGGGAAACGGCGGAGGTCAAGACTCACTCTCGTGGCACTGAGCGCTTCTCCGCCGGATCTGACGAAGAAGCAGAATTTGTCGGAATTTGGAATCAGAGTGATACTTCACTCGTCCTCCTTCGTCGGATGTCAAGGGACAGATTAATAGTTAAAGGCAAATGGCGGATCTCGAAGAATGAGCCAGAGCCCAAGCCAAAGGAAGGTGAACGCGTCCTCCTCACTTCTCATATCACGAGAGGTATGGGTTTCCCTCCTTCCGCCTTTTTCCTAGACGTCCTCAATTTCTATGGTGTCCAACCCCATAATATCTCTCCAAATTCCATCCTCCAATTAGCTAGTTTCCAAGCTCTTTTCGAAGGGTATCTTGGAATAACTCCCAATTTAGACTTCTGGCATTATTGTTTCGAGGTAAAACACAATATCACAAACGGTGTCTCACCCATCTGCGGTACCATATCTTTTATCCTTAGAAACTTTAGGGAAGAATGGTACCCCAGGATAAGAATGCCGAAACCTGACCAATCTTGGCTAGGTTCTTTCTTTTATCATCAAGACATTCCGTTCCCCAACAAAGAAACCGGACTTCCTCCCTTCGTTAATTCTGCTGCCATTCCTCATGAAAATTGGACACTTGAAATAACAGAGGATTTGCCTGAAAGCCTGATGAAAATAAAGCGTCGCATTGCCAAACTTTCTTCTTCTCAACCACCTTTGGTTTGGAAGGATATCGTGTTATGCTGGTTTGGACGTCGCGTACAACCTTTATCCCTTCGTTCCCGACTTCTTTGTGAGTACACGGGACCGGAAGATAGCATGAGAGGCACTGATAGATCCTTTAGCAAGAAGGATTTTGTCGAACGCCTTCATCAGATAGTTGCCGCTAATAGCCAGGTTGAAGAGAGTCTAGCCATATATCATGCGGAAAATCTGGTTCCTAAGGTACTTCTCTTCCCTTGTTTCTGAGTTTCCTCAGATTATCTTCTCTCTTTATTTTTAACATACTGCTGATTCTTTCCTAGTTTGACGAACTTGGAGAAGATGATCTTGCTTCTGATGCTGAAATCAGCCAATTGTACGCCGAGTTTTACAACACCCAAAAGCGCAAGAGGCAAACTACCATCAAAGAAGAATTCCCTTCTGCAGCTGCAGGAAAAAAGGGGAAAACGAATATGCCAATGGGCGGAAATCTTCAATCACCCGTCAGAAACGAATCCATTCCTGCTCCAGATGATATCCGAGTGAAAGAAGAACTTTTCGACGAACTCGGATATATTCGTCCGGAAGCTAAGAAGTTTTTTGCTCCTGCGCCTCTGGTTCGCCCTTGGCCGCAAAATGGATTAGTTATCCGCAACAATATCGCATTCTCGCCCCGGCAGGTCATACACGATGGCCTTCACCACGTAGGAATTCTTTTCATGGAATATGCCCAAGAATTCAAGGAGACCTTAACTGATTTGCGAGAAATGAGCCAGGTAATACCTCTAGCCCCCAAGCATTAAGTTGAAAATCTAAATTCCTCTTAATGATTCTTTGTATGCTTGTTCAAACTTAAGCATCTGGCTTTCATTTCCATGTTTCAGCATTCCGCAGATGCTATAAACGTGGAAGTTTTGAAGAAACTTAGCCTCAAAAGCAAAGAAGTAAAAACACTTCAATCTGCTATTGAATCAAAGAGCAACGAACTGGCGTCGACTCAAAAGCAATTATCCAAAGCCACCGGTATTTTTCTTCGTGTTTGTTGACTTTTGCTGGAAAGTTTTTTCTAAACCTTGCCGTAATGTCGGATTATTTTGTCCCTGCTTTCCAGCTGCTTTAACCAAAGCCAAGAAGCTTACAGCGAACGCTGCTTATTTTTCTCAACTTCGTGAAGAAAACTCCAACCTTCAAAGAGAACTTTCAAAAGTTCGAGAAGAACTGGAAGCCAGTAATCTAGCCCTTGGGATTGCGCAATCCAAGGCTTCTTTGCAGGCAGCAGAGGATAAATCCATTATCAATGATTTAGAAAGTATGCTATTTCCTCGTATGAAAGAAAGCGATGAAATTGACGCGGTTCTTGGTAAGTTGACTTCTTTTACCAATACTTTCATGTTAATGCTTGGGGGATTTCTTTAACAGTTTGTATAGTGGCAATGCTTTATCCCCCAGCCGACTAATGAATCTGCTGACGGCTGCAGCGGAACCCGTCAATCTTTGGACATCTTTTACACATGTAGGCTTTGAGATATTCAAGATTGCCTTGATCTTTTCCGGGTTCACTTCTATTCCTCTGTGAGAAACGATGAAACCTAGAAGTTTTCCTGAGGGGACCCCGAATACGCACTTAGATGGATTCAACTTCATCTTGTAAGTGCGCAAGTTTTCGAAGGTTTCTCGCAAGTCCTCAAGGAGTGTATCTTTTTCCTTGGTTACGACAGCAATATCGTCCACGTAAACATGGACGTTTTTTCCAATCTGACTATGCAAACAACGTTGCATGCAACGCTGGTATGTTGCACCTGCGTTCTTCAGGCCAAAAGGCATGGTTACGTAGTAATACGTCCCGTACGGGGTTATAAAAGAAGTCTTGATTTGATCTTCCTTTTTCATGCGTATTTGGTGGTACCCGGAGTATGCATCCAAAAAGCATAAAAGCTCAGAGCCTGCAGTGGCATCTATTATTTGATCGATTCGCGGCAGCGCAAACCTATCTTTCGGACATAACTTGTTCAATCCTGTGTAATCTATACACATTCTGAGTGCAGTTGTGTCTTTCTTCGGTACTAATACCGGATTTGCGGACCAGTCAGTATGGATTACCTCCTTGATGAAATCCGCTGCTAAAAGCCGGATAATTTCCTTGCCAATAGCCTTCCGTCTTCTTCCGTCAAATCGACGGAGACCTTGTTTGACGGGTTTTGATCCGGGAATAACCTTGAGTTGGTGCTCAGCAAGTTCCCTGGGTACGCCTGGCATGTCAGCTGGACACCAAGCAAAAATGTCCCAGTTCTCACGGAGGAACTTGATGAGCTCGCCTTCCTATTTGTCGGTCATCCCAGTCCCTACAACGACGAATTTTGTCGGATCTTTGGGGTCTAGGATTACCTGTCTTGTATTCTCGGATGCCTTGAAGCTATCTGTTGGTTTCCGAGTTTCTTTTCCTGCCGGCATTTCTTTCGGCGATACCTCCTTGGCTAACTCCTTTAATTCTTCCTGAGCTATAACTCTTTGAGCGCAAAGGGCGTTTTGCTTCTCCAACTCGTTTGCCAGTTTGAAATCACCGGCAATGGTGATTACTCCTCCTTTGGGTCCTGGCATCTTCAGCTTGTTGTAGATATAGCAAGATCTTGCCATAAACTTGGCGAAAGCCGGACGTCCGAGTATTGCGTGATACACGCTCTCGAACGGCACAACTTCGAAGGATACTTTTTCCTGCCGGAAGTGATCTTTATCTCCGAAGGTGACATCTAGGGAAATTTCTCCTAGGGACCGTGCTTGCCTGCCAGGGACAATGCCATGGAAGCGTATATTGCTGTAATTGAGCTGGGACTCGGATATCTTCAAGTGCTTCAGTGTATCCAGGTACATTATATTGATGCTGAATCCTCCGTCCATCAGCACTCTTCTTAGCCTAGTGTTTTGAACAATAGGGCTTACAACAAGAGCTTGTGTGCCGGGTTCAGGGATATTTCCGGGATGATCAGACTGATCCCAGATTATCGGTGTGTTGGAATACTTCAAGAATTTTGGGGTTGCAGGAACAACCGCGTTTATTTCTCGAAGTGTCCTTTTGGCCACCTTTGCTGACGGGGTTGCTAGGAAAGTTAGCATTGCTTCTCCGTCAACTCTCGGAAATTTGGGTTCGCCTTTTCGCTGTTGTTCCTGGATTTTATCATCAGTGTCCGATTCACTGTCTTCTTTTTCAGCTTCTGGCTTTTGTTTGGCAGGTTTCCTCTTGGAGCCCTTCCCTTTATTTCCGGATCCTGCATTGCCTTTCATATGCTTGTTTAGCCGGCATTGCGCGTTCGTGTGGGTTCGTTTCCCAAACTGAGAGTGGTGGACGCAGGGTTCCGACTTAATTCTCTCCCATTCTTCAGGAGTGTAATTGATGGGATCCGGACTGCGGCCTTTCCACTTGTTCCCTTTTTCTCCTCCAAAGGCTAAGTTAACCTCCTTGGGCTTTGTTGTTGACTCCGGAGTTCCTTTTTTATCAGAACGAGGTGTTTTCTTGGCCAGTATCAGTGACTCAATATTGCCTCCTCTTGCTCTGATATCGTCTTCGGCTGCAGCATGCTCATTAGCGGTTGTAAGCATAGATCCGAGGTCTTTGTGCTTTTTAGAGCCAACCATGAACGGTACAAGTCCGGGTTTTAGGCCATTGACGAAAGCATGCATTGCTTGTACGTCAGTTACCCCAGAGCAACTATTCTTCATTGCAGTCCATCTGGAGATGAAATCCACGTATGGTTCGTCTTCAAATTGGGTGCAACGGTTCAGCTGGTTGATGCTATTTGGGCGTTTGTATGTTCCCCTAAAATGCTGGGTGAATACTCTCGCCATATCATCCCAACTGTCGACGGTTCTTGATGGTAAACCATTAATCCAATCTCTGGCTCCGTCTAGCAACATTAGGGGAAGAAACTTGACAGCTTCCAGGTCTGTCCCGTTGTTGATCTGGACGGCTGTGTAATAATCTGAAAGCCAGGTATCCGGGTTTGTACTGCCGGTATATTTTTGGTAGGTTGGACCAACTTTGGCAAAGCCAGAATGCAGGGTTATCCTTCGGATCCTGTCAGTGAAACACTTAGGACCAAAGTATAGATCATCCTTTTCTGCTCTGTCAATATGCGCAGAATATCTCCCGGCTGAATGGACAGAAGGGGATCTACTCCTTTCTTTCCCATTGTTACGCGGACGCGTTTTTCCGAGGTTATCTCTATCTCTTCCGTTGTCACGCCCTCTGGGATTAGGTGGAGTCCTGCTCCTGTATCTTTCCTTATCTTTGGGCGGTGTCCGAGATCTTTCACGCCTGTGAGGTGTATCGTATCTTCCAGCTTTTTCAGCTGGGTTTCTCGGAGGTGGCATTATTTTGCCGTCGTTCCGGTGTTTGTCTTCCCGATCGTGTGGTTTATATCCATCTTTCGGGAGATGAGGTCCGGTTCTAGACGCTGCGTCCCGGTTGTCGGGGTTTTTCTTGTCTTTTCTCGGATCCTCTTTTTTATCCGAATCTCCGGGTTCTTCCGGTCCAGGTGCTCCAGCAGCGCAAGTAACAGTTTTGCAGAGGGCGGAATTATCATGCAGCCTCCCTGATCTCTCTTGTCCTCGCTGTTGCTGCTGTAATGCTTTTCCTAGGAAAGCATACACCCCTTGGAGTTTTTCCCCGTTGGAGTACAGATCGTTATTCAGGATGGCGAACGCTGCTTCCGCGTTTTCAGCTGCGGTTTTGTATATTGGTTCGCCCTTGGCATCTTTGCCGTTTAACTGCTTTTGCCAAGATGGGTTATAGAACCTTTCTTTTGGCGGCAGTTCTTCCGGTTTTGTAATTCCGGGTAACCTTGTAGGTTTTAAGACAGATCTGTGCTTTCTCTCGTACTCCTCAATTTCTTCCTTCATAATTTTGATGTCATTATGGGTTTGTTGGAGGTGTTGCCGAGATCTAAGCAGTTGTTGCTGTTGCCGTTGGAAAGCTTGTCTCCTGGCTTCCAGCATCTCAGGGGGTTCATTGGGTCCCACTGGAGTTTGTAATAGTTCTTGCTCTTCCAGTTCTGTCATTGGCGGAGCAGTGATTTCCTTAGATTTCTTTTCCGTAGGCTTTGTGCCACTAATATCTCCAACTTCCAGGTTTTCATCAGCGAGATCAGCTGACTTTTTCTTCCGGAGTTTGTACTGGAGTTTTTTAGAAGCACGGTGCTTTTTCTTGGAAGAGGGAGGTTTTTTGACAGGTTCATCCTCTGTCATCTCCTTGACATTAGGAAATATCGGAGAAGTTTCTCCGTCTTCCCTCTCCTCTGCTGGCGGAGGGGTTTTAGGGCTTTCCTGGCTATCGGCACCCGTTGTATCGGCTGGTTTTGCCATTAGCACTTCATGGAATCCCTCTTGAAAGGATTTAACTTTTCGTACGAAGGCATCGTCATCTTCGTCTTCGGAAAAGTTATCCGATCCGGTTTCCGACTCCAGTCTCGCCTCAATGGCGGCAAGCACGGACTCTGTTTCCGAGTTCATCGTCTGGTTGACAGATGTCGGATCTTCCGTCTCTGTGACGGGTATTGGTTCTTCCGTCTCTGGGACGGGTGTATTGTTGTCTGCCTCTTGCACGGGATTTCCGTCATCCGTGTTTTCGGCGATCTCGGATTGCACCATGCCGATAAAGTGGGTATCACTGTTTTGTCGGCGATCTGAGCAAAATCCGGCATCATAGTCGTCTTCGACTGGGTATAGGGCGGGTGGGAGATAATTGCTTTCACCGCAAAACCCCATTGCTTCCGCGGTTAATCCGATAAAGATATTTGCAGATCCAATCGGTAAAACGCAGGCACTTACCAGATGGTTTTGCGCCGGGATGTAGGATCCGTTGTCGAGGAAGCGCCCGACGTCGTTGTCGAATTCCAAGCTTCCGACAGTGATCGATCTTCCGATTCCGCCTAAAATCCCAGATCGGAACTTCACGCCTGACGTCGTTTGCCCCACGGTGGGCGCCAACTGTCGAGACATCGTAGTAGTTTTCATAGACTGGGGTGCCATGAGACTACGGTAGAGACGTGGGGTAACGGGATAGCGTAGTAAACACAGAACACGGGATTTACCCAGGTTCGGTACGTCGCGACAGTACGGCGTACCTACTCCTGCACTTCTCACTATGAGGGACTAAAGCCCGTATAATAAGGTTACAATGTAAGGGAATAGATCTAGCTACTCGACGAGGATGAACTTCCCGGCGAGTTGCGCAAGGCTTAAGCTAGAACCTAGAACCTTGGACTAAAGGAACTTATTGAACTTATCAAATCTATCTCCCGTCCGGCTTTATATAATAGCCGGATTAGGGCTTACAGAACCAGAAACCTAGAAGACTACGTTTAACTTGTAACTTGGAAAGTAAGGAATCCGTCTTCTCCTCCAAGCCAGATCACGCGGGCCGTGATCCGGGTTCTTCTAGAATCCGGCTTCTACGCGTCGGACTACTGGGCCGCCCAATGGACCTAAGTCCATTACCTTGCAGGCCACCCTGGTAGTCCAGCTCTTTTGTCTACCATCTTCTATACCCCTATTCGGTATATATCCGACATTTCGCATCCAGAAAGCTGCGCCATTACTTCCAAGGACATTCCATAACAGTGGTATGTAAAGCACCACTAGGAGATATTATAAACAATGCGGAGGCAACCGGCCGAGTAGCTAAATGGGGCATCGAGCTGGCAGCCTTCGACATTAAGTATCAGCCAAGAACGGCAATAAAATCTCAGGTTTTGGCAGATTTCGTCGCCGACTGGACAGAAGCAATGGAAAATACACCGATGCCAGAGTCCGAGTACTGGATCATGCACTTTGACGGATCTAAGATGAAAGAAGGAGCTGGAGCCGGCGTAGTTCTAAAATCTCCCAAGGGAGACACAATGGAGTACGTATTGCAAATACACTTCAACGCCAGTAATAATGTAGCAGAATACGAAGCCTTGCTTCATGGCTTGCATATTGCAAAAGAAATAGGGGTAAAACGCATCTTGTGTTACGGAGACTCGGATTTGGTACAGCATCAGCTCAACCAAACCTGGGACGCGAAAAGCCCCATAATGGCCGAATATCGGAGAACGGTGGATGAGTTTGCCATCTGTTTCTTCGGGTTCGAAGTCCTTCACATAAAAAGGGAGGAAAACTGGAACGCGGATGCGTTAGCCCGCATGGGATCAGAGAGAGTAACAACTTTACCACCAGGGGTATTCGTCCAGCATTTGCACGAACCATCCATCAAAGGTGGAGACGTCGATTACCCTTTAGCATCTGAAACAATTGAAGTCATGTTCGTTAAACCGGATTGGACAATCCCGTACCTAAACTTCTTAGTCAATCAGAAGTACCCGGAAGGAGCAGATGAAGTCCTGCAAAGGCAAATACAACGTCGATGCAAAGGATATGTAGTAATCAACGACCACTTATACAAACGCAGTACTTCTGGAGTTTTTCTGCGGTGTATTTCACCAGAGGAAGGAAGAGAAATATTGCAAGAAATCCATGCCGGCGATTGCGGACATCATGCTCAATCAAAAAGCATAGTCAAAAAAGCATTCCGCGCAGGGTTTTTCTGGCTAACAGCCAAGACAGACGCCGAACGCATAGTGAATACATGCGAAGGATGTCAATATTATGCTAAGCAGACCAATTTGCCGGCCCAAGCATTAAAAACTATCCCTATCACTTGGCCGTTTGCGGTCTGGGGGCTAGACATGATGGGACCGTTCAAAACTGCAAGAGGTGGACTTACACATCTACTTGTAGCAGTAGATAAGTACACAAAATGGGTGGAGGCTAAACCCATCAAAAAGCTGGATGGCGTGACTGCCAGAAATTTCATTATTGATTTAGTAATGAGGTATGGCGTCCCACACAGCATAATAACTGATAACGGGACAAATTTCTCCATTGGGGAGTTGGCAAAATACTGCCAACAAACGGGAATTCGCTTGGATCTTGCATCTGTGGCGCACCCGCAATCTAATGGACAGGTTGAAAGAATGAACAGCTCAATCCTGCAAGGAATACGCCCAAGACTCGAAACTCCTCTTCATAGAGCAGCCGGAGCATGGGTAGAAGAACTACCTTCCGTGTTATGGAGTATTCGAACGACGCCAAACAGGTCAACCGAGCAAACCCCGTTCTTCCTAGTTTATGGTGCGGAAGCCATGCTTCCAACGGACATGATCCATGATAGTCCAAGAGTGCAAAATTTTGATGACTCAGATGCCGAAGAAGCACGACAGGATGCTGTCGATCTCCTAGAAGAGGAAAGAGAACTTGTGCTTCAAAGATCCGCCATCTACCAGCAAGGTTTACGACGTTATCATAGTCGGAAAATCAGGCATCGCTCTTTTAAAGAAGGCGACTTGGTGCTGAGATTGGTGCAGCAAAGAAAGCACAAATTGGCCCCAGTATGGGAAGGACCATTTGTCATCAGTAAAGCCATGAAGAATGGATCATATTATCTTGTCGACATTCGAGATACGGAGGATGATCCCAAAAAGCCGAATCGCAAAAGAAAGAGAAAAATAGATGCTGAACTAGGAGAGACAAATAGGCCTTGGAGTATCCAGCAATTACGTCCCTTCTACACTTAGTTCAATTTCTATGTAAACATCTTTTGAGATCATGAAATAAAGTTATCGGAATTCATATTCATTATAAGTACAAAATATTTCCGCTTTTTCTATTTCCCAATGATCTTACAAATACTCAATGTTGACCCGAATTGTGCCTGCGTGCTCGGTGTTTAAAAGCTGAATGACTCGACCTGTTAAAGGTTAAAGGAAACTCGGATTGTGCCTGCGTGCCCAAGTTTCAGAACAGTTCCTTATTTTCTCTAAGTCTTATCTGATCGTGCGTATGCTGGGTTACTGGAACTAGTTAGTAAAAATGCCTTTAGCATGATTCATGTTTTCGAGTTTCAAAACTGCTTGGTTCGTCCCCAGTTACTCGGCATAACGATTCATAGTGCTATTTGAGCCATTTCAAACACTAAGAACAGTTAAAGCATGTATACCAGATTACTTAGAAGATAAAGGAGCAGCCAAACCCGGAAAAACTTTGCAAGAAGTTTGAAATCGCAAAAGGCGGAGTTCTTGTTTCGACAAATGACATAGAAGTATTACAATATGAGTTACATTGTAAAAAAGCTACTATACGCATCCATCATCCAGGTTAAAGTGCGCCCCCTTTAAATTTCTAAGTCTTCATCACTGCCATCATTCTCGGGGGCTGCGGGCACCTCTTCTTCCGGATAAGTAATGGAGATATTTACCATGGAAGCAATCTGCGTGGCATGGCCTTCAACTTCTTTAAAGATTGCATTCATTTGTGCTTCTGAACATTCTTGAGGAATACCGGATGCTACTCGCCGGGATTTTGCATCAGGGTAGTGTAAGCGCATGAGGCCAAGTGCCATTCGCGCACCACCCCGTGCGGCAGAGCGAAGGAAAGATTCCTTCGAATTTGCTACTTCCATAATGCCATCCGGAAGTCGGTAAACTTCTGAGAATTGTATACTGCTGGTAGGCAGGAATTTATTAAGTAAACGCGTCCCTGCATTTCTGATTGAATTCCATATCTTCCCAAAGGCCCGGATCTTTTCCGTCCGAGAAATCCCTGGAAAATTTCCTGCTTTTTGACAAAAGGCAAAGATTAGATAATATAAGAATATGACATGAAAGTATTGGTAAAAGAAGTCAACTTACCAAGAACCGCGTCAATTTCATCGCTTTCTTTCATACGAGGAAATAGCATACTTTCTAAATCATTGATAATGGATTTATCCTCTGCTGCCTGCAAAGAAGCCTTGGATTGCGCAATCCCAAGGGCTAGATTACTGGCTTCCAGTTCTTCTCGAACTTTTGAAAGTTCTCTTTGAAGGTTGGAGTTTTCTTCACGAAGTTGAGAAAAATAAGCAGCGTTCGCTGTAAGCTTCTTGGCTTTGGTTAAAGCAGCTGGAAAGCAGGGACAAAATAATCCGACATTACGGCAAGGTTTAGAAAAAACTTTCCAGCAAAAGTCAACAAACACGAAGAAAAATACCGGTGGCTTTGGATAATTGCTTTTGAGTCGACGCCAGTTCGTTGCTCTTTGATTCAATAGCAGATTGAAGTGTTTTTACTTCTTTGCTTTTGAGGCTAAGTTTTTTCAAAACTTCCACGTTTATAGCATCTGCGGAATGCTGAAACATGGAAATGAAAGCCAGATGCTTAAGTTTGAACAAGCATACAAAGAATCATTAAGAGGAACTTAGATTTTCAACTTAATGCTTGGGGGCTAGAGGTATTACCTGGCTCATTTCTCGCAAATCAGTTAAGGTCTCCTTGAATTCTTGGGCATATTCCATGAAAAGAATTCCTACGTGGTGAAGGCCATCGTGTATGACCTGCCGGGGCGAGAATGCGATATTGTTGCGGATAACTAATCCATTTTGCGGCCAAGGGCGAACCAGAGGCGCAGGAGCAAAAAACTTCTTAGCTTCCGGACGAATATATCCGAGTTCGTCGAAAAGTTCTTCTTTCACTCGGATATCATCTGGAGCAGGAATGGATTCGTTTCTGACGGGTGATTGAAGATTTCCGCCCATTGGCATATTCGTTTTCCCCTTTTTTCCTGCAGCTGCAGAAGGGAATTCTTCTTTGATGGTAGTTTGCCTCTTGCGCTTTTGGGTGTTGTAAAACTCGGCGTACAATTGGCTGATTTCAGCATCAGAAGCAAGATCATCTTCTCCAAGTTCGTCAAACTAGGAAAGAATCAGCAGTATGTTAAAAATAAAGAGAGAAGATAATCTGAGGAAACTCAGAAACAAGGGAAGAGAAGTACCTTAGGAACCAGATTTTCCGCATGATATATGGCTAGACTCTCTTCAACCTGGCTATTAGCGGCAACTATCTGATGAAGGCGTTCGACAAAATCCTTCTTGCTAAAGGATCTATCAGTGCCTCTCATGCTATCTTCCGGTCCCGTGTACTCACAAAGAAGTCGGGAACGAAGGGATAAAGGTTGTACGCGACGTCCAAACCAGCATAACACGATATCCTTCCAAACCAAAGGTGGTTGAGAAGAAGAAAGTTTGGCAATGCGACGCTTTATTTTCATCAGGCAAATCCTCTGTTATTTCAAGTGTCCAATTTTCATGAGGAATGGCAGCAGAATTAACGAAGGGAGGAAGTCCGGTTTCTTTGTTGGGGAACGGAATGTCTTGATGATAAAAGAAAGAACCTAGCCAAGATTGGTCAGGTTTCGGCATTCTTATCCTGGGGTACCATTCTTCCCTAAAGTTTCTAAGGATAAAAGATATGGTACCGCAGATGGGTGAGACACCGTTTGTGATATTGTGTTTTACCTCGAAACAATAATGCCAGAAGTCTAAATTGGGAGTTATTCCAAGATACCCTTCGAAAAGAGCTTGGAAACTAGCTAATTGGAGGATGGAATTTGGAGAGATATTATGGGGTTGGACACCATAGAAATTGAGGACGTCTAGGAAAAAGGCGGAAGGAGGGAAACCCATACCTCTCGTGATATGAGAAGTGAGGAGGACGCGTTCACCTTCCTTTGGCTTGGGCTCTGGCTCATTCTTCGAGATCCGCCATTTGCCTTTAACTATTAATCTGTCCCTTGACATCCGACGAAGGAGGACGAGTGAAGTATCACTCTGATTCCAAATTCCGACAAATTCTGCTTCTTCGTCAGATCCGGCGGAGAAGCGCTCAGTGCCACGAGAGTGAGTCTTGACCTCCGCCGTTTCCCGTGTGAACGGCGGGGATGTTGTCGTGCTTGGACCCGATACGTCCGCGGCGGCGAAAGCGTTTCCCCCGCCCGCCGCGGATGCCGTGGTTCTTTCCGGCCCGCCGCCGGCATGCTTGGGCGACCCCAGCTGTGGATCCAGGTCGCCCAAAGGCTCGTTGATGGAGGCACGGGCCGGTGAGGACGACGGAGAGGCCATCGTTTTCGGCGGTGACGGAGCGCTCCGGCGTGCAAAGGGCTCGTCGGGGTAAGGATTCGTTCTAAGCTCTCGTGCTCGCGTTTGCGTCAATGGCGTGGGCAGAAGGAGTGAGGAAAGATTTTCGGAGACGACGAAGACGGCTATTTATAGCCTGAAAACCCTCTAGATACGCGCCAACGGCTCTTTTGACCGTTGGATGTTTGACGCGTGTCGCTCGCCGGAAAATCCGGGAAACGGAACGACAGAGGAATGATGGCTATCTCCTCGTTTCTCGTGAGAATCTGTCAGAGATACGTTGCAGGGTTTCCCGCGTGAAACCAAGCGGCGCTTGCGTCAGCATGATTAAAGCGCTGATGTCACGTGTTCCTTTTCCGCGAAGGATCGCGAGAAGAAAAGCCGGATTTTCATAGTTCCGAGTTTTATGTTACCATCTCCTTTGAAAGGAAAGAAGAAAGAATCAAGACTGCTGAATCAAGTTTCCCGGACAAAATGTATTTGACGAAAGGCGGAGTTTCAGAGTTTTGATCCTTCCTGGGGGCTACTGTCGGATATATACCGAATAGGGGTATAGAAGATGGTAGACAAAAGAGCTGGACTACCAGGGTGGCCTGCAAGGTAATGGACTTAGGTCCATTGGGCGGCCCAGTAGTCCGACGCGTAGAAGCCGGATTCTAGAAGAACCCGGATCACGGCCCGCGTGATCTGGCTTGGAGGAGAAGACGGATTCCTTACTTTCCAAGTTACAAGTTAAACGTAGTCTTCTAGGTTTCTGGTTCTGTAAGCCCTAATCCGGCTATTATATAAAGCCGGACGGGAGATAGATTTCATAAGTTCAATAAGTTCCTTTAGTCCAAGGTTCTAGGTTCTAGCTTAAGCCTTGCGCAACTCGCCGGGAAGTTCATCCTCGTCGAGTAGCTAGATCTATTCCCTTACATTGTAACCTTATTATACGGGCTTTAGTCCCTCATAGTGAGAAGTGCAGGAGTAGGTACGCCGTACTGTCGCGACGTACCGAACCTGGGTAAATCCCGTGTTCTGTGTTTACTACGCTATCCCGTTACCCCACGTCTCTACCGTAGTCTCATGGCACCCCAGTCTATGAAAACTACTACGATGTCTCGACAAATTCAATGCTTTAATTAAACCCTTTTAAATTGCAAAATTCATAACTTGGGCAATTCAAACCCAATTTCAACATGTTAAAAATGTTTTCCATCCCATTTTTCATGAACTTTGCAAATATCAACTTTGTTTGCTGTTTTGAATAATTTAAATTGCTGAAAACAACTGTTTCTTATTTAATGCATTTAAAATTGTCAAATTAATAACTAATTCATTTTTAATTCCTTTTTCAACAAATGAAATATGTTTTCCATCTAAAATTTTGTGTTCTTTCCAAATATAAATTTTGTTATCTGTTTTGAACAATTAAAATGGGTGAAAACAATAAATACTTGTGTAACTCACTTAAGAAGCCAAATTTCCTAACTTAATAAATAAAATTCCAAACTTGGTAAACACCTTTTCAAATTGAAGCTATTGTTGTTTTCTTTTTGTTTTCCTCATCCATGCATCATGGTAATCCACCTTCACCTGTTGGTTAGTTGTAACAATTATTTCAACATTAATTCATGAGGCTTTCTCATATGCAATCCAAATTGCATATGGGCCCATTTAAATATGTTTACCATGTCAACTAGTTTATCTTTGATGCATCTTTAAACTTGTCATGCATCCATATCTTGATCATGTTGGATCTTTTGCCGTAGTAGTAATTGTTGCATCCGGTGTTTGTTCGAGGTTCGTTGCTTCTTCCCGGATAGGACGTTGAGATGATGTGAGCAACGACAAGTTCTTCGGATGTACCTCTACTTGCTGGATTCCAGGCAAGTATACTCACTTGCTGCCAAATGGCTGCCTTTCATCACTTGTTACCGATCCTTTCCGTTGTTCTTATTCTAGCCTGTTGATTCGATGCTTGTGTCTCGATCCTATCACATGTTTACCTTGCAGCCATGATATAGCCTTCCTTCCACTTCCTATTAACTGTTGTTTGATTACCTCGTTGGCCCTTGTGTCGTAGTTGCATGCTTAGTGTTGTTTGCGCTCAAGTCTTGTTGTCCGTCTTATCACCTGTTTAGTTTGATAGTTGGGTTTCAATTCAGTCAACAACATGTCAATGTTTTGGGTAATATTAATTTGATGATAAGGCACCGACAGGAGGCCCGGCGTGGTTTTGAAGCCTGCTATTGTCGACCCTAATTAGGAAAAGGGTCTTGTCTACTGATCCATGATGAGCGCACTAACCGCATGTGGGAAGCGAGTATGGGCGCCCCCGCATGCATATGCAGGTGCGAACCCGTGGCCAGGGTGGAACTTTTGTAGTCGGCATTTAGGGAGACACGTTCTTAGAGTGCTATGAGGGTCCCCTTTTCTTCGTGGGGCTTGATTAGCCGTGCGCTCAATTGCACGGGGTTCTTTGGGCTTGATGCGAAGAAGAGTTGAGTTGTGTTGAGTGCCCCGCTTGGTGGAAGTGCATTTCCTATCTGGCGGGGTATTCTTACGTGTACGGCCAAATTGGTGCACCCCTGCAGGGATAAATCTTCTCGAGAAGCCGTGTTTTCCGCGGTTATGGTTGACTTGGTGAAAGTACTGGCTAACAAGTACTCAGAACAACTTACACCTAACTAATGATAACTTGACTAGTAATAGTCTTATTGACACAATAACTTGAGCCATCATTAATCCAACTGTGTGAGTTATCCTCGGATTGCTTCTTTGGATAAGGGGCGAGATCCAGGATGGGTTTGTTTGATGTTAGTTGTAGTTGGTTACGATACGCTATCTTATCCCCCTCTTTTAGCCGGATGTTGTATCGAGTATATGTAGTTAGTTGGTGCAGCCCGCTGCCGCTTCTTTGCCATAATCCTTTCCTTTCCGTTGAACCCAAAGTATTTGTATCTTGTGATGATTGGATACGCCGGTATCTTGTGAGTATGGGTTTATCCACCTGCCAGTACGTAACCGTACTGACCCACGAATCCTTTTTCGTGGCTGCATATTCAACATTGCAGTCAACAGGTTTGAAGTCTGACGATGTTAGCTTGGGAATCCCTCCGGCTTGGCCTGGGCAGGGATTGGACGCCATCGGTTATCTTCAGGACTCTTAGTCCAATTTGGATCTTGTCCGTAGTCGGACACTATATTGTTTCTTCCGCTGTTATTTGGATCTTTGTATTGTATCAGTTGTATCCTTGACTCGTTTGAGTCCTCTTGTATATATCTTTTCGGTTGTTGTTGCGGATTATTCGTGAACTGTTGTAATGTTATCACAAGTGGCAACCTGGAATCGGTTATTATGTGGATTTTGGCGGGAATGCTGAAATCTGCCTAGTGCCCGATCTCGGGGCGTCACATCCACCCACTGACCCGCACACGCCCGTGTAACCGCGAGGGCCGGCTCTCATACCAAATGTAACACCCCGACCACCTCGTAGCTGGCGGCTGTCACCCTGGTAGCTTTCTAGGATCTCTAGACTGGCCCCACAGACCAACACTAGTCTTTCCTGCGCACTTTGTCCTCACTCATGCGCACCCGGGAAGGACTTCTCGGTCGGTCATCCATCCTCAAATTACTCCAGGCCAAGCACCCTTAACACTGGAGTTCTTTCAAGATGAGCTTCCGGAAAAGAAGTTGCAACTTGTTGATATGAGTAGCATATTAATCCTATTCAGCCCTGCGTCAGGATCTCACAAGCTCGTCGGAGTCGAGGGCGAGGATGACGGCGATGGCGCACCAAGATTCTTGCTCTCAGATCTCACGGTGGGGGCGCGGTGAGTACTCGCGGTGGCGCGGTGCTCGACGGCGGCGACAGAGGCGATGGGAGTGCAAGATTGGAAAATGAGGAGGAAAGATAAAGGGTAGGCGGCGCGGGGGTATTTATCTCTCCCCGCGAGCTGCAGTTACTATTGGATCAATCGTGGCCTGAGATCGTGCGGCGTGGATTAGCTGCCCGTTAGAAACGCACACAGCACGAAACGCGCGCGTAACGGGCGCAGTTAATCCCACGTCCCACATCGTGGGCTCTCGAGTACCCGTTCGACGTGACCTAACGGGTTGTGGGCCCTAGGCGAAGAGACTGGCGCGTGGCCTGCGGCAGCACCGAGGCGTCGCGGTCACTGGTGCATGGCACGTGCCCCGCAGCAACACGAGAAGATGGATTTGGTCTGATCCAGCGGGATCGTGTTCGAAATTTCACTAAGTCAAGTTACTCGGCAGCACAGTAGAGAGAGTGCTCTACTCGGCTACAAGGAAGTTTCTCTCGTAACCACAGTTGGAAAGATTTGAGAAGGAGTCCTTGGTCCAAGTGGAGGTGCAACTCGGGATTACTCCTTCGAGAAGACAAGTTGGTTTAACCTGGCAGGGCCCAGCGAACAAGTTCACTGAACTCTACCAGCTTCGGGGACTAATGTCGGGGGGCTACCCCCGAGTAGGGGTAAGGCAGGTGGTAAAATAAAGATCAGGGTGCAATATACTATAACACCCCAAATGTTGCTACAGCAGGGTGTGTGGTGTTGTTCATATCATACATGCATGAAACCACAAATTTAAATCATGTTTTAACCAATTGAAATTGTGAATTTAAATGGTTTCAGAAAATCTCACAAAAAGTACTTAATTTGGGTTCCAAAATTTTGTATTGAAAAATAATTCAAATGCACCAACCCAAGTAATGGTTTTGTTGGAAATTTAATGAGCTTTCCAAAAAGTATTTTTGCCAAATTTTCTGTTCAAAAAAAGGTCCCCAAAACTCTGTTTTCTGTTCAGTTTTTAAAAGAGAAAAGGGCCTCTTTGTAAAAACCAGGAACTTCAGGGGGCTTTGAGCAAAATAGTCTTCTTCAACCTCTGCCAGTAGGAGCTGCTCTGTGGCGCTGCACCGGCCGTCGATCCCGCGAGGGGATCCCCACCGTCGCCGCTTCCTACGAGGAGGATAAGGACCGGGCGCTCTCCCTCCCTCGGACGCCTCCCTTTTTCTCTGTTCCCCGGAGCACCTGAACCCTAACCCTACCCGTTGCCTCCGGCCGCCGTCGAAACGCCGCCGATGTGGACCACCCCGAGGCCTATCGTCTGTCCCTAGAGCTCCACCATGGTCTCCTCTCCCTCCTCCACAGTTCCTGCGAGCCGAGGAGGCCTACATCACCGCAATCGAGCCGCCGTTTCCGAGCTCCGGCCGCCGCGGGAACCTCACGCCGGCGAGGGTTCCGGCCGCCACTGCCTTCCCCGACCCTTCCACGAGCTCAAGCACGAGGTGGTGAGCCTTCCCATGCTCCCCAATCACCCCCCCCCCTCTGATTCCACTTCCCGTCGAGCTCCACCGTCGGCCGCCGCGCCCCTTGACGCCGGCCGCATTCCGGCGACCCATTCCGGGCGGCGGCGCCACCATATGACTCCCCACACTCTCCTCTCCCTCGTGGTATAGTTGAATTCGCGAATTGCGCGCGAATTTGATCAATTTCGATCACATAAGTGAAGAACAGAGAAGATGACGTCATGTCTGCGTCATGATGATGTCATAATTTCCCTTTTTAGGAAATTCAGGAAATTCCAAAAAATGAATAAAATTGTTTAATTAATAACTTTTGTTTTATAATTCAGAAAAATAAAAGTGAGGTACCAAAATGACCAGAAAAATATTCTCTACTCAAACATGTCATTTTCAATCATGTTTGAGAAATTTGAAAAATGAGCCTTATTTAATGTTGTTTAATCCATTTAATATAGAGAAATAAAATTTTATTCACTAAAATTAGAAAATTAAAAGTTATATACCAAATTGCTCAAAATAACAAATGCAATCTAGTTATGATGTTTTCAACCTCTTTTGAGAAACTAAAATGGTACTCACTTCCATAATCGCCCGAAACCCCCTCCGGGGTCTATTTCGGGATAAATCCAGTAAAAATGCCTAACTGACATATGAACCCTAGCAACCCAACGATCATGCTTAGGGCTTTATTTCAGTGCATTAACCTGCTCATGCATACATATTGCGCATTGCACCGATGCCATGTGTTGATTGTTATTTCTCTTTCGGTGTTGTTTCCCCCCCCCCCCCCCCGGTAGAACGTGACTCCGAAGAGAAGGCCAACAATCCAATGGTGAATACTTGATCCTAACCGACAAGTCAAGCACTTATTCCTGAAGACTTTATCTGGTTTTCTTATAACCAAGGCAAGCATAACCTCTTATCCGCTCATGTACGTTTTCCAACAACATTTGATCTCGTACTTTGCATCCGATTCCAAAGAATTTGATGCTAGTAGTCATAGTTCACCTATATGCTGCATTGCCTCAATATCCTGATCCACTGCTCCTAGCCGCCATAGAACTGCTTGTGCGCATCGCTAGAGCCTCATATCTGCTTCGATTAGCTTTACATGTTATTTACCTCTGCTCCATCCGGTTGATGAACCAGAGCTGCGATAACCTAGTATGATATGATGACGTGGTGAGATGAGTATTGTGTGGTTAACCTGACTAAGGCGAGGATGGGAGGCCACCTGGGAAGTGGTTCTTTGTCCTGCACTTGCCAACCCTAGGATTAAGGTCTCGCCGCGGAAACCAAGACTGAGCGTGCAACCACACGCGCGAGCCAATGAACCTTGCTCGACCAACTAACTTGTTTGGCCACATCCATGGGTCACGTAGTTTGCTATTTCCATCTGCGTGTGAGTCAAAAACCTTTTCGAGGTGTTTAGGGCGTGACCGGGACAAGTGATGGACGTACACGGATCTTGATCCCGACTCACAGAACAGGTGCCGTCAGGAGGTGGCCAACTCCCTGTTGACGGGGTGGCCCTGTTTGGGTTGACTCATGGATAGGGTCAAGCAAGGTAAAGGTCGGAGCCATCCACCCTCTACCGCGCTCCATGGAAGAGCGTACATGTGGCGCTAAGAGTCAGAGGGTACGTGTGGGTAAAGTGTACCACCCTGCAGGGATAAATCTTTCGGAAAGCCGTGTCCACGGTTATGGACGACTTGGTGAAAGTCACGAGGTCATAGATAACTTGAAATTGGCGTAAAAGATGTTGGCAATGAATGAAGGGTGCCTCCCCGGAGATGCCGGGAGGGTGATCCTTGTAGCATGTGAGGTGCTGGGAAATGATGTTGGTGGATGAAAAGATGATGATTTCAGTAGTTGTTTAGTCCTCTCATCTGTTTTAAAAACTCCATGAGACGTGCTATTCTTCCTCGTTTTGGAAAACAAAGATTGCTTTACGTGAAACAGCCTTCATAAAACCTTTCTGAAAATAAGCAGATATCTAATAGGTTAATTAAGTCTTGTTGAGTACCTCCCGTACTCAGGTTTGCTTAATTTTGGTTCAGGTGAAGATCTTTCATCGGTGGTGTTTCAACGTGGACATCGACGGGTAGTTTGGGGTTCCCAGGTAGCAGCCTGGAATCTATGGGCTGGGACGTCGCCTTATGTTGCGGCCTCTTAGGCCTTTTTGGTTCTTGTTGGTTAGCAACATAATTTGCCTTTCGTTGTCTGATGTAATGTTGGGTCGTGTGACCTCTGCTTGTAAGCTATACTCTAGTAACACATGTTTAACATAGTTTCATGTTTAGAGTACTGCTTTGATCGGTTGTTGGTTTCGAGCTCATCGTTATACAGTTTTGGCTATGCCTGCATAGTTGTCGCAGTCGAGGGGTTGTGGAGCCGATGATCCATGTCCGAGCCCGCCTGTCGATGTGATCGGCGTGGGGCGAGGTAACCCCAGTAACCCTCGATTGTTGTTGCACTTTCTGGACACATAGCATCTCCGTATAGCTTTGGTCCCGTTTCCTTCAGTTTCATTTGATTCGTGGACGCTTTGATATGCATAGTTGGTTATGAATAGCATGGATACAAGGAGTAGTAGACTGGGGATCCGGACTACGTGCCGATGAATCCAGTCTGCCTGCCGTTGTTTGTTGCGGCCGGGGCTGGTAACCCTGAAGCCCTTGTGGGTCCATGTCTAGGAGCACATAACAGTATGTATATCTCTGGGTTCGGGGTCGTGACAAGTCATGGTATCAGAGCAGGACTGCCTGTAGGAAAACCTTACTACTTGGTCGATGTTGAGTCTAGAGTTTGTGAAAAATATTTTGAAAGTTCAAATGATTGTGAAAAACCTACTTAGGATTCTTTTTACTCCTTACCTGGTATCGCTCTAACTCTGGGTCACCTTACCTGTTTTGATTTCAAAAGGTTTTGCCATATCTTCTAGTCATTCGAAACTTAGGTGCCTTCTTTGGCAAGGACGTCTTTTAACCAAGTTGACCTAGTGTTAAAGTTTCTAGAGTCGTGTGTGTTCCGTCTTCCGTTATCCCTCGATTCAAACTGGGAGATTTCCTTTCCATCCTAGTCTCTCAGAGTTGGGTGGATTCCACATTCCTACATGTTTCAAAGTTCTAAATCGTGAACCTCGAGATCTGTTTTCCATCTCGAATGTGTCCGTTATCCTCTGCTCAAGTTCTTCCGGAGTTATGTGTGTCTTTTGAAAGACATTCCGTGATTGCTATTCGTAGTGTCCTTCAAGGCACTCAGATAGTAGTTACTCCTTTCTTTTGTTTTCTACCTTGGACCTGAACCGAAGGTCCCGGAATGTGTTGAATTGCGGTGAGTTGAGTCATGTGGTTTCATAACCAGGTGATGCTCATGCCATCAGTACAGGATGCTGCCCTTTAACCCAAGTTCTGTTTCCTTGGATCCTGAAGAATCTGTTCTACCTTGGGATTGTTAGGAAATTTCCAACTCTCATAGCCGTAGGCTTTCCTTTGGAATCAAAAGGGATCACAACAAGAGTGTTCTTATGATACCCATATCCTTGTTCTTGATTCAGCTATACCTTCCTTTCAGCATGGGTTTTACAAATGTGTATTACACTGTGCATTCACCGTAATCTCTGGATTTTCCGGAGCATGATCTTAATCTTTAGTTGCTTTCCTACCTTTGTCCATGGTTTGGAAACCAAGTTGCTTAGTTGTGTTGGATTTTTTCCAATGCAATTGCTCCTATTTTCCGTCAGAACGTTCCACTTTGGAATGTCAGGAGAAACAAACTCCAGTACCTCGTTCATCTCCAGGACCAGGTCAAAGTTTTGTAATCCACAGATTAAAGAAGTTTCATTAGCTTCTGTTCTGTTCCACCTTCGAGTATCACACTCTTATATATCAAGAGGTTGTGTTAAGTTTCATGGCCTTATTGTTGAAGTGATACTCTTATTGTATTCACTCCCCTTTCCTCCAAGTTTGAATGCTGGAGTATGATGGGTTGTGCATTGATGTGTGTATCTGCTATTCCTAGCAATTCTTATTGCTTTGGAAACCTAAGAAACATCTGTATCCTTCTTAGCACTACTGGTCACCCAGCCTCTGTTTGAAGTTGACTGTGTTACCAAACCCGTCCATTCCGGTGCATATCCTCGGTCAGAGAGTTAGGTTCATGCCAAGCTCTCATGTTCATATCAGTTGCTTTGAAAAGCAAGCCTCCTTTCAAATTCCTAGACCTAACGGTAGGTTGTGATATTCTGGTTGTCTTTCTAGAAGTATCACCAGGTTTTACCTGACCGTGATGTCTAAATCAGGAGTAATTTGAACCACTCCTCTCTCCAAGAAACTACACTAGACACCTTGGACTAGTGGTTGAGCTTAAACAACAACTTGGAGAGTTGAAAGGCAAAAGCTCCGCCTAACTTGATCCTCTGTTAAGGAGTGTCTAGTACCCTTGTGTTGAAGCAGGATAGTAACTCCCTAGTGGACATGCTATCATCCTAACCTTTGATCCGATTTGGGCTATCGTCAAACCAAGGCCAGATCCAAGGACTATCTTGATGGTGGTTTCACTCATGGTGTTTTACCGAGTACACCTTCATGTCCTATGGTCTCACCAATACCTTGCCTTGTTCATATATCATATGAATCCCTCTGTATGGAGTATCTGGATAAGCGTGTTGTCGAGCCCAACGATGACATACCTATTTATCCAAGTTGAAAGAGGTTCAAGTTGAACACTTGGCACTAATATTGGAAACTTTTGAGAACCATCTTTGTGTCATCACGAAGTTGTGTTATGGATGTTCGAAGTGACTTTCTCGGGTTCGTGTGCTTATGGTGAAAGTTGTCGCCATGGATTCAAGTAAAGTTTTCTTGTTTCCCTCGGGAATAATCCCTGTCGGTCATGCATGTGTGGACTATTCCTGAGATGGTAGGTCGTTACCTCCATTTCTTGAAGAAGCTTTCATCCACACTAGGCCACGGACTGATCGTTCATTGAAAGGGAAGAAGTTTAAGAACTTCGTTATCTCGGTAATCATCTTTCCCACAGGGACTCCGATGTGTTTTGTCGCAAGTAATTCATGTAGGTGCAACCGTCTTTCGCAAGTTGCTAATACATGAGTTCTGCAATCCTGCTCATCTTCTTGAGCTTGACATCGTAGTCCATACCTTGAGAATCCAGCATATGTATGCTGTTGGTAACCGGTGCAACCTCTTTGGTCAAACACGTTGAGTCTTAGTTATTCAACCCACTAACCATAGCTGAATCTCAAGCATCCATGATGGTTGGTGTTTCCTCAAGGGTATTGAATTATGTCCTTTTGAAAGTACGGCATGGTTGACGTTGTGGTTAACACAATTAGCCGTAAGGCCTAACGTCACATCTCTTTGAATCCGTAAGAACAACCACTCTCCGTGAGAATTCTTGTGTGGATAATCCTAACAAGTTTTCCTCCCCGTTCTTCCAAACCGGAGTTCTACTTTCACTTAAAGGTCTACTCACGGCTTACCGTAAGCCTGATCTTGGTATCTAGAACGTCCAAGATAACTTCGAAGTTGATCTTTCCAATACCTCTCAGTTGATCCTCCAAACTTCTCTTTCAGTGGAAACAAGTTCATCATGAAAACATCTCGTGGTGTTTCGTAACCACCATTCATCAGTTCCCCTTTTCAAGTTGTTTGAACTTGAAGTTCTATTCATCCCACACATTGTGTGAATTTGTCAGTTACTTCAGCCATGGGATCTTAACCATGTAGTAGACGTATTGCTATGTCCAAACCACAATAGGAAAGAGATTCCTTATTCCTTTCGGTGTTTCAACCCTCATTGGTTACCCATCCTTATGGTGTGATCAAGAATTCCTCCTTTGTTACGGTGTTTCCACATCTTTCGGTTACTCATCTTCTGTTGTGAAGTAACATCCCGATCTTTGACAAAGTTTTCGACAAAGTTTTAACGGAATGAAAGTTCCTTTATCTTCCGTGTCCACTCCGAAGAGTGAACATGATCTTGTATCAATTTCTCACCGACGCACGAATTACAGTGTTTTCTCGTGTTTTCCTTCGTCTGTGGATATTACATTGTGATATTCAAGACCATCCTCTCCATCTTGGTTTTCTGTTTGAAGAAACCTCGACGTCATAAGTTGTCCAACGTTTCTTTTCCAAAAGGATTTAAAGTCTTGTGCAAAGCTCATATTCTAAATCCTTTCAAGACCAATCGTCCGCAAACTTGAAACCGTCTTCTACTCACTCCGTTATCTTGATGTGTTTCATGCACGATAACTCAACCGTTCTTTATGAACATCCCTTTCATGAGTTACCCATGAGAAACTCAATCTTCGTGAAGATCATTCCCTAAGAGTTTCCCTCTTACCTAAGGAGTATCCGTTCAATAATTCAAGATGCTACGGATCAACCTCTTCGAGAAGAGAACCGTAAGGTTCGAAAAGAGCATTCAAACCGGTGTTCCTTCTTTCTTTCTCCTTCAGGAATCTCGGGACGAGATTCTTGTAAGGGGGGTAGATTTGTTACACCCCAAATTTTGCTACAGCAGGGTGTGTGGTGTTGTTCATATCATACATGCATGAAACCACAAATTTAAATCATGTTTTAACCAATTTAAATTGTGAATTTAAATGGTTTCAGAAAATCTCACAAAAAGTACTTAATTTGGGTTCCAAAATTTTGTATTGAAAAATAATTCAAATGCACCAACCCAAGTTGTGGTTTTGTTGGAAATTTTATGAGCTTTCCAAAAAGTATTTTTGCCAAATTTTCTGTTCACAAAAAGGTCCCCAAAACTCTGTTTTCTGTTCTGTTTTTAAAAGAGAAAAGGGCCTCTTTGTAAAAACCAGGAACTTCAGGGGGCTTTGAGCAAAATAGTCTTCTTCAACCTCTGCCGTTAGGAGCTTCTCTGTGGCGCTGCACCGGACGTCGATCCCGCGAGGGGATCCCCACCGTCGCCGCTTCCTGCGAGGAGGATAAGGACCGGGCGCTCTCCCTCCCTCGGACGCCTCCCTTTTTCTCTGTTCCCCGGAGCACCCGAACCCTAACCCTACCCGTTGCCTCCGGCCGCCATCGAAACGCCGCCGATGTGGACCACCCCGAGGCCCATCGTCCGTCCCTAGAGCTCCACCGTGGTCTCCTCTCCCTCCTCCACAGTTCCTGCGAGCCGAGGAGGCCTACATCACAGCAATCGAGCCGCCGTTTCCGAGCTCCGGCCGCCGCGGGAACCTCACGCCGGCGAGGATTCCGGCCGCCACTGCCTTCCCCGACCCTTCCACGAGCTCAAGCACGACGTGGTGATCCTTCCCATGCTCCCCAATCACCCCCTCCCCCTCTGATTCCACCTCCCGCCGAGCTCCACCGTCGGCCGCCGCGCCCCTCGACGCCGGTCGCATTCCGGCGACCCATTCCGGGCGGCGCCGCCACCATATGACTCCCCACACTCTCCTCTCCCTCGTGGTATAGTTGAATTCGCGAATTGCGCGCGAATTTGATCAATTTCGATCACATCAGTGAAGAACAGAGAAGATGACGTCATGTCTGCGTCATGATGATGTCATAATTTCCCTTTTTTAGGAAATTCAGGAAATTCCAGAAAATGAATAAAATTGTTTAATTAATAACTTTTGTTTTATAATTCAGAAAAATAAAAGTGAGGTACCAAAATGACCAGAAAAATATTCTCTACTCAAACATGTCATTTTCAATCATGTTTGAGAAATTTGAAAAATGAGCCTTATTTAATGTTGTTTAATCCATTTAATATAGAGAAATAAGTTTTTATTCACTAAAATTAGAAAATTAAAAGTTATATACCAAATTGCTCAAAATAACAAATGCAATCTAGTTATGATGTTTTCAACCTCTTTTGAGCAACTAAAATGTTACTCACTTCCATAATCGCCCGAAACCCCCTCCGGGGTCTATTTCGGGATAAATCCAGTAAAAATGCCTAACTGACATATGAACCCTAGCAACCCAACGATCATGCTTAGGGCTTTATTTCAGTGCATTAACCTGCTCATGCATACATATTGCGCATTGCACCGATGCCATGTGTTGATTGTTATTTCTCTTTCGGTGTTGTTTCCCCCCCCCCCCTCGGTAGAACGTGACTCCGAAGAGAAGGCCAGCAATCCAATGGTGAATACTTGATCCTAACCGACAAGTCAAGCACTTATTCCTGAAGACTTTATCTGGTTTTCTTATAACCAAGGCAAGCATAACCTCTTATCCGCTCATGTACGTTTTCCAACAACATTTGATCTCGTACTTTGCATCCGATTCCAAAGAATTTGATGCTAGTAGTCATAGTTCACCTATATGCTGCATTGCCTCAATATCCTGATCCACTGCTCCTAGCCGCCATAGAACTGCTTGTGCGCATCGCTAGAGCCTCATATCTGCTTCGATTAGCTTTACATGTTATTTACCTCTGCTCCATCCGGTTGATGAACCAGAGCTGCGATAACCTAGTATGATATGATGACGTGGTGAGATGAGTATTGTGTGGTTAACCTGACTAAGGCGAGGATGGGAGGCCACCTGGGAAGTGGTTCTTTGTCCTGCACTTGCCAACCCTAGGATTAAGGTCTCGCCGCGGAAACCAAGACTGAGCGTGCAACCACACGCGCGAGCCAATGAACCTCGCTCGACCAACTAACTTGTTTGGCCACATCCATGGGTCACGTAGTTTGCTATTTCCATCTGCGTGTGAGTCAAAAACCTTTTCGAGGTGTTTAGGGCGTGACCGGGACAAGTGATGGACGTACACGGATCTTGATCCCGACTCACAGAACAGGTGCCGTCGGGAGGTGGCCAACTCCCTGTTGACGGGGTGGCCCTGTTTGGGTTGACTCATGGATAGGGTCAAGCAAGGTAAAGGTCGGAGCCATCCACCCTCTACCGCGCTCCATGGAAGAGCGTACATGTGGCGCTAAGAGTCGGAGGGTACGTGTGGGTAAAGTGTACCACCCTGCAGGGATAAATCTTTCGGAAAGCCGTGTCCACGGTTATGGACGACTTGGTGAAAGTCACGAGGTCATAGATAACTTGAAATTGGCGTAAAAGATGTTGGCAATGAATGAAGGGTGCCTCCCCGGAGATGCCGGGAGGGTGATCCTTGTAGCATGTGAGGTGCTGGGAAATGATGTTGGTGGATGAAAAGATGATGATTTCAGTAGTTGTTTAGTCCTCTCATCTGTTTTAAAAACTCCATGAGACGTGCTATTCTTCCTCGTTTTGGAAAACAAAGATTGCTTTACGTGAAACAGCCTTCATAAAACCTTTCTGAAAATAAGCAGATATCTAATAGGTTAATTAAGTCTTGTTGAGTACCTCCCGTACTCAGGTTTGCTTAATTTTGGTTCAGGTGAAGATCTTTCATCGGTGGTGTTTCAACGTGGACATCGACGGGTAGTTTGGGGTTCCCAGGTAGCAGCCTGGAATCTATGGGCTGGGACGTCGCCTTATGTTGCGGCCTCTTAGGCCTTTTTGGTTCTTGTTGGTTAGCAACATAATTTGCCTTTCGTTGTCTGATGTAATGTTGGGTCGTGTGACCTCTGCTTGTAAGCTATACTCTAGTAACACATGTTTAACATAGTTTCATGTTTAGAGTACTGCTTTGATCGGTTGTTGGTTTCGAGCTCATCGTTATACAGTTTTGGCTATGCCTGCATAGTTGTCGCAGTCGAGGGGTTGTGGAGCCGATGATCCATGTCCGAGCCCGCCTGTCGATGTGATCGGCCTGGGGCGAGGTAACCCCAGTAACCCTCGATTGTTGTTGCACTTTCTGGACACATAGCATCTCCGTATAGCTTTGGTCCCGTTTCCTTCAGTTTCATTTGATTCGTGGACGCTTTGATATGCATAGTTGGTTATGAATAGCATGGATACAAGGAGTAGTAGACTGGGGATCCGGACTACGTGCCGATGAATCCAGTCTGCCTGCCGTTGTTTGTTGCGGCCGGGGCTGGTAACCCTGAAGCCCTTGTGGGTCCATGTCTAGGAGCACATAACAGTATGTATATCTCTGGGTTCGGGGTCGTGACAAGTCATGGTATCAGAGCAGGACTGCCTGTAGGAAAACCTTACTACTTGGTCGATGTTGAGTCTAGAGTTTGTGAAAAATATTTTGAAAGTTCAAATGATTGTGAAAAACCTACTTAGGATTCTTTTTACTCCTTACCTGGTATCGCTCTAACTCTGGGTCACCTTACCTGTTTTGATTTCAAAAGGTTTTGCCATATCTTCTAGTCATTCGAAACTTAGGTGCCTTCTTTGGCAAGGACGTCTTTTAACCAAGTTGACCTAGTGTTAAAGTTTCTAGAGTCGTGTGTGTTCCGTCTTCCGTTATCCCTCGATTCAAACTGGGAGATTTCCTTTCCATCCTAGTCTCTCAGAGTTGGGTGGATTCCACATTCCTACATGTTTCAAAGTTCTAAATCGTGAACCTCGAGATCTGTTTTCCATCTCGAATGTGTCCGTTATCCTCTGCTCAAGTTCTTCCGGAGTTATGTGTGTCTTTTGAAAGACATTCCGTGATTGCTATTCGTAGTGTCCTTCAAGGCACTCAGATAGTAGTTACTCCTTTCTTTTGTTTTCTACCTTGGACCTGAACCGAAGGTCCCGGAATGTGTTGAATTGCGGTGAGTTGAGTCATGTGGTTTCATAACCAGGTGATGCTCATGCCATCAGTACAGGATGCTGCCCTTTAACCCAAGTTCTGTTTCCTTGGATCCTGAAGAATCTGTTCTACCTTGGGATTGTTAGGAAATTTCCAACTCTCATAGCCGTAGGCTTTCCTTTGGAATCAAAAGGGATCACAACAAGAGTGTTCTTATGATACCCATATCCTTGTTCTTGATTCAGCTATACCTTCCTTTCAGCATGGGTTTTACAAATGTGTATTACACTGTGCATTCACCGTAATCTCTGGATTTTCCGGAGCATGATCTTAATCTTTAGTTGCTTTCCTACCTTTGTCCATGGTTTGGAAACCAAGTTGCTTAGTTGTGTTGGATTTTTTCCAATGCAATTGCTCCTATTTTCCGTCAGAACGTTCCACTTTGGAATGTCAGGAGAAACAAACTCCAGTACCTCGTTCATCTCCAGGACCAGGTCAAAGTTTTGTAATCCACAGATTAAAGAAGTTTCATTAGCTTCTGTTCTGTTCCACCTTCGAGTATCACACTCTTATATATCAAGAGGTTGTGTTAAGTTTCATGGCCTTATTGATGAAGTGATACTCTTATTGTATTCACTCCCCTTTCCTCCAAGTTTGAATGCTGGAGTATGATGGGTTGTGCATTGATGTGTGTATCTGCTATTCCTAGCAATTCTTATTGCTTTGGAAACCTAAGAAACATCTGTATCCTTCTTAGCACTACTGGTCACCCAGCCTCTGTTTGAAGTTGACTGTGTTACCAAACCCGTCCATTCCGGTGCATATCCTCGGTCAGAGAGTTAGGTTCATGCCAAGCTCTCATGTTCATATCAGTTGCTTTGAAAAGCAAGCCTCCTTTCAAATTCCTAGACCTAACGGTAGGTTGTGATATTCTGGTTGTCTTTCTAGAAGTATCACCAGGTTTTACCTGACCGTGATGTCTAAATCAGGAGTAATTTGAACCACTCCTCTCTCCAAGAAACTACACTAGACACCTTGGACTAGTGGTTGAGCTTAAACAACAACTTGGAGAGTTGAAAGGCAAAAGCTCCGCCTAACTTGATCCTCTGTTAAGGAGTGTCTAGTACCCTTGTGTTGAAGCAGGATAGTAACTCCCTAGTGGACATGCTATCATCCTAACCTTTGATCCGATTTGGGCTATCGTCAAACCAAGGCCAGATCCAAGGACTATCTTGATGGTGGTTTCACTCATGGTGTTTTACCGAGTACACCTTCATGTCCTATGGTCTCACCAATACCTTGCCTTGTTCATATATCATATGAATCCCTCTGTATGGAGTATCTGGATAAGCGTGTTGTCGAGCCCAACGATGACATACCTATTTATCCAAGTTGAAAGAGGTTCAAGTTGAACACTTGGCACTAATATTGGAAACTTTTGAGAACCATCTTTGTGTCATCACGAAGTTGTGTTATGGATGTTCGAAGTGACTTTCTCGGGTTCGTGTGCTTATGGTGAAAGTTGTCGCCATGGATTCAAGTAAAGTTTTCTTGTTTCCCTCGGGAATAATCCCTGTCGGTCATGCATGTGTGGACTATTCCTGAGATGGTAGGTCGTTACCTCCATTTCTTGAAGAAGCTTTCATCCACACTAGGCCACGGACTGATCGTTCATTGAAAGGGAAGAAGTTTAAGAACTTCGTTATCTCGGTAATCATCTTTCCCACAGGGACTCCGATGTGTTTTGTCGCAAGTAATTCATGTAGGTGCAACCGTCTTTCGCAAGTTGCTAATACATGAGTTCTGCAATCCTGCTCATCTTCTTGAGCTTGACATCGTAGTCCATACCTTGAGAATCCAGCATATGTATGCTGTTGGTAACCGGTGCAACCTCTTTGGTCAAACACGTTGAGTCTTAGTTATTCAACCCACTAACCATAGCTGAATCTCAAGCATCCATGATGGTTGGTGTTTCCTCAAGGGTATTGAATTATGTCCTTTTGAAAGTACGGCATGGTTGACGTTGTGGTTAACACAATTAGCCGTAAGGCCTAACGTCACATCTCTTTGAATCCGTAAGAACAACCACTCTCCGTGAGAATTCTTGTGTGGATAATCCTAACAAGTTTTCCTCCCCGTTCTTCCAAACCGGAGTTCTACTTTCACTTAAAGGTCTACTCACGGCTTACCGTAAGCCTGATCTTGGTATCTAGAACGTCCAAGATAACTTCGAAGTTGATCTTTCCAATACCTCTCAGTTGATCCTCCAAACTTCTCTTTCAGTGGAAACAAGTTCATCATGAAAACATCTCGTGGTGTTTCGTAACCACCATTCATCAGTTCCCCTTTTCAAGTTGTTTGAACTTGAAGTTCTATTCATCCCACACATTGTGTGAATTTGTCAGTTACTTCAGCCATGGGATCTTAACCATGTAGTAGACGTATTGCTATGTCCAAACCACAATAGGAAAGAGATTCCTTATTCCTTTCGGTGTTTCAACCCTCATTGGTTACCCATCCTTATGGTGTGATCAAGAATTCCTCCTTTGTTACGGTGTTTCCACATCTTTCGGTTACTCATCTTCTGTTGTGAAGTAACATCCCGATCTTTGACAAAGTTTTCGACAAAGTTTTAACGGAATGAAAGTTCCTTTATCTTCCGTGTCCACTCCGAAGAGTGAACATGATCTTGTATCAATTTCTCACCGACGCACGAATTACAGTGTTTTCTCGTGTTTTCCTTCGTCTGTGGATATTACATTGTGATATTCAAGACCATCCTCTCCATCTTGGTTTTCTGTTTGAAGAAACCTCGACGTCATAAGTTGTCCAACGTTTCTTTTCCTAAAGGATTTAAAGTCTTGTGCAAAGCTCATATTCTAAATCCTTTCAAGACCAATCGTCCGCAAACTTGAAACCGTCTTCTACTCACTCCGTTATCTTGATGTGTTTCATGCACGATAACTCAACCGTTCTTTATGAACATCCCTTTCATGAGTTACCCATGAGAAACTCAATCTTCGTGAAGATCATTCCCTAAGAGTTTCCCTCTTACCTAAGGAGTATCCGTTCAATAATTCAAGATGCTACGGATCAACCTCTTCGAGAAGAGAACCGTAAGGTTCGAAAAGAGCATTCAAACCGGTGTTCCTTCTTTCTTTCTCCTTCAGGAATCTCGGGACGAGATTCTTGTAAGGGGGGTAGATTTGTTACACCCCAAATTTTGCTACAGCAGGGTGTGTGGTGTTGTTCATATCATACATGCATGAAACCACAAATTTAAATCATGTTTTAACCAATTTAAATTGTGAATTTAAATGGTTTCAGAAAATCTCACAAAAAGTACTTAATTTGGGTTCCAAAATTTTGTATTGAAAAATAATTCAAATGCACCAACCCAAGTTGTGGTTTTGTTGGAAATTTTATGAGCTTTCCAAAAAGTATTTTTGCCAAATTTTCTGTTCACAAAAAGGTCCCCAAAACTCTGTTTTCTGTTCTGTTTTTAAAAGAGAAAAGGGCCTCTTTGTAAAAACCAGGAACTTCAGGGGGCTTTGAGCAAAATAGTCTTCTTCAACCTCTGCCGTTAGGAGCTTCTCTGTGGCGCTGCACCGGACGTCGATCCCGCGAGGGGATCCCCACCGTCGCCGCTTCCTGCGAGGAGGATAAGGACCGGGCGCTCTCCCTCCCTCGGACGCCTCCCTTTTTCTCTGTTCCCCGGAGCACCCGAACCCTAACCCTACCCGTTGCCTCCGGCCGCCATCGAAACGCCGCCGATGTGGACCACCCCGAGGCCCATCGTCCGTCCCTAGAGCTCCACCGTGGTCTCCTCTCCCTCCTCCACAGTTCCTGCGAGCCGAGGAGGCCTACATCACAGCAATCGAGCCGCCGTTTCCGAGCTCCGGCCGCCGCGGGAACCTCACGCCGGCGAGGATTCCGGCCGCCACTGCCTTCCCCGACCCTTCCACGAGCTCAAGCACGACGTGGTGATCCTTCCCATGCTCCCCAATCACCCCCTCCCCCTCTGATTCCACCTCCCGCCGAGCTCCACCGTCGGCCGCCGCGCCCCTCGACGCCGGTCGCATTCCGGCGACCCATTCCGGGCGGCGCCGCCACCATATGACTCCCCACACTCTCCTCTCCCTCGTGGTATAGTTGAATTCGCGAATTGCGCGCGAATTTGATCAATTTCGATCACATCAGTGAAGAACAGAGAAGATGACGTCATGTCTGCGTCATGATGATGTCATAATTTCCCTTTTTTAGGAAATTCAGGAAATTCCAGAAAATGAATAAAATTGTTTAATTAATAACTTTTGTTTTATAATTCAGAAAAAATAAAAGTGAGGTACCAAAATGACCAGAAAAATATTCTCTACTCAAACATGTCATTTTCAATCATGTTTGAGAAATTTGAAAAATGAGCCTTATTTAATGTTGTTTAATCCATTTAATATAGAAAAATAAGTTTTTATTCACTAAAATTAGAAAATTAAAAGTTATATACCAAATTGCTCAAAATAACAAATGCAATCTAGTTATGATGTTTTCAACCTCTTTTGAGCAACTAAAATGTTACTCACTTCCATAATCGCCCGAAACCCCCTCCGGAGTCTATTTCGGGATAAATCCAGTAAAAATGCCTAACTGACATATGAACCCTAGCAACCCAACGATCATGCTTAGGGCTTTATTTCAGTGCATTAACCTGCTCATGCATACATATTGCGCATTGCACCGATGCCATGTGTTGATTGTTATTTCTCTTTCGGTGTTGTTCCCCCCCCCCCCTCGGTAGAACGTGACTCCGAAGAGAAGGCCAGCAATCCAATGGTGAATACTTGATCCTAACCGACAAGTCAAGCACTTATTCCTGAAGACTTTATCTGGTTTTCTTATAACCAACGCAAGCATAACCTCTTATCTGCTCATATACGTTTTCCAACAACATTTGATCTCGTACTTTGCATCTGATTCCAAAGTATTTGATGCTAGTAGTCATAGTTCACCTATATGCTGCATTGCCTTAATATCCTGATCCACTGCTCCTAGCCGCCATAGAACTGCTTGTGCGCATCGCCAGAGCCCCATGTCTGCTTCGATTAGCTTTACATGTTATTTACCTCTGCTCCATCCGGTTGATGAATCAGAGCTGCGATAACCTAGTATGATATGATGACGTGGTGAGATGAGTATTGTGTGGTTAACCTGACTAAGGCGAGGACGGGAGGCCACCTAGGAAGTGGTTCTTTGTCCTGCACTTGCCAACCCTAGGATTAAGGTCTCGCCGCGGAAACCAAGACTGAGCGTGCAAGCACACGCGTGAGCCAATGAACCTCGCTCGACCAACTAACTTGTTTGGCCACATCCATGGGTCACGTAGTTTGCTATTTCCATCTGCGTGTGAGTCAAAAACCTTTTGGTGGTGTTTAGGGCGTGATCTGGACAAGTGATGGACGTACACGGATCTTGATCCCGACTCACAGAACAGGTGCCGTCAGGAGGTGGCCAACTCCCTATTGACGGGGTGGCCCTGTTTGGGTTGACTCATGGATAGGGTCGAGCAAGGTAAAGGTCGGAGCCATCCACCCTCTGCCGCGCTCCATGGAAAAGCGTACATGTGGCGCTAAGAGTCGAAGGGTACGTGTGGGTAAAGTGTACCACCCTGCAGGGATAAATCTTTCAGAAAGCCGTGTCCACGGTTATGGACGACTTGGTGAAAGTCACGAGGTCATAGATAACTTGAAAGTGGCATAAAAGATGTTGGCAATGAATGAAGGGTGCCTCCCCGGAGATGCCGGGAGGGGCGATCCTTATAGCATGTGAGGTGCTGGGAAATGATGTTGGTGGATGAAAAGATGATGATTTCAGTAGTTGTTTAGTCCTCTCATCTGTTTTAAAAACTCCATGAGACGTGCTATTCTTCCTCGTTTTGGAAAACAAAGATTGCTTTACGTGAAACAGCCTTCATAAAACCTTTCTGAAAATAAGCAGATATCTAATAGGTTAATTAAGTCTTGTTGAGTACCTCCCGTACTCAGGTTTGCTTAATTTTGGTTCAGGTGAATATCTTTCATCGGTGGTGTTTCAACATGGACATCGACGGGTAGTTTGGGGTTCCCAGGTAGCAGCCTAGAATCTATGGGCTGGGACGTCGCCTTATGTTGCGGCCTCTTAGGCCTTTTTGGTTCTTGTTGGTTAGCAGCATAATTTGCCTTTCGTTGTCTGATGTAATGTTGGGTCGTGTGACCTCTGCTTGTAAGCTATACTCTAGTAACACATGTTTAACATAGTTTCATGTTTAGAGTACTGCTTTGATCGGTTGTTGGTTTCGAGCTCATCGTTATACAGTTTTGGCTATGCCTGCATAGTTGTCGCAGTCGAGGGGTTGTGGAGCCGATGATCCATGTCCGAGCCCGCCTGTCGATGTGATCGGCCTGGGGCGAGGTAACCCCAGTAACCCTCGACTGTTGTTGCACTTTCTGGACACATAGCATCTCCGTATAGCTTTGGTCCCGTTTCCTTCAGTTTCATTCGATTCGTGGACTCTTTGGTATGCATAGTTGGTTATGACTAGCATGGATACAAGGAGTAGTAGACTGGGGATCCGGACTACATGCCGATGAATCCAGTCTGCCTGCCGTTGTTTGTTGCGGCCGGGGCTGGTAACCCTGAAGCCCTTGTGGGTCCATGTCTAGGAGCACATAACAGTATGTATATCTCTGGGTCCGGGGTCGTGACATCTACCGAGTTGGTGGCTACCCGGGTACCCTCTACCCGGTAGTCTCTATTCGGTCATAAGTATTAAAGGCCTAGAGAAGATATTGATGAAGATTGTATTCGTCCGAATAGAGAAGTTATGGTCCGAGTAGATGGGCAGCAATCCTACTCGGGCCAGAAGTCAATGGAGCCGTTCTGACAAGATCCCGCGTATCCTGTAGCCGTACAGGCATGCGGTTCAACTTACGGAGCGCGTGATTATCCGCGCTACGGCGTGGCTACAGTGAGGTAGGCGCCTGTCAAGTCCTGTCACTGACAGAGGGGACAGGACATGAGGTAGGGCCTACTCGGTGTGACTGACAGGGTGGACAGGTCCTGTCAGCCGGACGGCGCAGCGACTTCCTGCACCCGCGTCAGCGAGAAGCCGGAGGCGTGCTCTGCTTCACAGAGGGCATGTCCCATCAGTTGTACCTTTTAGTCTTTGTTTATTCGGTTGGGCACCAGTATATAAGGTGCCATGCACCCTCCTGCGCGAGGGACGTTTCCCCAGATCGCATTTATTAGAAGAGCTAACACTAGAGCGAGAGAGAACAGCAGAGTGGCTACTCGGCTAAGAGGCAAAGTTGTACTGTGTCCACTCGGAAATTATACATACAGAGAGGTATGCAGGAGTAGGGGTGTTACCGCCGCATGAGGGCCCCGAACCTGGGTAGTTCTTGTTGTTTGCAGTGTTACCTGAGCGCGGCTACTCGCCGTGCGATCCCTCCCCGGATACCTACAACGTCCATCGCCCCCAAACTCAAGCCATCCCATGGCATCTGTCTTCTCCACACCACGATAGCAACTACAAGAAAGTAATTAAGGTATAAATTTAACCACAACTTTAAACTCCGGGATCCTATGCTCCCTCGTGTAGTGGTTTCCTAACGGGGGTTTAAGTTTCTGACACTCCGGCAATCCAAATATTAGTAGCCAAATACACGATGCATTCCCCTAGGCCCATAAATGGTGAAGTATCATGTAGTCGACGTTCACATGACACCACTAGAAGAATATCACCACAACTTAAATATCAAACATAAAATATTACTCAACATTACTTCACTACTAACAACTTGACTTCTCCCATGTCCTCAAGAACAATACGAACTACTCAGAAGAGATCATACTGATCATGATCAGAGGTGATATAAAGTATGATAAATATATGGTCATAAAGTATAAACACCGATAATTCTCATAAGCATCAACTACTAACAAGTAATCCACGTCGGGAGAGAGATCTAATGCACAACTTCGATAGAGGTGATGCCCTTTGATTGTGTTGGAAACCCTAAGAGGAGGGTGTGATGAGAAAGCGACAAGATTTCCCTTAGTTAAGAACCAAGGTTATCAATCCAGTAGGAGCAAGAGGATCTCTGGAAGGTTGACGTCACTGACGGTGGTGATGATGCCTCACCGGTGTCAGCAACAACGTGGAACCAGCACACAACACAACCAAAATACTTTGTCCCAACGATACAGTGAGGTTGTCAATCTCACCGGTCTTGCTGAAAACAAAGATTAGACGTATAGTGTGGAAAATGATGTATGCTTGTAGTAAGTAAAGAGAGCAGGAAATTGTTGTGGTTTGTTTAGCAGTGTGGAAAATGGACCAGGGTTCATAGGTTCACTAGTGGTGTCTCTCCATAAAAATAACATGTTGGGTGAACAAGTTAAAGCTGGGCAATTGACAAATAGAGGTTTCACCGTAGTGAACGTTATAACATGATGACTACTATGATATTTAGTGCGGGCATTACAACAAAATACATAGAACGAAATCCATCTGCATCTATGACTAATAATCAACCCTTAGGTTATCATCCGAACCCCCTTAGGTATTAAGTTGCAAGCAACAGATAACTTCATTAAACAATGCGTGTAATGTAAGCAATGCTTGTGCACGCGGGCACTCACACCGCTGTTTTCTCCCTAGTGGTAACCGCACATCCTCCAACGTCACTTTTCTCCCTAGTGGCAAAATGGAGGCATGAACCCACTATCTAGCATAAATACTCCCTCTTGGAGTCACTAGCAACTACTTGTCCAGAGCAACTACTAGCAACGGAAAGCATGCAAGATCACAAATAACATATGCAATAAATACTATAATCAACTTGGCATAAGTTCAATATTCAGTGGATCCCAGCAAACACAGCATATAGAATTACATAAGATCAATCTCGATCATGGTAGGCAGCTCACGAGATCTAAACATGGAGGCATATGAGGAGGAGACAACCATCTAGCTACTGCTATGGACCCGTAGTCCAGGGATGAACTACTAACGCATCACTCCGGAGGCAGCCATGGTGATGTAGAAGCCTCCGGTGATGATTTCCTCTCCGGCAGGGTGCTGGGAGACATCTCCAGAACCCCCTGATCTAGGGTTGACGATGACGGCGGCTGCGGAACTTTTCGGGGATTTTTGATCAGGTTCTTAGGGTTTTCCATCCGAGAGGGACAATTAGGCGAAAGGGTAGAGGCGGTGGAGGCCAGGGGGCCCACACCTATAGCTGGCGCGGCCAGGGGGAGGCCGCACCACCCTATGGTATGCCCCCCTAATGCCCGTCTTCGACTCTTCTTCGGTGTTCTGGATGCTTCCGGGGAAAATAGGCACTTAGGGCTTTGTGGGGTCCAATTCCGAGAATGTTTCCAAAAACTATTTTGAAACCAAAAACAACAGAAAACAGGGAACTGGCACTTGGCATCTAGTTAATAGGTTAGTCCCGGAAAATGTATAAAAATGCTATAAATAAGGGAGTAACCATGTAGCAATTGGCAAAATATGGTCACGGAGCATCAAAAATTATAGATACGTTGGATATGTATCAAGCATCCCCAAGCTTAGTTCCTACTCATCCTCGAGTAGGTAAATGATAAAACAATAATTTCTAAGGTGACATGCTACTATCATAAACTTGATCATTATAATGTAAAAGCATATGTATGCTGAGATCATAGAACTTCAAACACAAACATGATAATAGAACTTTAATAATAAAGCATAGCAATTACTTTGCATCATGAAGAGTATCTTAAATAAAGGATCATGGATAATAATGCAAAGAAAGATAAACGTTTGTTTCAGCTATAGAGAAAGCATGGCAAAGTTGTATTTCGCTAGACCTTAAGAGTGGGACAAAACATAAATGCCAAGACACTTTCAAAGTTCATGAGGAAGACTAGAACAAATAATTTAAGAACAAATAATATCACATCATGAAGTAATTATTGATGTTTATGGGACAAATTCACATAGAACTCAGAATGTCAAAAAATCTCTCTCAACTATGCATAAAGTTATAAAATGGAGACTCAACATAAAAGTAGGGATCACTCCTATGCAGAGGGAAGCAGGGATCACTCCTATTCTAGAGCTTTTTATTTTATTAAACAGAGGTATTAAAAGTTTGACACTCCTCCCATCCATCTTTCACAAACCATGGCTAACCGAATCCTCAGGTGCCTGCCAACAATCACATACCGTGGAGGAGTGTGTATATTTTAGGAGAGGTGTATGTTAATGTCAACGAATGGTAAATAGACAATACAATACGTCACAAGCCAACTAGATTCACAAGATCGGATCTCATGGTGAAGGACGCAACTGGTGTAGAAGGTCATCCCTCTTTCTTTTTTTTACACAATTATGCTTTGACTGATAAATCAGGGGAAAGATAGTGAAGATAATTTGTTTGTATTAATTTGGGGCTGGGCACCCCGCTGCCAGCTCTTCTATCATTTGGATAAGCGGATGAGGCTACTAGTCCGGGGTGTGAAATCCAATCAACAATTGAGATAAAGATTATCTATTGACGTCCTCATGAGCAAAAACAAGAACACAAAACAGGAGTAATTTTAAAGGTTTTAAAGGTAACACATGAGCAATTTACTTGGAGTGGCAGTTAAATACCACATGTAGGTAGGTATGGTGTACACAATGGGAAAACTTTGGTTTAATGATTTTGTATGCACGAGTAGAATTCCATACTCAGTACAGGTGGAGGCTAGCAAAAGACTGGGAGCGACAAATCAAGAGAGCATAAGAGCCATAATCATGCATGTGACATAAGCATCATTAATTAAAGCATAAGCGGTATCACAAGTTCAAAAACTAAGTGGTCATGGAGGCTATTCTTGACTGGTTTGTAGTCATAAACATGGTGTGAGCATGCGCTAAGTCAACCAAATAAAACATTCGAAAGTGAATACCACAAATTGATGCTTTACTATGACAAGAACAACTCATGAATCTTTCAATACATATTAACCGCTCTCAGCTATTTAAGGCTATTCATGCTAATCAATAACCACAAGTCTTTAAAACTAAAATAATATTTAGCATGGCATGAAAAACTTCTAGCCACAGTCTATACAAGCTTCTGCAAGTACTGCTATAAATTCTACATCAAGCAGCAGTTTTCTTTTCCCAACAAGCACGATACAAGATATCTTTTAACAAAAGTACTCTTTATGATACATCAAGAAAACATGAGAGTAATCATATAATACTACTAAAACTAATAGCTATAATAAGAGATGCATGCAAAACAGGAGCTAAATAAATGCAGAAGCCAAACAGAGATTAAGAATACAACATATTCTCATGAAAAAGCGGAGCGTGTCACTCTAAAAAAAATGCTGGGGTCCAACCAAGATTATTGAAAAAATAAAAACAAACTGAAAGCAAAAATAAAATACACTCCAAGTAAAGAACATAAGGTGTGACCGAATAAAAATATAGTTTCACTAGAAGTGACCTGATAATTTGTCGATGAAGAAGGGGATGTCTTGGGAATCCCCAAGCTTAGACGATTGAGTATTCTTGGAATTTTCTGGGATGTACCACCAGGGCATCCCCAAGATTAGGATTTTCACTCTTCTTGATCACATCATATCATCCTCTTCTCTTGACCCTTGAAAACTTCCTTCACACCAAAATTCTCACAATCTTCATTAGCAACGTTAGTGCAATCAAAATAATAAATTCACATGGTTCAGTTTCAACACAAGACTAGCACTCAAAAACACATTATCTACTATCACAACTTCTTTTAAAACTCTTTTTGTCAAAATAACATAAAAAGAAAGATATTAAGATGCAAATGCAATAATTGGCAGAAATCTGTCAAAACAGAATAGCATGTAAAGATCGATTTGTTCGAAACTCTTATGTTGCTCAAATAAAAGTGGTCAACTAGGAAAAGTTGCATATATAGCCCAGGATTAAGCAAAAAAAGGTCAGGTCATTTTGAATTTTCTGTGATGTTATACGTAATTAACAGTGGACAACAGAAATCTGTTTCCTGCGCAGAAATCCGAAATATAGTCTCAACTTTCCACTAGAGGCTTTACTTGGCTCAACAAAAACAAAAAATAAAAGATATAGCATGGTTTCTAAGGAAATATACAACACCCAGGTGCAAAGCACACAAAAGAAAACAAAGGAAAACTAAATGAAAACAGAGAAATAAAACGGGTTGTCTCCCGGTAGCTCTTTTCTTTAACGCCTTTCAGCTAGGCATAGAGAAAGCCACTAAAGTATTTTCAAGTGAAGAAGCATCAAAATTAAGCTTAGAAATCTCCTCAACAATGAATGCTATTTCATCTATAGAAGTTTTATATGTCCCTTTATCAGCACTTATAGCCACACTACTTTGATCAAATGGGTTTGCAGGAACAATCCAATCAAAATTCTTTTCTAGAGTTTCATGCATTCCCACCAATTTAAAGGGTATGGATATTTTAATTTCCTTATCGTTGGCTTTACCCGGTGTTCTATTTACATCTACACATGATCCTGACATCTCAAATCGATTAAAAACTTTTCTAGCTTCAATGGCAACATCACCAAATACTTTAAACAAAGTTTCTAGGATAAACTCCCTTTTTTTTACTATCCTTAATGTTATCAAGGTTGAGGAACATTTGTTGTATAATGGGATTAAGGTTAACACCCCTATCTTCCAGCATACAAACTAGAGATGCTGCAGCAGTTTCATAATCTGGAGCAAGTTCAGCTAAGGATCTATCCTCAAATTCTTCGTGCTTACTAACATAATTAAAGAATCTCCAATATTATCTTTCCTAATTATATCACCGCTACCTATTGGTATGTATTTCAAGGTAAACTTGATTAGAATCATGATTAGAGATTAAACTAAGAGCAGAAAAGCAAAAAAAACAGCAAGCAAATAAATAACAGCTATAAAGTAAACAATTTTTTGTGTTCTTAATATAGAGAAGAAAGACAAGACAAAAATAAAAACAAGACAATAAACAAAATAAAGAGGTTGAGAGTGAGAGACTCCCCTTGTCAGAAGACTTCTTCCTCCCCGGCAACGGCGCCATAAATTCTTGATGCCCTTTGATGGTGTTGGAAACCCCAAGAGGAGGGTCTGATGAGCAAGCGGCAAGAATTTCCCTCAGTTAAGAACCAAGGTTATCAATCCAGTAGGAGGAAGAGGATCTCGGGAAGGTTGATGCCACTGACGGTGGTGATGGCGCCTCACCGGTGTCAGCAACAACGTGGAACCTGCACACAACACAACCAAAATACTTTGTCCCAACGGTACAGTGAGGTTGTCAATCTCCCCGGTCTTGCTGAAAACAAAGATTAGACGTATAGTGTGGAAAATGATGTATGCTTGCATTAAGTAAGGAGAGCAGAAAATTGTTGGGGTTTGTTTAACAGTGTGGAAAATGGACCGGGGTTCATAGGTTCACTAGTGGTGTCTCTCCATAAAAATAACATGCCGGGTGAACAAATTACAGCTGCGCAATTGACAAATAGAGTTTGCACCATAGTGCACATTATAACATGATGACTACTATGATATTTAGTGCGGGCATTGTTGGAACGCGTAGAGATAAACAAAAACTTTTCTACGCGTTACTTCCAAGATCTAGCCGAGGTAGAAGGCCATGAGGATTACCACTAGACGCGCAGGTGCGGATTATCGATAGAGCGCGTCGATGTAGTGTAGTCCCACGATCCGATCCAGCCGATCCAATCCCGCGGTCGTCGAAGTGCTGATCGTACAACACCTCTGCCGGTATCCACAAGTGCGAGGAGGAGCTCCGTCGGCGGACTGCTAGGTCCGGTGCGACGGCTGGACTGAGTGGGGCTAGGGTTCCCAACGCATGAGGGTGGAATAATGTGCCCGCTGGGCAATCTGCGCCCCTCTTTATATAGCAAGTGGTAGTGGGCTTCACAACGCTTGTGGCCCGTTCCCTCTGTGAGTCCGACTCACAAACTCAGTCCATTTCCGGTTCGGGTCCAACCCGACCAATGCATTTGCTTCCTCTCTTAAGTGTGCGACCTTGCAGGCTCATGTCGACTTGGACACGATTAGAGTCCGACTCGCAATCGATCAATCGATAGTGGCTCCTAGAAGAACGTGTCGACTCCCAAGTGCCATAGAGTCATGAAGACATAACTTCCAATGTGACTTTCATCTGAGTCCCTTTTGCCTCACGATATACCTTGTCGAACTATAGGCGAATTATCGTCATCCCTTAATAGCTCAACTCTCTTCTCGGTCCGTGATATATGATTCATCTGACTAACTCTTAGTCAACGGACTCAGTTAATACTTAACCGAGCTGCGCATGGCCATGCTTCCAGAATTACTCGAGAGGGCCTAGAGAATATCTCTCCATTCGGAGGGGCAAAATCCCATCTTGATTATCCACATCACGCAGCTTGCTTCTCATTCGACCCGAACTCTGCCTTTATAACTGCCTTGTCACGGAACAGCGTTTGACAAAACCTAAGTCGGTGATCCACAACTCGGATTGTGCGACAATCTCAGGTCTAAGGATTACATTGATTGAGACATGCGAATGACGACTTACTCGTTGCATTTCAATATGGGTCAGTCCGACTTGCTAAACTCTTTAGCCAATTATGTGAACGTTGGAATGGCATCGCCATGCCCATGACAAGTGGAACCGAGTCATTAGCCAACACTCACATTCGTCTAGGGTGTGTGTCTAGAACAACCTTAATGACCAAGGACAATTTAGCATGAACAACATGAATACATAGTTCCACAATCGAATCACATATTCAATGACATGTATCAGATGTTCAAAACAAGGATGACTTAATAACTTTATGAATACATTGGGAATTACATCATACATGATTGCCTCTAGGGCAGATTCCCAACAGTCTCCCACTTGCACTAGAGTCAATCATCTCGACATCATATGCCTAGGCATCGAATTCCCATACCTCTGATGTGCGCCTCATGCTTCGGCTGTGGTAGCGCCTTTGTCAACGGATCTGCAGTGTTTGCATATGTGTGTACTTTGCATAACTTGATATCACCTTGTTCGACAAACTGGCGAATGAGGTGGTAACGTATGAGTATATGTTTGTTCTTCTCGTGTTGTCTAGGTTCCTTGGCTTGTGCGATAGCACCATTGTTGTCACAATATACGTCCAATGGATTGGACGCGCCCTGAACTACACCAAGATCTATCAGGAGGTTCCTGATCCAAACAGCTTCCTTTGGAGCCTCCGAGGCGGCAATATACTAAGCCTCTGTTGTAGATGCATACACGGTATCTTGCTTGGAACTCTTCCAGCTCACAGTTCCTCCGTTCATTACGAACACTTATCTAGATTGAGAACGAGAATCATCTGAGTCGGTGAGATACCTCGCATCTGTGTAACCCTTTACACTGAAATCCTCATCACCTCCATAAACTAGGAACATTACCTTAGTCCTTCTCAAGTACTTAAAGATGTTTTTAACCGCTGCCCAGTGAGCTTCACCAGGTTCAGCCTGGTATCTGCTCGTTACACTTAGAGCATAGGAAACGTCTGGCCTAGTACAAATCATGGCATACATGATGGATCCGACTGCGGAAGCATACGGGATCACACTCATCCGACTTCGCTCATCGGTCGTCGAAGGACACTGAGTCTTGCTAAGTTTTACACTATGGGACATCGGTAAGAACCCCTTAGAATCTTCCATTTTGAATTTCTTCAAAACTTTCTCTAGATATGTACTCTGACTCAATCCAATGAGCCGCCTTGATCTATCTCTATAGATCCTGATTCCCAGTATGTAAGTCGCCTCACGCAAATCCTTCATTGAGAAAGTACTTTCTAATGATTCTTTGGTTTCTCGCAACATCATGACATCATTTCCTATCAGCAATATGTCGTCCACATATAAGATTAGAAAATTTACTTTGCTCCCACTAAACTTCTTGTATAAAAAAGAATCATGATCGCTCTTGATTAAGCCAAATGATTTAACTACCTCATCAAAGCGAATGTTCCAACTCCGAGATGCTTGCTTCAATCCACAAATGGATTTCTGAAGTTTGCATACCTTGTCAGCGTTAGCTGGATCGACAAAACCTTTGGGTTGTACCATATACACGTCCTCAGTTAAATTTTCATTAAGGAAAGCCGTCTTGGCATCCATCTGCCATATCTCATAGTCGAAATAGGCTGTTATGGCTAACATGATCCGAACTGATTTAAGCATCACTACTGGCGAGAAGGTCTCGTCATAGTCAACTCGTTGAACCTGTCGGAACCCCTTCGCGACAAGTCGTGCTTTATAGACGGAAATATTTCCATCCATATCAGTTTTCTTCTTAAAGACCCATTTGCACTCGACGGGTCTTGCACCGTCAGGCAGATCAACTAAATTCCAAACTTGCTTTTCATCCATGGACTTTAACTCGGATCTCATGGCTCCAAGCCATGACTCAGAATTAGATCCCACCATCGCTTCCGAATAAGTTGCCGGCACATTACTGTCTAACAATAAAACATCACGAGCATTTTGTAATCTAGCAGATCTCTGTGGTTCAGGTGCTGTTACCGGCGTAGGTACCATGACTGGCTCAGCCTCCAAGGCCCTTGCCGAATCGCCCCTAACTGGTTCCTCTCGAATTTCTTCGAGTTGCAATGTGCTCCCACTGACTCCCCGACTGAGAAAATCTTTCTCAAGGAAGACACCGTTCCGAGCAACAAACACTTTTCCCTCTTCTCGATTGTAGAAGTAGTACCCAAGGGTTTCCCTCGGATACCCCACGAAAGTACACTTATCCGATTTGGGATTGAGCTTGTCCGATTGAAGTCGCTTGACAAATGCTTAACAACCCCAAATCTTAAGAAAAGACAAACTTGTCCTTTTACCCGTCCACATCTCATGCGGTGTCTTCTCTACTGACTTTGATGGTACTCTGTTTAGTGTGAACGCTGAAGTTTCTAGACAATAACCGCAAAATGATAAAGGTAGATCTGTCCGACTCATCATTGATCGTACCATGTCTAATGTCGGGGGGTTACCCCCGAGTAGGGTAAAGGCAAGTGGTAAAAGCAAGGTCAGAAGAGAAGTTTGGTCGAGTAGCCGCCTACCCGGGACTCGCTACCCGGTCTACTGCTACTCGGTCTTACACAAAAGATGATCAGAAGGATGAATCAAGGAAGTTATGCTCCTTCGAATAGAAGAGCTGGTCCGAGTAGAAATGGCGGGAACCTACTCGGGCCAGAAGTCAAAGGAGCCGTTTTGACAACGGATCCCGCGTATCCCGGGTCCGTACTTGGCACTGTTCATCTGGGGACGGCGTGCCTGACAGCGACAGTGTGTCAGCAGGGCGTCGCAGGATAGGGGGGACCTACTCTGTGTTCGCACAGTGATAAGAGACTGGTTACTTGGTTTTGCCCAACGACTTTCCGCATCAGGACAAGCTTAGAAGCCAAAGCTGTCAGCGGGAGCTCGGAAGAAGGACGGTGTGCACACAATGTCGACACTTGTTTGTATTTGGCTGTATCCGGCTGGGCACCGAATATATAAGGTGCCCCGCCGCCTCCTGCGCGAGGGATGAGACTTGGGCTGGATCATACGTAGAGATTCTTCACCTAATTCTACCCGGAGAGAGAAGAGTGGCTACTCGGTAGCAAGAACCATTGTACTGTGGCTACTCGGTGAGACACCAGAATACATAAAGAAAGGCAGGAGTAGGGGTTTTACCTCCTCACGAGGGCCCTGAACCTGGGTAGATCGTGTTGTTTGCAGTGCTAGTTTCATCCTTCACGCGTCTACTCATCGCGTGATCCCTCCCCGAGCGCCTCCAGCGTCCTTCGTCGCCACATATTTAGCCATCCTATGGCATCTGCCGTGACACCACCACGACAGTTGGCGCCCACCGTGGGGTAACCAGCGGCGCTGGCTGGAGTTTCCGTTCGGACGGGATCGATTTCTGCTGCTGGAGAGCGTGTGGTCAGTGGCCTCGTCCACAGATTCGGCTCCTTCGACTTCGTCACCGACAACGCCGGCGATTTCGGCGGCAGGGCCATGCCGGAGGGTGGCTCGGTGATTTCCTTCAGCTCGCACCTCGTCTACGTCGCCACCGTCATCGACCGCGAGTATCCCGAGCTGGTGCATGTCACGGAGGATCCTCCTGCTGTCATCGCTGCACGCGGAAGGCCGGTGGGCCGTTCCGCGGACAGCGTGGAGGTGATGGTGGCCGGCCCGGCCGCAGACGCCGGCAAGGGCGCTGCTGGAGCCGCGGTCGTCGTCGAGGATCTCGCTGGCTCGAGTGCTGGCGGGAAGACGTACAAGCCTTACGAGAAGGAGTGCAACCTTCCGCTCTTCACTACCCCGACAATCCCTGCGTCTGCTGCGCGGACGGGTATGCCGCCTCCCACTGATCTCGAGCTCTTGACCATGAAGGAGCAGCTCGAGCGGCAGCGCCAGGAATTGCTCGCTGAGCAGGCGGAGTTGGACAAGATCAGGCTAGAGCTTAGCTTAGATCAGCTTGAGTACAACAAGGCTCATGGTTCCACACCAGTTGTTAGGAGAGCTAACAAAGTAGGTGCTACGCGTCGCAACCTAGGTGCCGAGATGGCAACTGTGGTAGAAGCTCCCAGTCAGTCCGCCACCGCAAACACCTCCACTAGACCCAGATATAGCACACCCGCCAAAACGCTTAGAGCTGCTGAGGCTGTAGCTGCCGAGCTGCCGCGTCTAGCTGGAGACGCGTGCGTTAGGCAGCAGGAGAGGCTGAACGAGTTGGTGCTAGAGGCGGCTAGGCAGAATGAGGAGTTCCGAAAAGCCAACCCGGGTGCTGGAGCTTCTCAGGTGGTGCATTCTCACGCGGCTAGATCTAACGATCAGGCCTCATCTCCGTATCCCAGCCGCGAGAAGAGCCGTAGCGGGCGTTCTGGCAAGGATAGGCAAATGCAGGTGTACGACCCGGCTGTCGCCGCGACAGTCCGGTCAGAAACACAACGCTGCAGGAGCAGGCTTTCAAGCCCATAAAGCTCAGAGCCAGGCCCGAGATGGAGAGCGTCCAGGTCCTTCTCAGCATCCTGTTGCTCAGCCTACTCGGCAGAGGCAGCAGCCGCGTGCAGTGGCGCCAGTCGCCAACCCGGTGGAGCAGCCTGTAGCTGTGCAGGTGGACAGATATGACGATGGCTACTCGGCCATGGAGATGGCCGGCTATGATATTCTGGATCGTGTTGGCGAGCGCGTGTTGGCGCCTGGAGATGCAAGGCACCAGCTGGGCCGGATCAGCTTGTCGGCGCGGCTTGAGAACACGGGTCCTCCTGGTCCCGAGTGCTTTGGCCCGCGCATCATGAACGAGCCGTCCGTGAAGAATTTCCAGCTTGCAAGGGGCACCAAGAGTTACAACGGCAGCACCAAGCCGGAGGATTGGCTCAATGACTATGTCACCGCGGTTCATATCGCGAACGGCAACCGGAGATGGGCGGTGCGGTACGTCCCGCAGATGCTAGAGGGTCCAGCTCGTACTTGGCTCAACAACTTGCCCAAGAACAGCATCAATTGCTGGCTGGATTTCTCGGACGCCTTCATCAGCAACTTCACAAGCACTTACAAGAGGCCGAATAGGCCACAGCAGCTGTCCGCTTGCAGGCAGCGAGAAGACGAGACGGACCGCGAGTACCTTACTCGGTGGAGCACATTGAGGAACACCTGTGAAGGTGTGAATGAAGCCCAGGCCATTACTTGGTTTGCGCAGGGTTGCAGACATGGCAGTATGCTGTGGCAAAGGTTGCAGAGGGAGATGCCAAACACTCTGGCGGAGACCATCAAGATTGCGGATCAGTACGCACTCGGTGATCCTACTCAGCCCTTGATGGACTCCTCTGAGCCGAGAAGAAACTTCAACAGCAACAAGCGCAACGAGTTCCGCAACAAGCGCAGGGGTGACCGAATAGATGTTCGGTACGACCCTGAGGAGGTGAATGCAGTGGCTGTAGGAGCTGGGGGTAGCCAAAGGCAGAAACCTGCTGGAGCCTACGGGCAGAACCAGAACCAGGGCCAAGGCAACAAGAAACCATTCCGTGCTCCTCAGTCGGGTAGCGGCAACTCCGAGCAGCCGAGGAAGTTCGTCTTTGACGACATGAAGGATGGCCCATGCAGTTTTCACACTCAGCACCCCTCAAGGCCTGCTAATCATACTACCCGACAGTGCGAGTGGTGGGATCTGATCAAGAATGAAGGCTTGCCTCCTCCTCCTCCTCTGCCAGCGGCCAATGCTAATGTGCAGCCTGCTCGCGCACCCGCTGCTCGGCCGCCAGTGTTTCCGAGAAGGGAAAATGTGAACCAAGTGGCTTTAGGAGCCAACCGTCACTTCAACAATGAGGGCTATCGCAACAACAACAGAGGCAACAACAACTACCAAGGCAACAACAACAATGAGGGCGGAGGCCGCAACCAGTATCAAGAGCACCACGAGAGCTACATGATCTTCACTTCCGAGCCAGTCGACAAGCATTCACAGCACAGGCGTGCTATGGAGGTCAATGCGGTGATTCCTGCTGTCCCTCACTACATGTAATTGTGAGACCAAGAGATCAGGTGGTCCCGAGTAGATCATCCCAAGGTGATGCCCAACCCGGGTAGCTACGCCTTGGTGTTGGATCCTACTTTCCTGGGTCCCGAGAAGAATGTGAGGTTCAGCAAGGTTCTAATCGACAACGGCAGCAGCATCAACATCGTGTACAAAGACACACTCGAGAAGCTTGGCCTGGCTGAGAACATGCTGCTACCCAGCAAGACCACCTTCCATGGCATTGTGCCGGAAGTCTCGTGCAACCTGATTGGTCGAGTGTGGATAGATGTGCTATTCGGCACAAGGGAGAACTGCCGCACAGAGCGCCTACAGTTCGAGGTGGTTGATCATAAGAGCCCTTACCATGCTCTACTCGGCAGGCTTGCTCTGAGCAAGTTCATGGCTTCTACACACACTGCGTATTTGAAGATGAAGATCCCTGGTCCCAACGGTGTGATTACCATCGCTGGTGATTACAAGAAGTCCATGGAGTGTGCCTCTGCTGGTTCCCAGTTGGCGGAGTCAATGGTGATCGTTGCCGAGAAGAAGAAGATGTACGAGGTGGTGGCCATGGCGCAATCCGCGCAAGCTGGCGCGCAGGGTGTGCCGAGTACTCAACACGGAACCGCGTTCCAGGCATCTCAAGAAACCAAGAAGGTCCAGGTCGACCCCGAGTTCCCCGACCGCGTAGCCATCATTGGCTCCGGGTTGGCGGAGAAATAGGAAGGCGAGCTCATCCACTTCCTCCGTGAGAATCGGGACGTGTTCGCCTGGTCCAATGAAGATTTACCAGGAGTCCCGAGGGAGTTGGTTGAGCACTCATTACACGTACGTCCTGACGCCAAGCCAGTGAAGCAGGCTATGCGCCGCTTCGGAGATGAGAGAAGGAAGGCCATTGGTGACCAGATCACCAAGTTGCTGATAAGCAATTTCATCATGGAGGTGCTGCATCCGGATTGGCTAGCCAACCCGGTAATGGTCGAGAAGAAGAAGGAGGATCCCAAGGCTGCTACAGCATGGCGCATGTGTGTCGACTACACCGACTTGAACAAGGCATGCCCCAAGGATCCCTTCCCGTTACCTCGCATCGATCAGGTGATCGATTCCACTGCTAGTTGTGAACTACTGTCTTTCATAGATGCCTACTCTGGTTTCCACCAGATAGCTCTCAATCCTGCTGATCAAATAAAGACTGCATTTATTACCCTGTACGGGGCTTATTGCTATCGTGTCATGTGTTTTGGCTTGAGGAATGCGGGTGCAACCTATCAGATATGCATGCAGAAATGCTTGCACGATCAGCTCGGCAAGAATGTGCAGGTGTACGTAGATGACATTGTCATCAAAACGAATAAAACACATACTCTGCTTGCCGACCTTGAGGAAACCTTTGCTAACCTGCACAAGTACAAAATGAAGCTGAATCCGAGTAAGTGTACCTTTGGCGTCCCGGCTGGCAAGCTACTCGGCTTCCTGGTGTCTAGTCGGGGCATTGAAGCCAATCACTCAAAGATAAAAGCTATTGAGAGCATGTCTTTGCCGAGATCCCTGAAAGACGTGCAGAAATTCACTCGTTGCTTGGCATCTCTGAGCCGTTTTCTGGGCCGAATGGGCGACAAGGCCCTGCCTCTGTACCAACTGATGAAGAAAAGTGACAAGTTTGTCTGGACTCCGCAAGCGGACGTGGCATTCAACGAGCTGAAGGCATTGCTGGCTAGCGCTCCCATCCTGGCTAGTCCGCTACCCAAGGAGCCAATGCTGCTGTACATTGCTGCCACCAACCGAGTAGTCAATGTGGTGATTGTGGTGGAGCGAGAAGAAGAAGACAAGAGTGTGCAGCGCCCAGTATACTACCTCAGTGAAGTGTTGTCCAGCTCCAAGCAAAACTACCCGCATTACCAGAAGATGACCTACGGCGTGTACCTGGGCGCCAAGAAGCTAAAGCATTACTTCCAAGAGCATCCTATCACGGTTGTGAGCTCTGCTCCCATCTCGGATATCATGGGCAACAAGGAGGCCGCGTATGCACCCGCGTATGCGAGAAGAGAAGCTATCAAGTCTCAGATTCTGGCGGAGTTTCTGGTGGATTGGGCCGAGGTGCAGTATGAACCTCCTGCTCCAGTTTCTAATTACTGGAAGATGCACTTTGATGGCTCGAAGATGAAGGAAGGCCTTGGTGCTGGCGTAGTGCTTACGTCACCCAAGCGAGATCAACTCAAGTATGTGCTGCAGATTCATTTCAAGGCGTCCAACAACGTAGCCGAGTACGAGGCAGTGGTGCACGGCTTGCGAATAGCCAAGGAGGTTGGCGTGCAGCGCATTATATGCTATGGCGATTCAGATCTGGTGGTGCAGCAAGTCTCTGGCACTTGGGATGCTCTAGATGCCAACATGGCATCGTATCGCTTCCTGATAGAGTCTATGACTGGATTCTTCGAAGGCTGCGAGTTTCAGCACATTCACCGAGCAGAGAACGAAGCGGCAGACGAGCTATCCAAGTTGGGATCTTCTCGGCAGTCCATCCCGGCAGGGGTTGCCTTGGAGCACCTGAGGAAGCCATCCATCAAGCCATCTCCCAACTCGGAATCCATATTCGTTCCTTCTCTGCCAAGTGAAGAATCCGTTCCAATGGAGATTGACTGGGAGAATGCAACAGAGAACCCGGGGACTGCCGCTCCTTACTCGGGGACTGCCGCTCCTTACTCGGGGACTGCCGCTCCCTACCCGGGGACGGCCACTCCATACTCGGGGACTGCTGTCCTTAACCCGGGGACTATCGCATTCATTGAGGAGGTCCTTGCCAATCGATCAGGGCTCCAGAGAAGTGCTCCCAACCCTAAAGAGCAACCAGAGGTGCCTGTCCCAATGGAAGTGGACGAACCAGTGTTTCCCACACGGGAGACACCGAGTTGGGCTATGCCCATATTATCTTTCCTAAAGGACGGTACTCTTCCAGAAGACGATGTGGCTGCAAGGCAGATTCAGAGAAGATCCAAGGGCTACACGATATTCAGAGATGTGCTACACAAAAGAAGTGCCACCAGCGTGCTGCAACGTTGTGTGGACCCAGAAGAAGGAGGAGAAATTCTGTTGGAAATACACCAAGGAGAATGCGGGCACCACGCCTCTTCTCGGGCATTGGTCAAGAAAGCTTTTCGGCATGGCTTCTACTGGCTCACAGCTCTGCAGCAAGCTGAAGACATTGTGAGGAAGTGCAATGGCTGCCAGATGTTCGCGAGTAAGATTCACATGCCTGCTTCCGAGTTGAAGACAATTCCTATCACATGGCCATTTGCCGTATGGTGCCTGGATATGGTTGGCCCCTTCAAGCCGTCTAAAGGCAACATGACACACATCTTAGTCATGGTGGACAAGTTCACCAAGTGGATTGAAGTGAAGCCTATTCGGAAGTGTGATGGAGCTACAGCCGTGAGATTCTTAAAGGATGTGATCCTGAGATACGGCTACCCGCACAGCATCATCACAGACAACGACACAAATTTCGCAGAGGGGGCAATGGTGCGTGTCGTGGGATTATCACGGCAGACGTTACCGGGGGTAACTGATCTTGGGGCAAGGCGACACAGGCATTTGGGAGAGGGTTTAGCTCAGAGGAAAACATGATGGAACTCGATCTGGTAGCCGGCAATCAAGTCGCCGAGTCTCCGATCTCAATATATTAACTCGATCTCTCGTATACACCGGATGCTCGATATCAAACGGTACTACTAGGGTTCTTAGATCTCCCTCAACTAGACCTGGGGGTTGGTTTATAAAGCACCCGCACCCCCTGGCTTACTCTCCAAGGCGCACCCTGAACCCTACCCGGACACCGCATACAAACTCTAACTTTCCTTTACCGTAACCCACAATCCGGGTTACGAGGCCTACAAACTTGGGCCTTCCAGAAGTTTCTTTACCCTTAGCCGGATCTTTGCGCAGCGTCCTTTGGGCCGGGTTATGCCTTGGAGTTGGCCTACCGGGTTAGCATCCCTCCATCAGTAGTCCCCAGAATAGCTTGGGCTTCACAGATCCTTCCTTGAAGCGCTTGCTATTCCCTGAAAAAACATCTAGTGCCCAAATGCATGAAGGCTGGGTTAAAACGCTTCAATAAACAGCTAGGCCCAACTCCACGGTGGCCATATGGTAACCCGGCTCCTCTCCAAATACCCGGCTTAGATTTCCGGGTCTAAGCCCTGATAAAAGTGTCAAGATCCTGCACTTTACTCGATAATTGATCTTGATATTATGAAGAATATCTCCTTCTTATTTCTGCCCAGATATCATGTTCAACACTTAAAGCGTATTTCGCAAAACTCAAACAGATAACCGTTACTCAGTAATCCCCGGCTCCCGCTCGTGGAACCAAACTTATCCACACGAACCATTATAAATATGCTCGTAGGGGTAACCCTAACCCCAACGGCTCACTTCCCCCCATTCCTCTTCCTTCCTTCCTCCGTGCTCAAGCTCACAGAGCGCCACCACGGAAACCCCGCGCGCATCACCGGAGCCTATTGGCCGCCGGCTACGCTCCGCCACAGCGCACTCTGCACCGCCGCCAAGATCCGCCGCCAAACCCCCAACCGGCCCGTCGGGAATCGCAAAGGGGCACCAAACTTGCGCGATTTGCCTCCGTCGAGCTTCACTTCGATCTCCTCCAGTAAGCCTCCCATACCCGTTAACTGACCTCCGCAATTTCTTGATTTTCTTCAGATTAGATCTAGGTCAACCCGCCGGTCATTTTCCCGGTCACGCCGAATTAAGTTACTTGTACTCACTCTAGTTCACCCAATGGATTGGATACTAACTTTACTTTACTTCCCTACCGCCCATAGCTGTTAATTTTGCCACAAATCCAAAAATGGAATCTCTAACCTGGGCTCGGGCCGCCCAATTTTTCCGCCCTCACCTCTATCATCCGGAAAATCTTCCCTTTTCCGACTCCCTTTATTTGTAGTAGGTACCTGTGTAACCATCTATCACCCTCGACCATTCTTTCAATGCATAAGCCTTCATGATTTTTATAATGATGCTTGATACCCGGATAACTTGAACCTTGCTCCACGAAATGACACCCGGATAGTATGTAACTTCCATATTGTCTCGATGCCACTCACCAATACTCGACCAGTTTATGGTTTCCGGGTCATATTCCTTGTATCCTTCTACCTTGTGCTTTGCAGGTCAATCACATGGCTCCCAAAAAGCAGGGAAAAACACCAGCCAAGGCCAAGACCACCAATTCCATATCCGCCAACTAGGCGCGATCTTCGGTCACCAAGGCCAAGTTAGAAGAACTGGCCGAGTTAGGGGTTCTACCCCCTCAAAAGGAAATCCACTGGAGGGTGTCGGGCAACGAGACCCGGCCTACCCCGGCGAAGGACGAGGTAATATGTTTTGTGGAACACGTGACCCGGGGCTTCCGTCCTCCGGGTCACCCTTTCTTCCGTGATATTCTAAGCCATTATGGCCTTCGTATTTTTGACATAGGGCCTAATTCCGTATTAAATTTCTCCCACTTCATCGTTCTCTCCGAGTCATACTTGTGCACTCCGCCAAGTTTGGCTCTTTTTGTCGAGCTTTTCCAGTGCAAACCGTGCCGCGAAAGCGGTGACGGGGCACTTCTCGCTTGCGGCGGGGTTTCTATCCAGCGCCGCAAGAATTCTCTGATGCCACCCCTCACTCTCAACTCCCACGTCAAACACTGGCAACTCTCGTACTTCTATTGCCGAGACACCTCCCCACCCGGCCAAAAGAAACTGCCGGGTTACTCGGAAGGCCTTCTCGATATCTCCGAGTCTTTTAATGCCTTTGCCCCTGACTCGGACAGGGAGGCCATCCGGCCTTTATTAGCCAAAATCTCTGTTCTGTCGGCCCAAGGTCTCATTGGGCTTAACCTGGTGAAAACTTGGGTCGATTTCCGGATCCAACCCAACTCCATCCGCACTAAGTTAATGTGCGAGTATTCAGGGCACGCTACGGACTCGCTCCGGTACTCCACCCACAGCTTTGCAGCCGGAGACACCAACAAAACTATCAAGAGCTTCTTGACAGAGAAGATGGAGGTAATCCGGAACATAGCCGGGTTAGAACCCTTCACTCGGGAGAACCCAGCCCCCAAGGTAAAGACTCGATTTTCATACTCTTTCTTTCACACCTTCCACTCGATATGACTAATAACCCTTACTCTTATACCTTCCTCCCAGGCTGATGATCCCTTTTGGAAGATTGAAACTCCTCCTAACTCCGAAAACCCAGAGGAGCAAGAGGATGGCATTAACTCGGATGAAGGTACGTTTCGAACATCACGTAATTCCCTTGAGTTCATCGTGTCCCGTTCTTCATTTTCCAACTGTGACCTTGATAACTTCCAGAGTCAGAGGACAAGGACGAAGGAGAAGAGACTGACGGCAAAGTAGAATCCGCCAGTGACGAGGAGGAAGTGGAGCCGACAGTCAAAGTCGGATCTAAGAGAAAACCCCGAGGGGCCGCCCCCAAGGTTTCATATCGCCTCCTTGCATTCAATTCGTATTCCTTTGATGATATACATGAGCTAACTTGACGTTATTCCACTGGCCATATTTGAAGGAGTCGCCCATGACCAAGCGCAGATTACCCGGGTGATGATGCTCTTAACCCGGGTATTCCATTGTCTCCGACTCGGCGGGCTGGTATTTACCCTATCCTTTCTCGGACGAAACAATCTTCCTGAACCATTCCCTTATGAAATCTTGCTTGATACTTTTCAGTTTCACCCGGGTCCAGCAGCGAATTCCCTTCAGACTTTGCGGTGAATACCGGGTAAAATCCCTTTCCTGATGCTCTATCACATTTTCATCACCCTTTCCTGATTCTACACTAACTGCTCACTCATAATATCTATAGGGCCACGGTCGTTATTAGCGACCAAGAGGATATGGAGACCGATGACCCGGGTAAGGGTAACCCGGCTGATAAGTCAACAGCCGCGTCTAGCGACAAAGAACAAGCGTCACCAATAAACCCGGCCAGACAAGAAGCCGAGTATCCGATAGCCTCTCATGCAAGCAAGAAGGGAAAGACTGCAACTTTGGGTGCGGGAGAGGGAGCATCAGATTCCGACATTCGAATGACCCGGATGCCGCCTTCTGCTAAGAAGAAAACTCCTTCTCCGAGGTTCCAAGGCCCCGGGTCCTCTAATACGGGTAATGATACCTTTGATGAACTGATGAGCGCTCTCCTCAATATGAAGACCTCAGAGAGCAATATTCTGGAGCGCATGGCCGCCGAGCACCAGGTAACAACACTTGATATCTCACAGTATACACTTAGTCCCCATGTTCCGAGCATAACTTTGTTGAAGTTATGCTTGGTACTTTATACAATAGTCGGCTTGCCATGATACCCGACTGATACTTGTGCCCCTTGTTCTTTACAGGCACAGATGACCCGGTCTGACAAAGTTTTGCTCAAGACCGAACAACTTCTTCTTGCGGAGGTGAAGCGTAGAGAAGCCCTTGAGGCTGACGTGGAAACCTTGAAGAAGGATGTTTCGAAATACAAAAATAAGTGCACTACAGCTCAAACCGCACTGAAGAAATTATCGGACCAGGTTACCGATACCTATCGCATCTTGCTTAGTAAGTTTTTGCTGCCGACTGACTTCATGCCTTTACTTTATTACATGATACTCGGGATCACTGATACGTTCTTCCTTTGTTTCAACTGCAGGTGCCAACCTTGCGGCCCCAGAGGAGGATGCCATTGCCAAGGCTAGAACCTTAAAGACTGTGCTCCGGACTTTCTTTGCCGGCACGAAGTTTATACTGGATGCCGTGAAGTGGCCTACTGAGGTATATCCGGGTGAGGAAAATCTCATCCAAGCCTGCTCCACTGTGCCTGCCTGGATTGAAATCTGGAAACGCTCGGCATGCCGGATTGGTATGACCCGTGCCTTTACCCTGGCCAAGGCTTACTTTCCGAAGCTTGATCCGGCAAAGGTAATATCCGGGTTTCCAGAATTCAAGGCAGATGGTTCCAAGTTTACACCCAAGGACTTCAAGGCCATACAGTCCGCAGTGCGTCACTCGGCCACCACTTTGGCCGATAGTATGGATCTGAACACAATTATGAGCGCATACGATGCTGAAGGCAAAATCGTTACAGAGGACGCACCCCCGCCCTTTGATGTTTTGAGAAATGGGCTGCTGACTCGGCCAGGAAGAGGGAAGAAACTGCGAAGAGAGAGGCCGAATTAGGATCAGGGCCAACCACCTCTACCCCAGCTGTTCTTCCGCCTGTCCGTCCTGCCTCGAAGAATCCGGGTGATGATGCCGATAAAGCCAAAGAGCAAGTCCAGGAGCAAGACCCGGAGGCCAAGGGCAAAGATGTGGACCCTACTCAGGAAGCCGAATAGGCAGTTGCCATCGAAATACTTCGATCGTCTGATACTTTTATTCGAAACAAGTATTCTTTTGACGGTGCGCCTGTGCACCCTTGATACTGGTGTCGCAACTTGCAACGCACTTTAATTCTGTGATGCACTTCGTGCCTTTCTAGGCTTTTTGATGAACTTGATACTTGTCTATCTTATTCCTGATAATCCAACTTTCTTTTCATTTCTTTTTATTCCCCTCTTTATTTTCGAGTATCGCGAGTTTTGACAGGTGGACATTTCTTTAAGTCCCCACGACTCAGACATTGGGGTCTTTCGAGCTTAGCAACGAAATAACTTGATCCTGCTTCGAAACCCACAGTCCCCAAGGCCCGAATATCCGAGTCTGTGGTGTGTGGTCTTTTCGAAGAGACCAAACTTGTTGTTGCTAAGCCGAAACCCGGAATTATTTCATACAGATAATGAAGTTATGCTTGATAAACGTTGAGTTTCCAGCTATTAGCCTTGTACTCTGCATAACTTGTGGTTTAGATGACCCTTTTGACTATCTTGTACTGTAAGCCGGCTTTCGCGTGGATACCATGTTGTTACATCTATACGAAAACAGGGTCAGGCAAGTCCCATTGGGCTTCATGGCTGATTGTAATCGTAAGCGAGCAAATCATGCCACTTTAGTGCGAGTCACATCGAGCTTAAGTAAGAAAAGTAAAGAAAATTTGGCTCCTTTGTCCGGTTATAAGATTGCAGCCGTACTCGTTTGCGAGTAATCGGCCCTTATAACTCATAGGCATCAAGGCCGGGTCTTTGGGTTTGTGGCCGTGCTATTTAAGCAATCAGCCCCCGAGACCTATATATATTCAACATACTTAATGATACTGATGTATTGGTAGCAGTGGATACTACTAACCTGTAACTGAAGTAAAGATCGTAACAAAATAGGACTTGATAACCATCTCTTTATTGATATGAGAAAGTTTGGATCAGCAGGCCGCCTCATTAAAAACCTTCCAGTCCCCTTAGGTACCCTGGGTAGGAAAAGAGCGCGTCTGAAACCTGCTGCCCGTTACATTGTTTAGTTCTTCTTGGGAACCGGTCCCGGGCTGACGTGACCGAGACATATTCTCCACTTGCTGGACTTTTTCATGATGAGTACCGGGTTTACTAGCCAACCCGGGTGAGGTGTTTCCATAACGCGGCTGGTTGTGAGCGGCCGTGCAATTTCTTCTCCTATGGCAGATTGTTTGGGGGAATCATCCTTGACAAAAGCCACCATCTTAGCATCTTGTGCTACCTTGGACTTTGCTCTTTCGCCTTCAGTACTCGGCCTTTTTGATGTGATTCTGTCCTCCGGGTCTGCTTGAGACCGGTAATGCTTGAGTTCCTCCTTTCTACAGGCTTGCTCGGCCATTGCTGCGTCTCCTTCATCGCATTCAGCTGCTATATCTCGATTTCCATGTATGGTAATGGTCTTCTTAGGACCCGGGATTTTTAGCTGTAGATACACGTAACACGGCCTAGCCATGAATTTGGCATAAGCCGGCCTTCCGAATAACGCGTGATAAGGACTGCGCAATTTGACCACCTCAAAAGTGAGCCACTCAACTCGATAGTTATCCTTTGATTCCCCAAAAGCTACCTCCAATGCGATTTTTCCCTCGGGGCACGCTGAATGACCCGACACTATCCCATGAAAAATTGTTGAGCTTTTTTGTAGCTGAGACTCCTTGAGGCCCATGCGTAAGAAGGTTTCCCAATACAGTATATTGATGCTACTTCCACCGTCCATCAAAACCTTTTTCAGCTCATACCCATTGACCTGCGGTGCGACTACCAATGCTAAGACTCACGGGTGTTCTACTCTTTCCGGGTGGTCCCTTCTGCTCCATGTTACATCCTGTTCTGACCATCTCAGGTATCTCGGGACAGCCGAAGAAACTGAATTGACCGCTTGCTTCAGTATCTTTTTGTTCTTGTTAGAACCTCCTGTGGTATGCACATGATATTGACCCAACTGTTTGGGGTTAGCCTGGAAACCTCCTGCTCCCCCTTGGTTATTACCTTGATTTCCAGCTGCCGGGTTACCGGCCGGGGGTGGGCCGTTGCCCGGGTTTCCCCCTGGACCCGGTCCTCCTCCCTGTCCTGCACCTCGCATGGCTCTGTTCACTTCCTCATTCTTCCATCTCTGTAGGTCGGCGCACTGCTCCAAGGAGTGGTTAGCTGGCCTACCGTTCCTGCCGTGCTTCGGGCATGCCAATCTGAATATGTCCCAATTATTACTCGGCCTTGGTGGCCCTTGATAGTTTCCTCCATTGTGATTTCCAGCATTGAAATTTCCTTCTGCCCTGGGTCTGGAAGATCCAGCTTCAGTATTGGCGACAAACTCGGAGCCTCCTTCAAACGGACGCTTGTTCTGGCTGTTGTTACCCGGCGCTGATCTGTTGCCGGTTCTTCCATTACTACTTGTGTTTGCTTTTGCTTTTTTATCATCAGTTTCCTCTTCCGTAGTGTCCGTTGCGGCATGTTTGTTGCATGCATCCATCAATTCTCCCATTGTGACCTCCGAAGCATTCCGACTAGATTTCATGCGAGTTAACTTTTGTACTAAAGGTGTGTACTTGCAGGTCTTTGCCATAGCTTGCAGCGCATCCTTGGGCTGAATATCCGTAGACGAATGAAGAATCTCCATAACCCGGCGGACCCAGCTGCGCGCCGATTCTCCCTTCTTCTGAACACATCGCTCTAAGTCGTCAATAGTGAATAACTTTCTACACGTCCCGTGAAAGTGCTTGATAAACGCAGTTTTCAATTCTTCCCATGACTTAATAGATCCTTCCGGTAGATTGGCGAACCATAACTTTGCTGCTCCCTCTGACATCATTAGATACATGAATTTGGCTTGAAGATTCTCGGACGCATTGCGAATCGACATGGCCATCTCATAGCTGCTCAACCATGTTTCCGGATCCATAGTCGGCTCATAATTCACCACTTTACCTGGTTCTTTGAACCTTTCCGGGTAAGGTTCAGCTCTGATGCTATCCGAAAGACACTTAGGTCCTGCAAGAATGGTTGAAGCTGGTCTTACTCGGGAAACGTGTGATCCTGCAGGGGGTACAGCTGGATGCGGTACCGCTGGTGGCCCATGTGCCGCAGACCCGGCCACGGCTCTCCTGGCTCTGGAACTATCCACGATGGCCTGTACTGCTGATGCTGCTGGTACTGCCTGAATGTGTGGAGGAGGCGGCATTTGCTGCTGCTCTTCCCTCCGCCGTGCCGAACTTGTTTGGATGTTTCCAGCGTCACCTTGTTGTTGGCTGACATATGGCGTCCCATGCATTCCACTTCTGTGATCCGGGTAATTAACCTGTTGCGCCACCGCAGTGCGCAGCATATCTATCGCCCGCCGGGTCTCCTCTGCGTGGGGTGACTCTCTCACGGGGATTTGATTTAGTGCAAGCGTTGCCGCGTACACGTTGTCCATGGGATTGTTGTAATGACCCGCTGGTGTGCGAAAACGCGATGGTGGTGGTGGTGGTGGCGGTGGTACAGTATTGCCGGCAGTAACTCCAGTCTGCGGTGCGGGCAATCCGGCCTGCGTATCTACCGGTTGTCGGCTGAGGGGCGGTTCCCTGATTTTCCGCTGGAATCGGCTGATCCTGAGGCGTGATAAATAGTGCGGCCGGGTTTATGACTCCTCCCAATGCTGGTAATCTAGTTTGGTGCCTTTGATGTATTCTAGTCGTTTCTTCTCGGAGCCGAGTTTCCAGTGCATCCAGCTCGCGTTGTCGTGTGGCCATCCCTTGCCTTTCTGCTTCTACTTGCCTCCTCTGCTGCTCCAATGCACGACGAGCTACATCCAAATCCCTAACACGTTCCGCCGCGTTCTCTGGAGTGATAACTGTGGCAAGAACCGTCGGATCTAGGATCAGATTGTTGTCGAACAAGGCCGGGTGTTGTGGATTGGAAGGACCCGCTCCTGGTGTCCGGTTTGCTAGGAATCCGAACGTGTTCGCGTGTAGCTCGTTTTCCGGCGCTTGACTGGTAACTGATGCGGACTCTCCGTCAACCTGGGCCAAAACCATGTTTCCGTTAGCCGGCCCCTGCTGCCGGGTTAATGCTTGTGCTGACCCGGCCGCGGCCGCGGTCACAGTCTCTTGGTTGAGATTGGTCGCGGGAGCCGTGTAAACCGCGACTCGGCGTATGATGCTTGGCGCGAATTCATGCTGTTCCCCTTCGCTGTTATTCTCCTCATACCGGTTTTCCAGCAGATCCTGGATGGACTCGGTATCATCTTCTCTTTCGACCCGGTCGCGCGGGGTCCATGCCGGTTCCTCCGGCTGTTCCCACTTCGCGATGGGTTCTTCTGTCGGATATGTCGTTCCAACTGATTCTTCTTCATCTGATTGGATATAAGTGGCCTCCCCTGACACAGAATCAGATCCAAAATTGTCAGGGATCGAACCGGAAGTACATACCATACCGATGAAGACGCTGATCCGGCCGATTGTCACGACGGATCCGGATTCGAGGTGATCCGACTCTGGCCCCCAGCCGGAATCATCCACCGTCTTCTCTCCTTTGTGGTCGATGTAGATCTCGCCGACAACAAGATTCTCCATGTTCTTCCGAGCTTCTCCCGTGATGTAAACACCTTTGGACGCAGGCCCCACGGTGGGCGCCAACTGTCGTGGGATTATCACGGCAGACGTTACCGGGGGTAACTGATCTTGGGGCAAGGCGACACAGGCGTTTGGGAGAGGGTTTAGCTCAGAGGAAAACATGATGGAACTCGATCTGGTAGCCGGCAATCAAGTCGCCGAGTCTCCGATCTCAATATATTAACTCGATCTCTCGTATACACCGGATGCTCGATATCAAACGGTACTACTAGGGTTCTTAGATCTCCCTCAACTAGACCTGGGGGTTGGTTTATAAAGCACCCGCACCCCCCTGGCTTACTCTCCAAGGCGCACCCTGAACCCTACCCGGACACCGCATACAAACTCTAACTTTCCTTTACCGTAACCCACAATCCGGGTTACGAGGCCTACAAACTTGGGCCTTCCAGAAGTTTCTTTACCCTTAGCCGGATCTTTGCGCAGCGTCCTTTGGGCCGGGTTATGCCTTGGAGTTGGCCTACCGGGTTAGCATCCCTCCATCAGTGCGGTTGTAACATCCCAAGTATGAAAAATACCCCTAGAATGTTTGATTCCTTGTTTTATTTCAAGCAATGCATCATCATTGCATTGCTTTATTATTGTTTGCATTGTTAATATTTGTTTTGCATCTGTTTTATATTGTTTTCATAATTCAAACTCAAACAAATTCAAATGGTTATTTTCATACTTGCTCTGTTACAACTTTTAGAATAAAAATAACAAATAAAAACAACTCCTTTGTTGTCATTTTATGTCATAGTTATCAATTACTAAAATGGTGCTTCTATTTCAAACAAATAAACCCCAATTTGTTTTCAAACTCAAATCTCAAACAACATTCAATTGGAATTATAAAATTGCCCACAACAATCTAACCTTTGTTCTAAGCTAAAATAGGGTTCACCCTATTGAAGGTTGGTTTCATTTATAAGCACCTAATAATCACTTTTAACCCCAATTTGAATTAACTACAAACAATATTTTAAAGTTTGAACTTTGGAAAAATGAAAGTTAGCATTTTGTTTGCTATCAACCTAACTAACTTAACCTAATTTTTCTAACCTTTTTACTAACTCAAAAACTCATCTTTTCCTTCCTTTGGGTTTTCTACAAAAAAAAATATAAAACAAACAAAAAATAGAAAAGAGGAGAGGAGAGGCACCAGCCAGCCCACCTAGCTAATCCCCCCAGCCCAACCCCCCTAAGCCCACCTATTCTTTTTTCCCTGTAGGCCTAGAACCCCCCTCTTCTCCCTCCTGTCTCTATCAGTCTCTGTACGATCACCTCAACAGCCGTGCGATCAACCCCTCCACCCACCGATGCCATGCCGTACACCACCTAGACCCTCTATAACCTAGCTACCTCCCGAGCCCCTGCCTTCCCCCTCTCCCTAACCCTAGCGCCGCGAGGCCAGCCTCCCTCTCTGCTAGACCACCCCTCTCTGAATGCCTGCACACCGAACCCACCTAGCCCCGACAGATCGACGCCGCCCCGGCCACCATGGGCACCGCGAGGAGTGGCTGGCCCCGGGAATGGAAGCTTGGATGTCCCGGGTTGCTCACCGTCTCCTCGCCCGCTGCCAGGAGCCCCCGAGGTGGCCACGCCGTCGCCGGGAAATCCTCCTCGCCGTGACTGCCTCGTCGACGACTGCAGCTAGGTGAGCGCCTCCCACTCCTCGATCCCTTCCCCTCCTCTCGCGGGCACACGCGGCATCGCACACACAGCACCCCTCTGTACGCACGTCGCCCCGCGCGTGCAGCAGCAGCCGCGGCTAGCGGCCTTTCGCCGGCGTTCTGCTTCCCCGGCCAAATTCAGTTAACTGAATTTTTCAGTTAACAGCCCCAACTCCACCTCAAAACCCCGAGCCTCCCTATGTCTACCAACAGCTCGAGCCCAGCCCAGTGGCGTGAGCCCTTCCGCGCGCACGGCGCGTGCGGGGTTCGAATTTCCCCGCGGAGCACAGCGCTCCGCCCCTTTTTTCGGTTTTCTTCCACGCGCGCATGACCCCACCCGTCAGCGACGGTGGAGTCCCCGTCAGCCGCCCCCGCGCCTCGCTGGCGCCACGCTGTGCACGGGGCCCGGTCGTCAGTGACCTGGGCTAGCAGGAGCCGCGGTCATATCCAGATCTGGCCGTCGTTTTTGCGTAGAAGCCCCTGGGATTTCTTTTTCCTTCACGATCTAGTCCCTGCATCCTTTAAATAATTACAGAAAATTACCACCCTTTCAAATTTGAATAACTTTCACATACTAACCCCAAATTTAATAATTTAAATATGTTTTCCATACCAAATTTAATTCTCTACATGTTAAAACCATTTGTGTTCTGTTTTGAATATTCAAAATGCAATTTAAATTCAAATCCAAATAATTCAAATGTCATTTGTAATAAATCATAACTAATTATTCTTAAGTCCAAATAATTCAAATAAAATATGTTTTTCACACCTTTTTGAATGCTCTATTCAAATATAAATTTTGTTTTCTGGTTTGAATAATTAAATTGCCTAAAATATTTAAATCTTGTTTAATTCAATTAAAAATTGTTTAAAATTGTTTAATTCATAACTAATTAATCCAAAGTCCAACTTCAAATTGTGAAACATGTAATCCAACAAAAATCTGATAAACTTTTCAAATATAAAATTTGTAATTTGTTTTGCACACTTTAAATTGATGATAACAACTTTTAATTGTGTGCCATGTTTAAGTAACAAAATTCCAAATTGGATAAATGCCTTTCTAAATTGTTAACTATCATTCCAACTGCATTTAACTTGTTATGTTATTGTTATTCATCATGCATGCATCATGTTTAACCACCTACACTTGTCAATCAAATGTAGATCATTGCTTCAACCTAAAGCATTTGCATCCATATGCAATTCTCATTGCATATGGATCCAATTAAATTGTGTTACTTGTCAAGTAGGTTACTTTGATGCATCTATTAACATGACATGCATCATCCCATGTTTGTGCACCTATGCCATGATAATGATTGTTTATCTTTCTGCCTTGTTTGTTTGCTTCTTCTCGGATAAACGACGACGTTGAGACCGACGAAACTTACGACATCCCTTCTAAGGATCTAGCTCAGTACCAGGCTACTGGGTTTTGCAGGCAAGTTATCACTCACATGAACCATCGTGTTCCTTTCAACATTGGTTACCGATACTTTCCGTTGTTCCCTTTCTGCTAGCCTTAGTAGTAGTTGTTTCTGTTACGAACCCATCACATGTATCCTTTAACCCTGATATTGCCTCACCTCCCTACCTATAACCATTGTTTGAGCCTGTGTCTTACTAGCATGCTTAGGTTGTTTTGCTCGAGTCTGTTACCGTTACTTTCAGTTACTATTTCATTATGTTCCGGGGGCTCGATGTTTAATCAATCAATCATGCTAATGTTACTATTAATAATAAACTTGATGATAAGGCACCGGCAGGAGGCCCATGAGAGGTTTTGGAGCCTGCTAGTGTCGACCCTAATAGGAAAAGGGTCTTGTCTACTGATCCATGATGAGCGCACTACCCGCATTTGGGAAGCGAGTATGGGCGCCCCCCTCAACTTGACCTGATTCGCATCTCGTCCAAATCGCCTCATTTAGTTCGTGTTTTCCATTTGCCGCATGCATGTTTTTGCGAGCCCAGCGCAGGGTGGAACTTTTGTAGTCGGCATATAGGGGGACACGTTCTTAGAGTGCTATGAGGGTCCATTTTCTTCTGGGCTCGATTAGCCGTGCGCCCAAGGTTCTTTGGGCTTGATGCGAAGAATGGTTGGTTGTGTTGAGTGTCCCGCTTGGTGGGGTGATCTCCCATCTGGCGGGCCATTCATGAGTGTACGGCCAAATTGGTGCAACCCTGCAGGGATAATCTTCTCGAGAAGCCGTGTTTTCCGCGGTTATGGATTACTTGGTGAAAGTACTGGCTAACAAGTACTCAGGACAACTTAAACATAACGATCAAACATGTTACACCCAATGATTAATAACTTGACTAGTAATAGGTTGATGACACAATAACTTGATTCACCTTTATTACAACTGTGTGAGTTATCCTCGGATCGCTTCTTTGGCTAAGGGGCGAGATCCAGGATGGGTTTGTTTGAAGTTATCTTTCAGTTGGTTACAACCCTCGATCTTATCCCCTTTCTGATAGTTGGATATGATAGAATCTCTGTAGTTGGTTAGCGCAGCCAGTTGCAGCATCTTTTATATCCCTTTCTTCCGTTGAACCCAAGGCATCTGTGCTTGGTGTTGACGGGTTACACTTTGGTGAACTGTGAGTCTTGCTTGCCAGTACGTTGTTGTACTGACCCCTTTGGGGCTGTGGTTTACGCAGACGATGTTTCCGAAGATCTACATGGTGGCTACTACGTGGAGCATGACGAGACTGCTGACGAGTAGATAGCGGACCCGGGCAGGATCCGAGACTTCGTGGATGGGCTCCTTCTGTTTGTTTCCGGCCTCTTAGGCCTATTTGGTTCTTGTCTGTACTCAGACATGTTGGATGCTTCCGCTGTGTTGTAATGATGTATTGTTGGGGCATGTGCCCTCTGAATGATTGTATTTGCTATCTCTGCTCTAATGAGAGCCATTTGCAACTTATTTCAATCTTTTGTGTCATAGAGATCTGTTGTGATATCACTTGTTAAACGCCGTTGACGTACCATGTGTGTATGGTTTGAAGTACGTCGACGGAAGTGCCTGTGATCTCTAGTGGATAGTTTACATCGACGATGGAATAGCAGAGCTTGTGTTGTCGCGCATAAGCGCAGGCCTACCAGGAAGCTGGGACGTGGGAGCAGTTATGCCCCATAATCCAAGCATCTGCTATCCAGTTCGTACGGTGAGTATCCCCTAGAAATCAGGGTGCGACAAATGGTATCAGAGCCTGTCTGCCTGTAGGATCCCTTTTTACTGGTCGCAGTTGAGTCTAGAAACTATTTTGTAGCTATATAGGAAAAATGAAACGTGAGAGTAGGAATTCTGTTCTTTTTCTTCTTTTCCCCACCCTCCCTCCCTTTTCTGGTAAGGAAGTGTAACGCTGTTTTCCCTTCTCATCTAAACTTTCAAGTTAGGATTTCACGAGTTTTGGGTTTTCCGTAGTACCTCAGGAATCTTGTTCTCGTTTTCCCCGATGTTGATATCCTGTTCTTCTCAACATCCTTTTCGTCCGTTGAAATCTTGTTGTTGTTTTCCACTTCAAATCTTCTACCGGCGTCTAATCAAAACTTTCTCGTAAACTCTTATCCAGTTAAAGTGTTATTTGATACCGGAGCATCACATTCCTTTGTGTCAACAATCTTTTCCACAACATACAATCTATTTCTGGTTCCACTAAGCAATCAAATCACCGTTCACTCCTCGGGATCTCAAATGTTGACTTCCAAGATAAGTAAAACAATCCAATTCTAATGAGAGGCCACATATTCCTCGTTACTCTCATGTTGCTGATTCTGACATTGATATCATCATTGGTGTTCCATTGATGTCAATAATTCTGTTCCACCATTCTAACCAGATAATCTATTCTCCAAATGAATCAAGTTCTATCCAGCTATACATCCTTGGTGCAAAATCTCTCCCCTTTACTTGAAATGTTCCGGTGGTTTCCAAATTCCCTGACGTCTACCCAAGAAGTTTCCGGACCTTTTCTTTTCTCAGTAGGAATCTCGGGGCGCGATTCCTTCAAGGGGGGGCGTTTTGTAACATCCCAAGTATGAAAAATACCCCTAGAATGTTTGATTCCTTGTTTTATTTCAAGCAATGCATCATCATTGCATTGCTTTATTATTGTTTGCATTGTTAATATTTGTTTTGCATCTGTTTTATATTGTTTTCATAATTCAAACTCAAACAAATTCAAATGGTTATTTTCATACTTGCTCTGTTACAACTTTTAGAATAAAAATAACAAATAAAAACAACTCCTTTGTTGTCATTTTATGTCATAGTTATCAATTACTAAAATGGTGCTTCTATTTCAAACAAATAAACCCCAATTTGTTTTCAAACTCAAATCTCAAACAACATTCAATTGGAATTATAAAATTGCCCACAACAATCTAACCTTTGTTCTAAGCTAAAATAGGGTTCACCCTATTGAAGGTTGGTTTCATTTATAAGCACCTAATAATCACTTTTAACCCCAATTTGAATTAACTACAAACAATATTTTAAAGTTTGAACTTTGGAAAAATGAAAGTTAGCATTTTGTTTGCTATCAACCTAACTAACTTAACCTAATTTTTCTAACCTTTTTACTAACTCAAAAACTCATCTTTTCCTTCCTTTGGGTTTTCTACAAAAAAAAATATAAAACAAACAAAAAATAGAAAAGAGGAGAGGAGAGGCACCAGCCAGCCCACCTAGCTAATCCCCCCAGCCCAACCCCCCTAAGCCCACCTATTCTTTTTTCCCTGTAGGCCTAGAACCCCCCTCTTCTCCCTCCTGTCTCTATCAGTCTCTGTACGATCACCTCAACAGCCGTGCGATCAACCCCTCCACCCACCGATGCCATGCCGTACACCACCTAGACCCTCTATAACCTAGCTACCTCCCGAGCCCCTGCCTTCCCCCTCTCCCTAACCCTAGCGCCGCGAGGCCAGCCTCCCTCTCTGCTAGACCACCCCTCTCTGAATGCCTGCACACCGAACCCACCTAGCCCCGACAGATCGACGCCGCCCCGGCCACCATGGGCACCGCGAGGAGTGGCTGGCCCCGGGAATGGAAGCTTGGATGTCCCGGGTTGCTCACCGTCTCCTCGCCCGCTGCCAGGAGCCCCCGAGGTGGCCACGCCGTCGCCGGGAAATCCTCCTCGCCGTGACTGCCTCGTCGACGACTGCAGCTAGGTGAGCGCCTCCCACTCCTCGATCCCTTCCCCTCCTCTCGCGGGCACACGCGGCATCGCACACACAGCACCCCTCTGTACGCACGTCGCCCCGCGCGTGCAGCAGCAGCCGCGGCTAGCGGCCTTTCGCCGGCGTTCTGCTTCCCCGGCCAAATTCAGTTAACTGAATTTTTCAGTTAACAGCCCCAACTCCACCTCAAAACCCCGAGCCTCCCTATGTCTACCAACAGCTCGAGCCCAGCCCAGTGGCGTGAGCCCTTCCGCGCGCACGGCGCGTGCGGGGTTCGAATTTCCCCGCGGAGCACAGCGCTCCGCCCCTTTTTTCGGTTTTCTTCCACGCGCGCATGACCCCACCCGTCAGCGACGGTGGAGTCCCCGTCAGCCGCCCCCGCGCCTCGCTGGCGCCACGCTGTGCACGGGGCCCGGTCGTCAGTGACCTGGGCTAGCAGGAGCCGCGGTCATATCCAGATCTGGCCGTCGTTTTTGCGTAGAAGCCCCTGGGATTTCTTTTTCCTTCACGATCTAGTCCCTGCATCCTTTAAATAATTACAGAAAATTACCACCCTTTCAAATTTGAATAACTTTCACATACTAACCCCAAATTTAATAATTTAAATATGTTTTCCATACCAAATTTAATTCTCTACATGTTAAAACCATTTGTGTTCTGTTTTGAATATTCAAAATGCAATTTAAATTCAAATCCAAATAATTCAAATGTCATTTGTAATAAATCATAACTAATTATTCTTAAGTCCAAATAATTCAAATAAAATATGTTTTTCACACCTTTTTGAATGCTCTATTCAAATATAAATTTTGTTTTCTGGTTTGAATAATTAAATTGCCTAAAATATTTAAATCTTGTTTAATTCAATTAAAAATTGTTTAAAATTGTTTAATTCATAACTAATTAATCCAAAGTCCAACTTCAAATTGTGAAACATGTAATCCAACAAAAATCTGATAAACTTTTCAAATATAAAATTTGTAATTTGTTTTGCACACTTTAAATTGATGATAACAACTTTTAATTGTGTGCCATGTTTAAGTAACAAAATTCCAAATTGGATAAATGCCTTTCTAAATTGTTAACTATCATTCCAACTGCATTTAACTTGTTATGTTATTGTTATTCATCATGCATGCATCATGTTTAACCACCTACACTTGTCAATCAAATGTAGATCATTGCTTCAACCTAAAGCATTTGCATCCATATGCAATTCTCATTGCATATGGATCCAATTAAATTGTGTTACTTGTCAAGTAGGTTACTTTGATGCATCTATTAACATGACATGCATCATCCCATGTTTGTGCACCTATGCCATGATAATGATTGTTTATCTTTCTGCCTTGTTTGTTTGCTTCTTCTCGGATAAACGACGACGTTGAGACCGACGAAACTTACGACATCCCTTCTAAGGATCTAGCTCAGTACCAGGCTACTGGGTTTTGCAGGCAAGTTATCACTCACATGAACCATCGTGTTCCTTTCAACATTGGTTACCGATACTTTCCGTTGTTCCCTTTCTGCTAGCCTTAGTAGTAGTTGTTTCTGTTACGAACCCATCACATGTATCCTTTAACCCTGATATTGCCTCACCTCCCTACCTATAACCATTGTTTGAGCCTGTGTCTTACTAGCATGCTTAGGTTGTTTTGCTCGAGTCTGTTACCGTTACTTTCAGTTACTATTTCATTATGTTCCGGGGGCTCGATGTTTAATCAATCAATCATGCTAATGTTACTATTAATAATAAACTTGATGATAAGGCACCGGCAGGAGGCCCATGAGAGGTTTTGGAGCCTGCTAGTGTCGACCCTAATAGGAAAAGGGTCTTGTCTACTGATCCATGATGAGCGCACTACCCGCATTTGGGAAGCGAGTATGGGCGCCCCCCTCAACTTGACCTGATTCGCATCTCGTCCAAATCGCCTCATTTAGTTCGTGTTTTCCATTTGCCGCATGCATGTTTTTGCGAGCCCAGCGCAGGGTGGAACTTTTGTAGTCGGCATATAGGGGGACACGTTCTTAGAGTGCTATGAGGGTCCATTTTCTTCTGGGCTCGATTAGCCGTGCGCCCAAGGTTCTTTGGGCTTGATGCGAAGAATGGTTGGTTGTGTTGAGTGTCCCGCTTGGTGGGGTGATCTCCCATCTGGCGGGCCATTCATGAGTGTACGGCCAAATTGGTGCAACCCTGCAGGGATAATCTTCTCGAGAAGCCGTGTTTTCCGCGGTTATGGATTACTTGGTGAAAGTACTGGCTAACAAGTACTCAGGACAACTTAAACATAACGATCAAACATGTTACACCCAATGATTAATAACTTGACTAGTAATAGGTTGATGACACAATAACTTGATTCACCTTTATTACAACTGTGTGAGTTATCCTCGGATCGCTTCTTTGGCTAAGGGGCGAGATCCAGGATGGGTTTGTTTGAAGTTATCTTTCAGTTGGTTACAACCCTCGATCTTATCCCCTTTCTGATAGTTGGATATGATAGAATCTCTGTAGTTGGTTAGCGCAGCCAGTTGCAGCATCTTTTATATCCCTTTCTTCCGTTGAACCCAAGGCATCTGTGCTTGGTGTTGACGGGTTACACTTTGGTGAACTGTGAGTCTTGCTTGCCAGTACGTTGTTGTACTGACCCCTTTGGGGCTGTGGTTTACGCAGACGATGTTTCCGAAGATCTACATGGTGGCTACTACGTGGAGCATGACGAGACTGCTGACGAGTAGATAGCGGACCCGGGCAGGATCCGAGACTTCGTGGATGGGCTCCTTCTGTTTGTTTCCGGCCTCTTAGGCCTATTTGGTTCTTGTCTGTACTCAGACATGTTGGATGCTTCCGCTGTGTTGTAATGATGTATTGTTGGGGCATGTGCCCTCTGAATGATTGTATTTGCTATCTCTGCTCTAATGAGAGCCATTTGCAACTTATTTCAATCTTTTGTGTCATAGAGATCTGTTGTGATATCACTTGTTAAACGCCGTTGACGTACCATGTGTGTATGGTTTGAAGTACGTCGACGGAAGTGCCTGTGATCTCTAGTGGATAGTTTACATCGACGATGGAATAGCAGAGCTTGTGTTGTCGCGCATAAGCGCAGGCCTACCAGGAAGCTGGGACGTGGGAGCAGTTATGCCCCATAATCCAAGCATCTGCTATCCAGTTCGTACGGTGAGTATCCCCTAGAAATCAGGGTGCGACAGCGGTTCTGCAGAGATAAGCACATCCGACTAGATGTTGCGTCTGTTGCGCATCCCGCCTCCAGTGGGCAAGTGGAAAGAGCAAACGACATGGTACTGGCAGGCATAAAGCCGAGGTTGATTGAGCCGCTGCTGAAAACACCTGGGTGTTGGTTAGACGAGTTGCCAGCGGTGTTGTGGAGTCTAAGGACTACCCCTAACCGGTCAACCGGCTATACGCCATTCTTCTTGGTATACGGGGCTGAGGCCGTGTTGCCAATAGACCTAGAGCATGACTCCCCTCGAGTAACCCTCTACACTGAGGTAGAGGCGAGAGAAGCTCGAGAAGACGATGTTGACCTGCTTGATGAAGCAAGAGAGCTTACTCTGTCACGTTCGGCTATCTACCAGCAAAGCCTGCGGCGTTATCATAGACGAAAGGTGAACCCAAGGGTTTTCCGAGAAGGAGACATGGTCCTTAGGCTTGTGCAGTGCACAGCCGGGATGCACAAGCTGTCTCCTCCATGGGAAGGGCCCTTCATTGTGAGCAAAGCGCTGCACAACGATGCCTATTATCTCGTGGACATGCGTCCATCACAGGCGAACAGGGCAGATAAAGCTGGAGAGGAATCCAAGCGCCCTTGGAATGTAGCCCTACTTCGTCACTTTCATTCGTGAGCAAAGATGTGTATGTACTCTCTTATCCGAGTTAAAATTCTACCCTGCAATCTGAAATTCAGCTCGGGGACTGCCCTCGCCTAAACTTGCTCTGTGTGTTCCTACCCGGCTTTACCTTTGTCCACTCGGTTGCTCTACTTAAAATTTCACGAGTACATCTAGTACTATGTTTAAACCTACATGCCAACTCTTCGACTCTGCTGTTGTCCGAAACCCGGCTTCATGGCAAGCAAGAGAACAAGCAAAAGGTCAATGAGCACAAGAAAAATTACTAAGGAAAGAAAAAGTGCAGGAACCGGGTAGGATGTTTTTTACTGTTGTTTCTTGTTAACTCCTTCTCGGCTAAGTGGTGGGCTGCGTTACTATGAGTATTTCTAAGTGGCTAAGTATTTGCAACTCCAACTTTGAATTCTTGTGACTCGAATACCAAAAAAGCAACAAGTTGCGGGTAAGAGCTGAGATAAAAAGGAAGAGCGAATAAGAAATGCAACTCGGGGACTCGCATGATAACGCAACCCGACATTCGAGCCAAAGTTGCTCAAATTGACTAAGTTAAATATCAAACGTGAATAAAACTGAGTAGCAAACGACAAGGATAATTGTTTCGATACATCTGCACCCGGCATCCCGGGGATCTGATAAGTGTTTGAAGGATAAGATTGCATGAGAAAATCAGGTCGAGGTAGCAACGTTCTCGGTGTTGGCCTTGGCCGCTTCATCTTCAGTACTGGCCTTGGTAGCATCTGCTTCCGAGCTGGCGATATCGTTCTTCGTGGTGTCTGCATCTGTCTCAGTGGCAGCCTGATCTGAAGTGGCTGTGGCCACCGAGATGGGCCCCGTCGCCGAGGTGGAGGCAGTCGCTTGGGCGCGGAGGTTAACTGTGTCGTCGAGGGCAGCTCCTGACGAGGTGCCGAACTCGAGCGCGGCGGTGTCGATCGACATCTTCTCGCCCTCGCTTTCTTCATCGCTACCCGCGACGAATGCGGCCTTCCCCTTCCCGCTGTCGTCGGCGGGTCGGTCGAAGAAGCTCAAGTCCATCTCCTCCTCGTCCGTCTCTTCGTCTTCGCCCTCCTCCTCGCCTTCGTCCACCTCGGTGTCAGGCTCGGTGAGGCCGTCGATGAAGGTCGCGGTGTCCGCGTACTGGGCGACCTCGTGAGCAACGAGCTGGCGGATAGCCACGCAGTCGGAATCCGTCTCCCATTTGGAATCCTCGCGCATCTCGCGGACGACTTGCAAGTTGAGATTTTCGTACCAACTGGTGACGAACAGCAGCATCATGTCGGCGCCTGCCCGAGCTCCAGACGCCCGCCACTTCTTCATCTCGGTCTTCACGCCGTTCAGCTTCAAGGCGAGTCCATGGATTGTTGTTGGCGCGGAATCCTGAGGCCAGAAGAGGTCGTGGAGCTTGAAGGCAATGCGCACCAGCTCGGTGCCCACTACTCCTAGACGTTGAAGCTGACCTTGCATGACGAGGAGGCATTCTTCAATTTCTGCCTTGGTATCCGTGGGCTCGCCCTTCTCGGCGCGAGCTGTTCGGGCCTTTGCCAAGGAAGGCTTGCATGAAGACTCAAGGCCGGGGAAGACTTCTGCAAGAGCTATTGAGAAGATCAGAGACGGAATCAGAGTAGAAAATGAACCGAGTGACAGAGACGCAGAAAAGAGGGCACATACTGTTCAAATCGTAGAGTAGCCCCTGAAGCTTGTTCTTCCACAATTCCTCGTCGGCTAGGTGCCTTTCTTCTATCAAGCGGAGCCCGTCCAGCTGAGCGAAGAGGTTAGCATTGGTCTTCTTCAGCACCTCGCACTCCTGCTCGAGGGCTCTCTCCTTGGCCTTAGCCGCTGCTTCGTTTTTCTCCTTCTCGGCAACCAAACTTTTCTTCTCGGATGCTAAGTTGAGGGCATCTTGGAGCGCAGTCTGCAGCTGGGTCTGGAGAGCTTTCATCTCGGTAGCATGTCCTTTCATTAGCTCAACAGCTTGGCTGGACAGTTGCTGCTGCACCTCAGCAGGCTTGAGACAGTCAAGATGCTCCTCGACGAACTTCTTATGATCTTCTGCGGAGAGCAAAGCATGGTTAGAAGAGTAGCGAAGAAAGAAACGTAAAAACAAGCCGAGAAGACGGCACATACCTTCCAGTCTCTTGATCGTGGCTTGGCCACTCTCAACGAAGGCATGGCAGTTCGAGTGCTCCTCGGCCAGGGCCTTTAACTTCCCTGCAGAGTAGAAGTGGTTAGCGCAAAAAGCAAAAGCAGGCGTAAACACCAAACGCAAGAACCGCGTAGCTAAGAGCGTACCTTCAACTTCAGAAAGCCTAAGGGTGCTGTTCATGACATCCTTCTGGGCTGCCTCGTCGGCTATGCGCTCCTTTTCTAGGGCGGCAATGCGCCTCCTAGCAATGCAATGGTTCCAGAGTAGCCGACGATACAGGCCAGTCCTCTTCAATAAGCTATTCTGAGAAGCAAAAGAAAAAAGAATCAGGCAAACTGATAAAGATTCAACCCGAGAAGGCGGCAACTCGGTTGAGTGTCCACCTACTCGGCCAGAATCTCGGGGACTGGGTGATGGATAAGGAAAAGAAGGAGAATAGAAGAAAAGTGAAAGGCAACTCGGGAAGGATGAATAAAAACTTACTGCATAAGATTGCTCAAGGTCCTCCGCAACCTTGCGGTGGACGAACATCTTGGCAGCAAGCGTGCTGGTGTTGGACGAGATGGTCATGGGTTTGTAACCCATGTCCGCCTTATTCCAGTCGACGCGCATGTGGTCCAAGTCGCCCAACTCCACGTCGTCCCAGTTTGGGTTGCCAAGGACCTTGCTGTCCCACTTGGAGTCGATAAATCCGACCATATCAATCATTTGCTCAAGGCCCGTGGACGTCACCGCCTTGTCCTGGACCTCGTGCGAAGAAATGGAGATGGACTTGTCCTGGTTTTTGGCTGGGGGTCTGGAGTCCACTGCCGCGGCCTGCTTCCCCTTCTTGAGAGCAAGTCTCCTCTCCTCAGGGGTTAAGCCAACCTGGTACTGCTGGCTCACCTTCACCATGTAAGGTGGGAAGCTAGGCGGATCCGGGATGCGGGACGCTGCAGCGGCGTCAGTAGCCGCGCCGGGCTCGCGGATAACCAGCTGACCGGGCTTGGAGGTTGGTTTTGGCGGTGGCATCACGGCAGCATCTTGCGTGACACCACGTGCTGGGTTCCGATGAACAGCGCCCTCTGGCGGGCCAGATGGCTTCTCGGCAGCCCGCTTCTTGGAAGTCTCCTTCTTGGCGGCTATCTTCTCGGCGGCCTTCTTCTCGGCGGCCTTCTCTTCTGCAGCTTCCCGAGTTATCTTCTTCGCAACCGGCTTGGCCGGAGGGCTGGCTGCAGCTTTAGTCTTCTGCACCAATGAAGAGCTTGGCGTGGTGGAGGAGGTACCCTGCTGAGTAGGCGGCGCCAAGGGCGCGCTACTCTGCGCGGCATCCGGCTGGGCGCTACCCTGCGCGGTCTCTGGTTGCGCGTCGCTCAGAGGGTATTGCTCCGTCTCATTGACTACTTCAACCCGCTGCTCGGCAGCGGGATCCTGCTGTGAGGCGTCTGGAATTTCTACCCGCGTCTGGGCCGCGGGGTCTTCTTGTTCAGCAACCCCTGTTGCTGGCTGCTCTTGTTCTTCTTCCTGCCGCTCAAGGGCGGCGTCGTCGTGCATCTCGTGGTCTTGATCTTGGTTCTCCTCGGCTGTGTTGGCCGGAGGAGAAGGAGGCTTCTCGTGGCGAGCAGCATCCTGCGCCTCCTGTTCTGTGCGGGACTGCTGCTCCTGCTCGACGTCATGGGCGTCGGTATCCTGGTACCGAGCCTCGTCGGAGTCTTCTCTTCGTGCAGGAGAGGACGCGCGCGCTCTGTCCTGCGCTGCGGGCTCGTTCTCATCGTCGAGGTCGATAAGATTATCGACGTCGATGGCCGTTTTCTTCTTAGTCTTGGTGGGCGCGAGAGCGGCGTCAGCGTCCAAGGGGGCTCTAAAGAAAGAAACATGTTCAGAAAAAAGAAAAGGGCAGAGGAAACCGAGAAGAGATAACGAAGTAAAAGAATTGGAGATTTGCGGCAACGGAGGCGTATAGCTGAGGAGAAAGTGCTTACCCTTTACGGGTAGGGATCGCCCGTGCTCTTTTTGTCGCGATCTTCTTGGTCGTCTTCCCGACCGCAGTCTTCTTCTTCTTGGCGGGGGGCTCCTGAGCACCGCTACCCGTCCGTTTGCGGGTAAGAGGAGCAGCAACCGAGAGCGGCTTGACGACAAGGGCTTCCTCGTTTTCGTCATCGCCTTCCTCTTCAGCGTCAGCATCGTCTGTGAAATTGGGAAAAAGGAAAAACAGCTCAGAAGCATGAGGCAATTGGTTTGTACTACTTGCGACCAATCCGGATGAGCTCAATCACCTTCGTCTTCGTCCTCAGTCCAATCACGGACAGACGCGTCTACGCGGTGCTTCTCCGTCTGGGCGTGAGGAAGGTTGAGCTTGTCCGCGTTCTCAAAGGAGACCTCGTCGTCTTCTTCCCGGTCATCCGACCAGTTGTCCTCAAAGCGTTCTTTGCTCTCAGCAAGCTGGCGAGCAAGGACCTGAAGAATAGCAAAGCATCACAAGTTAGTCGAGTAGCATGGAGGTATCCTACTCGGCAAGGCGTGCAAACCTAAAAGCACATTAAGCCTAAGCAGTCCTACTCGGAAAGGCGTGCAAACACCAAGCACATTAATCCTAAGCAATTCTCCTAAGTGTGCTATCCGACAAGGCGTGCAAAGACCAAGCACACTAAGCCTGAGCAGTTCCGCTAAGCGCCCTACTCGGCGCGGAGTGCGGATGCTAGTCGCAGCAAGGAGAGAAGGCTATCTACTCAAATTGCGTATGCAAAAAGCAAGATAAGGAGTACGTACCCGCTCGATTGGCTTCGTATGGCTGTATGGAATGAAGCCATACTGCCAATTGTCTCTGAGGCCGGTGGTCAGGATGGATCGCGCGTGAGCGGCGACATCCGCGTTGCTGAGCTCGAACGTGGTCGTCCGAGTACAATCGCGGGGGCCGCCCATGTAGCACATGGGGTGGGCGCGTTGCTGGAGTGGCAGCACCCGCCTGGCGATCCAGCAGGCAACTGGATCGTCGCTCTTGTGCCCTTCTTCGATCAGATAGCCGAGGCGCTCCTCCATCTGCGTCAAATTGCTGTCGACGGACGGCTTGGACTTCCAGTTCTGCCCGGTAGGAGCTCGGTTGCTCCACGGGGGCAGATTGATCCTGTCCTCCACCTTGGCTCCCTTCTTGGCCGGGATGTTCTTCACGTACAGAAACGACCTCTGCCACTTACAGACAGAATCCAAGCCCTTGATGCGGCGATGGTTGGTTCCAGGGCGTTGCACCATCATGGCGCTGCCGGTTTCGGTTATCCGGCTGCTGGTGTCCGCCCCGTCCTTCTTGCCTTTGCTCTGGTAGCGGAAGAAAAAGTACCTTGACCACGTCTCCGTCGTGGGGCGAACGCCGAGGAAGGCTTCGCACACCACAGCGTGGTAGGAGAGGAAGACAACAGCATTGGGAGGAAGGTGGTGCATCTGGAGACCATAGTGGTCGAGGAAGGAACAAAGAAAACCTGATGCAGGAAGCCCAAATCCTCGCGCGAAGTGTGCGAGGAAGACGACATGTTCTCCCTCTTCCGGAGCCGGAACGAGCTCGTCGCCAGGTTGCCGGCAGCGAACACCGGGAGGAACCCTCCGGGTGTTCACGAGCCACTGACAATCTTCGGCGGTGACCTCGGAGCCGGCCCAGCCGGCGTGAGCATTGTCGTCGCGCGCCATGGCTATGAGGAAGAAATTGGGGGAAGAGATCGAGGTTTCGGTGGGTGGAAAAGCTCGCGGCAGCGCAGTGAGTTGCGCGGCGGCGAGAAGCTCTGCGGCGGCGGAGAAACGAGAAGGCAGAGGGGAATTGCTAGCGGAAGGAGAAGAAGGAGTTACCGAGGGGGTATTTATACCGCTCCTCGAGTTACCGTTACGAGTTGAGGAAGTGGGATCAATCGTGGCAGTAATCGTGTGACGTGGGGTCTGTGGGCCGGTTAGAAACGCACACAGCGCAGAACGCGCGCGTAACGGCCACATTAGATCCCACGACGAGATCGTGGGCGATTACTGCGCGTGATGGGACGTTACGAGCTGGTGGGCCCACCCCGTGAAAACTGGGCGCGTGGCCTGTCAGTTACCGGGCACCGAGGCGTCGCAGTCGTGGATGCGTGACACGTGCCCAGTTGCGATGCGAAAAGCCGGATTGTGCTCTGCGCCGCAGAGATTCTGTTTGGGGAAATTCTCTAATTCTTTCTACTTGGCCACAGAGAAGAGAAGTGGCCCTACTCGGAAGAAAGGAAACAAGACCAAGGGCTACTCGGAGGTTTCCACCTGGCCTCCCAAGGCTCAAGGGCAAGACTTTCAAGGTTGGTTTTTAAGCTGGCAGGGCCCAGTGAATGAATTCGCATGGCTCTACCAGCTTCGGGGACTGCTGTCGGGGGGTTACCCCCGAGTAGGGTAAAGGCAAGTGGTAAAAGCAAGGTCAGAAGAGAAGTTTGGTCGAGTAGCCGCCTACCCGGGACTCGCTACCCGGTCTACTGCTACTCGGTCTTACACAAAAGATGATCAGAAGGATGAATCAAGGAAGTTATGCTCCTTCGAATAGAAGAGCTGGTCCGAGTAGAAATGGCGGGAACCTACTCGGGCCAGAAGTCAAAGGAGCCGTTCTGACAACGGATCCCGCGTATCCCGGGTCCGTACTTGGCACTGTTCACAGCACTGTTCATCTGGGGACGGCGTGCCTGACAGCGGCAGTGTGTCAGCAGGGCGTCGCAGGATAGGAGGGACCTACTCTGTGTTCGCACAGTGATAACAGACTGGTTACTTGGTTTTGCCCAACGACTTTCCGCATCAGGACAAGGTTATAAGCCAAAGCTGTCAGCGGGAGCTCGGAAGAAGGACGGTGTGCACACAATGTCGACACTTGTTTGTATTTGGCTGTATCCGGCTGGGCACCGAATATATAAGGTGCTCCGCCGCTTCCTGCGCGAGGGACGAGACTTGGGCTGGATCATACGTAGAGATTCTTGACCTAATTCTACCCGGAGAGAGAAGAGTGGCTACTCGGTAGCAAGAACCATTGTACTGTGGCTACTCGGTGAGACACCAGAATACATAAAGAAAGGCAGGAGTAGGGGTTTTACCTCCTCACGAGGGCCCTGAACCTGGGTAGATCGTGTTGTTTGCAGTGCTAGTTTCATCCTTCACGCGTCTACTCGTCGCGTGATCCCTCCCCGAGCGCCTCCAGCGTCCTTCGTCCCCACATATTTAGCCATCCTATGGCATCTGCCGTGACACCACCACGACATCTAACAAGGTCCGTTTTCTCCGTTCCTATACACCGTTCCTTCGCGGTGTACCTGGCGGAGTGAGTTGAGGAACTATTCCACAACTCTTTAGATGTTCATCAAACTCATGGCTCATGTACTCGCCTCCATGGTCCGACCGTGGAAACTTTATTTTCTTGCCGAGCTGATTTTGTACTTCACTCTGGAATTCCTTGAATTTCTCAAAGGCTTTCGACTTGTGTTTCATTAAATAGATATATCCATACCTACTCAAATAATCAGTGAAAGTAATGAAGTACTCATAACCACCTCTGGTCGTCATGCTCATTGGACCACATACATCACTATGTATTAGTTCCAACAAGTTGGACGCCCTTTCACGACTCCTTGCAAAAGGTGTCCTGGTCATTTTGCCGAGTAGGCACGATTCACATGTCTCGAACGACTCTAAGTCGAACGAAGTTAGAAGTCAATCATCATGGAGCTTCTTCATGCGCTTCCAACTTATATAACCAAGCCGACAGTGCCAAAAGTAAGTCATATTCAGATCATTTGGTTTCAACCTTTTGACATTTATGTTATAAACCGATTCACTATCAAGATTCAAAATAAATAAACCGTCCTGAACGGGTGCAAAGCCATGAAACATATCTTTCAAATATAAAGACCAACCATTATTCTTAATATTCGACTCATAACCTTGTCTCATCAAACATGAGGTGAAAATAATGTTTCGACTAAGCACTAGAACATAATAACAATTATTCAGCTCCAATTAAAATCCTGAAGGTAAATGAAGTTGCATCGTGCTGACTTCCAACGCAGCGACTCTCGCCTTGTTGCCGACCCGAATATCAACCTCTCCTCTCGCCACGCTCCTAGTTCTTACCAGTCCCTGCAACGAGTTGCATATGTGAATAACTGATCCGGTATCATATACCCAAGAACTATTAGGTGCATCAGCAAGATAAATGTCTATAACATTGCATACAAGCATATCTGAGTTGGAAGTCACACCTCCACTCTTGGCTCGGTCAGCCAAATACTTGGTGCAGTTCCTCTTCCAGTAGCCATCCTGCTTGCAATAGAAGCAATTGGCTCCGGGTGTAGGAGATGGCTTAGTCTTTGAGGAATCTCTCTGGACAGGGCCATGGGCGCTGCCTTCTGACTTATCCTTCTTCTTCTTAGTCCAAAAACTCTTCTTGAACTTAGCCTTATTCTGCACCATCAACACTTGACTGGCGCCTTTGTTGAGATTAGCCTCTGCCGTTTTGAGCATCCCATGTAATTCAGTCATCTTCTTATCCATACCATGCATGTGGTAGTTCGAAATGAACGGGCCATACGCACTAGGAAGAGAGTTGAGAATTATATCAGTAGCAGAATCTTCGTTAATTGGGAAGCCTAGTCGATCTAGAGACTGCACGTAACCAGTCATCTTGATTATATGCGGACTCAGTGGATCGCCGTCTTTGAGCTTACAGCCCAGCAAAGCTTGAGAGACTTGATACATCTCGGTCTTTGCCTGAGCCTGGAACATACTTTTGAGACTTTCGATCATATCGTAGGCCTCAACATTCTCGAATTGATGTCTGCTGCTGCAAGTCCGGTTCCATGTGTGCAAGCATAAGACAACTAATTTCCGTAGACTCATCTCAAGTCTTACGGTAGGCATTCATGACAGCGACAGTCGCATCATCATCAGGCTCATCTGGAAGTGGAGTTTCTAGAACATGTTCTTTCTTGTCATGCTTGAGGACTATCCTCAGATTACGGTACCAGTTGGTGAAATTAGTTCCATTAAGCTTATCTTCCTCTAGGATTGACCTCAACGCAAAAGTGGACAACTGAGGAAGGTTTCTAGGTGCCATTGATCTACAACAGAAAATATGCAAAACACTTAAGACATGTATTCATAAAAGAGCAGGCATATTAAACGCTTTAATACTTATGCTCCCACTAGAACCAACACCCTTCCGATGGTTGCTAAGTGATTCAAGATCCTACATAAGCAAGCCGGCTAGTGAGCTTTAGCATCACCTCTAGCCGTCAAGTGATCTAGGTAGGCAACACCTTGCCAATCGTATCCAATACGACTCATGTTAGTTGGGTGGCATCACATGCCCCGGCTCCCAACCTAACTCACCCCGAGCCCCACAACCGTTGTGATGGATTCGTCTAGCTTACCAAGTGCTTCCGCTGTAAGAGTCCGAATCAAACCCACCTAATCAGAAAGAATTGGTAGCACCTCAATTTTATGAGCCCACTACCAAGAATGTCTGACTTGTGATGCTGCAGCACTGGCGGGGCAACCGAGTAGACCTTCTTTGAGGGATTAAAATCTACCAACTATCTAAATAGAGGTACAAAGAGACATAACAATAACACAAATAAAGAAATTATAATGTGAAATGGTATGGCTCTCTTCATGGTGATCTCCATCTCCACAAAGCTTGTAAGTCGACTCGTGCCAACTCTTGTCACGTGCCATCTTACTCCATGTAGCCGACTTGTACATCGACTTGCATGTCATCCGAGTTCTCCAACAAGCTACACTAGCTAGTAAATGAAAAATTACATAGAGAATCCAACACGCAGGCCGTTATACAATAAAATGACAGCACCTAAGCTCCAGCCGGCTGACAAAAAACATGATACGCAGATCACGTATCGATTACACACATCACATGCACATAAGCCATACCATTCACAACATCCTGCAAAAACAAGTTATGCATAGAAACGATATCTACCGGCATTGTGAAACTCATAACGACATCTAAGGCGCTACGACAGGGCGAAGCCGGCGGTCCCGCTAGCCTTATTTCTTCATCAGATAAAACGATTTTACCCAAATCTGATCTGTATTCCGATTCGATCAAACTCTTAGATCTTCGATCACCGCAACTGGATTTATGTGTCACTATATACCCCGATGCCGGAAACTGACCGGTAGGGTTAAGTTGTTCCACGACCTTAGCAGTATGATCACGAAAACCAGATCTTCTATTAACCCCGAGTACGATTGATCCAATCAACCTTGTACAAAACCGATCTATATCATAGAACAACCACCAAAACATCAATTATATCACATCTAACGCTAACTACATATCACATATGTGTAGATCACGGGCCTAAAACCAGAAGCTACCGCTCTGATAACACTGTTGGAACGCATAGAGATAAATAAAAACTTTTCTACGCAGTACTTCCAAGATCTAGCCGAGGTAGAAGGCCACGAGGATTACCACTAGACGCGCAGGTGCGGATTATCGATGCAGCGCTTCGATACAGTGTAGTCCCACGATCCGATCCAGCCGATCCAATCCCACAGTTGTCGAAGTGCTGATCGTACAACACCTCTGCCGGTATCCACACGTGCGAGGAGGAGCTCCAACGGCGGACTGCTAGGTCCGGTGCGATGGCTGGACTGAGTGGGGCTAGGGTTCCCAACTCATGGAGGTGGAATAATGTGCCCGCTGGGCAACCTGCGCCCCTCTTTATATAGCGAGTGTTAGTGGGCTTCACAATGCTTGTGGCCCATTCCCTCGGTGAGTCCGACTCACAAACTCAGTCCATTTCCGGTTCGGGTCCAACCCGACCAATACATATTCTCCCGCTCTTAAGTGTGCGACCCTGCGTGCTCATGGAGACTTGGACACGATTGGGGTCTGACTTGCAATCGATCAATCGGTAGCGGCTCCTAGCAGAACGTGCCGACTCCCAAGTGCCATAGAGTCATGACGACATACCTTCCAATGTGACTTTAATCTGAGTCCATTTTGCCTCACGATATACCTTTGTCGAACTATAGGCTAATTATCGTCATCCCTTAATAGCTCAACTCTCTTCTCGGTCCGTGATATATGATTTATCTGACTGACTCTTAGTCAACAGACTCAGTTAACACTTAACAGAGCCATGCATGGCCATGCTTCCAGAATCATATCACTCGAGAGGGCCTAGAGAATATTTCTCCATTCGGAGGGGCAAAATCCCATCTTGATTATCCACATCACGCAGCTTGCTTCTCATTCGACCCAAACTCTGCCTTTATAATTGCCTTGTCACGGAACAGCGTTCGACAGAACCTAAGTCGGTGATCCACAACTCGGATTGTGCGACAATCTCAGGTCTAAGGATTAGATTGACTGAGACATGCAAATGACGACTTACTCGTTGCATCTCAATATGGGTCAGTCTGACTTGCTAAACTCTTTAGCCAAGTCCGTGAACGTTGAAATGGCATCGCCATGCCCATGACAAGTGGAACCGAGTCATCACCCAACACTCAAATTAGTCTAGGGTGTGTGTCCAGCACAACCTTAATGACCAAGGACAATTTAGCATGAACAACATGAATACATAGTTCCACAATCGAATCACATATTTAATGACATGTATCAGATGTTCAAAACAAGGATGACTTAATAACTTTAACAATACATTGGAAATCACATCATACATGATAGCCTCTAGGGCATATTCCCAACAGGCATTACAACAAAATGCATAGACCGAAATCCATCTGCATCTATGACTAATAATCCACCCTCAGGTTATCATCTGAACCCCCTTAGGTATTAAGTTGCAAGCAACATATAATTGCATTAAACAATGTGTGTAATGTAAGCAATGCTTGTGCACGCGTGCACTCACACCTCTGTTTTCTCCCTAGTGGCAACATCACATCCTCCCCCGTCACGTTTCTATCATTCGAGCACAGGCGAAAAGGAGGCATGAACCCACTATCTAGCATAAATTATCCCTCTTGGAGTCACTAGCAACTAATTGTCCATAGAAACCACTAGCAACGAAAAGCATGCAAGATCACAAATAAAATATGCCGTAAAGACTATAATAAACTTGGCATAAGTTCAATATTCATCGGACCGCAGCAAACTCAACATATCTAATTACATAAGATCAATCTCGATCATGATAGGTAGATCACGAGATCTAAACATGGAGGCCTATGAGGAGGAGACAACCATCTAGTTACTAGTATGGACCTGTAGTCCAGGGATGAACTACTCACGCATCACTCCGGAGGCAGGCATGGTGATGTAGAAGCCCCCGGTGATGATTTCCTCTCCGGCAGTGTGCCGGTAGATAGCTCCAGAACCCCCCGGATCTAGGGACGGCGGCTGCGGAACTATTTTGAAACCAAAAACAGCAGAAAACATGGAACTGGCACTTGGCATCTTGTTAATAGGTTAGTCCGGAAAGCGTATAAAAATGCTATAAATAAGGGAGAAACATATAGCAATTGGCATAATATGATCATGGAGCATCAGAAATTATAGATACGTTGGAAACGTATCAAGAGGCCCCTAAATGTTACAACGGGATGACAGTGGATGATGAGGGTGATGGTGCTACTGGTGATGATGATGATCTTGATGATGCCCGGAGTGATGATGGTGACGATGGCGGTGATTTCCACTCTCCGGAGAGGAATTTCCCCGGCAGATTTCTCCCTGCCAGAGAGCTTTTCTCTCTCGGGTGTTTTCCGCCCCGAGGCGGCGGAGGAATAATTCTTCGACGATGGTATGAGGCTTAGTGTTTCCTCAGGTCCAGGTACACAAAAGATATCGCCCAGAGGTGGGCCAGGGTGGCCACACCCCCTGGTGGCGCGACCAAGGGGAGGCGCGCCACCTCATGGTGTGGGGCCCTGGTGGACCCCCTCTGGCTCTCCTTCTGGCTGGGTTCCTCCTATGAACTTCTAAGACACCCCCGGTGTCCCACTTCTTCTTCTGAAATATGGTATCCCAGGCAGTGCTTTTTCCATCAGATTCCTGGTCCCGGTGTTTATTCTCCAAAAATTATAAAACATGCAAAATAAGATAAAATAACATAAGGGGTGCATCATAACAAATATATCGATGAATAACAGAAAATTATGATATAAAATAGTGATGCAAAATGGACGTATCATCCACTTTCTCGCATATGCTTCAATCACTAGATTGGGGCTCATGTTTCTGTCACTCAAGAAGCCCTTCCTCTAGCTTTCTCCACATACTACAAACCCTAAGATGTAATCCATGCACGCATAAATATATGATGGGCACCATAGGACTGTAACAAATTCAATATATAGGTCAAAACTTCCATAGAGATTCAACAATCAATCGAATGACAAAAGAGAACTACAAAAACATGACATAGATGCAATAAATGAGCTCCAAATAATTTATAACGTCAAACACCATGTTTACATAGGGTGGTACAGAGGTGTGTGGGAGGATAAACCACTGTATACAAGGAGGAATTGGGGATGGAAATGGAGATTAATACGGTGGAGAGGACAGTGCGGGGCGCAGGGCGGCGTCGGTGGTGGCGCAGGAACTCCATCCCTGCGCCGTCGGCATCATGGGGGAGCGCCGCCCCTTAGCCCTCTTCCTTCATGTCTTCTTGGGAGCCCTATCCCATGGATATGAGATCCATGGGGAGGCAAAAACATGGTTTTGGTGGCTGGAAATTGGTGGTATGGGGTGGCTTTCACGACCTAGGTTTCCTCCCTTTATATAGCCTCACGGTTTTCCATCATCCCATCTTGGGTTGTGGTAAATCGGGCTTTTCTCGATTGTCCGGGCTCGGATTGGGACGAAATTTATGTCTACGATGTTCCTCGTGAAATTCCCCACAACTTTCACGGCGCACTTTTTCAATTTGACATGGTCTTCGACCTGTAACGTGAAAATTTTGAAAAAGACTTTTCAGACGGATTTCAGGAAAGTCCCAATTCGACTCCAATAAGGATTCCTCTTGTATTTTTGATAATTCCTACACATAAAAGTATAAAACAAGAACATTATGATATTTTTGAACTATTAGTAGGTTAGTTCAAATAAATCATAAACTTAATATAAAAACAATTATCAAAAACATAAAAGTAGCATGAAACCATCAATAATTATAGGTACGTTTTGGATGTATCACTTGCAAGTAGTGTAATCGTAAGTGTGCATTAGTGTTGGATAGGACGATGCACTAGCATAGGTCTACTGATTCCTTGGGGGCGTGTTGTTCGTTAGGTTACTCAAAGAACAGAGTTTGATGTAGAGCAGCGGCAAGCTTTCCCTTGAAATTAACCAAGGTTATAGAACCCAGGAGGACACGAAGGTTCTTCATAACGTTGTGAGCAGCGCAACTGACGTGGAACCTGCACACAAAAAAATACACTACTTTGCCCCAATGAAACAGAGAGGTTTTAAATCTCTCCGGTCTTGCTGAAAACAAAAAAATTAAACGTATGGTGTAGAAAACAATGATGATTACAGGAAACAGTAGAGAACAGTATGATTGCAGTAGGTGGTTTAACATTATGAGGAAAATGGACCGGGGTCCACAGCTAACTAGTGGTGTCTCTCCATAAATATTTCTAGCATGTTGGGTAAAAAAATTACAGCTCGACAATTGAAAAATGATGAGGGCATGACAATACAACATATGCCAAGATGTTCACTATGATATTTAACAAGGCATTACAACAAAGTACATAGACTTACTATCCAGCGCATACATGCCTAGATAATTCACCTTCGGGTCAGCATCTGCATCACTTCCAGTATTAACTTGCAAACAACATATTATTGCATGAGGTATCGTTTGTAATGTAAACAATGCAAAATACATGTAGACTAAGCATCATTATTTTATCCCTAGTGGCATCAGCACATCGACAACCGTGCATGTTTTAGTCAGTCAAACGCTGATTTCTGGAGGCATGAACCCACTATCGAGCATAAATACTCCTTCTTGGAGTCACAAGCATCTACTTGGACACAACATCTACTAGCAATGGAGAGAATGCAAGATATAAACAACATAGACATATGGATAAATAAACAACTTTCTCATAGTATCAATATTCATTAGATCCCAACAAACACAACATGTAGAATTACATAACGCTGATCTTGATCATGTAGGGAAGCTCACAAGATCTAAACATGATAGCACATAGTGGAGAGACTACCATCTAGCAAATTCTATGGACCCGTAGTCCAAGGATGAACTACTGATGCATCACTCCGGAGGCAGACATTGCGGTGTAGAGCACTCCGGTGATGATTACCCTCTCTGGCAGGGTGCTGGGAAGAGCTTCAAAACTCCCAAACTAGGGTTGACGATGGCGGCAGCGTCTAGATGTTTCGTGGTTTCTCGATCTGGTTTTTAGGTTTTTCGGGGCAGAATGAATATATCGGCGAAAGGGCATCCTCGGTGGCCACCCAAGGGGCCCACACCACAAGAGGGTGCCAACTAGAGGTGTGCCATGCCCTGGTGTGGCGTGGCCGCCTCCTGGGTTCGCTGCTCCTCCGCTTCGGGCTTCTGGAGTCTTCTGTTGTAATATTTTCGTACGCCAATTTCCGTCCAATTCCGAGAATATTTTGTGACTAGCTTTTCTAAAAGATAAAAAATAGCAACAAACAGGAACTAACATTATGGCATCTTGTTAATAGGTTAGTCCTAGAAAATGCATAAAAATGACATGAAGTGAAAACAAAATATGTGTCAATTGATATGATAATCGCATGGACCATCAAAAATTTATAGATACGTTTGAGAGGTATCAAGTATCCCCAAGCTTAGTTCCTGATCATCCTCGAGTAGGTAAACGATAAAACAACATAATTTATTAGGAGACATGCCACTGACACAATCTTGATCAATAGTAATGCAAAGCACATGAACTAAATGAAGTGATCCAAGTCAATAGTCTATAGTTTGCTAACAAGTAAACAAAGTGTAAACAAAATGAATCAAAAAGTGCAAACTTTCATGAATAGTACTTTGGAGAGAATGAGGCTATAAGAATTTGCATAAAAGTTAGCTCACAAAGCATTAGAATCTAAATAAAAGTGTTTGACCAACACAGAGGAAGATTTAGTTTCAGCACTGACTTCAACTTTTTTAACATATATATATCTCATGGATATTGTCAAGGAAAAATAATGCAATAAGTCAAACATATTAGTATATAACAACTGATGTACCAAAGTTGACACTAGTGTTTGCTAGTGGAGATTGAAAATAAGTGGGAAAACTGACTCAACAAAAAATTAAAAGAAAGGCCCTTCACAGAGGAAAGCAGAGATGATCATGTGTTAGAGCTTTTAAGATTTGAGAAACATATAGAGAGAGCATAAAATATTTGACACTCCTCCCAACCTTTGCTGTCACAAACCATGGCTAACCGAATCCTCGGGTGCCTGCCAAAAATCACATATCATGGAGGAGTTTCTATTTTGGGGGTAGGTGTGTATGTTAATGATTAACGAATCATCAAGTAGACAATACATTAAGTCACAATTGAAATAGACTTTACAAGAGCGGATCCCATGAAGGACGTTATTTCTACTGTGGTTAGTAGAGCATCCCTCTTTTATTTTTTTTACACACTTAAGAACTTTGCTTAACTGATAAATTAGGGGCAAAAAGAGTGAAGAGAATTTTGTAGTAACCAAATTTGGGGCTGGGCACCCCTCTAACATCCCAAAATTTACAAATTTTAATATTTTGCATGCATACATTTTCACCATGGAATCATTGCATTAAATCCCAACATTTTGAACTTAATTCTACAAATTAAACCCTAATTGGATTTATCACATAAGAGGAAACCTATAAGTCCTATACCCTATTTTGTTTATAATAAATTATTTTGGTAACCAAAATGTCCTATTTTTTATAAGCTTTACAGATCATTTTTTATAAATTTTTATGAGTTGGTTTGGTCCACTTTTGAATCAAATTGAATTTCAACAAAAAAAGGAAAAAAGAACAAAAAAAAGGGGTTAACAGCCACTGGACCGAAGCGGCCCAACAGCAGACAACGCCCACGCATAGCAGAACAAGCCAGTGTCGGCCTGTCTTCAGCCTAGCTGCGCATAGAAGCCCGCTCCACGCCCCTCTCTCCTTCCAGACGATGACAGGTGGACCCCGCGGCCCCACCGGACAGCGCCATCGTCCCCAACCGTTCCCCACTTCTCCCGCACGCACGCCCGCACCGGCCGTCGCCACTCCGCGCATGCCCCGCAATCCACGTCTTCGCAACTGCACCAACGGCCCGTCGATAAAACCGGCACCCCCGCCTCCTCTTTTCCCCAGCAGTGTAGCGTTCCCACATTTAAATAATGTAAGAACAGTTGTGTTAATGTGCTACTCCCTGAATCAATTTCTAGCACCACAGTACAAAATGAAATATCATGCAAATGCATCATATTCTATTACATCGCATGATCTAGTCTTTACAAATAGTATTACAACTTGCATAGTCTTAGAAGACTAGCAGAAAACAAAGAAATACAGCGGAAAACAATGTACAACATTAAGCACATCTTCTTCATGTGCCATAGGCAAAACATGTTGGCGATAGTCTCGAGGTCCTAAACGAAATCCTCGCTCGTCGTGAGAATCATCTGCAGGATGGAATATACAGCCACAAGGGAGTCAATACAATTTAATGTATCGGCAAGTAACACTATGGTGGACATAAATGTCAAGACTAATACTACATGCTTATTTGGCTGAGTGGAGTTTTGGCTAAGTTTGCATAAAGCTAGTTTTCTCCTATCTCTTTTGTCAAACAATATTTTCTTTCCAAAGGGTGGCATCATTGGACTAAAATCCAAGCACCACAACTACTGTTCACTAGGTCAAATTTTACTTATTGAAATTGGTGATGAGATTCTTCTGTCCATCCTTGTCCAGATGCTCATAGTTATCCATAACCGAGGACACGGCTAAGATCTTAGTTTGTTGACTCTACAGAGTTTGTGCACTTTCACCTTCAGACTCAATTTAACCCAAACATCCTATACACCCTAAGTGCATTAAGGAAAGCAGATGAATCAAGAAAAGATCTTTCAGTAGCAAGAATTCAACCCAATGGCAAGACCCATTCCACCTATAATTATGCTACATCTGCTTGTCAAGCCCAGGCTGAACCCTCACAACTTAGTTGATCAAGACAGATCCCATAAGACTAAAGGTTGCACTAGAAGAAATCTAAAATTGGGGAACATTATAATCCCTTTGTTCCTGGGTGGCATTCCTTCAAGTGAACTCCCCTCGGGGAGACACTCAACTATCAACAACCCCGCACTACCATTCCACCCAGGTGGTTCATTGAAGTTGTTACTTAGAATTTTTCCACAACATCAAGTAAAACAATTTTTGTAGGAAGGCTAAGCATCAACTAAGTACCAAGGCTTCAAAATAACAAGGTATAAGGATGGCTTCACTCTACTAGGATTATAGCATAGCATAATATAACTTAGTAAAATTTCCTATCCTGCATACTACTCAAAATCAACTAATGCATATAGAAAATAAGGGGTAGTTGAATGATGTGTTACTTTCCTTGTTGAAGTTGGTAAAAAATACACACACTCTTCACAAGATATCGTTTTTCTTCGTACAATTTATTCATTGAAAACACAATAACAAAATAAACAACCATACTAACAAATTAATATACAAGTGAAGAAATCATACAAAGAAACAATCATGGCAAAAGGGGTTCAACCAAGTTGGCTAGGACAAGGTCAAGGTTTGAGTTTAAAAGATTCATTATCTAATGGTTCAATACTTGTTAAGGGGTTTCCAAGAGTTCACTAAGGATGGTCTAGATTGAGTTTGATGTGATCTAACTTTAATACAACTATACTTGTCGAGGAAGTTCCAAGAGTCACCAAGGGTGAATTAACTATTTCAACTAAAGTAACACATAAAAATGTGTAACACTTAGTCATTTTCATCAAGACTTTTGAGTGATCTAAGTTTAGTCTTTCCATTTGGGTCAATGGTTGGACAAAAATAACTTATTATTCTTCAAGTTGTGTGGGTTGCTCCAAGTCTTCACATGCTTGTCATCTTGAAGATCATCTTCATGCTTCTATTGTAGACTTGTTCCTTGGATGGATTCTTCTCTTGGTCTTGATAAATTCTTCATGGCCTTCTCACTAGTTGGTCCAAGGTAGGATGGGCACAAAATACCACAAATTTAATTTGGAAAGAAATAAGAAGAAAGATATAGAGAGGGAGATGTTTTCTTCTGGATTTATTCACACATGTACTTCCGTGAGTTGCTTCTATTGTTTGTGAATTCCAAGCCCTTACTTAAAATTCTTCAATTATCTTCTTTGTATCTCTTCATGTTGCCACCAAGTTGAAAATGGAGTTCCTTCTTATGTTTGAATCTTGACTTCCATTTTGCTAACTTGATGGATTCTTGAAGCAAGAATAGGGAGTGGATGAGTAGATAGAAAACTAAGGTTCTCTACTTGGTATTATAGGTGGTTGACACATACTAAGGACTTGGGCTTGGCTCCAATTAGTAATAACAACAAAGGTAAAAAGGATAGAAACAAACTCTAAGACATAAACTACCAGGTGGACTACTATGATGGGGGTTTGGCTAAAATTACATGGTCATAGTCCAGGGGTGTCCAAAATGTTTAGGCACTGATGTGTCTAGTTCAAGGTTACCAAAAGAATCAATTTTGCAAAAGGAACTATATTAAAATTATTTACAAAATTAAATCTATGTCCAAAATACTCAAATCTACCACTTAATTCTAAAATCAAAATTAACTTGATCAAAAATTATTTTGGGACAAACGGTATGAAAGTACACATCCTAAGGTTTCCAAATATATTTTATTTGCAATTTTTGGATTTGTGGAATTTGAATTATGCTAAACTTCATCAAACAAGAATATTTATATTTGAACTAATTTAAGTTTGTCAAATTTGAATTTGAACAGTGCTACAAGATTCTATAGATCTAGGTTTTTTTCAAAAAGTCCAAGTTTGCTAAATTTAGACTTATGGATCAAAAGTTATGATGGTTCAAAGTTCTAGGGACTAATCTGCAAAATTGCCATTCTATTTTTATTCGGAATTAAATCCAGAGACGGGCTGGGCTCAAATAGGATATTTGCCGCACTGCGACCGATAGGGAGTGGGCTTGGGCCAGCTGTGCGCTGCGATGAGAAACATATAACAAACGGGCGCGCTGCTGATTGGGCTGTGACTGGGCGCTGACTGTGCAGCTGACTGTGCTGCCACGCGGCTAGCTCCTATTGGCCAATACCGGTTCGAGTAAGTAATTATATCCAAGCCACCTGATGCAGATCGGACGGCAGGAAGCGAGCTACGGTTATACCTCACCGGCGGGATGACCGGAAATGGTGGTCGCGGTGGTGCTCCGATGGTATGCGAGGGGGAATTTGACGGTGGCGGCGGTCTCGTGGTCCTCTGGACACGGGAGAACAACGGGAAGATGCAGCACATCATGAAGAACCCACAGGTGGCCACCGTGTGGCTCGGCGTGCCTCCATTCAGCGCTGTGATGGAGATCCGAGGCATCCGTGGCGGTTCCTTCTCCGGCGAGCTCGGCCTTGTCGCTATAGCTTAAATAAAAATCGAGTACAAGCATAAACGGACAAGCGAAGTCAAGGGGAAGAGATAGGGCATAAAATGGGTGGAGGGCACGGTCTACCCTGGCTGGAAACAACCTCACACGGCGGCGGCGGACATGAATTCCGGCGAGCAATTTTGTCAACAAGGAGGCTTTAAACTACGAGGATCCAGAGGGCTTTTGGGGAGGATGTCACAGGCTATAAGGGGGTGTACACGGGTCAGCATTTAGGGGTCTTAATCGCGCACAAATTAAGCGTTTGAATTTTGTTGTCTTCTGCCGTTTTCTGTCGAATGGATTTCGGGAGAGAGAGAAAGATGACAATGATGTCATAATGGCGTCACTGTCCCCACATGTCAGCCAGATGAGAGAGGGGGGTCTGGGGAGGGCTGCTGCTGGGCTTGTGGTCTCTCCACGCACAGGCGCGAGCGGGGCTCTAGGAGGCAGAGGGTGGGCTTGCTCGGTGGGCCGGCTGGAGTGGTTTTTTTTTCTCCTTTTTCTGATTTCTTTAATAAATCATATCTTTTATTTTATAATTCCAATTGTGTCCAAACTTGTTTCGAAAATTTTGTAAAAATAAACTCTTTCTAATGATAACTTTCATTTGATGATTTAAACATATTTAGAATTTTGTATTTTCAAAATAGGATTAATTCACTAATAGCAATTTAATGTTATTTCCAAAATAGAAAAATACTTTAATTGAAAATATAGTCAAATAATATTTCAGTAACATCATATAAGTTAAAATTAGTTTTTAAAGTCACTATAACTCATTTTTCCTATTTTTAAAATATGAGCAAACCCGCATAGCAACTTAATGCCATTTTCTAATTAGAAAATAATTAATATTTTGAATTTGGGTTTAATAAAAATTAGAGAGGAGTCACAAATGCCAAAATTGTTTTCCAAGGTATTTTACTTGTTTTCATAAAATGTATAAACACTTTATTGTATAATAATTGAAGAAAACAAAATAAATAATTTTTTTTATGTGAAACATTTTGGAGGTGGAGAGGATAAAAAGAGGTATAATTCTCTAATGTTTAAACATGATTAACTATTTTCAAGAAATGATAGAAATGAGAACCTTTTTATGAAGTATTGTTTGTTAAAAAAATCTTTTGATTAGGTGAAACCTATTTAAGGTTTTAGAAAATAGAGGCAATATGGGTTATAAATTCCAGTAGCATTGTAAAACAATTTAATATGACCTTTGTATTTTTAGTTTTATTTATTTTTGGTGTCTTGCTTTAGTAGAAAAAAAGTTCTAATTTTTTATGATTTTTTAACTTCCAATAATCACGGATGTTACAAGCACGCGCACACCACCCACGCTGCCAGGCTGCCCTATCTGAGCTCAAATCTCCGCCACGGCCACCGGTTACATAGCTAAATTCCTTTGAGCCACGACCTTCCCTTGCCCCACTGTTTCCACCTTCATCATCACCTCTCGATCGCGCACCTCCTTGACACCTTCTTGTGTCCCTAGGTCCACTGTTGCAACGAGGACGTCGTCGACCCGAGTGCGCCACTGTGGACGCGACTATAGCGAGCAACTACGGCGCAAGACGGGAAGACCCGTCATCGACATCCGCATCATCAAGACAACCTCGTCGCCCTCCGTCTTAAGGTATAGTTTCCACGCCCCCGCACCCCCTTTCCCCTTGGTCTCACCGTTACCGTCCATGGCGCCACCGTCATTGGCGTAATTCCGGTACGCCCGTACCGCCACCGTTTGGTCAATAGGACCGCGGATGTTGGATCTTAGATCAACGGCTAGATCTCGCTCGTTGACCGGTACAGCGTGCGGGTCAGTGCGTGGAATCCCCAGCCAATCATAGGTCGCCACGTAACGTCCCAGTTAATGTCCCAGTAAGCATCGAGTCCAATAAAATTTTAATTTGATTTTTAAATACCAGATTCTGCCATCAACTTGTAAAATTAATAGAAAATGATTTAGAAGTCCAAAAATTATGAGACTGGTAGCATTGGAAATTTTTGAAAAAATTCTACACATTTATAAAAAAATATTGTATAGGTTCTGTCATGGTATTGTCACGACAAGTGTCCTCATACGAGAACTAGATTGCGAGGCCATTGCTACTAAGCGAAACTTCGAAAGGGTTAATGTGGAAACGAGAGACGCGAGTTTACCCAGGTTCGGCCCCTCGATTGAGGGTAAAACCTACTCCTGCTTTCTCACTATCAGGGAACCAAGTCTCGATTACAAAGGGAGATTCCGGTTCTCGATGTATCGATTTACTTTTCTATCGATCTAGAACTTCTCTTTCTACGTCGTGGGGTCTCGCCTTATATAGTGGACGAGACCTCCGGGTTACAAGGAAGTCCGGGTCCCGCCCGTCTTCGGAGTCCTATCGCTCTCCGGTTCCTGATCATCTTGGTCCGGGTCTTCTTATGATCCGGCTACTCCTGGGCTGGCCAAGAACCGTTCTCCGGGCTCCCGGGCTTCCGCATCGCCTGACCTGGGCCTTGGGCCGGTTCTTCATTCTGCCGGGTCACGCTCTATCTAGCTTAACCCGACTCTTCCTGGCTTAAACCGGGTTACTCACCATGAACCGGATGAGGTGATTCCCGGTTCATGTCAGGGGCCGGTAAGGCTCCCCCTTACCTATTCCCCCAACATTAGCCCCTAGGTTAACATGAACGTTTTAAGCCTCCAACTTAATAAGTTCACGTTAAGCTTTATCCAGAAACCTTGAATACCAATCTGTCAATCTAAAGAAAATAACCTCCCAAGATATCTCTTCTGGATCTCGCGGGTCGAGCTCTTTATCTCCAGGATCATATCTTTCTGTTTCTTGTAAAGATAACTCTCATATTTTCATCTCCCAAATCTTCGGAACAAAGGGGATCTTGACCTAGCCCGGATCCTTCTCCACATAATCGTTCCATTTCTTTGGAAAAGATCTTTTTCTGTGATCCGATCTTGCTGTCATTTTCCACAAATAATGTAGTCTCGAGGGTTTTTGTGCAAAAGTTACCGCTTAACCCTAGGGTTCTGACCCCGCCTTTAAATAGCAGGCATATGGCCCCCAGGGCTCATTTGCACCCTGCTCTCCCCACTTCATCTTCCTCCTCCATTCTGAGCTCCAGAGCTTCACCTTTCTTCCAGCGCCGCCGCGATCGGAGCTTCACAGGCGTCCGCCTCAAGATGGGAAAAGAGAAAACTTTGGTATCCAAAGCTGGCGGAGCGGGGAAGAAGAAGAAGTCCGGAGGAGCTTTCAGTTCTTGCGTTGTCGGTTCTGGGAGGAACAAAATACAAGTGAACTGGTGCAAATCTGAGATGACCCAAGGCCGGCTCACGGAGATGGAGGGATCCGGGCTTCTGCCTTCAGGTTTATCTTGGCGAGCTCCGGGAAATGAGATCCGGCCCGAACCTGGGCCGGGTGAGGGAATTATTTTCAAAGCCCATATCCTCCGTGGGTTTCGTCCACCCGGTTCTCTCTTTTTTTGCCGGCTCTTGGCTTACTATGGCCTTCATCCTCAAGACCTCCCACCAAATTCCATTTTAAACGTTAGCAACTTCGTAGTCCTTTGTGAGGACTACCTCCAAGTAGAGCCAAACCTAGACCTTTTCATCGAATACTTTTACTGTAACAAACACCCTGAGGTATCTGGGGGTGAACTTATACACTGTGTGGGGGGTCTCGTTCCAGAGACGAAAAGACATCGCCTACCCAGGTATTTCTCTTGCAAGTCATCCCAAGTTGTGGCACAAATCCTACTTTTACATCAAAAGTACCACTCCTGAAGGTGAACCGGCTCTTCCGGGTTACCGTCCTGAACGCTTAGTTTATACTAGCATGATGAACTCCTACGCCAAGCCTGCCGATCGAATCAAGATCCGGCCTCTCCTAAAACGTGTAACCTCGTTGATAGTTCACGGGATTACAGGTTTAGATTTGACAAAAACCTGGGTAGACTAGCGAATTCAACCACTTAATATCCGGAGCTGGTTATTCCATGAGTATTCCGGTTCATTAGATTCCATGCGATATTCTGAGTCCATAGTTTCAAAGTCTAAGATGATAACCTCCCTGAAACTCCTGGTTGGAGTGAAGCAAGAAAAATTCTTCGAAGTTGGTCTGGAACCCTTCTAACCCGGCTCCTCCCGTAAGTTTTCATATCTTTGTATTTTTTTCCTCTTCCATTATTCTTTTTAACTACATAGGTTCTAACCTCGTCGTTATTCCGGTTCTCAGGTTAACGATCCTTTCTTGGACTACTACCGAAGAACCGGCTTCACCACCTGAAGACGAAGAATCCGAAGAACCAAGCGACGACTAGGAAGAGGTTTCTGAATTTGATCCCTCGTCCAATTGCACAACCAATTTGCTGACGCTGATTACTCGCAGGATGAGCAAGAGGAATAGGTTGCCGGGTTAGGCGGTGGCCAAGCTGTTGACGAAGAACCGGGTCATGAAGTTTCGGATCAAGCCATGCCGGATCTTGATCCCTCTACTCCCATTACTGGTTCCAACCTGGTGGCCAAAAAAGAGTCCCACGCAGGCCAGAAGAGGACCTGGCAGGCTGTCGCAAAGGTGCCTATCTCTAGACTGTCAAAAAATCCTTTGAAAACATCCTCACACACACAGAAAACGCAGGAGGATGAGGAGGGCAGAAAGAGAAGAAGGACCCACAGCTCTGGCTCCAACGAGTTAGAAACAGGTTTGCCTGAGAAAACTCCCACTCGCCGGGTCTCCAAAATCCGGGTTTCGCCCACTGCTTCACACCCCTTAGGCGGATAAGTGAGGCCAGAACTGAGTCGTCCTTTTCATTCAGATTCCCCGAACTGAGACTCGTCCCATTTCAGCGGGGCTAGCTCATTCTCCATTAACTCTGGGTAAGCTAACTTTCCTTTCCAGATTTGCTAAGACCTTAATCTTGTAATGTAATTCAGAGCTTTTTTCCTTTTGCAATAGAAATCAAGCTGTACTAAAAGTGAACCATGTTTCATCTGCTGCTCCCTCCATAAACGTTGAGGAGAAAACTGTTGAGGAAGAAAATGATGAACCGACCGCTCCCTCGCCGGGTCACTTGGATGTTATGGCTGAAGAACATGAAGAGGTGAACCCGGTTGATGATAACCCGAGTAGTGATCCTCCGGTTGAGGAGGTAAATATTCAGGACCCGGATGTGGTTATAACCGGATCTCAGGCTGTTGAGGTTACTGGACCATCCACTGTTCTCTCCAAAGTCATTGAAGACCCGAAAGTAAAGCTGGAAGACAAAAGATCTACTCCTAGCCTGAATATTGAAGGCCAGGACTTTGACACACTTGTTCAAGAGCTCTCTGAGAACCGGCGCCGTGCTGATGGTATCATAGAATTTCCGAAACAGAAATATGAGGTAACCTCGATATTCATAACCTGTATCCGTCAATCTTCTATTTTATATTTGTAATATATACTTGGAGACTTGTTACTGAATAGTCGTAGACTGAATAGCTTGTAATCTGAATAACTGTAACCTGAATGGCTGTAACCTAGATAGCTGTAACCTGGAAAGCTGTAGCCCCCAAAGGCCGGTTTATAATGGCATTATAAGCCGGGACTTTGAGATGCTTTTGTTCTTAATTGTTTTAAGTAAAATTAAAACATTGTAGCCCCCAAGTGCCGGGTTGCGAGCCTGGAGCTAGCCGGGACTTAATCATAGGTTATAGCCCACCTCTTAAATTTGAAATACTATATCCCCCAAGTGCCGGGTTGCGAACCTGTAGCTATCTGGGACTTAACTTTTCCTTAGAAACTGTAATAAGTTCACCAGTATCCGGGTTGTAGTTGCATAATCCGGATAATTGTCAATTTACAACTGAACCTTTGAACTTGAATATTTTTGAAGAGTCTGGAATCCTCGTCTCAAAACGAGGTTTCTAATTTGAAGAACCTACTTGCACAAGAGGCCAAGAAGACTGAGGAGGCCAGGACCCGGCAGAAAGAACTAGAAGAACAAATCACTGAGGCAGCCAAGACTTGGTCTGATCTGCAGCGGGATTTTGAAACCCGTGAGAAAAATCTCGTAACCAGGGCAAAGACTGCGGAAAAGGAACTAGAGGAGACCCAGACCCATTTCACCAAGGTCACAGATCTGCCGAGAGATATCACTTGCAGTGTTTTTGGTGAGTTTACCCAGCTTATCATCCCCTTCGATTTATTGTATGTCCAATGTTGTATTCCCTTTTTCCTTTTTATCAATCAGCTTGACTTAGATCACAAATTTTTTGTAACCTGGAATAACCTGAAACTCCCAGACCTGAAACTCAAGGCCTTGTTCACCCTGATCCGGCAGTTATACAGTGAAGGTGGAGAATGTATCAAAGCTGTTCGGAACTGGGATGCTCCGCCTAGAAGGCTTAGCGAAATACTTGTGGAGCTAACTCATGTCCCTCAGTGGATAGAAGAGCATACACTCTCATCCTGTTGCCGTGGAGCCATCAAGGTCATGTCACTAGCGTAAGCATATCATCCAGAACTGAAGCCGGATCTTCTTGTGGGAGGTTTCCCAGAATACAAAGCGGATATGTCAAAGTATGAGAAGAAGGACTTCGCCAGGATTGAAAAAGAGTGTCGTTTCTATGCTTGCACCATTGCTGAGAAGCTAAAACTGAAGGACCTGTGCTCGGGTTATAATTCTTCTGGTGAACGAAAAATGCCTTTTACTCCTCTGGATATGGCTGCTGTTCGACAAGCCCCTCCCAAGAGCCGGCTCTCGATAGCCTCCTCATCTGGTGCGCCTCAGTCGGTTACTCCTTCTGTTTCTGCTCCACCACGCCCCTTATATGAATCGGAGAATGTTACTGATGCTCTGGCTCAGCTAGAGAGGAAGTACGTCCCTGCAGATGAAGTCGAAGGAGCGATCCAGGCCCCAGCTGACCCGGAGACTGAAGACCTAGCTCCTCAAGACCTGGCAGATCAGGACCCGTCCTAGCAGAAGGGAAAATCCGCTGCAGTTTGATCATGTGACTTTTTGCAAACGAAATAATTCGACCCTGTTGGGTCTGTAATAGGCTAGATAAACTGTTTTATTTCTAGTCCTATTTTTTGAAGGTGCATGTGTGCACCTACGCTACAATTTGGTGTGTAATAAACCGGATTTCCTTTGAGTTTATGGAAATCATATTCGGGTTTCCTTTTACTTGAAGATGAAAATTTCCTTGACTTGGTTCTTCTTTGCTTTTTTAGCTCAGCCGGTTTTCGCATGACTTATTCTAGTGTGTACAACTCTGGGAGTTCAGGGTCGTAGTAACCTGGTTTGCCGGGTTATAATAAACCGGTATTGCCGGGTTATATCATGATTGACTCAACCACGCTTAAACATCTAGATCATAAAAACGCGTGTAACCACTGACTGGCAGGCAAGTATAACCAATATATTTTGGCATATGCCAGATTCTTGAGATATAGACTGTGCTCTAGCATCAGCCCCCAAGTAATCATATAGAAATAACATTGTAGCTCAATTTGATAGGGATAGGCTAACAAAGTTCAATAACTCAGATGTTGCTAACATTGCCTTTCATTGTTAAAAGATAACATAGTGATTACAATGATCATATGTATAATATGGCCTCAACTGGGCTATGTTCCATGGTCTTCCAGTTTCTTCCTCATATGTGCGAGATTTATTAGCATCACGCATATCAATGAGATAATAGGACCCATTGTGTAGCTTTTTACTTACTACAAAGGGTCCTTCCCATGGAGGACTTAGCTTATGCATCCCATCTTTCTCCAGAATTAATCCTAAAACCAAATCTCCTTCTTGGAAACTCCGAGTCTTGACTCTGCGGCTATGATAGCGACGCAGGTCCTGCTGATATATAGCTGACCGAGATGCTGCGAGGTCACGAGCTTCTTCTAAAGCATCTAATGAGTCTTGACGAGCTAACTCATTATTGGTTTCCACATAAGCAGTCACTCGTGGTGAATCGTTGTAACATCCCCAATTTTTGCTAAATTAGGGTTGTGGTGTTGTTGGCATCTCATACATGCATGAATCAAAAATTCAAATCATATTTTAAACAATTTGGTTTGTGAATTCAAATGGTTTGAGAAAATTTCCAGCAGATAGTACTTCAAATGGGTTCCAAAATTTTGCATTGAAAAATATTTCTTATACACCAAAGAAAAACATGGTTAGGTTGGAAATTTTGCAAGGTTTCCAAAACTTATTTTTGCCAAATTCTATCATTGCAAAAAGGCCCTCAAAAGTTGGTTTTCTGTTCTATTTTTTAATGGAAAGGACCTCTCTGCAAATCCCCAGTTTCTTCCAGGGGGTTATCCGCGAAATCGGTTTTGGCGTCTTCTTCCTTGTCGCCGGCCAGGGAGGCAACCGCGCCGCCGCCTCCACCTTCTGTTTCCCCTCTGTTGACGTGGAGGCTTAGAAGGCCTCGAGGAGCCGTCTGGATCGATGCCTCCTCGCAGAATACCCCTCCCGAGCTCTCTCCCTCCCTCTGTACCAAACCCTAACCGCACCATGGCCGCCGCCGTTTGCCGCCCTCTCCGGCCACCTCGGGCCGAATTGAAGCCATCCCCGGAACCGCCGTGGTCTCTTCTTGCTCCCTGACGAGCCTCGTTTGGTGGGAGGATCCCAACCGCGCGGATTGAACATTCTTCTCCAACTCCGGCCGCGGCCGCCGTGCATGAATCCGTCGCCGTTGAGCTTCCTCCGGCCTACCCGATGGTTCCATCGCCTCCGTGGTGAGTCCCTGGTCCTCCTGGACCTCCTCCTTTCTCCTCCCTCGCTCTGTTTCGAGCTCACGGCGTTGGCCGCTCGTCGCCGCCGCAGAAGCGCCTCGCCGCCGCGCCTCCGGCGACCGTACGCTGGTGGCGCCACCCCTAGTTGGTTCGCCTCGTCGAGGACGACCTTAAGAGCCCACCTGCGCTTCGCGGGATGCGGTGGTTCGCCGCCGAGGAGCTCATCCGAGCCCGGCCGGCCAGTTGCTGATGTCATAATGACATCAGCATGGCATCAGCAGGCCACGTGTTGGCTCCAGTTTTTTTCGGAGAGTTTTATTTAAATAAAACGTTTAAATTGACACGTGGGCCTTCTTCTGTTTAATAATCCAGAAAATGTTTCAATATTGGAAAATCCATAAGTATTGAAATATTAATCAGAAAAATGTGATAAAAATATGGTTGTGTTCAGAAAAATAAACTCTACCCAACTATGCCATTTCCATATATGTTTGACCAAGTTGGAAAATGAGTATTATTTAATGCTGTTTAATTCATTTAAAATAGAAAAATAAGTTTTTATTCACTAAAATTAGAAAATTAAAAGTTATATATCAAATTGCTCAAAATGACAAGTACAATCTAGTTATGATGTTTTCAAACTCTTTTGAGCACTTTAAATTGCACTCACTTTTATAATCGTCCGAAACCCCCTCCGGTGTCTATTTCGGGATAAATCCAGTAAAAATACATATATGTCATACGAATCCTAGCAACCCAACGATCATGCTTAGGGCTTTATTTCAGTGCATTAACCTGCTCATGCATACATATTGCGCATTGCATCGATGCCATGTTTGATTGTTGTTTTTCTCTTTCGGTGTTGTTTCCCCCTCGGTAGAACGTGACTCCGAAGAGAAGGCCAACAATTCCATGACGAATACTTGATCCTAACCGACAAGTCAAGCACTTATTCCTGAAGACTTTATCTGGTTTTCTTATAACCAAGGCAAGCATAACCTCTTATCTGCTCATATATGATTTCAAAGTGATTTCAATCTCGTACTTTGCATTCGGTTCCAAACTATTTGATGTCAGTAGATAGAGTTCTCCTATATACTGCATAACCTAGATATCCTGATCCACTTCACCTAACAGCTACAGGTTCGTTTGTGCGCGCTCCGCTAAACCTTGTGAGTCCTGCTTAGCCATGCCTAGTTGATGAATCTGGTCAATGCGTGAATCTACTATGTCAGGTGTTTATGGTTTGAATTACCTTTGATAACTTGACTAATCACGGCATGGATGTGAGGCTACAATGGGTTGTGGCGTTTTGTCCTGTTCATGCCCCTAGGAGCAAGTTCTCGCCTTCGAGCCAAGACTGAGCGTACAGCCACACGTGGGCCGATGAACCCCGCCCGGCTAACTAACTTGTTTAACCTTATCCATGAGCCACGTAGTTTGAGCTTTCCATCTGCGTGTGAGTCGGAAAATGTTTTGGAGAAAACTAGGCCGTGACCGGGACAAGTGATGGACGTACACGGATCTTGTTCCTGACTCACAGAACAGGTGCCGTCAGGAGGTGGCCAACTCCCTGTTGACGGGGTGGCCCTGTTTGGGTTGACTCATGGATATGGTTCGACAAGGTAAAGGTCGGGAATCGACCACCCTCTGCCGGCACTTCCCGGACTAGTGCCAACCCGGTGGCACTAAGAGTCGGTTGGTACGTGTGGGTAAAGTTGTACACCCCTGCAGGGTTAATTCTTTTCGAAAAGCCGTGTCTGCGGTTAAAGACGACTTGGTGACGGATTCTGTGATCATAGACAACATAAACGGAATGCTTAAAACTTGTTGATAACGGATGAAGGATGCCTCCTCGGATATGCCGAGAGGGGTTACCTTGTAGCATGAGATAGTGTGGAACAACTGGAGGAGGTGATCTTTGAAGCACGAGGTGCTGAAATGATTTGGTGGATTAAAAGATGATGATATCAGTAGTTGAGTAGCTTTCTCATCTGTTTTCAAAATACTCCATGAGACGTGCTATTCCTTCCTCAACTTGCAAAACAAAGATTGCTTTACGCAAATCAGCCTTCATGAAACCCTATTCGAAATAGCAGATATATAATAGGTTAACTAAGTCTTGTTGAGTACCTCCCGTACTCAGGTTTGCTTAATTTTGGTTCAGGAGAAGATCTCACATCGGTGGTGATTCAACGTGGACATCGATGAGTAGTTTGGGGTTCCCAGGTAGCAGCCTAGAATCTATGGGCTGGGACGTCGCCTTATGTTGCGGCCTCTTAGGCCTTTTTGGTTCTTGTTGTTTAGCAACATAATTTGCCTTCCGTTGTCTGATGTAATGTTGGGTCGTGTGACCTCTGCTTGTAAGCTATACTCTAGTAACGCATGTTTAATACAAGTTTCATGTCTAGAGTGCTGCTTTGATCGGTTGTTGGTTTCGAGCTCATTGTTATACAGTATTGGCTATGCCTGCATAGTTGTCGCAGTCGAGGGGTTGTGGAGCCGATGATCCATTTCCGAGCCCGCCTGTCGATGTGATCGGCCTGGGGCGAGGTAACCCCAGTAACCCTCGATTGTTGTTGCACTTTCTGGACACATAGCATCTATGTATAGATTTGGTCCCGTATCCTTCAGTTTCATTCGATTCGTGGACGCTTTGATATGCATAATTGGTTATGACTAGCATGGGTACAAGGAGTAGTAGACTGGGGATCCGGACTACGTGCCGATGAATCCAGTCTGCCTGCCGTTGTTTGTTGCGGCCGGGGCTGGTAACCCTGAAGCCCTTGTGAGTCCATGGCTAGGAGCACATAACAGTATGTATATCTTTGGGTCCGGGGTCGTGACAAGTCTTGGTATCAGAGCAGGACTGCCTGTAGGAAAACCTTACTGCTTGGTCGATGTCGAGTCTAGTGATTGTGAAAACTATTTGAAACTTCAAAAGGATTGGGAAAACCTTCTTAGGATTCTTTTTACTCCTTATCTGGTATCGCTCTAACTCTGGGTCACCTTACCTGTTTTGATTTGAAAAGGTTTTGCTATCTCTTCTAGTCATTCAAAATCTAGGTGCCTTTTCTGGCAAGGACGTCTTTTAACCAAGTTGACCTAGTTATGAGTTTCTAGAGTCGTGTGTGTTCCGTTAACTCTTAAACTGGGAGATTTCCTTCCCGTTCTAATCTCTCAGAGTTGTGTGGATTCCACATTCTTATATGTTTCAAAGTTCTAAATCCTGAACCTCGAGATCTGCTTTTCATCTCGAATGCATCCGTTATCCTTTGCTCAAGTTCTTCCGGAGCTATGCTTTTCTTTTGAAAGATACTTCGTAATTGCTATTCGTAGTGTCCTTCAAGGCACTAAGATAGTAGTTAATCCTTTTCAATGTTTTCAACCTTGGACTTGAACCGAAGGTCCCGGAATGTGCTGAATTGTGGTGAGTTGAGGCATGTGGTTTCTTAACCATGTGATGCTCACTCTATCAGTACAGGATGCTGACCTTTAACCCAAGCTCTGTTTCGTTGAATCCTGAGGAATCTGTTTTACCTCGGGATGGTTAGGAAATTTCAACTCTCATAGCCATAGGTTTGCTCTTGCAATCAGAAGGGATCACAACAAGGGTGATCGTCATGGCTCCACATCTTTGTTCTTATTTCAACTATACCAACCTTTTGGCATGGGTTCTACAAATGAGTATCACCCTGTGCATCCAACGTGATCTCAGGACTTTCCAGAGCACGTTCCTACTCTTTAGTTGCTTTCTGAACTCCGTCCGTTGTTTTGGACACCAAGTTGCATATGCGTGTTGGAGTCTTCCAATTCATCTGCTCTTGTTTTGCATCAGAATATTCCACCTTGGGATGCCAGGAGAAACAAACTCCAGTACCTCGTTCATCTCCAGGACCAGGTCAAAGTTTTGTAATCCACAGATTGAAGAAGTTTTATCAGCTTCTGTTCTGTTCTACCTTCGAGTATCACACTCTTTTATATCAAGAGGCTATGTTAAATTTCATGGCCTTATCGATGAAGTGATGCTCTTACACATTTTCACTCCTCTTCCTCCAAGCTTGAATGCTTGAGTATGATGGGTCAGTGCATTGATGTGTGTATCCGCTATTCCTAGCAATTCTTATTGCTTCGAAAAAGCTAAGAAAACATCTGTATTCTTCTTAACACTAATGGTCACCCGGTCTCTGTTTGAAGTTGACTTTGTTACCAAATCTGTTCATTCCGGTGCACATCCTTGGTCAAAGAGTTAGGTTCATGCCAAAGCTCTCCAGACCATATCAGTTGCTGTGAAAAGCAAGCTTCCTTCCAAACTCTAAGACATACTCGTAGGTTGTGATATTCTGGTTGCCTTTCTAGAAGTATCACCAGGTTTTACCTGACCGGGATGTCTAAACAAGGGGTAGTTTGAACTACTCTTTTCTCCAAGAAAACTCCGCTGGACACCCTGGACAAGTAGGTTGAGCTTAAACAACAACTTGGAGAGTTGAAAGACAAGAGCTCCGCCTAACTTGATCCTCTGTTAAGGGATGTCTAGTTTCCTTTGTGGTGAAGCAAGATAGTATCTCCGTAGTGGACATGCTATAATTTCTACCTTGGTTTGAATTGGGCTATCGTCAAATCGAGAAAAGATCCAAGTCCTATCTCGATGGTGTTTCCACTCATGGTATTTTACCCGAGTACACCTCATGTCCTTTGGTCTGACCAATGTATTGCCTTGTTCATATATCATATGAATCCCTCCTCTTGGAGAGTTTTGATAAGGGTGCTGTCAAGCCCATCGATGACATTCCTATTTTCTCAAGTTGCAAGAGGTTCATGTGGAACAAACGGCAACAATATTGGAAACTTTCGAGAACCATCTTTGTGTCATCACGAAGTTGGGTTCTAGATGTTCGAAGTAACCTACTCCGGTTCATGTGCATATGGTGAAAGCTGTCGCCATGGATCCGAGTAGAGTTTTCTTGTTCCTTCGGGAATAATCCCAAGTCGGTCATGCATGTGTGGACTATTCTTGAGATGGTTGGTTGTTACCTCCGTCTACTGGAAGAAGTTTCCATCCACGTTAAGCCGCTGACTGATCTTTCGTAAAAGAGAAGAAGTTTAAGAACTTCGTTATCTTTGTTATCATCTTCCCAACCAGGACTCCGATGTATTCTTTTGCAATTAGTCCATGTAGGTGCAACCGTCTTTCGCAAGATGCTAATACATGAGTTCTGCAATCTCGCTCATCTTTTTGAGCTTGACATCGTAGTCCATATCTTGAGAATCCAGTAAATGTATCGCGTTGGTAACCGGTGCAATCTCTTCGCTCAAACATATCGAGTCTGAGTTATCAATCCACTAACCAGAGCTGAATCTCAAGCAGCAACGATGGTTGGTGTTTCCTCAAGGGTATTGGATTAGGTCCATTTGAAAATACGGCATGGTTGATGTTGTGGTTGACACAATTAGCCGGAAGACCTAATATCATATCCCTCTGAATCCGTAAGAACAACCACTCCCCGTGAGAATTCTTGTCTGGCTTATTCTAACAAGTTTCCTCCCCGTTCTTCCAAACCGGAGTTTTACTTTCACTTGATGACCTATAGAAGGCTTGTCATGAGCCTGATACTGGTATCTAGAACGTCCAAGATAACTTGGAAGTTGATCTTTCCAATATCCTTCTAACAATCCTACCAATCTTTGTTCTCGTGAAGACAAGTTCACCATGAGAACCATCTCGTGGTGCTTTGTAATCACCTTCGATCAGTTCCCTTTTTCAAGTTGGTTGTACTTGAAGTTTTGATCATCGGACACATTGTGTGAATTTGTCAGTCACTTCAGCCATGGGATCTTAACCATGTGGTAAACGTATTGCTACGTCCAATCCACGGTAGAAAGAGATTTCCTATTCCATTCCGGTGTTTCAATCCCCGTTGGTTATCCATTCTTATCGTGTGACCAAGAATTCTCATTCACTACGGTGTTTCACTATCCTTTGGTTACTCATCTTCTGTCGTGAAGTAACATTCCTACCTGTGACAAAGTTTTCGACAAAATTTGACGGAATGAAAGTTCCGTTATCTTCCGTGTCCACTCCGAAGAGTGAACATGATTTCGTATCAAATTCTCTCCGATGCACGATTACAGTGTTTTCTCGTGTTTTCCCTCGTCTACGGATATTACTTTGTGGTATCCAAGACCAAACTTTCTATCTTGGTTTTCTATTTGAAGAAACCTCGATGTCATAAGTTGTTCACCATTTCTTTTTCCAAAAGGATTTGAAGTCTTGTGCAAAGCTCATATTCTAAATCCTTTCAAGACCAATCGTCCGCAAACTTGAAACCTTCTCATATTCCCTCCGTTACTTTGATGTGTTTCATGCCTGTTAACTCAAAAAGTTCTTTATGAACATCCTGTCATGAGTTATCCATGAGATACTCGATCTTCGTGAAGATCATTTCCCAAGAGTTTCCCTCTTACCTAAGGTGTATCCGTTCAATACTTCAAGATGCTACGGATCAACCTCTTCGAGAAGAGAACCGTAAGGTTCGAGAAGATCGTTCAAAACCGGTGTTCCTTCTTTCTTCTCCTTCGGGAATCTCGGGACGAGATTCTTGTAAGGGGGGTAGATTTGTAACATCCCCAATTTTTGCTAAATTAGGGTTGTGGTGTTGTTGGCATCTCATACATGCATGAATCAAAAATTCAAATCATGTTTTAAACAATTTGGTTTGTGAATTCAAATGGTTTGAGAAAATTTCCAGCAGATAGTACTTCAAATGGGTTTCAAAATTTTGCATTGAAAAATATTTCTTATACACCAAAGAAAAACATGGTTAGGTTGGAAATTTTGCAAGGTTTCCAAAACTTATTTTTGCCAAATTCTATCATTGCAAAAAGGCCCTCAAAAGTTGGTTTTCTGTTCTATTTTTTAATGGAAAGGACCTCTCTGCAAATCCCCAGTTTCTTCCAGGGGGTTATCCGCGAAATCGGTTTTGGCGTCTTCTTCCTTGTCGCCGGCCAGGGAGGCAACCGCGCCGCCGCCTCCACCTCCGGTTTCCCCTCTGTTGACGTGGAGGCTTAGAAGGCCTCGAGGAGCCGTCTGGATTGATGCCTCCTCGCAGAATACCCCTCCCGAGCTCTCTCCCTCCCTCTGTACCAAACCCTAACCGCACCATGGCCGCCGCCGTTTGCCGCCCTCTCCGGCCACCTCGGGCCGAATTGAAGCCATCCCCGGAACCGCCGTGGTCTCTTCTTGCTCCCTGACGAGCCTCGTTTGGTGGGAGGATCCCAACCGCGCGGATTGAACGTTCTTCTCCAACTCCGGCCGCGGCCGCCGTGCATGAATCTGTCACCGTTGAGCTTCCTCCGGCCTACCCGATGGTTCCATCGCCTCCGTGGTGAGTCCCTGGTCCTCCTGGACCTCCTCCTTTCTCCTCCCTCGCTCTGTTTCGAGCTCACGGCGTTGGCCGCTCGTCGCCGCCGCAGAAGCGCCTCGCCGCCGCGCCTCCGGCGACCGTACGCTGGTGGAGCCACCCCTAGTTGGTTCGCCTCGTCGAGGACGACCTTAAGAGCCCACCTGCGCTTCGCGGGATGCGGTGGTTCGCCGCCGAGGAGCTCATCCGAGCCCGGCCGGCCAGTTGCTGATGTCATAATGACATCAGCATGGCATCAGCAGGCCACGTGTTGGCTCCAGTTTTTTTCGGAGAGTTTTATTTAAATAAAACGTTTAAATTGACACGTGGGCCCTCTTCTGTTTAAGAATCCAGAAAATGTTTCAATATTGGAAAATCCATAAGTATTGAAATATTAATCAGAAAAATGTGATAAAAATATGGTTGTGTTCAGAAAAATAAACTCTACCCAACTATGCCATTTCCATATATGTTTGACCAAGTTGGAAAATGAGTATTATTTAATGCTGTTTAATTCATTTAAAATAGAAAATAAGTTTTTATTCACTAAAATTAGAAAATTAAAAGTTATATATCAAATTGCTCAAAATGACAAGTACAATCTAGTTATGATGTTTTCAAACTCTTTTGAGCACTTTAAATTGCACTCACTTTTATAATCGTCCGAAACCCCCTCCGGTGTCTATTTCGGGATAAATCCAGTAAAAATACATATCTGTCATACGAATCCTAGCAACCCAACGATCATGCTTAGGGCTTTATTTCAGTGCATTAACCTGCTCATGCATACATATTGCGCATTGCATCGATGCCATGTTTGATTGTTGTTTTTCTCTTTCGGTGTTGTTTCCCCCTCGGTAGAACGTGACTCCGAAGAGAAGGCCACCAATTCCATGACGAATACTTGATCCTAACCGACAAGTCAAGCACTTATTCCTGAAGACTTTATCTGGTTTTCTTATAACCAAGGCAAGCATAACCTCTTATCTGCTCATATATGATTTCAAAGTGATTTCAATCTCGTACTTTGCATTCGGTTCCAAACTATTTGATGTCAGTAGATAGAGTTCTCCTATATACTGCATAACCTAGATATCCTGATCCACTTCACCTAACAGCTACAGGTTTGTTTGTGCGCGCTCCGCTAAACCTTGTGAGTCCTGCTTAGCCATGCCTAGTTGATGAATCTGGTCAATGCGTGAATCTACTATGTCAGGTGTTTATGGTTTGAATTACCTTTGATAACTTGACTAATCACGGCATGGATGTGAGGCTACAATGGGTTGTGGCGTTTTGTCCTGTTCATGCCCCTAGGAGCGAGTTCTCGCCTTCGAGCCAAGACTGAGCGTACAGCCACATGTGGGCCGATGAACCCCGCCCGGCTAACTAACTTGTTTAACCTTATCCATGAGCCACGTAGTTTGAGCTTTCCATCTGCGTGTGAGTCGGAAAATGTTTTGGAGAAAACTAGGTCGTGACCGGGACAAGTGATGGACGTACACGGATCTTGTTCCCGACTCACAGAACAGGTGCCGTCAGGAGGTGGCCAACTCCCTGTTGACGGGGTGGCCCTGTTTGGGTTGACTCATGGATATGGTTCGACAAGGTAAAGGTCGGGAATCGACCACCCTCTGCCGGCACTTCCCGGACTAGTGCCAACCCGGTGGCACTAAGAGTCGGTTGGTACGTGTGGGTAAAGTTGTACACCCCTGCAGGGTTAAATCTTTTCGAAAAGCCGTGTCTGCGGTTAAAGACGACTTGGTGACGGATTCTGTGATCATAGACAACATAAACGGAATGCTTAAAACTTGTTGATAACGGATGAAGGATGCCTCCTCGGATATGCCGAGAGGGGTTACCTTGTAGCATGAGATAGTGTGGAACAACTGGAGGAGGTGATCTTTGAAACACGAGGTGCTGAAATAATTTGGTGGATTAAAAGATGATGATATCAGTAGTTGAGTAGCTTTCTCATCTGTTTTCAAAATACTCCATGAGACGTGCTATTCCTTCCTCAACTTGCAAAACAAAGATTGCTTTACGCAAATCAGCCTTCATGAAACCCTATTCGAAATAGCAGATATATAATAGGTTAACTAAGTCTTGTTGAGTACCTCCCGTACTCAGGTTTGCTTAATTTTGGTTCAGGAGAAGATCTCACATCGGTGGTGATTCAACGTGGACATCGATGAGTAGTTTGGGGTTCCCAGGTAGCAGCCTAGAATCTATGGGCTGGGACGTCGCCTTATGTTGCGGCCTCTTAGGCCTTTTTGGTTCTTGTTGTTTAGCAACATAATTTGCCTTCCGTTGTCTGATGTAATGTTGGGTCGTGTGACCTCTGCTTGTAAGCTATACTCTAGTAACGCCTGTTTAATACAAGTTTCATGTCTAGAGTGCTGCTTTGATCGGTTGTTGGTTTCGAGCTCATTGTTATACAGTATTGGCTATGCCTGCATAGTTGTCGCAGTCGAGGGGTTGTGGAGCCGATGATCCATTTCCGAGCCCGCCTGTCGATGTGATCGGCCTGGGGCGAGGTAACCCCAGTAACCCTCGATTGTTGTTGCACTTTCTGGACACATAGCATCTCTGTATAGCTTTGGTCCCGTATCCTTCAGTTTCATTCGATTCGTGGACGCTTTGATATGCATAATTGGTTATGACTAGCATGGGTACAAGGAGTAGTAGACTGGGGATCCGGACTACGTGCTGATGAATCCAGTCTGCCTGCCGTTGTTTGTTGCGGCCGGGGCTGGTAACCCTGAAGCCCTTGTGAGTCCATGGCTAGGAGCACATAACAGTATGTATATCTTTGGGTCCGGGGTCGTGACAATCGTGACGAATATCACTTGGCAAAACTGCCTCTGCTCCATAGACTAGAAAGAAAGGGGTATAACCTGTTGATCTATTTGGAGTAGTTCGTATGCTCCATAAAACAGCAGGGAATTCTTCGACCCAGTAGCCTGCAGTTTTCTCCAATGGAACCTGAAGTCTGGGTTTTATACCTTTGAGTAATTCCTGGTTAGCCCTTTCTGCCTGTCCGTTAGACTGTGTATGTGCCACGGAAGCAAGGTCTAGCCTTATATGGTTCTGTTCAAAAAACTTCTGCATTGCTCCTTCTGATAAATTTGTCCCGTTATCCGTAATGATGCTATGTGGGTACCCAAACCTGAAAATCAGCTTTTTTAAGAACTTGACTGCTGTAACCGCCTCACATTTACTAATTGGTTCCGCTTCTACCCACTTTGTAAACTTATCAACTTCCACCAGTAGATGAGTCTTTTTATCAGTTGACCTTTTGAAAGGTCCTACCATGTCAAGTCCTGAAACTGCAAAAGGCCAGGTTATGGGAATCATACGCAAGTCCTGAGCTGGCACGTGATCATGTCTTGCATATCTTTGACATCCTTCACATGTTTTCACGATATGTTCTGCATCAGCATTCGCGGTTAACCAGAAAAATCCATGTCTGAAAGCTTTATTAACTAAAGATCTAGAGCTTGCGTGATGGCCACAGTCTCCTGAATGAATTTCTCAGAGAATTTGACATCCTTCTTCTGGAGAAACACATCTTTGAAAAATTCCAGTTGCTCTTCTCTTGTGTAACTCACCATTTATAATTTTATATGACTTGGATCTTCTAGTAACCTGGCGAGCTATAACCTCGTCCTGCGGGAGCTCACCTCTCGTAAGGTATGCCAAATATGGCTCAGTCCACTGTGGTATTATATGCAGAGAAGCTACTAATTCTGATTCTGGGTCTGGATTTGCTAAGTCTTCTTCTTTTGGGATTTTAACAGACGGACTATGAATTTCATCCAGAAAAACATTTGGTGGGACCTGCTTATTCTGAGAACCTAGACGTGCTAGAGCATCAGCTGCTTCATTGTGACGTCGATCGATATGATCCACCTGATATCCCTGAAAATGTCCAGCCAGCTGGGTAACTGCCCGTCTATAAGCTGCCATGACCGGGTCTTTAGAATCCCAGGTTCCTGTAACTTGTTGAGATACCAAATCAGAATCACCCAGACATCGAATCCGGGTTATGCTCATTTCTTTTGCAATGCGAAGCCCATGGAGCAAAGCTTCATACTCTGCTGCATTATTAGTGCATTTGAATGAGATCTGCAAGACATACCGAAACTTATCTCCTCGTGGGGATGTTAAAACCACACCAGATCCTGAGCCTTCCAGTTGTCGAGACCCATCAAAGTGCATAGTACAATAGTTAGTGTCTGGTTTATCCGGTGGAACCTGTAACTGTGTCCAGTCATTTATAAACCCGATCAAAGCTTGGGATTTTATTGTAGTCCTTGGCTCGTATTTGATATGATAAGGTCCCATCTCGATGGCCCATTTGGCAACTCTTCCTGTTGCTTCTCTATTTTGAATAATGTCAGACAGAGGCGCTGAACTAACCACAGTAATAGGATGTTCCTGAAAGTAATGTTTCAGTTTGCGACTAGCTATGAATACTCCGAAGACAAGCTTCTGCCAATGAGGGTAACGTTGCTTAGAATCTGTCAGGACCTCGCCGACGTAGTAAACCGGCCGCTGAACAGGACCTTCCTTGTCCTCCAGCTTACGCTCCACAACAACCACCACACTCACTGCCCTGTTATTTGCTGCTATGTATAGCAACATGGGCTCTTTTTCCTCAGGCGCAGCTAATATAGGTGCATTGGAAAGTTGTTTTCAAGGCCTCCAATGCCTCATCAGCCTCCTGATTCCATACAAAGGTGTCTATTTTTTTCAGCAATCGGTACAAGGGTATGGCCTTTTTGCCTAACCTTCTTATAAACCGGCTCAGGGCGGCAACACAACCTGTCAACTTCTGAACATCCTTCAGGAAAACTGCCTTTTTCAGGTTATGTATGGCCTGAATTTTTTCCGGGTTTGCTTCAATGCCTCTCTTGGAAATAATGAAACCCAACAACTTCGCAGCTGGCACACCAAAGACACACTTTGTTGGATTAAGTTTCATTTGGTACTTTCGCAGATTGGCGAACGTCTCTTCTAAGTCTGAGATCAAAGTGTCACCTTTGTGTGATTTGATTACTATGTCATCCACATAAGCGTGCACGTTCCGCCCAATTTGACTTACCAAGCACTTCTGGATACACCTTTGATAAGTGGCCCCTGCATTTTTCAAACCAAAAGGCATTTTCGTATAACAAAACGCTCCAAAGGGAGTAATGAACGGTGTCTTCTCTTGATCCTCTTCCTTCATTTTGATTTGGTGATAACCTGAATAAGCGTCCAGGAAACATAGAAGTTCACAACCGGCCGCAGAGTCTATAATTTGGTCAATACGGGGTAACGCGAACGGGTCTTTAGGACATGCTTTATTCAGATCTGTGTAGTCTATGCACATTCTCCAGGTTCCCTTTTTCTTGAGAACGAGAACTGGATTAGCTAACCATTTCGGGTGAAACACTTCTACGATAAACCCTGCTGCAAGTAACCTGGCAATCACTTCTCCTACTGCTTTTCTTCTCTCATCATTGAAATGACGAAGGAACTGACGAATAGGTTTCAAATCAGGATTCACATATAAGCTGTGCTCAGCAAGTTCCCTTTGTACACCTGGCATGTCAGAAGGTTTCCATGCAAAGATATCCCAATTCTCAGGGAGGAACTTCATGAGCGCGCTTTCCTATTTCTCTGTCATGTGAGCCCCCACGCTGAACTGCTTAGATGAGTCACCGGGGGTGAAGTTCACCAGCTTGGTGTCTTGAGCAAACTTAAATTTTAACTTGGACTCAGCTGATGGTTTTTTGAGCGAGGTCATACCTTCTGGATCAACTTGCAGTTTATACAATTTCAGCTCCTCTTCAGCGCAAGCTGTCTCTGCGTAAGTTGCATCACCTTCCTCACATTCCAGAGCTAGGTCTCTATCTCCATTAACAGTAATGTTTCCATTGGGACCTGGCATCTTTAGTTTGAGGTAAACATAGCAAGGTCTGGCCATGAATTTGGCATAAGCTGGCCGTCCGAACAGGGCATGGTACGGACTTTTGAATTTGACCACTTCAAAGGCTAGCATCTCTGTCCTGTAATTTTCAAATACCCCAAAAGCAACTTCAAGGAAGATTTTTCCGATAGGTTATGCAGACTTACCGGGTACGATGCCATGAAACACAGTCGATGATGGATGAAGTTGTTTCTCTTGCAGGTTCATCCTTTTGAACGTGTCGTAGTATAGTATGTTTATGCTGCTTCCTCCATCCATCAATACTTTATCTAACTTATATCCTCCAACTTGTGGAGCCACGACCAGATCCACTCCCCCTGGATTATCAACTCGTGGAGGATGATCATCCCTACTCCAGGTTATGGGTTGTTCTGACCAGTTAAGCCATCTAGGAACAACAGGAGCCACTGCGTTGACAGCGCGCTTCTATACCTTGCGTTCTCTCCTACGTGAACTAGTGGTGAATACATGATATTGACCTAAACTTAATTGCTTCGGATTTTTTTTAAAAATCGGAATTTCCTCCTTGGTGACTATTGCCCGGGTTAGCTCCCTGGTGACTCTGATTGGGATGACCCGGATTATGATTGTCGGGTCCCGAGCTACCAGGTCCCGGATGTCCACCTCCCATATTTCCTGGGTTGCCGCCTCCACCGTTTCCTGGTCCGTAATTATTATTTCCACTGGGTCTGAAGCCCTGCATGATGAAGCAGTTTTCCCAAGAATGATTTGCTACCTTTACATTTTTACTATGTCGGGGGCACGGACCTTTCAGGGCTTGCTGAGCTTGTGCAAAGTTGTTTGGCCTGAAATTTTGATTTCCCCTGAAGTTGTTGCTCTGACGTTGGCTTTTGTAACCTGTATTTGTGTTAGCCACCAAATCTGAAGTTCCCTCTCTGTTTTTTCGCTTGTTATTGCTATGGTTCTGAGGATTGTTGGTTCTCTGACTCGGTTTTGACTAACCTTGGTTCCAGTTTTCTATCCTTTGGCGGACTTCTCGTCATCTGAGTCTGCATCTTTGGTTTTGTCAGACTCCGCATATTTGGTCATGGCATCCATCAGCTCGCTCATGTCACTTACGTACCGCTTAATGCGTCCCAGCTTATGCTTCAAAGGGTCAAACCTGCAATTTCTTTCCAGTGCTATCACGGCTTGTTGTGCGGTGAGTCCGACAGACGAGTGGATGATCTCTGCCACCCGCTGAGACCAATGTTGAGCGGACTCCCCTTCTTTCTGAACACAGTTTTCAAGGTCTGTGATCGTCGTTGGCCGTTTACATGTGCCCTGAAAATTCTTGATAAACTGGTCCTTCAACTCTTGCCAGCTGTTGATTGAATTGGCGGGTAAGTTCTTTAACCAAGACTTTGCTGGCCCTTCTAACATCATGCTTAAGTAGCATGCGCACACCGCGTTACTTACTTACAATATTTCCATGGCCATCTCATAACCCTCTATCCAGTCTGCAGGCTGCATGTCAGGCGTATAATTCACAACTCTGCAATGTCCTTTAAAATCAGCTGGTATTCTCTCGTTCTTAATTGCAAGACTGAGGCACTAGATTCCAATTCTACGAGACCCGGCTTGAGCTGGGTTTCAGACCGTGGCTTGCACTGGGTTATGGACATGACCTGGATTCCTGTTTTCAGGTTCTGCGGTTCTATGTCCTGTATTTAAAACTCCAGGTGCATACGATACTGCTTGCCTAGGTGGGTTTGGATGTCGGTTAACATTTATGGATCCTGCTGGGGCTGGAGAATTTCCATGATGACTCCGGGGCAAAGTTGTCCTACTGTGATAAGGTGTTGAGTGTATCCTGTCCTGGTTACTGTAGTTTAACTGCTGAACCACCGCTGTTTAGAGCATCTCAATGGCCCTTCGAGCTTCAACTTCCATAGGGTTATTAGGGTCAACTGGAATTTGTGCCATACTGGTGGTTGCTGCCCAAATGTTATCCATCGGATTATTGAAGTGACCCGGTGGCGTATGAAACCTTTCTTGCACAAGCTGTGCTGGGGCTGGTACTGGATTTGGGCTCCCAAGCTGTTGAACGGGTGGCTGGAAATATGCTGGATGGACTGGAGTAGGGATAACCGGCGGGTTCGTATTATAATCTGGACCTGCCGGGTTATGAGCTACGGGGTTTCCTGTCGGAGATGTAAACAAGTTGTGTAGATTAGTAGGCTCGAGTCCTATACCGAACTCGTTATTCAGGCGAGTATGATGACGTCTATTCTGCATTGACGCTAGTTCTCTTTGCCTGAAGGTCAGGTGAATTCCTTCCCTCTCCAGACGTGTGGTCTCTTCCAGAACTTCTAACCGGGCTTTGTTTATGTAAGTGGCTTCTTTCTCAAACTCTTGACGAGCGTGAGTTATTTCCTGCCGGAGTCTCGCTATCTCTGTGTTATGTTGCTCCAGGTTCTACGGGATGATCGGTGTTGCCAGGATTTCGTTCAAAGAATCCATTGCAGCCATCAGCTCCGGCCTCGGGTTGTACAACGCAGGCCCAGTCAAGTCAACCACGGCTTCCCCTGGTCTTGTTGCTCTAGGTCCTGCCGATGGCGTCATCTCTGGTGCTCCTGGGGTAGCCGCTGGTTCAGTTGGTGTTGCGACTGTAACACCTGGTACTCCAAGAACCGGATTTGAGGTCGAAGCCTCGTTAGTAATTATGTTTACTTCCGAGTCATACCTGGGCTCGGTTGGCCGTGTGGGACCAGCCGTGTAAACGACAGCGTGGTGAGTTGCCTCATCGAAACCTGGAGCGTCTGATGGCTCCCAAGTGCAGGAGATCAATTGTAGTACTTTTCGAATTAGAAAGGTTGTCGAACCCACGGGGAGCAGAAGGAACTGTTAAGTAGAATAGCAAAGGAATAATAAAAGCAACAGGTGTTTTTGTGTTTCAATTGTGTAGTGCAAGTAAATTAAAATGCGGAAAGTAAATTGCAGCAAGTAGTAGGTATCAATGAGAGACAAAGCCCAATCCTCTAATGTGCAAGAGGACAAGCTCAAGTGTGTGTTTGTGTCTTATATGTGGAAAACGTTCCCGAGGGCTGCACGGTTTAGCTGGCATAGTGATTCATTGCATAACATGTTTGTATATATTGTCTAGTTTTAATCTTCTTTGGACGGAGCCACAAATAGGAATAGCAAAATAAATAAACTATCACCCCTTATGATGGATCACGTGGCCAATTAAATGACAGCACGAGAATTATTAAGACATGATGTCCCACCATAGCCTTATGCTCTAAGGTCCCCGATACAAGTACCCTCATAATGCGATTCAACAACTTTGTCTCAAGTTCCTGTCACCTAAAGACATCATCACGTGACTACACTACGGTGTTCTCCTATGAGCCCATGTAGGTGAAGTGTTGTACAGTCGACGTTCGTACAACACCATCATAGAATCACATAAAAGATAAATACTAGACCAAATAACAACTCATCTTATGTAACAAATCATTGCCAATTCATCCTATGCCCTCAGGAACATGCGGGAACTACTCACAAAGTGCAAACATGATCATGTATGGTGACATATGTGGTACAACACAATCTGAAACAATGGATTCACCACCAAATAATGACAAGTACTCAAACCCAAACATGCAACGTAGTACAATAACACGTATCTAGGGTGTAGCAATGATCAAACTATGAGGGGAACGGAGTGGATCACGGTGATGGTGATGGTGGAGATGCAGGTGCTGGTGAGGATGGTGATGGAGATGCCTCCTCCCATGCCAAGGAGGATATGGGGATGATTTCCCCCTTCTCCGGAGCTCCGGAGCAGCAGGATCTGTCTCCCCCGCGGAGAGTTTTGAGAGTTTCGCCGCCCTGGCGGCTCCGTCTCGTCTCGGGAAAATTAGGGTGTTCGTTTTCGGGGAATACGGAGTCGTCAGCAAAAAGACCTCGGGGAGGAGGTGCCGTGGGACCATTTGGGAACCCCACACGCGGCCAGGGAATCTGGCCGCGTGGGCTACCCTCTTTTGGGCCTCCTGGCCCTCCTCCTTTGTGTCTTGTGCCCACGGCCTTTCTCCCGAAGAAAAACTGACAGGGTTTCTTTCCTTTCGCAATTTGGATACCTGTAGCTCCTGAAACATCAAAGACATGAAAACAGGTGTTTTCTGACACCCAGAAATTAAATACCAAAAATAGGGACTTTGTAGGGAAGTCCCATAAAATCATCTAAAACATGCAAAACAATTACATAACATTGATAAAACATCCCAATAATGCCTACATGGAGGGTATAAATGATGATATAAAATGCATGTATCAACTCCCCCAAGCTTAATCCTTTGCTCGTCCTCGAGTAAATAAGGACATAGATCATTACATGCATCAATGGACTTATGGTTGATAAATAAATACGGGCATTGTATCATCATCATGTTCAGTTATAATGCAAGATGAATGAATAGAAATCATACACATAAGGATAACATATTCGAAGCTCTAGCAAACACCCCATACTTTTGAAAGCAAATAACCATTGTATGTTGGACAATCGAATTATACTCTTTAATTTGGAGAAAGATAAATGAGTAGAGGTAAAACATGATCAAGTCTCATTTAGTTTCCAAACTATTCAGCTTAAATTACTAATTGTAATGTGGCATCCATTGGGCTAAGACTCTCATTGCCCCTTTATCATTATCATCTAAATTTATGAATGTTGAAGTAATGTGGTTGACAAGGTGTTGGTTGAATGTCTCATGCCCCGTGAGTGTGAAAACCTACTCCATGATTACTCAACTTAAGATTCCTAATAAGCTTTGTACAATCATAATAAGTATTAATGACATCATAGAGAATTGCAAAGAGGTACCTCTTGCCCCATGACATAGAAACCAGCCCATATCACAATAACAAGATGAACAAACGGAGTAGACTCATCATCCTTTTTGTTTCATTCACTATATGCATAGCTTCTTATTTTATTGTAGGATGTGTTTGTAGAGTCCACTCTAGCTGTAAGTAAATTTCCACCATGATCAAGCATGGCTTGGGTTAGCGGCCCAATGCAATTTCTCTTGTCATATATACTTACTCATCAAAACTTACTATTCCTCTATTTCATTTCGGCATGACAGGAGTCCAAAAACAAAAGCACATGACATCAACTAAATATAAAATTTCTTTGTGCAATGTTGAAAGCTTTTCACATGATGCACGTGTTAGCCAACTCCCAACCAAAATCCTTGTCAAGCACAAAACTTTTAGCTCCCATTAATGGGTCATGTTTTTTAAGTGCAACAGAAATAAATGTGTGCATTCAAAAGTTCGTGAGAGTCTTATCCCAAATTCAGCACATGCCAATTGATAACATAAGCATCTTAATTTAGAGCATAAATGAAACTATAACATGGTGAACATGCTCGGAATAGCCATTAAGCTAATAGATAGATAGTGGATATATGTCATATTGAGATAATTCTACAATTGTCCAACACACTCAAGTTAATTAATTTCAAGGCAAGATGTGATTGAAACCTCTAAATATGCCATGCTCATTTGCATGAGTGTTACCCATAAATCCCCAAAACAAGGGAATCATGGATGACACCATACTTTATTATTCATTGATAAACCATAAGACTGGGATGCATGATAATGCTCAATGAGCTCACTCAAGCCTAAACGAAAACGATAACTAGATAATAAAAGAAAGACACACCAAAACTAGATAGACATGATAAAGCTGATAAAAGACGGGGGATAGGTGAAACTCCCCCAAGCTTAGATGGTTGCGGTAATTTCTTCATTCTCCCTTCTTCTCGTACTCAGCCCACCAATCTTTCTTCTTCTTCTCTTCATAGTTGTCTTCAAGCTCTCCAATGTTGCGCATCATGAGGTTATAGGCTTGCTCAAATGCTCCTGCAGCTTTTCCCAACCTTTCCATGAGGTCCTTCTCCACCGTCTCCTTGGGATTTTTCCACTCCGGGCTTGGTGCTTTCTTCTTGGGAAAAGGTGATCCCAATCTCCAGTGCAATTCTTCTCAGTGGGAGTTTCCCTGCCAATAAGAGGAGAAACTGCGTTTTTGCTAGCAAGTGAGTGCCTTGGAGCCTTCCCTCCGGTGCTCATACGTGCGGATTGTCTCTTGTTTCCAAAAGACATGTTCACCCGTACGCCAGCAACAAGGATTGGTGATAGAGGTGCTATTGCAAGAGGTGGTATGTCGAAGATGGCCTCGTCATCTTCCTCGTCAGGTTCTTCATCCATGATCTCGCGAAGCTCCACGTCCTCGTCATCCGAGTAGTCCTTCCTCTTTCTATTCCTCCTGTGGATGGATGTGGGGCTGTTGCCCTCAAGCTCATCATCATCATCGTCCATGGAGGTGCATTGGTAGGAGTCTCCCGAAGTCATGGCTTGGAAAACCTGTTAGACAGAATAAACAAAACAAAGATCATGCGAGAACTCTCGGTGCGGGATTAGATCGACAAAAGGGGGTATATATTGACGGTTTTTGGGGTAAGACGAAGCGTCGGAGTCGAAAACGAGACGGAACGGGACTCCGAGGTGGAAAAGGGGTACCTCCACGCGGCCAAGGAATCTGGCCGCGTGTGGGGTCCTCTTTTCCCCCTCGAGGTCCAATTCCTTCCAATTTTCTTGTCCCACATGTTAATTTCCATAAAAAATGAGTTTCGTAAGTTTTCAAGCAATTCCGAGAAACTTCCAAACACAATAATTGTAAATTATTGAATTTGGGTTTCTGAAACTGCAGGATCCCTTACAATTACCTCCTCCTGTGTCATTAACTTTATCTCCTCGATGGTTCCTATGAAGCTCTTTCCTGCAATATAATGTTTTAGGCGTTGTCCATTGACCACATGAGGTTTACCTTTCATATCACCGTGAAGACGGATGGCCCCCGAACGGTATACCTCCTGTACTACTAATGGACCCTGCCATTTTGAAGCTAATTTCCCTGCAAAAAACTTAAAACGAGAGTTGTACAATAGGACTTGATCACCTACTTTAAATTCCTTTCTTTTAATTTTCTTGTCATGCCAAATTTTAACTTTCTCTTTAAACAATTTTGCACTTTCATATGCTTCATTCCTCCATTCATCTAATAGATTTAGGTCAAGCAATCTCTTCTCCCCCGCTGTTTTTAAATCAAAATTTAATTTCTTAATAGCCCATCTAGCTTTATGTTCTAATTCAACGGGTAAATGACATGCTTTTCCATAAACCATTTTATAAGGAGACATACCCATAGGATTTTTATAAGCAGTTCTATAAGCCCACAATGCATCATTAATTTTAAGTGGACAATCAGATCTAGCTCTGTTTACTGTTTTCTCTAAAATAAGTTTAATTTCCCTAAAGCAGTTCTATAAGCCCACAATGCATCATTAATTTTAAGTGGCCAATCAGATCTAGCTCTGTTTACTGTTTTCTCTAAAATAAGTTTAATTTCCCTATTACTTAATTCAACTTGTCCACTAGTTTGAGGATGGTAGGGTGATGCAATTCTATGATTAACATTATATTTTCCAATGTTTTTCTAAGAACGCCATGCATAAAATGAGATCCACCATCAGTAATTAAAAATCTAGGAACACCAAATCTAGGGAAAATAATTTCTTTAAGCATTTGCATGGCTGTGGCATGGTCTGCACTCTTGGTAGGAATTGCTTCTACCCATTTTGTAACATAATCAACAACAACCAAAATGTGAGTATGTTTTGTACTAGATGCAGGAAATGGTCCCATAAAGTCAAAACCGCACACATCAAATGGTTCAAGTGGTAATGTATAGTTCATAGGCATTTAATTCCTTCTACCAATGTTTCCTACTCTTTGACATTTATCACAAGTTTTAACATATTCAGCACAATCCTTGAATAGAGTAGGTCAATAAAAACCACATTGTAATACCTTTGCTGCAGTACGATCTCCTGCATGATGTCCTCCATAGGGACTGTCATGACAATCTCTTATAATAGCCTGCTGTTCATGCTTAGGTACAAAACGCCTAATAATGCCATCAACAATTTTCTTCTACAAGAATGGATCGTCCCAAAAATAATGTCTAAGGTCATAAAAGAATTTCTTTCTTTGCTGCTAAGTAAATTGTGGTGGCATAACTTTCCCAACAATAAAATTTGCATAATTAGCAAACCAAGGAGATGCAACTTTAGCACTAGAAACACTAACAAGGTCAAGTTGTTCATTAGAAAAACTATCATTAATAGGAATAGGATCATCAGGTATATTTTCCATTCTAGAAAGATGATCAGCTACGGGATTATCTTCTCCTTTCCTATCTACTATGTGTAAATCAAATTCTTGCAACAAAAGTACCCATCTTATTAGCCTAGGCTTAGCATCTTTCTTATTCATCAAATATTTAATAGCAGAATGATCAGAGTGCACAGTGGCTTCTGAATCAATTATGTAAGATCTAAATTTATCACATGCAAATATTACCGCTAAAAATTCTTTTTCAGTTGTAGCATAATTTCTTTGAGAACCATCTAGTGTTTTACTAGCATAGTAAATAACATTCAATTTCTTATCAACCCTTTGGCCTAAAACAGCTCCAACTGCATAATCACTAGCATCACACATAATTTCAAAGGGCAAGTTCCAATCAGGAGGTTGAATAATAGGTGCAGTTATTAAGGCTTTCTTTAAAACATTAAAGGATTCTATGCAATCATCATTAAAAGAAAACGGAACATCCTTTTGCAAAAGATTGGTTAGAGGCTTTGATATTTTAGAGAAATCTTTAATGAACCTACGATAAAAACCTGCATGACCGAGAAAAATTCTTATACCTTTGATGTCTCCTGGATATGGTAATTTCTCAATAGCTTCAATTTTTGCTGGGTCAACTTCTATTCCTCTTCCAGAAATACGATGCCCAAGAACAATTCCCTCTGTTACCATAAAGTGACACTTCTCCCAATTAAGAACAAGGTGTTGGTCTTCACAACGCTGCAAAACTTTGTTAAGGTTGAACAAGCAATTATCGAAAGAAGTACCATACACCGAAAAATCATCCATAAAGACTTCCACTATGTTTTCAATATAATCAGCAAATATAGCATTCATGCATCTCTGAAAAGTAGCAGGCGCATTACATAAACAAAAAGGCATTCTCCTATAAGCAAATGTACCACATGGGCAAGTAAAAGTGGTCTGTTCCTGATCATCACTATGAACTGGAATTTGAGAGAAGCCTGAATACCCATCTAAATAACAAAAGTGAGAATGTTTAGATAATCTCTCTAGCATTTGATCAATAAAGGGAAATGGATAATGGTCCTTACGAGTTGCTTTATTCAATTTTCTATAATCAATGCACATTCTATAACCAACAACAGTACGTTGAGCAACAAGTTCATCATCTTTATTAGGAACCATAGTAATTCCACCTTTCTTCGGAACACAATGAACAGGACTAACCCATTTACTATGAGCTATAGGATAAATAATACCAGCCTCTATGAGTCGAATTACCTCCTTTCTTACCACTTCCTTCATTTTTGGATGTAGACGGTGTTGGAAATCAACAACAGGTTTAGCATCTTCTTCCAAATTAATTTTATGCATACATAGAGCTGGACTTATGCCCTTAAGATCATCAAGAGAATAACCAATAGCCTTACGGTGGGCTTTAAGCACATCAAGTAATTTCTCTTCTTCCTCAGCTGAAAGGTTAGCACTAATAATAACAGGATATATATTTTTCTTATCCAAGTATGCATATTTCAGATTTTCAGGCAAAGGCTTTAATTCAAAACTAGGATCTCCTTTAGGAGGTGGGAGTACTCCTAGATTATCAGGTGGGATATGCAATTGTAATTGTGGAGGTTGCTGCCATAATATTTGTTCTAAAGCTTCTTTTTCTGCATCATTAAATGGCTCTTCCTGATTAAGCATATAACGTTCCACCACGTCTGAGGAAGCTACAGCTATATGAGCAAGAGTTTCAATTATATCTTTAGATTTTGGTTCTTTCTTAGCAGGTTTATCAGCAAATTTAGAAAAATTAAATTCAAGTTTCTCTCCAGCACATTCAATAAAACCATTTCTCTAGGCAAATCAATTTCAGCACCAACAGTATGTAAGAAAGGTCTACCAAATATAATAGGACAGAAAGAATCTTGTGGACAACCAAGCACAATAAAATCAGTAGGATATTTTATTTTCCCTACCAATACTTCAACATCTCTAACAATTCCAAAGGGACTAATATAATCTTTATTACCAAGATGAATGGTCATACCTGTTTCTTCCATGGTGATAGGATCAATATCAGGCTTAATTTCTTGATAGAGAGAATATGGAATGACACTAATGCTTGCTCCAATATCACATAAACCATGATAACAAGAAGTCCCAATAGAGCATGATCTAATTGGCTTACCAACTTTGTATGAATTCCCTTTAATAACTTTGGTAGCATCTTCACATAAATAAACATCAACAGGATCTTCTTCATTTAATTGCTTAATAATAGAGACTTGGTTCTTGACTTCCACCTGTTCTTTAGGTTGAGAACATCTCTTTCTACTTTTGTCAGCAACAGCAATAAGCAAATTCTCTTTAACTTTTTCAGGATAGGGAGGTGGTTCAATATATTCTTCTATTACTACAGATGACACTGGCGTTTCTTTAATAAATTTAGGGACAACAATAGAAGATTTAACAGGTTCAACATAATAATCAAAGCCACTTTTAGGAATTCGAATGTGCTCAGCAAATTTCTTAGCTATTTCAATTACAACATATGGATCAAGACCAAAATCTTTAATAACATTCTTGAACAAAATAGAACTGGAGAAAGTTTCTACAAATGAATATCCATAATCAAAATAAGTTCATTACCTTTGTCTAGGTCCCAATATTCAGAGTTCATCGAAATAATTTCCAATAAATTCCAAGCTTCTTCTGCAGTATTATTTGTAAAGCTTCCACCAGATGAACCATCCAAATATTGCTTTAGCCTATCAGGTAGTCTCACATAAAATTTTATCAATATAAGTTTAGTTGTGAGATCATGACAAGGATTCTTACGAAGGAGGTCCTTAAGCCTCCCCCAAGCTTGAGTAATACTCTCTCCAAGGTGTGGAAACAAATTAAATATAAAGCAACGGTTCTCATAAGCCTCTTTTGGAGTAAAATATTTAAGAAAGGAAACCTTCATAAAAGGATCCCAATTATGTGTAATTTCTTCATCCAGGGACATATACCATTTTCGAGCATCACCAGTTAAGGACTGGAACAATAACTTGCATTTTACCTCTTCCTCAGAAATAGCCTTGAGCCTAATTAGCCCACATATATCCTCAATAGCCCGTATGTCATGACTTGCAGCCTTTGTTCCATCCCCTGCAAAATACTCATTCCTAACAGCTTTAACAAATTCAAGGGGAATAATATAACCATCACCATGAGGTGCTTTTTCAACAACTTTAGGTTTAATAGCATAAGCACTCTCATATAAAGCAAGTTTCTGCGAAGCATCTCTCATAAAAGCCATAATAATAACAGGATGCAACAGCAAGTAAAATTCAGCTTTCAAGTTTCCTTACCAAACTTCTTACCAATAGCGCTACGCTCCCCGGCAACGGCGCCAGAAAAGTGTCTTGATGGCTCCCAAGTGCAGGAGATCAATTGTGGTACTTTTCGAATTAGAAAGGTTGTCGAACCCACGAGGAGCACAAGGAACTAGTAAGTAGAATAGCAAAGGAATAATAAAAGCAACAGGTGTTTTTGTGTTTTAATTGTGTAGTGAAAGTAAAGTAAAATGCGGAAAGTAAATTGCAGCAAGTAGTAGGTCTCAATGAGAGACAAAGCCCAATCCTCTAATGCACAAGAGGACAAGCTCAAGTGTGTGTTTGTGTCTTATATGTGGACAACGTTCCCGAGGGCTGCACGGATTTAGCTGGCATAGTGATTCATTGCATAACATGTTTGTATATCTTGTCTAGTTTTAATCTTCTTCGGTCGGAGCCACAAATAGGAATAGCTAAATAAATAAACTATCACCCCTTATGATGGATCACGTGGCCAATTAAATGACAGCACGAGAATTATTAAGACATGATGTCCCACCATAGCTTTATGCTCTAAGGTCCCCGATACAAGTACCCTCATAATGCAATTCAACGACTCTGTCTCAAGTTCCTGTCACCTAAAGACATCATCACATCACTACACTACGGTGTTCTCCTACGAGCCCATGTAGGTGAAGTGTTGTACAGTCGACGTTCGTACAACACCATCATAGAATCACATAAAAGATAAATACTAGACCAAATAACAACTCATCTTATGTAACAAATCATTGCCAATTCATCCTATGCCCTCAGGAACATGCGGGAACTACTCACAACGTGCAAACATGATCATGTATGGTGACATATGTGGTACAACACAATCTGAAACAATGGATCCACCACCAAATAATGACAAGTACTCAATCCCAAACATGGAACGGAGTATAATAACACGTATCTAGGGTGTAGCAATGATCAAACTATGAGGGGAACGGAGTGGATCACGGTGATGGTGATGGTGGAGATGCAGGTGCTGGTGAGGATGGTGATTGAGATGCCTCCTCCCACGCAAAGGAGGAGATGGGGATGAAGATGGGGATGATTTCCCCCTTCTCCGGAGCTCCGGAGCAGCAGGATCTGTCTCCCCCGCGGAGAGTTTTGAGAGTTTTGCCGCCCTGGCGGCTCCGTCTCGTCTCGGGAAAATTAAGGTGTTCGTTTTCGGGGAAGACGGAGTCGTCAGCAAAAATACGTCGGGGAGGAGGTGTTGTGGGCCCATTTGGGGGCCCCACACGCGGCCAGGGAATCTGGCCGCGTGGGCTACCCCCTTTTGGGCCTCCTGGCCCTCCTCCTTTGTGTCTTGTGCCCACGGCCTTTGTCCCGAAGAAAAACTGACAGGGTTTCTTTCCTTTCGCAATTTGGATACCTGTAGCTCCTGAAACATCAAACACATGAAAACAGGTGTTTTCTGACACCCAGAAATTAAATACCAAAAATAGGGACTTTGTAGGAAAGTCCCATAAAATCATCTAAAACATGCAAAACAATGACATAACATTGATAAAACATCCCAATAATGCCTATATGGAGGGTATAAATGATGATATAAAATGCACGTATCAGCGTCCAATTTCAGGTCTCCTCCTAATCGGTCTCCCAAGAGCTGGTGGATCAAGCATGTGTCATCGTGATCGTCATTGTTACCAACTGAGGACTCGCCATCGGAGTCCACTGCCATGGTTTTCTCAGACACCGAATCTGAAAGTTGGTCCAGTTCTTAAGCTGCTGTCCCAACGTATCCAATGAAGACATGGATCTTGCCGAAGGGGACGTGAAATCCTGAATCCATGGAGGCGAACTCGGGGCCCCACGTGTCATGATTGTAATAGTTTCTGCGTCGGCTCCTCCTGAGCCGGCCTATCACGAGCTTCTCGATCCCAGGTAGCGCTCCTTCCGGAAAGACGACGCTTCCGTGAGCAGGCCCCATGGTGGGTGCCAACTGTCGTGGTATTGTCACGGCAAGTGTCCTCATACGAGAACTAGATTGCGAGGCCATTGCTACTAAGCGAAACTTTGAAAGGATTAATGTGGAAACGAGAGACGCGAGTTTACCCAGGTTCGGCCCCTCGATTGAGGGTAAAACCTACTCCTGCTTTCTCACTATCAGGGAACCAAGTCTCGATTACAAAGGGCGATTCCGGCTCTCGATGTCTCGAGTTACTTTGCTATCGATCTAGAACTTGTCTTTCTACGTCCCGTGGTCTCGCCTTATATAGTGGACGAGACCTCCGGGTTACAAAGAAGTCTGGGTCTCGCCCGTCTTCGGAGTCCTATCGCCCTCCGGTTCCTGATCATCTTGGTCCGGGTCTTCTTATGATCCGGCTACTCCTGGGCCGACCAAGAACCGTTCTCCGGGCTCCCGGGCTTCCGCGTCGCCTGACCTGGGCCTTGGGCCGGTTCTTCATTCTGCCGGGTCACGCTCTCCCTAGCTTAACCCGGCTCTTCCTGGCTTAAACCGGGTTACTCACCATGAACCGGATGAGGTGATTCCCGGTTCATGTCAGGGGCCGGTAAGGCTCCACCTTACCTATTCCCCCAACAGGTTCTCTTAAAAAATTTTGAGCATTATTTAAATTGGTAAAATGGCTTAAAATCACTAAATAATTTCTATTTTGAGTTCTAAACGGCTAAAATATTAAAAGTTGTAATCTATGGAACCCTTAGAACTTGTAGAACACCATGGAACCCGAGAAATTCAGATTTGAGCCGTGCACACACTAGCTAAGTTAAATATTGTCAAATCAGTAATCTGGCTCTAATTCAAATTCTAAAAAGTATTTTTGGATGATTCCAATTGGGTTACCTTAGTATTTTTCTCCTCGGTCGAGAGACACCAGGACCTAATTTTTAAAGAGCTAAAAATTGTTTTAGGAATTTAATTAGAGTGGTCGCTTATTTTTAGGACCCTGAAATTGAATAACTTATGACTATAATGAAATAAAATTAAATCAGAACCTTCCACTAACAAAATAAACACCATATAATGTCAAATAAACCCATTTTTCCTAATTACCTTGTCTAAAAAAATGGGTGCATTCATGCATGCATACTTGTCTATGTTTGCTCATATTGAATGTGTGTTCACTTTGGGTGCTTGTATTTTGCTAGACTTTGAGGAGGACCAGTGCAACCTCTGTGACTGTTGTGTGTGTGATGGTTGCTTTGACCAAGGCAAGTGATACATCATGTCCCACTTTTATTTTCTATATGCATTTGTGTTTTCCAATAGTATACATCATATGTGGTTTTATTTTTCCAAGTACATGCTTTGCTTAGAATACCTAGTAGTGTGTAGCTACTCTGAAACCCCTACTAGGTAATTGTTTAACTGTACTTGGCTACTATCACAAATGTTGTTGTTTTATTTTGGTTTTGGTATTTATGAAACTTAAAAAATTAATAACCTTAATGAAACACCTCGGTGGATTGAAACTTGCTTGGTGGATGAATGAATTGTGGACTGCCACCCAGGAACAAAGAAACTTGTTGGTCTTCACTGTTTTAGATAGCTTCCAGTGTAGCCTTGAGGTTATATGGGCTCTGCCAAGATTGATTAAGTTGTGGGGGTTCATCCTGTTGTAAGACATTGGGTGGTAGGAGAATTTTAGGAGAGTTGAGTCTTACTAGTATGGGTGAATCCCTCTTCCTAAAGATCTTGTCTCATTCTTCTCCCGGGAAGGATGATTCTTAAGGTGAAAGTGCACAACCTCTCGAGAGTTAAAAACTAAGATCTCACACGTGTCCCCAGTTATGGAAAATTTGAGCTACTAGATGATGTCTACGCACGCGTCTATTCTTGTAGACAATGTTGGGCCTCCAAGTGCAGAGGTTTGTAGAACAACAGAAAGTTTCCCGTAAGTGGATCACCCAAGGTTTATCGAACTCATCGAGATAGAGGTCAAAGATATCCCTCTCAAGCAACCCTGAAATCAGGATAGAAGAAGTCTCTTGTGTCCCCAACACACCTAATACAATTACCAGTTGTATAGGTGCACTATTTCGACGAATAGAGAGTAAAATACAAGTAGTATGGACGATTATAAGTGATAATAGCAATCTGAAATAAAAATGGCAGCAAGCAAACATGTAGCATAACTGGATGTAAACGGTGTTTCAATGCTTAGGAACAAGGCCTAGGGATCCTACTTTCACTAGTGAACACTCTCAACAATGATAACATAATTGAATGCACAAATATCATCCCTTCACTATGCTACATCACTCCTCAAGTCTGTATTTCCTCTCTGGGGCACCCCACGCTGTCACTATGAGCGCCCCAAATTAGTACTAAACAAACGCCACAATTTCATAGGGTCAACCAACACATAATATAAATATCATACTAAACAACACGGTGCACACACTGTCACCTTTACACCATGATCAAAGTGTCTACAGAGATCTCCTAATAGAACCACTTGAGTAGCATAGTACATGAAGATAAACATCTACTTATTTAACTAGATTACAAAGCTCATGATCACACAAAGATCACACCATGGGAGAGAGAGATGAGACACATAGCCACCGGTAGAGCCCTCAGCCCGGGGAGAGAACTACTCCCTCCTCAACATAGGAGTCAGCAACGGCGATGAAGATGGCGGTGGAGTCGATGGAGATGGCTCCGGGGGCACTTCCCCGCACCGTCAGGGTGCCGGAACAGAGATTTATGTCCCCCAAAACTTGTTAGCGGCGGCGGTGGAGCTACGGAACTTTTCATGGAAAAAGGCTGATATCTGTTGGGTTTATTCCTCGGGGAGACTATATAGGCGATAGGGCGACGTCGGTGGGCGCCCGAGGGGGCCACACCCTAGTCGGCGCGACCAGGGGCCCACCCGCGCCCAGGCATGGTGTGGGGGATCCAGGGCCCCCCTCCGGGTCACCTTTGGACTTCCTTGACCCTCCGGGAATTCTAAGACTTTTGGGCTTTGAATTTTCCAATTCCGAGAATATTTCGAGATAAACTTTTCTGAAACTAGAAACAACAGAAAACATGAACTGGCTATGTGGCATCTTATCAATAGGTTACTCCGAGGAAATCGATAAAAATGACATAAAGTGTATGAAAAAGATGTAGCATATGGCATGAAAACAACATGGAACATCAGAAATTAAGGATACGTTTATGACGTATGAACATCCCCAAGCTTAGTTCCTACTCGTCCTCGAGTAGGTTAAAAAACACAAAATTTCTGAGGTGACATGCTACCAACATAAACTTGATCATCTAAATTGTAAAATTATAAGCATAGCTGAGATCATAGAATTTAACACGAGCATGATAAATATAATTCTAACAATAAAACATAGTAATCACCTTGCATCAAGAAAAGTAACACAAACAAAAGATCATGAATAATAATGCACTCGAAAGTTATACGTTTGTTTCAAGCATAGAGATAACATGGAAAAGTGATATTTCGATTGTCCTTAAGAGTGGGGAAAACATAAATGCCAGGACACCTTCAAAGTTTAAGAGGAAGACTAGAAAAAATAATTTGAGAACAAACAATAACACATCATGAATCAATTAATAATGTTTCTGGGACAAATGCACATTAAACTCAGAATGGCAACCATGCTCTCGCAGAGGGAAGCAGGGATCACTCATGTGCTAGAGCTTTTATTTTGTTAAACAGAGGTATAAAATGGGCGAAACTCCTCCCGAACTTTCTTACACAAACCATGGCCAACCGAATCCTCGGGTGCCTGCCAACAATCACATGCCATGGAGGAGTGTCTAATTTTTAGACAGGTGTATGCTTATGTCAACGAATAGCAAACATAAAATACAGTACGTCACAAGCCATCTAGACTTCACAAGTGCGGCTCAAACAGAAGGACGCGTGTGGGTAGAAGTTCAACCCTGTTTCTCTTTTGTTTACACAATTATGATTTGACTGATAAATCAGGGGCAAAAATAGTGAAGAGAATTTGTTGTATTACTTTGGGGCTGAGCACCCCGCTGCCAGCTCTTCTATCAATTGAATAAGAGGATCAAACCACTATTCGAGGGTGTAAAATTTGAATCAACAAGCGAGATAAAGATTATCTATTTACGTCCTCATGAGCTAAAACAGGAGCACAAAACATGAGTAATTTTGAAGGTTTTAAAGGTAACACATGAGCAATTTAATTTGGAGTGGAAGTTAAATACCACATGTAGGTAGGTATAGTGGACACATTTGGCAAACTTTGGTTTTTGGGAGTTGGATGCACGAGTAGAGCTCATACTCAGTACAGATGGAGGCTAGCAAAAGACTGGGAGCGACAAATCAAGAGAGCAATAATGTCCATAATCATGCCTAGCGACAAAAACATCAGTAATCAAAGCTTAAGTGGTACTACAAGTTTGAAAACTAAATGATCATAGAGGCTATAAGTGACTGGTTTGTAGTCATAAACATGGTGTAAGTATAGCCAAGTCAACCAAATAAAACATTCCAAGGAGAACACCAGAAATTTATTCTTCAAGATGACAAGAACAACTCATGATTCTTTCAATGGCACATTGAACACTCTCAGCTATTTGAGACAAATCATGCTACAAAATAACCACTAGGATTTAGAATTAAAATAATATCTAGCATGACATGAAAAAGTCTAGCCACAGTCTATACAAGCTTCTATTTGCACCGTTATAAGAACGAAAACTGTACTACTGCTTTCCAACACCAAGCATTTCATAATAAACAAAAACTCTCCAAAATATGCAGCAATGAAACAAGAGAGTACTAACACAACTCTACTAAAACTAACAACCCTGAATAAGAGATGCAAGAAAAACAGGAGCTAAACAGGAATTAATTTTGCAGCAACTAGAAGAAAAACTAAGAATATAAGCATAACGAGTATTCAAACAAAAAAGCAGAGCGTGTATCTCTCCCACACAAAGAATGCTAGGGTCCAACTATATTATTTAATCAAGGAAAAAAACAGACACTCCAAGTAAACTTCATATGATGTGACCGAAAAAAAATATAGTTTCACTAGAAGTGACCTGATAAATTGTTGATGAAGAAGGGGATTCGTTGGTGTCGAATCTGCATCTCAACAAGTCCCTCGGGTGAACCCATAGGGTTTCGATTAGGAGAACGTGTAGGCGCTGGTGGCAATCGTCGGCTAGACAGGGGACACGATTTACCCAGGTTCGGGGCCCTCGTAGAGGTAAAACCCTTACTCCTTCCTCTGTCGATCTGTATTAATGAGTAGATCGGTTACAATGGGGGATTTCTCAAGTCGAGAGTATGATCTAGATATCAAGGCTTGGTGGTGCGGTATTGCTTGGTCCCTCCCCTGGTGGCTCTCCTGGCATTATATAGATGGCCAGGTCTCAAACCGTACCCGGGGAGGACTCGAATCCTAACCTAGAGTCGGTTACAAGTTTCCTAACTTGACCCGCAAGGTTTTGCGGGTGGGCTTCAATTGGGACTTATAGAATAATCCATGACACCTCCTTTAGAGCCTAGGACGTGGGCCTGAGACCGGGTAGGCACACCCGACAGGCCTAGGATCCATCCCTTCGTCAGTAGCCCCCGAGCGTTTACTCGACTGAGAATCTGTCGGGTGGACGCTCAAAACTTATCTTAATTTCCTTTCGAATGGTAATTTTGATCATTTGAAGAGGATGTTTATCCTGTATGTGATGCATTTCTTGTACTCGAGTATCGAGAAAATAGAGTGCCCGTATATTCGGCTGTTTTCGCAGAAGGATGTGGCTCAGTTGCTTGGCTCTCCCGAAAGCTCAGGGCCAATTAATTGCATCTAGGGCAAAACCAGTTCTGCCCTACACAGATTCAAGACCTCCGACTCGAATCCGGTGAGGTGATCATTGCAACTGGGCCGTAGAGGTCTTACCGAGTCGAACTTAACCTAATTGGGTACCCGGCGCGTCCGCTAGGATTTTTCTTCGTGTTGTTGACACGGAATTTACCGGAGGACGCAGCTTGAGTGCGATTCCAGACCCTCAAGAGAGATCTTTTGGGTCTTACCTTCGTATTTTAAAGAAATACGGCATTCGGATGTGCCTAGTCGGCCGAACAATCCAGGAGATTGATGTGTGTACATCGCATGATCGAGTGGTAGGAGCTACGCACTCGCAGGTTTTTGTCTAGGGATATTTCGAGTGAAAAATTTCTCCCTTGATTTTGCGCACAAAGTTCTTTGTGCTTTGTAACCTTCCTTCCATACGAAAGAGTTTTCGTGTTTGGGAATCTTTTCATTCCCATTCGAAAAGAAATTTCATATCTGGGACTTTTATGCGAGAGAATTTTCGCATCACAGTTTGTCCATATGAAGTTATTTCGTGTTTGGAGCTTTATGCGAAGGAGTTTTCGCATTTTGATTTGCCCATACGAAGTCTATTTCGTGTTTGGGGCTTTTATCCGAAGAAATTCTGGGCTTGATGATGTGAGCTATGACGTCACGGCGCACTTTATCCTCCCGATGGGACGTGACGGAGCGAGAGCAGAGGCGCTGGCCCACCTTGTCAGCTTTTTTGACCAGAAACGAGACGTCGTTTCCAGTTTTTACGTGAACTGCGCGGAGTAATTGCGCACGATCTACTGTTGGAATCGTGGCACGAAACAGCCTTCGCCGCCCTTTCGTTTCAGCTTCACACGTGGCAGCTGCGATGGGCGCCATATTGCTTGATGAGTGGCCAGGATTGGGCGGCTCCGTCTATAAATGTGGCCCTTAGGTAAACAGTGAAAATTTCCCGTCATTTGCTTCCAGCCTTCTTCTTCCTCACGCTCAACTCTTTCTCTGTGAGCTCGTACCAGCACCCATGACGGGAGGCAAGAAACACAGTTGATGGAGGGATGATAACCCGGTAGGCTAATGCCAAGGCGTAATTCGGCCCAAAGGGAGCCGCGCAAGACCTGGCTCAAGGAAGAGGAGTTTCTAGAAGGCCCAAGAAGTAGCGTAGGCCTCGTAACCCGGCTTTTGGGGTTAATATTAGGAAACTTAGGGTTTGTATGCGGTTACTAGGTAGGACTCCGAGTATGCCTTGGATAGGGAGCCATGGAGCCGGGTAAGATATAAACCGGCTCCTAGGGTCAGCAAAACAGAGCTTCACCAGATATTCGAGTATCCCCTGTAATACGAGAGTTGAGATTGTAACCCTAGATCGGAGACTCGGCGACTTGATTGCCAGAGCTACCAGATCGATTGAGCTAAACCCTCTCCCAAACACCAGACTCGAATTGCCCCAAGATAAGTTACCCCCGGTAACGTCTGCCGTGATTATCCCACGACAGTTGGCGCCCACCGTGGGAACTACGTCCAAGGGTGTTTAAATCACGGGAGAAGCTTGGGAGAGCATGAAGAACCTCGTCATCGGCGAGATCTACACCAACCCCGAAGGAGAGAAGATGGTGGACGATTTTGGCTGGGGGCCAGAGTCGGATCTGCTGGAAGCCGGGTCTATCGTCACAATCGGCCGAGTCCACGTCTTTGTCGGCATGGTACGTACGTCCGGTTCAATCCCTGATGATTTTGAGTATGATTCTATGTCAGGGGAAGCGACCTGCATTCAGTCGGATGGAGAAGAATCGGTCGGGACGATCGATCCGATAGAAGAGCCCACCACGAAGAGGGAACAGGCGGAGGAGCCAGAATGGACCCCGCGTGGCCGGGCCATGAGAGAAGATGATACTGAGTCTATCCTGCACCTGCTGGAGGACCGGTACGAAGAGGATAAGAGAGATGAGGAAGAATACGAGTCTTCACCAGGCATCGCGCGCCAGGTCGCGGTCTACACGGCCCCTGCAACTAACCTCAATCAGGCGGACGTGACTACGGCCGCGGTCGGAGCGGTGCGAGCGCTGGCCCAGCAGCAAAATCCGGTTGACGGAAACCCAGTACTAGCCCGGGTCGACAGAGAATCGGCTTCAGTCACCAGCCGTACGGCGGAAAGCGAGATGCGGAGAAATATGTTCGGGTTTATGGCGAACAGAACGCCAGGTGCGGGTCCTTCAAACCCACCAAATCCGGCTCTGTTCAACAACCACCTGATCCTAGATCCCACGGTGTTAGCTACGGTGATAACCCCGGAAAACGCAGCGTCACGTGATGCAGATATGGATGTGGCCCGCCGTGCATTGGAACAACAGAGGAGAGATGTGGAAGCTGAGAAGCAAGGGATAGCCGCGCGCCAGCGTGAGCTAGAGGCAATGGAGAACCGGCTCCAGGTTCAGTCGACCAGGATGCATCATCAGAGATACCAAACAAGATTACCGGCAACGGGTGGAACCATACACCCGGCCGCGCTATTTATCACGCCCCAGGATCAACCGATTCCGGCTGTGAATCAGGAAACCGGACATCAGCATGCGACCGGGGGAGGACAGCCGGCAAACGTACAAGTCGGGTTACCCACGTTGCAGACAGGGATCTCCCCTTAGCTAAACCCTCTCCCAAACACCAGAGTCGAATTGCCCCAAGATAAGTTACCCCCGGTAACGTCTGCCGTGATTATCCCACGACAGTTGGCGCCCACTGGCAATACAGCACCCCCACCACCACCATCACGATTTCATACGCCACCAGGTCATTTTAACAACCCCATGGATAATGTATATGCGGCAACATTGGCATTGGATCGCATCCCCGTAAGAGAGTCACTCCATGCGGAGGAGACCCGGCGGGCGATAGATCTATTGCGCACGGCAGTGGCTCAGCAGGCCAATTACCCGGATAACAGGAGTGGAATGCACGGAACGCCGTATGTTAGCCGGCAGAACGGTAATACCGGCAATATTCAAACAAGTTCAGCACGACGGAGGGCAGAGCAGCAGCAAATGCCGCCTCCTCCCCGTGCTCCAGCAGCACCCGCAGCATCAGCAGCACAAGCTATTGTAGATAGTTCCAGAGCCAGGCGAGCCGCGGCCGGGTCTGCGGTACAAGGGCCAGCAGCAGTTGCACGCCCCGTCGTACCCGCCGCCGGATCCCATGTTTCCCAGGTGAGGCCAGTGCCGGCTAATCTTGTCGGGCCTAAGTGTCTGTCGGATATCATCAGAGCTGAGCCTTACCCGGATAAATTCAAGGAGCCGGGTAACGTGGTTAACTATGAGTCGACCATGGATCCAGAAACCTGGTTGAGCAGCTATGAGATGGCCATGTCGATTCGTAACGCATCTGAAAATCTTCAAGCCAAGTTCATGTACTTAATGATGTCAGAGGGAGCAGCAAAGTTGTGGTTCAACAATTTGCCCGAAAGGTCTATTTATTCATGGAGTGAGTTGAAAACTGCATTCATCAAGCACTTTCATGGAACGTGCAGGAAGTTATTTACGATTGATGATCTAGAACGGTGTGTCCAGAAGAAGGGAGAATCGGCGCGCAGTTGGGTGCGCCGGGTTATGGAGATACTCCACTCGTCTACAGATATCCAGCCAAAGGATGCCTTACAAGCTATGGCAAAAACATGCAAGTATATACCCTTAGTGCAAAAGCTAACGCGCATGAAATCTAGTCGGAATGCTTCAGAGGTTACAATGGGAGAGTTGATGGACGCGTGCAACAAGCACGCCGCCACAGACACCACAGAGGAGGATGTTGATGATAAGAAAGCAAAAGCAAACGCAAGCAATAGCGGAAGACCCGGCAATGGATCTGCGCCGGGTAACAATGGAGGAAATAATGGAAACAACCAGAACAAGCGCCCGTATGAGGGAAGTTCCGAGTTTGTCGCCAGTACGGAAGCCGGGTTTTCAAGACCCAGAGCAGAGGGAAATTTCAACGGAGGAAACTTTAATGGAGGAAATTACCAAGGACCGCCAAGGCCGGCTAACCACCTATAGGCCTCCAGGATGCCGTGTCCGCGTCACAGTAGGAACGGTAGGCCGGCTAATCATTCATTGGAGCAGTGCGTGGATCTAAAAAGATGGAAAAATGAGGAAATAAACAAGGCCATGAGAGGTGCAGGCCGGGGAGGAGGACCGGGTCCGGGTGGAAACCCGGGCAACAGCCCACCCCCAGCAGGCAACCCAGGAGGTGGTAATCCGGGTAATAATTAGGGAGGTGCTGGAGGTTTCCAAGCTAACCCTAAGCAGTTGGGATAGTACCACGTGCACACTACAGGAACTTCCAACAAAGATAGAAAGATACTTAAATGAGCAGTGAGCGCCATTTCTTCAGCTGTTCCGAGATACTTGAGATGGTCGGATCAAGAGGTGACATGGAGCAGAAGGGATCACCCGGAAACAATAGAACATCCGGGTGTGTTAGCATTGGTGGTTGCGCCACAGGTTAATGGTTATGAGCTGAAAAAGGTCTTGATGGATGGCGGAAGTAGCATCAACATCTTATATTGGGAAACTTTCTTGCGTATGGGTCTCAAGGAGTCCCAGCTACAGAAAAGTTCTACAGTTTTTCACGGGATTGTGCCGGGTCACTCGGCGTGCCCTGAAGGAAAGATTACACTGGAGGTTGCTTTTGGAGAATCCAAGGACAATTTCCGAGTGGAGTGGCTCACGTTCGAGGTGGTAAAATTGCACAGCCCCTATCACGCGCTGTTTGGAAGGCCGGCTTACGCCAAGTTCATGGCCAGGCCGTGTTATGTATACCTACTGCTAAAGATCCCGGGTCCCAAGCAAACCATTACTATACATGGAAACCGGGTTATAGCAGCTGAGTGTGACAAAGGAGACGCGGCAATGGCAGAACAGGCTTGCAGGAAAGAAGAGCTCAAATATTACCGGTCTCAAGTAGACCCGGATGACAGAACATCATTGAAGAGACCAAATACGGAGGATGAGAGAGCAAAATTCAAAGCAGCACAGGATACCAAGATGGTGGCCTTTGTCGAAGGTGATCCTTCCAAGAAGTTTGCTATAGGATCTAACCTGGACAATGAGCAGGAAAAAGCACTCGTAGAGTTTATTCGTGCAAATCAAGATGTTTTTGCTTGGACGCCTAGCGATATGCCGGGTATCCCTACAGAGTTAGCTGAGCACAGCTTGCATGTTGATCCTAAGTCCCGGCCCGTGAAGCAGGGCCTAAGAAAAATGAATGAGGAAAGAAGGAAAGCTATAGGAGAAGAAATTGCTCGGTTATTGACATCCGGCTTTATCATGGAGGTATTTCACCCGGATTGGTTGGCAAATCCGGTTCTAGTGATGAAAAAGAGTAACGAGTGGAGGATGTGCATAGATTACACGAGTCTCAACAAGCATTGCCCAAAGGATCCGTTTTCCCTTCCAAGGATAGATAAGATTATAGATGCAGTGGCTGGAAGTGACCTATTATGTTTCCTGGATGCGTATTTCGGGTATCATCAGATCAAGCTCAAGAAGGAAGATTGGGATAAAACATCGTTCATAACCCCCTTCGGGGCTTTCTGTTACAAAACCATGACTTTTGGACTAAAGAACGCTGGTGCAACTTATCAGCGGTGCATTCAGAAGTGCTTTGAGGATCAGATTGGACGCAACGTTCACGCCTACGTTGATGATGTGGTGATCAAGACCAGGAAAGCGGAAACACTTATTGACGACCTAAAGGAAACATTCAGGAATCTGAGAAGATATCAGATGAAACTTAACCCCACAAAGTGTGTGTTTGGAGTTCCAGCAGGAAAATTACTCGGCTTCATTGTCTCCGAGAGAGGAATTGAGGCAAACCCGGACAAAATCAAAGCTATCCAGAGTGTGAAAAAGCCGGAAAGCCCGAAGCATGTTCAAAAACTTACGGGGTGCGTAGCAGCATTGAGTCGGTTTATATCCAGACTCGGAGAGAAGGCAATACCCTTATACCGGCTCTTGAGGAAATCCGACAAATTCGTTTGGGACCAAGAGGCGGATGAGGCGTTCGAGGCACTAAAAAAGTAGTTATCCGAGGCACCAGTCTTAGCAGCTCCGGGTCCTAAAGAGCCCATGTTACTATACGTTGCGGCCGGGCCCCGGGCGGTCAGTGCAGTGGTTGTTGTTGAGCGCAAAGAGGATGGAAAAGATCACCCGGTTCAGAGGCCGGTTTATTACGTAAGCGAGGTACTATGGGATGCTAAGCAGCGTTACCCACATTGGCAGAAGTTGGTTTTCGGGGTCTTTATGGCCAGCCGGAAATTGAAACCCTATTTTCAGGAACACCCCATAATAGTGGTTAGCTCTATACCAATGTCGGATATTATCAGAAACTTAGATGCAACAGGTAGAATAGACAAGCGGGCCATTGAGATGGGAGATTATCACATCAACTACGAGCCCAGGTCAGCAATCAAATCTCAAGCTTTAGTTGAATTTATCAATGATTGGACTCACACGAGCATGCCCACAATGACACCAAGTTCCGAGTCTTGGGTGATGCACTTCGATGGTTCTAAACAGTACGAGGGATCAGGAGCTGGGGTGGTACTTACATCACCCAAAGGAGACAAACTGAGCTACGTGTTGCAAATCCACTTCGATTGCTCCAACAACGTTGATGGGGGGATGCTAACCTGGTATGCCAAGATCCGAGGAATAACCCGGCCCAGAGACAGTGAGCAGGATACGGCTAGGGATAAAGATGTTTGTGGAGGCCCAAGCTCGTGGGCCTAGTGACCCGGGTTGTGGGTGTTGTAAAGGAAAGTTAGGGTTAGCATGCCGTGTCTGGGTAGGACCCGGGTGTGCCTTGTAAAGTAAGTTAGGGGGTATGGGAGCTATATAAACCGACCCCCGGGCGTAGATTGAGACAGAGATCTAAGAACCCTAACAATATCGGGTGGTATCGAGTATCCAGTGTAAACCCTAATCGAGTTATTGTATCGAGAATAGAGAACCGGCGACTTCGATTGCCGGCTGTCAGATCAAGTTGTATCATGTCTTCCTTTGAGCTAAACCCCCTCCCGAACGCCTGTGTCGACTTGCCCCAAGATCAGTTACCCCTGGTAACATCTGCCGTGATTATCCCACGACAGTTGGCGCCCACCGTGGGGCCTGCGTCCAAAGGTGTCTACATCACGGGAGAAGCTCGGAAGGGCATGGAGAATCTTGTCATCGGCGAGATCTACATCGACCACGAAGGAGAAAAGGTGGTGGACGATTCCGGCTGGGGGCCGGAGTCGGATCACCTCGAAACCGGATCCGTCATAACAATCGGCCGGATCAACGTCTTCATCGGTATGGTATGTGCTTCCAATTCGGTCCCTGACAACGTTGGATCTGATTCTATGCCAGGAAAAGCCACGTCTATCCGATCAGATGATGAAGAATCAACGGGAACGACATATCCAGCAGAAGAACCCATCGCGGAGTGGGAACAGCCGGAGGAGCCGGCATGGACCCCACGCGACCGGGTCCAGGGAGAAGATGACACCGGGTCTATCCTGGATCTACTGGAAAACCGGTACGAGGAGAACGGTGAAGAGGAACAGCCTGAATTTACACCGGATATCGCGCGCCGAGTTGCAGTCTATGCAGCCCCCGCGGCTAACCAAGGAAACACAGCCGCGGCACCAGTCGGGGCGGCTCAGGCAGTGGCCCAGCAACAGGGCGCGGTTAACGGAGACCCGGTCTTGACCCGGGTCGATGGAGAGTCAGCATCGGTCACCAGTCGCGTGGCAGATGAGGAACAACACGCCAACATGTTCGGGTTTCAAGCCAATCGGACACCAGGGGCGGGCCCCTCGAATCCGCGTCACCCGGCCCTGTTCGATAATAATTTGATCTTGGATCCTACAGTCCTCGCCACTGTTATCACCCCAGAAAACGCGGCAGAGCGTGTTAGAGATCTGGACGTGGCTCGTCGTGCATTGGAACAGCAAAGAAGGCAAGTGGAAGCAGATAGACAGGGGATGGCCACCCGACGGCGCGAGCTAGACGCGTTGGAAACCCGGCTTCGAGAGGAAACGTCCAGGATACATCAAAGGCATCACACCAGGTTGCCAGCAACGGGCGGGGTTATTAATCCGGCTAATTTGTTCATCACGCCTCAGGACCAACCGATACCAGTGGTGAACCAGGGAACCGCACCCCAACAGACAACAGCAACGACACATCCGGCGAATGAGCGGACCGGGTTACCCCCACCGCAAACTAGAGTCACAATCGGCAATGATCTACTGCCGCCGCCACCATCACGATTCCGCACGCCAGCCGGCCACTACAACAATCCTATGGACAATGTATATGCGGCGACACTCGCATTAAATCAAATACCTGTGGGAGAGTCGCCCCATGCAGAGAAGACTCGGCAAGCCATCGAGCTGTTGCACACTGCGGTGGCGCAGCAAGCCAATTACCCGGATCACAGAAGCGGAATGCACGGGACGCCGTATGTTAGCCAGCAGCAAGGGAATTTACAAACGAGTTCGGCGCGGCGGAGGGAAGAGCAGCAGCAAATGCCGCCTCCTCCCCGCGCTCAGGCAGTATCAGCAGCACAGGCCGTCGTGGACAGTTCTAGGGCCCGGAGGGCCGCGGCCGGGTCTGCAGCGCATGGACCTCCCGCAGCACAGCGCCCAGACGCGCCCCCCGCGGCATCACACGTTTCCAGGGCAAGGCCGGCTTCAATCATTCTTGCGGGGCCCAAGTGTCTCTCGGACAATATTAGAGCTGAACCTTACCCGGAAAAGTTCAAAGAGCCAGGGAAAGTAGTGAATTATGAGCCAACCATGGATCCCGAAACGTGGCTAAGCAGTTACGAGATGGCAATGTCAATCCGCAACGCGTCCGAGAACCTCCAAGCCAAATTCATGTATCTGATGATGTCCGAAGGAGCAGCAAAATTGTGGTTCACCAATCTACCAGAGGGATCGATCAAGTCTTGGGAGGAATTGAAGACCGCGTTTATCAAGCACTTTCACGGGACCTGCAGGAAATTATTCACCATTGATGATCTAGAGTGATGCGTCCAAAAGAAGGGAGAATCGGCGCGCAGTTGGGTGCGCCGGGTTATGGAGATACTTCACTCATCCACAGACATCCAGCCCAAAGATGCGCTACAAGCCATGGCAAAAACATGCAAGTATATACCTTTAGTGCAAAAGTTAACTCGCATGAAGTCCAGTCGAAATGCATCAGAAGTCACAATGGGAGAATTGATGGATGCGTGCAACAAACACGCTGCGACAGATACCACAGAAGAAGAAGCTGATGACAAGAAGACAAAAGCAAACACAAGCGGTAATGGAAGAACCGGCAACGGAACAGCGTCAGGAAACAATGGAAACAGTCAGAACAAGCGCCCCTTCGAAGGAGGCTCCGAGTTTGTCGCTAACACCGAAGCCGGGTCTTCAAGGCCAAGAGCAGAAGGAAATTTCAGCGGAGGTAACCACCATGGAGGAAACTATCAAGGACCACCAAGGCCGGGTAATAATTGGGACATATTCAGGATGGCATGTCCGAAGCACAGCAGGAACGGCAGGCCAGCTAACCACTCCCTAGAACAATGCGCCGATTTGCAAAGATGGAAAAATGAGGAAGTGCACAGAGCTATGCGAGGTGCAGGGCGGGGAGGAGGACCGGTTCTAGGGGCAAACCCGGGCAACGGCCCACCCCCAGTTGGTAACCCGGCGGCTGGAAATCAAGGTAATAACCAAGGGGGGGCAGGAGGCTTCCAGGCTAACCCCAAACAATTGGGTCAATATCATGTGCATACCACAGGAGGATCTAACAAGGACAAAAAGATACTGAAGCAAGCAGTCAACTCAGTTTCATTAGCCGTTCCGAGATACTTGAGATGGTCAGAACAGGAGGTAACATGGAGCAGAAGGGATCACCCAGAAAGAGTGGAACACCCAGGAGTCTTGGCACTAGTAGTCGCACCGCAAGTTAATGGGTACGAACTAAAGAAGGTTTTAATGGATGGTGGAAGCAGCATCAATATACTGTATTGGGAAACCTTCCTACGCATGGGTCTCAAGGAATCTCAACTGCAAAAAAGCTCGACAGTTTTTCATGGAATAGTGCCGGGTCATTCAGCATGCCCCGAGGGAAAAATCGCATTGGAGGTAGCTTTCGGAGAATCAAAGGATAACTATCGAATTGAGTGGCTCACCTTTGAGGTAGTGAAATTACGCAGCCCCTATCACGCGCTGTTTGGAAGGCCGGCTTATGCCAAATTCATGGCTAGGCCGTGTTATGTATATCTACAGCTAAAAATCCCGGGTCCCAAGAAGACCATTACCATACATGGAAATCGAGATATAGCAGCTGAATGTGACGAAGGAGACGCAGCAATGGCCGAGCAGGCCTGTAGAAAAGAAGAGCTCAAGCACTACCGATCTCAAGCAGACCCGGAGGATATAGCCACATCAAAAAGGCCGAGTACTGAAGGCGAAAAAGCAAAGTCCAAGGTAACGCAAGATGCTAAATTGGTGGCCTTAATCGAAGTTGACTCTCCCAAGCAGTCTGATGTAAAGGAAGAAGTTACACGGCCGCCCACAACCAGCAAAGTCATGGAGACACCCCACCCGGGTTGGCTGGCAAACCCGGTACTCATCAGGAAAAAGTCCAACTTATGGAGGATGTGCATTGGTCAAGCCAGATCAGGACCAGTGCTTACAAAGAACTGAGTAATGTAACGGGCGGCAGGTTTCAGACGCGCTCTTTTCCTACCCAGGGTACCTACGGGGACTGGAAGGTTTTTAATGAGGCGGCCTACTGACCCAAAATTTCTGGTATCAATAAAGAGATGGTTATCAAGTCCTATGTCTTTTCGCCTTTATCACAAGTAAGTAGTATCAATGCGACATCGATAATTCAGTATCATCAAAAGCATCGATTGCATGTAGGTCTTGGGGGTTGGTTGCTCAGGTAACCAACCACTAACCCGAATGACCCGACATAGATAGCTATAAGTTATAAGGGCCGATTCCTCGCAAACGAGCACGGCTGCAATCTTATGACTGGGCAAAGAAGCCAATTTTTCTTGACTTATCTTACTTAAGCTTGATGTGACTCGCACTAAAGTGGCATGATTCGTTCGCTTACGATTACAATCAGCCATGGAGCCCAATGGGACTTGCCTGACACTGTTCTCGTATGGATGTAACAACATGGTATCCACGCGAAAGCCGGCTTATAGTATAAGATTGTCAAAAGGGTCATCTAAACCACAAGTTTATGCAGAGTACAAGGCTGATAAGCCGGAAACTCAGTGATTATCAAGCATAACTTCAGTATTTACATGAGATGGTTTTAGGGTTTTGCCTTGGTAGGGAGTGATTTGTCCTCTGAGAAAGGCCACACCCTCATGACTCGTCCTTTGGGTCATGGGGACTGCGGACTTCGTAACAGAAACAAACCACTTTGATACCAAGGTTCAAAACGGCCCTATTATCCGAGTCTTGGGAACTTCAAGAGAATTTCACTTATCAAAGCCCCTGGTCTCGGAAAAAACGAGTCTTATGAAGGGAGCTAAAAAGAGAGATGGGTATCAAGAACAAGTTCAGAAGAACAGCAAAAAGTATGATTATCAAAAGGCTAGGAAAGCCGCGAAAATATGTCACCAAATAGAAGTATATTACAAGCTTTTGCATCGGTATCAGAAGTGCACAGGCGCACCATTAACAGAATAAAATAGCTCAAACAAAAAGGTCCCACGTGACTAAGGTATTATGACGTCCTTACTCTACTCGGCCTCCTGAGCGCGATCTTCCGGGTCTTGCTCCTGGACCTGCTTCTTAGCTTTTTTGGCAGAGCCACCCGGACTCACCGCGCCAGGGCGGATAGGAGGAAGGACGGACGGTGTAGAGGCGGACGGCCCTGATTTTAAGTCGGCCTCCCTCTTCGAAGTTGCCTCCTTCTTCTTAGCTGAGTAATCAGCCCACTTCTCCAAGAGATCAAAGGGCGGGGGTGCTTCCTCTGTGATAATCTTGTCATCAGCGTCATACGCAGCCATTAGTGTATTAAGGTTCAAGCTATCGGCTAGAGTGGTGGCAGAGGGGCGCACTGCCGACTGAATGGCCTTGAAATCCTTAGGCGTAAATTTGGCGCCATCCGCCTTGAACTCAGGAAACCCGGAGATTATCTTCGCCGGGTCAAGCTTCGGAAAGTAGGCTTTGGCCAAGGTCAAAGCCCGCACTATACCAGTACGGCAGGACGAACGCTTCCAGAGTTCAATCCATCCGGGTACAGTGGAGCAGGCTTGGACAAGGTTCTCTTCACCCGGATAGGCTTCCGTGGGCCAATTAATGGCATTCAATATAAATTTGGTGCCGGCAAAGAAAGTCCGGAGCACAGCCTTCAGGGTCCTAACCTTGACAATAGCATCTTCCTCTGGAGCTGCAAGGTTCGCACCTATAGTGGAAACAGAAGCAAGAACGTATCAGTAGCAGCCGGGTATGAAATTAGTCGGCAGGCAAAAATTAGGCGGCAGGCAAAAACTTAACCGGCAGGCAAACACTTACTAAGTAAGATCTGATAAGTATCGGAGACTTGATCCGATAACTTCTTCAAATCGGCCCGAGCGGCGAGGCACTTCTCCTTGTATTTGGAGACATCCTTCTTCAAAGTTTTCATGTTATCCTCAAGGATTTCTCGGCGTTTTATCTCGGCAAGAAGGAGCTGTTCAGTCTTCAGCAAGGTTTCATCAGACCGAGTTACATGTGCCTGTAAGTGTAAAAGGGTGCAAGAACCAGCTGAGTGTTATGGCAAGAAGAATATGGTGAGAAGTACCAAGCATAACTTTTGCAAGTTATACTCGGAACTTGGGGACTAGATAGGGAATATAAGATAACAAGCGCTCTTACTTGGTACTCTGCAGCCATGCGCTCTAAAGTCTCGCTCTCCGAAGCCTTCATGGTGAGAAGCTTGTCCATCAATTGTTCGAAAGTATCTTTATTCGTGTCAGAAGACTCGGGTCCTTGGAATTTCCTAGAAGAGGTTTTCTTCTTAGAAGGAGGTGGAACCCGGGTCATTTGCACGTTGGAATCCGACGCTCCTTCTGCACCTAAGGCGGTGGTCTTTCTCTTGCTGGCATGAGAAGCAATTGGATATTCGGCTTCCTGCTGATCCGGTTTAGTCGGCGATGTCTGTTCTTCATCGCCAGACGCGGTTGCAGTTTTATCAGCTGGGTTCCCCTTACCCGGGCCCTTATCTTCCGAATCCTCTTGATCGCTGACAGCGACCGTGGCCCTGTAGATGTTATCACGAAGCAGCTAAATATGCAGTCAGGAAAAGATGGCGAAGTACCGGAAAGTATCAGGAAGGGGATTTTTACCCGGCATTCACCGCAAAGTCACAAGGAAATCCATCGTCAGACTCGGGGGAGGCTGGAAAATGTCAAAGTTAAATATTATGCGAGAATGCTTCGAGGAAACCGTGCTAACCAAGAAAAGATAGAGCAAGTACCAGCTTGCCGAGTGGGGAGCGGTGAAGAACCCGGGTTAAGGGCGTCGTTACCCGGGTGATTTCGAGTCGACCTGCGCTTAGGCGTGGGCGACCCCTTCAAGATTGGCCAGTGGAATAACGTCAAGAAAGGTTCAAGAATATCATTACGGTAATATAAAGTGAATGTGTGAAGGGGGATGAAACCTTGGAGGTGGCTCCTTGAGCTTTTCTTTTAGATCCGGCTTTGGTTGCCGGCTCCGGTTCTTCCTCATCACTGGCAGATTCTACCTTGCCGTCTGAATCTTCTTCCTCGTCATCTTCTTGTTCTGAATGTCGTCAAGATTACGGTTGGAAATAAAGGGGTTACGGTGAGTTCAAACGAGTCAAGTAAAATTCAGAGAGTACCTTCGTCTGAGTGAACAGCTTCTTGCTCCTCTGGACCTTCGGAGCTAGGGGGGGTATTGGTGTTCCAAAAGTCGTCATCATCCTGAAAGGCGTTAAAAGTACGGGTTATCAGTTGCATCAAGTGGAAAGAGCGAAAGTAAAGGCGTCAGAGTCGGGTTTTCACCTGGGGGGCCGGGTTTTCAAGTGTGAAGGGCTCTAACCCGGATATGTTCCGGATTACCTCGAGCTTCTCCGTAAGAAAACCCTTGATGGTCTTCAGAGTGTCGCCAACTGCGAAGACGTTGTCAGAGTATCGTAGTGGATCAGAGGGTTCCCCAGAGTACTCGCACATCAGCTTTGTGCGGATGGAGTTGGGTTGAATTCTGAAGTCGACCCAGGTCTTCACTAGGTTGAGCCCAATGAGGCCCTGGGCTCTAAGAGTGGCGAGTTTGTATAGCAGAGGTTGGATTGCCTCCCTATCTGAGTCAGGGGCAAAGGCACTAAATTTATCAGAGATATCAAGAAGACCATCAGAATAACCCGGCAGTTTCTTTTGGCCGGATGGGGAAGTGTCCTGGCAGTAGAAATAAGAAAGCTGCCAGTGTTTGACATGAGAATTAAGGGTGAGGGATGGCATCGGAGAGTTCTTGCGGCGCTGGATCGAAACCCCGCCGCAAGTGAGAAGCGCCCCATCACCGCTTTCGCGGCATGGTTTGCATTGATAAAGCTCGATAAAAAGAGCTAGGTTTGGTGGAGTGCATAAATAGGATTCAGAAAGGACAATAAAGTGGGTGATATTTAGCACGGAATTGGGCCCGATGTCAAAGACGCGAAGGCCATAGTGACTAAGAATGTCACGGAAAAAGGGATGACCGGGTGGGCGAAAACCCCGGGTCACATGTTCCACAAAGCAGATTACCTCGTCTTTTGTAGGGGTGGGCCGGGTCTCCTTACCCGGCACCCTCCATTGGATATCCTCCTGAGGAGGGAGAACTCCCAGCTCCACTAGCTCCTCCAACTTGGCCTTCGTGACCATCGACCGCCCCCAGTTGGCGGAAATGGTGTTGGTGGCTTTAGTCTTGGTTGGGGTTTTCATCTGTTTCTTGGGAGCCATGTGGTTGACCTGCAAGGCATCAAATAAGAAAAAGATTAAGACATGGGAGTTATGAAACAGTCAGGTGTTAGCCGGATGGTATTGAGGTATGGCAGGAGATCCGGGTGTCAGCCCGTAGAATCAAGCTCGGAAGTTCCGGGTATTGTGTATTATGGAGAAATTTATGGGGTCTAAATGGTAAAGAAGCTTTTTGAAAACGATGGGCAGTGGCTTAAGCGCCAAATGAGAATAAAGGGGATTAAAAAGAAGCAGTCCAGCCGAGTGACCGATGCAGGGGCGGAAATCTTGGGCAGTACGAGCCTAGATTGGAAGTTTTATTTTCAAATTCGTGGCGAAGGTGATGATTGTGGGCAGTAGGCGAGTTGGTTGGAGTATGCGCTTTATCCTTTGTGCGAACTGAAAGAGACTATGGGTAGCCTAATCCGGTCCAGCCAAGAAATCTGAGGCGGACGGATCTGGATCTAATCTGAGGAAAAGAATCAGAGGTTGCGAGGGAAAGTTGATGAACGCCAAAGGCTTACCGGAGGAGATCCGAGGGAGGCCTTGCGGAGGCAGATGGCGCAGGCCTGGTGTCCTTTCGCGGTTCTTGGAGGGCCGGATGAGAATTTGCCGGCGGATCTTGGCGGCGGCGCGGAACGACCGGTGGCGGAGCGCAGCCTTCGAGCAATGGGTTCCGGTGACGTGCGTGGAAGGTCCGTGGTGGCGCTCAGGAAGAAAGAGAGCTCAAGAGGAGAAAGGAATGGAGTGGGGGAAATGAGCCGTTAGGGTTTGAGTCACTCCTAAGGAGCTTTTTTATAGTGCGACTGGATAAGCCCGGTTCGGTGAGTGGAGGCCGGGAATTGTGGGGGTAAAACGGCTATTAATTTAAAGTTCCTGCGAGATATGCGCCCGGTATTGAGTAAAGCATCCGGATAAAGAAAGAAGGGGATTCGTTCCGCGATGATGGGATTAACTGTCAAGCATAGGATCTTGGTGTTATGATTTGGATCCAGAAGTTTGAACCAAGGTGTTTGGAGGGAAAAACCTGAGTTATCGCATGGCCACCAAGGAGCAAAGCCTAGCTGGATGTTGAAACATCTTAACCCGGTTTCCATGTGCCCGTGTGATTGATATCTTTTCAGGAATAGCAAGCGCTTCAAGGAGATCCGTGAAGCCCAGGCTATTCTGGGGACTACTGATGGGGGGATGCTAACCTGGTATGCCAAGATCCGAGGAATAACCCGGCCCAGAGACAGTGAGCAGGATACGGCTAGGGATAAAGATGTTTGTGGAGGCCCAAGCTCGTGGGCCTAGTGACCCGGGTTGTGGGTGTTGTAAAGGAAAGTTAGGGTTAGCATGCCGTGTCTGGGTAGGACCCGGGTGTGCCTTGTAAAGTAAGTTAGGGGGTATGGGAGCTATATAAACCGACCCCCGGGCGTAGATTGAGACAGAGATCTAAGAACCCTAACAATATCGGGTGGTATCGAGTATCCAGTGTAAACCCTAATCGAGTTATTGTATCGAGAATAGAGAACCGGCGACTTCGATTGCCGGCTGTCAGATCAAGTTGTATCATGTCTTCCTTTGAGCTAAACCCCCTCCCGAACGCCTGTGTCGACTTGCCCCAAGATCAGTTACCCCTGGTAACATCTGCCGTGATTATCCCACGACAGTTGGCGCCCACCGTGGGGCCTGCGTCCAAAGGTGTCTACATCACGGGAGAAGCTCGGAAGGGCATGGAGAATCTTGTCATCGGCGAGATCTACATCGACCACGAAGGAGAAAAGGTGGTGGACGATTCCGGCTGGGGGCCGGAGTCGGATCACCTCGAAACCGGATCCGTCATAACAATCGGCTAAAGATCCCGGGTCCCAAGCAAACCATTACTATACATGGAAACCGGGTTATAGCAGCTGAGTGTGACAAAGGAGACGCGGCAATGGCAGAACAGGCTTGCAGGAAAGAAGAGCTCAAATATTACCGGTCTCAAGTAGACCCGGATGACAGAACATCATTGAAGAGACCAAATACGGAGGATGAGAGAGCAAAATTCAAAGCAGCACAGGATACCAAGATGGTGGCCTTTGTCGAAGGTGATCCTTCCAAGAAGTTTGCTATAGGATCTAACCTGGACAATGAGCAGGAAAAAGCACTCGTAGAGTTTATTCGTGCAAATCAAGATGTTTTTGCTTGGACGCCTAGCGATATGCCGGGTATCCCTACAGAGTTAGCTGAGCACAGCTTGCATGTTGATCCTAAGTCCCGGCCCGTGAAGCAGGGCCTAAGAAAAATGAATGAGGAAAGAAGGAAAGCTATAGGAGAAGAAATTGCTCGGTTATTGACATCCGGCTTTATCATGGAGGTATTTCACCCGGATTGGTTGGCAAATCCGGTTCTAGTGATGAAAAAGAGTAACGAGTGGAGGATGTGCATAGATTACACGAGTCTCAACAAGCATTGCCCAAAGGATCCGTTTTCCCTTCCAAGGATAGATAAGATTATAGATGCAGTGGCTGGAAGTGACCTATTATGTTTCCTGGATGCGTATTTCGGGTATCATCAGATCAAGCTCAAGAAGGAAGATTGGGATAAAACATCGTTCATAACCCCCTTCGGGGCTTTCTGTTACAAAACCATGACTTTTGGACTAAAGAACGCTGGTGCAACTTATCAGCGGTGCATTCAGAAGTGCTTTGAGGATCAGATTGGACGCAACGTTCACGCCTACGTTGATGATGTGGTGATCAAGACCAGGAAAGCGGAAACACTTATTGACGACCTAAAGGAAACATTCAGGAATCTGAGAAGATATCAGATGAAACTTAACCCCACAAAGTGTGTGTTTGGAGTTCCAGCAGGAAAATTACTCGGCTTCATTGTCTCCGAGAGAGGAATTGAGGCAAACCCGGACAAAATCAAAGCTATCCAGAGTGTGAAAAAGTCGGAAGGCCCGAAGCATGTTCAAAAACTTACGGGGTGCGTAGCAGCATTGAGTCGGTTTATATCCAGACTCGGAGAGAAGGCAATACCCTTATACCGGCTCTTGAGGAAATCCGACAAATTCGTTTGGGACCAAGAGGCGGATGAGGCGTTCGAGGCACTAAAAAAGTAGTTATCTGAGGCACCAGTCTTAGCAGCTCCGGGTCCTAAAGAGCCCATGTTACTATACGTTGCGGCCGGGCCCCGGGCGGTCAGTGCAGTGGTTGTTGTTGAGCGCAAAGAGGATGGAAAAGATCACCCGGTTCAGAGGCCGGTTTATTACGTAAGCGAGGTACTATGGGATGCTAAGCAGCGTTACCCACATTGGCAGAAGTTGGTTTTCGGGGTCTTTATGGCCAGCCGGAAATTGAAACCCTATTTTCAGGAACACCCCATAATAGTGGTTAGCTCTATACCAATGTCGGATATTATCAGAAACTTAGATGCAACAGGTAGAATAGACAAGCGGGCCATTGAGATGGGAGATTATCACATCAACTACGAGCCCAGGTCAGCAATCAAATCTCAAGCTTTAGTTGAATTTATCAATGATTGGACTCACACGAGCATGCCCACAATGACACCAAGTTCCGAGTCTTGGGTGATGCACTTCGATGGTTCTAAACAGTACGAGGGATCAGGAGCTGGGGTGGTACTTACATCACCCAAAGGAGACAAACTGAGCTACGTGTTGCAAATCCACTTCGATTGCTCCAACAACGTTGATGGGGGGATGCTAACCTGGTATGCCAAGATCCGAGGAATAACCCGGCCCAGAGACAGTGAGCAGGATACGGCTAGGGATAAAGATGTTTGTGGAGGCCCAAGCTCGTGGGCCTAGTGACCCGGGTTGTGGGTGTTGTAAAGGAAAGTTAGGGTTAGCATGCCGTGTCTGGGTAGGACCCGGGTGTGCCTTGTAAAGTAAGTTAGGGGGTATGGGAGCTATATAAACCGACCCCCGGGCGTAGATTGAGACAGAGATCTAAGAACCCTAACAATATCGGGTGGTATCGAGTATCCAGTGTAAACCCTAATCGAGTTATTGTATCGAGAATAGAGAACCGGCGACTTCGATTGCCGGCTGTCAGATCAAGTTGTATCATGTCTTCCTTTGAGCTAAACCCCCTCCCGAACGCCTGTGTCGACTTGCCCCAAGATCAGTTACCCCTGGTAACATCTGCCGTGATTATCCCACGACAAACGTGGCCGAGTATGAGGCGTTATTGCATGGATTGAAAGTAGCCAAAGAGATGAATATCAAGCAAATACGGTGCTATGGAGATTCGGATCTTGTGGTACAGCAGGTCTCAGGGACTTGCGATAGAAAGGATGCAACTATGGCAGCATATCGTGGAGAGGTGGACAGGGTTGCCGGGTGTTTTTCCGGGTATGAGGTGGAGCATATTGACAGGCGAAAGAACGAGGCAGCAGATGCACTCGCAAGACTCGGCTCGCACAGAGAGCCGGTTCCACCCAACGTCTTCCTGGACGAATTATGGCGGCCATCTGTTAAAACCGAGTCTGAGGAAGAGGTGGCTAACCAAGACCCGGATTTGGAGCTCGTGGCTACAATACGTGCTATTCCCGAGTGGACAGAGCCGTTTTTGGCATACCTATCACGGGGTGAGTTGCCACCACAGGAAGTTCTAGCAAGACAAGTTCTGAGGAGAGAAAAGGGCTATTCTATTATCAATGGGGAGCTGTATAAAAGAAGTGCAGCAGGAGTATTTTTGCGCTGTGTAGCACCAGAAGAAGGCCGACAGATTTTGAAGGAGATCCATGAAGGTGATTGTGGGCATCATGCATCCACAAGATCCCTTGTGGCCAAAGCATATCGACACGGGTTCTTCTGGCTCACGACCCTAGCAGATGCGGAGCATTTGGTGGCAAGGTGCGATGGATGTCAAAGGTACGCTCGCCAAACCCATGTGCCGGCTATGGAATTGCGAACAATCCCGCTAACCTGGCCGTTTGCTGTTTGGGGTATGGATATGGTCGGCCCCTTTCACATGTCACCTTGCAAAAAGACACATCTCTTGGTGGCTATTGATAAATTTACCAAGTGGGTTGAAGTTATGCCAGTTTCCAATTGCGAAGCAGTCACGGCAGTCAAGTTCCTGAAAAGGATTATCTAACGGTTTGGGTACCCTCACAGCATAATAACAGACAATGGAACCAATATGGCCTTGGGTGAGATGGAGAAATTCTGTGGAAACAATGGCATCCGCCTGGACATAGCCTCGGTGGCCCATCCACAAGCTAATGGATAGGTGGAGCAAGCAAATCAGGAGTTACTTCGTGGATTAAAACCACGGCTGCGAGTCCCGTGCATCAGAGCTGCTGGCGCATGGGTTGAGGAGTTACCATCAGTGGTATGGGGAATTAACACTACACCTAACAGATCTTCTCAGATGACCCCGTTTTTCATGGTTTATGGTGCAGAAGCAGTATTGCCGAGTGATATTATTCACGACTCGCCTCGAGTGTCGGCTTACGTCGAGGTAGAGAACGAGAAGACCCGGTAGGATGCCGTGGATATGCTAGAAGAACACAGAGAACAAGCCTTGGAGAGATCAGCCATATATCAGCAGGATCTGAGGAGATATCATAGTCGGCGGGTCAAAACACGGGTCTTCCAGGAAGGAGACCTGGTGTTGCGCTTGGTACAGTCAAAGGAAGGAAAACACAAGTTATCTCCACCATGGGAAGGACCATTTATCATAAGCCGGAATCTGCACAATGGATCATATTACTTGATAGATGCAAGGGAAGAGTCAGACACTGTCAATGACACCGCTCACACCACTTCATCTATGCAAGAAAGGGAAAGACCATGGAACGTGGCTCAGCTGCGTCCCTACTACACCTAGAATAGGCTAGGTTTACAAGTGGAGCTACACGATGTAACAGGCAGCAGGTTTCAGACGCACTCTTTTCCTATCCAGGGTACCTAAGGGGACTGGAGGGTTTTTAATGAGGCGGCTTGCTGACCTAACTTTTCTCATATCAATAAAGAGATGGTTAAACCATGATATTGTTTCTTTCTTATGTGTTTTTTTGTTAAGTTTTTATATTCCTGTTTTAGCTTTGTGTTTTCTTATTTTTGCCAGGTAAGAATTATTTGTGTATTTGTAGTATATTAGTTTTTCTAAAGGTTAAATATATAGGTCTTGGGGGCTGATTGCTTGAATAGCACAGTTACAAACTCAAAGACCCGGCCACGATTCCATTAAGTTGTAAGGACCGATTACTTGCAATAAGTACGGTTACAATCTTATAACCGGACAATAGAGCCAATTTTTCTTGATTTCTCTTGTTTAAGCTTGATGTGACTCGCAAAATGTGGCATGCTTTGCTAGCGTGTAATTACAAGCAGTCATGATGCCCAATGGGACTTGCCTGACCCTGTTTTTATACAGCTATAGCAACATTGAATATCCACGCGAAAGCCGGCTTACAACAAAGAGGATCAAAAGGGTCATCCAAACCACAAGTTATGCAGAGTACAAGGTTAACAGTCGGAAACTCGCAAGTATATTAAGCATACCTTCAAACCTATGTGAGTAACTATAGGTTTTGGGCCTTAGCAGAAACAATTTGCTCCTTTGAAAATTCCAAATCCCTAGACTCAGAAATTCGGGCCTTGGGGACTTGAGAATTTGAAAAAAGCAACAAATTGTATAGCTATTAAGCTTAAAAACCCAAATATCCGAGTCTTGGGGACTTGGGGACTTAGAAAAAATCCACTTGTCAAAACCCCCGAGACCCGGAAACCGAGTCTCACAAAAGGAAAAATGGCGAAAGTCGGAAAGACAACAACAAAAAGTTCAAAGCTAGGAAATAACAAATCCATGCGAAAGTCCAGAAGGGCCACAAAAGTTAGTAAGGTTTTAGCGTATTACAAACCGAGGGAATTGTATCGAAAAGTGCACAGGCGCACTATTAAAGAATAATTGTTTTAGGCATATTACAAAATGCCCATTGGCCGAATAAAGTGTTTGAGGCGGTAAAAGGTGAAACTTTACTCAGCACCCTGGGCCGAGTCTTCAACATTGTCCTTGGCAGCCGGGTCTTGGACTTGCTCTTCGGCGGTCTTCCCAGCACCTTTATCTGGATTAGCAGCAGAGTCGGCACGAGCTGGTGGACGAACAGCCGGTGTAGAGGAGGTAGGCGCAGTGTCGGCCTCAGCCTTTCTCTTGGCAGCTTCCCCTCTTTTCTTGGCAGATTCCGCCTTCCACCTCTCCAGCATGTCAAAGGGCTGGGGCGGATCCGATTTAATCGGCTTGTCTTCGGCATCGTAAGGTGGAACGATCTTGCTCAAGTCCAGACTGTCGGCGATCAGGCTCGCCGAGTGACGCACCTCAGTATGAATGGCCTTATAGTTCTTGCCGGAAAACTTGGAGCCGTCAGTGTTGAACTCGGGAAACCCGCCCACGAGCTTTGCCGGCTCAAGCCTGGGAGAATAGGCCTTGGCCAGAGCAAGCCCGCGGGTTGCCCCAACCCGGCACGACGAACGCTTCCAGTGGTCGATCCACTCGGGGATGGTGGAACACGCGTCAAGCAAAGTGTCCAAACCACGGTAACCCATAGCCGGCCACTTCACAGTTTCCAAAATCCATTTGGTGCCGGCAGAGAATTGCCGGATCACGGCCTCTAGTGTCTTTAATTTCTCATTGTCATCTTCATCTGGGGCCGCTTCACCCGGGCCTGCAGTATAACAGAAAAAGATAAAGCAATAACATCCGGGTATCGTGCGTAATGGAAAATCCGGGTTATAATTAGCGAGTTACAAATTCTTACCAAGCAGACCGCGATAAGTATCGGCAATTTGAGCCGAGAGCTTCTTCAGCGCACTTTCGGCATTGTGGTATTTGTTCTTATACTTTTTTCAAATCCTTGTCGAGATTCTGCACTTCAACTTCTAGCTCCGCACGCAGCTTTGTCTCGGTTTGGAGGAGCTGGTTGGTTTTGGCCAACACCTCCTCAGACCGGGTGACCTGCGCCTGCGGACGAAGGAAAGGGAAAGATTAGTCAGATTTAAGAAAAAAGCTGGATATAAAAGGAAGTACCGAGTAAACTTTGGCCAGTTAAACTCGGAACTTGGGGACTAGGTGAGTATATACACAATATTGAACAGGATTACCTGGTGCTCAGCAGCCATGGCCTCAAGGATATCTTTCTCGGTGGTCTTCAAAGCGAAGAGCTCATTTAGCATTTCTTCATACGAGAGATCGCCGAGCTTCAACTTGGAAGAGCCGGGGTTCTGGTCACCCGGAGGCGGGCTTCTCTCCTTCTTGGGGGTGGACGCCCGAGTCGCCTAGGTGTTGGGATTGGGATCACCCCTCCCCGTGCCCAGGATCTCAACGTCATCATCTACGTGTGTGTGTGAGGGGATCGGATACTCGGCCTCCTGATCGGCCGGGTCTTTCAGCAGGACTTCTTCTTCTTCGTCTTCAACGCCGCCAGCCGCGGCCTTCACAGTAACTTCCGGATCCTCCATCGCCGGGTTATCCACGTCCATATCGTCCGGGTCACTGGTTGTGACCTTGGCTCTGAGGAAAATAAAAGGAGCAGTTAGTACATGATGAATGAAAATTATGGAAAGAGTTAGTATATCAAATAGCAAGAAATGTAGCTTACCCGGTATTCACCACAAAATCTGGTAGAAGATCATTACTAGACCCGGAGGAAGCTGATAAAGGATCTGAAAGTTAGACCCGGAATTGTCCAGCTAGTGGATGGTTTGGAGAAGGATGTTTAGGGGGAGAGTTGGGAGAATGGGTTTGGGGAATACCGGCACAGCGAGCTGGGGACGAAGGGATACCCGGGTGAAGAGGGTCATCACCCGGAGAGTTCCGGGGTACCCTGCGCTTGACTGGAGCGGGTTCCTTCAAGTGTGATGAATCGGACAAGCGTTGGTTAAGCTCGCACATGTTAGCGAATAAATATGGTTTGGAGGCAATAGAGGAGTAAGGAACCTTGAATACAACCCCTCGGGGCTTCCTCTTAGCTCCAACCTCAACGTCCGGCTCAGCTTCGCTCTCGTCCGACTGAGTCTCCTCCTTATCCTCCAACCCTGGAAAGCATAGCGTATTGTCGGAAAAAGGAAAACAAGTTGGAAATACAAGATAACGGAAAGGGGAGTGGATGAGACTCGGATGTTACCTTCGTCCGAGTCAGCCGACTCCTCGTCCTCTTCCGAGTTTTCGGAAGGAGGTGGGGTATCGATCTTTCAGAAAGCGCTGTCCTCCTGAGAGAAAAATGCAGTGGTGAAAGTTAGTAATTGTGCAATAAAAGTATTAGTCGGTAAAACAGTTGTAACCGGTTCTTACAGCGGGGGCCGGGTTATCACGGGTGAAAGGATCCAAGCCGGCTATGGTCCGGATCACCTCCAGCGGCCGGGTAATTCCTCAGCGAGTAACGAAGGGAATCCGTGACGTGCCCAGAGTAGTTGCACATAAGTTTGGGCCGGACAGCATTGGGTTGGATCCGGAAAGTTACCCAAGTTTTGACTAAGTTAAGCCCAAGGAGGCCTTGGGCCGATAGTACAGCAAGCTTGGCGAGGATGGGCTGGATAGATTGCCGATCCGACTCAGAGGCATAGGAACTGAGATTGTCGGAAAGGGTGAGGAGATCTTCGGTGAAACCCGGCAATGGCTTTTCACCGGCTGAGGAGGTGTCCTGGCAATAAAAATAGGTCTTTTTCCAGTGTTTGACATGGGAGTTAAGACTCAGAGTCGGCATTAAGGAGTTCTTCCGTCTCTGGATGGAAACCCCTCCGCAAACCAGGAGGGCCCCGTCGCCGCTCTCGCGTCACGGTTTGCATTGGAATAGTTCAAGGAAGAGTGCAAGATTCGGAGGAATGCATAAATATGACTCACACAAGACAATAAAGTGAGTAATGTTCAACATAGAATTAGGACCAATATCAAACACTCGGAGTTTGTAATGGTCTAACAGCTCGCGGAAAAAAGGGTGACCCGGGGGGCGGAAACCCCGGATCACATGCTATACGAAGATTACTACCTCATCTATACCCGGAGAGGGTCGGGGCTCGTCCCCAGGTACATGCCAGTGAATGTCCTCCCGGGCGGGCAAGACGCCCGACTCTGCGAGTTCATCCAGCTTGGCCTTGGTCACGATTGATCTCGCCCAATTGGCAGAGATCGATTGACTCGGTTTCGCCTTGTTGACCGGCTGTTTGCCCTTCGTTTTCGCACTGGCCTTAAGTGCCATGGGAGTAATCTAAAAAAGAAGGCAAAGTGCAGGGTATAAGCAACTTGAGACCCGGAAAATGATCGTTATCCGACTCAGTGAAGAACACTTGCGAGAAATCTTGGCAGATTGGATCTAGACGGAAAAATTTCTGGGGAGAATCGTGGCTACAAGTGATGGAGATGCTATGTGAGGTGTGCTATTGAATCTAGATCAAGCATCGTTTATGGAAGTGCAAAGCGTGAAGTGAACAATCAAGGGGAAACAAGAAAGGCATCTAGGAGCGGAACCAAATCCAATCTAATTGAGCGAAATTAAAGGTGAAATCCATGGAGTAAAATGGCTTACCGGCGGGATCGGGGAGGAGAACGCGGCGGCAGATGGCGCGACGGTGGCGGTCCCTAGGGCTCTCCGGTGAGCTGCTCGAGGGCGCGGCGGTGGAGGTCAACGGCGGCGTCACGGGGACGGGTGCGGCGCGCGGACGGCGTCGGCTCGTCTCCGGTGACGTACTCTTGAACGGCGCGGCGACGCGGGCTCGAACTCGAAGGCGCCGAGAGGGAAGAGGAAATGAGGAGATGGTGACGAATGGTGAAGTGGATCTGAACAGTGCCGTTTGGGTGCCTATTTATAGGAGCTGAGCGGGAAAATGCCCTAGGGTTGGGCGGCAAAGGCCGAAAATTTCCGAAAAAGATACTTAGCCGGATTTTTTGGGATAAGCATTGAAGGCGCCCGTTACGAGATATCCGGAAAAGATTGAAACAGATTGGGACCGCGATATCCGGACTAACTAGCGAACAGTGCGAGCCGGGTCTTATGTGTTTTCTTGGAGTGTTGACCCGGGAAACAATGTTAGACTCGGGGAAAGCCGGGTTACTATATGGACCACCTACAGAGTTAGGCCTAGCTATTATCAAAGCATTATAACCCGGTATTCTATGAACATGTATGTTTATTGGTTTGCAGGGAATAGCATGCGCTTCATGGTTGATCCCGCGAAGCCCAAGCTATTCTGGGGACTACTGATGGAGGGATGATAACCCGGTAGGCTAATGCCAAGGCGTAACTCGGCCCAAAGGGAACCGCGCAAGACCCGGCTCAAGGAAGAGGAGTTTCTAGAAGGCCCAAGAAGTAGCGTAGGCCTCGTAACCCGGCTTTTGGGGTTACTATTAGGAAACTTAGGGTTTGTATGCGGTTACTAGGTAGGACTCCGAGGATGCCTTGGATAGGGAGCCAGGGAGCCGGGTAAGATATAAACCGGCTCCTAGGGTCAGCAAAACAGAGCTTCACCAGATATTCGAGTATCCCCTGTAATACGAGAGTTGAGATTGTAACCCTAGATCGGAGACTCGGCGACTTGATTGCCAGAGCTACCGATCGATTGATAGCATGATCTCCCCTGAGCTAAACCCTCTCCCAAACACGAGAGTCGAATTGCCCCAAGATAAGTTACCCCCGGTAACGTCTGCCGTGATTATCCCACGACAGCAGTGCAGATGCTTCCTCCTCGAGGGTGACGGAGGAAATTCCCGCACCACCTGCTCCACGCTCAGGCGACTGGCGCTCACCCAACACGACGAACAAAAGCATCAAGGAGATGCAGAGGGAGGGACTGCTGCCTCCCGAGACCGAGAAGCGGGTGTGCCTCAGTAAAAAAGAAGAGGTACCAAATCCCCGCGCGAACGAACGCGTGATCTTCGCGGATCACATTTCGTGCGGGCTCTCCTTCCTCCTCCATCCTTTCCTCGTGGCATTGCTGTATGTCTATGGCATACAGCTCCACGATCTGCCTCCTGATGCGGTGCAGCACATCTCGTGCTTCATCGTTTTTTGCGAATGCTTCCTGGGCATCCGCCCTCACTTGGGCCTTTGGAAGGCCCTCTTCAAGGTGCGGGTCTTCCGTGAGAAATCACGGGTAGAGACTGAGCTCGGAGAGCCGCTGCGCACCGGCGGCTTCGGAATCCAGGTGAAATCGGACAACTGCTACTTCGGGATGCACTTCATCGACTCCGCGCAAGGATGGAGAAAGAAGTGGTTCTACGTCATCGACAACAGCGCGGGTGGAGCTCATGAGTTCCACCCGTTCGCTGTCCTGAAGCGGCGGAAGTCCTAGCGCACAAGCTTTTAGTCGAAGAAAACCGAATCATCGCCCCGCTACTCGCCAAGGTGGTCGCCCTTCGTGACCAAACCGCGGGAGTTGTGCTGAACGGCTTGCACCTGGCGAGCGTGTTCCTCAAGCGCAGGATCCAGCCTCTGCAGGAGAGGCCCTCCACGATGTGGGAGTACCAGGGTGTTGAAGACCCCAGCCGCGTGAGCCGAGAAGAACTTTCGAATGTTGAATTCGAGAAGAAAATCGCGGCCATCACCAGTTTGAAAGTGGGTGAGACCTTCCCTGACTGCCCTGTCACAACTTTTGAGGCTTCGAGACCTCCTCCACCCGAAGTAAGTTCAATTTTTCCTTGTCTTAGTCCTTTTTCTTGCTCGAAAGTTTGTCCACTGAATTTTTTCTTCTTTTTCTTCTTGTAGAGTTTAGCGGTGGTCACCTGCTACCCGCCAGTCTCCGGTGAAGAAGCCTCGGATTTGTTGGCGAGCAACCTGGATGTCCCTGTCGACACCAGCGTTGCCGATGCCGATTGAAGTTCTGAGCATGATTCCTCAGATGACATGGAAGAATCGGGTAGCAATCTCCACCACCGCAAACGCCGCCGAGCGGGAGACGATGAGGCCACCTCCAAGGATAATTCCTTGGGTGGGGGATCTGACAAAGAGCCTCTCGTCGTGACTCCGCTAAGTGTGCGCGCTCCTTCTGCTCCTCAGCCGAAGATCCAGACCGCCTGGAGCGCGGATATGCTGGACGATGAAGATGACGAGTCAGTTTTTACTTCTTCGTTCTAGTCGAATGTTCCCTTTTTTTTATTCTGACACTTGTTGTTTTCCTTCATGACAGGCTCCAATCCATCATCCCTGGCCGGTTCGCCTCTTCCCTTCCTCTCGAGAAAAGGAAAGAAGTTGCTGCTGCGGGTGGGACTCCAACTGCCGGCACCATCTAGAACTCACCGAGTCCAGCCCCCACAGCAGCGGCTACGGAATATAGGATCCCTTGCTTTGCAGTTGTGGCCTCGACTTTGAAAGAAGTGTCGGGTAGCTCGGCTGATCCTCTCTGCATTGCTCAAGGCCAGGTAAATTTTTCTATTTTCGTTTGCATCTTGTACTTTGTTTGTTTGGGATTTTTTTATCGGGTACACGGCAGTGCTCCCGATGGGAGTAGCCCCCGAGGCTATACTCGATTGTTTGCAGTCGTGTATAGGCTCAATCTTCTCCTTTCTGACTCTTTCACCTTTGTTGAGACATCGTAGTAGATTTCATGGACGGGGGTGCCATGAACTACCGATAGAGAAGTGGGGGGACGTGATCGTATGATGAACAATGACACAGGGTTTTACCCAGGTTCGGCACGACGCAGTAATGCGGCGTTCCTACTCCAGCAATCTCACTATTCAGGACTAAAGCCTGGAAAATACATAGTACAATGTGAGGTTAGGCTTAGCTATTCGACAAGGATCCACCTCTCGTCGAGTTAGCTTATAGCTTCTTGTCTATCTATCTTATCTCCCGTCCGGCTTTATATAATAGCCGGGTTAGGGCATACAGAGAAAGAAACCTAGAAGACTACGGTATGTGCTCATTTGGAAAGTAAAGAATCCGCCTTCTACTCCAAGCCGGATCACGTGGGCCGTGATTTGGTTTCTTCTAGAACCCAGCTTCCGTGCATCAGCTTACTGAGCCGCCCAATGGACCGTAGCCCATTACCACTTAGGCCACCCTGGTAATCCGGCACTTTAGACCACCATCTGATATACCCCTAATCGGTATATATCCGACAACCTTCATGTTTTTGCAGTCTCTTCTTGACTCCCTTGCAGCCATTGGCCGTCGTGTTATCTCGGCTGAGACAGATTGCGTGACGCTTCGGGCAGATCGCGATCGACTCGTCTCGGAAAGCGAGCTTCTTCAAGGTAAGTTTATCTACTCCTTCTATACAATCTTTTTGCTCATGCGAATTCCTTTGTGTTTAAATTTATCGCTGTGTAGCTTAAGCCGAAGTGCTGAAGGCCGAGAAGATGGACGCTGCCACTTGGGTAAGCACCCTGGAGGCTTAGTTGGGTAAGGAACTTGAGTCCTCTCGCAAGCAATCGACTGATCTCGAGGGAAAGCTTGCGGATGCCCAGGACGCCCTGAAGAAGTTGGAGGAGGCTGGCACCAAGCAGAACAACGATCTTGTTGACTTCCTTCGCCCTCTGGCCCAGCGTTTTGTGGGTAAGTTGCACTTATCCTTTGTGGTTTCTCGACTGGCTGGTAAGTCCTTTGGATTTTAACGTTTCTTTCTGCAGATCTTCTTGGCGTTGCGCTGGAGCTGCCCGGGGTTCAACGAGTGGACGCCTTGACTGATTCCTGTGCTCATCTTCGAAGGCATGCTAGCGGGATTTGCACCCTGATTGGCGATGCCACTCGAGTGTTGAGGCAGCTTCACGGGCGTCTCCTGGTCGACGCTATGGTTCCGTCCACGCTGGATGATCTCCTAAAGGTCTTTCTGGAGGGCGGTCTCCTTCAGGCCTACTCGGTTGCTCGGTCAGAGTCCGGGGCGAAGACTGCTATCCAGTTTGCACTGGCGCACGGAGTCGCAGGCTTGGAGGAGGCGTATTCGAACCTTCTCATCGATGCTACTACGGGAAAAAAGTAGCGCTTCGTCCTTTTGGCGATCCTGCTGGAGTCCTTGCCCGGAAGTTATCTGATTTGATCGCCCGTGCTAGTCGCAGGAGGCAATCTTCCGCGAGTGGCAGCACTTCTGCAGTTCCTTAGGATAGTGTTTTTGCAGTTTGTGCTTCTGATGTAATGAACCTTGGGATGTATTCCCGTATTCTATCTTTAATCAAAATTTTCTTTTTATATCTGAGATGCTTCCTGTGATTGATTGTCATGAGTTCCTCCCGATGGGAGTAGCCCCCGAGCACCTGTCGAATAGGTGGTTTTATTTCTCGAATGGAGCGTCTTATTCCATAACTTTTCTTGTCTTCTTCCAGGTAACCGGAGTTGTCGCAGAGTCTTCTAGTGGATCTGCTGCCCAAGTAGATCCTCTTGTTGCTGCTGTTGGTACTTCTGCTGGCCTCCGTGACCGTGTTGCGGATGGTGAGCGCAAGCTAAAAGTTCTGCGTGGGGTGGCTGATGTAGCCAAGTCCAAACAGAAACTTGCGGTTGAACGTGAGCAGTTTGTGATGGATGAATTGGTGGCCGTTTCTAAGGATTTGCTCTGTAAGTATCTCAACCCCCTAGCTTTCCGTGTCTTCTTTATTTCTTTAACTCTGTAGCTTTCTTTGCAGTTGTTCAGCCTGACGATAGGTGTGAAAAGCATTGGGTGGAGACCATATTCTTTACGATGCCGGAAGTTCAAAACCCCATGCAAATAACTTTTGGTATGATCGTAGTCGAGGCTTTGTGTTGGCTACTTTGAAGTATCGAGTAGTCTAGGCGAAGATGCTTGTGAGTTCCTGTCATGAGACCTTGATTGCTGTAAACTCTGCTTTCTATCCGTTGGAGAGGGGTCCAGAAGATTTGATCCATCTCCTCAGAACTTTCGGGCAAGAAGGAGAAATTCGCGAGTGCGTCGGCAATCAGATGATCTGCGGGTCTGTAGTAGCGCTTTCCTTCGTCCGATTGTGGCATCCTGAGGTGAATTTCAACTCTGTAGCTATGCTCCCTAATGGTCTAGTCGACATGGCCCCTCATTATAGAGATGTGCGGCCTGCAGCAGAGGAGATTATTCGATTGATCTCGGAAGAGGTGGATTGGGTATTAGCCGAGGAAAATGCTCGCCGCTGTATGTAATCGTAGGATGTATGTATCCTATTACTTTGTATAGTCGTCTTGAAATTTTATAAGGTGCCGACCTTGTTTGTATTCCTGTCTTTGTAAATGATGCTATGTTAGGCGTAGCCCCCGTGTGTTTGGGGTGTATACCTGTTATTTAGCGTGTAAAGATCAATGACTTGAGAAGCTATGGTTGAGAAACCATTTATTTTATTAATATGACTGAGAAGTCATGTATTGTCTTCGAGCTACAACATGGCTAGTATGGCCTTATTTTGTCGAGTAGAATAATCTAAGGATAGAATTTGCGGAGGTGAGCAACATTCCATGGATTGGAGTAGATGCCACCGGTCTCGGGGTTCTTTAGTCGATATGCGCCACCAGGACTAACTTCGTGTATTATGAAGGGTCCTTCCCACGGTGGCTCGAGCTTGTGTCCTTCCTTCTGCTTGAGTCGCAGCACCAAATCTACTGCCACGAAGGCTCTGTGGCGTATACGGCGGCTGTGGTAGTGGCGTAGCGACTGTTGATATACCGCGGATCTTGCGAGTGCAATGTCGCGTATCTCATCGAGTGCATCCACGTCTTCCGCGAGTGCCCTGTTAGAGGTTTCTTCGCTGTAAGCGACGACTCGTGGGGCGCTGAACTTGACATCTTCGGGAAGGACTGCTTCAGCTCCGTATACCATGAAAAATGATGTGTATTTTGTTGATCGATTTGGGGTCGTGCGTAGGCTCCATAGTACGGAGGGTAACTCCTCTGCCCAATGTCCTGCCGCTGGGTGCAGTCGATCTAGTAGGCATTTCTTTATTCCAGCCGAGACCAATCCGTTGGATCGCTCGACTTGACCATTGGTTTGCGGGTGAGCCACAGAGGCGAAACTGAGGGTGATGCCCTTTTCCTCGCAGAACTGCTATGTTTCCTTTGCTGTAAAATTGCTTCCATTGTCGGTGATGATGTTGTGTGGTATCCCAAATCTGCAGACGATGGAGTCGAGGAATTTGACGGCACATTGAGCGCTAGCCGAGGTGACTGACATGGCCTCAATCCACTTTGTAAATTTGTCGACTGCAACTAGTAAGTGCGTGTAACCTCCTGGTGTTGATTTTTTTCAGTGGTCCTACCATGTCTAGCCCCAATTGTGCAAAGGGCCAGGCAATTGGGATCATGTGAAGCTCAGTGGCAGGGGCATGCGGCTTGGGCGCAAATCTTTGACATGCGTTGCATTTGTCGACTAGGTTCTTTGCGTCCCTGGCTGCTGTGAGCCAGTAGAACCCTGCGTGAAAAGCTTTACCCACGATCGCCTTGCAGCTAGCATGGTGTCCGCAATCTACTTGGTGTATATCTCGTAGTAGTTCCTTGCCATCCTCGGGCGCTATGCATCTTTGTAATATTCCTGATATGCTCTGCTTGTATAGTTCTCCGTTGAGTAATCAAAAAGCTTTGCTGCGTCGCACTATCTGTCTAGCCTCGCAAATATCTGCTGGGAGCTGTTTGTTGGACAAGTAGTCGAGGTATTTCTGCGTCCAGACTGGTTCGACCATAAAAACTTGTCTCGAGATGTTGTGGGTGAGCTCAATCATAGCAGTTTGCGGGCTGACCTCTGTCTCCAATGTAGCGGGTGCTTCTGCTGATTTTTTGACTTTGACTGAGCGCTTGATCATCCTTTCGAAGTACATTCCAGGCGGTATGGGTGTGTTTGTAGAACCCATGTTTGCCAATTTATCCGCTTCTTGGTTGCTGGATCGCGCAATGTGCTTTAGTTCGCACCCTTGGAAACTTTCTTCGAGTAGATTGTACATATCTCAATAGGCAACCATGTTTTCTGCAATGGCGTCGCACTCTTTCATTGTCAGCTGCACTATGACGTTTGAATCTCCATAGATCATTAGTCGGGTTGCTCCACAGGCAATTGCCATCTTCATTCCATGGAGGAGGCCCTCGTACTCTGCATCATTATTTGTCGCCGGGTCGTCGGGTGGAAAGTCCAATCGAAGGATGTAACTTGTCACCTCTCGGGGATATCAGGACTACCCCAGCTCCGACTCCTTCGTTTCTCTTTGATCCATCGAAATACATTATCCAGTTGCTTGTATACTCTGGAGGGCCTGGCGTTTGTAGTTCTGTCCACTCGATTAGGAACTCCACGAGCACTTGTGATTTGATAGACTTGCGACCCGCGTATATGATGTCCCAGGCGCCAAGCTCGATACTCCACTTTGCAATTCTTCCGGATGCCATTGGGTTATTAATGATAGTACCCAGTGATGCGTCGTTTACCACCGTGACAGTGTGTTCCTGGAAGTAATGTTTGAGCTTTCGGGCTGTGAGCACCACATCGTACGCGAGCTTCTGGTAATGGGGATATCTCTGTTTGCAGGGCGAAAGAACTTCGCTGATGTAATATATTGGCCTTTGGATACCAAATGCCTTGCCATCCTCCGGCCGTTCGACCACGATCGCTATGCTGATGACCTGATTTGTCGCGGCTAGGTATAGGAACAGTGGTTCCCGTTCTTGCGGTGTTGCCAGGACGCGCCTGCTCTGCAATGCTCGCTTGAGTTCTGCGAATGCTTTCTGTGCTTCGGATGTCCACTCGAACTTATCCGTTTTCTTCAGTAACTTGTAGAAAGGTAACTCTTGCTCGCCTAGCCTCGCAATGAATCTGCTTAGGGCGGCTAGTCGTCCCGCGAGCTGCTGCACACCACGGAGATTGGTTGGCTCCTTCATTGTCAGGATTGCTTGGATTTTTTCCGGGTTAGCTTCAATCCCTCGAGCGGAGACCAGGTACCCGAGAAGTTGTCCCGCAGGGACGCCAAAGACACACTTGGTCGGGTTGAGCTTGATTTGGTATGCGTTCAACACGTCGAATGTTTCTCTGATATCGTCGAGAAGCGTATCTTCCACTCGAGTCTTGATGACGATGTCGTCAACGTACACTTGTACGTTCTTGCCAATGCGCTTGGCGAGGCATTTTTGCATGCAGCGCTGATATGTTGCGCCTGCGTTTTTTAGCCCGAAGGGCATTGTCGTGTAGCAGAAAACACCGTGGGGTGTTATAAACGCCGTATTCTCCTCGTCCTCCTTCTTCATCCTGATCTGATTATAGCCTGAGTAGGCGTCCAAGAAAGAGAGGCGTTGGCAACCTACTGTAGAGTCCACGATCTGATCGATTCGTGGCAGGGGAAAGTTATCCTTTGGGAAGTGTTTATTCAACGACGTGTAGTCGATGCACACGCGAAGGATGTTGGTATTTTTCTTCGGGACCAGCACCGGGTTTGCTAACCAGGTGGAAATTTTTATCTCGCGAATAAATTTTGCTGCGAGTAGTCTGTTTACTTCTTCTCCGAGCGCTTTTTGTTTGGGCTCTGAGAACCTTCGGGTAGTATGCTTGATAGGCCTGGCGTCTTTGAAGACTTCGAGTGAGTGCTCGGCAAACTCCCTGGGTATCCCTGGCATATCTGAAGGCTGTCAGGCGAAAATTTCCCAGTACTCACGGAGGAGCTCGACGAGCGCGCCTTCCTATGCTGGCGAGAGGGTGGTGGACACCATCGCCGTCTTCGCAGAATCCGTCGGGTGTACTTGATGCTTGCGGGTACCGCTATTTTTGTTGAACCCAAGCTCTGGAGCGTTCTTCTTTGTGAGAGGCATCACGGAGTGATCCGTGGTTTTTGCTATCTCCTCTAGTTCTTCCTGCATCCCGAAAGATTGGGCGATCTCGTTGAATTCGATGTCGCATTTATTAGATTTTTGGAAATCGCCGTCGATGGTGATTGTGCCATATTCTCCAAGCAACTTGAGCTTCAAGTATGCGTAGTGCGGTACTGCCATGAATCTGGCGACCGCCAGTCGACCAAGAATGGCGTGGTACTGTGAGGGCCAATCGACGACTTCGAAATCAAGAAATTCTCGCCTGTAATTACTTCGGTTGCCTAGCACCACTTCCAGGTTGATTGTTCCGAGTGGACGGACTGCTTTCCCTGGAACTATCTCGTGGAAGGGTGTCTCTGATTCCGCGCGTCCATCCAAATTTTTGTTCATACGACGGAGTGTGTCTGCGTAGATGATGTTGATGTCGCTGCCCCCGTCCATGAACACGCGAGCCAGCTCATAATTGCCAATTTGCGCCTGTGTGACTAGTGCGGCGTGTCCTGGTCGATAGACTCGCGGAGGGTGGTCTTCCTTCGAGAAAGTAATTGGTTGTTCCTCCATCTTCAGGTACTCGGTTCTCGTAGGTGGGGTTTGGACAGCCATGCATAACTGTCGTGTGTTTGTCTTGTGAGCCCTGCTCGATGGACAAACCTTTTGTATCATGCCTAAGAGTCCCGCTGGGTTCGGGTACCCGTTAGCTCCCTGATTTGGGGCGGGTGGCGCTGGCAGCGCAGCTAGCATTGCGTTTTGGTTTCCTGCTGGGGGCAGGGCTTGCGGTTGTTGAAATCCTTGAGTTCCTCCTCCAGGAAGCTGCGGGTAGCCCTGATTAATTGCTGCTATGTTTTTCTTCAAGAGGGCCTCGTGGATATCGATGAACTTTCGGCAATCCTTGAGAAGGTGTGTTGCCTTAGTTTTGCATGTGCGCTTATCTGTAAATAGATGTAGCGTGCAGTAACCATCGAGATCCTCCTCGGGGGTTTTGTCTTCTTGCTTTGGCTTCCACTCGCGTTTTCCACGATATCCGTTGTCGCGATTTTTTGTGAACTCCGCTGCCACAAATTCTTCTCGATCATCATGGTTGTAGTTCTTTCTTCTTTTCTTTCGACTATGGCGATCTTCATTGCTTGATGGGGATGAATCTTTCTCATTGCGCACTGCGTCTTCGCCGTTTGCCCATCTATCGGCTATGGCCATCAATTCTCCCATGGTTTTGGGTGCGAGTCGCCCCAGTTCTTCCCTGAAAGAAGTTCGCCGTGCTCCTTTGGAAAATGCTTCAACCGTGACTTCTTCAGATATATTTCCCGCTGTATTCCTTAGTGTGATCCATTGCTGAATATATTCGCGAGTAGACTCGCCACTTTTCTACTTGCAAGCTCGTAGCTCCTTGATGGTCGCAGGTCTTTTGTATGTTGCCTGGAAATTTTTGCGGAAATCGAGGTTTAGGTCGTCCCAAGACCCGTAGCATGCCTTCGGCCTTCCTTCGAGCCAGCTGCGGGCAACACCGACTAGGTGTAAGTTGAGGTACTGCATAGTTGTGTTTTTGTTCCCACGTTGGCATTTTACTGCCGTGAGGTAATCTGACAACCAGGCCGAAGGCTCTTGCGAACCATCGTATTTCTGTACTTCCGTGGATAGCTTAAATCTTTTGGGTAGCGGCGCCTCGCGGATGTTGCGGGTAAAGCATAGGGCTCCGCAAACTTCATCGTTGGAAGATGTGGATGGGGAGCGTGCACGGTTTCTGGCCGCCCGACCTTTATCAACCTTGCGCTGGGCGATATCCGACCGCGCATTGTATCCAGGTTCATCGCGATTGACGTCTCCTCTCGGTTCTTTGCTGCGATGTCGCGAGCGGATGCTGTCTCGATCTTTTCGCGGGCTGCGATCTCGATTTCCCCGCGGGCTGCGATCTCGATTCCTCCGCGGGCTGCGATCTCGACCTCTTCGCGGGCTGCGGCTACGGTTTCGACCCCTCGGGCTGCTATCGCTGCCACTCGGGCTATCTCCTTGTCGTCGAGCTTGTTTCCCCCGTGCTCGACGGGGTGATTTTTCCTTGTCACGTGATGTGCCCCTATGTCCACGCGGTGCTTCTTTGTCCTTCTGTTCGGCTGCTTTCCTGCGATCGTAGGAGGCGAGTTTTGCGGCTGCCATGCCTAATCCTTTCTGCACTTGCTTGTATTGTTCCGCGCGAGGTTCGTTTTCCCCTGGTTGATTTATCTGCATGTAGGTGGCTGCGGCTAGCACCGCGGCTGCGGTAGTTTGCGGATGGATGTTTCCATCCCCGTCCACGTGCGTAAGTGATTTGCTGATTCCGCTCAAGGACTCGCCGTCCATGGTCGCGGTTCTTGAAGCGCGTCCCTTCTTCTGGGGGCGGTTCCCAACAGAAGGTGTTAGGGACAGCTCAACTCGACGTTGACTTGACTCGGCTGCCAATCTTTTTCGTTTGGCTAGATCTTCCCGAGCATCTTTGATCGCAGTGGCCACTCTCACTAGATGATAGTGGTAGGCAATCAAGTCCTCGTGTGGGGCTTCGTCCGTAGGTGGTTTGCCCGTGCGGATAGCCTCCTTTGCTCGAAGCCAGGCGTCTCGCGAGACGTTGATCTTAGCGCGTTCCTTTGCGCTTTGTTCAGTTTCTGCGGGTGGCTGTTTCGATCCTGCCATGCAGACCTGAGCCAGATGTGGCTTGCGAGTCCTAGGCGTAACTTGAAAGGCCTTCCTGACCCGAGATGGCTCCTCTGTAGAGAGGGTATGGAAATTGCTGGTGTTGAGGCGGATGGAATCGCCACTTTTCGCCAAGTAGGGCCGTGAATCGACAGCTCCCGGGCTGGAAGCTGACTCGGATCCCGATTCCTCAGGGAAGTGAAGGATCCCTTCTTTGTTGGTGTAGAACTTAAAGCTCCCGAACGTCAAGGTGACGCTCTTTTCCAGATCGCTGAATACCGGGCATGATTCCGGCGAGTGAGGGGTGACTACGACAGATCCGATCCGAATCGGGTTGGTCGGAGTCGAAGTCGAGGGTTTCCAACGTGAGTTGGTTGTCGATGAAGCCGAAGATGCCGGAGATCCAGCGCCCGCCGTTCCCAAAGACTGCGCCAATTGTCGAATCTGCATCTCAAAGTACCTCGGGTGAACCCATAGGGTTTCGATTAGGAGAATGTGTAGGCGCTAGTAGCAATCGTCGGCTAGACAGGGGACACGATTTACCCAGGTTTGGGGCCCTCGTAGAGGTAAAACCCTTACTACTGCCTCTGTCGATCTGTATTAACGAGTAGATCGGTTACAATGGGGGATTGCTCTAGTCGAGAGTATGATCTCGATCTCAAGGCTTGGTGGTGCGGTTTTGCTTGGTCCCTCCCCTGGTGGCTCTCCTGGCATTATATAGATGGCCATGTCTCAAACCGTACCCGGGGAGGACTCGAATCCTAACCTAGAGTCGGTTACAAGTTTCCTAACTTGACCCGCAAGGTTTTGCGGGTGGGCTTCAATTGGGCCTTCTAGAATAATCCATGACGCCTTCTTTAGAGCCTGGGTCGTGGGCTTGAGACCGGGTAGGCACACCCGACAGGCCTAGGATCCATACCTTCGTCAGTTGGTCATCCGCAAGCTTAGATGCTTGAGTCTTCTTAGAATTTTCTAGGATGAACCACGGTGGTATTCCCAAGCTTTGACCTTGCACTCTTCTTGATCACATTATATCACCCTCCTCTCTTGACCCTTGAAAACTTCCTTCACACCACACTCAAAGAGTAATTCACATTAGAGGGTTAGTGCAACAATAAAAACTTCATGGGTTCTGAATGGCACAAGTGCTATTGATACTTTTAAACATTAGCTACAACCACTGATGTTTCGTGAAGTAAAGAAATCCACTTGACATAGTAAAAGAGGAAATGCAATAAAAATGGCAGAATCTGCGAAAACCAGAACAGTCTATAAAGACGAATTTCTTCGCGGCACTTATGTTACTCAGATCGAAAAAGATAAAGAACGAAAAAGTTTCGTAAATAGCCGAGGAATAAGCATAAACATTTTTAGGTCATTTTGATCTTTCTATGAATTATGCGATTTTTTACGGTGGACAGCAGAAATCTGCTTTCTGCGCAGAAATCCAAAACCAACTCCAACTTTCGATAGAAACTTTACTTGGCACAACTAACACATGAAAATAAAGATAAAAGGGATTTTCTACACAAGTATACAACCCTTGACTCAAATAAAGCGGAGGAAACCAAAGCAAAAAATAAAACCATGGGTTATCTCCCAAGAAGTGCTTTTCTTTAAAGGCCTTTTAGCTAGGCATGATAATTTGAGAAGATGCTCAAATGAGAAATATTAATTGAAGCAAAAGAGAGCATCAAGAAGAAAATGTAAAACAAATTTAAGTTTAACCCACTTCCTATGAAAAATAATCTTGTAGAAAAACAAGTCAATGAAGCACAAAGCAACAAGCATAGGAAAGCAAAACAAGTGCAACTTCAAAAATTTAAACATAAAGAAGGGAAACTTAATATTGTTGAGATACATAGAACCATGTTTCCCTCTCTCATAATAACTTTCAGTAGCATCATGAATAAAATTAACAATATAAATATCACATAAAACATTCTTATCATGAGCCACATGCATAAAAGAATTGATACTCTACACATAAACATAGTCATTCTCATTAATAGTAGTGGGAGCAAATTCAACTAAATAGCTATCATTATTATTCTCATCACCATAATCATCAAATATAGGAGTCATATTGTAATCATAACTAATTTTCTCCTCCACGGTAGGTGGACTGGAAATATCATATTTATCATTGTAATCGTCATATATATGAGGCATATCATAATCACAATAAAATGTATCCTCAATAATAGGTGGAACTAGAATACCACAATAATTATAATCATCATATATTGGAGGCAAAGTATCATCAAATAAAATTTCCTCCTCAAAACTTGGCGGACTAAAAATATCATATTCATCAAAACCAGATTCCCCAAGCTTAGATTTTTCCATAGCATTAGAAATAATGGTGTTCAAAGAATTTATACTAATAATATTGATACTAGCATGCAAACAAAGCTCTGTAGGTTTTTTAATTTTCTCTCCAAACACTTCATGTCCAAACTCAAGATAAAGATTATAAAGCTCTCTCATATTTTTATTGTTTTCCATTAAGCTTAACAAGTGAAAATAAAAACAAGGAACAAAAAGATATAACTGCAGAATCTAAAGGAAATAACTTCGAGCACTCACAAAGGATGTGAGAACCTTTTAGACAATGTTGGGCCTCCAAGTGTAGAGGTTTGTAGAACAGCAGCAAGTTTCCCTTAAGTGGATCACCCAAGGTTTATCGAACCTAGGGAGGAAGAGGTCAAAGGTATCCCTCTCAAGAAACCCTCCAATTACGATACAAGAAGTCTCTTGTATCCCCAACACACCTAATACTATTTTCAGTTGTATAGGTGCACTAGTTCGGCGAAGAGATAGTGAAATACAAGTAATATGGATGATTATTAAGTGTTAGTAGCAATCTGAAATAGAAATGGCAGCAGGCAAACATGTAGCAGAATAGGTTGTAAACGGTGTTTCAATGCTTAGAAACAAGGTCTGGGGATCATACTTTCACTAGTGGACACTCTCAACAATTAAAACATAATTGAATGCATAAATATCTCTCTTCACTATGCTACTCTGAACCACTCTCCGGTTAGACAACAAACACCAATTCATTGCGTAGGGTTACAAAGCACACCCTAAAGTCGCATTCCCATGTCTAGTTAAGCCCACACTGTCAACTTGAGCGCCCTAGAAGTTACTAGACAAACACCACAATTTCATAGGGTCATCCAACACAAGATATAAACATCATGCTAAACCACACGGTGCACATACTGCCACCATTACACCATGATCAAAGTGTCTACGAAGATCTCATAACAAAAACCACTTGAGTAGATGTTACTCTTCGTCTACTCAAGAAGGTTTAGCATTGGTCATAGCAACAACACTTAGAGACTTAAAACAAAGAACACATATTTCACATGCAGATATATTACCCCACAGATCTCTTATGCCTGCGAAACCTTCATGTTTATGTTCTTGTAATTATGTGTTATGTTGACAAGGAAGAAAATTGCAATACTTCATGTTTTATATCATGGCATGGTTTTATATTTGTTTGCATTTCCCAACATCGTGTGTTTTCTACAAGTCTTTGCTAGCAAAAAAACATGTAATGAGTATGATCACTACTCGTGCATCTAAAGCTGAATCAAGAACCTACCACAAGTGTCCACCATACCTTCCTACATGTGGTATTTCACCGCCACTCCAAGTAAAGGTCTCGTGTGCTACCTTTAAACCTTCAAAGTATTAAACATGTTTTGTGTTCCTGTTTTAGATCATGAGGAAATAGTTTAAAGTTTATCATGTCTTATGTCAAGCAAGGTTCTTCTCCCTTATTTCACCCGATGAGTATGGAATATGTGCTCATCTAAAATTGCACAAAGTTGGTGCCAAATAATATAATATAAAAAGGTATTTCCCCGTGGATTGATGAATGTTGGTGGGTACCCATGGATACGGCTCGCCCTGGTTTGTGCAAGGCAAGGTGGGGGAAGTGCCAACCTTAAGAAAAAGTGCTAATGAAAATCGCTCTTAAAAGTCTTAACACTTTGCTTGACATGGGTTATGATAAGTTTTTCACTACCATTGGTTGACATAAACATACACATCTCTCAAAATTACATTTTCAATACCTCTGTTTTTATTTAAATAAAAATCTCTAGCACATGAGTAATCCTTTCTTCCCTCTACGAAGGTCCTTTATTTACTAACAGGATTGAGTTAATTTCACATATTCCCTTTATTCTTTACTAGTAAAGTGCCCGTGCGTTGCAACGGTTTTAAAATAATTCAATACATGCTCACTTTAGTTTAATTTAATTTTGTACCATTTTAAATATTTTACATTCGGGTTCAAATTTAGTTCCCTTATTGTCTTGTTCATCAAATCTCAAAAGAGAAAATAAAATATTATTTATCAAACATGCAATGCTAGGAAAGCAAACCTAAAAAGAGTGAATTATATATATTGTGTCTCCAATCTTGCCCGGTTCGCATCCAATCATGTACGTACTCCCAGTATATGAAGCTGTGAATGGATTGTGTCTGTTTGTGCATGCATGGAATCGTAGTGTCTTGCCGATGGATGCCAATAATTAGAAAAATATGATGGAAGGTGCTCCAAAATTTCCATGATGGCGGGCTTGAACTAATGGCAAAATATACCGGTTCAATGCTAGTGACTAATTAGAATTTACCAAATTTAGTTGAGATAAAGCTTATAATTTGCACACATTTCTAAATTCGTGAACACATGTGAATTATGTGTACGATATTCAATGTACTATAGAAAAATAATCAAATCCAGGAAATTATCACTCTATGACAATAATTTGGTAATGCATAAAGTGTAAAAAATGCTAAACATTGTACATTAAAATTATATCAAGCACTAAAAGGGAGAAAAAGGATTACATGAAACATTCATCCTAGAGAACCCACTCGAGCCCATTAGTAAACTTGTCAAGTAGCTTCAATCGTAAAAGCCAAAAATGTTGCTAGGGGAACATAGCCTGTGGTCTAAGGGCATCTCCAGCCGTTGCGCCCCCCCAGGGACCAAAACGCCGCCGTTTTGGTGCCGCCGCGGCGCTAAACGGCGCTATTCTGGAACCTGGGGGGCTCGTTTCCCAGTCGCGTCCCGAGCCCAACAAATCGGCCCAAACAAACGCAGTTGAAAAACTAGTCGAAATTTTATTGAATTTGAAACTGCGTACATATTCGGCGCGAATTTAAAGCTAAAACGATAAATTTAAACTAAAAACAGCGGATACTACGCGATGACTACGCCTACGTCTACGCTTCGTCGTCTTCGTCGTGGCGGTGCTGGTTGGAGGGTCCAGCTCCGTCCTGGCTCGCCGCGGCGAGACGGCGCTGCTCCGCCCGCTCCGCTCGGGCCTGCAGGCGCAGCCGGTGCAGCTGCGCCTGCTCAGAGGGCGGGCGGTTGCGCCGCCGCTCACCCTGCAGCGCCAACTCACGCTGCGCCTCGTAGAGGGCGATGACGCCCTCCTGCTCGACGGAGGCAGCCCGCCGGGCCATCTGGCGGCGCACCGCTCGCGCCGCCTCCTCCCGCTGGTGCGTCTCCAGGGAGGCTCGAACGGCGGCTGCCTCCGCCGCCGCCGCGGCCTGCTCGAGGACGCCGCGCACCTTGCGGTACGCGTCCTCGTTCTGCGAGGTCTCGAAGGAGTGCAGCCCGGCGTGCTGCTCGGGCCACACCGGCTGCCTCCTCACCTCGCGCCTCCAGTGGCGGGAAGCCCGCCGTGCTTCGCGCGCCTCGTCGTGCTCGGGCGGCTGCTCCGGCGCCACCACCTGCGGCTCCGGTGCAGCTCGCTGCGCTGGCTGCAGCTCGTCGTCGTCGCTCTCGGGCCACGCCTCCCAGTGGTTGTCCATTGCGGCGGGGTTCGAAGGTGGAGAAAAGAACGGCGAGGAGGGGTCGAAAATGTGCGTACGGGGAGGGCGCGGCCACCGTTTTTATAGCCTGGCTGGGCCAGTCGCCGCGCCGCGCGTGTCGCCGCTGCCGCACCGCCATTAATCCGGTGGACTTTGACTGGCCACGCGTGTCGCCGCTGCATGCACTGGCCGCCGCCTCCGGCAGACTTTGACGGCGCGGGCGCCGAGAAGGAAGTCACGGGCGGGGGTTTCCGTTCCCGCGCTTTCCCGGCGCGTCACTGACAGCGTTGGCCCGCCCGCGCGGCCTCGCAGTTTCGCCCCCCAGGCCGAACCCAGCGGGCTGGGTTCGGCCTTGGTGCCGCGGCGCCAAATAGCGCCGAAACGGCGCTATTTGGGCCTCTGGGGGGGCGAGTGGTGAAGAAGCGGCGCTATTCGCCGCTTCCGCCGCGAAAAAAGCCCCTTGGGGGGGCTCGGGGGGACGGCTGGAGATGCCCTAAGTCTGCAAAGCTCATGTCCTTTTAGACTCAACCAGATCATCCCCATACCTTCTAGGAGTACATTTGAATTGCTACAAAAATTAGTACAGCTTATCTATGGTTTGGACTCGAGCTGCTAGGAAAATTTGTCAAATCACTTGTTTAGCACTTTCCTTCAGCAGACACGGAAACCCAGTGGCGGATCTACAGGGTATGCCCGGTATGCCGTGGCATACCCTGCAGTCCAGCCCACCAAGCTACGTGTATTAGCAGAATAATACAGCCCATGAAAAAAAAAACAGAGAGTATTACGCCCGGCCTAGTACACGGGAAAACAAAACTAAGGGAACTAAACTAGCTAGCGATCCAATCAGCAGGCGAGCAGTTTCCAGCGCTAGACTCCACGCCTCGGTCTTCTCGTCCTTCTGGTAACCGAATAGATCAATCAATATGGAAGTTTTCTTCAACGCCTAGCGATCTTGGCAAGGCCGCAACGACCTGGTGGCTCACCTCTACCTCTGCCGACTTGTCCCCTGACCGTACGCTCACGCTGAGCAATTATGTTAGGTATTCCGTTTGCATCCTTTGGTTCATGCCCGGTTAATTTGTTGTTTAGCTGTTACCGTTAGATTTAGTCTTATTCGTCGATATTTGTTGTTGGATAGAGTTTTGTTAAATTGTTTGCCTGTAATTCTAAGTAGAGCCTCTCTGAAAGCCCCGCAATCCATCGACCAAAATGAGATTATTTCTCCATCGTCGATATCCCATGACAACGAGTTTAGAGAGACATCACTTATAATATATGAATTTTCGTGCTCATCACAAGTGAGTTTTTTAAAACGTGTCATACCGTAATTTTGTATGCAGATCTGGCACATAAATTTTATTAAAATAGCAAATAATTTTTGTCGGCATACCCAATGGCAAAATCCTAGATCCGCCACTGCGGAAACCCCCCACCCAGAGGGGAAAAAAACTCACTACCGCATCCTATGGTTTGGACGAGTGGCTCTCTGACCTTAGCGCCACCGCTCGTGCATCGTGGATGTTACCAGTGCATCTCTCTCCTCTCCAACAACCAGAGCCAGCCTCATCGGCGCTTCCATCGACTTGTCGCACCGCTGTCCGTGCCTTTTCCGCGCGTCCGTCGAGGTGTGGACTTGCTATGCCTTCGCCGCCATGCCGCCGTCCGCGCGTTTAACGACTTGCTGCTGACGGCTACATGATCCGGCGTTTCCTCTTGCCAGCACTAATTGATCTCCTGAACGATTGGAGCGTTAATCGACGGAAGAGCTAGCTCCGAGTTGCATCTGTATGGTACGATGCCTCCTGCTATTACGCACACGGGAGTACATATGTGGGTACGTGTGGTCAGCACGAGGCGCTTGGGCGAGGCTTGCTGCGGACTTAGGCCTTGTTCGGTTAATCCCACCCCGGCCGGGTTTGGGGCCCAATCCCCTTCAACCCCCGTGGGTCGGCCCAGCCGGGATAGCCCAATACAATTTGCGCGTTCGGTTATGCCCCGTGTGGATTCCAGCCCGGTCCAATCCCCTTGAATACCTGCCGTTTCCACGGGGAAAAAACAATCGTCACCGAGCCCGTGGAAAAGTTCCCCAACCGACGTCCTGTTTCTCTCGCGAGCCGCGAAGGCAACGACACGGAGGTCAAAGACATCGGCGGCGGCGCACTCCTCCCCTTCTCCCGCGCGACCCGGAGGTGCACGGCGTCGGCACACTTCCCCCTTTTCTCCCGTTGCAACCCGGAGACGCACAGCGGAGGAGCAGCGGACATGAGGCGCAAGGGGCGGCGCACTCCCTGCCTTCTCGCGCGTGACACAGATGTGAACAGCGGCGGGGCGTCATGTAGATAAATCGGAGGCAGCAGCGCCGACGTCCACCCTTTCCGACGGAGAACTTCTCGACGGTGATCCCCTCCTCCTACTCTTCCCCTTCCTCGTCTCTTGAAAAATCTAGGGTTCCTGGTTTCTTGGTTCTTGATTTCACATGGACTGTCCAATTCTACATGGTTTGGCTTATAATCAAGTGGAGTTCCTATAGGTGTGTTGAAACTGGAAGCAAGCCACAGTTTGAAGGCATAACTGTAGAGTGCAGTGTTCATTTTTCGAGAAATCAGATCATGTATGGATCTACAGACATAATTAGCAACAATCTTGAACATACATGAATTACTGAAAGAAAACACTAGCTGCATTGAGTACAGTCATCAATGTGACTGCTGATTTGGGTGTTCTGTAGCTGCATACCTTGTTAAGCATGAGATGCTTGCTTCATATTGCTTGGCTCATTGATTCTTTGATGTCTTTGGATCAATGCTCATGTGTTTATGTGTTATACCACCTTCGATCTCAGAGTTTCCAAGCCAGCCAACACCAGCACATGCCCGCAGAAACAAAATCCACAATAGCATTGCTTCCAAAAGTTTCATGACATCCTTTGCTTCAGGTTGGAGAGTGTTGCTTTATCCTTTGCCTGCAGAAACAAAATCGACAATAGCACTGCATTACTTTTACCTTTTTTGTATTGTTGACTTGGGTATTTATCAACATGTCTTGTCTGCTGTACAATTTAACCGCCGCTATCATTTTTCTTCTTTGTGTTGAGTTCAGGATCAGGCCCATTTGATAGAGCTTGTTTGTTTTGAAGGGTGGATAATCTATGATTATGTTGCTGGCAGTTTGAAAGTGAACCTGTCATCTCGATCTAGCCTTGCAAAATTTTCCTTAGTGCGACGTGTAATTATGCCATGAGTTAAATTATCATCTAAAGTTCAGCTTTGCACAGAAGTTTTCTGTAATGTGTAAGAGAACTGCTGCAAACGCCTAAAGAATACATAGACTGTCCAGTCTATGATGTACTGTTCTGTCTGCTTTCCTCTCCTTACTGACGGCTAGCTAATGTATTTTTTTTGACAAATTTAATTTCTTTGCTGCATCAGATGATGATATTTGTAAGTAAGTGAGTGATGTCTAGTAAGTAATTGATCTAACTGGTCTTGTATATTATTAACTGTAAGCAAGTAATCTAGTGTCAGCTAATAATTTATGGCTTTAAACTTACTGGTTCCGACCTCCTTGCGAGGTATACTATGTCATTTTTTGTGCACCCTGCCGGTTCTCTGTATGAAAAAATGGATATGTCAGCATAGTGATTGTAGGTCAAACATAAATAAAATGAACCACTCAAATCTCGTGCATGCCTCTATTCTCATGAATTTCTGGATTCTAAATGTGAAGAGCACCACTTTCTTGATGGCAAGCTGAATAATGGAACGTTTTGGTTTGTGTAACCTCTAACCATCTTGTTGTAGCATTTTTCTGGTCTAGAATTAGAGATTGTTTTGGTGTGCTTAATTATATTTGGATCGTCCAAAGTTAATGTGTAATTCTGTAGAGTAGGAAAAAAACAGAAGAGTGGCATAGTAGAGTTCAACAGGTTGATAATCATGTTGCTGTGTATGAATGTAATAACACCAACAGTTAGTTAACAATTAAGAAATTTAAACTAGCAAACATGAAGCGATTGGTGCGTGGTATAAGCTTGGATGGAGTGAGTCTGCTTACTCTTCTGTGTGCTTGTCGAAGCTCTATGGTTTGCATTTTCCCCTTTTATATTAATGCATAGGAACGCTTTAAGGTTTGGTGTAGCTCAAATGCCGGATAGTGCAGGTGTTTTTTTCAGGTTTAATATTTCATTATTTGGCATACAACCCTCCGCTTCTTTAATTGTTTCTGTAGAACCGTAGAATTAATACAATTTTTCATAAGCAGATACGCCACGACGTGCTGCTCGGTTTGTGGCGCCGGCCGCCGTCGCTCATCCGCCGCAGAGTAAGGAGTTGATTTTTCAGAGTCGAGAGGAGAGCATACAGAGTAATAAGGAGTTGGTCAGATCCCCGTTCGTTCTGGAGACGATGTGTTTTTGCGGAGGTTAGCTCGTTGATTTCTGTTCTCTAGCTAGTAATGTGGCCAACGCAGTGGTTGATTTTGCTGTCAGTCAGTCATTGTGAACCTTGTAATTGGCAGGTTAGTTCCGGCAAACTTTAGGATGCCATCAATCTGTGTGAATATTTTTGCATCAATAGATCGAAGGATGTTGTTCTGAATTTTGATTCGTCTGTGGATTTCGATTCAGACTCTAGTTTCATCTTTTGTTTGTACTAATTGAAATGCCATGGATTGGATGGCTCCTGGCACTACTAATTCAAATTCAGACTCACTGATCTTGTGCTCTGTTCTGAAGGAAATGTCTATTCTGAATTAGAGATTGTACAGCCTTGCAATGATTAGATTTCTATGGGAAATTTTACAGGATGTTGCTGAAACATACAACAGCGAAGCAAAGCCCAGCCTTCCTATTTATCAAGGATGGCGAGAAGGTCGATACCGTCCTCTGGCAGGAGCGATGCTATTAATAACGGCGGCCGGAAAATCGTTACTACAAAGCAATATGTTGTTGTTGACTGGCCTTGCCTTGGTTGTTACTGAACTTTGTGTTCGTTATGTCTGAATTTTGGAACAAAGCAATATATTGCTGTACGTGCAGGAATGTTCTTTGCATATAAGTGTTGTTCATAGTTGCTCCTAGGCCCTGACTGCAGTTTCGCTGGGGAGTAACCGAACAAGCCAAAGACTTGCAGGGATTATAGGGTGCTTAGGGGAAGGGATTAATGGGGATTTGGGTGACACGAGGGGATCACCCCATCCCTCGGGGGGTTTGTTCCACGTTGGGATTGGTTCCCCAGGAACCGAACGAGCCCTTAGTGGAGGTGCTTGAGCGATAGTAGAAGGAAGGGAGCGCATCTGCTCACTTTAAACAGGAGCTAGGGCTGGGAGGACATGCCTGTGGCCATGAGGAGGAGACGACGGGAGTTAAGTGGGCGAAACTGTATCATCGGGGAAGAGTTGCTGCATACAGAGTTCCAGACGCCAATGGAGCTTGGACGCGGACATGCGCCAGAGTACATAGGACACATCGCGGAGGAGCTTGCACACCGGCGAAGCGTTGATGGTGCCAGAGGACGTCGACTCGTCGAGCACATGGCGGAGGAGCTTACCAACGGCGAAAAGTCGATGTACGGTAGCATGTGGGCCTCAAGACGCGTACAACGGTGGCCTACCGCGAGGTATTGGAGGACCAAAATTTGGAGGCGGCGGCGGACCCGGGAATACCTGGCTGCCCTAATCTAGAAGGCAGCGGCGGCGGATCCCTCTTTGTCGACTTCTCAGGTCTAAAGATCCTGCCGCTCGCCCGCTCGTTATAGGGAAGGAGGAGAACGTAATGTACACGAGGAAGACATAGGCTTTGATTCAGACACGAAATCACCTCTAGGAGGCAGAGTAATGACTCGTCTACAGGTTGACATACCAAACCAATAGCACCGGATTGCTTGACTACTAAACACGAACCTAGTCTACCAACCGCGAGACAACCGTGAACGGGACAATGTAGAATTAGTGGAAGGGTAAAATCGTAAAATTAATGATGGACCGACCAACCGAGCAACCGAGCAACCAACCAGGGAAGCCTTAATGCTTTTATTATTAGGTAGAGACTAGCAAACTTATGATGTTGAACTGAGATGCACCCTTTTATATGTCCATGATGATATTTAACCATGTTTTATTGCAGTTGATATTACCATCATGGTAAAAAAGTTGAAAGTTGAGCTCTGCTAGCGAGCATATTCCTTTGTGTCGGTTGTTTTCACCTCCTTTATAAGAATATATCCCTGAAATTTTTCTGTTCATGAAAAGAGCTCTGACATAGATTATTCCGGAAAATAAGATTGATATCATAGTTGTTCTCTAACCAAGAACACATTTTTCCATAGCTCAATGAATTTGCACTCAATGTACCTTTTTAATGATTAAATCATTACTTCTCCTTGAGAAGCATTATGGGAAAGATTGATGTATAGAATTGTTAGTGTTTACTGAGTAATTTATGATGCTTCATGGTTGTATTCTTTATTATCGACACCTCACATGATAAAACCTGTGGTCATGGATTCCGAGTCCAGTTTTTGCTTGGGGAGAAGCAAAGTGTAAGCTTGGGGGGGTTGATACGTCCATTTTGCATCACTATTTTATATGTTAATTTTACTTTATTCATTAATATTTTCCATATTAGAGCACTATATTTATGTTATTTCTTTGTTTTCTATATGTTCTATAGTTTTACGGAATTATTTATCAGAGTGAGAGTTCAGCTGGAAAAGACAGCTATTAGAAGCGATATCTTCTGGTTGTCAGAAAAATCGGAAAATAAATCAGAAAACGAAGTTTCTTATGAAATCATCGGGGGAGCCCGAAGGGCTGCCAGAGGTGAGTCAAGTGACCCCCAGGCACCCCCCTTGGTCGCGCCAGGTAGGCCCCTCGGGGCCTGACCCCCCCTCTAGTTCTCCTCTGGGGTACTTACCCCCCATGATCTAAGGGTGTGTTCTGTTTTGGAATGAGATGGAATGGAATGGAACCATTCTATTCCACCAGAATGAAACCGTTCCATTCTCGTGTTCAGTTTGGACAAGAAAATTGTCATGGAACTGTTCCACTCTTATGTTCGGTTATGGAATGGAACGAGTGAGAATAAAATTATTTCTAAAATCGATTAATTATCCCCAAACTCGATTAGTTATTCCTAATCTTGATTAATTATTCCTAAACTCGATTAATTATTCCTAATATTGATTAATTATTCCTAAACTTGATTAATTATTCATAATCTTGATTAATTATACCTAAACTTGATTAAATTAGAGAGAGAGAGTGAGCCGTTTTCACTTAGTCCGGCCGATTTGGCCGGACATGTGCATTCCGCATCTGGAGGGAATATTCCCTTTGTGGGAACCACCTCGTTCCATTCCATTTCAGAACCGAACACAAGAATTGGGTGTGGGAGCGGAACGGTTCCATTCCATTCCACCTCGTTCCGGAACCGAACACACCCTAAAATTATCGATGAGCCACTTCGTAGAATTTTTCTGCTGCCTCCTCACGACATAAACGATGGAGAGATGAAACACCTTCCTAGCGAGGAGATTACGTCGGGGAAATTCCCTCCCGGAGGGGGGAATCATCACCACCGCCACCGTCATTGCACCGGGCATCAGCAAGGTCGTCATAATCATCACCATCCTCACCATCCACCTTCGTCCCATTGTAACAATTAGAGTTCTATATCGTTGCTTTCACCAAGATCTCTCTACCCGGTGTGAATTACTGCTTTGTAGTTTATGCTTGTGAGAATTATTGGTGTTTGCACTTTATGACCAGAATATTATTCATCCATTTATCACCTCTGATCATGATCCATATGATGTGTTGTGAGTAGATAGTTTAGTTCTTGAGAACATGGGAGAAGTCTAGCTATTAGTAGTCATGTTTCGTTGAGTAATATTTACCGGTTTGATATTTAAGATATGTTGTTATTTCTCTAATGGTGTCATGTGAACGTCAACTACATAGAAATTCACCTTTATGGGCCTAGAGGAATGCATTGTGTGTTGGATTTCTTATGATGGGTTTCCATATATAGTGACAAAACCTAAACCCTAGTTTGCAATACTTCACATATGGGAGTAGTAGATACCACAGTTTTACTGCTACGGTTAAATTTATATCTTAATAACTTTCTTGTATTTTTGGACGCTTGCAATTAGTGTAATTGTAAGTATGCATTATTTCTGGATATGACAGTGCACTAGCATAGGTCTACCCACATAACACTTACCAAAACGATAAATATTAATCAACCGTGCGTGATGAAATTAACTAGAAAAAACCTTCTGTGTGTCTTCCACTGGTAGAAAATAGGCCTACAGTCCCGGTTCGCCAAGCCCATTAATCCCGGCCGTGCAACCGGGGCCTTTAGTCGCGCCTCTTACGAACCGCGGCTAAGGGCCCGGCCACGTGGGCGGGTGGCGTGAGCCGGGGGGCGGAGGACCTTTAGTCCCGGTTGGCCACACGAACCGGGACTAAACTTTATTTCGTAATTTCTTTAATTCATTTAGGTTTCTAATTATTTTTCACTCGAATTTTTCACTCCCTTTTTTCACTCCAATTTTTCACTCCCTTTTTTTTTTCAGAATTTGTATTATTTGCTTAGTGTCTAACTACAATTATCTCTAGTCAAATTACTTACGCGTGGTCAAACTTCCCGCTCGGTCACCCATCCTCCCACTACTCTAGCATTAGCACGCTTAACTTCCAAGTTCCATCCCGTCCCGCATCCAAGTGTTTCGCACGCATGTATGTGATAGTAGTATCATATCAATCCTATTAACATGTTGGTCGATGCCACATTTCTTTATTGTTTGAATTTCAAATAAATCTTTTAATAAACAAAAGTAATGATGTAATTAATAATTTTAAATAAATGAATAAACAATAACTTTTTAATTTGTATTATTTCTAAAAATACTATTAATATATCAAAATATTCAGAAAAATAAAACTAATTCATTTTTAAATCTTAAAAATACAAATAATATATCAAAATATTAAGAAAAATAAAACTAATTCATTTTAAAATCTTAAAAATACAAATAATATATCAAAAAATTAAGAAAAATAGAACTAATTCATTTTAAAATCTTAAAAATACAAATAATATATCAAAAAATTAAGAAAAATAATACTAATTCATTTTAAAATCTTAAAAATACAAATAATATATCAAAAAATTAAGAAAAATAATACCAATTCATTTTAAAATCTTAAAAATACAAATAATATATCAAAAAATTAAGAAAAATAATACTAATTCATTTTAAAATCTTAAAAAGACCAGTAGGCTCTTCTATTATTTTTAGAATGAGTTCAAAAATGTATTTTGAAGTAAATCCAACTGGATGAGTTTGGTATTGACTAGATATATGTTTTCCTGGCTTAGATTAATTTTTGGACCTCTAGATTTATTTTTGGTGAACAGATGTAGATACAGTAGTTTTTGGTGAACAGATATATAGAAACGGTAGTTTTTCTGTTTTGTTTTCTTGATGTGTTTTTGTTTGTTTTCTTGATGTGTTTTTGTTTGTTTGTTTTGAAATGTGGGTTTGATATAATATAGAAATAGTATAGCTAGGAATTAATATAGAAATAATATCCATTACATAATAATATATCCATTACATACGAATATATCCATTACATGCATATATCGAACGCAAGATGCGGTACACAAACAACATCTACTCGAGCTCCGTCGAGTAGATGCGGAACAACTCGTAGGAAACGTATGCATCTATGGCTGCATAGTTGACGTTGGTCCGGTCCAGTGGGTACTTCTCCCAATACATGTGATTCTTGGAGGGGAAACGAGACTTCATGGTTTCGTAGTTCTCGTGGATGAAGGCAGTTGCCATGGGAGCCATCCCGGTCTTGGGCCTGTACAACTCATCAAAATGGATAAGGTCCTGAAGATCAATGTAGTGATCTTCAGGTATCACAATACCCAAGCGCATCAACTTCTGACGGTCTTGAGTGGTGTCAACGCTGCAGAAGTCATACCCCTTGTTGACAAGAAAATCAACAAGTGCCGGAGAATGCTTTGAACTACTGCAACAACAAAAATAGAACACGTGTTAGATATGTTGCAACACATGTATTCTTCAGGTGCAACAAACAAATCGAAAATGCAAGATTGTACGTGTGCGTTACCTTGACCATTGGAAGACCAAAACGATCTCCTCGATCACAATCTGGATGACGGCAACATCCCGTTGATCCACCGTATACTCTATATCAAGCCCGAAGAACCTATGGTGTTCATCGGCTTCTTCATAGAGCTCGGTCAAATGCTCAAGAACACCGGGGAGCCTCTCGCAATTATTGGTGTAGGCCACGTCGAGACTCTTGCCGCATGGTGTGGCCACACGGAGAGTCTTCCAAACTTCATCCATGGGTGCTTGGTGGAGGAAGATCGAAGAGAGGAAGAGAAGAAGAAACAGAGACTCAGGTGCACACTGTAGCAATGGCGCCCTTCTGCCTCTCGCTCGCGAAATAAAACCGCCGCGCGGGAGGCGAGCAGTTTGTATCTTTAGTCCCGAGTGGCCAGGCAAACCGGGACTAAAGACAGGGAGGCCAGCAGACTGGATCATTAGTCGCGGGTGGCGACGCCAACCGGAATTAAAGCCCTCCGCGCGCCTCCACGCGCTTCCCAACCCATGACGCATGACCTTCTGTCGCGGGTCTCCTCCCGACCCGGGACTAAAACCCCTTTAGTCACGGTGCGCGAAGTTTGGGGACTGATGGGGGCGTATGGAAGGACTTTTTTCTACCAGTGTTCACGGACGTTTTAGCCATTATAAGACACACCACCGGCTTGTCCTTTTTGCTAAAAAAGATTGGTCCACTTGCATAAACTATTTACTCTCAATTGTTATACTTGTTATCACTTTATTACCATTACAGAAATCCATTAACATTTGTTCTCTTGTGTTTACAGTGAAACCTTGCACAAAACTATTAATCAATACCTTCTCCTCCTCGTTGGGTTTGACACTCTTATTTATAGAAAAGGCTACGATCGATCCCCTAAACTTTTGGTTCATCAAGGTCCACGCTTGTTGACACGCCAGAAAACAAGAAACCTTCCTCAAGTACTCGAAATCCTAATGGATTGATAACCCTGATTCCTTAATCGAGGGAAATTGCTGCTATACTACATCATACCTAAAGGGAATATTCCCGAGAGGCAATAATAAAGTGATTATTATCTTATTACTTATTTATAATGAATTTTTATTTATCATGCTAGAATTGTATTAATTGGAAAAGTTGATACATGTGTGTTTAATAAACAAACAATGGTTCCTAGTAAAGCCTCTCTTTTAACTAGCTCGTTGATTAATAGATGATCAAGGTTTCCTCATCATGAACATTGGATGTTGTTAATAACGGGGCCATGTCATTTGTAGAATGATGTGATGAACATAGACCCAAAGTGAATATAGCAATACGATTAAGTCATTAAGTTACATTGTTATATCACACATACGAAGTAACTCTATTCCTTAGACCATGAGATCATGTCAATCACTAATACCGGAAGGGTGCTTTGAGGTCATCAAACGTCACACCATAACAGGGTGACTATAAAGGTGTTGTTGGGTATTCGGAAAGTATTAGCTGAGGCTCATGGATCAAGAGTGGGATTTTTCCATCCAAATGACGGAGAGATATACTCTGGCCCCTCGCGATGGTATCACATCGACACCGCTTGCAAGCATGTGACTAGGTCACAAGGATGTCATATCACAGATAGAGTAAAAGAGTACTTGTCGGTAACGAGATTGAACTAGGTATGGTTGATACCAATGATCGGATCTCAGACAACTAAAATATCGTGAGACAAAGGGAATTGGTTACAACGTTTGTGGTTCACACATGTAGCGTCCCCACATTTAAATAATGTAAGAACATCTGTGTTAGTGTTCTAGTCCCTAGATCAATTGCTAGCACCACAGTACAAAATGAAATATCATACAAATGCATCAAATTCTATTACATCGCATGATCCAGTCTTTACAAAATAGTATTACAACTTTCATAGTCTTAGAAGACTAGCTTAAAACAAAGAAAATGCAGCGGAAAACATAATACACCATTTAGCCCATCTTCTTCATGTGCCACATGCAAAACATGTCGGCGATAGTCTCAAGATCCTAAACGAAATCCTCACTCGTCTTCAAAATCATCTGCAGGATGGAATATGCAGCCACAAAGGGGGTTCAATACAATTTAATGTTTTGGAAAGTAACACGATGGTGGATATAAATGGAAATACTAATACTACATGCTTATTTGGTTGAGTGGAGTTTTGGCTAAGTTTGCATAAAGCCAGTTTTCTCCTATCACTTTTGTAAAAACAACTTTTCTTTTCGAAGTGGTGGCATCTTTGGACTGAAATCCAAGTACCACAACTACTGTTCACTTAGTCAAAAATTTACTTATTGAAAATGGTGATGTGATTCGTCGGTTCTTCCTTGTCCAGCTGTTTATACTTGTCCATAACCGGGGACACGGCTAAGATCTTAGTTTCTAACTCTGCAGAGGTTGTGAACTTTCACTTTCAGACTCAAATCAGCCCAAACATCCTATACACCCTGAGTGCATTAAGGAAACAAGAATATTGAGATGAGATCTTTCAGAAGCAAGAATTTAACCTAATGGCAAGAACCATTCCACCTATAATTATGCTACATCTGCTTGTCAATCCCAGGCTAAACCCTCACAACTTAGTTAATCAAGACAGAGCCCATATGACGAAAGGCTGGACTGGAAGCAATCTAAACTTGGGGAACATCATAATCACTTTGTTCGTGGGTGGCATTCCTCAAGTGAACACCACTCGGGGAGACACTCAACTCTCATCAACCAAACAACCAAATCCACCCGGGTGGTTCATTGAAGTTTATACTTAGTGTTTTTCCTCAACATCAAGTAAAACAATTTTTGTAGCAAGGCTAAGCATCTACTAAGTACCAAGTCTTCAAAAGTAAAAATGTATAAGGATGGATACACACTACTAGGATATAGCATGGCATAATATAACTTAGCAAAACTGCATGTCATGCATACTACTCAAAATCAATTAATGCTTATAGAAAAAAATGGGTAGTTGAATGGTGTGTTACTTGCCTTGTTGAAGTTGGTGAATAAATCACACTCTCTTCACAAAAGATCGTTGCTCTCCGTACAATATATTCATTCCAAACACAATAACAAAATAAGAAAGCATACAAGCAAGCAAACAAACAAGTGGAGATAACATACAAAGCAACAATCATGGTAAAAGGGATGTAACCAAGTTGTCTAGGACAAGGTCAAGGTTTTTAGTTTGAAAGATTTGTTGTTTCTTGGTTCCATACTTGTTAAGGGGTTTCCAACAGTTTACCAAGGATGTCTAGGTTGAGTTTGTAGTGATCAAACTTTATTGGAAACATATTTATCTAAGAATTTCCAAGAGTTCACCAAGGTGATCTCACTAATTAAACTAAAGTAACACATAAAAATGTGTAACACTTAGTTGATTTCTTCAAGACATTTGAGTGACCTAGTTTAGTCTTTCCATTTTGGGTTAAGGTGGGTCTAGGTTCAGTTAACTTCATAACAATGGATATAACAAGTTAAAGTCTTGGGATTTTCCATTTGGGTCAATGGTTGGACAAAAACAACTTTCTGAATATTCAACTTGTATGGATTTCCTCCAAGTCTTCACATGCTTGTCTTCTTGAAGATCATCTTCATGATTCTATTGTAGTCTTTTCCTTGGATCGATTATTATCTTGATCTTGATAGACTCTTCGTGGATTTCACTTCATTAATTGGTTTGGGTATTGGATGGGCACAAATACCACTAAGTCAAATTAGAAAGAAATATAAGAAGAAAGATAGAAAGAGAGAGGAAGATGTTTTCTTCTGGATTTCTTCACACTTGTACTTCCTTGAGTTGCTTCTAGTTGTTGTGAAGTCCAATTCCCTTACTTAAAATTCTTCAGTGATCTTCTTTGTAGTTCTTCATGTTGCCACCAAGTTGAAGACGGAGTTCCTTCTTGGGGTTGAGTCTTGACTTCTATTTTGTAAGCTTGATGGATTCTTGAAGAAAGAATGGGGAAGTGGAGAAGTTGATATAAAACTATGGTACTAGTGTTTGAGGTTCATTACATGGTATTTTACATGGTTGACATATACTAGGGACTTGGTCTTGGCTCAAAAAATGGCCACAACAAACAATGGTAGAAAGAATAGAAACAAAATCTAAGGCATGATCAACTAGTGGTTCACTATGATGGATTTTAGGTCCAACTTACATGGAAATGGTTCAAGATTTTCCAAAAGGTTTAGGCACTAATTCCTCTGGTTCAATGTTACCTAATAGAGCAATTTTTCTTAAGAAAACATTTTCTAATTATTTATATAATTAAATCTATGTCAAAAATACTTAATTTACCACTTAATCCTAAATTAAATTTAACGTTTTCAAAAATTATTTTGGGACAGAGGGTATTAAAGTACACATCCTAAGGTTTCCAAATATATTTTATTTGCAATTTTTAGATTTGTAGAATTTGAATTATGCCAAAATCATCAAACAAGCATATTTGAATTTGAACAAACTTAAGTTTGTAAATTTTGAATTTGAACAGTGCTAAAATATTGTACACATCCAGGGGATTTCAAAACATCCAAGTTTGCTAAATTTGGACTTATGGATCAAAAGTTATTATGATTTGAAGTTGCAGGGGCTAATCTGTAAAACTGCCAATTAATTCCAGCGGGGGAAAGTTTTTGAATTTAAAGTGCACGTGGTTGGATCTGATTGGGCTGGGACTGCTGCTGGGCTGCTGCATGGCGTGCTGACTGGGCTACTGTCATGGGTAAGTGGATCGATCTGAGGCACTAGATCTGAATCTAACGGTGGCATACCGTTTCGCCTAGATCTAATCGCGGCCGTACGCTAGATCTAACGGCTGAGGGAGCTAGGGTTTGTACCTGGCCGGTGTTGTCACCGGAAATGGCCGATGCGGAGGCCGGAGGCGTGGGAAGTCGACGGAGACGGTGATCCGTTGGCCCTCGGGCTCGATGGAGACCATGACGAGCTTCAGCTCGACTCGGTGAATCTGATGGGGCCCACGGTGTGCACGGTGGCGGCGTCTAGCGGTGGCGCGGTGCGGGAGAAGGTCGCACGGCTCCGGTGATCGTCGGGGATAAGGTTGCACTGCGGGGAAAACACAAAAAGGGTATGAGGAGGTTCAGTAGGTTGAGGGGAAGAGAAAGAGCACAAAACCGGCCGCGGGGACCTGCTGCTGTAGCCAGAAACAACGACGAACGACAGCGGCCAGAAGCAACTCCGGCGACGAATTGCTCTACTGTCGGGGAGTCTTCCAGGGAACGGGGAGAGGGGAAATGGAGAGGGAGGCCAGGGCTATAAAGCTGGCCAAAGAGGGGAGTTGATTGCGAGCTTAATTGCTCGTATTGAAATGGATTCAATTCGGTAGAAATGGAGGAGATTGGAAACGGCTGAGCTTGATGATGACGACGTCATCACTTCTTTTTCTTTTTCTTTTTTTCCCTTTTTTTTAATATCTTTAGTTTTAATAATCCAATTGACCACAAATTATTTTCTAAAAATTTGTAATATTAAAATCTTTCTGATTGGAACATTTTTATAAACTTTTCAACACATTTCATTTTTTTTATATTTCTAAAATATAAATAATTCACTATTAGTGCTTAATGTACATTTTAAATTAGCAAAATAATAAAATGAGGTTATGATTAAATAAAATTTTAGATACACTAAACATGTCAAATACCATTTTTCAAAACCAATTCCAAGTGTTTTGATCCTTTTATAATTTTAAAATATGATGAAAACATGAATAGTCTCTTAATAGAATTTTTTTCATTATTTATTTGAATTGGGGTTTAATAAAAATAATAGGGTTTTCTCAAATGAAGATGTTGTTTTCCCAATTGAAAACATTATTTTTCCAAGGTAATTTACTTTTTTTTCATAACTCAATAATATATATAACACCTTATTCTTCTTTTGATTGACATAATACATGGGAAAAAATAACCAACTTCTATCCATTTGAGATTAAATAGTGACATAATTTCTTGGAGACAAGGAGAAAATATTAGAGATGGTAATTCTCTGGTTTTATCTCTCATAAACATTTTCGTAGTTATAAATGGGTTGAAAACATATTTGTTAGGAGGTTTGCTCAGAAGAAATATTTTTCTTTATGGTAGAAATATTTATTTTGAAAGGGGCTATTAGGGTTTATGGAATAGAGGTATAATGGATTCTTAATTTCAATTTTAATTGAGTTATGTATTGTTTCCTTTTATTTCTTGCATCTCATTGGTTTTTGGTGACTTTCAGAACATGAAAACAAAAAGTTTTAAATTTTTGTGATATCTTTAGTTTTAATAATCCAATTGACCACAAATTATTTTCTAAAAATTTGTAATATTAAAATCTTTCTGATTGGAACATTTTTATAAACTTTTCAACACATTTCATTTTTTTATATTTTTAAAATATAAATAATTCACTATTAGTGCTTAATGTACATTTTAAATTAGCAAAATAATAAAATGAGGTTATGATTAAATAAATTTTTAGAGACACTAAACATGTCAAATACCATTTTTCAAAACCAATTCCAAGTGTTTTGATCCTTTTATAATTTTAAAATATGATGAAAACATGAATAGTCTCTTAACAGAATTTTTTCATTATTTATTTGAATTGGGGTTTAATAAAAATAATGGGGTTTTCTCAAATGAAGATGTTGTTTTCCCAATTGAAAACATTATTTTCCAAGGTAATTTACTTTTTTTCATAACTCAATAATATATATAACACCTTATTCTTCTTTTGATTGACATAATACATGGGAAAACAAATAACCAACTTCTATCCATTTGAGATTAAATAGTGACGTAATTTCTTGGAGACAAGGAGAAAATATTAGAGATGGTAATTCTCTGGTTTTATCTCTCATAAACATTTTCGTAGTTATAAATAGGTTGAAAACATATTTGTTAGGAGGTTTGCTCAGAAGAAATATTTTTCTTTATGGTAGAAATATTTATTTTGAAAGGGGCTTTTAGGGTTTATGGAATAGAGGTATAATTGATTCTTAATTTCAATTTTCATTGAGTTATGTATTGTTTCCTTTTATTTCTTGCATCTCATTGGTTCTTGGTGACTTTCATAACATGAAAACAAAAAGTTTTAAATTTTTGTGATTTCCGAGTTTTCAAAAAATCAGGGATGTTACAACACGATCACTAGATTCATCGTTGAATGTGTAGGACTCATTATGGATCTCGAGATCCCGTTATTGGCTATTGATCGCAGAGGTGTTTCTATCATGTCTGCATTATTCACGAACCGTAGGGTGAGACACTTAAGGTTCGATGACGCGTTTGAGTGGATACGGAATGTCGGAGAGAAGTCTGGACCGCACCGAAATTGTTATGGGTAATTTGTCATAGTTCAAGGGGATTCTTATCAAATGGTTGTTAATAGATTTAACAACTAACTCCAGGGGTTATATGTTAATGTTTGTTAATGGAATTAATAAATATTAAAATAAAGAAATAAAATTGTTTAATTTATTTATTAAAGAAAACACTTGGGATTTTGAGTTAGAATTAATGGAAGAGTGAGTGGGTTGAGTGGAGACTCCACTCACATGATGAGGGAGAGGTGGAGCGACCCAAAAATTCGTGCCTGCCATCCCCTACTATATAAGGAGGGGTGAAAGCCCCCTCTCCCACACACACACTTGTGTCATCTCTTCCTCCTCCCGCTGATCCACCTCATGTTCATGCGCTTGGCGAAGACTTGAACGAGGTTTTCTCCACCACACCACGCCGTCGTGCTGCTGGACTTCCGAGGGATCCTCTACTTCCGCTGGATCGAGGGACCAGAGGTCGTCCTCGAGCTGTACGTGTGACCGAGTGCGAAAGCGCTACCGGATTGCAGCGCTCATTCTCGCGATCTTGAGATCGATGTGAGTTTGACTATATCACCAACGATATTTGATCTCGTAACGCTTTGTGTCTTCGAGGGTATGTTCTCCTTAAAACTTTCTCTATGCCCATTGCTTTCATCTCCTAGTGTAGCGTTTCCACATTTAAATAATGTAAGAACATCTGTGTTAGTGTGCTAGTCCCTGGATCAATTGGTAGCAACACAGTACAAAATTAAATATCATGCAAATGCATCAAATTCTATTACACCTCATGATCCAGTATTTACAAAATAGTATTACAACTTGCATAGTCTAAGAAGACAAGCAGAAAACAAAGAAATACAACGGAAAAATAGTACAACATTGAGCCCATCTTGTTCATGTGCCACAGGCAAAACATGTTGGCGATACTCTCGAGATCCTAAACCAAATCCTCACTCGTCATCAGAATCATCTGTAGGATGGAATATGCAGCCAAAAGGGAGTCAATACCATTTAATATATTGGCAAGGAACACTATGGTGGATATAAATGGCAAAGCTAATACTACTAGCTTACTTGGCTGAGTGGAGTTTTGGCTAAGTTTGCATAAAGCTAGTTTTCTCCTATCACTTTTATGAAAGAAAACTTTTCTTTTCAAAGGGTGGCATCATTGGACTGAAATCCAAGCACCACAACTACTGTTCACTTGGTCAAAATTTTACTTATTGAAAATGGTGATGTGATTCTTCCGTCCATCCTTGTCCAGCTGGTCATAGTTGTCCATAACCGGGGACAGGGCTAAGATCTTAGTTTGTTGAGTCTGCAGAGTTCGTGCACTTTCACCTTCAGACTCAACTCAACCCAAACATCCTACACACCATGAGTGCATTAAGGAAAGGAGAAGAATCGAGACGAGATCTTTCAAAAGTAAGAATCCAACCCAATGTCAAGACCCGTCCCACCTATAATTTTGTTACATCTGCTTTTCAAGCCCAGGCTGAACCCTCACAACTTAGTTGATCAAGACAGAGCCCATATGACTAAAGGATGCACTGGAAGCAATCTAATCGTGGGGAACATCAAAATCACTTTGTTCCTGGGTGTCATTCCTTCAAGTGAACTCCCCTCGGGGAGATACTCAACTATCAATAGACCCGCACTACCAATCCACCCAGGTGGTTCATTGAAGTTGTTACTTAGAATTTTTCCACAACATCAAGTAAATTTTTTTTTGTAGCAAGGCTAAGAATCAACTTAGTACCAATACTTCAAAATAACAAGGTATAAGGATGGCTACACACTACTAGGATATAGCATAACATAATATAACTTAGTGAAATTTCCTATCATGCATACTACTCAAAATCAACTAATGCATATAGAAAATAATGGGTAGTTGAATGATGTGTTACTTGCCTTGTTGAAGTTGGTGAACAAATTATACTCTCTTCACAAAAGATCGTTTCTCTTCGTACAATCTATTCATTGAAAACACAATAACAAAATAAACAAGCATACTATGAAACAAACATACAAGTGAATAAAACAAACAAAGCAACAATCATATAAAAAATGGGTTTAACCAAGTTGGCTAGGACAAGGTCAAGATTTGAGTTTTGAAAGATTCATTCTATAGTGGTTTCAATACTTGTAAAGGGTTTAATAGTATAATAAGGATGGTTTAGATTGAGTTGGTAGTAACCAAACTTTATTGAAAACATATTTATCTAACAAGTTCCAAGATTTCACCAAGGTGATATCACTATTTCAACTAAAGTAACACATAAAAATGTGTAAAACTTAGTCATTTTCATCAAAACATTTGAGTGATCTAAGTTAGCCCTTCATTTTGGGTTAAGGTAGGTCTAGGTTCAACTAACTTCATAACAATAGAGATAACCAGATAAACTCTTGGGATTTTCCATTTGGGTCAATGGTTGGACAAAAACAACTTATTATTCTTCATTTAGTGTGGATTGCTCCAATTCTTCACATGATTGTCTACTTGAAGATCATCTTCATGCTTCTATTGTAGTATTGTTTCTTGGATGGATTCTTCTCTTGGTCTTGATAGATTCTTCATGGCTTTTCTCACTGGTTGGTCCAAGGTGGGATAGGCACAAAATACCACTAAGAAAAATTAGAAGAGGAAGAAAATAAGAAGATATAGAGAGGAATATGTTTTCTTCTTGATTTTCTTTATACACTTGTACTTGCTTGAGTTGCTTCTAGTTGTTGTGGAGTTTAAGTGTCTTCCTTTAATTTATGCAATGATCTTCCTTGTAGATCTTCATGTTGCCACCAAGTTGATAATGAAGTTCCTTCTTGAGCTTGAGTCTTGATTTCCATTTTGCCATCTTTAAGAATTTTGGAAATGAATAGAAGAGTTGAGAGATAGATAGAAAATATATGCACTAGAGTGTTGTGTTTACTAGTTTGCCAAGTATGTGATTGACACACACTAAGGAGTTGGTCTTGAACAATAATGATCACACAAAAGGAAATTGGGTCAAAGCGATTAACACAATTAAAAACATGATTTTATATTAAAAATCATTTAAACAAGTTTTAACTCAAGTTCACATTTTTATTAAACTGATGAACTTAAATAAGATTGATTTTGTTCTCTCTGGTCTTAAAACACACGCATGAAGCTTGAGGGGAAAATCATGCATTTAAAGTAATTGGAAACATATTTATATTTCAAATTAGGGCTATAACCAATTAATTCATGGTTCTGTTAGGAAAATGTTTTATAAAGTTCACAAATGGTTTCTATGGACAGAGGGTGTCAAATAAGGACATTACAAATTGGATTCACTCAAAATTATTTGTCAAATTTATTTTATAAGCAAATAATGTAGCAAAATTTCTGCAATTATCAAATTTATGCGTGCTGCAAACATGATATTTTATTGCTCTACTGTATTGTACACATTTTCTGACATCAGGGATATGAATATCACTAAATTTGGACTTCTAAAACTATAGTTATTATTTTTTGAAGTATTTATGTCTTATATCAAGAAAATCCGAAAAAGGATAAATAGGCTAACACATGGCATTATTTTATTAGCTGATACCTTTCATTGAGTGCTCACAACACAGCCACACGATCTGGATCAAGCGAATCACATCAGTCATGAGAGAAAGACCATACCAGCAGCCTAGGTACGTGGATTTAGGAGATGGCAGCATGGTGCACTAGAGGTGATCGTCCGTCGACGGGAGAATGTAGAACTCGGTGTAGGCCTCTCCAACGAGTCTTCTTGGCTCGGGGGAACAGAGGGGATTCTTGGTGCTCCTCGGCGAGGCTCTAGGCGACATCGTTGGCGGCGTGCACGGCATGGTCACAGTGACGGCGAGCTCTGGTCATGCTTCTTCTCCTCGTTCGGTATCGAACACCGGTATGATGAGATGCAACAGGTCAAGAGGGAGAGTAAAGACGTAAATTCAAGGCCAAGATTTCCCTGCCGTGGCCGGAAATCATGAAGAACATTGGCTGCACCCCGGAGTTCCAACGGCGGCGCGGCAAATGACTTCGTTTTGATGAACAACCATGTCCTGGAGGTAGGCCTTGATGAGGGGAGTCTAGTAGCGCAAGGAATTGACAAGGTGATCTCTGTGGAAGATAAGATCTAACTATGAACACGAGTTTCAGCTAAAATGTAGAAGGATCCTTTGAAAAAAGAATTGAGAACAAGAATGAGGGAGGAGGAAGAGAGGCATGCAGTGGACAACATGGTTCAGGTTATTTTTTGTCCGAGGAGGGAGATCGAGAAGACGAATGCCGACCGGTGGCATTTGGTGCGCCGGTTCGATTTTTGTAATTAAGTCATTAGAGTTGGTTTCTAATTACCTGAATGAGTCCACCATGAAGTGTGGAGCAATTCTCGTGTTTAACTCGAACAGTTTTGGGGTCTTGAATGTCCTAAGGGAGGGGAAGAAGGAAATAGCCATGGAAGTAACCTACAACAGTTTAGTGTACGTGAATGTTCCTCCAGGGCAAAGATGACTCGGTTGTGGGGCTGTGTTGGACAGGCTAGTGCACCGGTTGGCTTGGCCCATTAAGTTTAGTTTTTTTCTTCTTCTTCTTTTCTCTCTTTTTATTTATAACTTTTGTTTTAAAAGTCCAAAACACCTCAAACCAATTTCCAAAGTTTTATAAAAACATTATCTTTCAAATAAAAGCATATTTGGGTTGTTTTCAAGACTTTTGAAATTTTCAAATTAAATTAAAAATAAACTGTTAATAGTACTATATTATATTTTAAATAGAAAACAACAATTAATTGGAAATAGGGTTTCAAAAATTTCATAAATATCATCAAAGTAAAATAATAATTTTTGAAAGCCATTTCAATAAATTTTCATATTTTATAAATTTATAAGATGAGGGATTTACTAATACCAACTTATTGTCATTTTCCACCTAGAGGATGATTAAATTGAAAATATGCTCATATAGAAATTGAAAAAATAACACCTTTGGAAATTTGTTTCTCTAAGTACTTTTCACAAAACAAATTTGTGGACAACATTTTGTTACTAAAACTTGTCATAGTAGTTAAAATGATATGGTTAATATGGCTTTGAAAATGTTTACATAATCAAGTAATTTGATAGATGAAATATTATTAATAGATGGTACTTGAAAACAACCATTTGAAAACATTTAGTTGAGAAAACTATTTTATACACTTAAGGTTTGATAAAACATTTTTCATTCACATAGTTATTAAAATAATTTTGAGGCGTAGAGTAATATAAAGGGAAATAACTTCTTTTGTTTTCCTATGCCATGAAAACACTTTCGAAATAATAGTTGGATTGAAAACATTGGTTTAAATAGGGTTTGTTATAGAGAAACAATCACTTTAAAATAAGAATACTTAGTTCAAAGAGGTTTAGGGTTTAAGGATAACTGAGGCATAATTGGATTGGTCATTTCATTACTATGGAAATACCATAATGTTTTCTTTTGTTCTTGTACTTTATTTGGTTTTTGGTGAGTTGCATAACATGAAAACAAAAATTTTAATTTTTAGTGATTTTTGGACTTTCCAAAAATCAGGGATGTTACAGACTACCACCCTTAAAACAAATCTCGTCCCAAGATTTGGGAAGGCTAGAAAGAAATATTAGGTTTGGGTAACTGGGTTCCAGAACAACTGGGTGGGGTACCACCCTTAAAAGAAACTTTTGTGGGTAGTCTATTCTCATAGCTTGGAGTGTGGTTTTACCTAAGATGTCTTGAGTAGAAGTTTCCTTCATGGTAGAGCTGTAGACCAACATAGGTATGTTGAACTACCTTTTACACTGAGGGGACACTCTTTGGGTCAATCAAAAGTCCTTGGGTCACTCTCAACTTGGTCTTTTGATGTCCTTGGCAATCTTACATCTTGTTGTTGTCATCCTTGAAGGGAAACACCATGCTATTTCTAACGAAACTCTCATGGTAGGCAATATCTCCCATTGCTTGATACTTCCAAGGTTAGCTTGATCCTCACCAAAAATAATACGTTTTCAGCAACACTAACATAGGGTCATTATTGTATTGTACCATTCTATGGTTCAGGTTTAACATCACAGTCCCTCTTATAGTTATGTCACTTAGATTTAACATTCCTCATAGCAAAAGTGAATAATGTGAGTAGTCATCATGGGGGCCAATCCATGTTGCACTCAATCATTACCTTGTACTTGGATTGGTGAATCTTGTTTAATAACACTAGGTCATCTCACATGTCTAACAGAAAGTTTCCAATCTGTAAGACAACCCTAAGCTAAACTATCGTTTTCCCATACTATTGGGTTGCGTAAAACTCTTATGTAACACAAACTAGATAATTGTGTTTCTTCATTGCTTCTTCTCTTGGTGTAGTTGGCTTTGAAATCTTCATAGGTCATGCAACTTGGGGTTCACTTGTCTTTCTTCACTTGTTGATTGGATTGCTGCTCCTTATGATGTTGTTGGTATTGATCATGGATGTGATTGTTCCTTCACACAAAAGGATCTTGGAAACAGTGACATTCCTCAATTTTGTGGCTTGTGTCTCTATAAAGAACTATTCATGACATTCTTGGGTGGAAGTTTTGTTGTTGTCATACCACACTTATTGGTATGATCAGTACACTAACACGTTAATGTTGTTCTAGTAAGGTAACTAGATTGGTGGCCTCATATATATCTTCTTGAGTTTTTCTTTAGATTCCTCTCGCAGTGTCTTGAGGTGTTCTTGATTGTTGTGAAGTCTAAGTTTCTTCAATTGTCTTGAGTGTCGGTCTTCATCTGGTGAAAATACATCTTGCCCTTCATGGTATGGTCATCAACAATCTTGGCTCCATGGTATTCAAGAGGTAGGTCATCTAGAACAAGAGAATGAAATTTTGAAGGTGAATAATAGATGAGAGGATATGAGAAAGATTAATATGATTGTTTTTTTAAAGAAAGTTTGAACATCGCAATTTTTCAATCCTAGGGCGATCAATGGGTTATTAACAACTTGTTTTAATTTGGATATTCACTATAGTGAGAAGGACATGCACCTACAAGTCAATCAGGGAACATGTCTCGTGTTTGTGTACACGTAATGTTTGTCCGGGCCGCTTCATCTCACTATACCACTAGGATCCAAAATACTCTGAGGAGATAATAACAAGATAAAAAATGGCTTCCAAACCTAAGGGTCTCGAATCCTACAGGAAACACACTTCTCTAATACCATTCTGTAGCGTTCCCACATTTAAATAATGAAAGAACAGATGTGGTAGTGTGCTAGTCCCTAGATCAATTGCTAGCACCACAGTACAAAATTAAATATCATGCAAATGCATCAAATTCTATTATACCGCATGATCCAGTATTTACAAAATAGTATTACAACTTGCATAGTCTTAGAAGACTAGCAGAAAACAAAGAAATACAGCGGAAAACATAGTACAACATTGAGCCCATCTTCTTCATGTGCCATAGGCAAAACATGTTGGGGATACTGTCGAGATCCTAAACGAAATCCTCACTCGTCTTCAGAATCATCTGTAGGATGGAATATACAGACACAAGGGAGTCAATACAATTTAATGTATTGGCAAGTAACACTATGGTGGATATAAATGGCAAAACTAATACTACATGCTTACTTGGCTGAGTGGAGTTTTGGCTAAGTTTGCATAAAGCTAGTTTTCTCCTATCACTTTTGTAAAAGGAAACTTTTGTTTTCAAAGTGGCATCATTGGACTGAAATCCAAGCACCACAACTACTGTTCACTTAGTCAAAATTTTACTTATTAAAAATGGTGATGTGATTCTTCCGTCCATCTTTTTCCAGCTGCTCATAGTTGTCCATAACCGGGGATACGGCTAAGATCTTAGTTTGTTGACTCTGCGGAGTTTGTGCACTTTCACCTTCAGACTCAACTCAACCCAAACATCCTATACACCCTGAGTGCATTAAGGAAAGGAGAATAATCGAGACGAGATCTTTTAGAAGTAAGAATCCAACCCAATGGCAAGACCTGTTCCACCTATAATTTTGCTACATCTGCTTATCAAGCCCAGGCTGAACCCTCACAACTTAGTTGGTCAAGACAGAGCCCATATGACTAAAGGCTGCACTGGAAGTAATCTAAACTTGGGGAACATCATAATCACTTTGTTCCTGGGTGTCATTCCTTCAAGTGACCTCCCCTCTGGGAGACACTCAACTATCAACAACCACGCACTACCAATCCACCCAGGTGGTTCATTGAAGTTGTTACTTATAATTTTTCCACAACATCAAGTAAAACAATTTTTGTAGCAAGGCTAAGAATCAACTAATTACCAAGACTTCAAAATAACAAGGTAAAAGGATGTCTACACACTACTAGGATATAGCATAGAATAATATAACTTAGTGAAATTTCCTATCATGCATACTACTCAAAATCAACTAATGCATATAGAAAATAATGGGTAGTTGAATGATGTGTTACTTGCCTTGTTGAAGTTGGTGAAGAAATCACACTCGCTTCACAAAAGATTGTTGCTCTCCGTACAATCTATTCATTGAAAACACAATAACAAATTTAACAAGCATACTATAAACAAACATACAAGTGAAGAAAACAGACAAAACAACAATCATATCAAAAAGGGGTTTAACCAAGTTGGCTAGGACAAGGTCAAGATTTGAGTTTGGAAAGATTCGTTCTCTAGTGGTTTCAATACTTGGTAAGGGGTTAATAGTATAATAGGGATGGTTTAGATTGAGTTGGTAGTAACCAAACTTGATTGAAAACATATTTATCTAAGAAGTTCCAAGAGTTTACCAAGGTGATCTCACTATTTCAACTAAAGTAACACATAAAAATGTGTAACACTTAGTCATTTTCATCAAAACATTTGAGTGATCTAAGTTAGCCCTTTATTTTGGGTTAAGGTAGGTCTAGGTTCAACTAACTTCATAACAATTAGATATAACAAGATAAACTCTTGAGATTTTTCATTTGGGTTAATGGTTGGACAAAAACAACTTATTATTCTTCATTTAGTGTGGATTGCTCCAAGTCTTCACATGCTTGTCTACTTGAAGATCATCTTCATGCTTCTATTGTAGTATTGTTCCTTGGATGGATTCTTTTCTTGATCTTGATAGATTCTTCATGGCTTTTCTCACTGGTTGGTCCAAGGTGGGATGGGCACAAAATACCACTAAGTCAAATTAGAAGAGGAAGAAAATAAGAAGATACTTGAGTTGTTGTGGAGTTTAAGTGCCTTCCTTCAATTTATTCAATGATCTTCCTTGTAGCTCTTCATGTTGCCATCAAGTTGATAATGAAGTTCCTTCTTGAGCTTGAGTCTTGATTTCCGTTTTGCCATCTTTAAGAATTTTGGAAAAGAATAGAGGAGTTCAGAGATAGATAGAAAATATATGCACTAGAGTGTCGTGTTTATTAGTTTTCCAAGTATGTGATTGACACGCACTAAGGAGTTGGTATTGAACAATAATGATCACACCAAAGGAAATTGGGTCAAAGGGATTAACACATTTAAAAACATGATTTTATATTAAAAATCATTTAAACAAGTTTTAACTCAAGTTCACATTTTTATTAAACTGATGAACTTAAATAAGATTGATTTTGTTCTCTCTGGTCTTAAAACACAGGCATGAAGCTTGAGGGGAAAATCATGCATTTAAAGTAATTGGAAACATATTTATATTTCAAATTAGGGCTATAACCAATTAATTCATGGTTCTGTTATGATTTTTTTTATAAAGTTCACTATGGTTTCTATGGACAGAGGGTGTCAAATAAGGACATTACAAATTGGATTCACTCAAAAATTATTTGTAAAACCTATTTTATAAGCAAAGAATGTAGCAAAATTTCTGCAATTATCAAATTTATGCGTGCCGCAAACTCGATATTTTATTGCTCTACTGTAATGTACACATTTTTTCTGAAATCAGGGATATAAAGATAACTAAATTTGGACTTCTAAAACTATAGCTATGATTTTTTTGAAGTTTCTATGTCTTATATCAAGAAAATCCGAAAATGGATAAATAGGCTAACACATGGCATGATTTTATTAGCTAATACCTTTCATTGAGTGGTCACAACACAGCCACACGATCTGGATCAAGCGAATCACATCACTCATGAGAGAAAGACCATACCAGCAGCCTAGGTACGAGGATTTAGGAGATGGCAGCATGGTTCACTAGAGGTGATCATCCGTCGACGGGAGAATGTAGAACTCGGTGTAGGCCTCTCCAATGATTCTTCTTGGCTCGGGGGAACAGAGGGGATTCTTGGTGCTCCTCGGCGAGGCTCTAGGCGACATCGTTGGCATCGTGCACGGCATGGACACGGTGACGGCGAGCTCCGGTCATGCTTGTTCTCCTCATTCCGCTGCGAAAAAAAATCGAAGAACGTAAATTCGAGGCTAGGACTTCCCTGCCGTGGCCGGAAATCATGAAGAACGTCGGCTGCACCCCGGAGTTCCAACGGCTGTGCGGCAAATGACTTCGTTTTGAGGAACAACTATGTCCTGGTGGTAGGCCTTGATGTGGGGAGTCTAGTAGTGCAAGGAATTGACAAGGTGGTCTCTGTGGAACATCTAACGATGAACACGAGTTTCGGCTGAAATGGGCACGGTTGCTACGGGCCGTAGAAGGATCATTTGGAAAATATTTGAGAACAAGAATGAGGGAGGAGGAAGAGAGGCATGCAGTGGACAACATGGTTCAGGTTATTTTTGTCCGAGGAGGGAGATCGAGAAGACGAATGCCGACCGGTGGCATTCAGTGGGCCGGTTCGATTTTCATAATTAAGTCATTAGAGTTGGTTTTTAGTTACCTGAATGAGTGCACGATGAAGTGTGGAGTAATTCTCGTGTTTAACTCGAACAGTTTTGGGGTCTTGAATGTCCTAAGGGAGGGGAAGAAGCAAATGGCCATGGAAGTAACCTACAGCAGTTTTTTTTAGCGAAACTCAAACTTTATTGATCATATAACCATAGAGTCATTACAAATATACTCACAGATACAATCCCGAGCAAAACCATGCCACACAGAGCAAACAGAATATTCACCAAACAGGCTTTTGCCCCACTTTATAAATAAAGCCCAACGGCCGAACAGATACAAGGTGGTGGGGAAACCCCTTACAAGTAGAGCAAAGATAAAAAAAAAGGAAAAGCACAAAGGAGATCCAAACTTGCCACCGAGAACCGGACCGAGCCCGACGAACGAAGCTCCACAACGACGCCCCCAAGAGGGTAATGACGTAATCCGACACCGCCGTCGAGACCGAGAAGGTCAAGGGTTTTCACCCAGAGCACTAGCATGGCGAAGGTGCCCTCAACAGCGTCCCCAAGAGGGTAACGATACCCGCAGGCATCGCCGCCATTGGCGCCAGGGCGCAGAGCTTTCGCTCGGGAACTGCTTCACACACATTTCGCACAGACGGACCGCCCTGGTCTCAAGAAAGGCCTCCCGAACACGCTCTGGGAGAAGCTGCCACCAACTCCAGGTCCCCCGTTGGTCTCTCCACGCCACCCACATGACCGAAGATCGAGACCACCACCACTGCCACGTCACTTGCCGTAGAAGTGCCCGTGCAGTCCACCTTCCAGGGCCGCCGCCCCGGCGTCCACAACTTTGCGCCACAGTGTCGGCATCCGAACACCGCGGGAACAACATGTCAGGTGAGATAGATCGATGACCCCAACAGGCCCGCGATGTTGGCATCCGCAACCAATAGAAGGAGAACATCCTTCGCCGCCATAGGCAGCCACCGACCGGACGCAGCAGCAGGCCTGTCAGGCCCGGATCAGCCCGACTAGCCCAGTAAGGCCTGTCAGGCCCAGATCAGGCCCGACGAGCACCGCCGCCACGCTGCAGTGTCAAGGTCACTGTTGCCAAACTGCAGATGTCCCACCGCCGCTCCTCCGCCTCCGCACCACCACCGTTCAACCGCCGCCGGCCCCGTCGACACACGCCACGCCAAGGTCAAACACCTCCGGCTGGCCGAGCACCCGCAGCCCACATCATGACGACCTCCGGCGTGGTCAGGGAGCCAACGCACAGCTGCTGCCCACCAACCCAGATCGGGCCCTGGCTGGACCCAGATCCAGCCCGCCGCACCAGTCCCATGGACGCTGGTGGCCGCTCCTCCACGGCCCTCTCTGCCACCCGGACGTACCACCGACGGGGCCAGCACGATGGGCACCGCCTCCATGGCCCTAGGCGGACACGCGGACGCCGCCTCCCGCTGCTGCCTCGGCTCGTCGCCGGGAGAACTGCGCCGCCGCCTCCACCACCGCTCGGGCTGCAGGTCTACTGCGAGCCACACCGCCCACCGCGACCCTCTCCTTTCGCCGCCGCCGTGCGCCGCCCGTCGAAGCCCGCCTCCGCGCGAAGACGGCGCCCCAGAGCACGGCGCGCTTTCCACCCGGCCGCCTTTGACGGCCAGGGGGCCGCCACCACCGCCAGGGCCGGCGGTGGCAGCGGCCAGAGGGGCTTGGGGCGGAGGGCTGCTGGCTAGGGTTTCGACCCTCCAGAGCCGCCCGCGCGAGCGACCCGGGAGGGCATTTTCGAGCGTGCGCACTCGCAAACAGAATGCTCACTAGATCTAGCTAGAGTATGAGCAGCAGTATTTAAAAGACGGTTCAGATGATGGAACGAGCATGAGGTGAAAGAGCTCATTAGTTTCTTGATGTCCTGGATGATCGGGCCACACGACGATCTATCTTCCAGCTCTGAAGTCACACGCTGCACCACTGAGAGGCAGTCCGAGTTGACAAGAATATCAGCGAAACCTTCGTCAATAGCAAGGGTGAGAGCCCGGCGAATCGCCACGGCTTCAGCAATTTCTGGCGTCGCGACCTCCATATGCTGCTCCTTGCACGCAAACAAGCAGTTTCCCCTGTGGTCTCGGATCACAACGCCCACACCCATACGACGAGAAGCGGTGAAAATTGCAGCATCAACATTAACAGCAACCTTACCTTCCGGCGGTGGTGACCATCTGAGAGTTGACGACGTAGTCTCACACCTGCGGTTGGTTGTTGGTTCTTCATATAGATGCATAGCAATCATACTGATATATGCCAAGACTTTTTCAGCAATTGAACGTGGATGCATCAGAGTTTCACCTTCCCTAACTCTGTTTCTAGCATCCCAGATATGCCATATAGTAACAGTCAAAGTAGTAGCTTCCATGGCTGAGCAACGATCAAAGAAATCCAAAACCCACGCCCTAGTGGATGTGAAGGATTTACGACAAAGCAGAATCTGATATTCAGCCGAGACAACTTCCCAAATTTCCTTAGCAAACTGACAGAAAAGCAATGTATGTTCGATAGGTTCATGGCGTCCACAAAAAACACAGCAAGCATTTGCTGGAATATTCCGCACCTGGAGTTGATGCCTAGACAGGAGACAATCATGAGCGAAACGCCACACCACTATCTTCATCTTCCCAGGTGCCTTTGTCGACCAAAGAGATTTCCATAAGCTCGAATTTCCCTTGGTGTCCGATGAGGATCCCCGTCTATTCCTTTGATTACTAAAATTGTTCATCCTTGCAAAATTATAACCAGAGCGAACAGTGTAATGGCCGAAGCAAGTATGAGGCCATGACGCGAAGTCGTCACCTCCATGGCGGCTAATCTGAACCTGAAGCACCTTCTCTGCAATATCTGCAGGGAAAATTGTCCTGACTAGCTCCACATCCCAGGACCCTGTTTCATCTGAAATCAGAGTGTCAACAGTCTGGTCATCAGGTATCGGAACCAGTGTCTTCACCATTACCGGCAACACATCAAGAATCCATCGATCACTAAGGATTTTCGTAGAGACACCATCTCCTATACCTCAGCGCACACCTTGTGTCAGCAGATCTCGTCCGAACAGGATGCTTCTCCAAGTGTACGATGCGGACCTAGGTTTTGACGCTTCCCAAAAGTTGCATTCAGGAAAATAACGTCCCTTGAGAACGCAGGCACAAAGCGAGGAGGTAGCTGTCAGCAGCCTCCACAAATGCTTGATTGAACAGAACAAGATCACGGAAGCCCAGTCCGCTAAGGGCTTTGGGGGTCGAGAGCCATTGCCACCATCGCCAATGCATTTTCTTTCTCCCATTTTCTATTCCCCACCAGTAATTTGCGATGGATTTTCTCATATCATCACACAATTTTAAGGATACGTCATGGAAAGACGTATCGGTTTCATAGAAGGAGAGCCAAAGAAGGCTGATTACAACGCGTTCGACACAGACGTCGGGGACGCAAACCACCGGAAAAACCGAAACGAACTACTCCCCAACCCTCCACCGCTCGACACACGCTAGCTCTCTCCTAAAGAGCCTAGCCGCACGCCAACGCGCCGCCTCCTCCGAGACATTCCTAACTACCGATGCCGAGGAGGGGCTAGCCCCTTCAAACACAATGTCGTTGCGGTGCCTCCACAGACTCCAGGAGATGAGCACCACCGCTGTCAGCCCATCTCTGTTTGGTCCGTACTCCGCTACCAGGGAGGCCAGCCAGTCGCTCAATCTCGCGTCTGGTCCCGGGATCCAAACTCCTCTCCCCCATGACAGTAGGAATGCGGCCCAGACTTCTCTAGCGAGGACACAACCAAGGAGAAGATGGTCGATGGTTTCCTCGTGCTGGTCACAGAAGGGGCAGGCTGCCGGTGCAGGTAATCCACGCCTGCCGAGGCGGTCGGCCGTCCAACAGCGGTTGCGCAGGGCCAGCCACATGAAAAATTTACACCTTGGTGGCGCGCGGGATTTCCAAATCTGGTCCACACCTGCCATACGAATGGAACCCTCAAACCACGCCAGGTAGGCCGACCTAGCCGAGTGAGAACCGTCCCGCTCCCAATTCCAGACGAAAGAGTCCCTCTCATCCTCCACCAGGTTGACGTTTGGTAGCTGTGCCGCTAAATCGAGCAGCTCCGCAAGCGCCCTCGCCCCAAGATCCGGGGAGATGTCATCAAGCCATCTGCCTTGGAGGGCATCACGAACCCTCCGCTCCTTGACTGCCACTCTCGAGACTTTACTGAACAGGTTGGGGGCCGTGTCTTTAATGCGTCCACCAGATAGCCAACAGTCTGTCCAGAAGAACGTGTCGGCACCGTCCCCTAGTACCGACGAGGTGGCAGCCTCGAAAAGCTGCTTCGAGATCTCTGGAACCTGGATGTTGAACTCCTTCCACGGCTTGGAGGGGTCGGTCCTCTGCAGCCATAGCCATCTGGTCCTGAGCGCCTGGTTCCACAACCTGAGGTTGGGAATGCCGAGTCCACCAAGGCATTTTGGCATGCAAACTTTATTCCACGCCACCAGGCAGTGACCGCCGTGCACTTCCTTTCTCCCTCTCCAAAGGAAGCCTCTGAGAATCTTCTCAATGGCCGAGAGAGTCTTTACCGGCAGGTCCAGAGACATCATGGCGAAGACGGGAACAGCAGACAGAGTGGTCTTTACCAGTTCCAGGCGCCCACCCCGGTTCAACAGGTTGGCGCTCCACCCGGGGAGGTGCCCTGCCACGTTGTCCACCAGGTATTGCAATTGTGCTGCTGAGGCCTTTCTCAAGGACATAGGAAGTCCAAGGTAACGAAAGGGGAATGGTCTAACTGGGCATCCCAACTCCTGGGTAACCAGACCCTCAACCGTCTCGTCGCCTCGGATGAGATGGGCCGAACATTTGTCCATGTTCGTCCTGAGGCCTGTCGCGCTCCCAAAGTCATCAATGAGGGTTGCCAACGATCGCAGGTCCACCACAGAGGGACGAAGGAAAGTGACGACATCGTCCGCATAGATGGACGTCCTGTTTCTCAGCCCTTCGTTGGCTAGTGGCGTGAGAAATCCCGTCCTGGCAGCCAGCTCGATAAGTTGATGCAACACCTCCATAACCAGGATAAAGAGCTGGGGAGAGAGGGGGTCCCCTTGCCTGAGGCCGCGCCTATTGAAGATGCGACACCCGGGCAATCCATTGAGGAGGATGCGAGTGGAGGCCGTGGCGAGTAGGGCACAAATCCACGCAATCATACGATCGCCGAAGCCGAGTTTTCTGAGCACTTCCATCAAAAAAGACCAGTTGACCGTGTCAAATGCCTTAGTAATGTCAAGCTTGAAAAGGATTGCCGGAGTGAGGGAGCTGTGCAACTTCCGGGCAGTCCCCTGGACCATCAAGTAGTTGTCGTGAAGGCATCTCTGACGGACAAAGGCACATTGATGAGCTCCCACTAGATTTGGGAGGGATGGTGTAATGCGTCGAGCCAAGACTTTCGCCACTAACTTCGCAAAGCTATGGATAAGGCTGATAGGCCGAAAGTCTTTGATCTCCTCCGCCCCCGGCTTCTTTGGCAGGAGGGTTACCAACGCCTCATTGACCGAGCTGAAACCCCTCACATCTAGCCGCGCAAGCGAGTCGAAAGCCGCCATAACATCACCCTTGACCACCTCCCAGCAGGCGACAAAGAACCTGTTTGAGAAGCCATCCGGCCCGGGGCATTTGTCCATAGGCATCTCCTGGACTGCCTTCCACACTTCCTCTACCGTGAAGCCCACCTCTAGGTGACGGAGATCCAAGGTCGGAAGCTCCAGGGCTTCCAGATCAATGGAGAAAGGTCTGTCCTGGTCGTCGCCTAGCAGGGAGTCGTAGAAATCGTCCACCGCAGCGGCCTTGGCCTCGTGCTCAGTCAGTCTGACCCCGTCCACCAGTAGGTGATCCACGAAGTTCTTTCTGCGGCGACTACTGGCGTGCTGGTGGAAGAAACGGGTGCAAGCATCTCCTTCCCGCAACCAGAGTAGTCTGGATCTCTGGCGCGCAATAGTTCTCTCCAAAGAGGCCAGTCCGAGAAGCTTCTTTTTGAGCAGCCGTCGCAATCCACGCTCTTCCTCGGAGAGCTGTCTATTGTCCATGGCCGCGTCAAGGCGAAGGATGACCTCGTTGGCCAATAAGATTTGTAGCTTTACGTTCCCAATGAACCGCGAGCTCCACTTGGAGAGACACTTAGCTGTGGCCCTAAGCTTGCTATCAAGCCTTTTGAAGGGGTTTGGCTCCATCTCCACCGAGTTCCAAGCCTCCTGAACTACCTGCTGAAAACCGTCCACCTTTGTCCAGAAGGACTGGAACTGGAATCTGCTTCCTCTGTGCAGGTTGGGATCTAATCTGAGCAGCAGTGGGCAATGATCGGAGGGTCCTGATGACATTGCCGAGAGGAAGGACCCTGGGAAGAGGTCCTCCCAGTCCACCGTGGAAAGTACCCTATCCAGCCTCTCTAGTGTCGGGTTCTGCCTCTCATTGGACCAGGTGTAGCGACGCCCATTGAGATACATGTCTTTTAGCTCCAGCCTAGCCAGGGTACGTTTGAAACGCCCCATCAGTCCACGATGCAAAGCACCTTGACTCTTATCCTCTGGGTCCAGGATGATGTTGAAATCTCCCGCCACCATCCATGGCCCAACATGAAGATCCCGAATGTCCACCAGCTCTTGGAGAAAAGCCCTCTTATCATCCGCGCTTTGGGGTCCGTAGACCCCAGTGAACCACCAGCTCTGGTCCCCTCCACCTACCGAGATCCTCGCCGTTATGGCATTGGCGGAGAGGTGCGGGTTGGAAACCGAGACCAACTCGGACTGCCACGCAAGAAGTATGCCTCCACGTGTACCATCTGCCGGTAAGAAATAGAACCCGTCATATCTCGAGCCTAGACATTCCCTAACCACACGGTCGTCGATGACCGCCATCTTTGTCTCCTGAAGGCAGACAACGGCCGCATTCACCGGAGCCAGAACTTGGAAGATAGCAGCTCTACGGGCCACAGAATTGAGCCCACGTCCATTCCAGATCGCAATCGAGGCATCAGAATTCATGACCGACAGTGTTCCCGGGACAGCAGTACAACTGGATCGAAAAGATGACGATGCGAAAGAAGAAAAGATCAAAATCTACCACTACAAACTAGACCAAGCAGTCCACCAGGGGGTCATCCACCGCCGGGAGCGCCTCGGGTTGCCATCCAAAGAGACCAACAATCACATCGATCTGCGCCTGAGTGAGAGGCTGAGAAAACATGGCCTGATAGGCTGCCAGGGCCTCATCCCCGATCGTCTCGCCCTCTCGAGCAATCTGCAGCTTAATGATCAGCTCACGTTGCTGCCTGCGAACCGGTGTCCCCTCCGCGAACCGTCCACGATGTCGAACACTCCTTCGCACAGGTCCTGAGTACTGTCGCCTAGCCCTAGTCTTCTTGGCTGGCTTGCACAACACCGGCGAGATGGGCTTGATGTAGAGATCTCTGAGCTGCGCCAAGGACTGTGGGTCCGCCAAATCATGCGCGGCCCTAGGCCTCGCTGTCTCCAAATCCACTGGGGTAGCAACCTGGTGTTCGTCCACCTCTGCAGCCTGTTCCACGGCCAAAGGCCCAACCACGGTGTGTTTCTGGCTGTAGCTGTGTGATCCCGGTGAAGAGATGCTGACTGCAAACGTGTCTAGAACAGACACCGGAGAGCCAACGGGAGAACAACCATCTGATTCAAACCCATCCAAAGGGGAAAAAGCAGCGTCTGTCCTGATAGGGGAGAGCAGCCCCTCAGATGACAAGAGGCAGCTGTCAGGTGCTTTGCAGAGCGGGCTCAGATCAGGACCGGTCGCTGCAGAAGCGGGAGTGGCTGGAACTGGCAAGTCTGAAAAAGGAGCAACCACTTCCTGCACCGGCCCCACTACCTCACCAACCGCCGGCCCCGCCAACGGGAAGAGCAGGCCACGCGTCAACCGCGGGCTGGGCAACTCGGCCTCCAGAACCATCGGGTCCGCCTCGTACACACCCCCGCTCCACCGTTCAAAAATTGGTTCGACAGGAACGTGCAGGCTGGTCAAAGGCTGTCCCTGCACCAGCTCGTTCTCCTGCCCGGTGGGCCCGTGGGCAGACCGGCGCCCACCACCATCTCCACCCGTTCGGGGGCCCGCCGCGTCACGCACCCACGTGAGGGATCTTCTGTGCGAAGAGCTACGGCCACGGGCGGAGCCCTCGCCGCCGGCGCGGTCGCGGTCACGATCTGGACTGCGAGCTCTGTCCCGACCCCGCTCTCTCCCGTGCGAGTCACGGCCGCGCTCGTGAGGGTCGGAGCCGCCCCCGCTGCCGCCGTTGGCGCCACCGCCAGGGCCATGACCGCCGCCATCCGCCATGGAATCCTCTGAACGGACCAACCGAACTTGAACGAGATATTGTAGCATGTTCTTCTCCAGGGGAGCGAGCTCATCGGCTGGGAGCACGAGGCCCTCGTCTTCTTCAACACGGTCGCCAGGCTCTTCAATTAGCAGCGCCTTGCGCTTGGGTAGCAGCATCACATCGTCCACCCAGACGAACACCTCCATTGTGCGCAGGTCCTCACCAGCTGCAGACGCGCGACCGAGCTTCTCCACCCACGCTGCCGAACCGAGGACCGCCGCCGCGGTTCTCTTGTTCCAGGCGTGCGCCGGGATGCCGGTCAGCTCGACAACGGCGCGATACCGCATCCTGCGGGCGACGGCTTGTAGTTGGCGGTTCCATGGAGAGAAGAGAAGGTTGAAACCCCTCCCCTCAACCACACCTGCGGCCATGACCTCGTCGCGGATGCGTCGACTCCCGAACGAGAAGATGAAATCAGAAGGCCAATGGGGCCGAACGGTGAGGTTGTCCGCCACTCGAGGAAGCCGCCGTGCAACCGCCGCCGCCGCATCGCCTGGAAGCACCTTCCCCTGACTGCCCGTGACGAACGCGACGAGGCTCCACCTTAAGGCGTCTTCGGCCGCGTCAATCTCCTCCGATCTCGGCGGTACCACACGCTCGATGACCGGCCGTTCTTCCGCCTCCACCATGTTCTCGTCGGAGGCAAGAACCACCGAGGCCGCCTCTCGCCTGGACGACAACGGCGGAGGGGGAGGGGGTGGCCTTGCCTCCGGAACGCGGCCGCGCCTATCGGGCTCTGCACGCCATCGCGGAGCGTCAGCACCGCGACCATCCCGACCTGCGCCGCCAGCGGTTGCGCTCGGCATCTCCTGTCGAACCGGAGGCGATGAAGAGCGCCGAGGAGCCCCACGCTGGGAATCACCCGCAGCCGCCGTGGACTCTCGGGCAAACTCACCAAGCTCCACACCCTGTCGGGCATCATCCACGCGCGGAGGCGGCGAGACCCGCTCGCCCAACCGGAGACGCGCCGGGATGCGCTGTCCCGTATCAGCATCAACGCGGGGCGGGGAGGTCGGCCTTCTCTCGCCAATCCGTTCCCGCATCGGAGTTTGCCGGGGCGAGCGTGGAGCTCCCTCAGCCAGACGGGGCGCCGGCGGAGGTCTGGGCTGGCGGCAGTCCCTGGCGTGGTGTCTAGTGCCCTTGCAGCGGAGGCAGACGGTGTCGAACTCGCAGTCCGCGGCGATGTGACCAGGCCTAGTGCAGTTGAAGCATCCGCCGGCCAAGTCCTGCGGCAGGTCGGCCCTGATATTCAGCGCCGGGAGCTGCAGGCCGCGTCGACGCTTCCGCCCTCCGCCCACGTCCTGCCATGGCCGCGGCCCGCCATCCGCAGGTTCCGGCGCCGGGGGAGGGGGGCGGACAAGCCGCTGCTGCATCGGACGTTTCGACGTGCGCCCTTCCACGACAGTACCCTGCCTGCCCGCGCCAGCGAGCGCGTGGCCGCCGCGGGCCGCTTCCATCGCAGCCGGAGCCGCTCCACGCCCGGTTGGCCCGGGCCTCGTGCGCGATGCGTCCGCACGCCCCACGAACCCCACAGCCGAGGCTGCTCCACGCCGGTTGGCCACCGGCCTCGAGTTGGACGCCGTGCCACTCCGTACCACCGCGGCCCCCGTCGGCGAGGGGAAGCTTCCCGCTCCGGACGAGACCTCCACCGGCGAGCTCGCGCGCGGAGGAGAGACCGGCGGCGAACCGCTCCTCAGCACCTCGCAGTAGGAGCGGTAGGAGCGCCCCTCCTCCTCGTCATCCGAGTAGTCCGCCCATCTCCTGGAGGTCGCCGGCGACTCCATGCCAGGCAGGGGAGGGGACGGCGAAGGGGGAAGGGGAGAGGAGGGGGGAGGAGGGGTGAGGGTGGCCACCGGTGCCGGAGCGGCGACCGGCGGGGGGTTGGGTGGACGCCGCCGCCGGAGTGGCGAGCGGCGGTAGGGAGGGTGGGGTTCCTAGCTAGTCCCGTACAGTCCACAGTACTGGTACTAGAGACTACAGTCTGATCTCTGCGGATCAGCAAATGCGCTCACCAATTAAGGAACTATTGCCACCATCATCATCACACAATGATACTGCTATTTGGAAACAACTCATCACAAATGTTGGTATTGCTTGAACGACCGACTTCAAGAAAGTTCCTTTACCAGACCGTGACATCGGTCGATCAGAACAGTGTACGTGAATGTTCCTCCAAGGGGAAGATGGATGACTCGGTCGTGGGGCTGTGTTGGACAGGCTACTGCACCGGTGGCTTGGCCCATTAAGTTTAGTTTTTTTCTTCTTCTTCTTTTCTCTCTTTTTATTTATAACTTTTGTTTTAAAAGTCCAAAACACCTCAAACCAATTTCCAAAGTTTTATAAAAAACATTATCTTTCAAATAGAAGCATATTTGGGTTGTTTTCAAGACTTTTGAAATTTTCAAATTAAATAAAAGAATAAACCATTAATAGTATTATATTATATTTTAAATAGAAAACAACAATTAATTGGAAATAGGGTTTCAAAAATTTCATAAATATCATCAAAGTAAAATAATAATTTTTGAAAGCCATTTCAATAAATTTTCATATTTTATAAATTTATAAGATGAGGGATTTACTAATACCAACTTATTGTCATTTTCCACCTAGAGGATGATTAAATTGAAAATATGCTCATATAGAAATTGAAAAAATAACACCTTTGGAAATTTGTTTCTCTAAGTACTTTCCACAAAACAAATTTGTGGACAACATTTTGTTACTAAAACTTGTCATAGTAGTTAAAAATGATATGGTTAATATGGCTTTGAAAATGTTTACATAATCAAGTAATTTGATAGATGAAATATTATTAATAGATGGGACTTGAAAACAACCATTTGAAAACATTTAGTTGAGAAAACTATTTTATACACTTAAGGTTTGATAAAACATTTTTCATTCACATAGTTATTAAAATAATTTTGAGGCGTAGAGTAATATAAAGGGAAATAACTTCTTTTGTTTTCCTATGCCATGAAAACACTTTCGAAATAATAGTTGGATTGAAAACATTGGTTTAAATAGGGTTTGTTATAGAGAAACAATCACTTTAAAATAAGAAGACTTAGTTCAAAGAGGTTTAGGGTTTAAGGATAACTGAGGCATAATTGGATTGGTCATTTCATTACTATGGAAATACCATAATGTTTTCTTTTGTTCTTGTACTTTATTTGGTTTTTGGTGAGTTGCATAACATGAAAACAAAATTTTTAATTTTTAGTGATTTTTGGACTTTCCAAAAATCAGGGATGTTACAGACTACCACCCTTAAAACAAATCTCGTCCCAAGATTTGGGAAGGCTAGAAAGAAATATTAGGTTTGGGTAACTGGGTTCCAGAACAACTGGGTGGGGTACCACCCTTAAAAGAAACTTTTGTGGGTAGTCTATTCTCATAGCTTGGAGTGTGGTTTTACCTAAGATGTCTTGAGTAGAAGTTTCCTTCATGGTAGAGCTGTAGACCAACATAGGTATGTTGAACTACCTTTTACACTGAGGGGACACTCTTTGGGTCAATCAAAAGTCCTTGGGTCACTCTCAACTTGGTCTTTTGATGTCCTTGGCAATCTTACATCTTGTTGTTGTCATCCTTGAAGGGAAACACCATGCTATTTCTAACGAAACTCTCATGGTAGGCAATATCTCCCATTGCTTGATACTTCCAAGGTTAGCTTGATCCTCACCAAAAATAATACGTTTTCAGCAACACTAACATAGGGTCATTATTGTATTGTACCATTCTATGGTTCAGGTTTAACATCACAGTCCCTCTTATAGTTATGTCACTTAGATTTAACATTCCTCATAGCAAAAGTGAATAATGTGAGTAGTCATCATGGGGGCCAATCCATGTTGCACTCAATCATTACCTTGTACTTGGATTGGTGAATCTTGTTTAATAACACTAGGTCATCTCACATGTCTAACAGAAAGTTTCCAATCTGTAAGACAACCCTAAGCTAAACTATCGTTTTCCCATACTATTGGGTTGCGTAAAACTCTTATGTAACACAAACTAGATAATTGTGTTTCTTCATTGCTTCTTCTCTTGGTGTAGTTGGCTTTGAAATCTTCATAGGTCATGCAACTTGGGGTTCACTTGTCTTTCTTCACTTGTTGATTGGATTGCTGCTCCTTATGATGTTGTTGGTATTGATCATGGATGTGATTGTTCCTTCACACAAAAGGATCTTGGAAACAGTGACATTCCTCAATTTTGTGGCTTGTGTCTCTATAAAGAACTATTCATGACATTCTTGGGTGGAAGTTTTGTTGTTGTCATACCACACTTATTGGTATGATCAGTACACTAACACGTTAATGTTGTTCTAGTAAGGTAACTAGATTGGTGGCCTCATATATATCTTCTTGAGTTTTTCTTTAGATTCCTCTCGCAGTGTCTTGAGGTGTTCTTGATTGTTGTGAAGTCTAAGTTTCTTCAATTGTCTTGAGTGTCGGTCTTCATCTGGTGAAAATACATCTTGCCCTTCATGGTATGGTCATCAACAATCTTGGCTCCATGGTATTCAAGAGGTAGGTCATCTAGAACAAGAGAATGAAATTTTGAAGGTGAATAATAGATGAGAGGATATGAGAAAGATTAATATGATTGTTTTTTAAAGAAAGTTTGAACATCGCAATTTTTCAATCCTAGGGCGATCAATGGGTTATTAACAACTTGTTTTAATTTGGATATTCACTATAGTGAGAAGGACATGCACCTACAAGCCAATCAGGGAACATGTCTCGTGTTTGTGTACACGTAATGTTTGTTCGGGCCGCTTCATCTCACTATACCACTAGGATCCAAAATACTCTGAGGAGATAATAACAAGATAAAAAATGGCTTCCAAACCTAAGGGTCTCGAATCCTACAGGAAACACACTTCTCTAATACCATTCTGTAGCGTTCCCACATTTAAATAATGAAAGAACAGATGTGTTAGTGTGCTAGTCCCTAGATCAATTGCTAGCACCACAGTACAAAATTAAATATCATGCAAATGCATCAAATTCTATTATACCGCATGATCCAGTATTTACAAAATAGTATTACAACTTGCATAGTCTTAGAAGACTAGCAGAAAACAAAGAAATACAGCGGAAAACATAGTACAACATTGAGCCCATCTTCTTCATGTGCCATAGGCAAAACATGTTGGCGATACTGTCGAGATCCTAAACAAAATCCTCACTCGTCTTCAGAATCATCTGTAGGATGGAATATACAGACACAAGGGAGTCAATACAATTTAATGTATTGGCAAGTAACACTATGGTGGATATAAATGGCAAAACTAATACTACATGCTTACTTGGCTGAGTGGAGTTTTGGCTAAGTTTGCATAAAGCTAGTTTTCTCCTATCACTTTTGTAAAAGGAAACTTTTGTTTTCAAAGTGGCATCATTGGACTGAAATCCAAGCACCACAACTACTGTTCACTTAGTCAAAATTTTACTTATTAAAAATGGTGATGTGACTCTTCCGTCCATCTTTGTCCAGCTGCTCATAGTTGTCCATAACCGGGGATACGGCTAAGATCTTAGTTTGTTGACTCTGCGGAGTTTGTGCACTTTCACCTTCAGACTCAACTCAACCCAAACATCCTATACACCCTGAGTGCATTAAGGAAAGGAGAATAATCGAGACGAGATCTTTTAGAAGTAAGAATCCAACCCAATGGCAAGACCTGTTCCACCTATAATTTTGCTACATCTGCTTATCAAGCCCAGGCTGAACCCTCACAACTTAGTTGGTCAAGACAGAGCCCATATGACTAAAGGCTGCACTGGAAGTAATCTAAACTTGGGGAACATCATAATCACTTTGTTCCTGGGTGTCATTCCTTCAAGTGACCTCCCCTCTGGGAGACACTCAACTATCAACAACCACGCACTACCAATCCACCCAGTTGGTTCATTGAAGTTGTTACTTATAATTTTTCCACAACATCAAGTAAAACAATTTTTGTAGCAAGGCTAAGAATCAACTAAGTACCAAGACTTCAAAATAACAAGGTAAAAGGATGTCTACACACTACTAGGATATAGCATAGAATAATATAACTTAGTGAAATTTCCTATCATGCATACTACTCAAAATCAACTAATGCATATAGAAAATAATGGGTAGTTGAATGATGTGTTACTTGCCTTGTTGAAGTTGGTGAAGAAATCACACTCGCTTCACAAAAGATTGTTGCTCTCCGTACGATCTATTCATTAAAAACACAATAACAAATTTAACAAGCATACTATAAACAAACATACAAGTGAAGAAAACAGACAAAACAACAATCATATCAAAAAGGGGTTTAACCAAGTTGGCTAGGACAAGGTCAAGATTTGAGTTTGGAAAGATTCGTTCTCTAGTGGTTTCAATACTTGGTAAGGGGTTAATAGTATAATAGGGATGGTTTAGATTGAGTTGGTAGTAACCAAACTTGATTGAAAACATATTTATCTAAGAAGTTCCAAGAGTTTACCAAGGTGATCTCACTATTTCAACTAAAGTAACACATAAAAATGTGTAACACTTAGTCATTTTCATCAAAACATTTGAGTGATCTAAGTTAGCCCTTTATTTTGGGTTAAGGTAGGTCTAGGTTCAACTAACTTCATAACAATTAGATATAACAAGATAAACTCTTGAGATTTTTCATTTGGGTTAATGGTTGGACAAAAACAACTTATTATTCTTCATTTAGTGTGGATTGCTCCAAGTCTTCACATGCTTGTCTACTTGAAGATCATCTTCATGCTTCTATTGTAGTATTGTTCCTTGGATGGATTCTTTTCTTGATCTTGATAGATTCTTCATGGCTTTTCTCACTGGTTGGTCCAAGGTGGGATGGGCACAAAATACCACTAAGTCAAATTAGAAGAGGAAGAAAATAAGAAGATACTTGAGTTGTTGTGGAGTTTAAGTGCCTTCCTTCAATTTATTCAATGATCTTCCTTGTAGCTCTTCATGTTGCCATCAAGTTGATAATGAAGTTCCTTCTTGAGCTTGAGTCTTGATTTCCGTTTTGCCATCTTTAAGAATTTTGGAAAAGAATAGAGGAGTTCAGAGATAGATAGAAAATATATGCACTAGAGTGTCGTGTTTATTAGTTTTCCAAGTATGTGATTGACACGCACTAAGGAGTTGGTATTGAACAATAATGATCACACCAAAGGAAATTGGGTCAAAGGGATTAACACATTTAAAAACATGATTTTATATTAAAAATCATTTAAACAAGTTTTAACTCAAGTTCACATTTTTATTAAACTGATGAACTTAAATAAGATTGATTTTGTTCTCTCTGGTCTTAAAACACACGCATGAAGCTTGAGGGGAAAATCATGCATTTAAAGTAATTGGAAACATATTTATATTTCAAATTAGGGCTCTAACCAATTAATTCATGGTTCTGTTATGATTTTTTTTATAAAGTTCACTATGGTTTCTATGGACAGAGGGTGTCAAATAAGGACATTACAAATTGGATTCACTCAAAAATTATTTGTAAAACCTATTTTATAAGCAAAGAATGTAGCAAAATTTCTGCAATTATCAAATTTATGCGTGCCGCAAACTCGATATTTTATTGCTCTACTGTAATGTACACATTTTTTCTGAAATCAGGGATATAAAGATAACTAAATTTGGACTTCTAAAACTATAGCTATGATTTTTTTGAAGTTTCTATGTCTTATATCAAGAAAATCCGAAAATGGATAAATAGGCTAACACATGGCATGATTTTATTAGCTAATACCTTTCATTGAGTGGTCACAACACAGCCACACGATCTGGATCAAGCGAATCACATCACTCATGAGAGAAAGACCATACCAGCAGCCTAGGTACGAGGATTTAGGAGATGGCAGCATGGTTCACTAGAGGTGATCATCCGTCGACGGGAGAATGTAGAACTCGGTGTAGGCCTCTCCAATGATTCTTCTTGGCTCGGGGGAACAGAGGGGATTCTTGGTGCTCCTCGGCGAGGCTCTAGGCGACATCGTTGGCATCGTGCACGGCATGGACACGGTGACGGCGAGCTCCGGTCATGCTTGTTCTCCTCATTCCGCTGCGAAAAAAAATCGAAGAACGTAAATTCGAGGCTAGGACTTCCCTGCCGTGGCCGGAAATCATGAAGAACGTCGGCTGCACCCCGGAGTTCCAACGGCTGTGCGGCAAATGACTTCGTTTTGAGGAACAACTATGTCCTGGTGGTAGGCCTTGATGTGGGGAGTCTAGTAGTGCAAGGAATTGACAAGGTGGTCTCTGTGGAACATCTAACGATGAACACGAGTTTCGGCTGAAATGGGCACGGTTGCTACGGGCCGTAGAAGGATCATTTGGAAAATATTTGAGAACAAGAATGAGGGAGGAGGAAGAGAGGCATGCAGTGGACAACATGGTTCAGGTTATTTTTGTCCGAGGAGGGAGATCGAGAATACGAATGCCGACCGGTGGCATTCAGTGCGCCGGTTCGATTTTCATAATTAAGTCATTAGAGTTGGTTTTTAGTTACCTGAATGAGTGCACGATGAAGTGTGGAGTAATTCTCGTGTTTAACTCGAACAGTTTTGGGGTCTTGAATGTCCTAAGGGAGGGGAAGAAGCAAATGGCCATGGAAGTAACCTACAGCAGTTTTTTTTAGCGAAACTCGAACTTTATTGATCATATAACCATAGAGTCATTACAAATATACTCATAGATACAATCCCGAGCAAAACCATGCCACACAGAGCAAACAGAATATTCACCAAACAGGCTTTTGCCCCACTTTATAAATAAAGCCCAACGGCCGAACAGATACAAGGTGGTGGGGAAACCCCTTACAAGTAGAGCAAAGAGAAAAAAAAGGAAAAGCACAAAGGAGATCCAAACTTGCCACCGAGAACCGGACCGAGCCCGACGAACGAAGCTCCACAACGACGCCCCCAAGAGGGTAATGACGTAATCCGACACCGCCGTCGAGACCGAGAAGGTCAAGGGTTTTCACCCAGAGCACTAGCATGGCGAAGGTGCCCTCAACAGCGTCCCCAAGAGGGTAACGATACCCGCAGGCATCGCCGCCATTGGCGCCAGGGCGCAGAGCTTTCGCTCGGGAACTGCTTCACACACATTTCGCACAGACGGACCGCCCTGGTCTCGAGAAAGGCCTCCCGAACACGCTCTGGGAGAAGCTGCCACCAACTCCAGGTCCCCCGCTGGTCTCTCCACGCCACCCACATGACCGAAGATCGAGACCACCACCACTGCCACGTCACTTGCCGTAGAAGTGCCCGTGCAGTCCACCTTCCAGGGCCGCCGCCCCGGCGTCCACAACTTTGCGCCACAGTGTCGGCATCCGAACACCGCGGGAACAACATGTCAGGTGAGATAGATCGACGACCCCAACAGGCCCGCGATGTTGGCATCCGCAACCAATAGAAGGAGAACATCCTTCGCCGCCATAGGCAGCCACCGACCGGACGCAGCAGCAGGCCTGTCAGGCCCGGATCAGCCCGACTAGCCCAGTAAGCCCTGTCAGGCCCAGATCAGGCCCGACGAGCACCGCCGCCACGCTGCAGTGTCAAGGTCACTGTTGCCAAACTGCAGATGTCCCACCGCCGCTCCTCCGCCTCCGCACCACCACCGTTCAACCGCCGCCGGCCCCGTCGACACACGCCACGCCAAGGTCAAACACCTCCGGCTGGCCGAGCACCCACAGCCCACATCATGACGACCTCCGGCATGGTCAGGGAGCCAACGCACAGCTGCTGCCCACCAACCCAGATCGGGCCCTGGCTGGACCCAGATCCAGCCCGCCGCACCAGTCCCATGGACGCTGGTGGCCGCTCCTCCACGGCCCTCTCTGCCACCCGGACGTACCACCGACGGGGCCAGCACGATGGGCACCGCCTCCATGGCCCTAGGCGGACACGCGGACGCCGCCTCCCGCTGCTGCCTCGGCTCGTCGCCGGGAGAACTGCGCCGCCGCCTCCACCGCCGCTCGGGCTGCAGGTCTACTGCGAGCCACACCGCCCACCGCGACCCTCTCCTTTCGCCGCCGCCGTGCGCCGCCCGTCGAAGCCCGCCTCCGCGCGAAGACGGCGCCCCAGAGCACGGCGCGCTTTCCACCCCGCCGCCTTTGACGGCCAGGGGGCCGCCACCACCGCCAGGGCCGGCGGTGGCAGCGGCCAGAGGGGCTTGGGGCGGAGGGCTGCTGGCTAGGGTTTCGACCCTCCAGAGCCGCCCGCGCGAGCGACCCGGGAGGGCATTTTCGAGCGTGCGCACTCGCAAACAGAATGCTCACTAGATCTAGCTAGAGTATGAGCAGCAGTATTTAAAAGACGGTTCAGATGATGGAACGAGCATGAGGTGAAAGAGCTCATTAGTTTCTTGATGTCCTGGATGATCGGGCCACACGACGATCTATCTTCCAGCTCTGAAGTCACACGCTGCACCACTGAGAGGCAGTCCGAGTTGACAAGAATATCAGCGAAACCTTCGTCAATAGCAAGGGTGAGAGCCCGGCGAATCGCCACGGCTTCAGCAATTTCTGGCGTCGCGACCTCCATATGCTGCTCCTTGCACGCAAACAAGCAGTTTCCCCTGTGGTCTCGGATCACAACGCCCACACCCATACGACGAGAAGCGGTGAAAATTGCAGCATCAACATTAACAGCAACCTTACCTTCCGGCGGTGGTGACCATCTGAGAGTTGACGACGTAGTCTCACACCTGCGGTTGGTTGTTGGTTCTTCATATAGATGCATAGCAATCATACTGATATATGCCAAGACTTTTTCAGCAATTGAACGTGGATGCATCAGAGTTTCACCTTCCCTAACTCTGTTTCTAGCATCCCAGATATGCCATATAGTAACAGTCAAAGTAGTAGCTTCCATGGCTGAGCAACGATCAAAGAAATCCAAAACCCACGCCCTAGTGGATGTGAAGGATTTACGACAAAGCAGAATCTGATATTCAGCCGAGACAACTTCCCAAATTTCCTTAGCAAACTGACAGAAAAGCAATGTATGTTCGATAGGTTCATGGCGTCCACAAAAAACACAGCAAGCATTTGCTGGAATATTCCGCACCTGGAGTTGATGCCTAGACAGGAGACAATCATGAGCGAAACGCCACACCACTATCTTCATCTTCCCAGGTGCCTTTGTCGACCAAAGAGATTTCCATAAGCTCGAATTTCCCTTGGTGTCCGATGAGGATCCCCGTCTATTCCTTTGATTACTAAAATTGTTCATCCTTGCAAAATTATAACCAGAGCGAACAGTGTAATGGCCGAAGCAAGTATGAGGCCATGACGCGAAGTCGTCACCTCCATGGCGGCTAATCTGAACCTGAAGCACCTTCTCTGCAATATCTGCAGGGAAAATTGTCCTGACTAGCTCCACATCCCAGGACCCTGTTTCATCTGAAATCAGAGTGTCAACAGTCTGGTCATCAGGTATCGGAACCAGTGTCTTCACCATTACCGGCAACACATCAAGAATCCATCGATCACTAAGGATTTTCGTAGAGACACCATCTCCTATACCTCAGCGCACACCTTGTGTCAGCAGATCTCGTCCGAACAGGATGCTTCTCCAAGTGTACGATGCGGACCTAGGTTTTGACGCTTCCCAAAAGTTGCATTCAGGAAAATAACGTCCCTTGAGAACGCAGGCACAAAGCGAGGAGGTAGCTGTCAGCAGCCTCCACAAATGCTTGATTGAACAGAACAAGATCACGGAAGCCCAGTCCGCCAAGGGCTTTGGGGGTCGAGAGCCATTGCCACCATCGCCAATGCATTTTCTTTCTCCCATTTTCTATTCCCCACCAGTAATTTGCGATGGATTTTCTCATATCATCACACAATGATACTGCTATTTGGAAACAACTCATCACAAATGTGGGTATTGCTTGAACGACCGACTTCAAGAAAGTTCCTTTACCAGACCGTGACATCGGTCGATCAGAACAGTGTACGTGAATGTTCCTCCAAGGGGAAGATGGATGACTCGGTCGTGGGGCTGTGTTGGACAGGCTACTGCACCGGTGGCTTGGCCCATTAAGTTTAGTTTTTTTTTTCCTCTTCTTTTCTCTCTTTTTATTTATAACTTTTGTTTTAAAAGTCCAAAACACCTCAAACCAATTTCCAAAGTATTATAAAAACATTATCTTTCAAATAGAAGCATATTTGGGTTGTTTTCAAGACTTTTGAATTTTTCAAATTGAATAAAAGAATAAACCATTAATAGTATTATATTCTATTTTAAATAGAAACCAAAAATTAATTGCAAATAGGGTTTCAAAAATTTCATAAATATCATCAAAGTAAAATAATAATTTTTGAAAGCCATTTCAATACATTTTCATATTTTATAAATTTATAAGATGAGGGATTTACTAATAGCACCTTATTTTCATTTTCTACCTAGAGGATGATTAAATTGAAAATATCTCAAATAGAAATTAGAAAAATAACACCTTTGCAAATATGTTTCTCTAAGTCCTTTTCAAAAAAGAAATTGGTGGACAACATTTTGTTACTAAAACTTGTCATAGTAGTTAAAATGATATGGTTAATTTGGCTTTGAAAATGTTTACATAATCAAGTAATTTGATAGATGAAATATTATTAATAGATGGGACTTGAAAACAACCATATGAAAACATTTAGTTGAGAAAACTATTTTATACCCTTAAGGTTTGATAAAACATTTTTCATTCACATAGTTATTAAAATAATTTTGAGGCATAGAGTAATATCAAGGGAAATAACTTCTTTTGTTTTCCTATGCCATGAAAACACTTTCAAAATAATAGTTGGATTGAAAACAGTGGTTTAAATAGGGTTTGCTATAGAAAAAACCAATCACTTTAAAATAAGAAGACTTAGTTGAAAGAGGTTTAGGGTTTAAGGATAACAGAGGCATAATTTGATTGGTCATTTCATTACTATGGAAATACCATAATGTTTTCTTTTGTTCTGGTACTTTATTTGGTTTTTGGTGACTTGCATAACATGAAAACAAAAAAAAATCAATTTTTAGTGATTTTTGGACTTTCCAAAAATCAGGGATGTAACACCTAGATTAGATCTTGGCCCTTCGGGTATCTCTTGCGTAGGAATTTTTTTGTTTTATAAGCAACGAACCCTTCAGTGCTTTCAGAGCCGGATCTATGCGTACATGATTCGTACGGGTAGAAGACATAGGTGTATGTGGGGCGTTGATGATCATAGTTTTGCCTCCTTGAGTATTTTATGATCTTAGTGGCATAGTAGGATGAAGCTGCCCTAGACAAACTTTACGTGTACTTTGTACGTGAGACCTTTCTCGCTTGTGACTGAGGGGGTGTCCGTTTCTCCTACTATAATTAAGATCTAATCGACGAAGGGTTGTTAAAAAATATGTTTATCAACGTCGTGGTTGATGTTCGGAGCTATGAACGGTTCTATCCTCGAAAGCCCTAAGCCACGTAAAATATGCAAAATTAAATTAGAGATGTCTAACTAGTTTTTACAAGGCTTGTGATGTGATATGATCAATGTTACAAATTTGATTATGATATGATCTCTTTTGTAAATTATTCATATACCGGCAGGAGCCATATGGTTGTCTTATTATTTATGGCCATCGTGCTATATATCATATCCATGTGATATGTTGTAATTTTGATGGAGAATCAAGATGGCGGTGCCATGGACCTTGGTGCCACGTCGGTGGAATGATGGAGATCATACCATGATGCACATGATGGATATCAAGTGCAAGAAGAACCCTATGATATCACATTATCCATGTATGTGATGTTAATCCTTTTATAATAATGTGTTCTTCCTTAGTATGGACCGTTAAGAAAGTTCGTCATTTCGAGACACCACGTGATGATCGGGTGTGACAGACTCAACGTTCGCGTACAACGGGTGCTGACGAGCCTAGCATGTACATACATGGCCTCGAAACACACGCAATACTACGGTTCTACTTGGCGAGCCTAGCATGTACAGACATGGCCGCGGAACACGTAACCGAAAGGTAAAGCATGAGTCATATGGATGATATGATGAATATGTCGATGTTCGCCTTTGCAGCTACATCATCTCACGTGATGATCGGTTTCGGTGTAGTGAATTTGGCTTATGTAATCACTAAAACGAATAGAGGGATGTTGTTTTTGAGTGGGAGTTCACGTAGTAATTTTGAATTAACTTGAACTTATTTTATCATGAACAACCAATCAAAGTGAATTTGCATAAATTGTAGTATTCATTGGCATCCACAATCTACCTTACACTTAGGTTGGTAATTGAGATATAACTGTTATGATCTCGTAAAACCATTTAAGAATTGTACCGTATTAGTGAAATTTAAAGTTGAGTCCTATTGTATATTTTTTGGTATCACCTACCTAGCTCCATATAATCAATGATTGATGTATCTATACAAAAAATTATTCCTGCTTAAAATCCAGTGTCATGCTTATTTCCATAATACTTTATCTTCAAAAGAATGTTTTGTTGATCAAGGTATTTTAGGAACTGAAAAGAATTGTTTTTAGAAACAATCAAGTGAAAGATATATTGATATCTAGAAACTTATTTGAGGCAACATGACTGAGTATAATATAGCGTGACAATGTGTGCTTATATTATTTGAATATACGCAATGATTGAAGACGCTAGGCGTTTGAATCTTCCAAGAAGTTGGGCGCTGAAATTTATCCTCTAGATTCCTTCCTTCGAGCTATAGTAGCTTAATCGTCAAATTGTTATGATGGGATGGATTAAAAGTATGGGCTTGCTTGGAGATTTCTAAGAGTGGAATATGGAAGAATGCTATTAATATGATGATATTAGTAGAACAATCAAACTCAAAGTATGAGTCATTGGGTGATAGTATATGACTAACACGCCAAGTAAAATGTGCTAGTACAGCTAGCATTGTTTGATGTTGAATGATTCTTCTGTAAGGAAATGGAATATTGAAAATAGAATTACAAAAGGTATATGGCAGAAAAGAATATAAGTGGAGAGGTCCAGCTCAGGAGTATGTGCTTGATATACAAGTTATAGATGTATTACTAGTTAACAAAGTATTTTTTGGGTATTTTGATACCAGATTGGTTGGTATGAGTTGTCATACAAAGCAACACAATGCAATAAATACAAGGGCCTAAAAGAAACTAGTAGTAGATGTGGGATCAATCATGACAAGAACAGAAATAAAGTGTTATTGTGTTCATTGTCGTATTGAACCAAACATTCAAGATTTATTTTAAGAACTTAATAAATTGTTATTTTGTTTCGGTCTTTTGTGAGAACAAATGAGATTGTTCAAATTATGACCATATTCCGCTTTTCTTAAGTTTTGGTATGCATAGCATGTGTAAAATGTTTACAACCAAAATAGGATAAATATATGTTTATAACATTATCCTAATGAGTCCATTGGGTATTTCTCCTATCACGGAACCAAAGACAAATGTTGGTTGTCAAAAAGGGTTGATTTCTCGAGAAAGTAGTTCTTGCGAAACAAGTGAGTGAGAGGACAATACAAACTCAACGAGATTAGAGAATCTCTGTTACCATGTCAAGAGTAGCGCAACACTGGAAGTTGTTCCGGGGTTTCCTATTTTGAGTAAGTAGAAGACACTATATATGTTGTAGATACTTCGAATGAGTTTGCGAACTGAACCACAAAAGTCCAAAAATTTGTACTTAGACCAACTTGTGGTTTAAGAGTAAAGTGTTGTTTTGACAACAATGGACCTGGAACTTATAAAGGAAGCAAATGATGGGCCCTTACTTCGTAAAATTGAATATGAGTCATTATATCCGCGATAGTATCCCTGTATGATATATCAAGTATGTGACTTAGTAGTCCTTTCGATAGGCATGATTCCTAACGATAGCAAAAGGGTCTATATAGCAACAAAGACATGGATTTTACTTGTCAAAAAGATGTTTTTGACGAATTTCAAAGAGTTGACTACTACAAGATTTTGATCTTCCATATGGATGCTTTAGCCTTTGTGGATAGTTCTAGCAAAAGTTGCATAGTATGATATGGCAGTTGAATAACAAAAACAACTTTCCTCTCAAGGAAGTTTGATCGAGGATGTGTACTTGACACGGTCTGAGAGTTTTGTAAAATTCAAAAGGTTGCTGGAAAGGTATGCACACTTCCGTGGTTAAAGTGAGCATAACGAAGTTGGAATCTTTACCTTAATGAAGTTATCAAAAGAGTTTGATTCCATCATGAACGATAAAGATGCTTGTAGAGTTACAAGAAATTAAGTGGGAGAGCTAAGACATATTTCTAATGATTTATGTAGATGACATATGGTTGATTTGAAAATATGTATTTTAAATTAACACGGTTAAGATTTTCATATTGATGAAAGTCTTGGGAGATATTGTGCATCGATATCTATAAGAGATGGATTGAAGCGCCTGATATGGTTGATCCAAATTACATAGATGAAGTATTGAAGTAAGTCAATATCGAAATGACAAGAAGGAGTTCTTGTCACATGGAAAAGAATTGAGCAAAATTCATGTGTTTTGACACATGATGAGCATAATTGAAATTAAGATTTCTAAGTCATTTGTTCCATGGTATGTACACAACCAGATGAGTCATGTGCTATAGAATGTTATAGCGGGATAATTCATATGATCATTAGACAACAATGGGAGAGATCCTTGTGTAATTTTAGAAATGCTAAGGATATGTTTTCCTATGTAGTAATGACAAAATATTCATTGTAATATGTTACACTAATAGTCTTATCATTTATTCAAGTAATTTTATCTCAATTAGAACATGTGATAAAAGGTAGCACAATAGGCTGGAAGAAAGTTCCATGCTAGATTTGAATGAGTTTCAAAATAAAAGTATTGTGACGGATACTACAACAAAGGCTAAGTATATCGTTGTGTTGACAACAAATAATAGAAGTGTTTTGTGTCAAGGAGTTCTTTATTGAACTTGGTGAATTTCCAAGAATGCTGACACTATGAAGCTACATTTTCACGATGTTAGTAACATTGGTTTAAGCTGAGGAATTAAGGTTTCACCAGTCGACCAAATATATACAAAGTCATCTCATTAGAGAATGAGTGATGCGTGTAGACGCAAAGAACATGCAAATACAATAGCACCTGGACATATCATATCTATTTATGATATTTACCACATGCGAAGCATGGTAATAACACTCGAACGCCATATGTGTTAAGTGCTTACAGACTAGATTATTGACTCTAGTGCAAGTGGGAGACTGAAGGGAATATGCCCGAGAGGCAATAATAAAATGGTTATTATGTTATTCCTTGTTTATGATGAATGCTCATTTCTCATGATAGAATTATATTAACCAGAAACATTGATACATGTGTGTTTAATAAACAAACAATGGTTCCTAGTAAAGCCTCTCTTTTAACTAGCTCGTTGATTAATAGATGATCAAGATTTCTTGATCATGAACATTGGATGTTGTTAATAACGGGGTCATGTCATTGGTAGAATGATGTGATGAACATAGACCCAAAGTTAATATAGCAATGCGATCAAGTCATTAAGTTACATTGTTATATCACACATACAAAGTAACTCTATTCCTTAGACCATGAGATCATGTCAATCACTAATACCGGAAGGGTGCTTTGATGTCATCAAATGTCATACTGTAACAGGGTAACTATAAAGGTGTCGTTGGGTATTCATGAAGTATTAGTTGATGTTCATGGATCAAGAGTGGGATTTGTCCATCAAAATGACGGAGAGATATACTATGGACTCTCTCGGTGATATCACATCGAACCCGCTTGCAAGCATGTGACTAGGTCACAAGGATGTCATATCATAGAAAGAGTAAAAGTGTACTTGTCGGTAACGAGATTGAACTAGGTATGGTTGATACCAATGATCGGATCTCGGACAAGTAAAATATCGTGAGACAAAGGGAATTGATTACGACGTTTATGGTTCACACGATCACTAGATTCATCGTTGAATGTGTAGGAGTCATTATGGATCTCCAGATCCCGCTATTGGCTATTGATCGGAGAGGTGTCTCGATCATGTCTGCATTATTCACGAACCTTAGGGTGACACACTTAAGGTTCGATGACGCGTTCGAGTGGATACGGAATATCGGAGAAAAGTCTGGACAACACCAAAATTGTTTCGGGTAATTTTGAAATAGTTCAATGGGATTCTTATCAAATGGTTTTTAATAGATTTAACAACTAACTCAAGGGGTTATATGTTAATGTTTGTTAATGGAATTAACAAATATTAAAAAAAGAAATAAAATTGTTTTATTTATTTATTAAAGAAAACCCTTGGGATTTTGAGTGGGAATTAATGGAAGAATGAGTGGGTTCACTGGAGACTCCACTCACATGATGAGGGAGAGGTGGAGACACCCAAAAATTCGTGGCTGCCATCCCCTCCTATATAAAGAGGGGCAGAATCCCCCTCTCCCACACACACACACACTTGTGTTATCTCTTCCTCCTCCCGCTGATACACCTCATGTTCATGCGCTTGGCGAATCCCTGAACGAACTTTTCTCCACCACACCGCCGGCATGCTGCTGGAGTTCTGAGGGATCCTCTACTTCCGCTGGATCGAGGGACCAGAGGTCGTCATCGAGCTATACGTGTGACCAAGTGCGGAAGCGCTGCCAGATTGCAACGCTCATCTTCTCGATCTTGAGATTGATGTGAGTTTGACTACATCACCATCAAGATTTGATCTCATAACTCTTTGTGTTTTCGAGGGTATGTTCTCCTTAAGACTTTCTCTATGCCTGTTGCTTTCATCTCCTATATTAGATCTTGTCCCTTCGGGTATCTCTCGCGTAGGAAACTTTTTGTTTTCTATGCAATGAACCCTTTAGTGGTATCAGAGCCGGATCTATGCGTAGATGATTTGTATGGGTAGAACACATAGGTGTATGTGGGCGTTGATGATCATGGTTTTGCCTCCTTGAGTATTTTATGATCTTAGTGGCGTAGTAGGATGAAGCTGCCCTAGACAAACTTTACTTGTACTTTGTACGGAGACCTGTCTCACTTGTGACTAAGGGGGTGTCCGTTTCTCCTACTATAGTTAAGATCTAATCTACAAAGGGTTGTTAAAAATATGTTCTCGTAGGTATGAACGGTTCTATCGTCGAAAGCCCTAATCCATGTAAAAATGCAAAAATAAATTAGAGACGTCTAACTAGTTTTTGCAGGGCTTGTGGTGTGATATGATCAGTGTCACAAATTTTATTATGAGATGATCTCTTTTGTAAATTATTGATATACCGGCAGGAGCCATATGGTTGTCTTATTATTTATGGCCATCGTGCTATACATCATATCCATGTGATATGTTATAATTTTGATGGACAATCAAGATGGAGGTGCCATGGACCTTGGTGTCACGTCGCTGGAATGATGAAGATCATACCATGATGCACATGATGGAAATCAAGTGCAAGAAGGACCATATCATATCACATTACCCATGCATGTCATGTTAATCCTTTTATATCTTATTTTGCTTAGATCACGACAGAAGCATTATAAGATGATCCACCTCACTTAATATCAAGATAATAATGTGTTCTTCCTTAGTATGCACCGTTAAGAAAGTTTGTCGTTTCGAGACACCACGTGATGATCGGGTGTGACAGACTCAACGTTCGCATACAACGGGTGCTGACGAGCTTAGCATGTACATACATAGCCTCGGAACACACGCAATACCACCGTTCTACTTGGCGACCCTAAAATGTACAGACATGGCCTCGGAACATGTAACCGAAAGGTAAAGCATGAGTCATATGGATGAAATGATGGACATGTTGATGTTCGCCTTTGCAGCTACATCATCTCACGTGATGATCGGTTTTGGTGTAGTGAATTTGGCTTGTGTAATCACTAAAACGACTAGAGGGATGTTATTTTTGAGTGAGAGTTCACATAGTAATTTTGAATTAACTTGAACTTATTTTATCATGAACAACCAACCAAAATGAATTTGCATATATTGTAGTATTCATTGGCATCCACAAACTACCTTACACTTAGATTGGTAATTGAGATATAACTGTTATGATCTGGTAAAACAATTTAAGATTGGTACCGTGTTAGTGAAATTTAAAATTGAGTCCTATTGTAGATTTTTGGTATCACCTACCTAGCTCCATATGATTAATGATTGATTGGTCTAGAGAGCAAATAATTCCTACTTAGAATCCAGTTTCATGCTTACTTCCATAATACTTTATCTTCAATAGAATGTTTTGTTGATCAAGGTATTTTAGGAACTGAAAAGAATTGTTTTCAGAAACAATCAAGTGAAAGATATATTGAAATCTAGAAACTTATTTGTGGCAACATGACTGAGTATAATTTAGTGTGACAATGTGTGCTTATATTTTTGAATATACACAATGATTGAAGACGCTAGGCGTTTGAATCTTTCAAGAAGTTGGGCGCTGAAATTCATCCTCTAAATTCCTTCCTTCGAGCTATAGTATCTTAATCATGAAATTATTATTGATGGACAGATTAGAAGTATGGGTAAAAATCGTTTACCTTGCTTGGAGATTGCTAAGAGTGGAATATGGAATAATGCTATGAATATGGTGATATTAGTAGAACAATCAAACTCAAAGTATGACTCAATGGGTGATACTATATGACTAACACGCCAATGAAAATGTGCTAGTACAACTAGCACTTTTTGATGTTGAATGATTCTTCTGTAAAGGAAATGGAATATTGAAAATAGAATTACAAAAGGTATATGGCAGAAAAGAATATAACTAGAGAGGTCTAGCTCAGGAGTATATGCTTGATATACAAGTTATAGATGTATTACTAGTTAACAAAGTATTTTTGGGTATTTTGATACCAGATTGGTTGGTATGAGTTGTCATACAAAGCAACACAATGCAATAAATACAAGGGCCTAAAAGGAACTAGTAGTAGATGTGGGATCAATCATGACAAGAATAGAAATAAAGTGTTATTGTGTTCATTGTCGTATTGGACCAAACATTCAAGATTTATTTTAAGAACTTAATAAGTTGTTATTTTGTTCCGGTCTTTTGTGAGAACAAATGAGATTGTTCAAATTATGACCATATTCCATAATTCATGGATGAGTTAATATAAATCGTGTTAGTAAAGTAAACATCTATTAGACTAAATGCTAAACGTTGCAAGACGTAAGAGAATTTCACTTAAATTGTGACACTGCCATTTTAGTTCATATTAGAAAAGAAAACATGAAGTAACTCCATGTTAATGGACTTCCGGAGTCATTTTGTTTTGAATAAATTGACGATTGTGAGACCTCTTCCAAAAGATGACTAGAATTCCGTTCATAGGCCAAAGTAGATTGGACGACTAATTTAATGGAGATTGTACATACTGATGTATATAGTCCATTATGTATGCTCATATGTGGTGGATTTATTTTTCCTTCATAAAATTCCGTCGATGATTTGAGTAGATATATGAGTATATCTATTTAAAGAAAACGGAGTTTGACATTTTTTAAATTAGTTCAAACTATTATTAGTATGAAGTAAAAAAAAATCATCTAACAAGATAATCAAGTATTTATGATTGGATCATAAAGGATAAAGTTTGAGTTACAAGTTTAGCAAAACATCCGAGGAGTTGCAGAATTGTTCTACAACTTATACATCTCAAATACCTCACATAAGTATGGAGTGTTCGAGAGACAAAAGAAAACCTTGTTGGACATGGTGAGATAAATTAAAATGCCATTATAATTTTTTAGTTTATACATTCAAGACAACCGCTTCTACACTGAAAAGAGCGCCATCATGATCCGTAGAAATTGGAACCATATAAGTTATGGCTTGGGTAGTGACCCGAATAATATTTTTTCTTAAGTTTTGGTATGTATAGCGTGTGTAAAATGTTTACAACCAAAATAGGATAAATATATGTTTATAAGATTATCCCAGCGAGTCCATTAGGTATTTCTCCTATCACGTAACCAAACACAAATGTTGTTTGTCAGAAAGGGTCGATTTCTTGAGAAAGTAGTTCTTGCGAAACAAGTGAGTGGGAGGACAGTACAAACTCAACGAGATTAGAGAATCTTTGTTACGATGTCAAGAGTAGCGAAACACTAGAAGTTGTTCCGGGGTTTCCTATTTTTACTAAGTAGAAGACACTACATTAGTTGTAGATACTTCGACTGAGTTTGCGAACTGAACCACAAAAGTCCTAAAACTTTGTACTTATGCCAACTTGTGGTTTAAGAGTAAAGTGTTGTTTTCAAAAAAAAGGACCTGGAAGTTATAAAGGAAGCAAATGATGGGCCCTGACTTTGTAAAATTGGCTATGAGTCATTATATCCGCGATAGTATCCCTGTATGATATAGCAAGTATGTGACTTGGTAGTCCTTTCGATAGGGATGATTCCTAACGACAGAAAATGGGTCTATATATCAACAAAGACATGGATTTTACATCCTTTGAAAGTTCTACTTGTCAAAAAGATGTTTTTGCCGAAGTTCAAAGAGTTGACTACTAAAAGATTTTGATCTTCCATAGTGATGCTTTAGTCTTTGCGGTTAGTTCTAGCAAAAGTTGCATATTATGATATGGCAGTGGAATAACAAAAACCAACTTTCCTCTCAAGAAAGTTTGATCGAGGATGTGTACTTGACACGGTCTGAGAGTTTTGTAAAATTCAAAAGGTTGCTGAAAAGGTATGCACACTTCAATTGTTGAAGTGAGCATAACAAAATTGGAATCTCAACCTTAATGAAGTTATCAAAAGAGTTTGATTCCATCATGAACGATAAAGATGCTTGTAGAGTTACAAGAAATTAAGTGGGAGAGCTAAGACATATTTCTAATGCTTTATGTAGATGACATATGGTTGATTGGAAAATATGTATTTTAAATTAACACGGTTAAGATTTTGTTATTTCATGAAAGACTTAGGAGATATTGGGCATCGATATCTATAAGGGATGGATTGAAGTGCCAAATATGGTTGAGCCAAATTACATAGATGAAGTATTGAAGTAAGTCAATATCGAAATGACAAGAAGGAGTTCTTGTCACATGGAAAGGAATTGAGCAAGATTCAAGTGTTTTGACACATGATGAGCATAATTGAAATTAAGATTTCTAAGTCAGTTGTTCCCTTCTATGTACACAAGCAGATGAGTTCTGTGCTATAGAATGTTATAGCAGGATAATTCATATGATCATTAGACAACAGTGGGAGAGATCCTTGTGTCATTTTAGAAATGCTAAAGATATGTTTTCCTATGTAGTAATGACAAAATATTCGTTGTAATATGTTACACTAATAGTCTTGTCAGTTATTCAAGTAATTTTATCTCAATTAAAACATGTGATGAAAGCTAGCACAATAGGCTGGAAGAAAGTTCCATGCTGGATTTGAATGTGTTTCAAAATTAAAGTATTGTGACGGATACTACAACAAAGGCTACGTATCTCGTTGTGTTGACAACAAATAATAGGAGTATTTTGTGTCAAGGAGTTCTTTATTGAACCTGGTGAATTTCCAAGAATGCTCACACTATGAAGCTACATTTTCACAATGTTAGTAACATTGGTTTAAGCTGAGGAATTAAGGTCTCACCGGTTGACCAAATATATACCAAGAAATCTCATTAGAGAATGAGTGATGTGTGTAGACGCAAAGAACATGCAAATACAATAGGACCTAAACATGTCAGATCTATTGATGATGTTTACCACATGCGAAGCATGGTAATAACACTGGAACGCGATATGTGTTAAGTGCTTATAGACTAGATTATTGACTCTACTGCAAGTGGGAGACTAGAGGGAATATGCCTGAGAGGCTATAATAAAGTGGTTGTTATCTTATTACTTATTTATGATGAATGTTTATTTATCATGCTAGAATTGTATTAACCGGAAACGTTGATACATGTGTGTTTAATAAACAAACAATGGTTCCTAGTAAAGCCTCTCTTCTAACTAGCTCGTTGATTAATAGATCATCAAGGTTTCCTGATCATGAACATTGGATGTTGTTAATAATGGGGTCATGTCAATGGTAGAATGATGTGATGAACATAGACCCAAAATAAATATAGCAATGCGATCAAGTCATTAAGTTACATTGTTATATCACACATACAAAGTAACTCTATTCCCTAGACCATGAGATCATGTCAATCACTAATACCGGAAGGGTGCTTTGATGTGATCAAACGTCACACCGTAATAGGGTGACTATAAAGGTGCCGTTGGGTATTCGGAAAGTATTAGTTAAGGCTCATGGATCAAGAGTGGGATTTCTCCATCCAAATGACAGAGAGATATACCCGGGCCCTCTCGGTGATATCACATCGACACCTCTTGCAAGCATGTGAGTAGGTCACAAGGATGTCATGTCACGGAACGAGTAAAAGAGTACTTGTCGGTAACAAGATTGAACTAGGTATGGTTGATACCAATGATCGGATCTTGGACAAGTAAAATATCGTGAGACAAAAAGAATCGGTTCCGACGTTTATGGTTCACACGATCACTAGATTCATCGTTGAATATGTAGGAGTCACTATGGATCTCCATATCCCGCTATTGGAGTGGATACAGAATATCGGAGAAAAGTCTGGACAGTTGATACGTCTCCAACGTATCTATAATTTCTGATGCTCCATGATGATATTATGCCAATTGCTACATGTTTTCTCTCTCTTATTTATAGCATTTTTACACGTTTTCCAGGACAAACTATTAACAAGATGCCACAGAGCCAGTTCCATGTTTTCTGTTTTTCTTTAGTTCAGAAAAGTTGTTCTGGAAATATTCTCGGAATTGGAAAGTTTGAAAGCCAGAAATCTTAGAAGTCCCGAAGCTTCCAGAAGTCCCGAAGAGATCCGTAGGGGGGCCACAGGGTGGCCACACCATGGGGTGGCGCGGGTCCCCCCTAGCCGCACCACCTAGGGGTGTGGGCCCCCTGGCCACCCCCGGCATCGCCGTTTCCCTATTTATACTCCCCGAGGGAAAACCCTAGATAAATCGACCTTTCCCACAAAATACATCCGTAGCTCAGCCGCCGCCACCGACAAGTTTCGGGGGACAGATCTCTGTTCTGGCACCCTGCAGGGACGGGGAAGTGCCCCCGGAACCATCTCCATCGACTCCATCACCGTTGCTATGTCTCCTATGATGAGGAGGGAGTAGTTCTCCCCCGAGGCTGAGGGCTCTACCAGTAGCTATGTGGTTCATCTCTCTCTCCCATGGTGTGATCTATATGTGATCGTGAGCTCAGTAATCTATTTGAATTCGTAGATGTTACTCTTCATCTTTTGCTACTCAAGTGCTTTATTAATATGAACTTTGGAGTCACCTTCTATCACGGTGTGAAGGTGACAGTGTTCACATCGTGTGTGTCTCCTATATGAATTGTGGTGTTTGTCTAGTACCTTCTAGGGCGCTCATAGTGACAGCGTGGGGTTAACTAGACATGGGAATTCTTACTTTAAGGAATGCTTTTTGCAGCCCTACGCAATGATTAGTGTTCGTTATCCAACCGGAGAGGGTTAAGAGTAACATAGTGAAGAGAAGATATTTATGCATTCAATTATGTGATCATTGTTTAGAGTGTCCTCTAGTGAAATTAGGAGCCCTAGGCCTTATTTACAAGAATTGAAACACCATTTTTCGCCTGTTTTGCTACATGTTTGCTTGCTGCCATATTTATTTCAGATTGCTATTATCATTTATTATCATCCATATTACTTGCATTTCACTATCTCTTCGCCGAACTAGTGCACCTATATACCTGACAACTATATTTGGTGTGTTTGGGACACAAGGGACTTCTTGTATCTTAATTGCAGGGTTGCTTGAGAGGGATATCTTTGACCTCTACCTCCCTGAGTTCGATAAACCTTGGGTGATCCACTTAAGGGAAACTTCTGTTGTTCTACAAACCTCTGCACTTGGAGGCCCAACACTGTCTACAAGAATAGAAGCGTGCGTAGACATCAAGATCTTTTCTGGCGCCGTTGCCGGGGAGGTAAGGTAAAAGGTACTCACATCCTCGGGTGTGAGTGCTCGAAGTTATTTTCTTTAGATTATGCAATTATATCTTTTTGTTTCTTGTTTTCACTAGTTAGGCTTATTTTTACTCGCCTCTTGTTTTTATTTTTTTACTAGTAGTCTTAATGGAAAACAACAAAAATATGATAGAACTATATAATATTTATCTTGAATTGGGACATGATGCTTTTGAAGAGAAAATTAAAAAACCTATGGAACTTTATTTGCATGCGAGTAGAAATGTTATTAGCATTAATTTTTTGAATACCTTTATTGTTGATGCTAGAGAAAAGTCTAAGCTAGGGGAAGCTAGTTTTGATGAATATGATATTTTTAGTCCCCCAAGTTTTGAGGAGGAAATTTTCTTTGATGATACTTTGCCTCCAATATATGATGATTATAATGATTGTGGTATTCTAGTTCCACCTGTTTACAATGATAAATATGATATTTTCAGTCCACCTACTATTGAGGAGAAAATTAATTATGATTGAAAAATGCCTCCTATATTTAATGATTATGGTGATGAGAATAATGATGATAGTTATTTTGTTGAATTTGCTCCCACTACTATTAATAAGAATGACTATGCTTATGTGGAGAGTATTAATTATTTTATGCATGTGGCGCATGATAATAATGTTTCTTGTGATAGTTATATTGTTAATTTTATCCATGATGCTACTGAAAGTTATTATGAGAGAGGGAAACATAGTTCGTGCATCTTAACAATATCAAGTTTCCCCTCTTTTTGTTTAAATTTTTGAAGTTGCACTTATTTTGCTTTCCTATGCTTGTTGCTTTGTGCTTTCATGACTTGTTTTTCTACAATATTATTTTTCGTATGAAGTGGGTTAGACTTAAATGTGTTTTATATTTTCTTCTTGATGCTCTCTTATTATGCTTCAACTCTTATTCTTATGTGAGCATCTTCTTAAATTATCATGCCTAGCTGAAAAGGCTTGAAAGAAAAGCACTTCTTGGGAGATAGCCCATGTTTTTATTTTTGCATTGTTTTTCTCTGTTTTATTTGAGTCATGGGGTTGTATACTTCTGTAGAAACTCCTTTATATCTTTCTTTACATGTTTTAGTAGTGCCAATTAAAGTTTCTGACGGAAGTTGGAGATGGTTTTCGGATTTCTGCGCAGAAAACAGATTTCTGCTGTCCACCGTAAAACATCGTATAAAATCCTGGAAGATCAGAATTATCTACATAAATTCGTGCTTATTCCTCAGATAATTCCGCAACTTTTTTAGTTGACCACTTTTTGATTTGAGCAACAGAAGATTTTCGAAAAAAATCATATTTACCTGTTGTTCTGTTTTGACAGATTTCGGCTAATAATTGCATTTGCCTCTTAATCTCTTTCGTTTGGTGTTCTTTTGAGAAAATGAGTTTTAAAAGAATATGTGACAGTATCTAATGTGTTTATGAGTGTTAGTCTTGTGTTGAAACTGAACCATGTGAATTTATTATTTCGATTGCACTAATGTTGCTAATAAAGATTGTGAGAATTTTGATGTGAAGGAAGTTTTCAAGGGTTAAGAGAAGAGGATGATATGATGTGATCAAGAAGAGTGAAGAGCCTAAGATTGGGTATTCCCCGGTGGTACATACCAGAAAATTCCAAGAAGACTCAAGCGTCTAAGCTTGGGGATGCCCAAGGCATCCCCTTCTTCATCGATAAATTATCAGGTCACTTCTAGTGAAACTATATTTTTATTCAGTCACATCTTATGTGCTTTACTTCGAGCATCTTTTATTTTTGTTTTCAGTTTGTTTAGTTTTATTTTCTGTAGTTGTATCTTATCATACTTGCGTGGGAGAGATACACACTCCGTTTTCATTGCTTAGAACACTCTTGTTTTCATTCTTATTGTTCTGTGAGTGTTCACTTTTTCCTAGTACTGTGTTTAGCCTTTGTTTTCATGCATCTCTTATTCAGAGTTGTTAGTTTTAGTAGTGTTATGCGATTACTCTCATGTTTACTTGTTGTAGCATGCAGAGATTTTTTGTTAAAACATATTTTGTATGGTGCTTGTTGGGAAAATAAACTGCTGCTTGAAGTAGAATTTTAAATAGTGCAAGTAGAAGCTTGTATAGACTGTGGCTAGAACTTTTTCATGCCATGCTAAATGTTATTTTAGTTTTAAAGCCTTGTGGTTATTGAGTAGAATGAATAGCCTCAAATATCTGAGAGTGTTTAATATGTCTTGAAAGATCCATGAGTTGTTATTGTCATAGTAAAGCATCAATCTATGGTATTCTCTTTCGAATGTTTTATTTGGTTGACTTGGCGCATGCTCACACCATGTTTATGACTACAAAACAGTCACGAATAGCCTCCATGACCACTTAGTTTTTGAACTTGTGATACTGCTTGTGCTTTAATTAATGATGTTTATGTCGCTATGCATGATTATGGATCTTATGCTCTCTTGATTTGTCGCTCCCAGTCTTCTGCTAGCCTCCACCTGTACTGAGTATGGAATTATACTCGTGCATCCAAACTCATATAAACCAAAGTTTTTCCCATTGTGTACACCATACCTACCTACATGTGGTATTTCACTGCCACTCCAAGTAAATTTCTCATGCGTTACCTTTAAAACTTTCAAATTTACTCTTGTTTTGTGTTCTTGGTTTTGCTCATGAGGACGTCAATAGAGAATCTTTATCTCACTTGTTGATTGGATTTCACACCCTGGACTAGGGTCTTCATCCGCTTATCCAAATTATAGAAGAGCTGGCAGAGGGGTGCCCAGCCCCAAATTAGTGCAAACAAATTCTCTTCACTATTTTTGCCCCTGATTTATCAGTCAAAGCATAATTGTGTAAACAAAAGACAAAGATGGGATGACCTTCTACACCAGTTGTGTCCTTCACAATGGGATCCTCTCTTGTGAATCCAGTTGGCTTGTGATGTATTGTATTGTTTGTTTACTATTCGTTGACATTAACATACACCTCTCCTAAAATATAGACACTCCTCCACGGTATGTGATTGTTCGCAGGCACCCGAGGATTCGGTTAGCCATGGTTTGTGAAAGATGGATGGGAGGAGTGTAAAACTTTTAATACCTTTGTTTAATAAAATAAAAATCTCTAGCACATGAGTTATCCATGCTTCCCTTTGCGAAGGGCCTTTCTTTTACTTTTATGTCGAGTCTCCATCTTCTAACTTTATGCACAGTTAAGAGAGCATTTTTGCCAATCTGAGTTATATGTGCATTTGTCCCATAAACATTAATAATTGCTTCATAATGTGATATTAGTTCTTAAATTATTTGCTCTAGTATTCCTCATGAACTTTGAAGGTGTCCTGGCATTTAGTTTTGTCCCACTCGTAAGGACTAGCAAAATACCACTTTGCTATGCTTTCTCTATACCTGAAACAAACATTTATCTTTCTTTGCATTATTCACCATGATTCTTTATTTAAGATACTCTTCATGATGCAAAGTGATTTCTATGCTTTATTATTAAAGTTCTATTTATCATGTTTGTGTTTGAAGTTGTATGATCTTAGCGTACATATGCTTTTACATTATAAAGATCAAGTTTATGATAGTAGAATGTCACCTCGGAAATTATTGTGTTTTATCATTTACCTACTCCAGGACGAGTAGGAACAAAGCTTGGGGATGCTTGATATGTCTCCAACGTATCTATAATTTATGATGGTCCATGATGATATTATGCCAATTGCTACATGTTTTCTCCCTTATTTATAGCATTTTTACACGTTTTCTGGGGCTAACCTATTAACAAGATGCCCCAGAGCTAATTCCCTATTTTATGTTGTTTTAGTTTCAGAAAAGTTGTTCTGGAAATATTCTCGGAATTGGAAAATTCGAAAGCCAGAAGTCTTAGAAGTCCCGGAAGCTTCTAGAAGTCCCGAAGAGCCCCGGAGGGGGGCCACAGGGTGGCCACACCATGGGGTGGCGCGGGTCCCCCTGGCGGTGCCACCTAGAGGTGTGGGCCCCCTGGCCACCCCCGGCATCGGCCTTTCGCCTACTAATACTCCCCTGAGGGAAAACCCTAGATAAATCGACCTTTTCCACAAAATACATCCGTAACTCCGCCGCCGCCACCGACAAGTATCGGGGGACAGATTTCTGTTCTGGCACCCTGCCGGGACGGGGAAGTGCCCCCGGAACCATCTCCATCGACTCCACTGTCATCGCCATCGCCGTCGCTGTCTCCTATGATGAGGAGAGAGTAGTTCTCCCCAGAGGCTGAGGGCTCTACCGGTAGCTATGTGGTTCATCTCTCTCTCACATGGTGTGATCTATATATGATCGTGAGCTTTTTAATCTATTTGAATTTGTAGATGTTACTCTTCATCTTTTGCTACTCAAGTGTTTTATTAATATGGACTTTGGAGTCACCTTGTATCGCGGTGTGAAGGTGACAGTGTGCACATCGTGTGTGTCTCCTCTATGAATTTAGGTGTTTGTCTAGTACCTTCTAGGGCGCTCATAGTGACAGCATGGGGTTAACTAGACATGGGAATGCTTACTTTAAGGAATGCTTTTTGCATCCCTACGCAATGATTAGTGTTTGTTATCCAACCGGAGAGGGTTAATAGTAGCATAGTGAAGAGAAGATATTTATGCATTCAATTATGTGATCATTGTTGAGAGTGTCCTATAGTGAAAGTAGGAGCCCTAGGCCTTATTTCCATGCATTGAAACACCGTTTTTCGCCTGTTCTGCTACATGTTTGTTTGCTGCCATTTTTATTTCAGATTCCTATTATCATTTATTATCATCCATATTACTTGCATTTCACTATTTCTTTGCCGAACTAGTGCACCTATATACCTGACAAGTATATTGGGTGTGTTGGGACACAAGAGACTTCATGTATCTTAATTGCAGGGTTGCTTGAGAGGGATATATTTGACCTCTACCTCCCTGAGTTCGATAAACCTTGGGTGGTCCACTCAAGGGAAACTTGATGCTGTTCTACAAACCTCTACACTTGGAGGCCCAACACTGTCTACAAGAATAGAAGCGTGCGTAGACATCAATAGCACCGAAAATGTTTAAGGTAATTTTGAAATAGTTCAAGGGGATTGTTATCAAATGGTTGTTAATAGATTTAACAACTAACTCAAGGGGTTATATGTTAATGTTTGTAAATGGATGTAACAAATATTAAAATAAAGAGATAAAATTGTTTTATTTGTTTATTAAAGAAAACCCTTGGGATTTTGAGTGCGAATTAATGGAAGAATGAGTGGGTTGAGTGGAGGCTCCACTCACATGATGAGGGAGAGGTGGAGACACCCAAAATCTTGTGGTTTCTATCCCCTCCTATATAAGGAGGGGTGGAAGATCCCTCTCCCACCCCCCCACACACACACACTTGTGTCATCTCTTCCTCCCTCCTCCCTCTGATCCACTTTATGTTCATGTGCTTGGCGAAGACCTGAAGGAAGTTTTCTCCACCACACTACGCCGTTGTGCTGCTGGAGTCCCGAGGGATCCTCTACTTCTGCTGGATCGAGGAACGGAGGTCGTCATCGAGTTTTACGTGTGACCGAGTGCGGATGCGCTGCTAGATTGCAGCACTCATCTTCGCGATCTTGAGATCGATGTGAGTTCGACTACATCACCAACGAGATTTGGTCTCGTAACAATTTGTGTCTTCGAGGGTATGTTCTCCTGAAGGCTTTCTCTATGTCCGTTGCTTTCATCTCCTAGATTAGATCTTGGCCCTTCGGGTATCTGTCACATAGGAATTTTTTTTGTTTTATATACAACGAACCCTTTAGTGGTATCAGAGCCGGATCTATGAGTATTTTATGATCTTAGTGGCATAGTAGGATGAAGCTACCCTAGACAAATTTACGTGTACTTTGTACGCGAGACATGTCTCACTTGTGACTGAGGGGGTGTTCGTTTCTCCTACTATAGTTAATATCTAATCTACGAAGGGATGTTAAAAATATGTTTATCAACGTTGTGGTTGATGTTCGTAGGTATGAACAGTTCTATCCTCGAAATCCCTAAGCCTCGTAAAATATGCAAAAATAAATTAGAGACGTCTAACTAGTTTTTGCAGGGCATGTGATGTGATATGATCAATGTTACAAATTTTATTATGAGATGATCTCTTTTGTAAATTATTGATATACCGGCAAGAGCCATATGGTTGTGTTATTATTTATCGCCATCGTGCTATATATCATCTCCATGTGATATGTGGTAATTTTGATGCACAATCAAGATGGAGGTGCCATGGACCTTGGTGCCACGTCGGTGGAATGATGGAGATTATACCATGATGCACATGATGGAGATCAAGTTCAAGAAGGACCATATCATATCACATTATTCATGCATGTGATGTTAATCCTTTTATATCTTATTTTGCTTAGATCGCGAGGTACCGTTATAAGACGATCCCTCTCACTTAATATCAAGATAATAATGTGTTCTTCCTTAGTATGCACCATTAAGAAAGTTCGTCGTTTGAAGACACCACGTGATGATCGGGTGTGACATACTCAACGTTCGCATACAACGGGTGCTGACGATCCTAGCATGTATAGACATGGCCTCGGAACACGTAACCGAAAGTTAAAGCATGAGTCATATGGATGATATGATGAACATGTCGATGGTCGCCTTTGCAGCTACATCATATCACGTGATGATCGGTTTTGGTGTAGTGAATTTGGTTTGTGTAATCACTAAAACGACTAGAGGGATGTTGTTTTTGAGTGGGAGTTCACGTAGTAATTTTGAATTAACTTGAACTTAATTTATCATGAAAAACCAATAAAGTGAATTTGCATAAATTGTAGTATTCATTGGCATCCACAAACTACCTTACACTTAGATTTGTAATTGAGATATAAATGTTAAGATCTGGTAAAACCATTGAATATTGGTACCTTATTAGTGAAATTCAAAATTGAGTCCTATTGTAAATTTTTAGTATCACCTACCTAGCTCCATATGATTAATGATTGATTGATCTAGAGAGAAAATAATAATTCCTTCTTAGAATCCAGTGTCATGCTTACTTCCATAATACTTTATCTTCAAAATAATGGTTTGTTGATCAAGGTATTTTAGGAACTGAAAAGAATTGTTTTCAGAAAAAATCAAGTGAAAGATATATTTGTATCTAGAAACTGATTTGTGGCAACATGACTGAGTAAAATTTAGCGTGACAATGTGTGCTTATATTATTTGAATATATGCAATGATTGAGGACGCTAGTCGTTTGAATCTTCCAAGAAGTTGGGCGCTGAAATTTATCCTCTAAACTCCTTCCTTTGAGCTATAGTAGCTTAATCATAAATTTGTTATGATGGGATGGATTAAAGGTATGGGTAAAAATTGTTTACCTTGCTTGGAGATTGCTAAGAGTGGAATATGGAAGAATGTTATTAATATGGTGATATTAGTAGAACAATAAAACACAAAGTATGACTCAATGGGTGATAGTATATGACTAGCACGCCAAGGAAAATATGCTAGTACAACTAGCATTGTTTGATGTTGAATGATTCTTCTGTAAATGAAATGGAATATTGAAATTAGAATTACAAAAGGTATATGGCAGAAAAGAATATAACTGGAGAGGTCCAGCTCAGGAGTATATTCTTGATATACAAGTTATAGATGTATTACTAGTTAACAAAGTATTTTTGGGTATTTTGATACCAGATGGGTTGGTATGATTTGTCATACAAAGCAACACAATGCAAGAAATACAAGATCCTAAAAGGAACTAGTAGTAGATGTGGGATCAATCATGACAAGAACAGAAATAAAGTGTTATTGTGTTCATTGTCGTATTGAACCAAACATTCAAGATTTATTTTAAGAACTTAATAAGTTGCTATCTTGTTCCGATCTTTTGTGAGAACAAATGAGATTGTTCAAACTATGACCATATTCCATAATCTATGGATGAGTTAATATAAATCGCGTTGGTAAAGTAAACATGTATAAGACTAAATGCTAAACATTGAAAGACATAAAAGAATTTCACTTAAATCATGACACCACCATTTTAGTTCATATCGGAAAGGAAAACAAGAAGGAACTCCATGTTAATGGACTTCCGGAGTCATTTTGTTTTGAATAAAATTGACGCTTGTGAGACCTCTTCAAAAAGATGACTAGAATTCCATTCATAGGCCAAAGTAGAATGGACGACTAATTTAATGGAGATTGTACATGTTGATGTATATAGTCCATTTTGTATAGTCATATGTGGTAAATTTATTTTTCCTTCATAAAATCCCGTTGATGATTTGAGTAGATATATGAGTATATCTATTTAAAGAGAACAAAGTTTGACATTTTTTTTTGAACTGGTTCAAACTATTGTTAGTATGTAGTAAAAAACTCATCGTAACAAGATTATCAAGTATTTATGATTGATCATAAAGGATAAAGTTTGAGTTACAAGTTTAGGAAAACATCCGAGGAGTTGTAGTATTGTTCTAAAACTTATACATCTCAAATACCCCACAAAAGTATGGAGTGTTCGAGAGACAAAAGCAAACCTTGTTGGACATGGTGAGATAAATTAAAATGCCATTATAATTTTGCAGTTGATACATTAGAGACAACCGCTTTTACACTGAAAAGAGCGCCATCATGATCCGTATAAATTGACACCATATAATTTATGGCTTGGGTAGTGACCCGAATTGTCTTTTTTCTTAAGTTTTGGTATGCATAGCATGTGTAAAATGTTTACAACCAAAATAGGATAAATATATGTTTATAAGGTTATCCCAACGAGTCCATTGGGTATTTCTCCTATCACGGAACCAAAGACAAATGTTATTGGTCAGAAAGGGTTGAGTTCTCAAGAAACTAGTTCTTGCAAAACAAGTGAGTGGGACGATAGTACAAACTCAACGAGATTAGAGAATCTTTGTTACCATGTCAAGAGTAGCACAACATTAGAAGTTGTTCCGGGGTTTCCTATTTTGACTAAGTAGAACACACTACATATGTTGTAGATACTTCGAATGAGTTTGTGAACTGAACCACAAAAGTCCTAAAACTTTATACTTAGACCAACTTGTGGTTTAAGAGTAAAGTGTTGTTTTTAAAAACAAAGGACCTAGAACTTATAAAGGAAGAAAATGATGGGCATTGACTTTGTAAAATTGGCTATGAGTCATTATACCCGTGATAGTATCCATGTACGATATATCAAGTATGTGACTTGGTAGTCCTTTCGATATGCATGATTCCTAACGATAGCAAATGGGTCTATATAGAAACAAAGACATTGATTTTACATCCTTTGAAAGTTGCACTTGTCAAAAATATGTTTTCGACGAATTTCAAAGAGTTGACTACTACAAGATTTTGATCTTCCGTAGTGATGCTTTAGTCTTTGCGAATATGTAAGATCCCTGATTTTTGTTTTCATGTCAAGACAAGTCACCAAAAACAAATAAACTCAAACAAAAATGAAATATTAGGTCCTATGCCAAGTTTATTAGAATTGGAAGTCCAGTTATGCCTTTGTTCCTTAAACCCTAAAACCATATTCAAAAATAAGTTTCTTTATACAAAGGGAATATTTTCTTATTAGCAAACCTCTTTACCTAAAATGTTTGCAACTCCAATATTACTTTGAAGATATTTTATGGCAACAAAAATCAAAGATTTATAACCCTTAATAAAGTTCTAAGCCCCACAAACATTTGATAAGAATAAAATATTTAATAATAACTTTTAATTGTTATTCCAAGTTTTGAACATAAAGGTGTTAAAATATAATGCATTTCTTTGGAAATAACATAAAAAGGGCATTGAAAACAATATTATGACTTGAAGTTTTATTCTAAATTTTATTAAGCCACTTTAATGATTATTAGTTTTTCTATTTAAAAAATGGCATTAGTTTCTATTAATAAATCACTTATATCTTAAAAATATAAAATATAAAAATAAGTGCTAATGACCTTCAAAAATAATAGTCCACTAATAGAATGTCACTAAAGTTTTAATGACTAAGTTTTACATTTTTATTATTTTATATTTTGGGAATAACATTAAGTCACTATTATGGAATTATTCAAATTTCCAAATTCAAAAATAAAAATATGATGAAAAGTTTATAAAAATGTGATGGTTTAAAAGATATGGAAATTGAAAGATTTTAGAATTTTGTTTCATGTCATTTGGATAATTAAAACAGAAGTTATGATTTAATTAAATAAACAGTTTTAGACAGAATTTTTTTTTGATGACGTCATGTGTGACGTCATCCTTCTTCTTCCTCTGTTTGGAAAGAACCTTGTCACGGCCGAAAATTTCGCCACCGATTCAAGGTCATTAAGGATGCGATTCCATCCCCTCTCTGGCCCTTTTCATAGCCCCCGATCTTCTCTACATTCCCCCCTCTCCCAAATCGGGCCCCGAGGCCACCTAAATCTCTCGTCGGAGTAACCTCTGTTCGCCGCCGTCTTCGATTGTTTCCGACAAGGTGAGGTTGTCCCCGAGGACAAGGCCACCCCCATTCGCCTCCTCTTTCTCTCTTGAACCATCTAAACCTCTTTTTCGTTTGGTTTGGATGCAGAATCGACCACGTCATGCTCGCCGGAGTTGCGCTGCCTCGGGTCTACATCGCGCCATCGAGAGAGGTCATCACCGTGGACGCCGTCGACACCCTTCGAACCATCGTGCCCCGCTGAGCCTCGTGGTGGTATCCATTGAGCTCATAGACCACCGGATCTCCCCCGTCGTCGACCACCCGAGCGGAGCGCCGCCGTCTCAACATTTCCGGCAACATTCCGGCGGGAGGTAAGCCCCAACGCCCCAGCACCGTTAGATCTAGATCCAAGGGACAAGTTAGATCACTTACTGAATGGGTACGAGCCAATAGGAACACACCACGTGTGAGCCCAATTGGCAGCCCCCGTTTTGTTATTTGTCGCCCACCGCAGCACGTAGCCAGCCCAGGCCCAGTCGCTATCCATCGCCCTGCGTGGCATATAGCAGATATGAACCCAGCCCATCTCTGGATTTAAATCGGAATAAAAATAAAATGGCAATTTTGCACAAAATCCCCTACATCTTAGATATATCATAACCTTTACTCCATAAGTCCAAATTTAGCGAACTTGGACTTTTTGAAACCCCCTCAATCTGTAGAATCTTTTAGAACTGTTCAAATTCAAATTTGAAAAACTTAAATTGGTTCAAATTTAAATATCCTTGTTTGATGAATTTTGGCATAATTCAAATTCTACAAATTCAAAAATTCCAAATAAAATATATTTGGAAACCTTAGGATGTGTAGTTTCATACACTCCGTCTCAAAATAATTTATGATCAAATTAAGATTCAATTTAGAATTAAGTGGACTATTTGAGTATTTTTGACATAGATTTAATTCTATAAATAATTAGATCATGGTTCATTAACCAAAATTTCTCCATTGGGTAACCTTGAACCATAGACATTAGTGACTAACCATTTTGGACACCCTTAGACTATGGCCATCTGTTTTTTTTACCAAAAACCCAACATAGTGATACATCCATTTTCACCATGTCTTAGAAATTGTTTCCATCATCTATTCTTTGATGTTATGGCTGTTTGGAGCCAAAAATCAATTCCTTAGAATGTTTAAATCACATATAGTACCAAGTAATGAACTTTAGTTTTCTATCTACTTCTCCAGTCCCCTATTCCTGCTTTAAGAACTCACCAAGTCAGCAAAATGGACATCAAGACTCAAGCACAAGAAGGAAACTTTATTATCAACTTGGTGGAAACATGAAGAGCTATGAAGAATATAATTGAAGAAATTGAAGGAAGGACTTAGACTCCACATCAACTAGAAGCAACTCAATGAATTACAAGTGTGTGAAGAAAATGAAGGAGAAGACATTTTCCACTCTCTTTCTATCCTTTCTATTTTCTTTGTTTTCAATTTGACTTAGTAGTAGTTGTGCCCATCCCACCTTGAAACAACTAGTGAGAAGGCCATGAAGAATCTATCAAAGACCAAGAGAATAATCCATCCAAGGAACAAGTCTACAATAGAAGCACAAAGATGATCTTCAAGATGACAAGCATGTGAAGCCTTGGAGCAATCCATACAAGTTGAAGAGATTAGCAAGTTTGTTTTGTCCAACCCTTTACCCAAATGGAAAATCCCAAGAATTTATCTTGTTATCTCCATTGCTATGAAGTTAGTTGAACCTAGACCTACCCTAAACCAAGATGGAAGGACTAACTTAGATCACTCAAATGTTTTGATGAAAACAGCTTAGTGTTACACTTTGTTATGTGTTACTTTAGTTAAAATAGTGAGATCACCTTGGTGAACTCTTGGAACTTCTTAGATAAATATGTTTCTAATAAATTTTGATCACTATAAAATCAATCTAATACATCCATAGTGAACTCTTAGAAAACTCCTTAACAAGTATGATGCCATTAGAGAATGAATCTTCTAAAACTCAAACTTTGACCTTGTCCTAGCCAATTTGGTACAACCCCTTTGTTATGTTATTTGCTATGTTTGTTTTCTCCACTAATGTGTTTGATTGCTATGATGCTTGATTATTTTGTTATTGTGTTTTCAATGAATAGATTGTACGGAGAGCAACGATCTTTTGTGAAGAGAGTGTGATATCTTCACCAACTTCAACAAGGCAAGTAACACACCATCAACTACCCATTATTTTCTATATGCATTAGTTGATTTTGAGTAGTATGCATGATAGGAAATTTTACCAAGTTATATTATGCTATGCTATATCCTAGTAGTGTGTAGCCATCCTTATACCTTGTTATTTTGATGCCTTGGTACTTATTAGATTATTAGCCATGCTACAATTTTTATTACTTGATGTTGAGGAAAAATACTAAGTATAAACTTCAATAAACCACCTGGGTGGATTTGGTTGTTTGGCCGATGAGAGTGGAGTGTCTCCTTGAGGGGTGTTCACTTGAAGGAATGCCATCCAGGAAAAAAGTGATTATGATGTTCCCCAAGTTTATATTGCTTCCAATGCATCCTTTAGTCATATGGGCTCTGTCTTGATTAACTAAGTTGCGAGGGTTCAGCCTGGGCTTGACAAGCAGATGTAGCATAATTATAGGTGGAACGGGTCTTTCCATTAGGTTGAATTCTTACATCTGAAAGATCTCGTCTCAATCTTCTCCTTTTATTAATGAACTTAAAGTGTATAGGATGTTTGGGATGATTTGAGTCTGAAGGTGAAAGTGCACAAACTCTGCAGAGTCAACAAACTAAGATCTTAGCCGTGTCCCCGGTTATGGACAACTATGAGCAGCTAGACAAGGATAGACGGAAGAATCACATCACCATTTTCAATATGTAAAATTTTGACCAAGTGAACTGTAGTTGTGGTGCTTGGATTTCAGTCCAATGATGCAACCCCTTTGAAAAGCAAAGTTTTCTTTTACAAAAGAGATAGGAGAAAACTTGCTTTATGCAAACTTAGCCAAAACTCCACTCAGCCAAATAAGCATGTAGTATTAGCCTTGCCATTTATATCCACCATAGTGTTACTTGCCAATACATTAAATTGTATTGACTCCCTTGTGGCTGCATATTCCATATTGCAAATATTTCTGAAGACGAGTAAGGATTTCGTTTAGGATCTCGAGACTATCGCCAACATGTTTTTCCTATGGCACATGAAGAAGATGGGCTCAATGTTGTACTATGTTTTCCGCTGTAATCATTTGTTTTCTACTAGTCTTCTAAGACTATGCAAGTTTCAATCCTATTTTGTAAATACTGGATCATGCGATGTAATAGAATTTGATGCATTTGCATGATATTTCATTGTGTACTGTGGTGCTAGCAATTAATCCAGGGACTAGCACACTAACACAGATGTTCTTACATTATTTAAATGTGGGAACGCTACAAAATGGTATCAGAGCATTGTGTTGCCTGTAGGATTCGAGACCCTAAGTTTGGAAAAGACCTTAGTATTGGAAATTTTCTATGTTCAAACTTTTTAGAAACAAAACAATCATCTTAATTCTTCTCACATCATCTCATTTATTATTCACCTTCAAAAAAATTCTAGATGACCTACCTCTTCAATACCCTCAACATAGGAATGTTGATGATCATACCAAGAAGTGCAAGAAGTATTTTCACCACATGAATACCTACACTCAAGATTATTGAAGAACTTGAAGAAAAACATAGACTTCACAAAAATCAAGAATACCTCAAGACATTGATAGAAGGTTTTGAAGAAAACTCAAAAAGATATAGATGAGACCACCAATCTAGTTACTTTGTTAGAACAACGTTAACGTGTTAGTGTATTGATCATAACAATGAGTGTGGTATGACAATATTAGTTGTTTTCAAAAACCTTGTTGTTTGGTGTGATGATTGTGTTGCTATATGTTTCTTATGTGTTGTTTGCAAGATGAGTTTCCTTGATCTGCTGTGTTGGGGTAGGAATTTCTTTAGTATCTTTCTAATCTCTACTCATCTTTCCTAAAACCCAAACTGACGCCTAGCCAGAATGCCAACAACCCTTAGAACTCAATAGCAATGCAGATGCTACTAGAAGGTCAAACTCAGCTGATACAACTGACGACCCAGAACCAAGCCAGCCACCCCGATATGGATTTAACTCCAGGAATGCAACAAGTGTTGGATACTCAATCACATATAGTGAAGACGATGTCCCAAAACTTGGGCAATAGTGAAAACAATCGTCCTTTGATAGCTAGAGATAACCAGGAGATAGACGAAGAAATGTTGTCAACACTCAAAGCCTGCAAAGCTTGTGGAGAGATAGGACACTATTCCACAGATTGTCCAGATGAGTGGCCCCATGGTGATGCAAACAACTCAACTGAAGGATACTTCACTCAGTTTACTTCTTTCTGTGTGAAGGAAGAACACATGTTCCAACACAATGTCCGCTTCACCCCATGGTACAACAAGTTGGACAACAAGACAGAGTGGGAATGCTTAGTGCACTCCGAGAGACCTTAGGAAAACCAGAAGTGAAGGGAAAACGCAAGCTGGATACTATTCATGACCCACAAGTATAGGGGATCGCAACAGTCTTCGAGGGAAGTAAAACCCAAATTTATTGATTCGACACAAGGGGACCCAAGGAATATTTGTGAGCCTTAACAAGTGAGTTTTCAATTCACCTGCACCTAAAAGTGGACTTGTTCGCAGTGGTTTATCAGTAGTAACAGTTTTATAGTAGCAGCAATAGTGAAATAATAACAGCAGTGGTATGAAAACAGCAGCAGTAGTGTTTGAAGTAAACAGCGGGATTAAATATTGTAGGCATAGGGATAGATGAACGGGCGTTGCATGGATAAGATAGTTCATATAATGATCAAGTCATGGGCATTGCATATAAATAAGATAAATCATCCAAGCACTAAGTAACCATAGGCATGTGTGTCGTAAATAGTCGTATGTGCTCGCAATGAGAACTTGCACAACATCTTTTGTCCTACCAGCCCGTTTGCAGCGGGGCCTCAAGGGAACTACTGGTAATTAAGGTGTTCCTTTTTACAGAACACCGGAGCAAAGCATTAACACTCCGTGAACACATGTGATCCTCACATCACAGCCATCCCCTTCGGTTGTCCCAATTTCTGTCACTTCGAGGCCTCGGGTTCCGGACAACAATATGGGTAAACAACTTGCAGGTATGATCAAGAAACAATAATTATCATCATGATTCAATAATATGTTCAGATCTGAGATCATGGCACTCAGGCCCAAAGTGGCAAGCATTAAGCATAACAAGTTGCAACAATGTCAATAGCACTAATAGAAGATACTAGGCACTATGCCCTAACAATCACGACATTATTACATGAACAAACTCATCCAATCCCTACCATCCCCTTCATCCTACAGCGGGGGAATTACTCACACATGGATGGGGGAAACATGGATGGTCGATGGAGAGGCGTTGGTGATGATGATGTTGATGATCTCCTCCAATTCCCCGTCCCGGCAGGGTGCCAAAACAGAGTTTCTGAACCCCGAAAAAGGATTCGCGATGGCAGCGGAGCTACGTGTTGGAACGCGTAGAGATAAACAAAAACTTTCCTACGCGATGCTTCCAAGATCTAGCCGAGGTAGAAGACCATGATTATTACCACTAGACGCGCAGGTGCGGATTATCTGTGCAGCGCGTCGGGGCAGGGCAGTCCCACGATCCGGTCCGGCCGATCCAATCCCTCGAACGTCGAAGTGCTGAACGTACAGCACCTCTGCCGGTATCCACACGTACGAGGAGGAGCTCCGACGGTGGACTGCTAGGTCCGGTGCGGCGGCTGGACTGAGTGGGGCTAGGGTTCCCAACGCATGGGAGAGTGGACTAACGTGCCCGCTGGGCAACCTGCGCCCCTCTTTATATAGCGTATGGTAGTGGGCTGCACAACACTTGTGGCCCATTCCCTCTGTGAGTCCGACTCACAAAATCAGTCCATTTCCGGTTCGGGTCCAACCCAACCAATACTTGCTCCCGCTCTTAAGTGTGCGACCCTGCAGGCTCATGGCGACTTGGACACGATTAGAGTCCAACTCTCAATCGATCAATCGGTAGCGGCTCCTAGCAGAACGCGCCGACTCCCAAGTCCCATTGAGTCATGATGACATACCTTTCAATGTGATATACATCTTAGTCCCTTTTGCCTCACGATATACCTTGTCAAACTATAGGCGATTTTATCGTCATCACTTAAATAGATCAACTCTCTTCTCGATCCGTGATATGTGATTCATCTGACTAACTCTTAGTCAATCGACACAGTTAAGACTTAACTGAGTCACGCATGGCCATGCTTCCTGAATCATATCACTCGAGAGGGCCCAGAGAATATCTCTCCATTCGGAGGGGCAAAATCCCATCTTGATTATCCACATCACGCAGCTTGCTTCTCATTCGACCCGAACTCTGCCTTTATAGTTGCCTTGTCACAGAACAACATTTGACAGAACCTAAGTCGGTGATCCACAACTCGGATTGTGCGACAACATCAGGTCTAAGGATTACATTGATTGAGACATGCAAATGACGACTTGCTCATTGCATCTCAATGTTGGTCAGTCCGACTTGCTAAACTCTTTAGCCAAGTCCGTGAACGTTGGAATGGCATCACCATGCCCATGACAAGTGGAACCGTGTCATCAGCCAACACTCACATTAGTCTAGGGTGTGTGTCCAGCACAACCTAAATGACCAAGGACAATCTAGTATGAACAACATGAATATATATTTCCACCTTCGAATCACATATTCAATGACATATATCAGATGTTCAAAACAAGGACAACTTAATAACTTTATGAATACAGTGGGAATTACATCATACATGATTGCCTCTAGGGCATATTCCCAACAGTCTCCCACTTGCACTAGAGTCAATCATCCTGGCATCATATGCCTAGGCATCGAATGCCCATGCCTCTCGTGTGCGCCTCATGCTTAGGCTGTGGTAGCGCCTTTGTCAACGGATCTGCAATGTTTGCATCCGTGTGTACTTTGCATAACTTGATACCACCTTGTTCGACAAACTGGCGAATGAGGTGGTACCGCATGAGTATATGTTTGTTCTTCTGGTGTTGTCTAGGTTCCTTGGCTTGTGCGATAGCACCATTGTTGTCACAATATACGTCCAATGGATTGGACGCGCCCTGAACCACACCAAGATCCATCAGGAGGTTCCTGATCCAAACAGCTTCCTTTGCCGCCTCTGAGGCAGCAATATACTCATCCTCTGTTGTAGATGCAGACACCGTATCTTGCTTGGAACTCTTCCAGCTCACAGCCCCTCCGTTCATCACGAACACGTATCCAGATTGCGAACGAGAATCATCTGAGTCGGTGAGATAACTCGCATCCGTGTAAACCTTTACACTGAATTCCTCATTACCTCCATAAACTAGGAACATTTCCTTAGTATTTCTCAAATACTTAAGGATGTTTTTAACCGCTGCCCAGTGGGCTTCGCCAGGGTCAGCCTGGTATCTGCTCGTAACACTTAGAGCATAGGAAACATCTGGCCTAGTACAAATCATGGCATACATTATGGATCCGATTGCCGAAGCATACGGGATCACACCCATCCGACTTTGCTCATCAGTCGTCGAAGGACACTGAGTCTTGCTAAGTTTTATGCCATGGGACATCGGTAAGAATCCCTTCTTGGACTCTTCCATTTTGAATTTCTTCAAAACCTTGTCCAGATATGTACTCTGACTCAATCCAATGAGCCGCCTGGATCTATCTCTATAGATCCTGATTACTAATATGTAAGTCGCCTCACCCAAATCCTTCATTGAGAAACTCCTTTCCAATGACTCTTTGGTTTCTTGCAACATCATGACATCATTTCCAATCAGCAATATGTCATCCACATATAAGATTAGAAAATTTACTTTGCTCCCACTAAACTTCTTGTATAAACAAGAATCATGATCGCTCTTGATGAAGCCAAACGATTTGACTACCTCATCAAAGCGAATGTTCCAACTCCGAGATGCTTGCTTCAACCCATAAATGGATTTCTGAAGTTTGCATACCTTGTCAGCATTAGCCGGATCGACAAAACCTTCGGGTTGTATCATATACACGTCCTCAGTTAAATTTCCATTAAGGAAAGCCGTCTTGACATCCATCTGCCATATCTCATAGTCGAAATAGGCTGCTATGGCTAACATGATCCGAATTGATTTAAGCATCGCTACAGGCGAGAATGTCTCGTCGTAGTCAACTCCTTGAACCTGTCGGAACCCCTTCGCGACAAGTCGTGCTTTATAGACGGAAATATTTCCATCCATATCAATTTTCTTCTTAAAGACCCATTTGCACTCGACGGGTCTCGCACCGTCAGGCAGATCAACCAAATTCCAAACTTGGTTTTCATCCATGGACTTTAACTCGGATCTCATGGCTCCAAGCCATGACTCTGAATCAGATCCCACCATCGCTTCCGAATAAGTTGCCGGCTCATTACTGTCTAACAGTAAAATATCTCGAGCACTCTGTAATCTGGCAGATCTCCGTGGTTCAGGTGCTGTTACCGGTGTAGGTACCACGACCGGCTCAGTGTCGCACCCGGACTTCTAGGGGATACTCACAGTCCGTCAAACAGTAGATAAATGGCTTACGGGGCATACCGGCACCCGCATCTCAATATGAGCAGGCCAACACGTAAACGTGTGACAACCATTATCTTACTATTCATCGTCTGCGCAAACCATCCCGTAGAAATCCAGATACTTCCGTTTGACGTACTTCAAAACATACACACATGGTACGTCAACGGCATTGGAACAAGTGATATCACAACAGATCTCTACGACACAAAAGATGGAAATAAATTGCAAATAGCTCTCATTAGAGCAGAGATAGCAAATACAATCATTCAGAGGGCACATGCCCCAACATATCATCATTACATCACAGCGGAAGCATTCAACATGTCTGAGTACAGACAAGAACCAAATAGGCCTAAGAGGCCGGAAACGAAAAGACGGAGCCCATCCACGAAGTCTCGGATCCTGCCCGGGTCCGCTATCTACTCGTCAGCAGTCTCGTCGTACTCCACGTAGTAGCCACCATGTAAATCCTCGGAATCGTCGTCTGCGTAAACCACAGCCCCAAAGGGGTCAGTACACCAACGTACTGGCAAGCAAGACTCACATTTCACCAAAGTGTAACCCGTCAACACCAAGCATATATGGTTTGGGTTCAACGGAAGGAAGGGGATATAAAAGGTGCTGCAACTGGCTGCGCTAACCAACTACAGAGATTCTACCACTTCCGGCTAACAGAAAAGGAGATAAGATCGAGGACTGTAACCAACTGAAAGGTAACTTCAAACAAACCCATCCTGGATCTCGCCCCTTATCCAAAGAAGCAATCCGAGGATAACTCACACAGTTGTATTAATGATGGTTCAGGTTGTTGTGTCAATAATCCTATTACTAGTCAAGTTGTTAATCATTGGGTGAGATTGTGAATCATTAGTTTAAGTTGTCCTGAGTACTTGTTAGCCAGTACTTTCACCAAGTAATCCATAACCGCGGAAAACACGGCTTCTCGAGAAGATTATCCCTGCAGGGTTGCACCAATTTGGCCGTACACGCATGAATAACCCGCCAGATGGAAAGGCCCTTCCACCAAGCGGGGCACTCAACACAACTCAACTCTTCTTCGCATCAAGCCCAAAGCACCTTAGGCGCACGGCTAATTGAGCCCAGAAGAAAATGGACCCTCATAGCACTCTAAGACCGTGTCCTCCTATATGCCGACTACGAAAGTTCCACCCGGGATCCAAGGGCTCGCAAGATCATGCATGCAGCAAATGGAAAGCCCGAACTAAATGAGGCGATTTGGACGAGATGCGAATCGAGTCAAATTGAGGGGGGCGCCCATACTCGCTTCCCACATGCGGTTAGTGCGCTCATCATGGATCAGTAGACAAGACCCTTTTCCTATTAGGGTCGACACTAGCAGGCCTCAAAACCACAAAGGGCCTCCTGCCGGTGCCTTATCATCAAATTTATTATTTAACAATAACATTAGCATGATTGATTGATTAAACATCGAGCCCCAGAACATAAAGAAGTAATAACAGAAAGTAACGGTTAACAGACTCGAGCAAAACAACCTAAGCATGCTAGTAAGACACGGGCAACAAGCAATGGTTATAGGTATGGAGGTGAGGCAATATCAGGGTTAAGGGATACATGTGATAGGTTCGTAACAGAAACAACTAATCATAGGGCTAGCAGAATAGACAACGGAAAGTATCGGTAACCAATGTTGAAAGGAACACGATGGTTCATGTGAGTGATAACTTGCCTGCAAAACCCAGTAGCCTGGTACTGAGCTAACTCCTTAGAAGGGGTGTCGTAAGTATCGTCGGTCTCAACGTCGTCGTGTATCCGAGAAGAAGCAAAACAAACAAGGCAGAAAGATAAACAATCATTATCATGGCATTGTGCACAATCAAAGATGATGCATGTCAAGTTAATGGTTGCATCAAAATAAACTAGTTGACAAGATAGAAACAGGATTAAATGGACCCATATGCAATTGGATTGCATATGAAAAGCCCATGAATTATGGTTGAATTAATTGTTTTACAACTAATCATCATGTGGAAGTGAATTAGCATGATGCATGGATGAGGAAAACAGAAAAATAACAATAATAGAACCAAATGGAAATAAGGTTTACCAAGTTTAGAAATTCATTTATTAAGTGTTGGAATTTTGGTTACTTAAAGGTGTCACACAAGCATTTGTTGTTTTCATCAAGTTAAATTGTTCAAAATAGATAACAAAGTTTATATTTGAAAAGAAAACAAGATTTTAGTTGGAATACGTGTTTCACTTGTTGAAAAAGGATTTCAAATGAATTATTTATGAATTAAACAAGTTTAAGCAGGAATTAAATGAATTTAATTCAAACATGAACTTATTTGAATTTTTATTTGTGCAAAACATTGAGTGAAGTTCATATTTGAAAAGATTATGCTTTTATGGTTTGAAAACATATTTTATATGTCCCAAAAGAATTTGTTTTGATCAAGTTATAAATTTAACAATATTAAATGAATTAAACAAGGTTTAAATTATTTAACCAATTTTAATTATTAAAAACATGAAACAAATTTTATATTTGAAAAGGTGGTTTAATTTTGCATGGAAAACATATTTCATTTGTTGAAATTGGATTTAAAATGAGCAAGTTATTATTTTGGCAATTTTAAATGCAATAAACAAGAAACAGTTGTTTTCAGCAATTTAAATTATTCAAAACAGCAAACAAAATTTATATTTGGAAATTACATGAAAAATTGATTGGAAAACATATTTGGTTTGTGAAATTTGGAATTTTTATGAGCAAGTTATGAATTTTGCAAATTTAAGTGGATTTGACAAGTTTTCAAATTTTGCACCAATTTAATATATTCAAAACAGTAAACAAATTTTATATTTGGGTAGAACATTTAATTTGGTATTGAAAACATATCAAAATTGTTGGATTTGGAGTTAAAATGATTTTATTATGCAATTTACAAAATTGAGGTGCAATCTGCCATTTTTAACCCAGTAGGGACTTAGGAAAAATTATTTCAGGGGTCTAGATTTAATACCAGGGGCCTAGGTGTGAATACCAGAAAGTTTTGTGACCAAACAATTGAAAAACAAAAAGTTTGGTAAATGTGCAGGGGGTGGGATTTGATCCCTGCACCTCCTGATGCGCTCAAGGGAACGGAACCAGTGGGCTGGTGCTCGAGTTGTGTTAGGAAGGGGGGCCTCGGGGGGTAAGTGCTTCTGCAGCGGGATGTTTCTGAACTTTACTGAACTCGAACAGGTACAGTACCTGTACCACGACAGAACAGGGCCATCGAGGCATGGTGATCGCCGGTGGGGGGAGCCGTGGTGGAGGGGCTGTGGGATGAGGCCAAGGAGAGGGAGGGGCGAGTGGGGGAGAGGAGGAAGAGGTGCGGCCTCACCTTGGTGCCCTCGATGGAGGAGCAGGTCGCAGGGGCAGCAGGGCGATCAGCACACGTGCAGCAGCAGGGCGCGGTGGCGGCTTGGAGGGGATGGCGCCGGCGGTGGGGGCCCTCCCGCCTCGAGCCGAGGGGGGGAGACGGTAGCCCTTGGCTCGCCGTTTCCATTCCCGCCCCCTCCCTGGTCGGAGGAGGGCCGGAGCTGCGGCGATCGCCGGTGGCAATGGAGAGAATTTTCGGTGGTTGCAGGTTCAGACAAAAAGAAACAGAGAAGGAATTTGAGGTGGGAGGAGAGATGGCGGCTGGGGAGAGGAAGAAGGAGGGAGAAGTTAGGGTTAGGGTTTCTCCTCCGGTTGGGGTTAGATATAGGAGAGGGGATGGGAGCAGTGGGGCAGCACGCACGTTGTCTCCATGGCTGACGACAGCAACTGTACGGAGGAAAGGGATGAAGGGGGTGGGCCAGAAAAGAAAGGGCCTGGAGGAGAAAAGTTAGTGGGCTTCTAGGGGGGAGATGGGCTGGCTGCTGTGCTCTCCCTCTCTCCCTTGCTTTAATCTTTTTATTATTTGTTCTATTTTTTTTTTGGCTGAATTGGAAAAGGAAGAGAATGAGGGTTTTGAGGTTAGTAAAAATTTCAGAAAAAAAATTGGGTTAACTCCTTTAGGTAATATTAACCAAATGCAAGTTTTGGTATTTCAAATTAATTGAATTATGGGGCTGTTTTGACTTGGAAAGAATTTGATTGAAATTTCTGGTTAAGTGGTTATTGAAAACAATATGTTAATTATGGTGATCAAATGATTTTAATTGGAAACAAATGATTGATTTGTTTTGCAATTTTCATAATTTCAACATGGTTGTTGTTTTGGAAGAAAAACATAATTGAATTTGAGAAGGGTTTGATATTCAATGAATTTTTGATAGAAACAACACAACAGTTTTGAAATCACACTTTAATGGAAACAAACAATTGTTTTATTTTGAAATATCTTTTTAGAAATTGTAACATCACAAGGATGAAACAAAAGGTTTGAATTTTGGTTTGAAACTCAAATAGAAAACAAAGGAAAACAAATGAAAACAGTTGGAAAACAACTGAAAACAGAGGAAAACAAATGGAAAACAAACAAAACAGATGCAATCAACATGATGCCATGATGCAAAACATAAAATAACAGAGAGCAAACATTCTAAAGGCTATTTTTCAGACTTGGGATGTTACAAAATGCCCCCCCTTGAAGGAATCGCGCCCCGAGATTCCTACTGAGAAAAGAAAAGGTCCGGAAACTTCTTGGGAAGATCCTCTTGAGCTGTGACACGTGAAACACATCGTGCACCTTGGATAGACGTCAGGGAATTTGGAAACCACCGGAACATTTTCAAGTAAAGGGAGAGGTTTTGTATGGAGGGTGTATAGCTGGATAGAATTTGATTCATTTGGAGAATAGATTATCTGGCTAGAATGGTGGAACAGAATTATTGACATCAATGCAACACCAAGAATAACATCAATGTCAGAATCATCAACATGAGAGTAACGAGGAATATGTGGCCTCTCATTAGAATTGGATTGTTCTTACTTATCTTGGAAGTCAACATTTGAGATTCCGGGGAGTGAACAGAGTTTTGATTGCTTAGTGGAACCAGAATTTGGGTGGTATGTTGTGGAAAAGATTGTTGACACAAAGGAATGTGATGCTCCGGTATCAAATAACACTTTAACTGGATAAGAGTTTACGAGGAAGTTTTGATTAGACGCCGGTAGAAGAACTGAAATGGAAAACAACAACAAGATTTCAACGGACGAAAAGGATGTTGAGAAGAACAGGATATTGAAGCAACACCGGGAAAACGAGAACAAAAATCCTGAGGTACTACGGAAAACCCATCCGGGCTTCTAAAGGATCAATATCTACTGCTTACGGAATAGAGGATCTGCTTCCGGGGCTTACACGCCTCCGTTCTCAATCATGAGTAGGCAACATGATAAATCATGTCACAACCACCTCCATTCCTATGGTCTAGTAGATATAACCATCCTAGAGAAACCAGAATTCGTGAAATCCTAACTTGAAAGTTTAGATGAGAAGAGAAAAACAACGTTGCACTTCCTTACCAGAAAAGGGAGGGTGGGTGGGGAAAAGAAGAAAAACAACAGAATTCCTACTCTCACGTTTCATTTTTTTCCTATATAGCTACAAAATAGTTTCTAGACTCAACTGCGACCAGTAAAAAGGGATCCTACAGGCAGACAGGCTCTGATACCATTTGTCGCACCCGGACTTCTAGGGGATACTCACAGTCCGTCAAACAGTAGATAAATGGCTTACGGGGCATACCGGCACCCGCATCTCAATATGAGCAGGCCAACACGTAAACGTGTGACAACCATTATCTTACTATTCATCGTCTGCGCAAACCATCCCGTAGAAATCCAGATACTTCCGTTTGACGTACTTCAAAACATACACACATGGTACGTCAACGGCATTGGAACAAGTGATATCACAACAGATCTCTACGACACAAAAGATGGAAATAAATTGCAAATAGCTCTCATTAGAGCAGAGATAGCAAATACAATCATTCAGAGGGCACATGCCCCAACATATCATCATTACATCACAGCGGAAGCATTCAACATGTCTGAGTACAGACAAGAACCAAATAGGCCTAAGAGGCCGGAAACGAAAAGAAGGAGCCCATCCACGAAGTCTCGGATCCTGCCCGGGTCCGCTATCTACTCGTCAGCAGTCTCGTCGTACTCCACGTAGTAGCCACCATGTAAATCCTCGGAATCGTCGTCTGCGTAAACCACAGCCCCAAAGGGGTCAGTACACCAACGTACTGGCAAGCAAGACTCACAGTTCACCAAAGTGTAACCCGTCAACACCAAGCACAGATGCTTTGGGTTCAACGGAAGGAAGGGGATATAAAAGGTGCTGCAACTGGCTGCGCTAACCAACTACAGAGATTCTACCACTTCCGGCTAACAGAAAAGGAGATAAGATCGAGGATTGTAACCAACTGAAAGGTAACTTCAAACAAACCCATCCTGGATCTCGCCCCTTATCCAAAGAAGCAATCCGAGGATAACTCACACAGTTGTATTAATGATGGTTCAGGTTGTTGTGTCAATAATCCTATTACTAGTCAAGTTGTTAATCATTGGGTGAGATTGTGAATCATTAGTTTAAGTTGTCCTGAGTACTTGTTAGCCAGTACTTTCACCAAGTAATCCATAACCGCGGAAAACACGGCTTCTCGAGAAGATTATCCCTGCAGGGTTGCACCAATTTGGCCGTACACGCATGAATAACCCGCCAGATGGAAAGGCCCTTCCACCAAGCGGGGCACTCAACACAACTCAACTCTTCTTCGCATCAAGCCCAAAGCACCTTAGGCGCACGGCTAATCGAGCCCAGAAGAAAATGGACCCTCATAGCACTCTAAGACCGTGTCCTCCTATATGCCGACTACGAAAGTTCCACCCGGGATCCAAGGGCTCGCAAGATCATGCATGCAGCAAATGGAAAGCCCGAACTAAATGAGGCGATTTGGACGAGATGCGAATCGAGTCAAATTGAGGGGGGCGCCCATACTCGCTTCCCACATGCGGTTAGTGCGCTCATCATGGATCAGTAGACAAGACCCTTTTCCTATTAGGGTCGACACTAGCAGGCCTCAAAACCACAAAGGGCCTCCTGCCGGTGCCTTATCATCAAATTTATTATTTAACAATAACATTAGCATGATTGATTGATTAAACATCGAGCCCCAGAACATAAAGAAGTAATAACAGAAAGTAACGGTTAACAGACTCGAGCAAAACAACCTAAGCATGCTAGTAAGACACGGGCAACAAGCAATGGTTATAGGTATGGAGGTGAGGCAATATCAGGGTTAAGGGATACATGTGATAGGTTCGTAACAGAAACAACTAATCATAGGGCTAGCAGAATAGACAACGGAAAGTATCGGTAACCAATGTTGAAAGGAACACGATGGTTCATGTGAGTGATAACTTGCCTGCAAAACCCAGTAGCCTGGTACTGAGCTAACTCCTTAGAAGGGGTGTCGTAAGTATCGTCGGTCTCAACGTCGTCGTGTATCCGAGAAGAAGCAAAACAAACAAGGCAGAAAGATAAACAATCATTATCATGGCATTGTGCACAATCAAAGATGATGCATGTCAAGTTAATGGTTGCATCAAAATAAACTAGTTGACAAGATAGAAACAGGATTAAATGGACCCATATGCAATTGGATTGCATATGAAAATCCCATGAATTATGGTTGAATTAATTGTTTTACAACTAATCATCATGTGGAAGTGAATTAGCATGATGCATGGATGAGGAAAACAGAAAAATAACAATAATAGAACCAAATGGAAATAAGGTTTACCAAGTTTAGAAATTCATTTATTAAGTGTTGGAATTTTGGTTACTTAAAGGTGTCACACAAGCATTTGTTGTTTTCATCAAGTTAAATTGTTCAAAATAGATAACAAAGTTTATATTTGAAAAGAAAACAAGATTTTAGTTGGAATACATGTTTCACTTGTTGAAAAAGGATTTCAAATGAATTATTTATGAATTAAACAAGTTTAAGCAGGAATTAAATGAATTTAATTCAAACATGAACTTATTTGAATTTTTATTTGTGAAAAACATTGAGTGAAGTTCATATTTGAAAATATTATGCTTTTATGGTTTGAAAACATATTTTATATGTCCCAAAAGAATTTGTTTTGATCAAGTTATAAATTTAACAATATTAAATGAATTAAACAAGGTTTAAATTATTTAACCAATTTTAATTATTCAAAACATGAAACAAATTTTATATTTGAAAAGGTGGTTTAATTTTGCATGGAAAACATATTTCATTTGTTGAAATTGGATTTAAAATGAGCAAGTTATTATTTTGGCAATTTTAAATGCAATAAACAAGAAACAGTTGTTTTCAGCAATTTAAATTATTCAAAACAGCAAACAAAATTTATATTTGGAAAGTACATGAAAAATTGATTGGAAAACATATTTGGTTTGTGAAATTTGGAATTTTTATGAGCAAGTTATGAATTTTGCAAATTTAAGTGGATTTGACAAGTTTTCAAATTTTGCACCAATTTAAAATATTCAAAACAGTAAACAAATTTTATATTTGGGTAGAACATTTAATTTGGTATTGAAAACATATCAAAATTGTTGGATTTTGAGTTAAAATGATTTTATTATGCAATTTACAAAATTGAGGTGCAATCTGCCATTTTTAACCCAGTAGGGACTTAGGAAAAATTATTTCAGGGGTCTAGATTTAATACCAGGGGCCTAGGTGTGAATACCAGAAAGTTTTGTGACCAAACAATTGAAAAACAAAAAGTTTGGTAAATGTGCAGGGGGTGGGATTTGATCCCTGCACCTCCTGATGCGCTCAAGGGAACAGAACCAGTGGGCTGGTGCTCGAGTTGTGTTAGGAAGGGGGGCCTCGGGGGGTAAGTGCTTCTGCAGCGGGATGTTTCTGAACTTTACTGAACTCGAACAGGTACAGTACCTGTACCACGAGAGAACAGGGCCATCGAGGCATGGTGATCGCCGGTGGGAGGAGCCGTGGTGGAGGGGCTGTGGGATGAGGCCAAGGAGAGGGAGGGGCGAGTGGGGGAGAGGAGGAAGAGGTGCGGCCTCACCTTGGTGCCCTCGATGGAGGAGCAGGTCGCAGGGGCAGCAGGGCGAGCAGCACACGTGCAGCAGCAGGGCGCGGTGGCGGCTTGGAGGGGATGGCGCCGGCGGTGGGGGCCCTCCCGGCTCGAGCCGAGGGGGGGGGAGACGGTAGCCCTTGGCTCGCCGTTTCCATTCCCGCCCCCTCCCTGGTCGGAGGAGGGCCGGAGCTGCGGCGATCGCCGGTGGCAATGGAGAGAATTTTCGGTGGTTGCAGGTTCAGACAAAAAGAAACAGAGAAGGAATTTGAGGTGGGAGGAGAGATGGCGGCTGGGGAGAGGAAGAAGGAGGGAGAAGTTAGGGTTAGGGTTTCTCCTCCGGTTGGGGTTAGATATAGGAGAGGGGATGGGAGCAGTGGGGCAGCACGCACGTTGTCTCCATGGCTGACGACAGCAACTGTACGGAGGAAAGGGATGAAGGGGGTGGGCCAGAAAAGAAAGGGCCTGGGGGAGAAAAGTTAGTGGGCGTCTAGGGGGGACATGGGCTGGCTGCTGTGCTCTCCCTCTCTCCCTTGCTTTAATCTTTTTATTATTTGTTCTATTTTTTTTTTGGCTGAATTGGAAAAGGAAGAGAATGAGGGTTTTGAGGTTAGTAAAAATTTCAGAAAAAAAATTGGGTTAACTCCTTTAGGTAATATTAACCAAATGCAAGTTTTGGTATTTCAAATTAATTGAATTATGGGGCTGTTTTGACTTGGAAAGAATTTGATTGAAATTTCTGGTTAAGTGGTTATTGAAAACAATATTTTAATTATGGTGATCAAATGATTTTAATTGGAAACAAATGATTGATTTGTTTTGCAATTTTCATAATTTCAACATGGTTGTTGTTTTGGAAGAAAAACATAATTGAATTTGAGAAGGGTTTGATATTCAATGAATTTTTGATAGAAACAACACAACAGTTTTGAAATCACACTTTAATGGAAACAAACAATTGTTTTATTTTGAAATATCTTTTTAGAAATTGTAACATCACAAGGATGAAACAAAAGGTTTGAATTTTGGTTTGAAACTCAAATAGAAAACAAAGGAAAACAAATGAAAACAGTTGGAAAACAACTGAAAACAGAGGAAAACAAATGGAAAACAAACAAAACAGATGCAATCAACATGATGCCATGATGCAAAACATAAAATAACAGAGAGCAAACATTCTAAAGGCTATTTTTCAGACTTGGGATGTTACACTCAGCCTCCAAGGCGTTCGCCGACTCGCCCCTAGCCGGTTCCTCTCGAATTTCTTCGAGTTGCACTGTGCTCCCACTGACTTCCCGACCGAGAAACTCTTTCTCAAGGAAGACACCATTCCGAGCGACAAACACTTTGCCCTCTTCCCGGTTGTAGAAGTAGTACCCCAAGGTTTCCCTCGGATACCCCACGAAAATACACTTATCCGACTTGGGCGTGAGCTTGTCCGACTGAAGTCGCTTGACAAATGCCTCACAACCCCAAATCTTAAGAAAAGACAAACTTGGCTTTTTACCAGTCCACAGCTCATGTGGTCTCTTCTCTACTGACTTTGATGGTACACTGTTTAGTGTGAACGCTGCAGTTTCTAGACAATAACCCCAAAATGATAAAGGTAGATCTGTCGGACTCATCATTGATCGTACCATGTCCAACAAGGTCCGATTTCTCCGTTCCGATACACCGTTTCTCTGCGGTGTACCCGGCGGAGTGAGTTGAGGAACTATTCTACAACTCTTTAGATGGTCATCAAACTCATGGCTCATGTACTCGCCTCCACGGTCCGACCGTAGAAACTTTATTTTCTTGCCGAGTTGATTTTGTACCTTACTCTGGAATTCCTTAAACTTTTCAAAGGCTTCCGACTTGTGTTTCATTAAATAGATATATCCATACCTACTTAAATCATCAGTGAAGGTAATGACGTACTCATAACCACCTCTAGCTGTCGTGCTCATTGGTCCACATACATCACTATGTATTAGTTCCAACAAGTCGGACGCCCTTTCACAACTCCTTGCAAAAGGTGTCTTGGTCATCTTGCCTAGTAGGCATGATTCGCATGTCTCGAATGACTCTAAGTCAAACAAAGTTAGAAGTCCATCATCATGGAGCTTCTTCATGCGCTTCCAACTTATATGACCAAGCCGACAGTGCCAAAAGTAAGTCATATTCAGATCATTTGGTTTCAACCTTTTAACATTTATGTTATAGACCGATTCACTATCAAGATTTAAAATAAATAACCCGTTCTGAACGGGTGCAAAGCCATAAAACATATCTTTCAAATATAAAGAATAACCATTATTCTTAATATTCGACTCATAACCTTGTCTCATCAAACATGAGGCGGAAATAATGTTTCGGCTAAGCGCTGGAACATAATAACAATTATTTAGTTCCAAAATAAATCCTGAATGTAAATGAAGTTGCATCGTGCCGACTTCCAACGCAGCGACTCTCGCCTTGTTGCCGACCCGAATATCAACCTCTCCTCTTGCCACGCTCCTAGTTCTTACCAGTCCCTGCAACGAGTTGCATATGTGAATAACTGATCCGGTATCATATACCCAAGAACTATTAGGCGCATCAGCAAGATAAATGTCTATAACATTGCACACAAGCGTACCTGAGTTGGAAGTCACACCTCCACTCTTGGCTCTGTCAGCCAAATACTTGGTGCAGTTCCTCTTCCAGTGGCCATCCTGCTTGCAATAGAAGCAATTGGCTCCGGCTGTAGGAGAAGGCTTAGTCTTTGAGGGAGCACTCTGGACAGGGCCATGGGTGCTACCTCCTGACTTATCCTTCTTCTTCTTAGTCCAAGAACTCTTCTTGAACTTAGCCTTATTCTGCACCATCAACACTTGACTGGTGCCATTCTTGATATCAGCCTCTGCCGTTTTGAGCATCCCATGTAATTCAGTGATACTCTTATCCATACCATGCATATGGTAGTTCGAGATGAACGGACCATACGCACTAGGAAGAGAGTTCAGAATTATATCAGTAGCGAACTCTTCGTTAATGGGGAAGCCGAGCCGATCCAGAGACTGTATGTAACCAATCATCTTGACTACATGCGGACTCAGTGGATCACCGTCTTTCAGCTTACAGCCAAACAAAGCTTGAGAGACTTGATACCTCTCAGTCTTTGCTTGAGCCTGGAACATACTTTTGAGGCTTTCGATCATATCGTAGGCCTCAACATTCTCGAACTGCTGCTGCAAGTCCGGTTCCATGTGTGCAAGCATAAGACAGCTAATTTCCGTAGACTCATCTCTAGTCTTACGGTAGGCATTTGTGACAGCGGCAGTCGCATCATCATCAGGCTCTTCTGGATGTGGAGTTTCTAGAACATGTTCTTTCTTGTCATGCTTGAGGACTATCCTCAGATTACGATACCAGTTGGTGAAATTAGTTCTATTAAGCTTATCTTTCTCTAGGATTGACCTCAACGCAAACGCGGACAACTGAGGAAGGTTGCTAGGTGCCATTGATCTACAACAGAAAATACGCAAAAAACACTTAAGACATGTATTCATAAAAGAGCAGGCATATTAAACACTTTAATACTTATGCTCCCACTAGAACCAACATCCCTCCGATGGTTGCTAAGTGATTCAAGATCCTAAATAAGCAAGCCGACTAGTGAGTTTTAGCATCACCGCTAGCCGTCAAGTGATCTAGGTAGGCAAGACCTTGCCAATCGTATCCAATACGACTCCTGTTAGTTGGGTGACATCACATGCCCCGGCTCCCAACCTACCTCGCCCCGAGCCCCACAACCGTTGTGATGGACTCGTCTAGATTACCAAGTGCTTCTGCTTGTAAGAGTCCGACTCAAACCCACCTAACCGGAAAGAATTGGTAGCACCTCAATTTTATGAGCCCACTACCAAGAATGTCCGACTTGTGATGGTGCAGCACTGGCGGGGCGACCGACTAGACCTTCTTTGAGGGATTAAAGAATCTACCAACTATCTAAACAGAGGTAAATAGAGACATAACAATAACACAAATAAAGCAATTATAATGTGAAATGGTATGGCTCTCTTCATGGTGATCTCCATCTCCACAAAGCTTGTAAGTCGACTCGTGCCAACTCTTGTCACGTGCCATCTTACTCCATGTAGCCGACTTGTACATCGACTTGCATGCCACCGGGTTCTCCAACAAGCTACACTAGCTAGTAAATCAAAGATTACATAGAGAATCTGACACGCAGGCCGGTATACAATAAAATGACAGCACCTAGGCTCCAGCCGGCTGACAAAAACATGATACGCAGATCATGTATGGATTACACACATCATATGCAAATAAGCCATACCATTCACAACTTCCTGCAAAAACAAGTTATGCATAGATACGATATCTACCGACATTGTGAAACTCGTAACGACATCTAAGGCGCTACGACAGGGCGAAGCCGGCGGTCCCATATGCATTCCGATCATGGATTTCTTCATCGGATAAAACGATTTTACCCGAATCTGATCAGTATTCCGATTCGACCAAACTCTTTGATCTTCGATCACCGCAACTGGATTTATGTGTCACGGTATACCCCGATGGCGGAAACCGACCGGTAGGGGTATGTTGTTTCACGACCTTAGCAGTATGATCACGGAAACCTGATCGTCCATTAACCCCGAGTACGATTGATCCAATCAACCTTGTACAAAACCGATCTATCTCATAGAACGACCACCAAAACAGCAATTAGATCACATCTAACGCTAACTAAATATCACATATGTACGGATCTCGGGCCTAATACCAGAAGCTACCGCTCTGATACCACTGTTGGAACGCGTAGAGATAAACAAAAACTTTCCTACGCGATGCTTCCAAGATCTAGCCGAGGTAGAAGACCACGAGTATTACCACTAGACGCGCAGGTGCGGATTATCGATGCAGCTTGCTTCTCATTCGACCCGAACTCTGCCTTTATAGTTGCCTTGTCACAGAACAACGTTTGACATAACCTAAGTCGGTGATCCACAACTCGGATTGTGCGACAACATCAGGTCTAAGGATTACATTGATTGAGACATGCAAATGACGACTTGCTCGTTGCATCTCAATGTGGGTCAGTCCGACTTGCTAAACTCTTTAGCCAAGTCCGTGAACGTTGGAATGGCATCACCATGCCCATGACAAGTGGAACCGTGTCATCAGCCAACACTCACATTAGTCTAGGGTGTGTGTCCAGCACAACCTAAATGACCAAGGACAATCTAGTATGAACAACATGAATATATAGTTCCACAATCGAATCACATATTTATGAATACAGTGGGAATTACATCATACATGATTGCCTCTAGGGTATATTCCCAACACTACGAACTTCTTTCTCGAAAACTCTCGAACCCCCTCGGGTTTTAGGGTTGAAGGCTATTTTTAGTCGAAAGGGAAGACCGAGGGGGGCTCTGGGTATCCCACACCCCTAGGCCCTAGGTCGCGCGGCCTAAGGGGGCGCGCCAGGGGTGGTGTGGGCCCCCTCTGGCTCTTCTCGTGGCGTCCTTCTGGCTCCCGGGGTCTTCTGGTGTTTTAGGACCAATGGGGTCTTTTCTGGGAAATTTCCCGAAAGTTGATTTTTCTGCACAAAAACGAGACACCAAGGTAATTCTGCTGAAAACAGCGTTAGTCGAAGTTAGTTGCATTAAAAACACACAAGTTTAGAGTAAGACAATAGGAAAAGTGTTCGGAAAAGGAGATACGTTTTTGACGTATCAACTCCCCCAAGCTTAGCTTATTGCTTGTCCTCGAGCAATTCAGTGACAACTGAGTGCGATAAAAGACGTTTACGAACACATTTGTTTCATATGATGTTAATATACTCACTATATGATCAAATACTTAGTTATGCTCATGATAAGATACATGAAATATACTATCACTTAATAGCTATGCAAACCATGGTGAGATAACAACATATTAATAATAAACAACATGAAGCATAACTATTTGCAAGAATGTAGTATTCATAATAGGATCCAATAAAGTGGTATCTCGCTTGCCCTTATGTGTGGGGCAAAACATAAATGCTAGGGAACCTCTAAAGGTCAAGGGAAGACTAGAAGTAAAGATATCAAAGATGCAAGTATCAAGATTAATTATACCAAAATTAACCATGCTTTGGGACAAACACATCACACTAAGAATGGCAATTATTCTCTCAATAAAGTTCTCAAAGAATATGGCGGAGACTCAACATAAAAGTAAAAGAAAGGCCCTTCGCAGAGGGAAGCAGAGATTAATCATGTGCTAGAGCTTTTATTTTATTAAACAAAGGTATTGATAACATTTTTAAGAGAGGTGTATGCTTATGTCAACGAATGGTAAACATACAATACAGTACGTCACAAGACAACTGGATTCACAAGAGAGGCTCCCATTGTGAAGGACGCAACTGGTGTAGAAGGTCATCCCTCTTTCTCTTTTGTTTACACAATTATGCTTTGACTGATAAATCAGAGGCAAAAATAGTGAAGAGAATTTGTGTTATTAATTTGGGGATGGGCACCCCGCTGCCAGCTCTTTTATCATTTTGATATGTGGATGAATCCACTAGTCCAGGGTGTGAAATCCAATCAACAAGTGAGATATAGATTCTCTATTTACGTCCTCATGAGCTAAAACAGGGGCACAAAACAAGAATAATTTTTAGAAGGTTTTAAAGGTAGCACATGAGAAATTTAATTGGAGTGGTAGTTAAATATCACATATGGGTAGGTATGGTGTACACAATGGGAAACTTTGATTTTTGGGAGTTGGATGCACGAGTAGAATTCCATACTCAGTACAGGTGAAGGCTAGCAATAGACAGGGAGCGACAATCAAGAGAGCAACAACTATCATAATCATATTTGCGACAAAGTAAAATTAACTGAGGCATAAAATTGATACTAGAACTCTGAGGCAAAATAAATCATCGAGGCTTATTGACTTTTTGTTTTCAGTCTTAGCATGCATGAGCATGTGCCAAGTCGATTCAAATGAAACAATCAGAGGAGGATACCACAATGTCATACCCTTCTACGAATAGAACAATGCGAACAAATATTATATGATATGTCATTTACCATTAATAAATTGGAACAAAACATGAGAGAGCACGAACTATTAAGTAGCCATTAAATCACATATATCTTATACGAACAAACTAAGCATGCTCACTTAGATGGATATATGTACAAAAATGAAAGCAAATAGAATTCATACCAGCCTCTCGCCAGACTTGAATTGTCGTAGATCGTCATTATTGCTCTTCACTTGTGGCTTGAATAAAATATAATGAAAACCAAGCTCCAATGGAATCACGGATGACTGTTGAACTCCGCACCAAACTTTACAAAACAAGAGAAGAAGAACAAATATTTTTTGGTTTTTTCAATATTAAAATGCAAGTAAAGGATAAAGCAAACCAACTAAAGTAACAAATAGAGAGAAACAACAGAAATATTTTTGGAATTTTTGTGTTTTGGAAAGCGAAAAAAACAATAAAAACAAAAGAGATGAAAGCAACGAAAACAAGAGAAATAAGCAAAAAGATGGATGTACAAAGAACCGACAAAACATGATATATAAATGAGCGTGATGTCGGTATACCCCCCCCCCAAGCTTAGGCTTTTGGCCTAAGTAGAGATCAATCATGGTGCGTGAATTATCCCCACTGTGGTGGGTTATCTCTCGCATGGTCGTACTCGGGCGCATAAGAGGAAGATAATGCAGCGGGCGCATAGTCATAGTCGGGGTGCTCATATGGGATTCCCGTGGCGTTGTAGGGCTGGACAAAATCACTATCGTCCCCCTCTCCGGCGTCCTCCCCTTGCTGGGGGTGATGCTCAAGGTAAGTGTCCAGCTCATTCTCAGAAAGCTCCCATCCTTGCCTACCATTAAGATCAAACAATGGGGGTGCAGGCAAAAGTACTTCCCTAACAGTTTTAGTAACTCTCCACCTAGATTGTTTGGAGAAAGTTATTTCAAAATATAAGTTGTGCAAGTGAGCATGTGTAGAAAGAAACTTATGTTGAACCATGGAAACAAGATTAAGCCTCTCTATAGGAAACTGCACGTCTAGATGGTGTGGCTCCAAACCATGCAAAGCTAGCAAGCGCGAGGCAATAAGGCCTCCACAAACTCCACCCTTCTCACGGTTATGTGAGAGAAGGTAAGAAATCAAAGCCCAAAGTTATAAGACCTATCACATTTTAAGGCAGCTGCAATAAACGCCAAATCATAGACAGAAAGTTTGCTGGCAGTTTTTCTAGCTAACACACATTTAGAAATAAAATAGGCAAAGTATCGAATGCTAGGGAGTTGGATTTATCGAATTTTACCACTCTCCCATGTGAAGCTTCTGCCTTGGCAAATCTCTCCATATAAATCCAGCAGTAGTTTAGGCTGCCCACTTATCTTCTCACAAGAACCCCACTCGGGTACCTTAATAGCTGCACAAAAACACTGAAAGGCAGACTCACAGCTTTATTGTAAATTTTATAGTGGACCATTGGGTTAGATGAGGACCACTTGAAACAAAAATCATGCACCGCAGACATAGTTAGTTTCACATGTTGGATAGGTTCATCCTAAATGAAACGGTCCAAGCCTGCATTCCGCACAACAGTGTTGAAGTCCTGCACAATTCCTGTAATCCGTCTAAATTCCTGACACAGATAGATTGATGGGAACACTCTCTCTTTGTGGTGCACAAGCATGACCTCATGCAACTCCAACTCATGCTGGTTTAGTTGATAAGCATTGTGCTCCATCTCTGAAATGTTTCAACAATCATCACAAAAATTAATTTCAAGCAACTATATGGTGGAGACTACCATAGGGACTTATATGAGAGCTAAACATACATCACAAATACATTATTTTTACACAAATCAATCATGCAAACTTGAAAGGACATTTGTCCCTAATCTTGTTTTCGGTGTTTGATCACAACATATAGAAGATCTAATATTTTCCCTAAGTATGTCCAGAGCCTATCATGGAGAAATACAGTCATACACCTCCTTGGACATCCATGAGATTGAGAGCAAAAAGGAAGAAAAGAAAAGGGAAAGGAAGAAAAGAAAAGGGAAAAGGAAGAAAAGAAATGGGAAAGGGAGAAGAGAAAACAGGGGAGCCGGCCTGGCCGGGCTCCTAGGCCGGGTTGCTCGGGCTGTGCCCCGGCCCCAGCTTGCCCCACGTTGGCCCCATGCCGGGCACGAGGCCGGGTGCTCCGGGCGTTGCCCCGGTGATGCATGTAAAATGCATACATGAACTTTGCATGTTAGTACTTGTTTTTCCTACATATTAGCAAGTTATATTCATGTTTTATAATGATTTGCGGGATTTTCTAAACAATCCCCCTTCTTTTGGTTCTAACCCTGTTTTTCCAGAAAACGTACTTTTTAGTGTTTCAGACTTTCCGGGACCTTCGGGACTCCAAAAAGGGCAAGGCCAAAGAGCACGGTTCAGAATTTTTGAGACAAAGACCATGGGCCAAAGTAGAGGGCCAAAAGGCCAACCAGGTGGCAAAGAGGACCCTACACGCGGCCAGATTCCTTGGCCGCGTGAGAGGCCCCCTTTTTGGCCCCGTGGCTCCGATGTCGTCAATCTTTCTTCTCCCGAGTGTCTCGTGACCTAAAAATTACTATATAAAGGGTCCCATGGCCTTTTCGAGGAAGAGCCGGCGCCGAGAGACGAAACCACGAAACAGAGAGACAGAAGGCTGCCGCCGGAGAAGATCGGAGGGGGGAAACGCCCCCCGGAGGGCTCCACCCCCCTCCGGCGTGTTCATCATCAACATCTACAGCAAGATCAGCTCCATCTCTCCACTGTAATCTCTTGGCAAACACGATGTATGATGCAATACTATATTCCCTTGATGTATTTTGTCTCCCCGTCTATGTTTGAGTAGTGAATTGTTCTTGGCAATGGTGAAATAGTTCGTTGATTGGTTGCATACAAGTTTGTTATCTTCTATGATTGTCTTTATGTACAATATATGAGTGCACGCATATGTTGGGGAATGCATGTAAGGTGATCACCGGTAGCATAATGGAGTGGTGGTGACTTGGGAGTGACAGTAACCTGAGACCGAGCCACAAAGTTAATTTATTGGGGGATATATATAGGGGACCTTAGAACGTAAGTATATGGTGGGACTTTATGTCTTAATCAATCTTGTGCAGTCATTTACTTGGCCACATGATCCATCATAAGGGGTTGTAGATCATTTACTTGACTATACCTATTCATGGCTCCTTCCTAGAAGAAACAACTAAGACTTAAACATGTGCTTCACTAATTGTGACAACCACACGAACGAAACACCTATTGCTAGAACACTTGCTCCCTTGAGATACTTGAGATATTAGATGCTTGCTACTTGTGAAACTTGCTTAGAAACTTGCATTTTAAACTTGCTTCACTAGTTACTAGACAAACCACACTCCACGTCACTTGCTTTTAATTAGTTAGTTCCTTTTAGTCAAACTTATTGCTTTGCATAAACAGCCATATAAGAGGGTTATAGGAATTTACAGAATAGATAGCTTACCTTCAGCTCCTCGTGGGTTCGACACTCAAATACTTATCGAAAGGTACTACAATTGATATCCTACACTTGGGAGTCATCAAGCACTTTTCTGGCGCCGTTGCCGGGGAGCGTTGTGCTAAGATTTTATTCTTGTTTGCATTGCATACTAACATATAAACCTAAAACACAAAAAAAATTATAAAATGGAAAACAACCAAACAATTTAAGAACTGTGTAATATCTACCTTGAATTAGGACATGAAGTGTTTGAGGGGAAATTGAAAAATTATTTGCACAACAATCATATTTGTGGTAGTACTAATTCTTTGAAAACCTTTATTTCTAAGTAAAACCTTGAGCTTGGGGAAGTTTGTCTTGATGAATATGATATTTTTAGTCCCCCTACTATTGAGGATAAAAATGATATACTTTCTGATTCTATGAAAAGTTTTAAGCTTGGGGAAGTTGGTTTTGATGAGCATGATATTTCTAGTTCCCCAAGCTTGGAGGAGAAAATTCACTTTGATGATACTATGCCTCCTATATATGATGATTGCAATGAAAAATATGAATGTTTAACTCCCACTATCAGTAATGAGGATTTTACTTATGTGGAGAGTAGTGATTCTTTTATGCATGTAGCTCATGATAAGAATGTTTTATGTGATATTCATATTGTTGAATCTATTCATGATGCTACTGAAAATTATTATGAGAGAGGGAAACATGGTTACACATATTTCAACAATATTAAGTTTTCCCTCTTTATGCTGAAAGTATTAAAGTTGCACTTGATCTACCTTTCTATGCTTGATATTATGTGCTTCTTTTATTTGTTTCATTACAAAATGCCAATGCATAGGAAAGGGGTTAGACTTAAAAATAAATTGTTTAATATTTTTTGGTGTGTTCCTTATGCTTTAATTTCCTATTCGGTTTGAGCACACATTTATGTCTTTTCAACATGTAAAATACCTTTAACTACTATTATCTATCATTTAGTTTAAGATTTTCATTTTATAAAAATTTTGGGAAAGTAAATGAGAAGGATGAGTAATGGAGAAGTTGGGGTCGACCTTGAACATGTGTTGTTCATGCCAATGAAACCATTGCAAAGTCTCTATCATTAAAACTTTTTCCAAAGATAAAAACAATAAAAATATTAGTTCACTACTGTAACATCATATTTCTGTCTTATTTCTCATCATAAATGGCAAGAATAATCTTATATGAGAGATAGGATTAAACAATAGTAATTAGCTGTCCAGAAAACAGATTCCTGAACTTCACTGTGAAATTTTTTTAAAATCACAGAAGTGGAATTTTTACCTGGTAATTTACGACAGAAATATTTAGTTATCACTACATATTTCATTAGTTTTAAGTTTTCTGATTTGAGCAACTTAAGTGCCTCTAAAAATTCACTCTTTACGGGCTATTCAGTTTTTGGCAGATTATGTCTTTATTTTGCATTGCTCTCATTACTTGTGTTTTGTGTGGTTCTTTTGATCAAGGAGAAATGCACAACTGTAGTAACATTAGTTAATATTTAGAATCAACTCATGATGTGTCTTTTCTTTACCTATTTGGATTTTATTTATGGAGGCACTAACCCCTCTAATCAAGTTTTGTGTTTAGATTTGTGTAAGAAGAATTTTTCAGGAGGAAGAGTTGAGTGAGATGAACAAAGATCAAGAGGGACAACAAATCAAGCTTGGGGATGTACCCCTGGGCTCACCATACATTTATAAAATAAGTACAAGAATCCAAGCTTGGGGATGCCGAGCCACCTCACTCCAACCATCATGATGTTAAGTAAGTAAAGCCTAGCTATATGGCTATAAAGAAAGCGCTTTACGGGAGGCAACCCGGTGTTTTTGTTTGGATTTTACTAGTGTCCTCTTGCTTTCTCAAGAGATTAGTTCTTTTTGTTTTAATTCTGGAGTTTTCAATAAAGAGTCAAGTCAAACCCATTTGGACTTATAAGTTGCTATCCTAGTGCATGAAATTTCTGTTTCAGCACGAGTCTTCTCACCGTATGATTTTACCTTTTTTATTGGTATGTCGGATTGAGATAATTTTTTAGTATGTTCTGCAACTTTTTTTCCTCTGTAAGCACAAAAAGTGTCTTAATTTTTTGACGAGTCTAGCTTAGGGAAAAACGTTCGTTTTGCTGCTGTTGCTTTTCTGGACAGATTCTGCTTTCTTTTGTTTTATGCACTCTTTGGGCTTGGGAATCGAATTTCCATGATTCTTTCAAGCAAGAGAGTGAACATACAACATAATGAACCTTATTGTCTATATACTGGAGCATTTGATTTGGAATTTTGCACAGCAAGCATGTGATTTGTTTGTCGTTGCTAATCTCACCCCCACAGAAAAAGAATGGTAGAAACATGTTTAGTGAAGTTTTTTTTCACACGGAATAGAGGAGCTGCACCTCAAGACATCCAATAATGGTGAAAGCCATAAGCTTGGGGATGTGATGAACACCCCACTGGAGCTACACTCTTTTGGTTAGCACACGTCTAGTTTATGTTTATCTAAGCAAAGCATTTATCGTAGAGACTTGAAGCGTCTAGTTTTTGTTTTTATTTTTGTTTTGATAAGACCACACCCATCATTTTATATGAGATTGAGCTACTGGAGTTTGGGGTTGGAATGTATTGGATGCTAGTATTATGACTTGGAATAGGGATGCCATGGTTGATTTGAAGAGCTACATATGTTTGCATGATTTATAGGCTTTTTAAATTTGAATAATGTTGTCTTGAGCTATCTCTTATTCATGTCCTTGATGTTAATTACTGGTTTATTTAGTTTGTCATGAAATCAGTAGTTCTATGGACATATGCATGCATAGTAGCTGGTCAACTATCTCCCTCTTTCTAGCCAAAAATTTAAAAATTCCAACAAGTAAAAACTTGTTTCCAACACTCCTTAGCCAAGTATTTCCAGTGAGTCCACCATATCTTACCATTAGCTTCATTGCTATTCCGAGTATGTTCACCATGTTATTGTGTTATTTATGTTCTAAATTAAGATATTCACTTTATTAATTGTCATGGGTTGAACTTGGGATAGGACTCTCATGAACTTTTGAAGGCACACTTTACTTTTTATGCATCTAATAAACATGACCCAATAATGGGAGCCACAAGTTTTGCATTTGACAAGTGTGTGGTTGGGAGCTAGCTATAAACGTGTATCACCGGAAAGCTTTCAACATTGCACAAAAATTTAAATTTGGTTGATATCATGTACTTTTGTTTTTGGACTCCTGCCATGCCGAAATGAAATAGAGGAATAGTAAGTTTTGATGAGTAAGTATCTATATGACTAGAGAAACGCATTGGGCCGCTAACCCAAGCCATGCTTTATCATGGTGGAAATTTACTTACAGATTGAGTGACTCTGCAACACATCCTACAATAAAATAAGAAGCTATGCATAATAGTGAATGAAAATAAAAAGGATGATGAGTCTACTCCGTTTGTTTGTCTTGTCATTGTGACATGGGCTTGTTTCCATGTCATGGGGCAAAAGGTACCTCTTTGTGGTTCTCTATGATGTCATTAATACTTATTATTATTGTACAAAGCTTATTAGGAATCTTAAGTTGAGTAATCATGGAGTAGGTTTTCACACTCACGGGGCATGAGGCTTTCAACCACCTTGTCATTCACATTACTTAAACATTCACCATTTAAGATGCTAGTGATAAAGGGGAAATGAGAGTCCTAGATCAATGGATACCACATTTCAATTAGTAATTTTAGTTGAATAATTTAGAGGCTAAATAAGACTTGATCATGTTTTACCTCTACTCAATTTTCTCCAAAGTGTCCACCATATTTTCTATTTTCCATTATGCTATTCTTTGACCAATATAGGATTTTAGTTTTCATTTTGTGTATGCATTTGGTCCATAGTGCTTTTATTTCATTATACACTTTGTGAACTTTCATGAAGCATCTTTGCTTGCATATTTGATATTTCTTACAACATGAATTGTATATTGCTACTCATTTATAGTATTAATCATTTGATGTAGCATGAATAATCCTCCTTGATATCCCATGATTGTTTCAATATGCAAAGTCCATGTTAGTTTTATCACCTTCATACTCGAGGACGAGCATGGGTTAAGCTTGGGGATGTTGATGCATGTAAAATGCATACATGAACTTTGCATGTTATTACTTGTTTTTCCTACATTTTAGCAACTTATATTCATGTTTTATAATGATTTGGGGATTTTCTAAACAATCACCCTTCTTTTGGTTCTAACCCTGTTTTTCCAGAAAACGTACTTTTTAGTGTTTCAGACTTTCCGGGAGCTTCGGGACTCCAAAAAGGGCAAGGCCAAAGATCACGGTTCAGAATTTTCGATACGAAGACCATGGGCCAAAGTAGAGGGCCAAAAGGGCAACCAGGTGGCAAACAGGACCCTCCACGCGGGCCGCGTGAGAGGCCCCCTTTTTGCCCCTGTGGCTCCGATGTCGTCGATCTTTCTTCTCCCGAGTGTCTCGTGACCTAAAATCGAGTATATAAAGGGTTCCCTGGCCTTTTCGAGGAAGAGGCGGCACCGAGAGACGAAACCACGAAACAGAGAGACAGAAGGCTGCCGCCGGAGAAGATCGGAGGGGGGAAACGCTGTCGGGATCACCCCCGAGGGCTCCACCCCCCTCCGGCGTGTTCATCATCAAAATCTACAGCAAGATCAGCTCCATCTCTCCACTGTAATCTCTTGGCAAACACGATGTATGATGCAATACTATATTCCCTTGATGTATTGTGTCTCCTCGTCTATGTTTGAGTAGTGAATTGTTGTTGGCAATGGTGAAATAGTTCGTTGATTGGTTGAATACAAGTATGTTATCTTCTATGATTGTCTTTATGTACAATATATGAGTGCACGCATATGTTAGGGAATGCATGTAAGGTGATCATCGGTAGCATAATGGAGTGGTGGTGACTTGGGAGTGACAGTAACCTGAGACCGAGCCACAAATTTAAGTAATTGGGGGATATATATAGGGGACCTTAGAACGTAAGGCTATGGTGGGACTTTATGTCTTAACAATCTTGTGCAGTCATTTACTTGGCCACATGATGCATCATAAGGGGTTGTAGATCATTTACTTGACTATACCTATTCATGGCTCCTTCCTAGAAGAAACAACTAAGACTAAAACATGTGCTTCACTAATTGTGACAACCACACGAACGAAACACCTATTGCTAGAACACTTGCTCCCTTGAGATACTTGAGATATTTGCTGCTTGCTACTGTCACACCCCAGTTTTTGGATTCTTGGACTGTGCTCAAGAAGACAAAAATTAGGGCCAACAAATTTTTTTATGACAACATGATTGTTTTAAACTAACTTATGTTTGTGTGCTTAAACATAATTTCAACTCAAGATTTGTTTCTTGATAAGATCAACACCATTGTTTCTGAAAGATACTCTTATTATTTTTCCCTGATGTTACTTATTATTACTTGAGTGGATTTTTATTCCAAGACTTGATTCATTCTTGTTTGCATCTTAAAATAAACTTTTAACTTTGTGGATCCAAGAAAACAAACTTCTAAAAAGATCTATGAAAGTTTTCTTTTAAACTTTCCTATAGAAAACAATCTCTGTAAAATAATCCAAGTACCTGTTTTCTACAATTGTTTTCACCAAGTTATAAATTGTTATTTTATGATTTCTTGGCATGTAATTAATCCTTGATATATATACTACAAAACTATAAGCTTACTTTTATTTTTGGAAAAATGAAAACTATCTTTTGCTTGTTGTTTTTGTGGTATAAAATTTAGGCAGAAAAAGACAGTTTTTAGAAACAGATAAAAACAGAGAGTAGACCTTTTCCCACATTGTTTTCATGACCTTAGATTATTTCAAAATTGTTTTCAAAGGTTGTTTATGAAAGTATATAACATGGTTAACAAATCCATACTTTGAAAACAACTTTTGAAAATCATTTGAACCTTGAAAACAAAGTCAACTTTCACAACTTTCTGTCTGTTTTCAGCACTTAGAAAATTTCTAAGTCAAAAGTCTGAATTTTCTGAATTTTTCTGTGAACAGATTAGGATACACTATTGCACTTACGTTTTCTTGTTGTTTCTTTGCATTTTTGGAAGCATGGCCTGGCCTAGCCTGTTGATCAGGGTTTCTACTCGACCAATAATGCATTGGCTACCTTCTAGAAGCTGTCGGCTTGAACTTATTAGAGAGAGAAAGGGTGATGATGTGGCAGATGTGGGAGCCATCCCTTTGACCATTTTGGTTTGCCACTTGCCCCACTTGCACCATTGGCCAGGATAAGACCTGCAACCACATGCTTGGTGACTAGGGCAAGCCAGTGCACGAAATGGAAAAGACCATAAGCCCTAGGGTTTGCTCTATGCCATTGTTGGCATCCACCCGAGCTCCCCAAATTGCCCTTGAGTTCCCTCCATCGGCTATAAGTACCAGGGCTGAGCCCTTGAGTCCCTGCACCTCTCTCACTCCCTCCTAGCTCCCTCTGGTCATTTGGACCCGAAGCCCTTGTCCCTAGAGCCTTTTGAGCTCGAGATCCAGCCGCCGGAGAGCACCACGGCCACAGCAGTGCCCTCCTCGCACCCCTCCTCTCCAACCCCTCCCACCACCCTAGCTAGACCCCCCATGCTCCTGAGAACCTCCCGGACACCTCCCTGTTGGGAATATGCCCTAGAGGCAATCATGTATGATGTAATTCCCACTGTATTCATAAAGTTATTAAGCTGTCCTTGTTTTGAACATCTGATATATGTCATTGAATATGTGATTCGATTGTGGAACTATATATTCATGTTGTTCATACTAGATTGTCCTTGGTCATTTAGGTTGTGCTGGACACACACCCTATACTAATGTGAGTGTTGGCTGATGACACGGTTCCACTTGTCATGGGCATGGTGATGCCATTCCAACGCTCATGGACTTGGCTAAAGAGTTTAGCAAAGTCGGACTGACCCACATTGAGATGCAACGAGCAAGTCGTCATTTGCATGTCTCAATCAATGTAATCCTTAGACCTGAGGTTGTCGCACAATCCGAGTTGTGGATCACCGACTTAGGTTCTGTCAAACGTTGTTCTGTGACAAGGCAACTATAAAGGCAGAGTTCGGGTCGAATGAGAAGCAAGCTGCGTGATGTGGATAATCAAGATGGGATTTTGCCCCTCCGAATGGAGAGATATTCTCTGGGCCCTCTCGAGTGATATGATTCAGGAAGCATGGCCATGCGTGACTTAGTTAAGTGTTAACTCTGTCGATTGACTAAGAGTTAGTCAGATGAATCACATATCACGGATCGAGAAGAGAGTTGAACTATTTAAAGGATGACGATAAAATCGCCTATAGTTTGACAAGGTATATCGTGAGGCAAAAGGGACTAAGATGTGTATCACATTGAAAGGTATGTCGTCATGACTCAATGGGACTTGGGAGTCGGCACGTTCTGCTAGGAGCCGCTACCGATTGATCGATTGAGATTCGGACTCCAATCGTGTCCAAGTCGCCATGAGCCTGCAGGGTCGCACACTTAAGAGCGGGAGCATATATTGGTTGGGTTGGACCCGAACCGGAAATGGACTGATTTTGTGAGTCGGACTCACAGAGAGAATGGGCCGCAAGTGTTGTGAAGCCCATTACCATACGCTATATAAAGAGGGTCGCAGGTTGCCCAGCGGGCACGTTAGTCCACTCTCCCATGCGTTGGGAACCCTAGCCCCACTTAGTCCAGCCGCCGCACCGGACCTAGCAGTCCGCCGTCGGAGCTCCTCCTTGTACGTGTGGATACCGGCAGAGGTGTTGTTCGTTCAGCACTTCGACGTTCGAGGGATTGGATCGGCCGGACCGGATCGTGGGACTGCACTGCCCCGACGTGTTGCACCGATAATCCGCACCTGCGCGTCTAGTGGTAATATTCGTGGCCTTCTACCTCGGCTAGATCTTGGAAGCATCGCGTAGGAAAAAGTTCTCTTTATCTCTACACGTTCCAACAGTGGTATCAGAGCGGTAGCTTCTGGTATTAGGCCCGAGATCCGTACATATGTGATATGTAGTTAGCATTAGATTGGATCTAAGTGCTGTTTTGCTGGTCGTTCTATGAGATAGATCGGTTTTGTACAAGGTTGATTGGATCAATCGTACTCGTGTTTAATGGATGATCAGGTTTCCGTGATCATACTGCTAAGGTCGTGGAACAACTTACCCCTACCGGTCGATTTCCGCCATCGGGGTATACCGTGACACATAAATCCAGTTGCAGTGATCGAAGATCAAAGAGTTTGGTCGAATCGGAATACGGATCAGATTCGGGTAAAATCGTTTTATCCGATGAAGAAATCCATGATCGGGATGCAGATGAGATCTGCGTTTTCCGAAATCGTAGCGCCTTAGATGTCGTTGCGAGTTTCACAACGCCGGTAGATATCGTATCTATGCATAACTTGTTTTTGCAGGAAGTTGTGAATGGTATGGCTTATGTGCATGTGATGTGTGTAATCCATACATGATCTGCGTATCATGTTTTTGTCAGCCGGCTGGAGCCTAGGTGCTGTCATTTTATTGTATACCGTCCTGCGTGTCGGATTCTCTATGTAAATTTTGATTTACTAGATAATGTAGCTTGTTGGAGAAACCGGTGGCATGCAAGTCGATGTACAAGTCGGCTACATGGAGTAAGATGGCACGTGACAAGAGTTGGCACGAGTCGACTTACAAGCTTCGTGGAGATGGAGATCACCATGAAGAGCGCCATACCATTTCACATTATAATTTCTTTATTTGTGTTATTGTTATGTCTCTGTTTACCTCTATTTAGATAGTTGGTATATTTTTTAATCCCTCAAAAAAGGTCTAGTCGGTCGCCCCGCCAGTGCTGCACCATCACAAGTCGGACATTCTTGGTAGTGGGCTCATAAAATTGAGGTGCTACCAATTCTTTCCGGTTAGGTGGGTTTGACTCGGACTCTTACTGCATAAGCACTTGGTAATCTTGACGAGTCCATCACAACGGTTGTGGGGCTCGGGGCGAGGTAGGTTGGGAGCCGGGGCATGTGATGCCACCCAACTAACAGGAGTCGTATAGGGATACGATTGGCAAGGTGTTGCCTACCTAGATCACTTGACGGCTACCAGTGATGCTAAAGCTCACTAGTCGGCTTGCTTATTTAGGATCTTGAATCACTTAGCAACCATCGGAGGGATGTTGGTTCTAGTGGGAGCATAAGTATTAAAGCGTTTAATATGCCTGCTCTTTTATGAATACATGTCTTAAGTGTTTTTGCGTATTTTCTGTTGTAGATCAATGGCACCTAGCAACCTTCCTCAGTTGTCCGCGTTTGCGTTGAGATCAATCTTAGAGAAAGATAAGCTTAATGGAACTAACTTCACGAACTGGTATCGTAATCTGAGGATAGTCCTCAAGCATGACAAGAAAGAACATGTTCTAGAAACTCCACTTCTAGAAGATCCAGATGACGATGCGACTGTCGCAGTCATGAATGCCTACCGTAAGACTAGAGATGAGTCTACAGAGATTAGCTGTCTTATGCTTGCACACATGGAACCGGACTTGCAGCAGCAGTTCGAGAATATTGAGGCCTACGATATGATCGAAAGCCTCAAAAGTATGTTCCAGGCTCAAGCAAAGACCGAGAGGTATCAAGTCTCTCAAGCTTTGCTTGGCTGTAAGCTGAAAGACGGCGATCCACTGAGTCCGCATGTAATCAAGATGGTTGGTTACATACAGTCTCTGGATCGGCTGGGATTCCCCATTAACGAAGAGTTCGCTACTGATATAATTCTTAACTCACTTCCTAGTGCGTATGGTCCGTTCATCTCGAACTATCATATGCATGGTATGGATAAGAAGATCATTGAATTACATGGGATGCTCAAAACGGCAGAGGCTGATCTCAAGAAAGGCGCCAGTCAAGTGTTGATTGTGCAGAAAAAGGCTAAGTTCAAGAAGAGTTCTTGGACTAAGAAGAAGGATAAGTCAGGAAGTAGTACCCATGGCCCTGTCCAGAGTGCTCCCTCAAAGACTAAGCCTTCTCCTACAGCCGGAGCCAATTGCTTCTATTGCAAGCAAGATGGCCACTGGAAGAGGAAATGCACCAAGTATTTGGCTGACAGAGCCAAGAGTGGAGGTGTGACTTCCAACTCAGGTACGCTTGTGTGCAATGTTATAGACATTTATCTTGCTGATGCACCTAATAGTTCTTGGGTATATGATACCGGATCAGTTATTCACATATGCAACTCGTTGCAGGGACTGGTAAGAACTAGGAGCGTGGCAAGAGGAGAGGTTGATATTCGGGTCGGCAACAAGGCGAGAGTCGCTGCGTTGGAAGTCGACACGATGCAACTTCATTTACCTTCAGGATTTATTTTGGAACTAAATAATTGTTATTATGTTCCAGCGCTTAGTCGAAACATTATTTCTGCCTCATGTTTGATGAGACAAGGTTATGAGTCGAATATTAAGAATAATGGTTGTTCTTTATATTTGAAAGATATGTTTCATGGCTTTGCACCCGTTCAGAACGGGTTATTTATTTTAAACCTTGATAGTGAATCGGTCTATAACATAAATGTTAAAAGGTTGAAACCAAATGATCTGAATATGACTTACTTTTGGCACTGTCGGCTTGGTCATATAAGTTGGAAGCGCATGAAGAAGCTCCATGATGATGGACTTCTAACTTCGTTTGACTTAGAGTCATTCGAGACATACGAATCATGCCTACTAGGCAAAATGACCAAGACACCTTTTGCAAGGAGTTGTGAAAGGGCGTCCGACTTGTTGGAACTAATACATAGTGATGTATGTGGACCAATGAGCACGACAGCTAGAGGTGGTTATGAGTACTTCATTACCTTCACTGATGATTTAGTAGGTATGGATATATCTATTTAATGAAACACAAGTCGGAAGCCTTTGAAAAGTTCAAGGAATTCCAGAGTGAGGTACAAAATCAACTCGGCAAGAAAATAAAGTTTCTACGGTCGGACCGTGGAGGAGAGTACATGAGCCATGAGTTTGATGACCATCTAAAGAGTTGTGGAATAGTTCCTCAACTCACTCCGCCGGGTACACCGCAGAGAAACGGTGTATCGGAACGGAGAAATCGGACCTTGTTGGACATGGTACGATCAATGATGAGTCAGACAGATCTACCTTTATCATTTTGGGGTTATTGTCTAGAAACTGAAGCTTTCACACTAAACAGAGTACCATCAAAGTCAATAGAGAAGACACCACATGAGATGTGGACTGGTAAAAAGCCAAGTTTGTCTTTTCTTAAGATTTGGGGTTGTGAAGCATTTGTCAAGCTAATTCAGTCAGACAAGCTCACGCCCAAGTCGGATAAGTGTATTTTCGTGGGGTATCCGAGGGAAACCTTGGGGTACTACTTCTACAACCGGGAAGAGGGCAAAGTGTTTGTCGCTCGGAATGGTGTCTTCCTTGAGAAAGAGTTTCCCAGTCGGGAAGTCAGTGGGAGCACAGTGCAACTCGAAGAAATTCGAGAGGAACCGGTTAGGGGCGAGTCGGCGAGTGCCTTGGAGGCTGAGCCGGTCGTGGTACCTACACCGGTAACAGCACCTGAACCACGGAGATCTGCCAGATTACAAAATGCTCGTGATGTTTTACTGTTAGACAGTAATGAGCCGGCAACTTATTCGGAAGCGATGGTGGGATCTGATTCTGAGTCATGGCTTGGAGCCATGAGATCCGAGTTAAAGTCCATGGATGAAAACCAAGTTTGGAATTTGGTTGATCTGCCTGACGGTGCAAGACCCGTCGAGTGCAAATGGGTCTTTAAGAAGAAAATTGATATGGATGGAAATATTTCCGTCTATAAAGCACGACTTGTCGCGAAGGGGTTCCGACAGGTTCAAGGAGTTGACTACGACGAGACATTCTCGCCTGTAGCGATGCTTAAATCAATTCGGATCATGTTAGCCATAGCAGCCTATTTCGACTATGAGATATGGCAGATGGATGTCAAGACGGCTTTCCTTAATGGAAATTTAAATGAGGACGTGTATATGATACAGCCCGAAGGTTTTGTCGATCCAGCTAATGCTGACAAGGTATGCAAACTTCAGAAATCCATTTATGGGTTGAAGCAAGCATCTCGGAGTTGGAACATTCGCTTTGATGAGGTGGTCAAATCGTTTGGCTTCATCAAGAGCGATCATGATTCTTGTTTATACAAGAAGTTTAGTGGGAGCAAAGTGAACTTTCTAATCTTATATGTGGATGACATATTACTGATTGGAAATGATGTCATGATGTTGCAAGAAACCAAAGAGTCATTGGAAAGGAGTTTCTCAATGAAGGATTTGGGTGAGGCGACTTACATATTAGGAATCAGGATCTATAGAGATACATCCAGGCGGCTCGTTGGATTGAGTCAGAGTACATATCTGGACAAGGTTTTTAAGAAATTCAAAATCGAAGAGTCCAAGAAGGGATTCTTACCAATGTCCCATGGCATAAAACTTAGCAAGACTCAGTGTCCTTCGACGACTGATGAGCGAAGTCGGATGAGTGTGATCCCGTATGCTTCGGCAATCGGATCCATCATGTATGCCATGATTTGTACTAGGCCAGATGTTTCCTATGCTCTAAGTGTTACGAGCAGATACCAGGCTGACCCTGGCGAAGCCCACTGGGCAGCGGTTAAAAACATCCTTAAGTATTTGAGAAATACTAAGGAAATGTTCCTGGTTTATGGAGGTGATGAGGAATTCAGTGTAAAGGGTTACACGGATGCGAGTTATCTCACCGACTCAGATGATTCTCGTTCGCAATCGGGATACGTGTTCGTAATGAACGGAGGAGCTATGAGCTGGAAGAGTTCCAAGCAAGATACGGTGTCTGCATCTACAACAGAGGCTGAGTATATTGCTGCCTCAGAGGCGGCAAAGGAAGTTGTTTGGATCAGGAACCTCCTGATAGATCTTGGTGTGGTTCAGGGCGCGTCCAATCCTTTGGACGTATATTGTGACAACAATGGTGCTATTGCACAAGCCAAGGAACCTAGACAACACCAGAAGAACAAACATATACTCATGCGGTACCACCTCATTCGCCAGTTTGTCGAACAAGGTGATATCAAGTTATGCAAAGTACACATGGATGCAAATATTGCAGATCGGTTGACAAAGGTGCTACCACAGCCTAAGCATGAGGCGCACACGAGAGGTATGGGCATTCGATGCCTAGGCATATGATGCCAAGATGGTTGACTCTAGTGCAAGTGGGAGACTGTTGGGAATATGCCCTAGAGGCAATCATGTATGATGTAATTCCCACTGTATTCATAAAGTTATTAAGCTCTCCTTGTTTTGAACATCTGATATATGTCATTGAATATGTGATTCGATTGTGGAACTATATATTCATGTTGTTCATACTAGATTGTCCTTGGTCATTTAGGTTGTGCTGGACACACACCCTAGACTAATGTGAGTGTTGGCTGATGACACGGTTCCACTTGTCATGGGCATGGTGATGCCATTCCAACGCTCATGGACTTGGCTAAAGAGTTTAGCAAAGTCGGACTGACCCACATTGAGATGCAACGAGCAAGTCGTCATTTGCATGTCTCAATCAATGTAATCCTTAGACCTGAGGTTGTCGCACAATCCGAGTTGTGGATCACCGACTTAGGTTCTCTCAAACGTTGTTCTGTGACAAGGCAACTATAAAGGCAGAGTTCGGGTCGAATGAGAAGCAAGCTGCGTGATGTGGATAATCAAGATGGGATTTTGCCCCTCCGAATGGAGAGATATTCTCTGGGCCCTCTCGAGTGATATGATTCAGGAAGCATGGCCATGCGCGACTTAGTTAAGTGTTAACTCTGTCGATTGACTAAGAGTTAGTCAGATGAATCACATATCACGGATCGAGAAGAGAGTTGAACTATTTAAAGGATGACGATAAAATCGCCTATAGTTTGACAAGGTATATCGTGAGGCAAAAGGGACTAAGATGTGTATCACATTGAAAGGTATGTCGTCATGACTCAATGGGACTTGGGAGTCGGCACGTTCTGCTAGGAGCCGCTACCGATTGATCGATTGAGAGTCGGACTCCAATCGTGTCCAAGTCGCCATGATCCTGCAGGGTCGCACACTTAAGAGCGGGAGCATATATTGGTTGGGTTGGACCCGAACCGAAAATGGACTGATTTTGTGAGTCGGACTCACAGAGGGAATGGGCCGCAAGTGTTGTGAAGCCCATTACCATACGCTATATAAAGAGGGGCGCAGGTTGCCCAGCGGGCACGTTAGTCCACTCTCCCATGCATTGGGAACCCTAGCCCCACTCAGTCCAGCCGCCGCACCGGACCTAGCAGTCCGCCGTTGGAGCTCCTCCTCGTACGTCTGGATACCGGCAGAGGTGCTGTACGTTCAGCACTTCGACGTTCGAGGGATTGGATCGGCCGGACCGGATCGTGGGACTGCACTGCCCCGACGCGCTGCACTGATAATCCGCACCTGCGCGTCTAGTGGTAATATTCGTGGCCTTCTACCTCGGCTAGATCTTGGAAGCATCGCGTAGGAAAAAGTTCTGTTTATCTCTACGCGTTCCAACACTCCCCACTCCCTCTAACCCCCGGAGGCGCCGCCGCGGAAGCCGGTTGCGTTCCGCCGCGTGCGGCCACGCCTGCCGCCGCCGTCGCCGCCCCTCGACTCCCCAGCCCTCCAGCAACTCCCCCGAGCGCCCGCAGCCCTTTCCGAGCCCCACGGTGAGCGCTACGGCCGCCCCTTTTTCCTTCCTGTTTCGGGTGAGAGAGAGAAGATCGGGGGGGAGGAAGAAACGCCAGCGCCGTTCGATCTATGATCGACGGCCGCGCTCAAATGGCCGTTTTCCCACGCCCGCTCGCGCACCGAAGCGCAGCTGGGCCGCGCAACCCGCTGTTGGGCCGCGGCCGCAGTCGTTTCCAGCCCGTGTGACTGTATGTTTAATCAATTAAATTTTAACAGAAACTAATGTTGTTACTTTGGACGTGGTAAAAATGCTAAACGTGTGAAATAAAATCTGTAAAAATTCAAGGACCTAAAGAGATGAAATCTAAACCATGCAAAATTTGCAGATGTACTTTTGGACGATTATTTTGAACTCAATGGATGTTTTGCCACAGACTGCCAGTGAGAATGTTTTAACTATAACTTTTAAAATATGTGACCAAATGGAATGAACTGAACTGTTCTGGATAGGTATTGAAAGTATCTATCCAATTCACCTAACCTCACATCAAGGTGAGTTGTAGAATGGACATGCCATCCAGATTACTAAAAGGCCAGTAGCCTTTTCTTTGATTTTTTAAGGAGTTTAAAAATGCTTTTTGGAGAAAATCCAACTGTATGAGGTTGGTATTGAATAGATCTATCTTATCCTAGATTATATTAATTTTTTAAGCTCTATATTATTTTTGGTGGACAAATCTAGAAACAGCAGCTTTTCTGTTTTTTTTATTGTGTTCTTGTTTGAAATAAGTTGGGTGGATGTTTTGATCTTGTTTTCTATCATGTATAAAGTTGTTAGCACTTGTATTTAAGTTGTTTTATTATAGTACCTCTACCTTAGAAAGTGTGTGCATGTTTGGAAACTGAAATAAAAATGAAATAGCATTTGTTACCTCATAGTTTTATTATTTGGGATTTTTGAGAGAGCTAAATCTTTGTGTGAATGCTTTGATGAATTTTTTTGCTATGATTGCTATGGATCCAGTACCATTTTGGTACTGTTATTTTGAAGATAACACCTCTGTTAGTTTGCATACCTTTTTATAATAAAGCATGTGTGGGTTTTGCTATTCTTATGCATTAATATTATTTTCACTAGACTAAATGGCTTTGTGGTATTTTATTTTTGCTATACTAATTTTTGTCATGAGTAACCAGGGGCTTAGTACCTTTTGCCTTGGTATTAGTGGGCCCATAACCCACTGGTCCCATTGCATCTTGGTTGAGGATGAAATTCCCCAACCACACACATGTGTGAAATTAACATGTTTTAATTATATGATTGATTTCTATTTTCCACCATGGAAAATATAATTTTTTGTTTTCACTTATGCAAGTGAGAAGTTTATTTATTATCAGAAGATACTAGTATGTTAGATGTGACCCACTTGTTAGCATAAATTCCTTAGGAGTATCATGTTAAGAAATGATTCCCTAGTGAGTGCTAATTTAATTATTTGCAAAAGAAATAAATTACTTTTGATTGATAGATTGTTTGTGAATGATTTTAAATTGAGTGTTTGGATTTTTGAAAAGGTTTATATAACTTCCCTTTAAGTGCATAGCTGCTGGTTGTGTGAATTATACCATGTTTTGCTTGCTAGTAAATGTTTAAGAAAACAGTAATTGCTAGAAGTAATTTGTGCATGCTAAATGATTGTTTCATGGAATTGTTTTGATGTTTGTGCTTACTAGCATGAGTAATATTTGTGTACTGTTATTATTTACATTTATGTTCATGACTTGCTTGTTTATATTTAATATAAGCATCATGATAGCATTGTTTTCTTCTCCAAGTGTTGAACTAGTGACACCACTAGAAAAGGGTGATTATTGCTATAATATTGTCATCTCTTATTTTATGAGCGTATGAGTTTACTATAGCATGTTTAGGAAGTTATTACTTCTGTTAGGATGCCATTAATTATTTAGTTACATGATCTATAGTTATAGAATGTAATTATTTTCTTATAGCACGCTTGTGTAATTTTTCCATACTAGTCTACTATTAGTGCAGTCCTGGTTCTATGGTTTTGATAGGATCATTATCTCGAGTGATGATTGTGTTTTATATTATTTTTATGAATTTATTCTTGATTTTTAGCTACTGGTTGTTTGTTAAATCTTCATGATTGATGGATTCCAAAACTCCAATTAAACAATAACATAGTAAATAAGTAGTCCATTCATCTGTGATGTTGTTTGTTTGCTCATTGAATTATGTTTGAGTAATTTTACCTTGGCATGAGGATATACTTGTGCTATTATTATGTGAAAAGAGTGCTTTATAAAACTAAGCATCCAACATAAATCATGCGCACATCAAGTGAAAACTGCTTATAGTAGATAATACCCACTGCCCTGGGTATTGTCCCGACTGTCTGTTTTTACCTTAGTTAACCTAACCCTTTTCACCACAAGATATATTTTTAGCTTCTTAGATATCTTATTATGAGAGTGGTACACCACCCCTATAGGGTATGTAAGATGTGGGTTATGGTTTCCTAAACCATATGTTTGTCTGACGATAGTTTTGTACCCTGAGAGTTATGTGAGGCAGTTTTCTCGATAACATTTGCGAGTTTGCGCTATTATGCTTTGGTTTGTTGTATGTGTTTCTTAGCTTAGTTGTTTGGTCCTTAGACCTGAGAGTGTGTCTTTTATTCTTTTACGACGCTAGAACATGAAGAAGAAGAAGAAGCAGTTGTGGAGCTGTGCGTCAAGTTCAAGTTACTTCAAGGCCAGGGACATTAAGAGACTAAGGCAAGCCATCTTGATGCTTGCTGATATTACACTTATCATTATCTATCATGCATGTTTTACTTCTGAAAAGTTTTACAAAACTTTGAGTTTCAAAAACTATTTTTGAAGTGTGTATCACTTCTATTAAATATATACTATTATTATGCCATTAGTTAATACTTGGTGTTACCAAGCCCATAAGCCACTTTATGGTATTTATTACCATCATATATATTAGTCCCTAAGTGGACACCTTAAAATTGTGTTTCTACAAAACAAAGGCTTTATGGAAAACCCGGAGAAAAAGGCGGATCCTTATTCTCCGGAGGAATGTCGAAGTGGTCATTTTTGAGAAAATGGTGTTTTCAAAAATGACACATAACCTAGTCTTCGCCGGACAACCTTTACCGTACTGCAACCCTACCCCAACATGGGCACGGGGCTTAGCTGGAAGTTTGTTCTTGTTAGTGTGTGTGTTCTATCTCAATTGCTATAAGGGTTGTCATGCCCTCGAACCGAATGTTGTCAAAGCCCCCAATGTTGAGACTTAAGAGTGAGGGATTAAGTTCTCCTCCGGTCGCATCGGTTGAGTCTCCTATCTAGGCAGGGAGCCGGGGAGATTATACTCAATTGAAGAGATAGACATATTCTAGCTTGAACATAGTGGATGGTTAGGATCAGATATCTGATGTTTTACATACTGTTGTTACAGTCCGTGATTGCTCACGGCAGGTGTACTGGTTCTGGTGGATGTGTACACCTCTGCAGAGTACAACTTTTTCGAAGAAGTCGCGTCCTCGGATATGGACAGTTGAATGGCCATGTAGCTAGCATTGTGTCAATGTTTTCAAATATATTATTTCAACAAGGTGTTGAACTCGGAAGTTCGAAAAGGAAGGAAAACTTGTACCCGGGTGGTACTAATGATGACAAGCCAGACGTTGTTTTACCAACAGAAATGTTTTACAAATAAAACTTTTCTACTCTAAGCAAGAATTTCTAGAAACTGATTCCAAGAAGTTTTGCAAAGAGAAAATTATCTTGAGACAAAAGCTTAACAAAACCTCTTGTATATGTGATATCTACAAGAGAAACAAAACTATATTATTTTCTTCTGAAGTATCTTCTTCAACGAAGATACAGATTAACCTGACTGCAACTGTGGTGTCATCCTATATGAACACCATTGATAGTGAACCCTATTTATAGCCTACCTATTACACCATATAAGCATACTTGCATTTGGTAAGTCACATGATGGATGTCTTGTTGAGTACATTCAAACGTACTCATTATGGTTTCGCCCCTGGTATCTACTTATCAGACCTTGAGAAGGAGTCTCTGAAGAAGATCGACGAAGAGGAGTACAGAGCTGATGGCTTTGCGAACTAGGATCGTCTCCGGGTCAGCAGCCTGTAGGTGAAGGCGTGACTTGGGCTCTATCACGTATGCGTGTGTTTAGTCTTCCGCTATGTGTGTTGTGTGTTGCCCTGCGTGGCAGTCGTTGAGGTTTTTGGTCAGTTGACCAATCCCCTTTTGTAAGTGTTTTGTGCAACCGTGTAATGGATATTGTATCTGTGTACCAACTTGATATGTTGTTCATGACTGAATTCCTAGGATCGTGAATGTATGCATACCAGGGGTGTCCTTGAACCGTGGTTCGAAGGGCAGGCCCTACAGAGTTGGTATCAGAGCTATCCTGACCTTAGGAGACCTTAGTTAGCATGGGCGTTAGCTAGTACTCTGACAATTGAAGTAAGCAAAACCAGGTCACTAAGATGACTATTTTCAAAAAAGATTCTATACTCCATCCCCTCTTTGTTTCAGAAACTCTAATTACACTAAGCTAAAAAGGAACCTCTTAAAAATTTTGCACACGGTTACCTAACTTAACCCACCTTAAAATCTTGTGTAGATGGAAGTGATCTTCACCAAGTCCTTCCGGCTGGGATCGCATGCACCTTGCTACCGCCGTTTTGAGGAGGATTTGATCAAGATGGCTCAGCTTATCGGTCGTCCCACACCTGAGTTGAAGGGAGCCCAGATTCACCATGATGGACGAGAATTGTCCTGGTTGGTGGTCTGCACCATCCGTGCACCTTTGCTAACACCATCAGCCCCAGAGATCATTTGGGAAGTGGTGGAGAGCAGTTGGGAAGATGGTATCCTTAGAGTAATGCAGCTGGTCATTGCCAAGCTCGCGAACTTCTTTCGCGACAAGTTTGCAGGAACCCCTTATAAGTACTTTGGAAGACGTGACGAAGATGACAGGCCAGTAGAAGTTACTGAAGGCTTTGTGTTTGCTCGTCACTTCCAGCACCTGGAGGGACAGCTGTACAACACCCAACTCTCCCTAGATAAGGTTAGAGCAGATCATGACCTCCGAGGAAGAGAGATAGACCAACTAGAAGCCAGCCTTGGTGCATCTTCGGTTACCGAGCGTCGTCTCAAGGTACTGAAGAAGACCATGAAGTACACTGACTCCCAGCACCACACACGAGTGAGAGCCCTTCAGCTTCAGCTTGCAGCTAGCAAGACCAGAATTGAGGAGCTAGAGGACCAGCTACGCGCTTCCTCGAGCACTTAGGATTGCCGCAGGATGTTAGGAGTTGTGTTACTTCCACCCTAGACGCTTGTTTGTCTGAACTCTGTGTATGCTAGTTGTGTTGTAAGCCTTACTATGTAGCCTTGTGAACCCCTAAGTTAAGTATGCTTTCTAAGAACTCTTTTTATGCGTATGTTTATCCTGGTCTGAGTTGGCGTTTGTTTCTTCAATGTTTGCTCGTCGTGGTGAGATGTACCGTTCTCATCTCCGTTATGAACCGGTATTTGTCACCAATGTTTAAAAAGAAAACCCAAAACTACTTTTAGTTGCTCTCGCCTTACACCGTTCTTTGCCTTCAGCATGGCCAGTAATCTACCTCCATCACCTGAGCCGACAGTGGCTCAACTGTTTGCTCTGCTGAGGGAAGGAAGTGAAGCCGCTCGTGCTGAACGCATTGCCACCCATGTTGCCCTGGAACAGTTGACTCAGCTTGTCAACACCAACGCTGAGAAGACTGCATTCCTTATGAGAGCATACCAACAACTGTCTGCTGGAGAGAGCCGCAAAAGGAAGACAGTGGCTCCAGGAGAAGCTAGTTCATGGGTGACTCGCAGCGTTTTGCCTGCGATGCCACAATCTTCAAGGAGACGTGTGAAGGTCAAGCCTAGAACCACGGGTTGCTTTATCTGTGGACAGGAAGGACACTTTGCTCGTGATTGTCCCCAGAAGTACTATATCCTAGCTCATCCTGATGAACCCCAAGAACGCCAAGGTCCATCCCTTAAGAAACGCAAGAACCTGATAAATGGACCCCGAGACCAAGATGATGTTGCAGAAGCATCTGAAACTCATGCCAATGGTATGTTTTCAAACCAAACCTGTGTTTTCCCTTGCTTGCTGGTCATTGTACCCTGAGAAACCCGATGTAAATGGAACGCTAGAAGTGTCACGTCGGGCTAAATAAAATCTAGCGATACCCACCAAAGCCTCCATCAAATTTTTGTGTAAAACCCTCCAGAACCAATTAAACTTTTGCCGCATAAAAGTGTTGCCATTTTTCAGAGTTGGTAGTACACAGAATTGGCTTAACTCTATGATCTTGAAAGACTACAAAACTTTCATGAACCTCAAAGGGGTACATTACTCCGAAAATAACCTTACACCCAATAGATAAAAGTTTCAGAAAAATAAGATACAAGTCTGTTTTCCAGCACAGACCACTACACCTACCTTGGTGTATACCCTAACCTTGCCAGACTCTCATTAGTGGGAGCCTAGTTGGAAGGTGAGCCACACTCACCTGATGCAGAACCCCAAGGCCGTCGACGACGGATTCCCTCCAGTCCTCCAGGCTTAGTGCCCCCTGCATGAGCCTCCACTGGCGCAACCACCGGCACCACCGCTCGTCCTTCTTCCACCACAGCCTTGTTCCTGGTACCATACCACCAGTCATGGATGTCCCAGGCTGCAAAGATCATGGCTAACAGGATCACCGTGACTGATCCCACCAGGCAAACACTGAAGAGTAGCACGATGAGGCAGTGCTCCAAGAAATTTGCTCGCTCCAGCAGGGAGACATACTCCCTGAAGAAGTCATTGATTAGCTGGGAAATGAAGCTCATCGTGTGGTGCGGTTTAGAGGAACCTCGGCTACCTTTCTATAGCAGCAAGAGCAGAGCCCTCTCCTTCATCAAGCACTACACGGGAAGATCAAAGAATCCAGATGCAGTGCTCACTAATGGCGCGAAACCACCGACGCATCTCTTCCCCAAGTGGCCAAGCATCAACCTGTCACACTCCAGCAGTACCACAGCAAGGTGTCAGCCCAGCATGGACTCAAAATGGGCGGGACACCCTGATGGTGAAGGTGTGCGCACCAGATGAGAAGAAAAGGCAACAAGGAGAAGAAGAAGAGAGAAGTGTATAGACTGTCAAGTGGGTCCAGTCCCACACGTCAGCAAAACACTCGAGAAAAACCTGGGTGCACCTAGCTTCTGGACTTTCTTTCAAATCATGGAAAGTCCACTAGCTGTTTATAGCCTATACCCCTGCGAGACTAGGTTTCTGTGACCACTTATGGGTGGCCAGATTTTTCCTCTAAAACTTGGAAAGGTGGGATTTACTTGTTTTGGGTACCAGGGTAAAGGCAACTTTTATGGAAACAAGTTGGTCTGCTAACCCTGGGTTGAAAAGCATGGTTTTTGAAGAACCAAATTTTCGAGGTTAAAACATGTCACCCAAACCTCGGAGGAAGGAAACAAATTTACCAGTGAATTCTGGTAAGATAAATCAAAGGGGGGAAGACCTTGTAAATAATGCTACAAATCACCAACACATGTTTTGTAAACAAATCACCTAACGTTGCTATTTGGACCATACCCTCTTTCCTCCTGCCTGCGAATCTCGGGACGAGATTCTTTTAAGGGGGGGAAGGTCTGTCACACCCCAGTTTTTGGATTCTTGGACTGTGCTCAAGAAGACAAAAATTAGGGCCAACAATTTTTTTTTATCACAACATGATTGTTTTAAACTAACTTATGTTTGTGTGCTTAAACATAATTTCAACTCAAGATTTGTTTCTTGATAAGACCAACACCATTGTTTCTGAAAGATACTCTTATTATTTTTCCCTGATGTTTCTTATTATTACTTGAGTGGATTTTTATTCCAAGACTTGAATCATTCTTGTTTGCATCTTAAAATAAACTTTTAACTTTGTGGATCCAAGAAAACAAACTTCTAAAAAGATCCATGAAAGTTTTCCTTTAAACTTTCCTATAGAAAACAATCTCTGAAAAATAATCCAAGTACATGTTTTCTACAATTGTTTTCACCAAGTTATAAATTGTTATTTTATGATTTCTTGGCATGTAATTAATCCTTGATATATATACTACAAAACTATAAGCTTACTTTTATTTTTGGAAAATGAAAAATATCTTTTGCTTGTTGTTTTTGTGGTATAAAATTTAGGCAGAAAAAGACAGTTTTTAGAAACAGATAAAAACTGAGAGTAGACCTTTTCCCACATTGTTTTCATGACCTTAGATTATTTCAAAATTGTTTTCAAAGGTTGTTTATGAAAGTATATAACATGGTTAACAAATCCATACTTTGAAAACAACTTTTGAAAATCATTTGAACCTTGAAAACAAAGTCAACTTTCACAACTTTCTGTCTGTTTTCAGCACTTAGAAAATTTCTAAGTCAAAAGTCTCAATTTTCTGAATTTTTCTGTGAACAAATTAGGATACACTTTTGCACTTAAGTTTTCTTCTTGTTTCTTTGCATTTTTGGAAGCATGTCCTGACCTAGCCTGTTGATCAGGGTTTCTACTCGACCAATAATGCATTGGCTACCTTCTAGAAGCTGTAGGCTTGAACTTATTAGAGAGAGAAGAGGTGATGATGTGGCAGATGTGGGAGCCATCCCTTTGACCATTTTGGTTTGCCACTTGCCCCACTTGCACCATTGGCCAGGATAAGACCTGCAACCACATGCTTGGTGACTAGGGCAAGCCAGTGCACGAAATGGAAGAGACCATAAGCCCTAGGGTTTGCTCTACGCCATTGTTGGCATCCACCTGAGCTCCCCAAATTGCCCTTGAGTTCCCTCCATCGGCTATAAGTACCAGGGCCGAGCCCTTGCGTCCCTGCACCTCTATCACTCCCTCCTAGCTCCCTCTAGTCATTTGGACCCCAAGCCCTTGTCCCTAGAGCCCTTTGAGCTCGAGATCCAGCCGCCGGAGAGCACCACGGTCACGGCAGTGCCCTGCTCGCACCCCTCCTCTCCAACCCCTCCCACCACCCTAGCTAGACCCCCCATGCTCCTGCGAACCTCCCGGACACCTCCCCACTCCCTCTAACCCCCGGAGGCGCCGCCGCCGTCCACGGGCGCCGCCGCGGACGCCGGTTGCGTTCCGCCGCGTGCGGCCACGCCTGCCGCCGCCGTCGCTGCCCCTCGACTCCCCAGCCCTCCAGCAACTCCCCCGAGCGCCCGCAGCCCTTCCCGAGCCCCACAGTAAGCGCTACGGCCGCCCCTTTTTCCTTCATGTTTCGGGTGAGAGAGAGAAGATCGGGGGGAGGAAGAAACGCCAGCGCCGTTCGATCTATGATCGACGGCCACGCTCAAACGGCCGTTTTCCCGCGCCCGCTCGCGCGCCGAAGCGCAGCTGGGCCGCGCAGCCCGCTGTTGGGCCGCGGCCGCAGTGGTTTCCAGCCCGTGTGACTGTATGTTTAATCAATTAATTTTTAACAGAAACTAATGCTGTTACTTTGGACGTGGTAAAAATGCTAAACTTGTGAAATAAAATCTGTAAAAATTCAAGGACCTGAAGAGATGAAATCTAAACCATGCAAAATTTGCAGATCTACTTTTGGACGATTATTTTGAACACAATGGATGTTTTGCCACAGACTGTCAGTGAGAATGTTTTAACTATAACTTTTAAAATATGTGACCAAATGGAATGAACTGAACTGTTCTGGATAGGTACTGAAAGTATCTATCCAATGCACCTAACCTAACATCAAGGTGAGTTGTAGAATGAACATGCCATCCAGATTACTAAAAGGCCTGTAGCCTTTTCTTTGATTTGTTTAAGGAGTTTAAATATGCTTTTTGGAGAAAATCCAACTGTATGAGCTTGGTATTGAATAGGTCTATCTTATCCTAGCTTAGATTAATTTTTGAAGCTCTATATTATTTTTGGTGGACAGATCTAGAAACAGAAGCTTTTCTGTTTTTGTTTTTGATTGTGTTCTTGTTTGAAATAAGTTGGGTGGATGTTTTGATCTTGTTTTCTATCATGTATAAAGTTGTTAGCACTTGTATTTAAGTTGTTTTATTACAGTACATCTACCTTAGAAAGTGTGTGCATGTTTGGAAACCGAAATAAAAATGAAATAGCATTTGTTACCTCATAGTTTTATTATTTGGGATTTTTGAGAGAGCTAAATCTTTGTGTGAATGCTTTGATGATTTTTTTTGCTATGATTGCTGTGGATCCAGTACCATTTTGGTACTGTTATTTTGAAAATAACACCTCTGTTAGTTTGCATACCTTTTTATAATAAAGCATGTGTAGGTTTTGCTATTCTTATGCACTAATATTATTTTCACTAGACTAAATGGTTTTGTGGTATTTTATTTTTTCTATACTAATTTTTGTCATGAGTAACCAGAGGCTTAGTACCTTTTTCCTTGGTATTAGTGGGCCCATAACCCACTGGTCCCATTGCATCTTGGTTGAGGATGAAATTCCCCAACCACACACATGTGTGAAATTAACATGTTTTAATTATATGATTGATTTCTATTTTCCACCATGGAAAATATAATTGTTTGTTTTCACTTATACAAGTGAGAAGTTTATTTCTTATCAGAAGATACTAGTATGTTAGATGTGACCCACTTGTTAGCATAAATTCCTTAGGAGTATCATGTTAAGAAATGATTCCCTAGTGAGTGCTAATTTAATTATTTGCAAAAGAAATAAATTCCTTTTGATTGATAGATTGTTTGTGAATGATTTTAAATTGAGTGTTTGGATTTTTGAAAAGGTTTATATAACTTTCCTTTAAGTGCATAGCTGCTGGTTGTGTGAGTTATACCATGTTTTGCTTGCTAGTAAATGTTTAAGAAAACAGTAATTGCTAGAAGTAATTTGTGCATGCTAAATGATTGTTTCATGGAATTGTTTTGATGTTTGTGCTTACTAGCATGCGTAATATTTGTGTACTGTTATTATTTACATTTATGTTCATGACTTGCTTGTTTATATTTAAGCATCATGATAGCATTGTTTTCTTCTCCAAGTGTTGAACTAGTGACACCACTAGAAAAGGGTGATTATTGCTATAATATTGTCATCTCTTATTTTATGAGCGTATGAGTTTATTATAGCATGTTTAGGAAGTTATTACTTCTGTTAGGATGCCATTAATTATTTAGTTACATGATCTATAGTTATAGAATGTAATTATTTTCTTATAGCACGCTTGTGTAATTTTTTCATACTAGTCTACTATTAGTGCAGTCCTGGTTCTATGCTTTTGATAGGATCATTATCTCGAGTGATGATTGTGTTTTATATTATTTTTTATGAATTTATTCTTGATTTCTAGCTACTGGTTGTTTGTTAAATCTTCATGATTGATGGATTCCAAAACTCCAATTAAACAATAACATAGTAAATAAGTAGTCCATTCATCTGTGATGTTGTTTGTTTGCTTATTGAATTATGTTTGAGTAATTTTACCTTGGCATGAGGATATACTTGTGTTATTATTATGTCAAAAGAGTGCTTTATAAAACTAAGCATCCAACATAAATCATGCGCACATCAAGTGAAAACTGCTTATTGTAGATAATACCCACTGCCCTGGGTATTCTCCTGACTGTCTGTTTTTACCTTAGTTAACCTAACCCTTTTCAACACAAGATATATTTTTAGCTTCTTAGATATCTTATTATGAGAGTGGTACACCACCCCTATAGGGTATGTAAGATGTGGGTTATGGTTTCCTAAACCATATGTTTGTCTGACGATAGTTTTGTACCCTGAGAGTTATGTGAGGCAGTTTTCTCGATAACGTTTGCGAGTTTGCGCTATTATGCTTTGGTTTGTTGTATGTGTTTCTTAGCTTAGTTGTTTGGTCCTTAGACCTGAGAGTGTGTCTTTTATTCTTTTACGACGCTAGAACACGAAGAAGAAGAAGCAGTTGTGGAGCTGTGCGTCAAGTTCAAGTTACTTCAAGGCCTGGGACATTAAGAGACTAAGGCAAGCCATCTTGATGCTTGCTGATATTACACTTATCATTATCTATCATGCATGTTTTACTTCTGAAAAGTTCTACAAAACTTTGAGTTTCAAAAACTATTTTTGAAGTGAGTATCACTTCTATTAAATATATACTATTACTATGCCATTACTTAATACTTGGTGTTACCAAGCCCATAAGCCACTTTATGGTATTTATTACCATCATATATATTAGTCCCTAAGTGGACACCTTAAAATTGTGTTTCTACAAAACAAGGCTTTATGGAAAACCCGGAGAAAAAGGCGTATCCTTATTCTCCGGAGGAATGTGGAAGTGGTCATTTTTGAGAAAATGGTGTTTTCAAAAATGACACATAACCTAGTCTTCGCCGGACAACCTTTACCGTACTGCCACCCTACCCCAACATGGGCACGGGGCCTAACTGGAAGTTTGTTCTTGTTAGTGTGTGTTCTATCTCAATTGCTATAAGGGTTGTCATGCCCTCGAACCGAATGTTGTCAAAGCCCCCAATGTTGAGACTTAAGAGTGAGGGATTAAGTTCTCCTCCGGTCGCATCGGTTGAGTCTCCTGTCTAGGCAGGGAGCCGGGGAGATTATACTCAACTGAAGAGATAGACATATTCTAGCTTGAACATAGTGGATGGTTAGGATCAGATATCTGATGTTTTACATACTGTTGTTACAGTTCGTGATTGCTCACGACAGGTGTACTGGATCTGGTGGATGTGTACACCTCTGCAGAGTACAACTTTTTCGAAGAAGCCGCGTCCTCGGATATGGACAGTTGAATGACCATGTAGCTAGCATTGTGTCAATGTTTTCAAATATATGTTTTCAACAAGGTGTTGAACTCGGAAGTTCGAAAAGGAAGGAAAACTTGTACCCGGGTGGTACTAATGATGACAAGCCAGACGTTGTTTTACCAACAGAAATGTTTTACAAATAAAACTTTTCTACTCTAAGCAAGAATTTCTGGAAACTGATTCCAAGAAGTTTTGCAAAGAGAAAATTCTCTTAAGACAAAAGCTTAACAAAACCTCTTGTACATGTGATATCTACAAGAGAAACAAAACTATATTATTTTCTTCTGAAGTATCTTCTTCGACGAAGATACAGATTAACCTGACTGCAACTGTGGTGTCATCCTATATGAACACCATTGATAGTGAACCCTATTTATAGCCTACCTATTACACCATATAAGCATACTTGCATTTGGTAAGTCACATGATGGATGTCTTGTTGAGTACATTCAAACGTACTCATTATGGTTTCGCCCCTGGTATCTACTTATCAGACCTTGAGAAGGAGTCTCTGAAGAAGATCGACGAAGAGGAGTACGGAGCTGATGGCTTTGCGAACTAGGATCGTCTCCGGGTCAGCAGCCTGTAGGTGAAGGAGTGACTTGGGATCTATCACGTATGCGTGTGTTTAGTCTTCCGCTGTGTGTGTTGTGTGTTGCCCTGCGTGGCAGTCGTTGAGGTTTTTGGTCAGTTGACCAATCCCCTTTTGTAAGTGTTTTGTGCAACCGTGTAATGGATATTGTATCTGTGTACCAACTTGATATGTTGTTTACGACTGAATTCCTGGGATCGTGAATGTATGCATATCAGGGGTGTCCTTGAACAGTGGTTCGAAGGGCAGGCCCTACAGCTACTTGTGAAACTTGCTTAGAAACTTGCATTTTAAACTTGCTTCACTAGTTACTAGACAAACCACACTCCACGTCACTTGCTTTTAATTAGTTAGTTCCTTTTAGTCAAACTTATTGCTTTGCATAAACAGCCATATAAGAGGGTTATAGGTCTTTAGAGAATAGATAGCTTACCTTCAGATCCTCGTGGGTTCGACACTCAAATACTTATCGAAAGGTACTACAATTGATCTCCTGCACTTGGGAGTCATCACCCGGCCCTGCTTCGTCTCCACTCCGGCCCCAGGCCGGGACAGCTCCAGGCCGGGGTGGGAAGGGGGGCGCCGGCACCAGACCGGGTGCCAGCCGGCCCTAGAGTGGCTCAAGGCCGGGGTGGGATCGTGGTGCTGTTTCGGCCTCCTTAGCCGGCCTGGCCGCCCCCCTAGGCCGTGGTGCGCTGCAGTGAGGGGGGTTCCCCCCAACGACCGTTTTCTCTCTCCAGTATAAAAGGAGATCATCCTCTACCTTCAGAAAGTGTCAATTAAACTTACTCTCTCCACCATTGATTGGCCACACTCAAGCTCAAGCATCTCCCCAAATCCCCAACCAAAGCTCGTGATAATTTGGGATTTGGAGGAGACATCCCCGATCTACAACTTCTCCATGACGATTAGAAATCACCCCACTCATCGCTTCGGGATCTTGTAGTTCTTAGTTCATCGGAGGCAAGAACCTTGTTGCTCTTATCTCATTGGAGCTTGGAGCCCTGTTGATATCCCCGGAACTCTTGTGCTTGTGGATCTTGTTTCTCAAAGTCTTGGTGGCTCTCGGGATTTGGTGAGGACCCTTGAAAGGTGTGGATTGTTCCTCATAGTTGTAAAGGTTCTAGTTGTCAACCTCAACGGAAACATAGTGATTCAAGCCTCTCCACATCGGTGGAAGGACTCGAAGGAGATACGGTGTGCCATTTGAGGGCTACTCGGTGTTCCACTTTGGTGGCACCGCACTCCATCGGAGATTAGCTTCCATTGGGAAGTGAACTTCGGGATAAATCTACGCGTCATTGTGTTCGGTTATTCCTAAACTTACCTTTACTTGTTGCTACTAGCTTAGTCATATATTCACCTTGTACTAGTTGTACTTGCTCAACATATAGGATTGTTCACCTAGTTGCATAATCTAGACAATCTATATTTCAGCACTATCTTGTTAAATCGAAAAAGAAGCTAAAATTTCTAGTTAACCTATTCACCCCCCCCTCTAGTTAACCTCTCGATCTTTCAATTGGTATCAGAGCGTCGTCTCTTTATTAAGGTCTTTACCGCCTAAAGAGGAGGAAAGGATGGCTAATGATCCCGTCACCCTGGAGGGGATTCAAAAGCTAATCCAAGCTATGATTGATAGCTCCGAAAAAAGATGGAGGGACTAATAAAATACTTGACATCTACATCTAATCAATCTAGAGAGAATGTTGTTTTAGATGAACATGGAAACCCCGTTCCATCTAAGGAAGGATCCGCAACATCGGCACCTGTAAATGGTAGTGGTGGAAACTCCTTTGGCTTTACTTATAGCAATGCTCCTAATGTTTAACATCCACATGTTAATCATCTTAGTCCACCTCCTATGGTGGATAGGCATCGTTTTACTAATTGGAAAGCCTCCATGAAGTCTTACATGTGCAGCTCTTCAATGCAAATATGGAGAATTGTTGAAAAAGGATATGAGCTAAAGGATCCCTTGAACTTAAGCTCAAGTGACATCATAGATGAGAAACTCAACGCTCATGCCTTGCACATGTTGGATAAGGCAATGGAAAAGGAAGGAGTTGATCATATCCGGTCCTTCTCAAGTGAGAAGAAAACTTATGATTGCCTTGTTGATATGTTTGACGGCAACATCAACCTTCAACAATCGAAGAAGTAAATCATCCAAAGACAAGTTGAACACTTTCATTTGAGTGATGGAGAGAACATTGAAGACATGTTTAGAAGACTCAAGGCTCTCGTAAATGACATGAGAGATTGTGGATTCAAGGATTGTACGGAGAATTGGGTCAAGGAGAAATTCCTACTCACCTTGATTTCATACAATGAAAACATTGTGATGAATGTGCAATCAAGGGCCGATTACTTGGATCTATCCCCTAATGATGTTTTGTGTCTCTTCCTCACTCTAAAATTCATGAAGCAAACCTCCGATGATGTCATGGACCATGTAAACGGAATGAATAAAATGACTCAAGTCTTCATGAAGATAATGACTCAAGTGATGATGGTGGATCTACTCATGAGGTCTCTGAGAAAGAGATGAAGACATCACATGAAGAATGCTTGGCCCTTGCTCAACACGAGTGGTGGAAGAAGTGAGACTTTAGATCAAATGCCACCAAGAATAAGGGAAAGGAAGTCTCAACCATGAAGAAGGCAAGAACTTGCTTCAATTATGGAGATTCTGAGCACTTTGTTGCCAAGTGCCCCTTCAAGAGTAGAATTGAAAATGGTGGAAGACTCATCAAGAAATCCACTTTCATTCCCAAGTCGAAGAACTTCATCAACAGAGGCTTTCCTAGGGAATTGATTGCAAAATAAGTTGAGTACACGTCCGGTGGTGAAGAGAGTGATGGTGATGATGAACAAGTAGGTATGGCGGCCATGTCTAGGGGTGTCGTACCTCCTAAATCAAGCTCTTTCTTCTCCAACTCTAATGACAACAAGGGTTCCTAGAGTCACAAGTGCTTCATGGACAAGGGTATATCCCCAAAGGTTACTCCTACACTCAAACTTGCAAACTCTTCTACTCCTTCACAATTAAATTGTGTCGAGGAAGACCCCTTGACAAACTTTGTGGAGAAACTAGAAGGAGAAACTAAATATATTTTTGTCTCTCTCATGGATCAATTAAGTTAGGCACATGGCCTCATTGATGAACATGAGGAGAGAATAACATTACTTGAAAAGTTTGCTCGTGATGATGCTAGTACAATTGAGGAGCTTGAGAAAGCTCTAGATGAATCACATTGTTTTAGAGAAATCATAGAGGAAACCTTTGAAATTGACATAGCTAAAGTAAAAATTGATTGTGAGCATGATTTTGCTAAGGTAATGAAATTCATGGCTTTAAATGATGCAACTTGTCACACCCCAGTTTTTGAACCTTGTAATGTAGTTCAAGGAGACAAAAATGTGGGCCAATTTTTTTTTTCTAACAATATGATTGTTTGAGCCAACATGTGTTTATTATCTTGACCACATTTTTCAATGAAAGTATTATTCCATTTGGAAAACCATCACAAACTTTTCCTAAAAACAATTCTATTATTTTTCCTTATGTTTTCTCTCATGTTACTTCAGTGAATTTTATTCCAAGACTTGGATCATTCTTGTTTTCATCTTAAAATAAACTTTTATATTTGTTGGATCCAAGAAAACAAATTTCAAAATGATTTATGGAAGTGTTCTTTTAAATTTTCTATAGAAACTATTCCCTGAAAATATAGCAAAGTACCTGTCTTCCACCTTTGTTTTCACTAGGCTATAAAATGTTATTTTATGTTTTCTTGACTTTTATTTGTTCCTCGATATATGGACTACAAATCCATAAGCTTGGTTTGATTTTTGAAATAATAAAAATAGTGTTTTGCTTGTTGTCTTTAGGGAATAAAAATAAGGCAGAAAAGGACATTTTTAGAAAACAGAGAAAAACAGAAAGTACACCTTTTCCCACTTTGTTTTTGTAGCCTTAAACTATTTCAAATTTGTTTTCAAAGGATGTTTCTGAAATATTATAACATGTTTAACAAACCAAAACTTGTAAAACAAAAATTGGAATCCATTTGGTCTCTGAAAACAATCCAAACTTTTTGCTCATTTCACTGTTTTCCAACACTTGGAAAAATTCCTAAGTGTTAACTGAATTTTCTGAATTTTTGACCAGTGACAGATACGATTTTGGACAGATGTTTTCTTTGCCTTTTCTTGCAAGTTTTGATGTGGGACTTTTCCTATGGTGTTGACCAAGTTGTGTACTTGACCAAGGACCATTTTCTTTGCTTCTAGAAGCCTTGTGGAGAAAGATTGCTAGTGTGGAAAAGAGAGGGGACAAGGTGAGGTGGCAAGGCATGGGAACACATACCTTGGCCCTTGTGGTCTTTCCCTTGCCTCTCATCCACTACAAGAGACAAGTTTGACTTGCCCCCTTTATAAGATTTGACCCTTGGCACAATGACCACCTTGGACATGCCCTAGAGCACCTCCATGCCAACCTTTGACACCCACCCGAGGGCACCATTGCCTTTTGACTCACCCCCATGGCTATAAGCCTTTTCACTCAAGCCCCTTTCACCACTAGCCTCACACACCCACCCACTCCCTCACCAAGCCAAAGAAACCGAGGCACTTGCCTCTGTGTGCTCGTCCCGAGCTCAAACTCGTCGGCAGCCATTTTTGGAACCTGAGGTGGGGAACCTCACATCCGTGCCCTCCCATCCCCTGTGTTCAACTCCATTGAGTTTCCCATGTTCCCCTGACCCTCCCTGACCCTTTCCCGTGCGTGTGTCTTGCAGGTTTGCTGCCGCCGTCCGACTCGACGCCGCGGGCGCCCGGCCGCGCGCCGCCGCCCAGAGCCACGCCCGGCGCCAACTCCGGCTCCCCTCGACGCCCGCACACCCCTGCAGCTTCCCCGATCCTGCGCCGTCCCTCCCCGTCGCCCACGGTGAGCCACCAGCTGCTTGTCGTGTCCCCGTCATTTTCCGGTGAGAGAGAGAGGAGAGGAGAGAGATGACCAGCAACCGTTGATCATCGGATCAACGGCTCTTCTCGAACCGTGCAATTCCCGCGCCGCGCGTGCGCCTAGACTGCATTGGGCCGTTTCAGTTGCGAGTTGGGCCGTGCCCGTGGAAACCCCAGCCCGCCTTTGTTAATTCTTTTCTTTTTAAATCCGTGCAGAATGTTGCTTGTTGCTTTGAGCTTGTGAAAAAATAATTTTCGTGCAAAATAAAATCAACCAAAATTCATGGCACTAGTTATATGTTTTCCTAACCATATAAACTTGGTAGATCTAAGTTTTAACGTTTACTTTTGGCGCAATAACTGTTTTGCCACAAATTATCTGCTTAGAAATTTTTGGCATAACTTTTTGTATCTGTATCCATTTTGGTCAAACCAATTTTTTTGGATAGCTAGTGAGTATATCTATCCATAGGACTTGGCCTCACATCAAGGTGAGTTACCAAATGGAAATTCCATCCATTTTGATAAAAGTCTAGTAGGCTTTTCTAGGATTTTTAGAATGAGTTTAAAAATGTTTTTTGAGGAGAATCCAATTGGATGAGTTTTCTTATGACTAGATCTATGAAAACCTATCTTGGATTAATTTTTGGAGCCATAAATTATTTCTGGTGAGCAAAACTAGAAACAACACATTTTCTGTTTTCTTATTATGTGTGCACTTGTTTGAAACGAAATGTTTGCTTGTTTGTTATTTGTTTCCTACAATGTATAGAAGTGTTACCACTTGTTATTAGGTTGGTTCCTAGCAGTACATCTACCTTAGAAAGTGTGTGCATGTTTGGAAAGTCAAATAGAAATAACATTTGTTATTATCCTAGTTTATTATTTGAATCATTGTGTGAACCAATATTATTTTGATTGTTTTACCTAGTTGTGATGTCGTTGTGTTGAGTCCAGTACCATTTTGGTACTGTTATTTTGATGTTACTATCTCTGTTAGCTTGCACTTTATTTTATAGCAAAGCATGTGTAGCATTTGTTGTTTGTTTTCACTAGTATGAATAGCCATGTGTGGATTGCTTTGATAGGTTGATTTTTGTGATGTGTGACCAGAGGCTTTGTTACCTCTAAATGTCTTGGTATTTGTGGGACCATAACCCACTGGCCCCATTACATTTTGGTTAGGGATGAAAATCCCCTAGCCTACACTTATGTGTTATTAGCATGTATTTCTATATGCGTGTTTAATATTTTCCACCAAGGAAAGTGGTTGTTTGTTTCACTTATGTGAGTGAAGTGTTTAGTATTTCTGTGTGAAACCTAGAATGTTTAGGTGTGTTTCATTTGTTAACATAATATTCCCTTAGGGGTATCATGTTAAGAATTGTTTCACTATTGTTTCGTTTAAAGTGAATATGATTTGCAAATAGAATGTTTTCCTAGTGATTGATAAATTATTTGTGAATGTTTTTCATTTGAGTGTTTGGATTTTTGAAAGTGTTTAGTTGAGCTTGTACTGAGTTCATTTCTACTGGTTGTATATCTTGTGCTTTGATTGCTTGCAATTTAATTGATTAGAAAAGCATGTATTACTAGAATGGATTGATGCTTTCTTAGTAGATGTTTTCATAGAATTATTTTAGTGTATTTTCTTACTACCATGTGTAAGGTGTTGTGTGATCTTATTAGGTTTTTACCTTCATACCTTGCTTGTTTAGGATCATGCATCCTTGTAGCATTGATTGCTTCCCTAGTGATGAACTAGTGTCACCACTAGATTGTTTGAGATGCTCTAGTATTGTTGTCTTTTTATTTTATGAGTGTATGATTATCCTAGCATGTTTAGGATGTTATTACTTCTGTTATTATAACATGACTTGTGGAGTTTCTTGTTGCTATTAGTTGTATAGTACAATTATTTCTTATAGCATGCTTGTGTAGAATTCTCATACTAGTATGCTGTTAGTGGACTCCTGTTGTTATGTATGTTCTAGCCTTATTATCTTTTATTATGGTGTTGTTTTAGATTATGTTTTATGAATTGTTAACATTGGTTGAGCTACTGTTTTACTTGTTTATTTTCATGATTTATGGATTCATTAACTTTGAGTAGACATAAGTATAGTCAGTAACTAGCCTATTCTTTTGTGGTGTGTTTGCTTGTTGTTTGGAATTTGTCTGAGTGTTTACCTTAGCATGAGTATTGTACTTATGTTATTGTTGTGCTAGTGTTGTTGTTGTGCTTGGTGGTATCTTGTTATCTATGCATTAGTTTAGTCATGAACTTGTTTGGTGATGATTGCTTGTGTGTTGTTAATACCCACTGCCATGGGTATTGCTTTGATTGATTGTTATTATTTTAGTAGTCTCACCTTTTGTGCCCACAAGCTATATTTTTAGCTTCTTGAATATCTTATTATGAGAGTGGTACACCCACTCCATATATGGTATGTAAGATGTGGGATATGGTTTCTTAACCATATGTTTGTTTGACGACAATTTTGTACCCCGAGAGTTTTGTGAGATAGTTTTCTCGATAACGATCGAGTGATTGCGCTAGTATAACTTTGCTTGTTGTATGTGTTGTTTTTTTTAGTTGTTGGCCTTTAGTTCTGAGTGTTTCTTTTATTCTTTTACGATGTTAGAAAACGAAGGAGAAGATGAAGCAGTTCTGGAGCTGTGCGTCAAGTTCAAACTACTTCAAGGCCAGGGACATTAAGAGTTTTAAGGCAAGCCATCCAGATGCTTGCTATTACACTTATCATTATCTATCATGCATGTTTTACTTCTGAAAGTTTTACAAAAACTTTGATTACCAAAAACTATTTTTGAGTGACTACTACTACTATTAATATTATATACTATTACTATGACAGTAGTTGATACTTGGTGTTACCAAGCCCATAGCCACCATATGGTATTTATTACCATCCAATAGTATAAGTCACTAAGTGTACACCCTAAAATATGTTTTTTGCAAAACAAAGGATTTATGGAAAACCCGGTGGAAAGGTGAAGGCTTATCTGCCGGATGATTGTTGAAGTGGTCATTTTGGGAAAAACGTGTTTTTAAAAATGACACATAACCTAGTCTTCGCTGGACAATCAAGAAGTACTGCCACTCTACCCCAACATGGGTACGGGGCCTATCTAGATACTTGTTCTTGTTAGTGTGTGTACTATCCCAAAAAGCTATAGAGAGGATGATACTCTGAACTGAAGTGTCGCCAGGAGGGAGAAACGGGACATACACAGTGTGGGATTAATTTTCCCTCCAGATGCGACAATTGGGTCTCCTGCTGTGGTGATGTGTGACATGGTGTCGGGGAGAACAAACCTAATTGAAGGGATAGCCATATACTAGCTTGATCAGAGTGGACAGTTAGGATCATTCTTATGATGCGTGCATATCGCTGTGTCTATCCATGGGTGGTTCATGGCAGATGATTGGATCTAGTGTAACAGCCCAATTTTTGGAAGACAGGAAAAACTTGTTTTCAATAACCCAAAAATCAGGGCCAACAAAAACTTTTTAATATATTTGACTAATGCTTGTGTTTCTTTTCTATATGCTTTTTGATTGTGCTTTTGTTTGAGTTTGTTAACAACTAACATTAAAACCAATGATCATAACTTTCTTAAAAACACAACCCTTGTGATCAAGTCATGACAAGAAAGCTTATCATCTTCATCCATCACACTCTTTCGGCAAAAACCTTTTTGGAAAAAAATTGATTTTAGAAGAAACCCAACGGGCAATTTTTGAGAAGACAAAAGGTAATTTCCAAAACTATATGAAAAGTATTTTGGAGCTAATCCTCTCCCACATGTTTTCAACCAAGATGTTTTTGCAAGTATTTCAAAAACTCCCTCTCACTTCCTTCTCTTGCAAAAACAATAAGAGGGGACTAGGTTACCCCTGTGTTTTACCTCAATTATATTCTTTTGGAAATAACAACATTTGGAGCTGAACCTCTTTACAAAATCCTCTAGTCATGGTACGTCTTGATCACTACCTAAAATTAACACTTGATAAAAAAACACCTGGAAATTAAATTCAAGAACTCAGTTGGTTGAGTGATTTGTGTGACTTGTTATTTTATCTGATTGTGGTGTGATCTTATCTTGTGTTTGTTTTGAAGTATTTATTTCTGTTTGTTGATTAATGTGTGTTGTTTTATGTAAAAAAAACCTAGTAATAACAAGATCAAACATCAATACCATATTCCATCTCATGTCCATATCATCTTATGTTTTCTTAAAAATCTCCAACTTTGGAGACAGGCTTCTATGTCAAATCTTGATCTACTTATCAATGCACCTTCATGGATATCATGTTTAATATCTATAACATCTATCCAAGTTGCTATTCTGGATATTCAAACCCTTTGGTATCATCTATCAAAGTCCTTTTGAAGGCATCCCAAAATAATGATCATATCTCCTTTATTATGAAGCACTTTGTCCATATTACTCAAAACCACTCCTCTTTGTTTTCAAGCCCCATCATCCTACCCTTGTACTCTACATAATATACATCACCTCCATTTGGTCCATTTATTTCCCAATGGCCATTTAATTATTTATCTCTCATGGTTTTTAACCTATTAAATAAACTCCTGTTTTCACCCTCTTTCCACTTGGCGTCTCAAATATTTTCAAAGCAGTTGTTGATTAAAAATCACTTTTGAAACCTATATCATGTACTCTCCCCTCCCAACTCAAAAATATTGGTTTTCAAAGCATTTTACTATTTATTATTTTCCATTTTCCAAAAGGCCAGAAATGGACTTTTAATTATTTTGTGAAGAAAAGTATTTCCTAAAATCTTGGAAAAATTACCCAACATACCTATGGTCATGTGGGACTTATTTATACAAAAATATTTGGAAGTTGTGTTTAAAATTTTGGAGAAAGCATTTAAAAACCCTTTCTGCCATTTTTGAATTCACAAAATTTTGTGAAAGAAATGTTTTTAGAAAAGCTTGAGACCACCATCCCTAGACTCCATTTTTCATCCTCTATCCAATGGACATGATATTTAATACCTGTTCTATTCAAAATTTTGGTGAAAACAAGCAAAAACCACTTCTGGTATTTCTAGTCACTGTTGAGAGCAGGCCTATCCTGGACTATTCTCACCCTCTCCCCTCCTCTCTCCTGCACCTGGACAGTGGGATTTAGTCTTCTAACACCCTGGACATGGTCTACCAGCTCCTCTCTCTCCCTCGCTCAGCCACCACCCGATGGACAAAGACTTGATCACCCCCTACATATCACTCTCTCACCACCATCCATCACAGAAGAAACCATCGCGTCAGGAGACTATTCTCACACCCGTGAACACTCTGGCGAAGCCCCCTTCCTTCTCCTTGTCCCCTTCTTCCCTTCCTGTGCGCTGGCCGTGATGCCCAGAACGCCCTCGCCCCGTCGCTCGTGTTCCAACACCTGGGAACCATGCCGAGCTTTGCGGCCTTGTCAACTAGCCTCAAGAGGTCCTCGCAAGTACACCCATGCTCCTCCCTTCCCCCAGATCACTCTCCTTCTCCCTCAACTATCTGTCGAACACCTGCGGGTGGAAGGTGGGAGCTCGAGCTCCAGCTTTCTTAAAACCTACTTCTCTCCTTATATCGGTTCCTGGAGGATCCCCTTGTGATGCTCCACCCACCAGGAAAGCTCTTCCACTTAGTTGATGCCCGCAAGCGAGCCGCCATGGCCGTCGTGGGCGAGGTCCGCCTAGCTCTGATGAGAGCTTCCTCCGGGCCATAATCTTTGATTTAAACCTGTCTACCCATCTCCTCTCCCTCCTAATCGAGCCTCAGCATCAAAACCCCCTTGGTTTCCATCATGTTTTGCCGAATCGGTCGCAACCTTGCCGCGGAGCTCGAAAACGTCAAGCCGCCACCACAGGCTGTCACCTCTCCTCTCGTCTCTTCTCTAGACACCCCTATGATCTCACAACCTCATGCCCCTCTCTATTTTGTGCTTGATCCTTCGCAGGTTCCAGTTCCACGATGGCTTTGATGGCTAGCCGGAAATCCCTATCGGCCTCTCTGTTTTGGATACTCCCGCCAAACGCCAGTGGGCGAGGAGGGTGCGCCTCGTCATGCTGAGTCTCCTGGTGAAGCCCTCGTATCAAGGCGGGTCTTCAATATCCCGGCGGCGAGCTGGACGTTCAGCTGCGGCGGCCGTAGGGGACTCCTCCCTGTGTTTTGGTCACCGCCGGCCTGGGTGCCCGTGGATCCGCTCTCGGCCGTTTGATCTCCATCCACCGGCAGCTTACCGGTCAACTAGACCCGGTGGCGCTGTCCAGAGGGCCCAGCCGAGGCCCACCATCAGGATTGAATCCTTCTTTGCGCGGGAATGCCTCGTGGGCCGGCCCAGCTCGATGAATCCAACTCCTGGGCTGTTCCCCGCAGCAGATCCGTCCCTCTTTTTTTTCCAGGTTGTTAATCCTTTTCCAGCAGATCTGTTTGCTTTAAATCGAAATAAAAATGCTAACAAGTAAATATTGACAAACCAAAAATCACAGTTATAGATCTACAAAATATTAACCATATACAACTTGTAGATCTGCATTTTGTGCAGTATTTTAGGAGAAATAAAATAAATGGCAGAGACACTCATGAACACCATTTCTTTAATAACTTGAGTTTTAGGTATCCAAATCATGCAAACTAAACTGTTCTGAGTAGCCCTTGATAATGTCTATCTGTGGCAGTTGACCTTGTGTTGACTTGAGTTGTTGATTGAAAATTATATGCATGTTAGTTTTAGGCCAGAGAGCACTTCTGTGAATTGTTTAATTTTATTGGTGATGATTTTTGATGTGAATACACTTGTGTTGGTTTGCTAGTGACTAAGAGCACCTTATACTAGATTATCATGATTTTAAGAGTTACAGAATAGGATTGGATCATTATTTAGTAAATAGTCATTTCCTGTCCATTATTGATATGACTTGATAAATTGTTGTGTTATTATGTTCTTGCTATAAATTTTATTCCTAGCATGTGTAGGTTATTAATACATGTTTGATATGTGTTTTTAGTGTGACACTATCATGTTAGGACTTGTGTGTGAAAAACCATGTTTGTTATAGTTTTATTCTCATAGGGTGTTTTTCCTAGTAATAATAGGTTAAATTATGTTATTCTTCATATTGCTATGACTACTTGAATAAATGCTTTAGTATTGTTTTCCATAGCATGGCTACTGTTATTTTACCATATTACACTTTCTTGCATGCTTGAGTGAGCTCTAGATCAAATTGTCATGCTATGATAGTTTTAGGTGATTTTCTGCCCTAATTTGTTATTTGCATGCTTGATTTTTGAGGCATTGATTAGATTTTTATTTTGATATTACTAGCATGTTTAGGTGTTGTTTTCTCTGTTACTTGGATGCTATCTTACAGATCCATATTGTTGGAATAAATCTTGTTTGATGATCTCTTATAGTTATGCATGTCTGCTTGCCTAAATAGCCCTTTTTCATGTCTAGTTCTAACAGTTGTTTTGCTCCATGATTATTTTCATGTATTGAGTGATGCCATGATATGTTTGGTATTGTTTTGTCTCTATGATTAGGTTGTTTAGCTACTGGTTATATTATTTCTTCATGTTTAGAAAAGCATGTGCTACTATGGGTTTGTAGTATTGCTTGATAATATTTTCATATGCATGTGTATGTGTTCCTAGGTTGTTTTCTTGTTATTTTTTTCATCATCATGAATGACCATAGAGTCATTTAACCTTATTTGGGCATTTTATGAGAGTCGCACACCCACTGGACTCATGCCATTTTGGTTGAGGATCCATAACATCAATTCTAGTGTTATTCATGTGTGTTGTCTGTGCATGTTTTGCTTGTTGGTGTGCACCCTAGTAATTTTGTTTGTGAGTGTGCTTGTTTGATGAAATGCTTGATGTATGTTTACTTTTTGTCAAGTGCTTGACTTTGTTTGGTTCTGATTGGGTGTTTTCCTTTTTGAGTTTACGACGTTAGATAACGAAGACGGTATTATTTCCTGGAGCGGTTATTATTGCAACTCCTATTTATTTCAAGAGCAAGACCAAGACCAGTGCCAAGGCAAGCCACTCTAAATGCTTGCTGTTGGTTTACTTATCATTATCTATCATGCATGTTTATACTTCTGAAGTTTTACAAAAGTTTGATTCAAAAACTATTCTTTTAAGTGGACCATACCACTATCTATTTCAGGTTTCTATTATGCTATATCCACTTTATAATCTTGGTGTTACCAAGCCATTTAGATATTTTAGTATCATCACTTTATTAACTTAAGTCCCCTAGTGGACATTTTCAACTTGATGTTTCTGGAAAGCAAAAGCTTGGAAAAAACCCGAAGAAAGGTGGGACCTTGTCCGAGGGAGGTTTGTGAAGAAGAAAATGTTTTCGACTTGTTTTCCAAAAATGACACATAACCTAGTCTTCGTCGGACAACCAACCCGTACTGCCACATTACCTCAATATGGGAACGGGTTCTAGCTAATTGCTTGTTGGTGTTAGTCCGTGCCTACCTCAAAGTGCTATAGGGGTTAGACTCCCCCGAACCGAATTGTCGCTGGAGGGAGAAACGGGACATTCACAGTGTAGGATTAAGTTCACTACCGGTTGCAGCAATTGGGTCTCCTGCCATGGCGGTGTGTTGTCAGGGGAAACCGGATCGATACGGCTGACTCACTCGGTGCCGGGAAGAACAAACCCAGCTGAGGAGGTAGTCATTTACTAGCACTGACATAGTGGATGGTTAGGACCAGTTATCCGATGTTTGCATACTGTCTCGGACAGTCCGTGGTTGTTCACGGCGGATGTACTGGATCTTGTGGATTGTGTACACCTCTGTAGATTAAAACTATTCAGAATAGCCGCGTCCTCGGATATGGACAGTTGAATGGCCATGTAGCTAGCATTGTGTCAATGTTTTCAAAAGGGCTGGAAAGTGTTTTGAAATTCTACCTGGGAGGTACGTTGAAAGGGAATGATTGTACCTTTGAGGTACGGGAGAAATGATGGTTTTGAAGAGGTGTTTTCCAAGAAGTTTTGCAAAGAAAAACTTTCTTTTATTTAGAATGCTTTATCAAAACCTTGTGGACATGCAATATCTACAAGAGAAATAAAATATCTTTTGTAGTATCTTCGTCAACAAAAACAACTAAAACTTGTGCAACCATTATGTGTCTTAAATTCATCATGGCTAGTTGAACCTTAATTACAGCCTTCCTACCACCTATATATTTTTGCATACTTGCATGTTTAGCTTTCATTTGGGGTGTCTTGCGAGTACATTCCAATGTACTCACAATGGTTTCGTCCCTGGCTATTGTCTTAGCCAGACTTTGAGCAGAAACTAGGAGGACCTGAAGAAGATGGTGTCGCTGACGGCTATGCGAACTAGGATCGTCTCCGAGTCAGTATCCTGTAGGTAGTCAAGGCATGACTTGGGTTTACCACGAGTGTGTTTTGTGACTGCCGCTGATTTTAGTGTGTGTTCCAGCCCTGCGTGGCAGTTGTGTTTCAACTGAGTCATGTGACCAGTTGTGTAAGTCGTGTATTCGTGTAGTGGATGTTGTATCTGTAATGCCAACTCGAGTATGTTGTTCACGACTAACTGATCATGGGATCGTGAATGTATGCATACTGGAGGTTTTAGACTGCTAGTCTGGGGTCCCCACAGAGTTGGTATCAGAGCCATCCTGACTTTAGGAGACCTTAGTTAGCACGGACGTCAGATAGGAAATAAAAATATTTTGGTAAAAAATATATTACTGCCTAAAATGTTTTTATGTATGGAATCCTAAGCATGCTTTCCATCTTTCTCATATTTATAAAACAGAAGTTTTGAAGAAAAACATAGAAAATAGTAAACATACCTTTTTGGTCCTTTGTTTTCATGGCTCCAAATATTTTGTAAATAAATAAACATGAGTTTATAAAACCATTATTTTTATTTAAAAGTCTACCAAAATGTTTTTCTCTGTTATCTTTTAAAAAATTACATACTTGACGATGTCCCAATAAGACCTTAGTAATCAACAACCTGAAGGAAAAATAAACTTCCTCCTGAAGACCTCAAGATCAGAGTGAATGCTACACTTATACTGAAGACCTGTTACAACCTTCAACCCCGGAGTGATCTCACTGTAAAGCCATTTTTCAATCCAAAACAAGATGAAGGAAATCCTCGAGATCAGAAGACCCTGCCAAGTATCAAGCTCAACAACGACAGTTTACAACGATGTTAACAATATGAAGGCTTCAACCACTCTGGTTGACTCAGACCCATAGGATTTTTCAGGTTTTTCTCAGTTGTTTTGATTGAGCTACCTGTTCTTCATTGATTCCAGACGTTTGCTGGTGCTTAAAACCTGGTTTGCCTTTGACTGAGTGTTGTTTGCTAAAATAATTGTGTTTGTTAGATTGTCTTGCTCTGTTCTGATTGAGTAGTTTTTCCACAACTTTGTTTATCAGTATGAAAAAAACTTGCCTTTTTAATCGTCTTGCACCAGTGTTTCAACATATTAACAAGTTAGTGCACCCACATCCCTCTGTTTTTTTCCAACACCCAGAAGTAGAAGAAGAATCATTTCAGAGCTACAATTTTCACTGGAACTTCAAAGGGATACATGATTCGGGGGATAACATTGCACCTGACAAATGAAAGTTTCAGAAAGTAAGATACAAGTCTGTTTCCAACACAGACCACTACACTTACTCCGGTGTAGACACTAACATTGCCTAGCCCTCGCTGGCTGGAACCTGGTCTGACAGTGAGCCAGTCTCACCTGACGCCGAGCATCGAGTCAGGCGATGGCGAAGCCCCTCGAGTCTTCCTGGCCTTGTGCCACCAGCTTGGACCTCCACCACAGCAGCCACCGGCGCCACTGCTCGTCCTTCTTCCACCGCGGTATCGCTCCTGGCGCCAGACCACCATTCGTAGATGCCCCAGACGATGCAGACCACAGCTACCACGATCACTGTGACCCACCCCACCAAGCCAAAGCTGAAGAACAGCACGATGACGAAGTGCTCCAGGGGATTTGCTCGCTCCAACAGGGTGACGTACTCCTTGAAGAAATCATCGATGAGTTGAGAAATGAAACCCATTGTGTGGTGCGATTTAGTGAACCTCGCCGGCCCCCTTTTATAGCAGTAGGAGCAGAGCCCTCTCCTCCGTCGAGCACTACGCGAAAAAAGCCGAAGAATCCAGCTGCAGTACTCGCAAATGGCGTGAAATCACCGGCGCATCCCTCCACCAAGTGGTCGAAGAATCGACATGTCGCACTCACAGCAGTCTCATAGCAAGGTGTCATCCCACCCTGAGCTCACATTGGGCGGGACGCCCTGATGCCAAGGCTGTGCGCACCAGGGGAGAAGGCCAGGCAAGAAGAAGAAGAAGAAGAAGAAGAGAGAAGGGCATCGACTGCCAAGTGGGCCTGGTCCCACACGTCGGTGTATGACTCCAGAAAACTCCGGGTGTACCAAGCTTCTCACTCCCTTTCAAATCGTGAGAAAAATCTTGACAAGATCGCTAGCTTTTTGTAGCCCCTACCCCTACACAACTAGGTCTCTGTGACCCCCCTTGGTGAGTAGCTAGTCTCATCTTCAGGCTTGAATAAATTTTTTGGTTTTCTTAAAACCTGAGAAAAACTTAATTTTTTTGTTAAAAAGAGTTTTGTTTTTGTTGTCTGTTAAGAAAACCCTCTTCCTTGTTTACCCTTACGAATCTCGAGGACGAGATTCATTTTAAGGGGGAAGAGCTGTAACATCCCATTTTTTTGGAAGACAGGAAAAACTTGTTTTCAATAACCCAAAAATCAGGGCCAACAAAAACTTTTTACTATATTTGACTAATGCTTGTGTTTCTTTTCTATTTTCTTGTTGATTGTGCTTTTGTTTGAGTTTGTTAAAAACAATGATCATAACTTTCTTAAAAACATAACCCTTGTGATCAAGTCATGACAAGAAAGCTTATCATCTTCATCCATCACACTCTTTTGGCAAAAACCTTTTTGGAAAATGTTTTGATTTTAGAAGAAACCCAAAGGCCAAGTTTTGAGAAGACAAAAGGTAATTTCCAAAACTATATGAAAAGTATTTTGGAGCTAATCATCTCCCACATGTTTTCAACCAAGATGTTTTTGCAAGTATTTCAAAAACTCCCTCTCACTTCCTTCTCTTGCAAAAACAATAAGAGGGGACTAGGTTACCCCTGTGTTTTACCTCAATTATATTCTTTTGGAAATAACAACTTTTGGAGCTGAACCGCTTTACAAAATCCTCTTGTCATGGTATGTCTTGATCACTACCTAAAATTAACACTTGATAAAAAACACCTCGAAATTAAATTGAAGAACTCAGTTGGTTGAGTGATTTGTGTGACTTGTTATTTTATCTGATTGTGGTGTGATCTTATCTTGTGTTTGTTTTGAAGTATTTATTTATGTTTATTGATTAATGTGTGTTGTTTTATGTAAATAAAACCTTGTAATAACAAGATCAAACATCAATACCATATTCCATCTCATGTCCATATCATCTTCTGTTTTCTTAAAAATCTCCAACTTTGGAGACAGGCTTCTATGTCAAATCTTGATCTACTTATCAATGCACCTTCATGGATATCATGTTTAATATCTATAACATCTATCCAAGTTGCTATTCTGGATATTCAAACCCTTTGGTATCATCTATCAAAGTCCTTTTGAAGGCATCCCCAAATAATGATCATATCTCCTTTATTATGAAGCACTTTGTCCATGTTACTAAAAACCACTCCTATTTGTTTTCAAGCCCCATCAACCTACCCTTGTACTCTTCATACTATACATCACCTCCATTTGGTCCATTTATTTCCCAATGGCCATTTAATTATTTATCTCTCATGGTTTTTAACCTATTAAATAAACTCCTGTTTTCACCCTCTTTCCACTAGGTGTCTCAAATATTTTCAAAGGAGTTGTTGATTAAAAATCACTTTTGAAACCTATATCATTTAATCTCCCCTCCCAAATCAAAAATATTGGTTTTCAAAGTATTTTACTATTTATTATTTTCCATTTTCCAAAAGGCCAGAAATGGACTTTTAAATATTTTGTGAAGAAAATTATTTCCTAAAATCTTGGAAAAATTACCCAACATTCCTATGGTCATGTGGGACTTATTTATACAAAAATATTTGGAAGTTGTGTTTAAAATTTTGGAGAAAGTATTTAAAAACCCTTTCTGCCATTTTTTAATTCCCAAAAATTTGTGAAAGAAATGTTTTTAGAAAAGCTTGAGACCACCATCCCTAGACTCCATTTTTCATACTCTATCCAATGGACATGAGGCCTATCCTGGACTATTCTCACCCTCTCCCCTCCTCTCTCCTGCACCTGGACAGTGGAATTTAGTATTCTAACACCCTGGACATGGTCTACCTGCTCCTCTCTCCCTAGCTCAGCCACCACCCGATGGACAAAGACTTGATCACCCCCTTCATATCACTCTCTCACCACCATTCATCACCGAGGAAACCATCGCGCCAGGAGACTATTCTCGCACCCATGAACACTCTAGCGAAGCCCCTTCCTTCTCCTTGTCCCCTTCTTCCCTACCCGTGCGCTGGTCGTGATGCCCAGAACGCCCTCGCCACGTCGCTCGTGTTCCAACACCTGGGAACCATGCCGAGCTTTGCGGCCTTGTCAACTATCCTCAAGAGTTCCTCGTGAGTACACCCATGCTCCTCCCTTCCCCCATATCACTCTCCTTCTCCCTCAACTATCTGTCGAACACCTGCGGGTGGAAGGTGGGATCTCGAGGTCTAGCTTGCTTAAAACCTACTTCTCGCCTTATATCGGTTCCTGGAGGGTCCCCTTGTGATGCTCCACCCACCAGGAAAGCTCTTCCACTTAGTTGATGCCCGTAAGCGAGCCGCCTTGGCCGTCGTGGGCGAGGTCCGCCTAGCTCCGATGAGAACTTCCTCCGGGCCATAATCTTTGATTTAAACCTGTCTACCCACCTCCTCTCCCTCCTAATCGAGCCTCAGCATCAAAACCCCCTTGGATTCCGTCATGTTTGGCAGAATCGGTCGTAACCTTGCCGCGGAGCTCGAAAACGTCGAGCCACCACCACAGGTTGTCCCCTCTCCTCTCGTCTCTTCTCTAGACACCCCTCTGATCTCAGGAACCTCAGCCCCTCTCTATTTTGTGTTTGATCCTTCGCAGGTTCCAGTTCCACGATGGCTTTGATGGCCAGCCGCAAATCCCTATCGGCCTCTCTGTTCTGGATTCTCCCGCCAAACGCCAGTGGGCGAGGAGGGTGCGCCTCGTCACGCTGAGTCTCCTGGTGAAGCCCTCGTATCAAGGCGGGTCTTCAATCTCCCGGCGGCGAGCTGGACGTTCAATTGCGGCGGCCGGAGGGGACTCCTCCGTGTGTTTTGGTCACCGCCGGCCTGGGTGCCCGTGGATCCGCTCTCGGCTGTTGGATCTCCATCCACCGGCAGCTTACCGGTCAACTAGACCCGGTGGCGCTGACCAGACGGCCCAGCCGCGGCCCACCGTCAGGATTGAATCCTTCCTCGTGTGGGAATGCCTCGTGGGCTGGCCCAGCTCGATGAATCCAACTCCTGGGCTGTTCCCCGCAGCAGATCCGGCCTCTTTTTTTCAGGTTGTTAATCCTTTGTGTAGATGGCAGTTGTCTTCACCGAGTCCTTCCGGCTGGGATCGCATGCACCTTGGTACCGCCGCTTTGAGGAGGATTTGATCAAGATGACTCGCCTTATCGGTCACCCAGTACCTGAGTTGAAGGGAGCGCAGATTCACCATGATGGACGAGAAGTGTCCTGGTTGGTGGTATGTACCATTCGTGCACCTTTGCTAGCACCGTCGACCCCAGAGATCACGTATGAAGTGAAGGAGAACAGTTGGGAAGATGGTATCCTTAGAGTGATGCAGCAGACCATTTCCAAGCTCGCGAACTTCTTTCGGGGCAAGTTTGAAGGAACCCCCTATAGATACTATGGGAGGCACGATGAGGACGACAAGCCCATAGATGTCACTGAAGACTTTGTGTTTGCTCGTCATTTCCAGCACTTGGAGGGACAGCTGTACAACACCCAGTTTTCCCTTGACAGGATTAGAGGAGAGTTCGATATCCGAGGGAGAGAGATCTTCCAGCTGAAGAAAGACCTGAGAGTTTCCTCTGCTACCGAGCGCCGTCTTGTGGCACAAGGGAAGACCATGAAGTTTGTTGGTTTCCATCTTCGTGCACAAGTGAGAGACCTTCAGTTTCAGCTTGCAATTAGCAAGACCAGAGTTGAAGAGTTGGAGGAACAACTACGCGCTTCCTCGAGCACTTAGGATTGCCGCGGGATATTAGGAGTTGTGTTGCTCCCACCCTAGACGCTTGTTTGTGTTGTGTGAACTCTTCTAAAGAGCTTTGTCTGTGCTAGATGTGTTGTAATCCTTATGCTTTCACCTTGTGAACCTTAAAGTTTATGTTATGCTTGTTAAGACTCTGTTTCTTGCGTGTGAGTAGTATTTGTTTGTAATTGTGGTTGCTTCTTAGATGCTTGTTTGTTGTTGTGTTACCTACCGTCCTCGTCTTTGTTATGAGTCGGTTTGTTTCACTAGTTTTCAAAACAAAACCACCCTTTTGTTTGCTCTCGTCTTATACCGTTCCTTTTCTTCAGCATGGCCAGCAATTTACCTCCACCACCGGAGCCGACAGTTGCCCAACTGTTTGCTCTGATAATGGAAGAACGTGAAGCCGCTCGTGCTAAACACGTTGCCACACATGCTGCCCTGGAGCATTTGACTCAGCTTGTCACCACCAATGCTCAGAATAATGCTATCCTTATGAGATAATACCAGCGCCTGCTTGCTGAAGAGAGTCGCAAAAGGAAGGTAGTGACGCTAGGAGAAACTAGTTCATGTGTGACTCGCAGTGCCTTACCTGCGATGCCACGATCTTCAAGGAAGCGTGTGAATGGCAGGCCTAGAACCACGGGTTGCTATACCTGTGGACAGGAAGGACATTTCGGTCGCGATTGCTCCAAGGAGAATCGTGTTATCGGCCATCCTGATGCGGCCCAAGAATCCCAGGGTCCATCCCAGAAGAAGCGCAAGAGTCTGATGAGTGGACCTCGAGACCAAGATGATGTTGCAGAAGCACCTGCGACTCATGTCGTAGTTAATGGTATGTTCTCGAACCAAACCTGCGACCCCCCATAGTTGTGTTTGACTCCGTACCCTGAGAACTCCGACGTAAATGGAACACTAGAAGTGTCACGTCGAACTAGAAAAAGTATCTTCAAAAATAACAGTACTAACGTAACTTCATCTAACTTTTGCTTAACACGTAACACCAGTTTTGAAAATTTCTAACCAACTTTTCCAAAACCAAAGAGAAAGGTTCCTTAGGATGTTCTATAGCTGTTTGAAAGAAAGATGAAAGGTTGGGAAAAATATTGGATTTGTGAACTATGATTGTTGCTAGACAATAAGATCTCTCGTGTATCTTTTGGAGGAAATAGATTTTAGAATATGAGATTGTGGAAACTCATTTGAGGTTTAGCTTAGGAGTAAAAGATCGAGGATCACATGATAATTAGTTGAGTTGAAATATGGTATATATTATCCGGGGCTAACCAGTTGTAGACCCCAAAACTTTGGAAGTTATCGGTAACTAAGATTTGTAGCCTTGAAGAAATGATTTGAGGTTTAGAAAGATTGGTGGAAATTATTGGATTTTAGGAAGCACTTGATTTGTAAGGAGATTGTATTGATTAGAAGTGGTATTTGAGAATAATTTGTAATATTCGACTTATGATGATAATGTTTTACCTAGGTGATTCTTATCCTGGATTTTGGCAGAAGGTTGATTGAAGTAAAAAGATTACATTGGATTGGGATAGATATTCGATTTTATGGATTGGAGAAATATTGGATTTAATATAGGAAGTAATTGGTGGTTATAAAAGAATGATTCTTGGATTTTAGGAAAAACAGTATGACTTGGATTTAGTAGATGACTATTCTTGGTGATATATTCTCGGAGCTTGTCACGCTCTATCGAGATTGTTTGGGAAAAATGATTTAGCATTGATCATGAGATAGGAGTTTGGAGATTTTGAAAGGATCTATAGAAGTAGTACAGAGATTGGCATATGCCTGTTGAATTTGATGGTTTAGTTTTAGCTATATGATCTTGATGAAATACCTTTGAGGGAGACAAATGATTTGAGACTTGATTTTTCTAGAAGGATATTAGATTAAGAGGAGATAGTGGATTTCCAGGATTTTAGGAGATGAACAATGGAAGCTCAGGCTTAATAATTGTTGGTGGATATCCGATTGATTGATCTATATAGTGATGAGAGAGTTTATGCCCCAAAGGATATATAGTGGTAAGATAATCTTATTAGAATGGAAACAAGTAGATAGTTGTCTGAAGGATAACCCCTGGTTTGAGATTATGGTTTTGAGGAACACTAAGTTCAAGGTTTCGAACATGGCACCTAGACCCTTTGGAAAACTAACCTGCCGGTGGATTTTGGTAAGATTAATCAAAGGGGGGAAGCACCTGTGCTTAATGTTACCAACCACCAGCACATGTTTTTGTAAACAAATGATCTAACATTGTTGTTTTGACCATGCCCTCTTTTCGCTTGCCTGCGACTCTCGGGATGAGATTCTTTTAAGGGGAAAGGTCTGTCACACCCAAGTGTTTGGAACCTTGTAATGTAGTTCAACGAGACAAAAATGAGGGCCAACAAAAAAAATTCTAACAATATGATTGATTGAGCCAACATGTGTTTATGATCTTGACCACATTTTTCAATGCAATGTTTATTCCATTTGGAAAACCATCACAAACTTGTCCTAAAAACAATTCTATTATTTTTCCTGATATTTTCTCTGATGTTACTTGAGTGAATTTTATTCCAAGACTTGGATCATTCTTGTTTGCTTCTTAAAATAAACTTTTAGCTTTGTTTGATCCAAGAAAACAAAATTTCAAAATGATTTATGGAAGTTTTCTTTTAAATTTTCTATAGAAACTATTCCCTGAAAATATAGCCAAGTACCTGTTTTCCACCTTTGTTTTCACTAGGCTATAAAATGTTATTTTATGTTTTCTTGACTTTTATCTTTTCCTTTATATATGGACTACAAATCCATAAGCTTGGTTTGATTTTTTAAATAATAAAATAATCTTTTGCTTGTTGTCTTTGGGGAACAAAAATAAGGCAGAAAAAGGCATTTTTAGAAAACAGAGAAAAACAGAAAGTACACCTTTTCCCCCACTTTGTTTTCATAACCTTAAACTATTTCAAATTTGTTTTCAAAGGATGCTTCTGAAAGTTTATAAGATGTTTAACAAAATCCAACTTGGAAAACAAAAATTGGAATCCATTTGGTCTCTGAAAACAAACCAAACTTTTTGCTCATTTCACTCTTTTCCAACACTTAGAAAAATTCCTAAGTGTTAACTGAATTTTATGAATTTTTGAAGAGTGACAGATACGATTTTGGACAGATGTTTTCTTTTCCTTTTCTTGCAAGTTTTGAAGTGAGACTTTTCCTATGGTGTTGACCAAGTTGTGTACTTGACCAAGGACCATTTTCTTTGCTTCTAGAAGCCTTGTGGAGAAAGATTGCTAGTGTGGAAAAGAGAAGGGACAAGGTGAGGTGGCAAGGTCTTGGCACACATATGTTGGCCCTTGTGGTCTTTCCCTTGCCTCTCCTCCACTCCAAGAGACAAGTTTTACTTTCCCCCTTGCTAAGACTTGCCCCTTGGCACAATGACCACCTTGGACATGCCCTAGAGCACCCCATGCCAACCTTTGACACCCACCCGAGGGCACCATTGCCTTTTCACTCACTCCCATGGCTATAAGCCTTTTCACTCAAGCCCCTTTCACCATTAGCCTCACACACCCACCCACTCCCTCACCAAGCCAAAGAAACTGAGGCACTTGCCTCTGTGTGCTCGCCCCGAGCTCAAACTCGTCGGCGGCCATTTTTGGAACCCGAGGTGGGGAACCTCACATCCGTTCCCTCCCATCCCCCGTGTTCAACTCCGTTGAGTTCCCCATGGCCCCCTGAGCCTTACTGGCCCTTTCTCGTGCGTGTATGCTCGCAGGTTTGCCGCCGCCGTTCGAGCGCCGCAGCGGGCGCCCGGCCGCGCGCCGCCGCCCAGAGCCACGCACGAAGCCAACGCCGGCTCCCCTCGATGCCCACACACCCCTCCAGCTTCCCCGAGCCCGCGCCGCACCTCCTCGTCTTCCACGGTGAGCCACCAGCCGCTTCCCGTGTCCCCGTCGTTTTTCCGGTGAGAGAGAATAGAGGAGAGAGATGACAAGAAACCGTTGATCTTCGGATCAACGGCTCTGCTTGAACCGCGCAGTTCCCGCGCCGCACGCGCGCTCCTAGCCTGCGTTGGGCCGTTTCGGTTGCGAGTTGGGCCGTGCCCGTGGAAACCCCAGCCCGCCTCTGTTAATTCTTTTCTTTTTAAATCCGTGCAGAATGTTGCTTGTTGCTTTGAGCTTGTGAAAAAAACTTTGTGTGAAAAATAAAATCAACCAAAATTCATGGCACTATTTATATGTTTTCCTAACCATATAAACTTGGTAGATCTAAGTTTTGAGTTTTACTTTTGTCGCAATAACTGTTTTGCCACCGACTGTCTGTTTAGCCATTTTTGGCATAACTTTTTGGATCTGTATCCATTTTGTTCAAACCAATTTTTTTTTGGATAGCTAGTGAGTATATCTATCCATAGTACTTGGCCTCACATCAAGGTGAGTTACCAAATGGAAATGCCATCCATTTTGGTAAAAGACCAGTAGGCTTTTCTAGGATTTTTAGAATGATTCTAAAAATGTTTTTTTTAGGATAATCCAATTGGATGAGTTTTCTTATGATTAGATATATAAAACCCTAGCTTGTATTAATTTTTGGAGCCTTAGATTATTTTTTGTGAGCAAACCTAGAAACAGCACCTTTTCTGTTTTCTTATTATGTGTGCACTTGTTTGAAAGGAAATGTTTGCTTGTTTGAGATTTGTTTCCTAAAATGTATAGAAGTGTTACCACTTGTTATTAGGTTTATTACTTTCTGTACATCTACCTTAGAAAGTGTGTGCATGTTTGTAAAGTCGAATAGAAATAGAAATAGCATTTGTTATTATCCTAGTTTGTTATTTGAATCATTGTGTGAACCAATCTTTGTAGGATTGTTTTACCTAGTTGTGATGTGGTGGTGTTGAGCCCAGTAACATTTTGGTACCGTTATTTTGATTTTATTATCTCTGTTAGCTTGCACTTTATTTTATAGCAAAGCATGTGTAGCATTTGTTGTTTGTTTTCACTAATATTATTTTCACTATTATGAATAGCCATGTGTGGATTGCTTTCATAGGTTGATTTTTGTTATGTGTGACCAGAGGATTTTTTATCTCTAAATGTCTTGGTATTTGTGGGCCCATAACCCACTGGTCCCATTACATTTTGGTTAGGGATGCAAATCCCCTACCCTACACTTATGTGTTAGTAGCATGTATTTCTATATGTGTGTTTAATATTTTCCACCAAGGAAAGTGGTTGTTTATTTCACTTATGTGAGTGAAGTTTTTAGTATTTCTTTGTGAATCCTAGTATGTTTAGGTTTGATTCATTTGTTAACATAATATTCCCTTAGGGGTATTATGTTAAGAAGTGTTTCACTATTGTTTGGTTTAAATTAAATATGATTTGCAAATAGAATGTTTTCCTAGTGATTGATAAATTATTTGTGAATGTTTTTCATTGAGTGTTTGGATTTTTAAAGTGTTTAGTTGAGCTTTTATCGAGTGCATAGCTACTGGTTGTATATCTTGTGCTTTAATTCCTTGCAATTTAATTGATTAGAAAAGCATGTATTACTAGAATGGATTGATGCTTTCTTAGTAGATGTTTTCATAGAATTATTTTAGTGTATTTTCTTACTAGCATGTGTAAGGTGTTCTGTTCTATTAGTAGGTTTTTACCCTCACACCTTGCTTGTTTAGTATCATGCATCCTTGTAGCATTGATTGCTTCCCTAGTGATGAACTAGTGTCACCACTAGATTGTTTGAGATGCTCTAGTATTGTTGTCTATTTATTTCATGAGTGTATGATTATCCTAGCATGTTTAGGATGTTATTACTTCTGTTATTATAACATGAATTGTGGAGTTTCTTGTTACTATTAGTTGTAGAGTGCAATTATTTCTTATAGCATGCTTGTGTAGAATTCTCATACTAGTATGCTGTTAGTGGACTCCTGTTGTTATGTATGTTCTAGCCTTATTATATTTTGTGATGATTGTGTTTTAGATTATATTTTATGACTTGTTACCATTTTTTGAGCTACTGGTTTGTTTATTTTCATGATTGATGGATTCCTTAACTTTGAGTAGACATAAGTATAGTCAATAACTAGCCTATTCTTTTGTGGTGTGTTTGCTTGTTGTTTGGAATTTGTCTGAGTTGTTTACCTTAGCATGAGTATTGTACTTATGTTATTGTTGTGATAGTGTTGTTGTTGTGCTCGGTGGTATCTTATTATCTATGCATTAGTTTAGTCATGAACTTGTTTGGTGATGATTGCTTGTGTGTTATTAATACCCATTGCCATGGGTATTGCTTTGATTGGTTGTTATTATTTTAGTAGTCTCACCTTTTGTGCCCACAAGCTATATTTTTAGCTTCTTGAATATCTTATTATGAGAGTGGTACACCCACTCCATATATCGTATGTAAGATGTGGGATATGGTTTCTTAACCATATGTTTGTCTGACGACAATTTTGTACCCTAAGAGTTTTATGAGATAGTTTTCTCGATAACGATCGAGTGATTGCGCTAGTATAAGTTTGCTTGTTCTATGTGTTGTTTTTTTTAGTTGTTGGACTTTAGTTCTGATTGTGTGTCTTTTATTCTTTTACGACGTTAGAAAACGAAGGAGAAGACGAAGCAGTTGTGGAGCTGTGCGTCAAGTTCAAACTACTTCAAGGCCAGGGACATTAAGAGTTTTAAGGCAAGCCATCCTGATGCTTGCTACTACACTTATAATTATCTATCATGCATGTTTTACTTCTGAAAGTTTTACAAAAACTTTGATTACCACAAACTATTTTTGAGTGACTACTACTAGTATTAATATTATATACTATTACTATGCCAGTAGTTGATACTTGGTGTTACGAAGCCCATAGCCACCATATGGTATTTATTACCATCCAATACTATAAGTCCCTAAGTGGACACCCTAAAATATGTTTTTGCAAAACAAAGGATTTATGGAAAACCCGGTGGAAAGGTGAAGCCTTATCTACCGGAGGATTGTTGAAGTGGTCATTTTGGGAAAACGTGTTTTCAAAAATGACACATAACCTAGTCTTCGCTGGACAACCAAGAAGTACTGCCACTCTACCCCAACATGGGTACGGGGCCTATCTAGATACTTTTTCTTGTTAGTGTGTGTACTATCCCAAAAATCTATAGAGAGGATGATACTCTGAACCGAAGTGTCGCCAGGAGGGAGAAATGGTACATACACAGTGTGGGATTAATTTTCACTCCGGATGCGACAATTGGGTCTCCTGCTGTGGCGATGTGTGACATGGTGATGGGGAGAACAAACCTAATTGAAGGGATAGCCATATACTAGCTTGATCAGAGTGGACAGTTAGGATCATTCTTCTGATGCTTGCATATCGCTGTGTCGATCCATGGGTGGTTCATGGAAGATGATTGGATCAAGTGGAATGTGTACACCTCTGCAAAGTAAAACCTATTCAGAATAGCCGAGCCCTCGTATATGGGCAGTTGAAAGGCCATGTATCTAGCATTGTGTCAATGTTTTCAAAAAGGAGTTTTCAAAAATGTGTTGGACTTATGAAGTTCTGAAAGGAGGTAATCTTGTACCGTGGAGGTACCGTTGGTGAAAAGCCAAAAGTTGTTTTACAAGGAGTTTTGCAAAGAAAAACTTTCTTTTCTAAACAAAAACTGGAAGTTGATTCCAAGAAGTTTTGCAAAGATAAAACTTTCTTTTAACAAAGTTTTACAAAACCTCTTGTACATGTGATATCTACAAGAGAAACAAAACTATATTATTTTCTTTTGAAGTATCTTCTTCAACAAAGATACAGAGATTTTCAAAATCAACTATGATATGTATTACATATATCATTGATAGTGAACCGTATGTATAGCCTACCTATTCCACTATATAAGCATACTTGCATTTTGGTAAGATACGTGATGGGTGTCTTGCTGAGTACATTCAAATGTACTCATATTGGTTTCGTCCCTGGTATTTACTTGCCAGATTTCGAGAAGGAATCTCAGGAGGAGATCCACGGGGAGGAGTACTGTGCTGATGGACTTTCGAACTAGGATCGTCTCCCGGTCAGCAGCCTGTAGGTTAAGGCGTGACTTGGGGTGTACTACGTTTGTGTGTGTTAGTCTTCCGATGTGTGTGTTGTGTGTTTTCCCTGCGTGGCAGTTGTGTTAGACTTGGTCATGTGACCATGTCCCTTTTGTAAGTGTTTTGTGTAATCGTGTAATGGATATTGTATCTATGTACCAACTTGATATCATGTTCACGACTGGTGTGATCTGGGATCCTGAATGTATGCATATCGGAGGTGTCCTTGAATAGTGGTTCTGGGGGACCTTACACAACTAACTAAGGTTACAGTGAACTCATTAAGGATTTTGATAAGCTTAAAGTTGATCATTGAACAATTTCAAATGAGCTCATAACCTTAAAAGGGTTAAAAAATGTAGATGAACACTCTTGTATTACTAACCCTTTGTGTGTCAAGGCAACTCTCATTGAGGAGAACAATAGGTTGAAGGCACAACTCAACAAAGGTCTTGCCACATGCATCCAAGGGCAAAAGAATCTTAATGATCTTTTGAGTAGTCAAAAGAGATTTATTGGCAAGGAAGGCCTTGGTTTTGGTTCCACTTCCAAGGTGGCTTACAAGAAGAAGTCAACTCCCTCCACTAACTCTGTTGTTTTTCTGAAGTAGGGGGGTTGGCTAATGTTGAACATGAGTTTGATATGATTTCTAAGAGTATTGTTCCTAGGAACACTACTACCCACAACAACTTTGCGGGAAATTATAACCCATCTTGTGTGCTTCTTAAATCTATTGATGGTCATGTTTATGCAAAATATGTTGGCACCTCATATGGTGATGATTACAAGCATGCTATTTGGGTTCCTAAGACCCTTGTTACTAACAAGAAAGGACCCATCCAAAAATGGGTACCTAATACAAGAAGTTGATTCATTGTAGGGTTGTATTTCCTGTGGAACATCATGGATGATTGATACTGATTGTTCCGCACACATGACCGAAAGCAAGGAAGTGTTAGATGATTTAAAACTCCAACTTCTAAAATTTGCTCATGTAACTATTGGTGATCGCTCACAACTTATGGTATTGGGACATGGCAAGGTGGTCATTTCTCTGGATTCATCCATTGAGAAAGTCCTTCTTGTTGAGTCCCTTGGCTATAATCTTCTTTCTGTCTTACAACTTTGTGAATGCAATTTTACATGTGTATTCGGGCGTCATCACGTGCTTGTTCTTCACACCATTTCTCTTAAAGTAGCCTTTGTTGGATTTGTGGAAAACGGTATGTATATAGTGGATTTCTCGAAAGAAACTACACATATCGCCACTTATCTAACGGCTAAATCCGACGTGGGGTGGCTTTGGCATCGCCAATTGGGCCACGTCGGTATGAGAAATCTACAAACTCTTGTGAAGGGTGAGCACGTGGTAGGACTACCAAGTGTGAATTTTTTCAAAGTTCGTCCTTGTAGCTATTGTATTGCCGGAAAGATGCATGATAAGAATCATCCCAATACATGAATCATCTCCACAACAAGGCCATTTGAGCGTATTCACTTGGACTTATTTGGGCCACCCACATATGATAGTCTCGGTGGCAAAAAGTATTTTTTGGTAATTGTTGATGACTATACAAGATACACTTGGGTATTCTATATCGAAGAAGAGTGAGACTCGAGAAAGGTTCATATCTTGGGCCACGGAAGTGCAACGTCAATATGACACCAAATCTTGTCAATTAGGAGTGACAATGGGTCCGAGTTCAAGAACTACACCATGGATGAATTCTTGAGTGAAGAGGGGATATGACATCAATATTCTGCTGCGTACACCCCTCAACAAAATGGTGTAGCGGAGAGGAAGAATCGCACACTTATTGATATGGCAAGAACTATGATGACCAAGTTCAAATCCCCATACAACTTTTGGGCCGAAGCCATCAACACCTCTTGTCATCTATCTAACAGAATCTTCCTTCGTCTGATGATTGGTATGACTCCATTTGAACTCCTAACCAGTAACAAACCCAACCTCAATTATCTTCGAGTCTTTGGATGCAAATGTCAAGTTTACATTAAAGGGACTAGATTGTCTAAATTTGATCCTAGAACTTTTGAAGGCATATTTGTTGGTTATGTCACGAACTCTCACACTTATAGATTCTACAACATATCCACCGGGTGTGTTGAAGAATCTATGAATGTGAAGTTTCATGAGGATAATGGCTCCCAAGTGGAGAAAATTGATTGTGATGATGTAGGTGATGAACCTTCCTCCATAGCCATAGGAAGAATGGGTATAGGTCCACTTATACCCATTGAGGGACACCTTGTGGCAAATATGGATGGGACTAGCTCTACGCAAGTGGAGCCCTCTGCATCAACCACAAATCAAATGGTAGACCAAGAATAAGATCTTCAAGTGGATACCACTCATCGAGAAAGTGATCAAGATCCACCCAATGATAATGGTGGAAATGATTTTGGTGATTCTTCACCAAGAACTCCACTCCAGATGGATCATGGTCTTGATGAAGGAAATGATGAGGATATCCCTCCAAATGATAATTTCAATGATGCACTAGTTCGTATCATGACTCGTCAAGCCTCAAGATTGCAACAAAAGTCACATTATCAAAATAATATTATTGGTGGCTTGGGAAGAAGTGTCTCCACTCGTGGACAAGTGCTCAAGTTTTGTGGTATTCATTCATATGTCTCTCATGTTGAACCTATCAAAGTGTATGATGCTCTTGAAGATTAAGATTGTGTTCAAGCCATGCATGAAGAGCTCCATAACTTTGAAAGAAACAAAGTATGGTCACTAGTGGAAAGACCCAAGGATGACGATGTCATTGGAACAACATGGGTGTTCAAGAACAAGCAAGATTCACATGGGAAAGTGATTTGCAACAAGGCTCGATTGGTTGCTCAAGGCTACTCTTAAGTCGAAGGACTTGACTACGGTGAAACTTTCGCTCCCGCAGCTAGACTTGAATCCATTCGTATATTACTTGCATTTGCCACTAGCCATAACTTCATCTTGCATCAAATGGATGTTAAAAGTGCTTTTCTAAATGGTCCTCTAAATGAATTGGTATATGTTAAACAACCCCCGGGATTCGAGGATCCCAAGTATCCTAACCATGTCTACTACCTCCATAAGGCTTTGTATGGCCTCAAACAAGCCCCACGTGCTTGGTATGATCATTTAAAGGAGTTCTTAGTGGATCGTGGTTTCGTACTTGGGGATTGATCCCACACTCTTTACCAAAAGTGTAGATGGACATTTCTTTGTATGTCAAGTATATGTTGATAATATTATATTTGGATCTTCTAATGTGATTTTTGTAGACCAATTTGCCAAACTAATGACAAGTGAGTTTGAGATGTCTATGATGGGAGAATTGAAGTTCTTTCTTGGTTTTGAGATCAAGCAACATTATGAAGGGACATTTATTTGTCAAGCAAAATACATTCAAGACATGCTCAAGAAATTTTATATGAGCAATTCCAAGCCTCTAGCTTATCCAATGTCAACAACCGTGAATCTTACTATGGATCACGAAGGTATACCGGTTGATCCAAAACTTTATCGTTCTACCATTGGATCTTTGATTTATCTTTATGCATCTAGACCGGATATTATGTTTAGTGTGGGTTTGTGTGAAAGATTTCAATCTAACCCCAAGGAAAGCCATATGATTGCTGTCAAAAGGATTATTAAATATTTGGTCTACACTCCTACACATGGGCTTTGGTATCCATCAAACACAACCTTTGATCTTGTGGGGTATTCGGATGCGGATTGGGAAGGTGACAAGGTGGATAGAAAATCAACCCCGGGTGCTTGCCAATTCCTTGGTAGGTCGGTCGTGTGTTGGTATTCCAAGAAGCAAAATTGCATTGCCACCTCCTCCACGGAAGCGGAGTACATTTGTGCCGCTAGTTGTTGCTCTCAAATCTTATGGATGAGGCAATGTCTTAAGGATTTTGGAATTGAGATTAAGACAATGCCTCTTTTATGTGACAATGAGAGTGCTATAAAGATGTGTCACAATCCGGTACTTCATGGCAAGACCAAGCATACTGAGATTCGGTATCACTTCATTCGATATCATGTGGCCAATGGAGATATCTCACTTTCCTATGTCAACACCAAAGATCAACTTTCCGACATCCTTACAAAACCTATAGATGAAAAGAGATTCAAGCAATTAAGGAGTGAGCTCAATATTGTATGTGCAAGCAATTTTAGTTGATTGAATATGTTGCATACACACCCCTACTAGACTCTTATTTGGATATTAGATGTACGCATAGACATAGGGGGAGTGTAACTCAATCCATGAGTCAAAACTATTCCTATAATGCATAAATAAATGAATCATGCATAATGGTCATTCCAAATGATATAATGTGCTTCAATGATGAGTCTCGACAATGCACCAGATATATCTTCACGGTGTCATATCGAACATACTCATACATGGTGGCTAAGGCCACCGCCCAAATTCAAAATTCGAGTGTTGTTTGGTTTTTCATATTGACAAGACATTTTGTGTTCCACTCATATGCATTTTTGTTCTTCATATTTCATATTGCATCTAATGTTGTTTGATTCACTCTTTTATTTTTTTTCCATTGGATGCATATGGAAACCATCATGTTCATTTCATCTCATCACATTTGTGCACATGGTCGAGTAAAACTTGCTAACATAAAAATTACCTTTGCATCACTCGTTTAAATAAACTTTTATTTTTTACAAAGTCCGGGGAGGAAGTATGCCTATCTTAAAAAAAAAGGGGGAAAACAAACTGCCCGGAACCGGCCTGGATGGCCAGCCTGGCCGGCTGCCTCAGCCATCCGGCCGGCCTCGCACGCACTCAACGCCGGCCTGGCCGGGTCGCCCGGCTGACCGCCAAGCCCCGCTCGCCCCCACGCCGGCCTGGCCGACACCCTAGGTCGGGCGCACGCACACGCACAGCACACAAGGGGGAGGGGACACGACCCCATCCCTAACCTCCCCCTTTCTTCCCCACACACCACCACCATTAGAGCCCCCCCTTGGAGCTCTCCTTCCCTCCTCCCCCCCCCACACCCACCCTACCACCCAAATTCACAGATCTACAAGCCCTCGGCCTCCTCCACGCTCTCCTTCCCGTGGAATCCTCTTTGGTGCCCTCTTGGGGGAGATCCTCTCCTTTGACTTTGTGGAATTTTTTTTCAAGATGGCCTCCAACTCGGGTGTCGGGGGAATACCCCCGAGTAGGGTAAAGGCAAGTACTAAGAGCAAGATCAGAAGAGACCTTTGGCAGAGTAGGTGGCTACCCGGTACTCACTACCCGGTCGACTGCTATTAGACCGTACACACTGATGGTCAGGAGGAAGAATCAAGGAAGTTATTCTCCTCCGAGTAGAGGGAGTGGTCCGAGTAGAGAGGGCGGTCTCCTACTCGGGCCAGAAGTCAAAGGAGCCGTTCTGACACAGGATCCCGTGTATCCTGGGTCCATACTAGGGCACTGTTCATCTGCAGAGCGCGTGCTTATCCGCGCCAGGGTGTCAGCAGGGCGTCGCAGGTTAGGGGGCCTACCCCATGACAGTGTCAGTGATAACAGATCAGTTTCTCGGTTCTGCGGAACGACTTTCCACACGGAGACAAACTAGGAAGCCAAAGCTGTCAGCGAGAAGCTGGAAGTGTGCAGTGTGGACACTATGTCGACATCTTGGCTGTATCCGGCTGGGCACCAGTATATAAGGTGCCCTGCCTCCTCCTGCGTGAGGGACGAAGAACCGGTACACATTCTTGACCTAGATCCTTACGTAGAGAGAAGAGTGGCTACTCGGCTGTAGGCCAAACTTGTACTGTGGCTACTCGGTGAGATACAAATAAAAAGAGAGAAAGGCAGGAGTAGGGGTTTTACCTCCACACGAGGGACTTGAACCTGGGTAGATCTTGTTGTTTGCAGTGCTAGCTTCATACTCACGCGGCTACTCGCTGCGTGATCCCTCCCCGAGCGCCTCCAGCGTCCATCGTCCCCACAACTTTAGCCATCCTATGGCATCTGCCGTGACACCACCACGACAGTTGGCGCCCACCATGGGGCAACCAGCGGCGCTGGTTGGAGTTTCCGTTCGGACGGGATCTGTTTCTGCTACTGGAGAGCGCGTCGTCTGTGGTCTCGTCCACAGATTCGGCTCCTTCGACTTCGTCACCGACAACGCCGGCGATTTCGGCAGCAGGGCTATGCCGGAGGGCGGCTCGGTGATCTCCTTCGGCTCACACCTCGTCTACGTCGCCACCGTCATCGACCGCGAGTACCCCGAGCAGGTGCATGTCGCGGAAGATCCCCCTGCTGTCATCGCTGCACGCGGGAGGCCGATTGGCTGCTCTGCGGACAGCGTGGAGGTGATGATGGCCGGCCCCGTCGCCGACACCTGGAAGGGCGCGGTTGCTGCCGCGGGCGTTGTTGAGGATCTCGCTGGCTCGAGTGCTGGCGGGAAGACCCACAAGCCCTACGAGAAGGACTGCAACCTTCCTCCCTCCACCACTCCGACAATACCGGCATCCGCGACACGGCTGGGTATGTCTCCTCCCACTAAGCTCGAGCTCTTGACCATGAGGTCGCAGCTCGACCGCCAGCGCCTGGAGCTGCTCGCCGAGCAGGCAGAGTTGGAAAAGATTAGGGTAGAGCTTAGCCTAGACCAGAATGAGTACAGCAAGGCCCACGGCTTCACCCCTATTGTTAGGAAGGCTAGCAAAGTAGGTGCTACGCGTCGCAACTTAGGCGCCGAGATGGAGACAGTTGTAGAGGCTCCCAGCCTGTCAGCCACCGCAAACACCTCCACCAGGCCCAGATACAGCACCCCCGCTAAAACCCTTAGAGCTGCTGAGGCTGTAGCTGCCGAGTTGCCGCATCTTGCTGGCGACGCACGCGCTAGGCAGCAGGAGAGGCTCAACGAGCTGGTCCTAGAGGCTGCAAGGCAGAACGAGGAGTTCCGGAAAGCCAATCCGGGTGCCGGAGCTTCTCAGGTGGTGCATTCGCATGCGGCTAGATCTAACGATCAGGCCTCATCACCGCATCGCAACCGTGAGAAGAGCCGGAGTGGGCACTCTGGCAAGGACAAGCAGATGCAGGTGTACGACCCGGATGTTGCCACTAAACAGCTCGCTGAGCCGCGGCAGCCCGGTCAAAAACACAACGCTGTAGGAGCAGGCTATCAAGCCCATAAAGCTCATAGCCAAGCGCGAGATGGAGGTCGCCCCGGCCCTTCTCGGCATCAGGGCGCTTTACCTACTCGGCAGAGGCAGCAGCCACGTGCGGTTGCGCCAGCCGCCAACCTGGTGAAGCAGCCTGCGGTCGTGGAGGTGGACAGGTATGATGATGGCTACTCGGCCATGGGTTTGGCTGGCTATGATATTCTGGATCGCGTGGGTGAGCGCGTGCTGGCGCCTGGTGATGCTAGGCATCAGCTGGACCGGATTAACCTATCCGCGCAACTCGAGAGCAAGGGGCCGCCTGGCCCAGAGTGCTTTGGCCCACGCATCATGACGGAGCCATCCGTGAAGCAGTTCCAGCTCGCTAGGGGGACCAAGTGTTATGACGGCAGCACCAAGCCGGTAGACTGGCTGAATGACTATGTCACAGCCGTGCACATCGCAGGCGGCAACCGGAGATGGGCCGTGCGGTACATCCCGTAGATGCTAGAGGGACCAGCAAGAACTTGGCTCAACAACCTGCCCAAGAACAGCATCAATTGCTGGCTTGACTGTCGCACCCGGACTTTTACAGGATACTCACAGCCCGCTAAACAGTAGATAAATGGCTTACGGGGCCTACCTGCACCCGCATCTCAATATGAGTAGGCCAACACGTAAACGTGTGACAACCATCCTCTACTATTCATCGTCTGTGAAACCATCCAATAGAAATCTGAATACTTCCATTGACGTACTTCATAACATACACACATGGTACGTCAACGGCATTTGAACAAGTGATATCACAACAAATCTCTAAGACACAAAGAAATAGAAATAAGTGGAAAAAGCTCTCACTAGAGCAGAGATAGCAACTACAGTCATGCAGAGGACACATGTCCCAACAAGTCATCATTACATCACAGCGGAAGCATCCAAAGTGTCTGAGTACAGACAAGATCCAAATAGGCCTAAGAGGCCAGAAACGAAAGAACGGAGCCCATCCACGAAGTCTCGGATCCTACCCGGGTCCGCTATCTACTCGTCAGCAGCCTCGTCATACTCCACGTAGTAGCCACCATGGGGATCCTCGGAAACGTAGTCTGCTGAACACGCAGCCCCAAAGGGGTCAGTACAGACGAGTATTGGCAAGCAAGACGCACAAGATACCAAAGTGTACCCGGCAACACCAAGTACAGATGCTTTGGGTTCAACGGAAGATAGGTGATACAAAGATGCGGCAGCAGGCTGCCCTAACCAACTACAGAGACACGCTACAACATCCGGCTAAAAGAAAGTGATAAGATAGCGCATCGGAACCAACTACCACTAACCTCAAACAAACCCATCCTGGATCTCGCCCCTTATCCAAATAAGCAATCCGAGGATAACCCACACAGTTGGATTAATGAAGGTTCAAGTTATTGTGTCAATGAGCCTATTACTAGTCAAATTAGTATTAATTAGGTGTAAGTTGTCGAATCCTTGTTAGCCAGCCCTATCACCAAGTCATCCATAACCGCGGACAACACGGCTTCTCGAGAAGATTTAACCCTGCAGGGATGCACCAATTTGGCCGTACACGTAAGAATAACCCGCCAGACGGGGATCAAACCCACCAAGCAGGCCACTCAACACAACCCAACTCTTCTTCGCATCAAGCCCAAAGAACCCCGTGCAGTTGAGCGCACGGCTAATCAAGCCCCAAGAAGAAAAGGGGACCCTCATAGCACTCTAAGAACGTGTCTCCCTAAATGCCGACTATAAAAGTTACCACCCTGGCGCCAAGGGTTCGCACCTGCATATGCATGCGGCAAATGGAAAACCCAAACTAAATGAGGTGATTTGGACGAGATGCGAATCGAATCAAAGTTGAGGGGGGCGCTCATACACGCTTCCCACATGCGGTTAACGCGCTCATCATGGATCTAGAGCACAAGAACTTTTCCTGAGTTCGACACTAGCAGGCCTCAAAACCATACCCGGCCTCCTGCCGGTGCCTTATCATCAAATTAGCATTACCTCATACATTAACAGGTTGTTGTTTAAACATCGAGCCCCCAGAACATAATAAATATGGTAAAAGAAATAACGGACATCAGACTCGAGCATAAACAACCCTAAGCATGCTAGTAAGACACAGGCAACAAGCAACAGGGTTATAGGTGTGGAGGTGAGGCTATATCAGGGTTACAGGATAACATGTGATAGGATCGGAACACAAGCAACGAATCTTAAGGCTAGCAGAATAGACAACGGAAAGTGTCGGTATCCAGTGTGGAAAGGACACAATGGTTCAGGTGAGTGAATACTTGCCTGCAAACTCAGTAGCCTGGTACTGGGCTAACTCCTCTGAAGTAGTGTCGTAAACCTCGTCTGTCTCAACGTCGTCGTCTATTCGAGAAAAAGCAAACAAACAACGCAGAGAGACAAACAATCAATAACATGGCATAATGCACAAACATGGGATGATGCATGACAATTTAATTGATGCATCAATGATAAGCTAGTTGACATGGTAAACATATTTAATTGGGCCCATATGCAATTTAGGTTGCATATAGAAAGGCCCAAGAATTAAAGTTGAATTAAGTGATCTACAAATAACCATCATGTTAAAGTTGATTAGAATGATGCATGGATGATGAAAACAATAAGAAAACAACAATAGCTTCAATTTGAAATGTTGTTTACCAAGTTTGGAATTTTATTTATTAAGTTATGAAATTTGGCTTCTTAAATGAGTTACACAAGCATTTGTTGTTTTCACCAATTTTAATTGCTCAAAATAGATGACAAAATTCATATTTGGAAAGAACACAAAATTTTAGATGGAATACATATTTCATTTGTTGAAAAAGGAATTTAAATGAATTAGTTATGAATTAAACAAGTTTGAACAAGATTTAAATGGGTTTAATTCAAGTATAAAATTATTTGAATTTTATTTGTTCAAAACATTAAATAAAATTCATATTTGAAAAGATTACATTTTTCTGGTTTGAAAACATGTTTTACAAATTAAATTTGAGTTTAATTTGAATTAGTTATGATTTAAACAATTTTAAATGAATTAGATGAAGTACAGAAAATAATATAATTTTTAATTATTCAAAACATTAAACAGATGGCATATTTGAAAATTTTAAGAAATTTTGTATGGAAAACATATTTCATTTACCCAATTTGGATTTGAAATGCAAAAGATAATTGAATTTGAAAAACAGGGGCTATTCTGTGATTTTAAAAGTCTTAGTTTTATTCCAGGGGCTTAGGTGCAAGATAGAGTTTTCAGAAAGGCCCCTAGGACATCTTCTACGCAGGGCAGAGCAGCCCTGGGTCACTGGCCAGTGGGCCAGCGCCCAGCTGGCGCCTGTGTGGACGCGCGTGGAAGCTGGCGTGGCCACCACTGTCAATGACAGGTGGGGCCCGCTTGCGCGCGTGGCAAAGCGAAACAAAAGGTGGGTTTTATTCCGCTGCGGGGAGGGATCGAACCCGTGTCGCGAGCGTGCGCGTGTGTGCCTCTGGCCACTGCGCTGCGCTGCGATTCGTGACAGAATAGGGGCTTGGGGGGTATGAGGTGGATCTGGCTTGTTTAACTGAAACTGAACAAAAAGTTCAGTCTTTCTGAACTTGTCGACGGCGGAGGGGAACGGCGCGGCAGAAACAGCGCGGCGACCGCGAACTGGCGGCGCTGGGCGTGCGTGCGTGTGCGTGCTCGACTACAGCCATGGCGGCACGGTGGCGCTCGGGTTCAGAAGGCCACCACGACGGAGGGCGCTACAGGGCGAGCTTTCGTCGGGGATTGGAAGGGGGCCTCACCGGGAGTGTGTTGACGTAGCCGTTCAGTCACCGCGAGGACGGGGACGACAGAGGAGCGGTGAGGTTCAGTTCGGCCCGTGGGGAAGAAGAAGATGGCGTGGCTGATCCGGGGCTCTGATGCACGATCCGAGGCGACGAGGAGGTAGACGTGGTCGAGGTCGTCGTTCCCGTGTGGTCAGCCGAGCCCAAGCTGCTCCATGGCGGCGTGGCGACGGCGGTGCCCCTCCCTGTTGCTCTCGAGGTTTTTAGAAGAGAGAAAAGGGGGAAACAGAGAGGAGAGGAGGTGAAGGCGGCGCGAGGAAGGAAAAGAGAGGAGGGTTAGGGTTTCGGGCGTGCCCTCGGGTAGATAAAGGTGGAGGGAGGAGCAGGTGGAGGGCGCGGTGGTGCGCTGCGGCGTCAGCGGCTGCGTCATCGTACGGAGAAAGAAGAAGAGGGAGGCGGGCCGCGCGCACTGGCTGGGGTGGAAGGTGGGCTGGGCTGGCCCAGCTGGCTGGCCTGGTCTGCCTCCCCCAGCCCGTTTTTCTGTTTTTATTTCTTTTTCTCTTTCTTTTTTTTTGCAGAAAAGAAAAGAGAAGAAAGAATGGGTTTTGGGGTTTCAAAAATTTTGGTGGTAATTTTTTATAGATTCCTTATTGCAAAAGCCCAGTGGTGCAAACTTTTATTTTCCAAAATTTTAAATTTGGCTGTTGTTTGAAATTCAAATGGATTTGAGTGAAATTTGCAATAATTGAATTATTGAAAAATTAAGCAAGTTAATAGTATGAAAATTCAAGTTTATTGGAAACAAAATAAATGGTTTGATTTGAATGTTTTATTTGGAAAGGTTGTAACAGAACAAGTATGAAACATAATGGTTTGAAATTTGATTTGAAATTCAAATTTGAAACACATACCACCTGCAATGCTTATGATGACATGATGCAAAACATAAATTAAACAAGGAGCAAGCATTCTAATGGTGTTTTTCATACTTGGGATGTTACAAAACGCCCCCCCCCCCCCTTGAAGGAATCGCGCCCCGAGATTCCTACTGAGAAGAGAAAAGGTCCGGATACTTCTTGCGAAGATCCTCTTCGGTCTCCCACGTTGCCTCTTTATTGGAATGATGAGACCACTGCACTTTTAAGAACTTGGTGCTCTTGTTGCGAGTTTTGCGCTCGGTCTCATCGAGAATGCGAATAGGGTGCTCCTCATAAGAGAGGTCTTCTTGCAGTTCAATGGAATCATGATCAACTGCACGACCTGGATCTTTGAAGCACCTCTTGAGCTGTGACACGTGAAAGACATCGTGCACCTTGGATAGCTTTTCTGGAAGTTTAAGACGATAGGCATTTTCTGCACGCCTTGAGAGAATGTTGAAGGGACCAATATATCTTGGTGCAAGCTTTCCTTTGACACCAAAACGATGAGTGCCTCTGAGGGGAGTTACACGGAGATATGCTTTGTCTCCAGCTGCATAGACCATGTCCCTGTGTTTGCTGTCATAGTAGCTTTTCTGACGAGATTGAGCAATCTTCAGATTGTCACGAATGATGTGAACTTTCTCTTCGGCCTCGTTAATAATGTCAGGGCCTAAGAGTGAACGTTCACCAGCTCCAGACCAATTGATTGGACTCCTGCATCTGCGGCCATAGAGAGCCTCAAATGGTGCCATGCCTAGGCTTACCTGGAATCTGTTGTTGTAGGAGAATTCAGCATATGGAAGACATTCCTCCCATTTCATGCCAAAGGAGAGTCCACATGCTCTGAGCATATCCTCGAGAATCTGATTGACTCTTTCGACTTTCCCTTGAGACTGAGGATGGTAGGCTGTGCTGAACAGAAGCTTGGTGCCCAAGGCTTCTTGAAAACTTTTCCAGAAATGAGAAGTGAAGATGCTTCCACGGTCTGAGCTTATTTCCAATGGAACACCATGAAGAGGAACAATCTTTGCTGTGTAGAGCTCTGCTAACTGACTAGCTGAGATTGTCTCTTTGACAGGAAAGAAGTGAGCGACCTTAGTGAGTCGATCAATGACAACGAAGATTGCATCGTTGCCCCTCTTGGACTTTGGGAAACCAGTGACGAAGTCCATTTCAATCATGTCCCACTTCCACTCAGGGATTTTTAAAGGTTGGAGAAGACCGGCTGTTTTCTGATGAACTGCCTTAACACGTTGACAAACGTCGCATTCAGAAACGTATTGAGCAATTTCACGTTTCATGCCAGGCCACCAATACAGTGTCTTGAGATCCTGGTACATCTTTGTACTTCCAGGGTGTATGGAGAGAGGAGTTTCATGAGCCTCCTTGAGAATGACATGTTTGAGACTTTGAATTTGAGGTACCGCAATGCGTCCTTCGAAGAACACAGTTCCCTTGTCATCAATTGAGAAGGACTTAAATTTCTCCTTGCCTTCTTTGATGTGCTCTACCATCTTCTTGATTTCAGCATCACGAAGTTGTTCAGAACAAATCTTGTCCTCGAGAGTTGGACTGGCTGTCAAGTTTGCAAGATAGCCTTGAGGAACAAGACCAAGGTTGAGCTTCTAGAATTCTTCATGAAGAGGAGGTTGGCTTTCCATGATCATGAGATTATTGCAATACGACTTGCGACTGAGAGCATCGGCCATAACATTAGCCTTGCCTGGAGTGTAAGAAATGGTAAGATCAAAGTCTTTGATCTTTTCAATCCATCTCCTTTGTCTGAGGTTTAGATCTGGTTGAGTGAAGATGTACTTCAGACTCTTATGATCGGAAAAGATTTCAGTGCGATTACCCAACAAGTATTGTCTCCATTTCTTGAGGGCAAACACAACTGCTGCGAGTTCAAGGTCATGAGTGGGATAATTGAGCTCATGTGTGTTCAACTGACGTGAAGCATAAGCCACAACTTGACGTTCTTGCATAAGAACTGCACCTAGACCTTGGAGAGAAGCATCACAGAATATTTGGAAAGGTTTGGAAGGATCTGGGCCAACCAGAACTGGTGTAAAAGTGAGTTTAGTCTTGAGGAGATTGAAGCTCTCATCACATTGTGGAGACCAAACGAACTTCTTGTCCTTCTTTGTGAGGTCAGTGAGAGGTTTGGCAATCTTGGAGAAGTTTTGGACGAAGCGACGGCAATAGCTAGCCAAGCCAAGAAAACTTCTTACTTGCTTCACCGTCTTTGGAGGTTTCCAATCAACAATTGCTTTAACCTTTTATGGATCAATGGCTATGCCCTTGGCAGAGATGACATGACCAAGATAAACGACTTCGGAAATCCAGAACTCACATTTGGAGGACTTGGCATAGAGACGATGCTCGCGAAGCTTCATGAGAGTGAGACGAAGATGTTCTTCATGCTCTTCCTCGGATTTGGAGTAGACAAGAATGTCATCAAGATATACCACAACGAACTTGTCAAGGTATTCATGGAAGACAGAATTCATGAGTCGAGAGAAAGTCGCCGGTGCATTGGTGAGACCAAAGGACATGACGGTGTATTCATATAGACCATAGCGAGTGGTGAAAGCTGTCTTTGGAATATCATTTTTCTGATCTTTATTTGATGGTAACCCATTCTCAAGTCTAACTTGGAGAATATTGAGGCTCCAGCAAGTTGATCAAAAAGATCATCGATGCGAGGAATTGGATACTTATTTTGATGGTTTTCTCGTTAAGAGGACGATAGTCAACAACGAGTCTCTTTGTTTGATCCTTCTTCGCAACGAAAAGAGTTGGGCAACCCCAAGCCGAGGAACTAGGTTGAATGTAACCTTTTTCCATGTACATATCAATTTGTTCCTTCAACAACTTCAGCTCGGGAGTTCCTATCTTGTAGGGATGCTTAGAGATTGGAGCAGTACCTGGTTCAAGTTCGATCACGAACTCGACAGCTCTGTCCGGAGGCATTCCTGGCAACTCTTCTAGAAAGACGTCAGGGAAGTCGCAAACCACTGGAACATTTTCAAGTGAAGGTAGAGGTTTTGCATTGAGGGTGCATAGCTGAATGGAACTTGATTCATGTGGAGAATAGATTATCTGGCCAGAAGGGTGGGACAGAGTTATTGACTTTTGAGCACAGTCAATTTTTGCTTTATTGGCCTTCAGCCAATCCATACGAAGAATGACATCAATGTCAGAATTGCCAAGAAGCATGAGAGAAGCAAGGAATATGTGGCCTCCAATTAGGATTTGATTGTCCTTACTTATCTTGGAAGTCAACATTTGAGATCCCGGGGAGTGAACAGTGATCTGATTGCTTAGTGGAACCACAACTAGGTTGTTTGTTGTGGCAAAGGTCTTTGACACAAAAGAATGTGATTCTCCGGTATCAAACAACACTTTAGCTGGAATAGAGTTTACGGGAAATGTACCGAGAACGACGTCAGGAGCTTCCTCAGCTTTGTCGATCTTGACATGATTCACCCTTGCGGTCCTCCCGACAGGCCTGTTGTTGGAGTTGAAGGCCTTAGGCGGGGGAGCGCGCACCATTGCCTAGTTTGTGTTAGGATGAGGTGGTGGTGGAGGTAGCTGCCTCTGCGTGCACTTGTCGGCGTAGTGCCCCGTCTGCTTGCACTTGTAGCATGTGAAACCACGAGGAGGCCCTGGCCTTGGCTGCCCCATCGAAGCCCTTGGATCATGCAGCTGAGCAGGGTTGGGTGGGCGGGGAGCAAAGCCTGGAGAAGTTTGGGCATATGGAGCCCGAGTGACAGCACCATTTGGTACCCAGATGCGACGCTTCTGCGGAGGGGTGGTCATGTTGGAGGAGGAACCACCCTCACGCGAGTGCTTGCGAGACTCCTCGAATGCCTTGCGCCCATTTTCTTCATTGAGCGCGGTGTTAACGAGATCCTCGAAGCTGTTGGCCTTGACATTGGTGAGGGCATACTTGAGTTCCGGGTTAAAGCCTCTGCGGAACCTTGCCATCTTCTTAGCTTCAGTGGACACCTCATCTCCAGCGTATCGAGCGAGGCGATTGAACTCACTCTGATACCCGATGACGTCCAACTTGCCCTGCTTGAGAGAGCAAAACTCTTCACGCATTCTTTCCATGAGACCATCTGGAATGTGGTTCTTCAGGAAGGCTTCCTTGAAACAATCCCACGTGACTGGCATGCCAGTTCTCATGGCCTGGAAGTTTTCCCACCAAGTAGCTGCCTGACCCTTCAGCAGATAGGAGGCATACTTGACCTTGTCTTCTTCAGCTACGTGTGCAATCTCCAGAGCCTTGGCTATCTCACGGATCCAGTCATCAGCGCCAGAGGCTCACGTGTGGCCACGAAAGCTCTTGGGCCCAGACTGAGAAACTCCTTGATGCTGACTCGTGGAGCTGTCTGGTTGATGTGCTGATTAGCCTGAAACTGGGCCATCTGCGTCATGACTTGGGTCATCTGAGTCAACAGCTCCGCGATTGGCGGTGGCTCAGGCGTGTTGTTCTTTGTTGGCGGCATCCTGAATGGAAATGCATTTTAGCACAACAATAGAAAAGGATAGACTTGGCAACCGAAAGAGAGATTATTCCGACGCATGAATAGACAACCACAAGGTTCACCATCACATGTTCAAATACATCAGAATATCCAATACACCATAAATGGTTCGAATGCCAAAGGATAACTAAACATAGCTAAGAATGGATACATCGGTACTCCCATGCTCATCACGCAGGACGGCGGCTAGGAGTACGGCGAGAGGTACGGTGAGGAGCACGCCCACGAAAGTAGGTGGAGCGACGATCCACGTAGATCTGACGTGGTCTGAGACCGACTCTAGGCGTGGTGAAGTACATAGCGTCGACTCCCTGTGCTCCAAAGCGGGGAATCCCAGTGTAACCAGCACCAAGGTTAAGGAGTGGACCTCTGATCGGCTCGTAACCTCCAGCATCTGGCAGACGACGCCCAACTGGCTGATCGAAACGTGCAAAGCGCTCATCTCCAACAAAGTCTGTGGTGTAAGTCGCCAGACGAGCCAAAGCAAGGTAAAGCTGCTCTCTGACTGAAGCCAACTCCTGAGATAGTGTGCGGGCAACTGCGTCACTGTGTTTCACAAACTGAGCGGTGGTGTGCAGCATGGAGTTATCATGCTCGTAAACATCCAAGTTGTCGTAGAGAGTGAAGTGAGCTCCCTCCGAAGTGATGTAACCACGGGGGATGTGGCGATAGATGGAATCGTCAAATCCTCAGTAGTCAGCACGAACGACGGTGAGGCTCACATAAGCTGCCTGCTGCACAGCCATATCCACTGTGGAACCCACTGCCTCGTAGCGGTGGACTATGCTCATGCCATCATCTGACAGAATGTAGACGATAGCCTGGTAGTAGGTCTGCTCAAACTCTCGCTGCTGCTCGTAGACCTGGTACTCTGGTGCCCAACGGAACCCCAGAAAAGTGACCATGTCTCTCAGCATCTCCGGATAACCGGCAGTGCTCTCGCAACGAGTCATACGAACCACCTGCGGGTAGAACCTGAGATCCATCTGCAGATGATCGGGGAAGCTTTGATTAGACGCCGGTAGAAAAACTGGAGTGGCAAGCAACAACAAGGTTCCAACGGACGAAAAGGATCTTGAGAAGAACAGGATATCGAAGCAACATTTGGGAAACACGAGACCAAACACTCCTGAGGTACTACGGAAAACCCATCCGGGCTTCTAAAGGATCAATATCTACTGCTTAAGGAATAGAGGATCTGCTTCCGGGGCTTATGTGCCTCCGTTCTCAATCGTGAGTAGGCAACATGATAAATCATGTCACAACCACCTCCATTCCTATGGTCTAGTAGATATAACCATCCTAGAGAAACCAGGATACGTGAAATCCTAACTTGAAAGTTTAGATGAGAAGAGAAAACAACGTTGCACTTCCTTACCAGAAAAGGGAGGGTGGGTGGGGAAAGAAATAAAAGAACAGAATTCCTACTCTCATGTTCCATTTTTCCCTATATAGCTACAAAATAATTTCTAGACTCAACTGCGACCAGTAAAAGGGATCCTACAGGCAGACAGGCTCTGATACCATTTGTCGCACCCGGACTTTTAGAGGATACTCACAGCCCGCTAAACAGTAGATAAATGGCTTACGGGGCCTACCTGCACCCGCATCTCAATATGAGTAGGCCAACACGTAAACGTGTGACAACCATCCTCTACTATTCATCGTCTGTGAAACCATACAATAGAAATCCGAATACTTCCATTGACGTACTTCATCACATACACACATGGTACGTCAACGGCATTTGAACAAGTGATATCACAACAAATCTCTAAGACACAAAGAAATAGAAATAAGTGGCAAAAGCTCTCACTAGAGCAGAGATAGCAACTACAGTCATGCAGAGGACACATGTCCCAACAAGTCATCATTACATCACAGCGGAAGCATCCAAAGTGTCTGAGTACAGACAAGATCCAAATAGGCCTAAGAGGCCGGAAACGAAAGAACGGAGCCCATCCACGAAGTCACGGATCCTGCTCGGGTCCGCTATCTACTCGTCAGCAGCCTCGTCATACTCCACGTAGTAGCCACCATGGGGATCCTCGGAAACGTAGTCTGCAGAACACGCAGCCCCAAAGGGGTCAGTACAGACGAGTACTGGCAAGCAAGACGCACAAGATACCAAAGTGTACCCGGCAACACCAAGTACATATGCTTTGGGTTCAACGGAAGATAGGTGATACAAAGATGCGGCAGCAGGCTGCCCTAACCAACTACAGAGACACGCTACAACATCCGGCTAAAAGAAAGGGATAAGATAGCGCATCGGAACCAACTACCACTAACCTCAAACAAACCCATCCTGGATCTCGCCCTTTATCCAAAGAAGCAATCCGAGGATAACCCACACAGTTGGATTAATGAAGGTTCAAGTTATTGTGTCAATGAGCCTATTACTAGTCAAATTAGTATTAATTAGGTGTAAGTTGTCTAATCCTTGTTAGCCAGCCCTATCACCAAGTCATCCATAACCGCGGACAACACGGCTTCTCGAGAAGATTTAACCCTGCAGGGATGCACCAATTTGGCCGTACACGTAAGAATAACCCGCCAGACGGGGATCAAACCCACCAAGAAGGCCACTCAACACAACCCAACTCTTGTTCGCATCAAGCCCAAAGAACCCCGTGCAGTTGAGCGCACAGCTAATCAAGCCCCACGAAGAAAAGGGGACCCTCATAGCACTCTAAGAACGTGTCGCCCTAAATGCCGACTACAAAAGTTACCACCCCGGCGCCAAGGGTTCGCACCTGCATATGCATGCGGCAAATGGAAAACCCGAACTAAATGAGGCGATTTGGACGAGATGCGAATCGAATCAAAGTTGAGGGGGGGCGCCCATACACGCTTCCCACATGCGGTTAGCGCGCTCACCATGGATCTAGAGGACAAGAACTTTTCCTGAGTTCGACACTAGCAGGCCTCAAAACCATACCCGGCCTCCTGCCGGTGCCTTATCATCAAATTAGCATTACCTCATACATTAACAGGTTGTTGTTTAAACATCGAGCCCCCAGAACATAATAAATATGGTAAAAGAAATAACAGACATCAGACTCGAGCATAAACAACCCTAAGCATGCTAGTAAGACACAGGCAACAAGCAACAGGGTTATAGGTGTGGAGGTGAGGCTATATCAGGGTTACAGGATAACATGTGATAGGATCGGAACACAAGCAACGAATCTTAAGGCTATCAGAATAGACAACGGAAAGTATCGGTATCCAGTGTGGAAAGGACACAATGGTTCAGGTGAGTGAATACTTGCCTGCAAACTCAGTAGCCTGGTACTGGGCTAACTCCTCTGAAGTAGTGTCGTAAACCTCGTCTGTCTCAACGTCGTCGTCTATTCGAGAAGAAGCTAACAAACAATGCAGAGATACAAACAATCAATAACATGGCATAATGCCCAAACATGGGATGATGCATGACAATTTAATTGATGCATCAATGATAAGCTAGTTGACATGGTAAACATATTTAATTGGGCCCATATGCAATTTAGGTTGCATATAGAAAGGCCCAAGAATTAAAGTTGAATTAAGTGATCTACAAATAACCATCATGTGAAAGTTGATTAGAATGATGCATGGATGATGAAAACAATAAGAAAACAACAATAGCTTCAATTTGAAATGTTGTTTACCAAGTTTGGAATTTTATTTATTAAGTTATGAAATTTGGCTTCTTAAATGAGTTACACAAGCATTTGTTGTTTTCACCAATTTTAATTGTTCAAAATAGATGACAAAATTCATATTTGGAAAGAACACAAAATTTTAGATGGAATACATATTTCATTTGTTGAAAAAGGAATTTAAATGAATTAGTTATGAATTAAACAAGTTTGAACAAGATTTAAATGGCTTTAATTCAAGTATAAAATTATTTGAATTTTATTTGTTCAAAACATTAAATAAAATTCATATTTGAAAAGATTACATTTTTCTGGTTTGAAAACATGTTTTACAAATTAAATTTGAGTTTAATTTGAATTAGTTATGATTTAAACAATTTTAAATGAATTAGATGAAGTACAGAAAATAATATAATTTTTAATTATTCAAAACATTAAACAGATGGCATATTTGAAAATTTTAAGAAATTTTGTATGGAAAACATATTTCATTTACCCAATTTGGATTTGAAATTCAAAAGATAATTGAATTTGAAAAACAGGGGCTATTCTGTGATTTTAAAAGTCTTAGTTTTATTCCAGGGGCTTAGGTGCAAGATAGAGTTTTCAAAAAGGCCCCTGGGACATCTTCTACGCAGGGCAGAGCAGCCCTGGGTCACTGGCCAGTGGGCCAGCGCCCAGCTGGCGCCTGCGTGGACGCGCGTGGAAGCTGGCGTGGCCACCACTGTCAATGACAGGTGGGGCCCGCTTGCGCGCGTGGCAAAGCGAAACAAAAGGTGGGTTTTATTCCGCTGCGGGGAGGGATCGAACCCGCGTCGCGGGCGTGCGCGTGTGTGCCTCTGGCCACTGCGCTGCGCTGCGATTCGTGACAGAACAGGGGCTTGGGGGGTATGAGGTGGATCTGGCTTGTTTAACTGAAACTGAACAAAAAGTTCAGTCTTTCTGAACTTGTCGACGGCGGAGGGGAACGGCGCGGCAGAAACAGCGCGGCGACCATGAACTGGCGGCGCTGGGCGTGCGTGCGTGTGTGTTAGGGTACCAGGAAGGGTGTGGCGTGCGTGCGTGTGCTTGGACTGCCAGGAAACGCACGGGAGCGTGCTCGACTACGGCCATGGCGGCACGGTGGCGCTCGGGTTCAGAAGGCCACCACGACGGACGGCGCTACAGGGCGAGCTTTCGTCGGGGATTGGAAGGGGGCCTCACCGGGAGTGTGTTGACGTAGCCGTTCAGTCACCGCGAGGACGGGGACGACGGAGGAGCGGCGAGGTTCAGTTCGGCCCGTGGGGAAGAAGAAGATGGTGTGGCTGATCTGGGGCTCCGATGCACGATCCGAGGCGACGAGGAGGTAGACATGGTCGAGGTCGTCGTTCCCGTGTGGTCAGCCGAGCCCAAGCTACTCCATGGCGGCGTGGCGACGATGGTGCCCTTCCCTGTTGCTCTCGAGGTTTTCAGAAGAGAGAAAAGGGGGGAAACAGAGAGGAGAGGAGGTGATGGTGGCGCGAGGAAGGAAAAGAGAGGAGGGTTAGGGTTTCGGGTGTGCCCTCGGGTAGATAAAGGTGGAGGGAGGAGCAGGTGGAGGGCGCGGTGGTGCGCTGCTGCGTCAGCGGCTGCGTCATCGTACGGAGAAAGAAGAAGAGGGAGGCGGGCCGCGCGCGCTGGCTGGGGTGGAAGATGGGCTGGGCTGGCCCAGCTGGCTGGCCTGGTCTGCCTCCCCCAGCCCGTTTTTCTGTTTTTATTTCTTTTTCTCTTTCTTTTTTTTTTGCAGAAAATAAAAGAGAATAAAGAAAGGGTTTTTGGGTTTCAAAAATTTTGGTGGTAATTTTTTATAGATTCCTTATTGCAAAAGCCCAGTGGTGCAAACTTTTATTTTCCAAAATTTTAAATTTGGCTGCTGTTTGAAATTCAAATGGATTTGAGTGAAATTTGCAATAATTGAATTATTGAAAAATTAAGCAAGTTAATAGTATGAAAATTCAAGTTTATTGGAAACAAATAAATGGTTTGATTTGAATGTTTTATTTGGAAAGGTTGTAACAGAACAAGTATGAAACATAATGGTTTGAAATTTGATTTGAAATTCAAATATGAAACACATACCACCTGCAATGCTTATGATGACATGATGCAAAACATAAATTAAACAAGGAGCAAGCATTATAATGGTGTTTTTCATACTTGGGATGTTACATTGACTTCGCGGAGGCCTTTGTCAGCAACTTCACCAGCACCTACAGAAGGCCGAATAGGCCGTAGCAGCTATCCGCCTGCAGGCAGCGGGAAGAGGAGACGGATCGAGAGTATCTTACTCGGTGGAGCACACTGAGGAACACCTGTGAAGGTGTGAACGAGGCACAGGCCATCACTTGGTTTGCGCAAGGTTGCAGGCATGGCAGCATGCTGTGGCAAAGGCTGCAGAGAGAGATGCCGAGTACTCTCGCTGAGACTATCCGGATTGCGGATCAGTACGCACTCGGCGACCCGACTCAGCCTCTTCTTGATGCTGCTGAGCCAAGAAGGAACTACAACATCAACACCAGCAAGCGCAACGAGTTCCGCAACAAGCGCAGAGGTGACCGGATTGATACCCGGTACGACCCAGAGGAGGTGAATGCTGTGGCTACCGGAGCTTGGAGTAGCCAGAGGCTGAAAACTGCTGGAGCCCCGTATGGGCAGAACCAGAATCAGGGCCAAGGTAACAAGAAGCCGTACAGCGCTTCCCAGCAGGGTAGCGGCAACTCGGGTCCGGCGCCAAACTTTGTGTTCAAGGACATGAAGGATGGCCCATGCAGTTTCCACACTCGGCATCCCGCAAGACCCGCCAACCACACTACTCGGCAGTGCAGTTGGTGGGAAGAGATCAAGAACGAGGGCCTGCCTCCTCCTCCTCCTCCTCTGCCAGCCGCAAACGCCGCAGTGCAACCTGCTCGTGCACCCGCTGCTCGGCCTCCAGCCTTCCCGAGAAGATAAAATGTGAACCAGGTGGCTTTAGGAGCCAACCGCCACTTCAACAACGATGGCTACCGCAACAACAACAACAACAACAACAGCTACTACACCCGCAACAAGAACAGAGGCAACAACAACAACAACAACCAAGGTAACAACAACAACGGCAACAATGGTGGCGGAGATCGCAACCGGTACCAAGAGCATCACGAGAGCTACATGATCTTCACCTCTGAGCCCGTGGACAAGCAGTCTCAGCACAGGCGTGCCATGGAGGTCAATGTTGTGATCCCTGCAGTTCCTCACTACATGCACTGGTGCAACCAGGAGATCACGTGGTCCAGAGCGGATCATCCTAAAGTGATGCCCAATCCGGGTAGCTATGCCCTAGTGCTGGATCGAACTTTCTTGGGTCCCGAGAAGAACGTGAGGTTCAGCAAGGTACTGATCGACAACGGCAGCAGCATCAACATTGTGTACAGAGACACGCTGGAGAAGCTTGGTTTGGCCGAGAACATGTTGCTACCCAGCAAGACCACGTTCCATGGCATCGTGCCGGGGGTCTCTTGAAACCCGATTGGCAGAGTATGGATAGATGTGCTATTCGGCACCAGGGAGAACTGCCGCACAGAGAGCCTGCAGTTCGAGGTGGTTGACCACCAGAGCCCCTACCACGCCCTACTCGGCAGGCCTGCTCTGAGCAAGTTCATGGCTTCTACTCACACTGCATATCTGAAGATGAAGATCCCTGGTCCCAATGGCGTGATTACCATCTCTGGTGATTACAAGAAGTCCATGGAGTGTGCCTCTGCTGGTTCCCAGTTGGCGGAGTCGATGGTGATTGCTGCCGAGAAGAGGAAGATACATAAGGTGGTGGCTATGGCGCAAGCAGCACAAGGTGGTGCACCTGGGATGCCGAGTTCCCAGCACGGGACGGCTTTCCAAGCATCCCATGAGACGAAAAAGGTCCAGGTTGATCCTGAGTTCCCCGACCGTGTTGCCATCATTGGCTCAGGTTTGGCGGAGAAATAGGAAAGCGCGCTCATCCACTTCCTCTGTGAGAATCGGGACGTTTTCGCCTGGTCCAATGAGGATTTACCGGGTGTCCCGAGGGAGTTGGTTGAGCACTCGCTACATGTGCGTCCTGACGCCAAACCAGTGAAGCAGGCTATGCGCCGTTTCGGAGATGAGAGAAGGAAGGCCATTGGTGATCAGATCACCAAGCTGCTGATAAGCAATTTCATCATGGAGGTGCTGCATCCGGATTGGCTAGCCAACCCGGTCATGGTCGAGAAGAAACAGGAGGATCCCAAAGCCGCTACCGCATGGCGCATGTGCGTCGACTACACCGACTTGAACAAGGCATGCCCCAAGGATCCATTTCCGCTACCCCGCATCGATCAGGTGATCGATTCCACTGCTGATTGTGAGTTGTTGTCTTTCATAGATGCCTACTCTGGTTTTCATCAGATAGCACTCAACCCTGCTGATCAAATAAAGACTGCTTTCATTACCCCGTACGGGGCTTATTGCTATCGTGTCATGTGTTTCGGGTTGCGAAATGCGGGTGCTACTTATCAGAGATGCATGCAGAAATGCTTGCACGATCAGCTCGGCAAGAATGTGCGGGTGTACGTAGATGACATTGTCATCAAATCGAATAAAACACATACTCTGCTTGCCGATCTTGAGGAAACTTTCGCTAACTTGTGCAAGTATAAGATGAAGCTAAACCCGAGTAAATGCACATTTGGCGTCCCGGCTGGCAAGCTACTCGGTTTCTTAGTATCCAGTCGGGGCATTGAGGCCAATCCTTCAAAGATAAAAGCTATTGAGAGCATGTCTTTGCCGAGATCCTTGAAGGATGTGCGAAAATTCACCGGTTGCTTGGCATCTCTGAGTCGCTTCTTGGGAAGAATGGGCGAGAAGGCCTTGCCTTTGTACCAATTGATGAAGAAAAGCGACAAGTTCGTCTGGACGCTGCAAGCGGATGTGGCATTCAATGAACTGAAGGCAATGCTAGGTAGCGCTCCCATCCTGGCTAGTCCGCTACCCAAGGAGCCAATGCTGCTATACATTGCGGCTACCAATCGAGTGGTAAGCGTGGTAATTGTGGTGGAGCGAGAAGAGGAAGGCAAAAGTGTGCAGCGGCCAGTATATTATCTCAGTGAGGTGCTGTCCAGCTCCAAGCAGAACTACCCGCACTACCAGAAGATGACTTACGGTGTGTACCTGGGCGCCAAGAAGCTGAAGCACTACTTCCAAGAACACCCCATCACAGTGGTGAGCTCAGCTCCCATCTCGGATATCATGGGCAACAAGGAAGCGAGTGGCAGAGTAGCCAAGTGGGCAATCGAGCTGGCCGTGTACGCTCCCACGTATGCGAGAAGAGAAGCCATCAAGTCTCAGATACTGGTAGAATTTCTGGTGGATTGGGCTGAGGTGCAATATGAGCCTCCCACTCCGGTATCCAACTACTGGAAGATGCACTTTGATGGCTCCAAGATGAAGGAAGGCCTTGGTGCTGGCGTAGTGCTTACGTCACCCAAGCGAGATCAACTCAAGTATGTGTTGCAGATTCACTTCAAGGCATCCAACAATGTTGCAGAGTACGAGGCTGTGGTACATGGATTGAAGGTAGCAAAGGAAGTCGGTGTGCAGCGCATCATATGCTATGGTGACTCGGATCTCGTTGTGCAGCAAGTTTCTGGCACTTGGGATGCTCTGGATGCCAACATGGCATCATACCGCTTCTTGGTCCAAACTATGACAGGATTCTTTGAAGGTTGCGAGTTCCAACACATACACCGAGCAGAGAATGAAGCAGCTGATGAGCTGTCCAAGTTGGGATCTTCTCGGCAATACATCCCGGCTGGGATTGCCTTGGAGCATTTAAGGAATCCATCCATCAAGCCATCCCCCAACTCGGAGTCCATTTTCGTTCCTTCTCTGCCTAATGAAGAAGTAGTTCCAATGGAGATTGACTGGGAAGGTGCAAAAGGAGACCCGGGGACTGCCGTCTCCATCCCGGGGACTGGCGCCTGCAACCCGGGGACTGCCCCTCTCTACTCGGGGACTGCTCCTCCTTACTCGGGGACTGCTCCTCCTTACTCGGGGACTGCCACCCTCAGCTCGAGGACTGTCGCATTCCTTGAGGAAGTTCTTGCCAATCCCTCAGGACTTCAAAGAAGTGCTCCCAACTCTAAAGAGCAGTCAGTGGTGCCTGTTCCAATGGAAGTGGACGAACCAGTGTTTCCCACACGGGAGACACCGAGTTGGGCCATGCCCATATTATCCTTTCTAAAGGACGGCACCCTGCCAGAAGATGAACTTACTGCGAGGCAGATCCAGAGAAGATCCAAGGGCTACACAATCTTCAGAGAAGTGCTGCACAAAAGAAGTGCCACTGGCGTATTGCAACGTTGTGTGGAACCAGAAGAAGGAGAAGAAATTCTGGTGGAGATACACCAAGGGGAGTGCGGGCATCACGCCTCTTCTCGGGCTCTAGTCAAGAAGGCTTTTCAGCATGGCTTCTTCTGGCTCACTGCTTTGAAGCAAGCTGAAGATATTGTGAGAAAGTGCAACGGCTGCCAGAGATTCGCAAGTAAGATCCACATGCCTGCTTCCGAGCTGAAAACAATTCCCATCACTTGGCCATTTGCTGTTTGGTGTCTGGATATGGTTGGTCCTTTCAAACCGGCTAGAGGCAACATGACACACATTCTGGTCATGGTTGATAAATTCACCAAGTGGATTGAAGTGAAGCCTATTCGGAAGTGTGATGGAGCTACTGCTGTGAGTTTCCTGAAGGATGTGATCCTGAGATACGGATACCCGCACAGCATCATCACAGATAACGGCACTAACTTTGCTGAGGGAGCCATGGTGAGATTCTGCAGAGATAAGCACATCCGACTAGATGTCGCGTCTGTCGCGCATCCCGCATCCAATGGGCAGGTGGAAAGAGAAAATGGCATGGTGCTTGCGGGCATAAAGCCAAGGCTGATTGATCCGCTGCTGAAAACACCAGGGTGTTGGCTAGACGAGTTGCCAGCGGTGTTGTGGAGTCTAAGGACTACCCCTAACCGGTCAACCGGCTACACGCCATTCTTCTTGGTTTACGGGGCTGAGGCCGTGTTGCCAATCGACCTAGAGCATGACTCCCCCCGAGTAACCCTCTACACTGAGGCGGAGGCGAGAGAAGCTCGAGAAGACGACGTTGACCTGCTAGAAGAAGCAAGAGAGCTTACTCTGTCACGTTCAGCTGTTTACCAGCAAAACCTGAGGCGCTATCATAGCCGAAAAGTGAACCCAAGGTGATGGAGGGATGATAACCCGGTAGCCCAACGCCAAGGTGTAACTCGGCCCAAAGGACGCTGCGCAAAGACCCGGTTAGAATAAAGGAGCTTCTAGAAGGCCCAAGATCGTAGGCCTGGTAACCCGGATTGTGGGTTCCGGTAAGGAAGTTTAGGGTTTTGTAAGCAGTGTTCGGGTAGGACTCAGAGTACGCCTTGGAGAACAGGCTAGGGATCCGGATGCTTTATAAGCCGGCCCCTAAGTTAGGTTTAGGGGGCCAAGAGTTCGAGCAATATCGCTAGGTATCGAGTATCCAGTGTAACACGAGAGTTGAGATTAATATATCGAGATCGGAGACTCGGCGACTTGCTTGCCGGCTACCGGATTGCATATCATCATGCTTTCCTCTGAGCTAAACCCTCTCCCAAACACCAGTGTCGTCTTGCCCCAAGATAAGTTACCCCCGGTAACGTCTGCCGTGATTATCCCACGACAGTTGGCGCCCACCGTGGGGCCTGCGTCCAAAGGTGTTTACATCACGGGAGAAGCTCGGAAGAACATGGAGAATCTTGTCATCGGCGAGATCTACACCGACCGCGAAGGAGAGGAGATGGTGGACGATTCCGGCTGGGGGCCAGAGTCGGATCACCTCGAATCCGGATCTATCGTGACAATCGGCCGGATCAACGTCTTCATCGGTATGGTACGTACTTCCGGTTCGATCCCTGATGACTTTGGATTTGATTCTGTGTCAGGGGAGGCCACCCACATTCAATCAGATGGAGAAGAATCAGTTGGGACGACTGATCCAACAGAAGAACCCACCACGAAGAGGGAACAGCCGGAGGAGCCGGCATGGACCCCGCGTGGCTGGGTCGAGAAAGAAGATGGTACCGAGTCTATCCTGCATCTGCTAGAGAATCGGTATGAGGAAAATACCAGCGAAGAGGAACAGTATGAATTCGCGCCAAGCATTGTGCGCCGGGTTGTGGTTTACACGGCTCCCGCGACCAATCTCAACCAGGAGAACGTGACCGCAGCCGCGGTCGGAGCAGCACAAGCATTGGCCCAGCAGCAAGGTCCGGCTAACGGGAACCCGGTTTTGGCCCGGGTTGACGGAGAGTCGGCATCGGTTACCAGTCAATCGGCGGAAAACGAGCTACACGCGAACACGTTTGGATTCCTAGCAAACCGGACACCAGGAGCGGGTCCTTCCAATCCACAGCACCCGGCCCTGTTCGACAACAATCTGATCCTAGATCCCACAGTTCTTGCCACCGTTATCACTCCAGAAAACGCGGCGGAACGTGTTAGGGACCTGGATGTAGCCGGTCGTGCTTTGGAGCAACAGAGAAGACAAGTAGAAGCAGAAAGGCAAGGGATGGCCACACGACAACGCGAGCTGGATGCACTGGAAACCCGGCTCCGAGAGGAAACGACTAGAATACATCAAAGGCACCAAACCAGATTACCAGCATTGGGAGGAGTCATAAACCCGGCTGCGCTATTCATCACGCCTCAGGATCAGCCGATCCCAGCGGCAAACCAAGGAACCGCCCCTCAGCCAACAACCGGAGGAGTACAACCAGTAGACACGCAGGCCGGGTTACCCGTACCACAGACTGGAGTTACTACCGGCAATGCTGTACCACCACCACCACCATCACGATTTCGCACACCAGCGGGTCATTACAACAACCCCATGGATAACGTGTACGCAGCAACACTCGCGTTAAACCAAATCCCCGTGAGAGAGTCACCCCACGCAGAGGAGACCCGGTGGGCGATAGATCTATTGCGTACCGCGGTGGCACAGCAAGTTAATTACCCGGATCACAGAAGTGGAATGCATGGGACGCCATATATCAGTCAGCAACGAGGCAACACCGGCAATATCCAGACAAGTTCAGCACGGCGGAGGGAAGAGCAGCAGCAAATGCCGCCTCCTCCCCGCGTTCAGGCAGTACCAGCAGCATCAGCAGCACAAGCTATCGTGGACAGTTCCAGAGCCAGGAGAGCCGCAGCCGGGTCTGCAGTGCATGGGCCACCAGCAGTCCCGCGTCCGGCCGCACCCCCTGCAGGATCACACGTTTCTCGAGTAAGGCCGGTCCCGACTAATCTTGCTGGGCCTAAGTGTCTGTCGGATAGCATCAGGGCTGAACCTTACCCGGAAAAATTCAAAGAACCAGGTAAAGTAGTGAACTATGAGCCGACTATGGATCTAGAAACATGGTTGAGCAGTTATGAGATGGCTATGTCAATTCTCAATGCGTCCGAGAATCTTCAAGCCAAGTTCATGTACTTGATGATGTCAGAAGGAGCAGCAAAGTTATGGTTCACCAATCTACCGGAAGGATCTATCAAGTCATGGGAGGAGTTGAAAACTGCGTTTATCAAGCACTTTCATGGGACGTGCAGAAAGTTATTCACTATTGATGACCTAGAACGATGCGTCCAGAAGAAGGGAGAGTCGGCGCGCAGCTGGGTGCGCCGGGTTATGGAAATACTTCATTCATCCACAGATATTCAGCCCAAGGATGCGTTACAAGCTATGGCAAAAACGTGCAAGTACACACCTTTAGTGCAAAAGTTAACCCGCATGAAATCTAGTCGAAATGCTTCAGAGGTTACGATGGGAGAACTGATGGATGCATGCAACAAACACGCTGCAACGGACACTACAGAAGAGGAAGTTGACGACAAAAAAGCAAAAGCGAACACAAGTAATAATGGAAGAGCCGACAATGGATCAGCAGCGGGTAATAACGGAAACAGCCTGAACAAGCGCCTGTTTGAGGGAGGCTCCGAGTTTGTCGCCAGCACAGAAGCCGGGTCTTCGAGACCCAGGGCAGAAGGAAATTTCAATACTGGAAATCACAATGGAGGAAACTATCAAGGGCCGCCAAGGCCGAGTAACAATTGGGACATCTTCAGAATGGCGTGCCCGAAACACAGCAGGAACGGTAGGCCGGCTAACCACTCCTTGGAGCAGTGCGCCGACCTACAGAGATGGAAGAACGAGGAAGTGAACAGAGCCATGCGAGGTGCAGGTCGGGGAGGAGGACCGGGTCCAGGTGGAAACCCGGGCAACGGCCCACCCCCAGCCGGTAACCCGGCAGCAGGAAATCAGGGTAACAACCAAGGGGGAGCCGGAGATTTCCAGGCTAACCCCAAGCAGTTGGGTCAATATCACGTGCACACTACAGGAAATTCTAACAAGGACAAAAAAATACTGAAGCAAGCGGTAAACTCGGTTTCCTCGGCTGTTCCGAGATACCTGAGGTGGTCAGAGAAGGATGTAACATGGAGCAGAAGAGATCACCCGGAAAGAATAGAACACCCGGGAGTCTTAGCATTAGTAGTTGCACCGCAGGTCAATGGGTATGAGCTGAAAAAGGTCCTGATGGATGGTGGAAGTAGCATCAATATCCTGTATTGGGAGACCTTTCTACGCATGGGTCTCAAGGAGTCTCAGCTACAGAAAAGTTCAACAATTTTTCATGGGATAGTGCCGGGTCACTCAGCGTGCCCCGAGGGAAAAATCGCATTGGAGGTAGCTTTCGGAGAGTCAAAGGACAATTATCGAGTTGAGTGGCTCACTTTCGAGGTGGTCAAGTTGCGCAGTCCTTATCACGCGCTGTTCGGAAGGCCGGCTTATGCTAAATTCATGGCCAGGCCGTGTTATGTGTATCTCCAGCAAAAAATCCCGGGTCCTAAGCAGACCATCACCATACATGGAAGCCGGGTTATAGCGGCAGAGTGCGATGAAGGAGACGCGGCAATGGCTGAGCAAGCTTGCAGAAAAGAGGAACTCAAGCATTACCGGTCTCAAGCGGACCCGGATGACAGAACAGCATTGAAAAGACCGAGTATGGAAGATGAAGGGGCAAATTTCAAGGCAGCACAAGACGCCAAGATGGTGGCTTTCATCGAGCATGATCCCTCCAAACAATCTGCCATAGGAGAAGAAATCGCACGATCGTTTACAACCACCCGCGTCACGGAAACGCCTCACCCGGATTGGCTAGCAAACCCGGCACTCATAGTAAAAAAGATCAACAAGTGGAGAATGTGTATCGATTACGTTGGTTTCGGACAGATCCCCAAGAAGAACTAAACAATGTAACGGGCAGCAGGTTTCAGACGCACTCTTTTCCTAGCCAGGGTACCTAAGGGGACTGGAGGGTTTTTAATGAGGCGGCCCGCTGACCCAAGCTTTCTCATATCAATAAAGAGATGGTTAAGCAATATATCTTCTTCACATGCGTTATCAAGTCTTATTCCTTTATGATCTTTGCTTCGCTTACAGGTAAGTATCGTTTATTGTTATCAGTACATCAGTTTCCTTAAGTATGTTGCATATATCTAGGTCTTGAGGGCTGATTGCTTGAATAGCACAGTTACAAACTCAAAGACCCGGCCTTGATGCCTATGAGTTATAAGGGCCGATTACTCGCAAACGAGTACGGCTGCAATCTTATAACCGGACAAAGGAGCCAAATTTTCTTGACTTTTCTTACTTAAGCTCGATGTGACTCGCACTAAAGTGGCATGATTTGCTCGCTTACGATTACAATCAGCCATGAAGCCCAATGGGACTTGCCTGACCATGTTTTCGTATAGATGTAACAACATGATATCCACGCGAAAGCCGGCTTATAGTACAAGATAGTCAAAAGGGTCATCTAAACCACAAGTTATGCAGAGTACAGGGCTAATAGCCGGAAACTCAACGTCTATTAAGCATAACTTCAATACCTATGTGAAACGGCTCTAGGTTCGGGCTTAGCGCAAGACAACTTGTTCTCTCTGGAAGACCACGTATCCCAGACTCGGAATTTCGGGCCTTGGGGACTGGGGATTTCGCGAAAAGAAACAAAATTTGCTTAGTCACTAAGCCCAAAAAACCCAAACATCCGGGTCTTGGGGACTTGGGGACTTAGAGAAAAGTCCCTGTCAAACCCACGAGACCCGGAAACCGAGTCTCACATATGGAACCATAAAGTAAGTCGGGAATAAACGAGCTTAAAGGCAGACGTGCATCAAGTCCATCCAAAGGCCACAAAAGGCTTTGAAGCGGTTAAAAGTTTTGCAATGTGTCTACATAATGCGATGGTAATATCAAAATGGCGCATACGAACTACCAAAAGAATATCTGCTTTTACAAAGGCATCGGGCAAACAAAGTATCAAGAGGACATCAGACAATAATCTACTCGGCCTCCCGGGTGGGGTTCACACCTCCAACCTTGTCCTCCGGGTCTTGATCATGAGTTTGCTCATTCAAAGCATTCGCGGCATCATCATCCTGAATTTCAGCATCAGGACGAACAGGTGGACGAACGGTTGGCGTAGAAGTAGTGGGTGTTGATTCCAAATCGGCCCCCTTCTTCGCAGCTTCCTCCCTTCGCCTGGATGAGCCAGCGTTCCATCTTTCCAGGATATCGAATGGCACGGGTGTATCTTCCATCACAGCCTTGCCCTTAGCATTGTATGGGGACATAAACTTATTCAAATCCATGCTGTCGGCAAGACTAGTCGCCGAATGTCGCACCTCAGCCTGCACGGCCTTGAAGTCCTTGGCCCCAAACCTTGTGCCATCCGCTTTGAACTCCGGAAACCCGGCTACCACCGTTGCCAGCTCAAATTTGGGAAAGTAAGCTTTAGCCAGCATAAAGGCCCAGGTCATGCCAATCCGGCATGATGAGCGCTTCCAGAGCTCAATCCATGCAGGAATAGTGGAGCATGCATGAATTAGGGTCTCCATACCCGGATACGATTCAGTCGGCCATTGAATGGCGTCCAGAACCCACTTAGTGTCGGCACAGAACCTACGGAGGACATTCCTCAAGTTCATTATCTTTTGAATATCATTTTCTAACGAGGGAGCAAGGTTGGAATCTGCAGGACATAACAAAAAGTTCACTTCAAAGTATTCCGGGTGTCACATATCAAGAAACAAAAAACCAAGACACGAACCGGTAAGAAGCAAAATCTCACCAACAAGGACACGATAAGTGTCGGAAATTTGAGCTGATAGTTCCTTCAGCGTAGCTTGGACGGTGGTGTATTTCTCTTTGTATTTTGTGACATCCTTTTTCAAGGTTGCCACCTCAGCTTCAAGCGCCTCTCTTAGCTTAACCTCAGTGTCCAGGAGTTGATTGGTCTTGGCCAAAATCTCCCCGGACTGAGATGCGTGCGCCTAGAGATATGGAAAGTTAAAAACTAATCGGATATTGCAGTCAGCCGAGTATTGAAAGAAGTACCGAGTGTAACTTTGACAAATTAGACTCGGAACTTGGGGACTAGATGGATGTTATTAGATATCAAGTAACGATTACCTGGTGCTCCATTGCCAGACGCTCCAACATACTTCTCTCTGAGGCCTTCATAGCAAGGAGAGCGCTCATCATCTGATCGAAAGTATCGTTGCCCAGTTTGGAAGATCCGGGATTTTTGAGACTCGGAGAAGGAGCTCTCGTCTTGGTGGGAGAAGGTATCTGGGTCGTCCGAGTATCGGAGTCTGGTGCTCCTTCTCCCGTGCCCAAGGCTGTAGCTTCATCCTCCTCGTGTGCGTGCGAGGCTATTGGATACTCGGCTTCTTGATCGGCCGGGTTTATTAGTGGCACTTGTTCTTCTCCGCCAGCTGCGGTAGTCATATCATCAAACGGGTTCTCCTTACCCGGGTCATCAGTTTCCATGTTTTCTTGGTCGCTGATGGTGACCGTGGCTCTATGAGCAGTATAGATAAGCAGTTAGTATACGACTGGGGAAAGATTGTGGAAAGGCGATAGAGCATAAGGAGAAGAACCTTACCCGGGATTCACCACGTAATCCGAGGGGAGCTCACTGCTAGACCCAGACGAAGCTGAAAATGCCAAAGCAAGTAAGATGTGGAGCTACTCTACTAAGGGGTATACTGGAAAAAATTTGATATTCAAGAAAGGATTAGGTGAGTACCAGCGCGTCGAGCCGGAGACGACGAAATACCCGGATTAAGAGCGGCATCACCCGGAAAATTCCGAGTCATTCTGCGCTTGGTCATGGGCGATTCCTTCAGGTACGACCAGCGGGATAACTCCAGGTTTAGCTCGCGCATGTTATCAAATGAATATGGTTTAGAGGTGAGGAAACGGTATGGAACCTTGAAGACGACCCCTCGGGGTTTTCTCTTTGTTCCGGCCTTGATCGTCGGCTCAGCTTCATCTTCGTCGCTTGCGGATTCTACCTTGCCTTCAGTTCCTTCTTCTTCGTCCTTGTCCTCTTGTTCTAAAAATTATCAAGGTTTACAGTCGGAAAATGAAGAAAGAGCAACAACGAGCTCAAAGAAACTAAGTGAAACTCGGAATGTACCTTCATCCGAGTTAACGGTGTCTTCTTTCTCCTCTGGGCTTTCAGAGTTAGGGGGGTTTCAATCTTTCAAAAGACATCATCGGCCTGAGATGAAGATATAAGAATGAGGGTTAACAGCTATATCAAGTGGAAAGTGTGAAGGTAAAAATATGGAAGCCGGATCTTTACCTCAGGGGCCGGGTTCTCACGCGTAAAGGGCTGTAACCCGGCTATATTCCGGATTACCTCCAACTTCTCTGTCAAGAAGCCCTTGATAGTCTTGTTGGTGTCACCAGCTGCAAAGCTGTGGGTGGAGTATCGGAGCGCGTCTGTGGTGTGCCCCGAGTACTCGCACATTAACTTTTTGCGGATGGAATTGGGTTGGATCCGGAAATCAACCCAAGTTTTCACCAGGTTAAGCCCAATGAGACCTTGGGCCGAAAGGATAGCAATTTTATCCAACAAAGGTTGGATTGCCACCCTGTCTGAGTCAGGGGCAAAAGCGTTGAAGGTCTCGGAGATATCGAGGAGGCCCTCCGAGTAACCCGGCAGCTTCTTTTCGCCGGGTGGGGAGGTGTCTCGGCAGTAAAAGTATGAGAGTTGCCAGTGTTTGACGTGGGAATTGAGTGTGAGAGGTGGCATGGGAGAATTTTTGCGACGCTGGATAGAGACCCCGCCGCAAGCAAGAAGTGCTCCGTCACCGCTTTCGCGGCACGGCTTGCACTGGAAAAGTTCAATGAAGAGAGCCAAACTTGGCGGAGTGCACAAGTATGACTCGGATAAAACAACGAAATGGGTAATATTCAACATAGAGTTAGGCCCTATGTCAAATACCCGGAGGCCATAGTGGCTCAGAACATCTCGAAAGAAGGGGTGACCCGGAGGACGGAACCCCCGGGTCACGTGTTCAACGAAGCAGATCACCTCGCCGTCGGCAGGCGTGGGCCGGGTCTCATCACCCGGCACCCTCCAATGGATATCTTTTTGAGAAGGGAGAATCCCTAACTCGGCCAGCTCTTCTAACTTGGCCTTCGCAACAGTAGATCACGCCCAGTTGGCGGATATGAAGTTGGTGGTCTTAGCCTTGGCTGGTGGTTTCCCCTGCTTCTTGGGAGCCATGGGATTGACCTGCAAAGCACAATATAAAAAGGTACAAGGAGTAAGACCCGGAAACCATGAGCTATCCGAGTATTTGCAAGCGATATCAAGAAAACATAAGAGCTAAGAATGGTCCGGGTATCATTCTACGGAGCAAAGACTACAAATTATCCGGGTATCGGGTATCATTATAGAAACTACTGGATACTTACGTATTGAAAAATGTTTGAGGAGGACGGATGATTGTCCATGTATCTACTGCAAGCAAAAGAACCGGAAGAAGAGTATTTTCCGGGTGTCAATGACATGCGCGGAAAATTGGGACGAAATGGATCTAGCTTGGAAAACTTGCGGGCGATTCTACGGAGAAATTAATGGTTAATGATGATAGGAGAGCGATGTGTGACCATCAATCAAGCTATTGGAGGAATTAGCAAGCATCTAAGCGACCTAATCCGGCGCGACAAGGAAAATGGCCCGCGGGTTGACCTAGATCCAATCTAGAGTAAATCGAAAAATTGCGAGGTTGGATTGATGGATACAAGGAACTTACTGGAGGAGATTGAAGTGAAGCCCGGCGGAGGCAAATAGCACAATCCTGGTGCCCCTTAGCGATTCCCAGCGGGCAGGACAGGGGCGCGGTGGCGGATCTTGGCGGCGGCGTGGGGCGAGCCGTGGCGGAGCGTAGCCGGCGGCGGATTGGCTTCGGTGACGCGCGCGAGGTCTCCGTGGCGGTGCTCTGCGAGCTTGAGAGCGGGAGTGAAGAGAAGGAGGAAAAGGGGTCAATGAGCCGTTGGGGTTAGGTTAACCCCTAATTACCTATTTATAAGGGTGCGGGCGGGTAAACCTAGTCCAACGGGCGGGAACCGAAAATTTCGGAATAACGGCTATCTGCCCGGATTTTGTGAGATATGCTTTAAGTGCTGGACGAGATATCCGGACAGAGACAAGGAGGGGATCTTCTCCGCAATATCAGGATCAGTTATCGAGTAAAGTAAGCCGGATCTTTGGCATTCTTATCAGAGCGTTGACCCGGAAAGAGTAAAGAAGGACCTAGAGAAAGCCGGGTTACTAAATGGCCACCTTGGAGTTAGGCCTAGCTGCTTATCAAAGCACCTTAACCCGGCCTCTTTGGATTTGTACGTCTGATATTTTTACAGGGAATAGCAAGCGCTTCAAGGAGGATCCCGTGAAGCCCAGGCTATTCTGGGGACTACTGATGGAGGGATGATAACCCGGTAGCCCAACGCCAAGGTGTAACTCGGCCCAAAGGACGCTGCACAAAGACCCGGTTAGAATAAAGGAGCCTCTAGAAGGCCCAAGATCGTAGGCCTGGTAACCCGGATTGTGGGTTCCGGTAAGGAAGTTTAGGGTTTTGTAAGCAGTGTTCGGGTAGGACTCAGAGTACGCCTTGGAGAACAGGCTAGGGATCCGGATGCTTTATAAGCCGGCCCCTAAGTTAGGTTTAGGGGGCCAAGAGTTCGAGCAATATCGCTAGGTATCGAGTATCCAGTGTAACACGAGAGTTGAGATTAATATATCGAGATCGGAGACTCGGTGACTTGCTTGCCGGCTACCGGATTGCATATCATCATGTTTTCCTCTGAGCTAAACCCTCTCCCAAACACCAGTGTCGTCTTGCCCCAAGATAAGTTACCCCCGGTAACGTCTGCCGTGATTATCCCACGACACAAGGGTTTTCCGAGAAGGAGACATGGTCCTTAGGCTTGTGCAGCGCACAGTCGGGATGCACAAGCTATCCCCTCCGTGGGAAGGGCCGTTCATTGTGAGCAAGGCTCTACACAATGATGCGTACTACCTTGTAGATGCGCAACCATCACAGAAGAACAGGCCGGATAAAGCTGGGGAGGAATCCAAACGCCCCTGGAATGTAGCTCTACTTCGTCGCTTTCATTCATGAGAAAAAGTGTGTATGTATTCTCTTATCCGAGTTAAACTCCTAATCTGCAATCTGAAATTGAACTCGGGGACTGCCCTCGTCAAAAATTGTTCTAAGTGTTTCTATCCTGTTGTGTCTTTGTCTACTCGGTTGCTATGCTTAGAATTCCAAAAGCATACCAAGTAATGTGTTTACACTCACCGGACACTCTGCGACTTAGCTGCTGTCCGCAACCCGGCTTCATGGCAAGCCAGAGAACAAGCCAAAGAGTCAATGAACACATGAAAAATTGCAAAGGGAAGGACGCGTGGGCAACCGAATAGAGTGTTCTTTACTGTATGTTATTAACTTTTTCGGCTATGTTGTCGGGGGGTTACCCCCGAGTAGGGTAAAGGCAAGTGATAAAGGCGTCTTACAGAAGAGAGGTTTGGTCGAGTAGCCGACTACCCGGTACTCGCTACCCGGTCGACTGCTACTCGGTCTCACCTCAAGATGACCAGAAGGAGATATCAATCAAGTTCTGTCCTTTCTAGTAGAGGAGTTGGCCCGAGTACAATTGGCGGGAACAATTGGCGGGAACCTACTCGGGCCAGAAAGTCAAAGGAGCCGTTCTGACACAGGATCCCGCGTATCCTGGGTCCGTACTTGGCACTATTCGAACTACTGTTCATCTGGGACCGGCCTGCCTGACAGTGACAGCATGGAAGCAGGCCGTGGCAGGATAAGGGGGGCCTACTCTGTGTTTGGCACAGTGATACCAGTCTGTCCCCTTGTTTTGCCCAACGACTTTCTAGATGCAGACAAGATTAGGAACCAAAGCTGTCAGCGGGAACCCGGAAGAAGGACGATGTGCACACTATGTCGACACTTGTCCATGTTTGGACGTATCCGGCTGGGCACCATGTATATAAGGTGCCCCGCCGCCTCCTGCGTGAGGATCGAACACATCTTGACTTAGAGGGAACCCTAGTTCTTGCCCTAGTTCATCATCTAGAGGAGAGTGGCTACTCGGTAGCCAGAACCTTGTACTCTGGCAACTCGGTGAGACATCTAAATATAGAGAGAAAGGCAGGAGTAGGGGTTTTACCTCCTCACGAGGGCCCTGAACCTGGGTAGATCGTGTGGTTTGCAGTGTTTACTTCGTACCTCACGCGGCTACTCGTCGCGTGATCCCTCCCCGAGCACCTCCAGCGTCCTTCGTCCCCACATCTTTAGCCATCCCATGGCATCTGCCGTGACACCACCACGACAGTTGGCGCCCACCGTGGGGCTACCAGCGGCGCTGGTTGGAGTTTCTGTTCGGACGGGATCTTCTTCAGCGGAGCGCGTGGTCTGTGGCCTTGTCCACAGATTCGGCTCTTTCGACTTCGTCACCGACAACGCCGGCTGTTTCGGCGGCATGGCCATGCCTGAGGGCGGCTCGGTGATCTCCTTCGGCTCTCACCTCGTCTACGTCGCCACCGTCGCCAACCCCGCGTACCCCGAGCTGGTGCAGGACGCGGAGGATCCTCCCGCGGTGATCGCTGCTCGCGGAAGGCCCGCGTGCCGCTCTGCAAACTGCGCTGAGGTGATGGTGACGGGCTTGGCGGCAAACACTGGCGCAGCCGCTACTGGCGCTGCGGCCGTCGTCGAGGAGACTGATCCACCGGCTGGTGGCAGGGTTCACCGGCCCTACGAGAAGGAGAGCAACTTGCCGCCTTCCACGTCTACGGTCATCCCCGCGTCTGCTACGCGACCTGGTATGCCCGCTCCCACCGACATCGAGCTCCTAGCCGTGAGGGAGCAGCTCGAGCGGCAGCGCCAGGAGCTGCTTGCCGAGCAGGCGGAGTTGGACAAGATCAGGCTTGAGCTGAGTCTAGACCAGCTCGAGTACAACAAGGCTCACGGCTTCACGCCAGTCGCCAGGAGGCCTAGCAGAGTAGGCGCTACGCGGCGCAACCTGGGTGTCGAGATGGCAACGGTTGCGGAGGTTCCCATTCAGTCCGCCACCGCGAACACCTTCACAAGGCCAAGGTACAGCACACCCGCCAAGACGCTCAGGGCTGCAGAGGCCGTGGCTGCCGAGTTGCCTCGCCTGGACGGCGAAGCGCGCCTCAGGCAGCAGGAGAGGCTCAACGAGTTGGTGTTGGAGGCTGCTAGGCAGAACGAGGAGTTCCGGAAGGCCAACCCGGGTGCTGGGGCCTCGCAGGTGGTTCACTCGCACGTAGCTAGATCTAACGATCAGGCCTCGTCTCCGCATCCCAGCCGCGAGAAGAGCCGCAGCGGGCGCTCGGGCAGAGACAGGCAAATGCAGGTGTATGACCCGGCTGCTGCCGCGAAACAGCTTGCTGTGCCGCAGCAGCCCGGGCAGGAACACAACGCTGCAAGAGCAGGCTCTCAAGCCCATCAAGCTCAAAGCCGTGCCTGAGATGCTGCGCGTCCAGGCCCTTCTCGGCAACCCGCAGCTCAACCTACTCGGCAGAGGCAGCAGCCGCGCGCAGTGGCGCCAGTCGCCAACCCGGTGGAGCAGCCTGCAGCCGTGCAGGTGGACAGGTATGATGATGGCTACTCGGCTATGGAGATGGCTGGCTATGATATTCATGACCGTGTTGGTGAGCGCGTGCTGGCGCCTGGAGATGCGAGGCATCAGTTGGACCGGATCAGCTTGTCGGCGCGGCTGGAGAGCACGGGTCCTCCTGGCCCCGAGTGCTTTGGCCCGCGCATCATGAACGAGCCGTCCGTGAAGAACTTCCAGCTTGCAAGAGGCACCAAGAGCTACAATGGCGGCACCAAGCCGGAAGATTGGCTGAATGACTATGTCACCGCGGTCCATATCGCGAATGGCAACAGAAGATGGGCTGTGCGCTATGTTCCACAGATGCTAGAGGGTCCAGCCCATACTTGGCTCAACAACTTGCCCAAGAACAGCATTAACTGCTGGCTGGACTTCTCGGATGCCTTCATCAGCAACTTCACGAGCACATACAAGAGGCCGAATAGGCCACAGCAGCTGTCAGCTTGCAGGCAGCGAGAAGACGAGACGGACCGCGAGTACCTTACTCGGTGGAGCACGCTGAGGAACACCTGTGAGGGTGTGAATGAAGCACAGGCCATTACCTGGTTCGCGCAGGGTTGCCGACATGGCAGCATGCTTTGGCAAAGATTGCAGAGGGAAATGCCGAACACTCTGGCGGAGACCATCAAGATTGCGGATCAGTACGCACTCGGTGATCCTACTCAGCCACTGATGGACTCCTCTGAGCCGAGAAGAAACTTCAACAGCAGCAAGCGCAACGAGTTCCGCAACAAGCGCCGAGTAGATACTCGGTATGATCCTGAAGAGGTGAATGCAGTGAATGTCGGAGGCGGTGGTGGCCAAAGGCAGAAACCTGCTGGAGCCTACGGGCAGAACCAGAACCAGGGCCAGGGCAACAAGAAACCGTTTCGTACTCCTCAGTCGGGTAGCGGTAACTCCGAGCAGCCAAAGAAGTTTGTCTTTGATGACATGAAGGATAGCCCATGCAGCTTTCACACTCACCACCCCTCGAGGCCTGCTAACCACACTACTCGGCAATGCGAATGGTGGGATGTGATCAAGAGTGATGGCTTGCCTCCTCCTCCTCCCCTGCCAGCTGCTAATGCCACTGTTCAGCCTACTCGCGCACCCGCAGCTCGGCCGCCAGTGTACCCGAGAAGAGAGAATGTCAACCAGGTGGCTTTAGGATCCAACCGCAACTTCAACAACGAGAGCTATCGCAACAACAACAACAACTACAACCGCAACAACAACAACAACAGAAGCAACAACAACAACTATCAGGGCAACAACAACAACAATGGCAACAATGGGGGAAATGGCTCCAACCAGTACCAAGAGCACCATGAGAGCTATATGATCTTCACTTCTGAGGCAGTCGACAAGCAGTCACAGCACAGGCGGGCCATGGAGGTCAACGCAGTGATTCCTGCTGTCCCTCACTACATGTATTGGTGTGACCAGGAGATCAGATGGACCCGAGCAGATCATCCCAAGGTGATGCCCAATCCGGGTAGCTATGCTTTGGTACTGGATCCTACCCTCCTGGGCCCCGAGAAGAATGTGAGGTTCAGCAAAGTGCTAATCAACAACGGCAGTAGCATCAACATTGTGTACAAGGACACACTCGAGAAGCTTGGCCTGGCCGAGAACATGATGCTGCCTAGCAAGACCACCTTCCATGGCATTGTGCCCGGGATCTCGTGCAACCCGATTGGCCGAGTGTGGATCGATGTGCTATTCGGTACCCGGGAGAACTGCCGCACAGAGCGCCTGCAGTTCGAGGTGGTGGATCATCAGAGCCCCTATCATGCTCTACTCGGCAGGCCTGCTCTGAGCAAGTTCATGGCCTCTACTCATGTTGCATACCTGAAGATGAAGATCCCTGGTCCCAATGGCATAATCACTATCGCTGGCGACTACAAGAAGTCCATGGAGTGCGCCTCAGCTAGCTCCAAGCTGGCAGAGTCGATGGTGATCGAGGCCGAGAAGAAGAAGATGTATGAGGTGGTGGCCATGGCTCAGTCCGCACAAGCTGGTGCACAAGGTGTGCCGAGTACCCAGCATGGTACTGCTTTCCAAGCTGCGGAAGCTCCAAGCTATCGTGTCATGTGTTTTGGCTTGAGGAATGCGGGTGCAACCTATCAGAGATGCATGCAGAAATGCTTGCACGATCAGCTCGGCAAGAATGTGCAGGTGTACGTAGATGACATTGTCATCAAAACGAATAAAACACATACTCTGCTTGCCGACCTGGAGGAAACCTTTGCTAACCTACGCAAGTACAAAATGAAACTGAATCCGAGTAAGTGCACCTTTGGTGTACCGGCAGGAAAGCTACTCGGTTTTCTGGTTTCTAGTCGGGGCATTGAAGCCAATCCTTCTAAGATAAAAGCTATTGAGAGCATGTCTCTACCGAGATCAACTCAAGTATGTGCTGCAGATTCATTTCAAGGCATCCAACAATGTAGCAGAGTACGAGGCAGTGGTGCATGGTTTGCGAGTAGCAAAGGAGGTTGGTGTGCAGCGCATTATATGCTATGGTGATTCAGATCTGGTGGTGCAGCAAGTCTCGTGCACTTGGGATGCTTTGGATGCCAACATGGCATCATATCGCTTCCTGGTGCAGTCTATGACTGGGTTCTTCGAAGGTTGTGAGTTCCAGCACATTCACCGAGCCGAGAACGAAGCAGCAGATGAGTTGTCCAAGTTGGGATCTTCTCGGCAATCCATCCCGGCGGGAATCGCCTTGGAGCATTTGAGGAAGCCATCCATCAAGCCTTCTCCCAACTCGGAATCTATATTTGTTCCTTATTTGCCAAGCGAGGAATCTGACCCAATGGAGATTGACTGGGAGAGTGCTGCAGGAAACCCGGGGACTGCCGTCCTCTACTCGGGGACTGCCACTCCCTACTCGGGGACTGCCACTCCTTACGCAGGGACTGCCACTCCCTACTCGGGGACTGCCACTCCCTACTCGGGGACTGCCACTCCTTACTCGGGGACTGCCACTCCCTACCCGGGGACTGCCACTCCTTACTCGGGGACTGCCGCCCTCCACCCGGAGGCTGTCGCATTCATTGAAGAAGTCCTCGCCAATCGATCCGGTTTGCAAAGAAGCGCTCCTACCCCTCCTGAGCAACCGCAAATGCCTGTCCCAATGGAACTGGACGAACCAGTGTTTCCCACGCGGGAGACACCGAGTTGGGCTATGCCCATATTATCCTTTCTAAGGGACGGCACTCTACCAGAAGATGAGGTGGCCGCAAGACAGATTCAGAGAAGGTCCAAGGGCTACACTATAGTCCGAGATGTGCTGCACAAGAGAAGTGCCACTGGCGTGCTGCAACGTTGTGTGAGCCCGGAAGAGGGAGAAGAAATTCTGGTGGAGATACATCAAGGGGAGTGTGGGCATCACGCCTCATCTCGGGCTTTGGTCAAGAAAGCTTTTCGGCATGGCTTCTACTGGCTCACTGCACTGCAGCAAGCTGAAGATATTGTGAGGAAGTGCAATGGTTGCCAGATGTTCGCAAGTAAGATTCACATGCCTGCTTCCGAATTGAAAACGATTCCTATCACATGGCCATTTGCTGTTTGGTGCTTGGATATGGTTGGCCCTTTCAAGCCGGCTAAAGGCAACATGACACATATCTTGGTCATGGTGGACAAGTTCACCAAGTGGATTGAAGTGAAGCCTATTCGGAAGTGTGATGGGGTCACTGCTGTCAAGTTCGTGAAAGATGTGATCATGAGATATGGCTACCCGCATAGCATCATCACCGACAACGGCACCAATTTCGCAGAGGGGGCAATGGTGCGATTCTGCAGAGATAAGCACATCCGACTAGACGTTGCGTCAGTCGCGCACCCTGCCTCCAATGGGCAAGTTTAGAGAGCAAATGGTATGGTACTAGCAGGCATAAAGCCAAGGCTGATTGAGCCGCTACTGAAAACACCTGGGTGTTGGCTAGAAGAGTTGCCAGCGGTGTTGTGGAGTCTAAGGACTACCCCTAACCGGTCAACCGGCTATACGCCATTCTTCTTGGTATACGGGGCTGAGGCCGTGTTGCCAATAAACTTAGAGCATGACTCCCCCCGAGTAGCCCTCTACACTGAGGTGGAGGCGAGAGAAGCTCGAGAAGACGACGTTGACCTGCTTGAAGAAGCAAGAGAGCTGACTCTGTCACGTTCGGCTATCTACCAGCAAAACCTGCGGCGTTATCATAGCCGAAAGGTGAACCCAAGGGTATTCCGAGAAGGAGACATGGTCCTTAGGCTTGTGCAGCGCACAGCCGGGATGCACAAGTTGTCTCCTCCATGGGAAGGGCCTTTCATTGTGAGCAAAGCGCTGCACAATGATGCGTACTACCTTGTAGATGTGCGCCCATCGCAGGCGAACAGGGCAGATAAAGCTGGAGAGGAAACCAAGCGCCCCTGGAATGTAGCTCTACTCCGTCGTTTTCATTCGTAAGCAAAAATGTGTATGTACCCTCTTATCCGAGTTGAAATTCTACTCTGCAATCTGAAATCGTTCTCGGGGACTGCCCTCGTCCAAAATTGCTATAAGTGTTTTTACTCGGCTTTACTGTTTGTCTACTCGGTTGCTTCACTTCGAAACTCATAAGCGTATTGAGTACTGTGTCTAAACCTATATGCCAACTCTTCGACTCTGCTGCTGTCCGAAACCCGGCTTCATGGCAAGCAAGAGAACAAGCAAAAGGTCAATGAGCACAAGAAAATCGCTAAGGAAGAAAAAGTGCAGGAACCGAGTAGAGTGCTTATTACTTTTGTTCTCTGTTTTGTCTTCTCGGCTAAGTGGTGGGCTGCGTTACTATGATTGTTTCTAAGTGGCCAAATATTTGCAGCTCTACTCTTTGATTCTTGTGACTCGAATACCAAAAAAGCAACAAGTTGCAGGTAGAGCAGAGATGAAAAGATAGAGTGAATAAGAAACGCAACTCGGGGACTCGCATGGAAACGCAACACGGCATTGAGCCAGGGCTGCTCAAAATGACTAAATTGAAGATAATGTGTGGAAATAAAATTGAGTAGCAAGAAAAGCATAAATAAGTCTGATACATATGCTCCCGGCATCCCGGGGATCTGATAAGTGTGCAAGTAAAAAGTGTGCAGGTAAAATCATGTGGAGGAGGCAGTGTTGTCGGCGCTGGCCTTGGCTGCTGCATCTTCTGTGGTGGCCTTGGCTGCTGCATCTTCTTCGGCGCTGGCATGGGTGGCATCCGCCTCCGACTGGACGGTGGCGGACTCTTCCATCTCGACGTCGTGCTCGGTGGCTACCTGGTCAGAAGTGGCCGTGGCCACCGAGATAGGCCCTGGGGCTGAAGAAACACCAGAGGCTTGGCCAGGAGTGAATATCGTGTCGTCGAGAGCAGCACCTGAGGAGGTGATGAATCCGAGTGCGGCGGTGTCAATGTGCTCGGTCTCCTCATCGCTACTCGCGACGGCGACATTCTTCCCCTTCCCGGCCTTGCTCCTGGGGGACTCGAAGAAACCCGACTCCAGATCAGAGTCTGTCTCCTCATCCTCTTCCTCGCCCTCCTCCACTTCGGTGTCGGGCTCGGGGAGGCCGTCGATGAAGACGTCCGTCTCAGCGCACTCCGCGACCTCGTACGCGATCAGCTTGCGCACGGCCACGCAACTGGGGTCCGTCTCCCACTTGGAGTCGTTGCGCTTCCCGCGGATGATATCCATGTTAAGATTCTCGTACCAGGAGGCGATGCAGAGAAGCATCAAGTCAGCACCCGCCCGAGCTCCCGAGGCGCGCCATTTCTTCAGCTCGGCCTTCACATTCTGCAGCTTCAGAGCAAGGCCACCAATCGTTGTCGGCGCGGCATCTTCAGGCCAGAACAGCTTGTGGAGCGCGAAGCCGACGCGCACCAAGTCGGTGCCCACGCCGGCTAGGCGTTCGAAGTGCCCCTTCATCACCAGCAAGCTGTCCTCGATCTCGGCTCTAGTGTCCGAGGCCTCGCCCTTCTCAAGGCGAGCCGCTCGAGCCTTGGCCAAGGCTGGCGCGCAGGCGGACACGAGATCAGGGAAGATTTCTGCATAGAAGCAAGGAAGGAATTCTGTCATGGGAATCGAGAAGAGGCAGAACCGAGAAGAAAAGATGCAGAAGGGAGAAAACTTACTGTGAAGCTCGTGGCGCAGCTGCTGCAACTGGATTTTCCATTCCTCTTCATTGGAAATGTGCCTCTCCTCGAGCAAGCGAAGCCCGTTCAACTGAGAGAAGTACCCAGCATTGGATTTTTTCAGTGTTTCGCACTCCTGCTCGAGGGCTCTGATCTTGGCATTGAAGGTTGTCTCGGCTTTGGCCTTCTCGGTGATCACTCTGTCCCTCTCCTCACCAAGCGTGACAGCATCCTGGAGTGCCTTCTGCAGCTGAAGTTGCAGCTTCTCCATCTCTGTAGTATGGTCCTTCACCAGCTCCACGGCCTGGTCGGACAACCGATGCTGCACCTCTTCAGGCTTGACGCAGTCTTGGTGTTCTTCAACAAACAATTTGTGATCTTCTGCGGAGAGACAAACGAGGTTAGCTGAGACGCTGAGAAGAAGAGAAGCAGGAGTCAAGCCGAGTAGACGGCAACTCACCTTCTAGTCTCTTGATGGTGGACTCGGCTTTCTCCACAAATGCACGGCATTTCTCGTGCTCCTCAGCTAAGGCCTTCAGGTTCTCTGCAGAATAGGAATGGTTAGCGCAAAAAGCAAAAGCGGGCATAAACAGAAAACGCAGGAACCGCGTGGCTAAGAGCGTACCTTCCGTTTCAGACAGCTTCTGGGTGCTATCTTTTGCATTCTTGTTTGCTGCCTCCACAGCTGACTTCTCTCTTTCCAGTGCAGCAATTCGTCTCCTCGCGATAGCGTGATTCCAGAGAAGCGAGCGATGCAGACTGGTCCGCTTCAAAACACTATCCTGAGAAGCGAGAAGGAGACAAGTTAATCAGAGAAGTAAAGATTCAACCCGAGAAGGCGGCTACTCGGAAGAGCATCCGCCTACTCGGCCAGAATCTCGGGGACTGGGTGATGGATAAGGAAAAGAGAAAGAATAGAAAAGAAGTGAAGATGCAACTCGGAAGAGATAAGTTGAGGCTTACCGCATAAGACTGCTCGAGATCTTCTGCGTTCTTGCGGTGCACGAACATCTTGGCAGCCAGAGTAGCGGTGCTGGAGGAGACGGTCATGGGTTTGTAGCCCAAGTCCACCTTGTTCCAATCAACCCGCATGTGGTCGATGTCGCCCAGGCCAAGGCCATGCCATTTTTCTGTGCCAAGAAGCTTGCTATCCCATTTGGCATCGATGAAACCAACTGTGTCCAGTACCTGCTCAAGGCTCTGGGAGGTTATCGCCTGGGTTTGAGCTCCCCGAGAAGAGATGGAGACGGATCTGTCCTGGTTAGGGGCCCGGGGCTCGGAGTTCACCGGCACGGCCTTCCTCCCTCTTGTAAGAGCAATCTTCCGGTCATCGACAGAGAGGCCAATCTGGCGCTGTTGGCTAACCTTCACCATATAATCCGGGTAGAGGGCCTGATCGGCTACAGTGGCGGCGGCAGGAATTGCACTGGGGTTGCGGATGATCAACTGCTGGGACTGGCCAGTCGAGGTCGGCGGCGGCATCTGATCTGTAGCTCGCTTCATCACCTGTTCTTTCTGGGCGTTTGGCTTCTCGCTCTTCTGCTTCTCGGGCTTCTTCCCCTCAACCTTGGCCTTTGCCTTCTCGGCAGCCTCCTTCTCGGCTGCCTCCTTCTCGGCCTCTGTCTTCTCGGAAGCTTCTTTCTCGGCTGCTCTCTTCTTGACCTCCTTCTTCAAAGCATCTAGGGCTTGTTGCCTAGCTTGGTCAGTTGGCGGTGCCAGGGGCGCGCTATCCGATGCGCCAGTTGGCTGGGCGCTACTCGGTGCGGCGCCTGTTGGCGCATCGCTCAGTGGATAGTGAGCTGTCATGGTGGCATCCGTCATGGTGGCATCTTCTACCCGCTGCTCGGTAGTGGGATTCACTTGATTAGCAGCATCTGTGGTTGGCTGCTCCTGTTCAGCCTCTGGCCGCTCAAGGGCGGTGTTATCCTGCATCTCTTCGTCTTGAGTCTCCTCGGCAGTGTTGGCCGGAGGAGAAGGGGGTCTCTCCTGATGAGCAGCATCCTGCGGCTCTGGTTCAGCATTCTGGGCATCGGTGCCCTCTGTTGATGCATTGGCGGCGTCGTCCTCGCCATCATCAAGGTTGATGACTGGTGCTGCTGGTTTCTTAGCCTGGTCAGGCGCGAGAGCAGCGTTCGCGTCCATGGGAGGTCTGCAGAGAGAAGGAAATTCAGAAATTAGAAGAGGATTGGAGAAAATAACATAGTACGAGAAGGGAGACGACAGAGAAGAAACTTACGCGCTGGTAGAGGCGAGCTTTCGCCTTGGTTTCTTCACGACCGCCTTGGTTGTCTTCTTCCTCTCGGCTGGCTTCTGTTTCTTGGCGGGGGGCTCTGCGGCGCCGCTGCCAGTCCGCTTGCGAGTAGCGGGCGCAGCGACAGAAAGAGGGTTGACGACAAGGGCGTTATCGCCCTCGTTCTCGTTCTCGTCTTCATCTTCATCCTCTCTCTCTGCATCAACGTCATCTACGGATCCAAGAAAGAAGAGGAACGAATCAGAAACAGCAAACAGTGAATTGGTGCTACTCATGATCGAGCAAGATAAGTGTGAATTACCTTCGAGTTCGTCCTCAGGCCAGTCGCGGAGAGACGATTCCGCGTGCTGTTTCTCCATCGTGTGGGAGCGAGGGAGATTGATCTGATCTGCAGCCCCAAAAGAGGCATCGTCATCCTCCTTTCGATCCTCATACCAGTTGCCTTCGAAACGTTCGCAGCTCTCACTGAGCTGGCGACTGAGGACCTGAAGAACAAAGAAGTGTCACAAGTTAGCCGAGTAGCGGGATGGCATCCTACTCGGGTAGGCGTGCAAACACGAAGCACACTAAGCCTAAGTAATTTATCGAATGATCTACTCGGAAAGGCATGCAGGCACAAAGCACACTAAGCCTATACAATCCTACTAAGTACTCTACTCGGTACAGACTACGATTGGTAGTCGCGGCGAGAAGAGGAAGTTTTCTACTCGGAATCCATGTAACAGAAAGCAGAGAAGGAAGAACGTACCCGGGTAATCGGCTTTGTACGGCTATACGGGACGAACCCATACTGCCAGTGCTCGGCGAGGCTCGTTGTCAAGATGGCCCGGGCGTGTTCGGGAACATCGGCGTTGTCGAGCTCGATGGTGGTCGTCCTGGTGCAGTCACGGGGGCCTCCCATGTAGCACATCAGGTGGCAGCGTTCCTGCAGAGGCAGAACGCGCCTCTGGATCCAGCACGCCACCGGATCATCACTCTTAAGGCCCTCGTTGATGAGAGCCCCGAGCCGCGCCTCAATCTCCATCGCGTTGGCGTCGTTGGAGGGCTTCTCCTTCCAGTTCTTCCCGGTGGGAGCACGGAGGCTCCAAGCGGGAAGATTAATCCGGTCAGCTATCTGTCCTCCTTCCGTGGCGGGGATGTTCTTGACGTAAAGGAACGTCTTCTGCCACATCCGGACGGATTCCAGCCCCTTGATGCGGGGATGGTTGGTTCCCGACCGCTGCACCATCATGGCGCAGCCGGTGTCAGTCGCCCGCGCCACACCCGTGCCCTCCTTCTTCCCGGTGGTCTGCTGGCGGAGGTGGAAGTACCTGAGCCAGGTGTCTGGTGTCGGATGGATGCCGAGGAAGGCCTCGCACACCACGGCGTGGTAGGCGAGGAAGACGACGGCATTGGGCGGCAGGTGATGCATTTGGATGCCGAAGTGGTCGAGGAAGCGGCGGAGGAAGTCGGAGGCTGGCAGGCCGAAGCCGCGCTCGAAGTGCGCCAAGAACACCACGCGCTCGCCCTCCTCCGGGGCAGGCACGAGCTCGCCCCTAGGTGGCCGGCATTGAACACCAGGAGGAACTCTCCTAGTGTTCACAAGCCAGGCGCAATCCTCGGCGGTGACATGCGAACCGGCCCAGCCAGCGCGAGCGGCCATGGCAGAGTGTGCGCGGATGGTGGAGAACGGGAAGGATTTGGTCGAGTGGATTGAGTTCGCGGCGGCGCAAGAGATTGCGCGGCGGCGGAGAAGAACAGAGAAAAGGGAAAGTACGGAGGAGGAAGAAGGGGAAGTTACCGATGGGGGTATTTATACCCTCGTCTCAGGCTACCGTTACCATCGGGGTAGTGGGATCAATCGTGGCCATGATTGCCGTGTGGTGGGGCCTGTGGCCGGATAGAAACGCACGCAAGCGCGGAACGCGCGCGTAACGGCCACAGCGGATCCCACGAACCAGATCGTGGCAAATTACTGCGCGTGATGGGACATAACAAGCTAGTGGGCCCGCCCCGTGAAAACTGGGCGCGTGGCACGTCGTGTCGTGGTAGCGAAACGACGGGGGCCTGGATGCCTGACGCGTGTCCAGTTGCGGCGCGGAGGGCTGGATCATGCTCTGCGCTGCAGAGGCTCGATTCAAGAAAATTCTCTAAGTCTTCTTACTCGGTTACAGAGTAGAAAGCAAGTGCTACTCGGAAGACATGAGACTCAAGATACTTTTCAGAGTACTACTCGGAGGCCTTTTACTCGGCATCTTGAGGTTCAAGGGCTATGAGGCAAAGATTGGTTTTAAGCTGGCAGAGCCTAGTGAACGAATTCGCAAGACTCAACCAGCTTCGGGGACTGCTGTCGGGGGGTTACCCCCGAGTAGGGTAAAGGCAAGTGATAAAGGCGTCTTACAGAAGAGAGGTTTGGTCGAGTAGCCGACTACCCGGTACTCGCTACCCGGTCGACTGCTACTCGGTCTCACCTCAAGATGACCAGAAGGAGATATCAATCAAGTTCTGTCCTTTCGAGTAGAGGAGTTGGCCCGAGTACAATTGGCGGGAACAATTGGCGGGAACCTACTCGGGCCAGAAAGTCAAAGGAGTCGTTCTGACACAGGATCCCGCGTATCCTGGGTCCGTACTTGGCACTATTCGAACTACTGTTCATCTGGGACTGGCCTGCCTGACAGTGACAGCATGGAAGCAGGCCGTGGCAGGATAAGGGGGGCCTACTCTGTGTTTGGCACAGTGATACCAGTCTGTCCCCTTGTTTTGCCCAACGACTTTCTAGATGCAGACAAGATTAGGAACCAAAGCTGTCAGTGGGAACCCGGAAGAAGGACGATGTGCACACTATGTCGACACTTGTCCATGTTTGGACGTATCCGGCTGGGCACCATGTATATAAGGTGCCCCGCCGCCTCCTCGTGAGGATCGAACACATCTTGACTTAGAGGGAACCCTAGTTCTTGCCCTAGTTCATCATCTAGAGGAGAGTGGCTACTCGGTAGCCAGAACCTTGTACTCTGGCAACTCGGTGAGACATCTAAATATAGAGAGAAAGGCAGGAGTAGGGGTTTTACCTCCTCACGAGGGCCCTGAACCTGGGTAGATCGTGTGGTTTGCAGTGTTTACTTCGTACCTCACGCGGCTACTCGTCGCGTGATCCCTCCCCGAGCACCTCCAGCGTCCTTCGTCCCCACATCTTTAGCCATCCCATGGCATCTGCCGTGACACCACCACGACATATGTGGTGGGTAGCGTTACTATGAACGTTCCCAAGCAGCTAAGTATTTGAAACTCCAACTTCGAACTCTTGTGACTCGAATACCAAAAAAGCAACAAGTTGCAGGTAAGAGTTGAGATAAAAAGAAGGAGTGAATGAGAAATGCAACTCGGGGACTCGCATGATAACGCAACCCGGCATCAAGCCAAAGCTGCTCAAATTACTAAGTATAAAAACTTCAACTGGAATAAAAGCTGAGTAGCAATGCAAAGGATAATTTTTCAGTACATCTGCACCCGGCATTCCGGGGATTTGATAAGAATCTCGAGCATAAGTGTTGCAGGACATAATCAAGTGGAAGTAGCAGCTTCTTCGGTGTTGGCCTTGGCGGCATCAGCTTCGGAGTTGGCCTTGGCAGCGTCAGCTTCCGGGTTGGCGACATCGGTCTTCGCGGCATCCGCTTCTGGGTTGGTGGCATCCTGATCAGAACTGGCTGTGGCCACCGAGATGAGGTCCGTCGCCGAAGTGGAGGCAGCAGATGGGGTGCGGAGTAGCGCAGTGTCGTCAAGGGCCGCGCCTGAGGAAGAGCCGAACTCAAGTGCCGCGGTGTCAATAGTCATCTTCTCGCTTTCGGCTTCCTCGTCGCTATCCGCGACGACCGCGCCCTTCCCCTTCCCGGACTTGTCATCAGCGCCAGGGCTATCAAAGAAGCTCAGCCCGTCTGACTCAGTGGCTTCATCGTCATCGTCTTCATCCTCTCCCTCACCTTCCACATCCGTGTCAGGCTCGGTGAGGCCTTCGATGAAGCGCGCGGTATCTGCGTAGGAGGCAATATCGTACGCGACTGCCTGGCGGCGAGTCACGCACTCGGGATCCTTCTCCCACTTCGAATCCTGCCTCATCTCAAGAATGGTGTTGAGGTTAAGGTTCTCGTACCAGCTACAGATGAAGAGGAGCAGCATGTCAGCGCCTGCCCGAGCTCCGGATGCTCGCCACTTCTTCAGCTCGGCCTTAACGCCATTCAGCTTCTCGGCAAGCGCGCGGATAGTTGGGGGCAAGGGCTCTTTGGGCCAGAACAAAGCGTGGAGCTTGAAGGCGGTAGACGTCAAGTCTGTGCCCAAGCCCTTAAGGCGCTGAAGTTGTCCCTGTATATTCGTGAAGCTGTCTTCGATTGAGGCCTTGGTATCCATGGGCATCCCTTTCTCTACTCGAGCATCTTGGGCCTTTGACAGGGCAGGTTTGCAAGCTGAGCAGAGATCGGGGAAGATTTCTGAAAATGCTATCAAAAAAGATTAGAAAAGAAAGCAGCAAAGAGATGCAAGCCAAACAGCAGAAAAGAAGAAGGAAGCAGGGAGTTGCAAAGATGCGAGAACTTACTGTTCAGGTCGCAGAGTAGCAACTGCAGCTTCCTCTTCCATGATTCCTCATCTGCGACATGCCTTTCCTCCACCCTCCGGAACTGGGCCAATTGGAGCATGAGATCCGAGTTGCTTTGCTTCAGCGTCTCGCACTCCATCTCAAGGGCCCTTTGCTTAGCCTTGGCGTCTGCCTCCAACTTGTCCTTCTCGGCGGATATGTCTATGACGTCCTGAAGGGCAGCCCTTAACTGGACCTGCAGCGGCTCCAGCTCGGTGGTGTGTTGGCTCTTGAGCTCTACGGCTTGGCTTTCCAATTGCTGCTTCACCTCATCAGGTTTCAAGCAGTCAAGATGCTCTTCGCGGAATTTCTTGTAATCTTCTGCGGAGGATAAGGGCACGGTCAGCAAATAGCAGAGAAAGAGGAGGAGAACAAGCCGGGAAGACGGCAACTCACCTTCCAATTTCTTGATGGTGGTCTCAGCGCTATCAACGAAGACGTGGCAGTGCTTGTGCTCATCTGCCAGCGCCTTGATTTTGCCTGCAGAGTGCAAAGAGTTAGAGCAGAAAACAAAACGGGCGTAAACATAAAACGCATAAACCGAATAGCCAGAAACTCACTCTCGAGCTCAGAAAGCTGAAGGGTGCGGTCCACGGCCTCCTTCTCTGTCACGGCATCACTTTTACGTTCTGCTTCTAGGGCCTCAAGGCGCCTTTTTGCAATGCTGTGATTCCAGAGCAGATGCCGATAGAGGGTCGTTCTCTTCAAAAGGCTATTCTGAGAAGCAGAAAGAAAAGGAGTTAGACAATGTTTTGAAGATTTGACCCGAGAAGACGGCAACTCGGTTGAGTACCCGCCTACTCGGCCCGAATCTCGGGGACTGGGTGATGGATAAGAAGAAGAAGAAGAATAGAAGAGAAGAAAAGTGCAACTCGGAACAGGCAAGCAAAACTTACCGCATAGGTTTGCTCGAGGTCCTCTACAGCTTTGCGGTGGACGAACAGCTTCGCGGCAAGAGTGATGGTGGCGGACGAGATAGTCATGGGATTGTAGCCCATGTCCGCCTTGTTCCAGTCGGTGCGCCAGTGGTCCAGCTTGCCCAAGGCCAGGCTATTCCAGGACTCGTTGCCAAGGAACGCGCTATTCCACTCAGGATCAATAAAGCCTACCCGGTCGATTATCTGCTCGAGCCCCTTGGACACCACCTCGGTCTCCTGGATCTCGCGCGAGAAAATCGAAAGGGCCTTGTCCTTGGCCGGCAGCTTGGAATCCACAGCCTGGGCATGTTTGCCTTTTGTGTGAGCGAGCTGCTTCTCGGCCTTGTTCAGACCAATGCCATACTGTTTGCTCGTATGCACCATGTAAGGCGGGAAGACAGGCGGATCTTGAACGCCTGATCCCGCGGCTGCGCCTGCAGCGCTGCCGGAAGCACCGATGGTGAGCTGCCCACTCTTCGTGGCAGGCTTCGCAGTTGGTTTAGGTGGCGGCATCACGGCAGAGTCTTGAGCAGCGCCACGCGGGGGATTCCTGCGGACAGCGGCGTCAGGCTGGGCAGCCTGCTTCTCAGCAGCTTTCTTCTCGGCAGCTTTCTTCTCGGCGGCCTTCTTCTCGGCAGCATCCCTCTTGCCGGTAGCATCAGAAGCAGTTTTCTTTGTAATCTGCTTGGCTGGAGGGCTGGCTGCGGTCTTGGTCTTCTTCACGGGCGGGGAGCTTGGCGCGGTAGGTGGAGCAGCCCGTTGGGTAGGCGGCGCAGAGGGCTGCCTACCCGGCGCAGCGTCCGGCTGCGCATGGCTGTGCGGGTCATGCCCCACCGCAGTTGTCTCAACCCGATGCTCGGCAGCGGGATCTGGTTGTACGTCTTCTTGTTCGTCTACCCGCGGCTGGGCCGCGGGGTCATCTCGGGCAGCAGCATCAGTGTCCTGCTGCTCCTGGCTCTCTTCCTGCCGCTCAAGGGCGGCACGATCTTGATACTCGGTGGCTGGTTCTGTGTACTCCTCAGCTGTGGCGGCTGAGGGAGAAGGGGGTCTCTCGTCGTGAGCAGCATCCTGCGCTTGTTGTTCCGCGCGGGCCTGCTGCTCCTGCTCGGCGTCCTGGGCACCGAGGTCCATGCCCTGGACGTTGGTGGTGTCTTCATCTTCCTCTCTCACGGGCGAGGGCGCACGCGTCTCATCCCGCGCCGCGGCCTCGTCCTCGTCAGAAAGGTCGATGAGCGCCTCGACGTCAATGGCGGATCGCTTCTTGGATTTGGTGGGAGCGGCAGCAGCATCAGCGTCCAAGGCGGCGCTGAAGAGAAAAGGAAGTTCAGAAAAAGAAGAGGGAAGGAAGAAAGCGAAAAGCAGCAACAGCGGAATGCAACTTAGAAGAAAGTAACTTACCCTGCGCGGGAAGGGGGTAGCCGTCTCCCAGAGACCTGCTTGACCTTCTTCACGCCCTTCTTGGCCTTCTTGCTAGGGGGCTCCTGGGCACCACTGCCCGCCCTCTTCCGAGTGGCGGGAGCAGCAACCACAACTGGGTCGACGTCGAGGGTGTCCTCGTCTTCCTCCTCAGCATCAGCATCTTCTGCAAAGTAGAGGAGAACAGAAGGTTTGAGGAGCGGAAGGAGAAACTAAGTTGCGCTACTCGTGACCAAAAAGGTGAACTCGGTCACCTTCGTCGTCGTCTTCGGACCAGTCCCGAATGGACGCGTCGACATGATACTTACCCGGCTGGACGGCGTGAGGGATACAGAGGGTGTCCGCGGTGTCATAGGAGACCTCGTCGTCCTCCTTTCGATCTTCGTGCCAGTTGGCCTCGAAGCGCTCCTCGCTCTCAGCGAGCTGGCGAGCAAGGCGCTGGAGGTATAAGCAAGCAACACGAATCAGTTGAGCAGCGTAAGGGATTCTACCCGGGACGGGATGCAAGCACAAAGCATAACAGAGTAAGCGTCCTACTCAACGAGGCGTGCAAACACAAAGCACATGAAGCCTAACAGATAGTAGCAAGTGTTCTACTCGGCATGTAGTGCAAACATAAAGCACATGAAACCTAAAGAGATACGGCTAAGTGTCCTGCTCGGCACAGAGTGCGGATACTAAGCATACCAAGCTAAGAAGGCTATCTACTCGGAATCAATATGCAGGAAACAGGATGGGAAGTACTAACCCGCTTGATTGGCTTCGTGCGGCTCGAACGTGGTCGTCCGAGTGCAATCTCTATTGCCGCCCATGTAGCACATGAGATGTGCGTGGCGCTGCAGCGGGAGCACTCGCCTGGAAATCCAGCAGGCGATGGGGTCGTCGTCCTTGAGTCCCTTTTCCTTCAGCTGGGCGAGGCGCGTGTTGATCTGCTTGATGTCGCCTTCCAGCGCGGGCTTGAACCCCCAATTCTGCCCGGTAGGAGTCGAATTGGTCCACCGGGGGAGATTGATCCGGTCCACCGGGGGCTCGTCTTCATTGACAGAGATGTTCTTCACGTAGAAGAACGTTCTCTTCCATTTGCGCACGGAGTCAAGGCCCTTGACGCGCGGATGGCTGGTCCCACTGCGCTGCACGATCATGGCGCTGCCGGTCTCGGTCATGCCGCGGCCGCTATCCGTGCTACCCGGCTTGGGCTTGCTCTGCTTCCTGAAGAAGAAGTAGCGCGCCCAGGTCATCGGCGTGGGCCGCACGCCCAAGAACGCCTCGCATACCACGGCGTGGTATGCGAGCATCACCATGGCGTTCGGCGGCAGGTGGTGCGGCTGGATTCCGAAATGGTCGAGGAAGGAGCGGAAGAAATCGGATACCGGTAGCCCGAATCCCCGCGCGAAGTGCGCGAGGAACACCACGTGCTCGCCCGCCTCCGGGGTGGGGACGAGCTCGCCGTCAGGATGCCGGCAGCGGACGCCGGGAGGAACTCGCCGGGTGTTCACCAACCACTGGCAGTCCTCTGCCGTGATCTCGGATCCAGCCCACCCGGCGCGGGCATCGTCGTCACGGGCCATCGGGCTGGAGATGAAATTTGATGGAGATCTGGTGAAATTTGGTGGAGAGGGGTGGCCTTTCGGCGTGGAGAAGCTCGCAGCGGCGCAGTAAGGCGCACGGCGGCGAAGAGCTTGGTGGCGGCGGAGAAACGAAGAGGCAGGGAAAGAGTGAAGGCAGGAAGGGGAAGAAGGAGTTACCGAGGGGGTATTTATACCTCCCCTCGGGTTGCCGTTACAATCGGAGGTAGTGGGATCAGTTACGCACGAAGATCGTGCGGCGTGGGGTGTGTGGGCCGGTTAGAAACGCACACAGCGCAGGACGCGCGCGTAACGGCCGCAGTTGATCCCACGACGTGATCGTGGGTAATTACTGCGCTTGATGGGACATAACGGGCCAGTGGGCCCAGGCCGTGAAAACTGGGCGCGTGGCCTGTCAGATCCCGGGCACCGAGGCGTCGGGGGTGTGGTAGCGTGACACGTGCCCAGTTGTAGGGCGGAAAGCCATATTTTGCTCTGCCACGCAGAGATTCTGATTGGAAATTTCGCCAAGTCTTTCTACTCGGCGACAGAGAAGAGAAGTGGTTCTATTCGGAAAAGAGGAAGCTCGAGACAGGATCAAGGGCTACTCGGAGGTTCTACTCGGCAACCAAAGGCTCAAAGGAAATATTGTTTTTTAAGCTGGCAGGGCCCAGTGAACAAGTTCGCAGGACTCTACCAGCTTCGGGGACTAATGTCGGGGGAATACCCCCGAGTAGGGTAAAGGAAAGTACTAAGAGCAAGATCAGGAGAGACCGTTGGCAGAGTAGCTGGCTACCCGGTACTCGCTACCCGGTCGACTGCTATTCGGCCGTACACACTGATGGTCAGGAGGAAGAATCAAGGAAGTTATTCTCCTCCGAGTAGAGGGAGTGGTCCGAGTAGAGAGGGCGGTCTCCTACTCGGGCCAGAAATCAAAGGAGCCGTTCTGACACAGGATCCCCCGTATCCTGGGTCCATACTGGTTCACTGTTCATCTGCAGAGCGCGTGCTTATCCGCGCCAGGGTGTTAGCAGGGCGTCGCAGGTTAGGGGGGCCTACCCCGTGACAGTGTCAGTGATAACAGTTCAGTTTCTCGGTTCTGCGGAACGACTTTCCACACGGAGACAAACTAGGAAGCCAAAGCTGTCAGCGAGAAGCTGGAAGTGTGCAGTGTGGACACTATGTCGACATCTTGGCTGTATCCGACTGGGCACCAGTATATAAGGTGCCCTGCCTCCTCCTGCGCGAGGGACGAAGAACCGGTACACATTCTTGACCTAGATCCTTACGTAGAGAGAAGAGTGGCTACTCGGCTGTAGGCCAAACTTGTACTGTGGCTACTCGGTGAGATACAAATAAAAAGAGAGAAAGGCAGGAGTAGGGGTTTTACCTCCACACGAGGGCCCTGAACCTGGGTAGATCTTGTTGTTTGCAGTGCTAGCTTCATACTCACGCGGCAACTCGCTGCGTGATCCCTCCCCGAGCGCCTCCAGCGTCCATCGTCCCCACAACTTTAGCCATCCTATGGCATCTGCCGTGACACCACCACGACATCGGGTAACCTCTAGGGCTCCTCTTCTATACTGTATTTTATTTGATCTATATCTCTCGGTATTATGGCTTGGTTCATTATTTTTGTGGCTCAAATTGCATCTAGTTTCTATACTAGCTCTCACATAGGGTTCCTCATCTAGTTCATATGTCACACTAGCCATAACCTGGGCTTATCACTTTCATCTAGTTGTGATACTCATGATGTAGTCCCAACTTGCCATGCTATGATGTAGTCCCAACTTGCCACTCTCCTCTTGTCATGCTAGAAAATACAACATTTTTTTTTCATGCTATGCTATGATGTAGTCCCAACTTGCCATGCTATGATGTACTCATGATGTACTCACTAGATGATTTTTGTTCCGCTCTTGTCACTGTCACTCATCACCATGGAACATTTTTTATTAATACAACAACGACCATGTGCACTTACTATAATTGTCCATATCCATGCATCATTCCTCTCAGGCGATGCCGATGCACCACGTGGCAAGGGACCACATGCTCTTCGTCCCCGCAAGAAAAGTGTTGCTACTGTTGCTGGCTCTACTCCTTCTCAGAGACAGGGTGCTCCATTTCCTGTCAATCCAGATGAGCCAGTGGTTACTAATTGGGGCAGTCTGAGTTCCACTGATTTTGAGACTGCTCGGTTGAAGTTCAATACTTATGCTTTTGGACAGAGTACTTGTGTCGATCCCCGGTTTTTCTGCAAGATGCATCAAGTTATGTATGAGTTCGTCCTTGGCAAACTTCAGAACAGTTATGTTGATCACCATTTCTTTGATGTGGAAACAGCCCGCACGCATTAGCCAGGGGTTATGGAGCTTATGGATTTTCATGGTCTCACTCCTCTCATGGGGTCTACTAACTATCGCCCATTTTCTCCCAAGCTTCTTAAGGAGTTCTATGCCACTGTTTACTTCTCCACTGAGGGCCCTCGTACTTTGACTTGGATGAGTGGTGGTGTCCAGTGTACCGCCACCATGACTGAGTTTGGCTCTCTTCTCGCTCTTCCGCTGATTAAATTTGATGCCATGAACTTCATTCGCATCCATGGTGATCCGAAGTACCTTATGAAGGCTCAAGATGGTCTGCGTCATTGCTACCCGCAAGGTACTGGATCTCAGCACATTCCCAAGGTCAAGTACTTCACTGAATTTTGGTACATTGTGCACACTATTCTACGGAACACTATCAGTGTCAAGTTTGGTGAGAAGGGCGAGGTCCGAAAATGGTTGGTGAATCTCCTCTTTCATATTGGCACTTCTATGAGGAACAACAAGCCTTTGGATATTCTGGATTACATGTGGCATGAGACGAGAACTGTGGTTTGTGATAAGAGGGTACCCATCTATGGCTCATACCTTCAGATGCTCATTGATTCTAAGATCCCAACTGGTCTCATCAACAACTACTCCAAGGTGACTCCCAAACAGTCTGTTCTTCTCTCGGCTGCTGAGGCTGAGATAGCTTCTGCTCAACGCCCCAAGCGTACCCGCGCATTGTCCACTGCGCCTAGTACATCTCATGGTATCCCCAACTCTTCTTCTCTAGACCCTACTGTCCCCGCTTCTGGCACTTTCAGCATCAAGTGGGCTCTTCAGAAGATGAACTGCTTCTTCATTGACAAGCAACAGTAAGACTATCAATCCTATCGCAAGGGCAAGGCCTCTCGTCGCAACCAGCGGGCTATCATGACAGCTCTTCAGCTTCCACTCGGCTCTTCTAGCTCGGAGGAGCTCCCGGAGGACAAATGGAAGTCAAAGCACACCTTCTGGCTTGGTGATGATGCTAGTTCTCTCGGACCTTTTGGGGCCTCCTTTGCAGCTGCAGCTAGTTCCAGTCAGGCACCTACCGAGAAATTTCCCGCGCCGGATAATGAGATGGATGATGACGAGTGATTGGAGTGCATCATTTTCTCCCTTTTGGTGTCTTGATGCCAGGGGGAATATTAGGACCCTAAACGCATTGCATTGCATATCATGCATCCATTTGCGTCTTATCATCGCTATTGCTTTCCTCGATCTTAGTTGATCTTGCTATTTGTGTGTTTCGTTAAACTTTGTTGCTATTGTAAGACTATGTCTCTACTATCTATCGTACTATCTATCTATCTACTATGTGATGTGATATTTGATGTGATGAAGATCATAGTAAGGTTATCATACTATCTATCTACCCACTACTTGATGTGATGAAGACCATAATGAGGTTATTCTTTATCTATCTATCTACTATAAGATGAAATCTATGGTGAGATTTATTTTGTGTGCCATAAAATCACTTATATAAGATGTCATCATGCCTATACATGTATTTTCACTACTTGGTTCAAAGTTGATTCAACAAACTCATAGATTATACATATCCATCTATAGTGCTAGATCGTTCTCGAATCATATTCATACTTCACATATGAATATCATGTTAGCATCACATATCCTATTGACCTGTAAAACATAAAGGGAGATGAGAATCATAATCATTGCACTCCATTTGTTCATCAAATATATATCTTATGATTGGGCACTCAAATAGGGGGAGTACCTCTATAAGTCTTATCTCCTTGCAAATAGCCATGATAAATTATTCGTAATGCAAATCCATGTGTTGTCATCAAACATAAAAAAGGGGGAGACTGAAAGGACATTTGTCCCTAATCTTGTTTTCGGTGTTTGATCACAACATATGGAAGATCTAATATTTTCCCTAAGTATGTTCAGAGCCTATCATGGAGAAATACAATCATACACCTCCTTGGACATCCATGAGATTGATAATAAAAAGGAAGAAAAGAAAAGGGAAAAGGAAGAAAAGAAATGGGAAAGCGAGAAGAGAAAACAGGGGAGCCAAACTCCCTGGCCGGCCCAGCCGGGCTGCTCAGGTTATGCCCCAGCCCCAGCTTGCCCCACGTCGGCCCCAGGCCGGGCACGAGGCTGGGTGCTGCCCCGCCCTGCTTCGTCTCTACGCCGGCCCCAGGCCGGGGTGGGAAGAGGGGGTGTCGGCCCCAGACCGGGTGCCAGCCGGCCCCACAATGGCTCGAGGCCGGGGTGAGATCATGGCGCTGTTTCGGCCGCCCTAGCCGGCCCCCTGGCTAGGCCGGGGTGCGCTGCAATGAGGGGGGTTCCCCCCAACGACCGTTTTGTCTCTCCGGTATAAAAGGAGATCATCCTCTACCTTTAGAAAGTGTCAATTAAACTTACTCGCTTCACCATTGATTGACCACACTCAAGCTCAAGCATCTCCCCAAATCCCCAACCAAAGCTCGTGATACTTTGAGATTTGGAGGAGACATCCCCGATCTACAACTCCACCAAGCCGATTAGAAATCACCCCACTCATCCGTTCGGGATCTTGTAGTTCTTAGTTCATCGGAGCCAAGAACCTTATTTCTCTTAGCTCATCGGAGCTCGGAGCCTTGTTGATATCCCCGGAGCTCTTGTGCTCGTCGGTCTTGTTTCTCAAAGTCTTGGTGGCTCTCGGGATTTGGTGAGGACCCTCCAAAGTTGTGGAGTGTGCCTCATCCTTGTAAAGGTTCTAGTTGTCAACCTCAACGGCAACATAGTGATTCGAGCCTCTCCCTATCGGTGGAAGGACTCTAAGGAGATATGGTGTGCCATTTCAAGGCTACTCGGTGTTCCACTTTGGTGGCACCGCACCGCTCCAAGGGAGATTAGCTTCCATTGGGAAGTGAACATCGGGATAAATCTCCGCGTCATTGTGTTTGGTTATTCCTCAACTTACCTTTACTTGTTGCTACTATCTTAGTCATATATTCACCTTTTGCTAGTTGTACTTGCTCAACATATAGGATTGTTCACCTAGTTGCATAATCTAGGCAATCTATATTTGAGCACTATCTTGCTAAATTGAAAAAGAAGCTAAAATTTGTAGTTAACCTATTCACCCCCCCCCCACTCTAGTTAACCTCTCGATCTTTCAAAACTCACATAAGCTGTCACCTACATTACCAAAATACTCAAGAAATACTTTACTAAACAAAACTCTACTTGGATCATCGGAGGAGTCACATACCGGAGATCAAACACACCAAATATCGGCACAAATGATGGGCAGAAGAAGGAGATCGAAAATCCAGAGGGAGAACAGCAAGAACACAGGTTCCAGGAAATGTTTTCAGTTTGTGAGGTGAGAGAGAAGACTTTGGCAAGGGAGAGAGTTAGTGGAGGGCCAGGGGCCCCACACCATGTGTTGGCGCCACCCTATGGTGTGCCTGACTGGTGGGTCCCCCTGGGGCCTCCCAGGTGGCTTTCTGCCTCATTTTTAACGTAAAAATTTATTATAATTTTTCTGGAATTTTTCGAGAAACCTTATTTTTCGGACTTTTTCGGAATTTTAATAAATAATAATATTTCTGGAAAACAAAAGCGAAAAGGTGGAAAAAAACAAAACCAACACTACAGAGGTTCTATGACACTCTAATGGATGAATATCCAAAGAAAATAAAGGTGGTAGTGGTGAAAACAAAAGTATGGATGGTGAAAACATGCATAACCTTAGAAATGAGAGTGAAAATATCAGGAAAACATGCATCAGGATGGTGGAAAACATGATTGTACTCAAGTATCAATTTTATAATAGAAGTAAACATGGTGAAAACATAATGGGGAAGGTGAAAACATTGTCCTCTTCATTCAAAATCATTTTGTTAACAAGGGTGATCAACTCTTGTTACCAGAATAATTTTCATATGAAGAAAAACTTTGCTAATCACTAATTAATTATGTTACCTCAACCTTGATAGGCATAGTCCAAATCATAATAATTTCATATTCCTTTGGTGGTACTGGAATAGGGCAATAACATTCTCCAATCTTGATGGTCTCACTATTTTCAATTGAATTTAGACCATATTTCTTATCAATCTTCTTGGGAAAATAAACAGTGTGATCTTTATCATTAACATTAAAAGTAACTTTCCCTTGATTGCAATCAATAACATCCCCTTCGGTATTAATAAAAGGTCTTCCAAGAATAATAGACATATTATCATCTTCAGGCATTTCCAATACAACAAAGTCGGTTAATATCGGACAATTATTAGCAACTTGAACAGGAACATCCTCACATATACCCACAGGAATAGTAGTAGATTTATCATCCATTTGCAAAGATATATCAGTTGGTATCAATTTTTCTAGGAGGATTCTTTTATAGAGAGTAAAAGGCATGACACTAACTCCAACTCCCATATCACAGAAATCAGTTCTAACATAATTATTTTTAATAGAACAGGGAATAGTTGGTATACCAGGATCTCCAAGTTTCTTAGGAACCTTGCCACTAAAAGACTAATTAGCAAGTATAGTGGAAATTTCCTCATTAGGAATCTTCCTTTTGTTAGAAACAATATCTTTCATATATTTTGCATAAGGAGCCAATTTAATAGCATCAGTTAAAGGAATTTGCAAGAACAAAGGTTTCATCCATTCAAGAAACTTGTTATAGTGTTCTTCTTCTTTTGATTTGTGTTTCTTATTAGGATAAGGCATTGGTTTTTGTACCCAAGGTTCTCTCTCATTACCATGTTTATTAGCAATAAAATATTCCTTAGTGTACTTTGTATTTTTAGTTTGCCTTTTAGGTTTGTTTTGAATTTCTTCTTTATTAGAAGCATCATTCTTTTCATTACCACTTTCAGTTTCAGCATCAGAGATAGATATACTATTAAGATCTTTAGCAAGTTCAGAGGATTCTACAATATTTTTATGTTTCTTCTTCTTTTTCTTTTTAGTATGAATAACATCATTATTAGTTTGCTGAGAATCTTGTTCAATTCTTTTAGGATGTCCCTCGGGATATAAAGGATCTTGTGTAGCAATACCACTTCTAGTTCTTATTTCATAAGCATGTTTTTCTTAGAGGCATTAATTAGCAAATATTTTTGCACTTTAGCAAGTTGATCAATTTGAGTTTGAACCATTTGAAAAACTTTAACAAGCATTTTAACATCATTAGAGGTTCTTTCTATAATACCATGCAAATTATCAATAGCTCTAGAGTTTTCTATTAGGTGATTTTGCACTCTCATATTAAAATTATCTTGCTTAAGAACATAATTATCAAATTCATCTAAGCATTGATCAGGAGGTTTATTATAGGGAATATCTCTACTATCATAATATTGGAGAGAGTGTACCTCAGTGGGTGATGAGTGAGGGATTGGCTTACATAATTCTTCTATTGGTGGAAGATTCTTCACATCTTCAGATTTAATACCCATCTCTTTAAGAGATTTCTTGGCTTCTCTCATCACTTCATCATTTAATTCAATCATTCCCCTTTTCTTGGGTGTTGGTGTTGGTGTTGATACTGGAGTAGGGGTCAGCTCAGGATCAACCATAGTCCAATCATCATGATTTTGGCTTATTTTAGCCATTAATTCATCAGCTTCTTCTGGAGTTCTTTGCCTGAAAACACAACCAGCACAACTATCCAGGTATGTCCTAGATTCAACAGTTAGTCCATTATAGAATATATCAAGAATTTTATTATGTTCTATCTTATGCCCAGGTGTATCCCTAACTAAATAACAAAACCTTTCCCAAGATACAGACAATTTCTCTCCTTCCAATTGCTTGAAATTAAATATATTTTGTAAAGCAGTATGTTGAGCACTAGCAGGAAAATATTTCTGAAAGAAAGCATAAACCAAACCAATAGGACTATCAATAGATCCCAGAGAAAAATTATTAAACCAAGTTTTAGCTTCATCTTTTAATGAGAAAGGGAATATTTTAGTAACAAAGTAGCTACGTTTCTTAAGATCGTCAGAGAATAAATTACTCAAAGAGGAGATCTCATTCATATGTTTAATAGCACTTTCATTTTCAGTACCACAAAAAGGTTCTTTCTCAACAATAGATATATAAGATAAATCAAGAGAGAAATCATAATCCTTATCCCTAATATTAATAGGAGAAGTGGCAAACTTAGCATCAGAAGATAATTTATATTTAACAACATGACTTTCAATAAGACTTATAACAACATCTTTATCCTTCATAGAATGTATTTCATCAATGAGATCATCATTAAGTTCAATATAGGAATCATCAAAATCATCACTAGGATTCTCTCTAAACTCAGGTGAAACAACAGGAGTAACCTGATTTTTATCAGGAGTTTTAGTGTTTGCAATATTTTTAGCTTTAGCAATAGTAGCATCTAAGAAAGGACCGAGAGAACAACTCTCATCAAGCACAGTAGAAGCATCATCAAAAGTATCAGAAGTATTTAAGATTCAGCAGAAGTAGTACGTGTAGCATGTGTATGTGGTGGTGTAAGCAACTTACTCATAACAGACGGTGAATCAAGAGCAACAGAGGTGTTCAGAGTTGTACCTCTTCTTGTAGTGGATGGTAATACATGAACCTTTCCGTCACGAGTCTTACCCATGATGAATGATTGGCAGTAGATAATGGTACTCTCCGGTGATCTCTCAAATAAAGCTATGCTCCCCGGCAACGGCGCCAGAAAATAGTCTTGATGACCCACAAGTATAGGGGATCGCAACAGTCTTCGAGGGAAGTAAAACCCAAATTTATTGATTCGACACAAGGGGAGCCAAAGAATATTTGTGACCCTTAACAAGTGAGTTGTCAATTAACCTGCACCTGAAAGTGGACTTGTTCATAGTGGTTTATCAGTAGTAACAGTTTTATATTAGCAGCAGTAGTGAAATAATAACAGCAGTGGTATGAAAACAACAACAGTAGTGTTTGAAGTAAACAGCGGGATTAAATATTGTAGGCATAGGGATAGATGAACGGGGATTGCATGGATAAGATAGTTCATATAATGATCAATTCATGGGCATTGCAGATAAATAAGATAAAGCATCCAAGCACTAAGTAACCATAGGCATGTGTGCTGTAAATAGTCCTACGTGCTCACAAAATAGAACTTGCACAACATCTTTTGTCCTACCAGCCCATTTTCAGCGGGGGCTCAAGGGAACTACTGGTAATTAAGGTATTCCTTCTAATAGAACATCGGAGCAAAGCATTAACACTCCCTGAACACGTGTGATCCTCACATCATAGCCATCCCCTCCGGTTGTCCCAATTTCTGTCACTTCGGTGCCTCGGGTTCCGGACAACAATATGTGTAACAACTTGCAGGTATGATCAAGAAACAATAATTATCATCATGATTCAGTAACATGTTCAGATCTGAGATCATGGAACTCGGGCCCAAAGTGTCAAGCATTAAGCATAACAAGTTGCAACAATGTCAATAGCACTAATAGAAGATACTAGGCACTATGCCCTAACAATCACGGCATTATTACATGAACGAACTCATCCAATCCCTACCATCCCCTTCAGCTTACAGCGGGGGAATTACTCACACATGGAGGGCTCGTTCGGTTCCTGGGGAACCAATCCCAACGTGGAACAAACCCCCCGAGGGATGGGGTGATCCCCTCGTGTCACCCAAATCCCCATTAATCCCTTCCCCTAAGCACCCTATAATCCCTGCAAGTCTTTGGCTTGTTCGGTTACTCCCCAGCGAAACTGCAGTCAGGGCCTAGGAGCAACTATGAACAACACTTATATGCAAAGAACATTCCTGCACGTACAGCAATATATTGCTTTGTTCCAAAATTCAGACATAACGAACACAAAGTTCAGTAACAACCAAGGCAAGGCCAGTCAACAACAACATATTGCTTTGTAGTAACGATTTTCCGGCCGTCGTTATTAATAGCATCGCTCCTGCCAGAGGACGGTATCGACCTTCTCGCCATCCTTGATAAATAGGAAGGCTGGGCTTTGCTTCGATGTTGTATGTTTCAGCAACATCCTGTAAAATTTCCCATAGAAATCTAATCATTGCAAGGCTGTACAATCTCTAATTCAGAATAGACATTTCCTTCAGAACAGAGCACAAGATCAGTGAGTCTGAATTTGAATTAGTAGTGCCAGGAGCCATCCAATCCATGGCATTTCAATTAGTACAAACAAAAGATGAAACTAGAGTCTGAATCGAAATCCACAGACGAATCAAAATTCAGAACAACATCCTTCGATCTATTGATGCAAAAATATTCACACAGATTGATGGCATCCTAAAGTTTGCCGGAACTAACCTGCCAATTACAAGGTTCACAATGACTGACTGACAGCAAAATCAACCACTGCGTTGGCCACATTACTAGCTAGAGAACAGAAATCAACGAGCTAACCTCCGCAAAAACACATCGTCTCCAGAACGAACGGGGATCTGACCAACTCCTTATTACTCTGTATGCTCTCCTCTCGACTCTGAAAAATCAACTCCTTACTCTGCGGCGGATGAGCGACGGCGGCCGGCGCCACAAACCGAGCAGCACGTCGTGGCGTATCTGCTTATGAAAAATTGTATTAATTCTACGGTTCTACAGAAACAATTAAAGAAGCGGAGGGTTGTATGCCAAATAATGAAATATTAAACCTGAAAAAAACACCTGCACTATCCGGCATTTGAGCTACACCAAACCTTAAAGCGTTCCTATGCATTAATATAAAAGGGGAAAATGCAAACCATAGAGCTTCGACAAGCACACAGAAGAGTAAGCAGACTCACTCCATCCAAGCTTATACCACGCACCAATCGCTTCATGTTTGCTAGTTTAAATTTCTTAATTGTTAACTAACTGTTGGTGTTATTACATTCATACACAGCAACATGATTATCAACCTGTTGAACTCTACTATGCCACTCTTCTGTTTTTTTCCTACTCTACAGAATTACACATTAACTTTGGACGATCCAAATATAATTAAGCACACCAAAACAATCTCTAATTCTAGACCAGAAAAATGCTACAACAAGATGGTTAGAGGTTACACAAACCAAAACGTTCCATTATTCAGCTTGCCATCAAGAAAGTGGTGCTCTTCACATTTAGAATCCAGAAATTCATGAGAATAGAGGCATGCACGAGATTTGAGTGGTTCATTTTATTTATGTTTGACCTACAATCACTATGCTGACATATCCATTTTTTCATACAGAGAACCGGCAGGGTGCACAAAAAATGACATAGTATACCTCGCAAGGAGGTCGGAACCAGTAAGTTTAAAGCCATAAATTATTAGCTGACACTAGATTACTTGCTTACAGTTAATAATATACAAGACCAGTTAGATCAATTACTTACTAGACATCACTCACTTACTTACAAATATCATCATCTGATGCAGCAAAGAAATTAAATTTGTCAAAAAAAATACATTAGCTAGCCGTCAGTAAGGAGAGGAAAGCAGACAGAACAGTACATCATAGACTGGACAGTCTATGTATTCTTTAGGCGTTTGCAGCAGTTCTCTTACACATTACAGAAAACTTCTGTGCAAAGCTGAACTTTAGATGATAATTTAACTCATGGCATAATTACACGTCGCACTAAGGAAAATTTTGCAAGGCTAGATCGAGATGACAGGTTCACTTTCAAACTGCCAGCAACATAATCATAGATTATCCACCCTTCAAAACAAACAAGCTCTATCAAATGGGCCTGATCCTGAACTCAACACAAAGAAGAAAAATGATAGCGGCGGTTAAATTGTACAGCAGACAAGACATGTTGATAAATACCCAAGTCAACAATACAAAAAAGGTAAAAGTAATGCAGTGCTATTGTCGATTTTGTTTCTGCAGGCAAAGGATAAAGCAACACTCTCCAACCTGAAGCAAAGGATGGCATGAAACTTTTGGAAGCAATGCTATTGTGGATTTTGTTTCTGCGGGCATGTGCTGGTGTTGGCTGGCTTGGAAACTCTGAGATCGAAGGTGGTATAACACATAAACACATGAGCATTGATCCAAAGACATCAAAGAATCAATGAGCCAAGCAATATGAAGCAAGCATCTCATGCTTAACAAGGTATGCAGCTACAGAACACCCAAATCAGCAGTCACATTGATGACTGTACTCAATGCAGCTAGTGTTTTCTTTCAGTAATTCATGTATGTTCAAGATTGTTGCTAATTATGTCTGTAGATCCATACATGATCTGATTTCTCGAAAAATGAACACTGCACTCTATAGTTATGCCTTCAAACTGTGGCTTGCTTCCAGTTTCAACACACCTATAGGAACTCCACTTGATTATAAGCCAAACCATGTAGAATTGGACAGTCCATGTGAAATCAAGAACCAAGAAACCAGGAACCCTAGATTTTTCAAGAGACGAGGAAGGGGAAGAGTAGGAGGAGGGGATCACCGTCGAGAAGTTCTCCGTCGGAAAGGGTGGACGTCGGCGCTGCTGCCTCCGATTTATCTACATGACGCCCCGCCGCTGTTAACATCTGTGTCACGCGCGAGAAGGCAGGGAGTGCGCCGCCCCTTGCGCCTCATGTCCGCTGCTCCTCCGCTGTGCGTCTCCGGGTTGCAACGGGAGAAAAGGGGGAAGTGTGCCGACGCCGTGCACCTCCGGGTCGCGCGGGAGAAGGGGAGGAGTGCGCCGCCGCCGATGTCTTTGACCTCCGTGTCGTTGCCTTCGCGGCTCGCGAGAGAAACAGGACGTCGGTTGGGGAACTTTTCCACGGGCTCGGTGACGATTGTTTTTTCCCCGTGGAAACGGCAGGTATTCAAGGGGATTGGACCGGGCTGGAATCCACACGGGGCATAACCGAACGCGCAAATTGTATTGGGCTATCCCGGCTGGGCCGACCCACGGGGGTTGAAGGGGATTGGGCCCCAAACCCGGCCGGGTGGGATTAACCAAACAAGGCCGGATGAGGGAAACATGGATGGTCGAGGAAGAGGCGTTGGTGATGATGGTGGCGATGGTCTCCTCTAATTCCCTGTCCCGGCAGTGTGCCAGAACGGAGTTTCTGAACCCCGAAAAAGGATTCGCGATGGCGGCGGAGCTACGGACTTCTTTCTGGATAACTCTCTAACCCCCTTGGGTTTTAGGGTTGAAGCCTATTTGTAGTCGAAAGGGGAGACCGAGGGGGGCTCTGGGTGGCCCACACCCCTAGGTGGCGCGGCCTAATGGGGGGCGCTCCAGGGAGTGGTGTGGGCCCCCTCTAGCTCTTCTCCTGGCCTCTTTCTGGCTCGTGGGGTCTTCTAGTGTTTTAGGACCAATGGTGTCTTTTCTGGCCAATTTCCCGAAAGTGGATTTTTCTGCACAAAAATGAGACACGAAGGTAATTCTGCTGAAAACAGTGTTAGTCCATGTTAGTTGCATTCAAATACACAAGTTTAGAGGAAAACAATAGGAAAAGTGTTAGGAAAAGGAGATACGTTTTCGACGTATCAACTATTCAGATGGACCATGTGAAGATGAATACCGGAGCCAAGACTACACCACATCCATAGTCATCCAAACACTCCACCAAGAATTGCTATTATTGTGAAGAATATGGATATTTATCTAGTAGTTGTCCCAACAAAGAAACCCAGACCTTCAACCAACATAGTTGAGTATACTAGACAGCAGTATGAAGATATGATGGCCAAGACCATACCAATAAAAGGGAATAGGGACATTTCTATGGTATCTTGCCATCGTTGCAGAGAGATTGGACACTTCACAGATGATTGCCTGGAAAAGAAGGACCTCGGTCATATACAATGTTAGAAGTGAAAAAACATGGGACATTATTCATGCAAATTCCCAGAAAGGAGGAACATGCCACCAAAACCCAAAGTTAGAATAGTCTGAGAAGCATGAAGCTATAAGGAGTCCAATACTTCAAGAAGACATGTTGAGCATCGAGAAGTATCTCTCCAAGATGGAGTCTTATGCGAAATCTTACTTTAGAAATAAAATGTTCCTTATGATGCTTCCAATGTAATAAAATGAAATGAAGGTTTGAGAAATGTGTTCCCATTATAATGAGATGATGTTGTGAAATCCTCTCACTTGGTATTTTGATTGAACCAAAGAGTGATCCCTCAGTGTCAAAGGTAGTTGAACGGATCTATGTTGGCCTATAACTCTACCATGAAGGAAATTTCTATTCAAGCCAATCTCAAAGCAATCTACACTCCAGTCTAATAAAAATAGACTACCCATAAAAGTTTCTTTTAAGGGTGGTAGCACACCCAGTTGTTCTGGAACCCAGTAATCAAAACATATCTTTCGTTTTAGCCTTCCCAAATCTCGGGACGAGATTTCTTTTAAGGGTGGTAGTCTGTAGGATCCCTGATTTTTTGGAAAACTCAAAAATCACATAAAATTGAAACTTTTGTTTTCATGTCAATACAAGTCACCAAAAACAAATAAAACTCAAACACAAATGAAATATTAGGTCATATGCCAAGTTTATTGGAATTGGAAGTTCAGTTATGCCTTTGTTCCTTAAACCCTAAAACCTTATTCAAAAATAAGTTTCTTTATATAAAGGGAATATTTTCTTATTAGCAAACCCCTTTACCTAAAATGTTTGCAACTCCAATATTACTTTGAAGATATTTTATGAAAACAAAAATCAAAGATTTCTAACCCTTAATAAAGTTCTAAGCCCCACAGACATTTGAGAAGAATAAAATATTTAATAATAACTTTTAATTGTTATTCTAAGTTTTAAACATAAAGGTGTAAAAATAAAATGCATTGCTTTGAAAATAACATAAAAAGGGCATTGAAAACAATATTATGACTTGAGGTTTTATTCTAAATTTTATTAAGACACTATTATTAGTTTTTCTATTTAAAAATGGCATTAGTTGCTATTAATAAATCACTTATATCTTAAAAATATAAAATATGAAAATAAGTGGTAATGACCTTGAAAAATAATATTCCACTAATAGAATGTCACTAAAATTTTAATTGACTAAGTTTTACATTTTTGTTATTTTATATTTTCGAAATAACATTAAGTCACTATTAGGGAATTATTCAAATTTCCAAATTCAAAAATAAAAATATGATGAAAAGTTTATAAAAAATTTATGGTTTGAAAGATATGGAAATTTAAATATTTATAATTCTGTTTCATGTCATTTGGATAATTAAAACAGAAGTTATGATTTAATTAAATAAATAGTTTTAAAAAGAAAAAAATTGATGACGTCATGTGTGACGTCATCCTTCTTCTTCCTCTCTTTGGAAAGAACCTTGTCACGACCGAAATTTTTTCCACCGATTCAAGGCCATTCAGGTCGCGATTCCATGCCCTCTCTGGCCCTTTTTATAGCCCCCGATCTCCTCTGCATTTCCCCCTCCCCCTCTCCCAAATCGGGCCCCGAGGCCACCTAATCTCTCGTCGGAGTAACCTCTGTCCGCCGCCGTCTTTGATTGTTTCCGACAAGGTGAGGTTGTCCCCGAGGACGACACCACCCCCATTCGCCTCCTTTTGCTCTCTTGAACCATCTAAACCTCTTTTCTGTTAGGTTTGGATGCAGAATCGACCGCGTCGTGCTCGCCGGAGTTGCACCGCCTCGGGTCTACATTGCGCCATCGAGAGAGATCATCACCGTGGACACCGTCGACACCCTTCGAACCTACGTGCCCCGTTGAGCCTCGTGGTGGTCTCCGTTGAGCTCATAGACCACCAGATCTCCCCCGCCGTCGAGCACCCGAGCGGAGCGCCGCCATCTCAACATTTCTGGCAACATTCCGGCGGGAGGTAAGCCCCAACGCGCCAGCACCATTAGATCTAGATCCAAGGGACAAGATTAGATCACTTACTGAAGGGGTAAGAGCCAATAGGAACACGCCACGTGTGACCCCAATTGGCGGCCCCCGTTTTGTTATTTGTCGCCCACCGTAGTACGTAGCCGGCCCAGGCCCAGTCATTATCCATCGCCATGCGCGGCATATAGCAGATTTGAACCCAGCCCATCTCTGGATTTAAATCTGAATAAAAATAAAATGGCAATTTTTGCAGAAAAGACCCTACATCTTAGATCTGTCATAACTTTTAATCCATCAGTACAAATTTAGCAAACTTGGACTTTTTGAAATCCCCTGGATCTGTAGAATCTTTTAGCACTGTTCAAATTCAAATTTGACAAACTTAAATTGGTTCGAATTTAAATATGCTTGTTTGATGAATTTTGGCATAATTCAAATTGTACAAATCCAAAAATTGCAAATAAAATATATTTGGAAACCTTAGGATGTGTACTTTCATACCCTATGTCTCAAAATAATTTATGATTAAATTAAAATTGAATTTAGAATTAAGTGGACTATTTGAGTATTTTTGACATAGATTTAATTCTATAAATAATTAGATTATGGTTCCTTAACCAAAATTACTCCATTGGGTAACCTTACCAGAGACATTAGTGCCTAACCATTTTAGACACCCTTGGACCATGGCCATGTGTTTTTCACCAAAAACTCAACATAGTGATACGTCCATTTTCACCATGTCTTAGAAATTCTTTCCATCATCTATTCTTTGATGTTATGGCTATTTGGAGCCAAAAAAGGTCCTTAGAATGTGTCAATCACATATAGTACCAAGTAATGAAATTTAGTTCTGTATCTAATTCTCCACTACCCTATTCTTGCTTCAAGAATTCACCAAGTCAGCAAAATGGACATCAAGACTCAAGCACAAGAAGCAAACTTCATTATCAACTTGGTGGAAACATGAAGAGATATGAAGAATATCATTGAAGAAATTGAAGGAAGGAATTAGACTCCACAACAACTAGAAGAAACTCAATGAACTACAAGTGTATGAAGAAAATCAAGGAGAAGACATTTTCCACTATCTTTCTATCTTTTCTATTTTCTTTCTTTTCAATTTGACTTAGTAGTAGTTGTGCCCATCCCACCTTGAAACAACTAGTGAGAAGGCCATGAAGAATCTATCAGAGACCAAGAGAATAATCCATCCAAGTAACAAGTCTACAATAGAAGCATGAAGATGATCTTCAAGATGACAAGCATGTGAAGACTTGGAGCAATCCATACAAGTTGAAGAGATTAGCAAGTTTCTTTCGTCCAACCCTTTACCCAAATGGAAAATCCCAAGACTTTATCTTGTTATCTCCATTGCTATGAAGTTATTTGAACCTAGACCTACCCTAAACCAAGATGGAAGGACTAACTTAGATCACTCAAATGTTTTGATGAAAATACCTTAGTGTTAAACTTTGTTATGTGTTACTTTAGTTGAAATAGTGAGATCACCTTGGTTAACTCTTGGAACTTCTTAGATAAATATGTTTCTAATAAAGTTTGATCACTATAAACTCAATCTAGTACATCCATAGTGGACTCTTAGAAAACTCCTTAACAAGTATGATGCCATTAGAGAATAAATCTTTCAAAACTCAAACTTTGACCTCGTCCTAGCCAATTTGGTACAACCCCTTTGTTATGTTATTTGCTATGTTTGTTTTCTCCACTAATGTGCTTGATTTCTATGATGCTTGATTATTTTGTTATTGTGTTTTCAATGAATAGATTGTACGGAGAGCAATGATCTTTTGTGAAGAGAGTGTGATATCTTCACCAACTTCAACAAGGCAAGTAACACACCATCAACTACCCATTATTTTCTATATGCATTAGTTGATTTTGAGTAGTATGCATGATAGGAAATTTTACTAAGTTATATTATGTTATGCTATATCCTAGTAGTGTGTAGCCATCATTATACCTTGTTATTTTTACGCCTTGATACTTATTAGATGATTAGCCATGCTACAATTTTTTTTACTTGACGTTGAGGAAAAATACTAAGTATAAACTTCAAAGAACCACCTGGGTGGATTTGGTTGTTTGGCTGATGAGAGTGGAGTGTCTCCCTAAGGGGTGTTCACTTGAAGGAATGCCACCCAGGAACAAAGTGATTATGATGTTCCCCAAGTTTAGATTGCTTCCAGTGCAGCTTTTAGTCATATGGGCTCTATCTTTTATTAACTAAGTTGTGAGGGTTCATCCTAGGCTTGACAAGCAGATGTAGCATAATTATAGGTGGATCGGGTCTTGCCATTAGGTTGAATTATTACTTCTGAAAGATCTCGTCTCAATCTTCTCATTTCCTTAATGCACTCAGAGTGTATAGGATGTTTGGGCTGATTTGAGTCTGAAGGTGAAAGTGCACAAACTCTGCAGAGTCAACAAACTAAGATCTTAGCCGTGTCCCCGGTTATGGACAACTATGAGCAGCTGGACAAGGATGGACGAAAGAATCACATCACCATTTTCAATAAGTAAAATTTTTACAAAGTGAACAGTAGTTGTGGTGCTTGGATTTCAGTCCAATAATGTCACCCCTTTGAAAAGAAAAGTTTTCTTTTACAAAAGAGATAGGAGAAAACTTGCTTTATGCAAACTTAGCCAAAACTCCAATCAGCCAAATAAGCATGTAGTATTAGTCTTGCCATTTATATCCACCATAGTGTTACTTGCCAATACATTAAATTGTATTAACTCCCTTGTGGCTGCATATTCCATATTGCAGATATTTCTGAAGACGAGTTTTGCTTGTGGCACATGAAGAAGATGGCCTCAATGTTGTACTATGTTTTCCGCTGTAATACTTTGTTTTCTGCAAGTCTTCTAAGACTATGAAAGTTGTAATCCTATTTTGTAAACACTGGATCATGCGACGTAATAAAATTTGATGCATTTGCATGATATTTCATTTTGTACTGTGGTGCTAGCAATTGATCCAGGGACTAGCACACTAACACAGATGTTCTTACATTATTTAAATGTGGGAACGCTACAAAAGTTCTAGCAAAAGTTGCATATTATGATATGGCAATTGAATAATAAAAACCAACTTTCCTATCAAGGAAGTTTGGTCGAGGATGTGTACTTGACACTGTCTGAGAGTTTTGTAAAATTCAAAAGGTTGTTGGAAAGGTATGCACACTTTAATGGTTGAAGTGATCATAACAAAGTTGGAATCTTTACCTTAATGAAGTAATCAAAAGAGTTTGATTCCAATGAAGGATAAAGATGCTTGTAGAGTTAAGAAATTAAGTGGGAGAGTTAAGAAATATTTCCAATGCTTTATGTAGATGACATATGGTTGATTGGAAAATATGTATTTTAAATCAACACGGTTAATATTTTCATATTGATGAAAGGCTTAGGATATTGGGCATCGATATCTATAAGATATGGATTGAAGCGCCTGATATGGTTGAGCCAAATTACATAGATGAAGTATTGAAGTAAGCCAATATTGAAATTACAACAAGGAGTTCTTGTCACATGGAAAAGAATTGAGCAAGATTCAAGTGTTTTGACACATGATGAGCATAACTGAAATTAAGATTTCTAAGTCATTTGTTCCATGGTATGTACACAACCAGATGAGTCATGTGCTATAGAATGTTATAGAGGGATAATTCATATGATCATTAGACAACAATGGGAGAGATCCTTGTGTAATTTTAGAAATGCTAAGGATATGTTTTCCTATGTAGTAATGACAAAATATTCATTGTAATATGTTACACTAATAGTCTTATCATTTATTCAAGTAATTTTATCTCAATTAGAACATGTGATAAAAGGTAGCACAATAGGCTGGAAGAAAGTTCCATGCTAGATTTGAATGAGTTTCAAAATAAAAGTATTGTGACGGATACTACAACAAAGGCTAAGTATATCGTTGTGTTGACAACAAATAATAGAAGTATTTTGTGTCAAGGAGTTCTTTATTGAACTTGGTGAATTTCCAAGAATGCTCACACTATGAAGCTACATTTTCACAATGTTAGTAACATTGGTTTAAGCTGAGGAAATAAGGTCTCACCAGTTGACAAAATATATACAAATCCATCTCATTAGAGAATGAGTGATGCGTGTAGACGCAAAGAACATGCAAATACAATAGGACTTGAACATGTCAGATATGTTGATGATATTTACCACATGCGAAGCATGGAAATAACACTAGAACGTCATATGTGTTTAGTGCTTACATACTAGATTATTGACTCTAGTGCAAGTGGGAGACTGAAGGGAATATGCCCGAGAGGCAATAATAAAGTGGTTATTATCTTATTCCTTGTTTATGATGAATGTTTATTTCTCATGCTAGAATAGTATTAACCGGAAACGTTGATACATGTGTGTTTAATGAACAAACAACGGTTCCTAGTAAAGCCTCTCTTTTAACTAGCTTGTTGATTAATAGATGATCAAGGTCTCGTGGTCTTGAACATTGGATGTTGTTAATAACGGGGTTATGTCATTGGTAGAATGATGTGATGAACATAGACCCAAAGTGAATATATCAATGCGATCAAGTCATTAAGTTACATTGTTATATCACACATACGAAGTAACTCTATTCCTTAGACCATGAGATCATGTCAATCACTAATACCGAAAGGGTGCTTTGATCTCATCAAACGTCACACCGTAACAGGGTGACTATAAAGGTGTTGTTGGGTATTCGGAAAGTATTAGTTGAGGCTCATGGATCAAGAGTGGTATTTGTCCATCCAGATGACAGAGAGGTGTACTCTGGGCCCTCTCGGTGATATCACATCGACACCGCTTGCAAGCATGTGACTAGGTCACAAGGATGTCATATAATGGAACGAGTAAAAGAGTACTTGTCGGTAACGAGATTGAACTAGGTATGGTTGATACCAATGATCGGATCTCGGACAAGTAAAATATCGTGAGACAAAGAGAATTAGTTACGAAGTTTATGGTTCACACGATCACTAGATTCATCGTTGAATGTGTAGGAGTCATTATGGATCTCCAGATCCCGCTATTGGCTATTAATCAGAGAGGTGTCTCGATCATGTATGCATTATTCACGAACCGTAGGGTGACACACTTAAGGTTCGATGACGCATTTGAGTGGATACGAAATATCGGAGAAAAGTCTGGACAGTACCAAAATTGTTTCGGGTAATTTTGAAATAGTTCAAGGGGGTTCTTATCAAATGGTTATTAATAGATTTAACAACTAACTCAAGGGGTTATATGTTAATGTTTGTTAATGGAATTAACAAATATTAAATTAAATAAATAAAAAATTTTATTTGTTTATTAAAGAAAACCCTTGGGATTTTGAGTGGGAATTAATGGAAGAATGAGTGGGTTGAGTGGAGACTCCACTCACATGATGAGGGAGAGGTGGAGACACCCAAAATTCGTGGATGCCATCCCATCCTATATAAGGAGGGGTGGAAGCTCCCTCTCCCACACACACACACACACACACTTGTGTCATCTCTTCATCCCTCCTCCCGCTGATCCACCTCATGTGTGTGCGCTTGGCGAAGTCCTGAACGAAGTTTTCTCCAACACACCATGTCGTCGTGCTGCTGGAGTTCCGAGGGATCGTCTACGTCCGCTGCCCCGCTAGATGGAGGGAACAGAGGTCGTCATCGAGTTGTACGTGTGACCGAGTGCGGAAGCGCTGCCGGATTGCAGCGCTCATCTTCACGATCTTGAGATCGATGTGAGTTCGACTACATCACCAACGATATTTAATCTCGTAACGCTTTGTGTCTTCGAGGGTATGTTCTCCTTAAGACTTTCTCTATGCCCGTTGCTTTCATCTCCTAGATTAAATCTTGGCCCTTCGGGTATCTCTCGTGTAGGAAATTGTTTGTTTTCTATGCAACGAACCCTTCAATACCTTCCTCTTGAGGTATTCCAATGAACATGTGACCACTACACGCTAGCAATGTGCTATTCCAATGAATTTCATGGCACCTTTTCTCCTAGTGATGCATAGAGATATTTGTATGCGTATTGTGGTGATTGGCTCTATCATAGCAATTTTTATTTATCACCAATCCATGCCCATATGATATTCTTCATGTATCACTCACTTTTTCAATCAAATTTTATTTTTACCATGTACACTTATAATATATGTCCATACCTATGCTCTCTAATTCATAGATCATGATGATGTCCCTCTAGCTATGGTCAGGGGTAAAAAGAAAATGAATGCTAGTGGTATCAACAGCACATATTCCCGTTCTAAGAAGAAAGATTCTTCCACATTGTGTGTCTCTACTCCATCGCAGAAAAAGAGGCCATCACTTGCTATCAACCCCAAGGAGCCGGTGCATGAGTCTTGGACAAATCTCTCCACTATAGATTTTCAGCGTGGCTGTCTCCTGTTCAACCCCTATGAGTTGGGCAGCGCACATGCAGTGACAGTCGGTTATATTGCAAGATGCATCAGCAGGTTAATGAATTTGTGGTTTGTACTCTCAAGAACACACATGTCCCTGAGCATTTCTTCAATATGTCTTATGCAAGAGAATAGTGGCCTCATCTGATGGAGGTAATGGATTATCACCGCATCAGTTTCCTCATGAACCTTGAACATAACTTTGCTCCTGAATTACTCTAGGAATTCCTTGCCACGGTTCACTTCTCCACCACAAATCCACGAACCATGACTTGGATGAGTGGTGGCGTTAAGTAAAGTGCTACCCTAGCTGAGTTTGGCACTCTCTTTGGTCTTGTGGAGGTTCCTTTTTAGACTCTCTCATTTTGACGGCTTCATGGCGAGGAGAAAAGGCTCATGAAGTGCAAAACTGCAATCCTCCATTGCTATCCTCCAGAGGTTGGATCTCTCCATATTCCTAAGGACAAGTATTTCACGCCTTTCTGGTACACAATCCACACCATTTTGAGGAACACCATAAATGTCAATTTTGGGGAGAAGGTTGAGGTCCGCACAACTGGTTGTTCAATCTCCTCTATCACATTATTAGAGCTAAGGAAGCATGAAAACAGATTGATGTTCTTGAGTACATATGGAATGAGATGAGACTCACCGTGCTCCACAATAAGGTTCCTATCTATGGTTTGTATCTTCATATGCTCTTTGAAACTAATCTTCCTCCGACTCTCATCCATAACTATGACATGGCTGCGCCTACGATGCTTGGTTTACAACCCTCAACAGGTGTTGAGGATGATTCTCCGCGACCCAAGCATGCTCGCAGCCTCTCTCATGAGACGCACCTCACTCTCCTCCACCGGATGGTCGCGGTGCCATTCCTGTTGATGCTCTCAAGGCAAAGAAGAAGTCTAGCATGAAGAGGATTATTCAACGTATGAATTTCTTATTTGTTGATTTCCAAACCAACGATTTCAAATCTTATCAAAAGGAGAAGATATTTGCAATCAACGGACAATCATGACCAAACTTGAGCTTCCTTATCCTGCTAATTCTGATGAGCTCTCTGAAAACACATGGAAGTCTCAGCACACCTATTGTTTGGGTGATGATGCCACCTCTCTTGGTGATTTGGGCCGCTAATGTTGCGGAAGAAAGTTCTAGTCAAGATGGTCCACCTCAAGATGATGAAGAAGATGAGCAAGAGGATGCCGACTTCATTGAGTGATTCCTTGGGCGCGTGGCATCGCTTTCTCCCTTTTTTGGTGTCTTGATTCCAAAGGGGGAGAGATATCTATTAGGACTCTCGGGTATTTGCATTCGGGGACATTGCATACATCCATTTGCTTCTTCCTGTTTACGAATTTGCTTTCCACTATTTAGTTGAACTGTATATTTGCTTTTATGTTCGTGGAACTTGGTTATCATCGTGATATATTGTAAGACTATGCCATCCTCGGGTTATCTATCTATATGATGAAGACTATGGTGAGATAAATCATATCCTTTGCTTATAGTAATTATTGTGGATGTGTGTCATACTATTGTTGATAAATGTCGATTGATCTATCTCTCCATCACATGATACTCTAGTGCTAAATTATTGCTTACTGATCTCATGTATATCTTGTGAGCTATCTAGCACTAGATGTGAAATTGGCTTATAAAATCTTGGAGCTAGACCCTATTTGTTGTGCCACTTGTATAGCAATGCAATTAATAAAATTGTGGCACACATCTAGGCGGGACGTCTACATTTTTATAGATCCACTTTGCAAAGCTTAAACTATAAATCTTTATTGCAAATCCATGTGTTGTCATCAAATATTAGAAAGGGGGATATTGAATGGGCATTGCGTCTCCTAATATTTTTTGTGTGTTTAATTACAACACTTGGAGTTTTAACCATTTTTTCAAGGGTTTTTAGGAAAAATAAGATAAGATGCAAATGGTTAAAGAGATCTCTCAAGTGCAAAAGGGAGAAAGAGAAGCCTAGTCTTACTATGTAGGTTTTTGAAGGGGTCGTTGCATAGAAAACAAAAAATTTCCTACACGAGAGACACCCGAAAGGCCAAGATCTAATCTAGGAGACGAAGTGCAACGGGCAACGAGAGGGTTAAGGAGAACACATACCCTCGAAGACTCAAAGTGGTACGATATCAAATCTCGTTGTTGGCGTAGTCGTACTCACACCAATCCCGATAGCGAGAAGATGGGCACCGCAATCCGGCGGTGCATCCGTGATCGGTCACACGTATGGTTGATGACGACCTCCGTTCCCTCGATCCAGCGGGGCGCGGAAGTAGAGGATCCCTCGGAAAACTCCAGCAGCACGACGGCGTGGTGGTGAAGAAGAATCCCACGGTCAGGGCTTCGCCAAGCCGGAGACCATGGAATGGAGCAGCGGGTGGAGGGAAAAACGAGTGGGCAAGTGTGTGGAGGAGGGAGAGCTCTCACCCTCCTTTTATAGGAGAGGGGGAGGCAGCCCAAGGGGGTGCGGCCAGCCCATGGGTGTGCCCCCACCTCTTCCATCATCATGTGAGTGGACACTCCACTCACACCCATTCATTTCCCCATTATTTCCCACTTGGAAAATCCAAAGGTTTTCTTTTAATAAATAAATAAAACCATTTTATTTATTTATTTCAGCATTTGTTAATTCTGTTAACAAACTTTTGCATATAGCACCTCGAATCATTTGTTAATTCTATTAACAACCATTCGACGAAAAACCCATTGAACTATTTCAATTTTCCCCGAAACAATTTCGGTGCTGCCCAAAATATTCTTCGATATTCCGTATCCTCTCAAACGCGTCATCGAACCTTAAGTGTGTCACCCTACGGTTCGCGAATAAGATAGACATGATCAAGACTCCTCTCCGATCAATAATCAACAGAGGGATCTGGATATCCGTGATGACTCCTATATATTCAACGATGACTCTCGTGATCGTGTGAACCAACAACGTCGTGAACTATTCCCTTTGTCTCGCGATATTTTACTTGTCCGAGATTCGATCATTGGTATCAACCATACCTTGTTCAATCTTGTTACCGACAAGTACCCTTTTCTCGTTCCCGTGATATAACATCCTTGTGATCATATCACGTGCTTGCAAGCGGTTTCGATGTGATATCACCGAGAGGGCCCAGAGTATATCTCTCCGTCATTTGGACGGACAAATCCCACTCTTGATCCATGATCCTCAACTAATACTTTACGAATACTTAACGACACCTTTATAGTCACCCTGTTACGGTGTGACGTTTGATGCCATCAAAGCACTCTTCCGGTATCAGCGATTGACATGATCTCATGGTCTAAGGAATAAGTTACTTCGTATGTTTGATATAACAATGTAAACTAAATGACTTGATCGCATTGCTATATTCTCTTTGGGTATATGTTCATCACATCATTCTTCTAATGACATGACCCCGTTATTAATAACATCCAATGTTCATGATCAGGAAACCTTGATCATCTATAAATCAACGAGCTAGTTAGAAGAGAGGCTTTACTAGGAACCATTGTTTGTTTATTAAGCACACATGTATCAACGTTTCCGGTTAATACAATTCTAGCATGAGAAATAAACATTCATCATAAACAAGGAATAAGATAATAACCATTTTATTATTGCCTCTCGGGCATATTCCCTTCAGTCTCCCACTTGCACTAGAGTCAATAATCTAGTCTGTAAGCACTTAACACATATGGCGTACGAGTGTTATTACCATGCTTCGCATGTGGTAAACATTATCAAAAAGATCTAAACTGTTCAGGTCCTATTGTATTTGCATGTTCTTTGCGTCTACACGCATCACTCATTCTTTAATGAGATGGCTTTGTATATATATGGTCAATCGGTGAAAACTTAATTCCTCAGCTTAAACTGATGTCACTAACATTGTGAAAATGTAGCTTCATAGTGTTAGCATTCTTGGAAATTCACCAAGTTCCGGTGATACCTTAATTCCTCAGCTTAAACTGATATTACTAACATTGTGAAAATGTAGCTTCATTGTTTCAGTATTCTTGGAAATTCACCAAGTTCAATAAATAACTCCTTGACACAACATACGTTTATTATCAGTTGTCAACACAACGATATACTTTAGCCTTTGTTGTAGTATCTTCCACAATATTTTAATTTTGAAACTCTTTCAAATCCAGCATGAAACTTTCTTCCAGCCTATTGTGCTACCCTTCATCACGTATTTTAATTGAGATAAAATTACTTGAATAAATGACAAGACTATTAGTGTAACATATTACAACTAATATTTTGTCATTGCTACATAGGAAAACATATCCTTAGCATTTCTAAAATGACACAAGGATCTCTCCCAGTGTTGTCTAATCATCATGTGAATTATCCTGCTATAACATTTTATAACATACGACTCATCTGGTTGTGTACATAGCATGGAAACATGACTTAGAAATCTCAATTTCAATGATGCTCATCATGTGTCAAAACGCTTGAATCTTGCTCAATTATTTTCCATGTGACAAGAACTCCTTCTTGTGATTTGGATATTGACTTACTTCAATATTTCATCTATGTAATTTGGCTTTAATCATATCAGGTGCTTCAATCCATCTTTTATAGATATCGATTCCCAATATCTTCTAAGCCTTTCATCAATATGAAAATCTTAACCGTGTTAATTTAAAATACATATTTTCCAATCATTCATATGTCATCTACATAAAGTATTGGCAATATGTCATAGCGCTCCCAATTAATATCTTGTAACACTACAAGCATCTTTATCATTCATGATGGAATCAAACTCTTTTGATAACTTCATTAAGCTAAAGATTTCAACTTCGCTATGCTCACTTCAACCATTGAAGTGTGCATACCTTTCTAGCAACCTTTTGAATTTTACAAAACTCTCAGACTGTGTCAAGTACACATCCTTGATAAAACTTCTTCGAGAGGAGAGTTGGTGTCGGGGGGTTACCCCCGAGTAGGGTAAAGACAGGTGGTAAAGGCCGCTTACAGAAGAGAGGTTTGGTCGAGTAGCCGACTACCAGGTACTCGCTACCCGGTCGACTGCTACTCGGTCTCACCTCAAGATGACCAGAAGGAGATATCAATCAAGTTCTATCCTGATGAATAGAAGGTTTGGCCCGAGTACAATTGGCGGGAACCATTGGCGGGAACCTACTCGGGCCAGAAAGTCAAAGGAGCCGTTCTGACACAGGATCCCGCGTATCCTGGGTCCGTACTTGGCAGCATTCGAACTACTGTTCACGTGGGGACGGCCTGCCTGACAGTGACAGCATGGAAGCAGGTCGTGGCAGGATAAGGGGGGCCTACTCTGTGCCTAGGTACAGTGATACCAGTCTGTCCCCTAGTTTTGCCCAACGACTTTACAGAAGCAGCCAAGGTTAGGAACCAAAGCTGTCAGCGGGTACTCGGAGAAAGGACGATGTGCACACTATGTCGACACTTGTCTAGATTTGGACGTATCCGGCTGGGCACCGTGTATATAAGGTGCCCCGCCGCCTCCTGCGCGAGGCACGTACACACAGGCTCACTGGGAACCCTAGAAACCCTAAGTTCTTGACCTAGCCCTACTCGGAGAGGAGAGAAAGGCTACTCGGTAGCGTTACCATTTGTACTGTGGCTACTCGGAGAGACATCGTAATACATAGAGAAAGGCAGGAGTAGGGGTTTTACCTCCTCACGAGGGCCCTGAACCTGGGTACATCGTGTTGTTTGTGTTGTGTGGATCTTACCTCACGCGGCTACTCGTCGCGTGATCCCTCCCCGGACACCTCCAGCGTCCATCGTTCCCACATCTTTAGCCATCCCATGGCATCTGCCGTGACACCACCACGACAGTTGGCGCCCACCGTGGGGCAACCAGCGGCGCTGGCTGGAGTTTCTGTTCGGACGGGATCTTCATCGGCGGAGCGCGTAGTTTGTGGCCTTGTCCACAGATTCGGCTCCTTCGACTTCGTCACCGATAACGCCGGCTGTTTCGGCGGCATGGCCATGCCCGAGGGCGGCTCGGTGATCTCCTTCGGCTCGCATCTCGTCTACGTCGCCACCGTCGCCAACAGCGCCTACCCCGAGCTGGTGCATGACGCGGAGGATCCTCCCGCGGTGGTTGCTGCACGCGGAAGGCCTGCACGCAGCTCTGCATGCTGCGCTGAGGTGATGGTGACGGGCTTGGCGGCGAACACTGGCGCAGCTGCCACTGGCGCTGCGGCCGTCGTCGAGGAGGTTGACGACCCGCCTGCTGGTGGCAGGAACCACCGGCCCTACGAGAAGGAGAGCAACTTGCCACCTTCCACGTCTACGGTCATCCCCGCGTCTGCTGCGCGAACCGGCATGCCTACTCCCACCGACATCGAGCTCCTAGCCGCGCGGGAGCAGCTCGAGCGGCAACGCCAGGAGCTGCTTGCCGAGCAGGCGGAGTTGGAGAAGATCAGGCTTGAGCTGAGTTTAGACCAGCTCGAGTACAACAAGGCTCACGGCTTCACGCCGGTCGCCAGGAGGCCCAGCAGAGTGGGCGCTACGCGGCGCAACCTGGGCGCCGAGATGGCGACAGTTGCGGAGGAGCCCGCGCAGTCCGCCACCGCGAACACCTTCACAAGGCCAAGGTATAGCACACCCGCCAAGACGCTCAGAGCCGCACAAGCCGTGGCTGCCGAGTTGCCGCGCCTAGATGGAGAGGCGCGTCTCCGGCAGCAGGAGAGGCTCAACGAGTTGGTGTTGGAGGCCGCCAGGCAGAACGAGGAGTTCCGCAAGGCCAACCCGGGAGCTGGAGCTTCGCAAGTGGTTCACTCGCACGCGGCTAGATCTAACGATCAGGCCTCGTCTCCACATCCTAGCCGCGAGAAGAGCCGCAGCGGGCGCTCGGGTAGAGACAGGCAAATGCAGGTGTATGACCCGGCTGATGCCGCGAAACAGGTTGCTGTGCCGCAGCAGCCCGGGCAGGAACACAACGCTGCAAGAGCAGGCTCTCAAGCCCATCAAGCTCAAAGCCGTGTCCGAGAAGCCGCGCGTCCGGGTACTTCTCGGCAACCCGCAGCTCAGCCTACTCGGCAGAGGCAGCAGCCGCGCCCAGTGGCACCAGTCGCCAACCCGGTGGAGCAGCCCGCAGCTATGCAGGTGGATAGGTATGATGATGGCTACTCGGCTATGGAGATGGCTGGTTATGACATTCATGACCGTGTTGGTGAGCGTGTGTTGGCGCCTGGAGATGCAAGGCACCAGCTGGACCGTATCAGCTTGTCGGCGCGGCTTGAGAGCACGGGTCCTCCTGGCCCCGAGTGCTTTGGCACGCGCATCATGAACGAGCCTTCCGTGAAGGGCTTCCAGCTTGCAAGAGGCACCAAGAGCTACAATGGTAGCACCAAGCCCGAAGATTGGCTCAATGACTACGTCACCGCGGTCCATATTGCGGGTGGCAACAGGAGATGGGCGGTGCGCTATGTGCCGCAGATGCTAGAGGGTCCAGCTCGCACTTGGCTCAACAACTTGCCCAATCACAGCATAAACTGCTGGCTGGACTTCTCGGACGCCTTCGTCAGCAACTTCACCAGCACCTACAAGAGGCCGAATAGGCCACAGCAGTTGTCAGCTTGCCGGCAGCGAGAAGACGAGACGGACCGCGAGTACCTTACTCGGTGGAGCACCTTGAGGAACACCTGTGAGGGTGTGAATGAGGCACAGGCCATCACTTGGTTTGCGCAGGGTTGCCGACATGGCAGCATGCTTTGGCAAAGATTGCAGAGGGAGATGCCGAATACCCTGGCCGAGACCATCAAGATTGCGGATCAGTACGCACTCGGTGATCCTACTCAGCCACTGATGGATTCCTCTGAGCCGAGAAGAAACTTCAACAGCAGCAAGCGCAACGAGTTCCGCAACAAGCGCCGAGTAGATACTCGGTATGATCCCGAAGAGGTGAATGCAGTGAATGTCGGAGGCGGTGGTGGCCAAAGGCAGAAACCTGCTGGAGCCTACGGGCAGAACCAGAACCAGGGCCAAGGCAACAAGAAACCGTTCCGCACTGCGCAGCCGGGTAGCGGGAACTCCGAGCAGCCGAAGAAGTTTGTCTTTGATGACATGAAGGATGGTCCGTGTAGCTTTCACACTCACCACCCCTCAAGGCCTGCGAACCACACTACTCGGCAATGCGAATGGTGGGATGTGATCAAGAGTGATGGCTTGCCTCCTCCTCCTCCCCTGCCAGCTGCCAATGCTACTGTTCAGCCTACTCGCGCTCCCGCAACTCGGCCGCCAGTGTACCCGAGAAGAGAGAATGTCAACCAGGTGGCTTTAGGAGCCAACCGGAACTTCAACAACGAGAGATACCGCAATAACAACAACAACTACAACCGCAACAACAACAACAACAGAGGCAACAACAACTATCAGGGCAACAACAACAACAACAATGGGGGCAATGGCTCCAACCAGTACCAAGAGCACCATGAGAGCTATATGATCTTCACTTCTGAGGCAGTCGACAAGCAGTCGCAGCACAGGCGGGCCATGGAGGTCAATGCAGTGATTCCGGCTGTTCCTCACTACATGTATTGGTGTGACCAGGAGATCAGGTGGACTCGGGCAGATCACCCCAAGGTAATGCCCAACCCGGGCACCTATGCTTTGGTGCTGGATCCTACCTTCCTGGGCCCCGAGAAGAATGTGAGGTTCAGCAAGGTGCTAATCGACAACGGCAGCAGCATCAACATTGTGTACAAGGACACACTCGAGAAGCTTGGCTTGGCCGAGAACATGATGCTGCCCAGCAAGACCACCTTCCATGGCATTGTGCCCGGGATCTCATGCAACCCGATTGGCCGAGTGTGGATTGATGTGCTATTCGGTACTCGGGAGAACTGCCGCACTGAGCGCCTGCAGTTTGAGGTGGTGGATCATCAGAGCCCCTATCATGCCCTACTCGGCAGGCCTGCTCTGAGCAAGTTCATGGCCTCCACACATGTGGCTTATCTGAAGATGAAGATCCCTGGTCCCAATGGCATCATCACCATCTCGGGAGATTACAAGAAGTCCATGGAGTGTGCCTCTGCTAGCTCCCAGCTGGCGGAATCGATGGTGATTGCTGCCGAGAAGAAGAAGATGTACGAGGTGGTGGCCATGGCTCAGTCCGCACAAGCTGGCGCACAAGGTGTGCCGAGTACCCAGCATGGTACTGCTTTCCAAGCTGCCAAGGAGACCAAGACAGTCCAGGTTGACCCCGAGTTCCCGGAGCGCGTGGCCATCATTGGTGTCGGGTTGGCGGAGAAATAGGAAAGCGCGCTCATCCACTTCCTCCGTGAGAATCGGGATGTTTTCGCCTGGACCAATGAAGATCTACCAGGAGTCCCGAGGGAGTTGGTTGAGCACTCTTTGCATGTGCGTCCTGACGCCAAGCCCGTGAAGCAGGCTTTGCGCCGTTTCGGGGATGAGAGAAGGAAGGCCATCGGTGATCAAATCACCAAGCTGCTGATCAGTAACTTCATCATGGAGGTGCTGCACCCGGACTGGTTAGCCAACCCGGTCATGGTCGAGAAGAAAAAGGAAGATCCCAAGGCTGCCACTGCATGGCGCATGTGCGTCGACTACACCGACTTGAACAAGGCATGCCCCAAGGATCCTTTCCCGCTACCTCGCATCGATCAGGTGATCGATTCCACTGCCGGCTGTGAACTGTTGTCTTTCATAGATGCCTACTCTGGTTTCCACCAGATTGCACTCAACCCTGCTGATCAAATAAAGACTGCTTTCATTACCCCGTACGGGGCTTATTGCTATCGTGTCATGTGTTTTGGCCTGAGGAATGCGGGTGCAACCTATCAGAGATGCATGCAGAAATGCTTGCATGACCAGCTCGGCAAGAATGTGCAGGTGTACGTAGATGACATTGTCATCAAAACGAATAAAACACATACTCTGCTTGCCGACCTGGAGGAAACCTTTGCTAACCTACGCAGGTACAAAATGAAACTGAATCCGAGTAAGTGCACCTTTGGTGTACCAGCTGGAAAGCTACTCGGTTTTCTGGTTTCTAGTCGGGGCATTGAAGCCAATCCGTCTAAGATAAAAGCTATTGAGAGCATGTCTTTGCCGAGATCATTGAAGGATGTGCAGAAGTTCACGGGTTGTCTGGCATCTCTGAGCCGTTTTCTGGGCCGAATGGGCGAGAAGGCTCTGCCTCTGTACCAGCTGATGAAGAAAAGTGACAAGTTTGTCTGGACTCCGCAAGCGGACGTGGCATTCAATGAGCTGAAAGCAATGCTGGCTAGCGCTCCCGTCTTGGCTAGTCCGCTACCCAAGGAGCCTGTGCTGCTGTACATTGCCGCGACTAACCGAGTAGTCAGCGTGGTGATAGTGGTGGAGCGAGAAGAAGAAGGCAAGAGTGTGCAGCGCCCAGTCTACTATCTCAGCGAAGTGCTGTCCAGTTCCAAGCAAAACTATCCACATTACCAGAAGATGACATATGGTGTGTACCTGGGCGCCAGGAAGCTGAAACATTACTTCCAGGAGCACCCCATCACTGTTGTGAGCTCTGCTCCCATCTCGGACATCATGGGAAACAAGGAGGCGAGTGGCAGAGTAGCCAAGTGGGCAATTGAGCTAGCCGCGTACGCTCCCGCGTATACGAGAAGAGAAGCAATCAAGTCTCAGGTACTGGCGGAATTCCTTGTGGACTGGGCCGAGATGCAGTATGAACCTCCTGCTCCAGTTTCCAACTATTGGAAAATGCACTTTGATGGCTCAAAGGTGAAAGAAGGCCTTGGTGCTGGCGTTGTGCTTACATCACCCAAGCGGGATCAACTCAAGTACGTACTGCAGATTCATTTCAAGGCATCCAACAATGTAGCCGAGTACGAGGCAGTGGTGCATGGTTTGCGAGTAGCAAAGGAGGTTGGTGTGCAGCGCATTATATGCTATGGCGATTCAGATCTAGTGGTGCAGCAAGTCTCAGGTACCTGGGATGCTTTGGATGCCAACATGGCATCGTATCGCTTCCTGGTGCAGTCAATGACTGGGTTTTTCGAAGGCTGTGAGTTCCAGCACATTCACCGAGCAGAGAACGAAGCCGCGGACGAGCTATCCAAGTTGGGATCTTCTCGGCAGTCCATCCCGGCAGGGATTGCCTTGGAGCATTTGAGGAAGCCATCCATCAAGCCTTCCCCCAACTCGGAATCCATCTTTGTCCCTTCTCTGCCAAGTGAAGAATCTAACCCAATGGAGATTGACTGGGAGAGTGCTGCAGGGAGCCCGGGGACTGCCGTCCTCTACTCGGGGACTGCCATTCCCTACTCGGGGACTGCCACTCCCTACTCGGGGACTGCCTTTCCCTACTCGGGGACTGCCATTCCTTACTCGGGGACTGCCACTCCCTACTCGGGGACTGCCGCTCCCTACTCGGGGACTGCCATTCCCTACTCGGGGACTGCCACTCCTTACTCGGGGACTGCCGCCCTCAACCCAGAAGCTGTTGCATTCATTGAAGAAGTTCTCGCCAATCGGTCTGGGCTGCAGAGAAGCGCTCCTACTCCTCCTGTGCAACCACCAGAGCCTGTCCCAATGGAAATGGACGAACCAGTGTTTCCCGTGCGGGAGACACCGAGTTGGGCAATGCCCATATTATCCTTTCTAAGGGACGGCACTTTACCTGAAGATGAGGTGACTGCGAGGCAGATTCAGAGAAGGTCCAAGGGCTACACCATAGTCCGAGATGTGCTGCATAAGAGAAGTGCCACCGGCGTGCTGCAACGCTGTGTGAGCCCAGAAGAAGGAGAAGAAATCCTGGTGGAGATACATCAAGGGGAATGTGGGCATCACGCCTCTTCTCGAGCTTTAGTCAAGAAAGCTTTTCGGCATGGCTTCTACTGGCTCACTGCACTGCAGCAAGCTGAAGATATTGTGAGGAAGTGCACCGGCTGCCAGATGTTCGCAAGTAAGATTCACATGCCAGCTTCCGAGTTGAAAACAATTCCTATCACATGGCCCTTTGCTGTTTGGTGCTTGGATATGGTTGGTCCTTTCAAGCCGGCTAAAGGCAATATGACACATATCTTGGTCATGGTGGACAAGTTCACCAAGTGGATCGAGGTGAAGCCTATTCGGAAGTGCGATGGAGTCACAGCTGTGAAGTTTGTGAAGGATGTGATCATGAGATATGGCTACCCGCACAGTATCATCACCGACAATGGCACCAACTTTGCAGAGGGGGCAATGGTGCGATTCTGCAGAGATAAGCATATCCGACTAGACGTTGCGTCAGTCGCGCACCCTGCCTCCAATGGGCAAGTTGAGAGAGCAAATGGGATGGTACTGGCAGGCATCAAGCCAAGGCTGATTGAGCCATTGCTGAAAACACCAGGGTGTTGGCTAGAAGAGTTGCCAGCGGTGTTGTGGAGTCTAAGGACTACCCCTAACCGGTCAACCGGCTACACGCCATTCTTCTTGGTATACGGGGCTGAGGCCGTGTTGCCAATAGACTTAGAGCATGACTCCCCCCGAGTAGCCCTCTACACTGAGGTGGAGGCGAGAGAAGCTCGAGAAGACGACGTTGACCTGCTTGAAGAAGCAAGAGAGCTGACTCTGTCACGTTCGGCTATCTACCAGCAAAACCTGCGGCGTTATCATAGCCGAAAGGTGAACCCAAGGGTTTTCCGAGAAGGAGACATGGTCCTTAGGCTTGTGCAGCGCACAGCCGGGATGCACAAATTGTCTCCTCCTTGGGAAGGGCCTTTCATTGTCAGCAAAGCGCTGCACAATGACGCGTACTATCTTGTAGATGTGCGCCCATCGCAGGCGAACAGGGCAGATAAAGCTGGAGAGGAAACCAAGCGTCCCTGGAATGTAGCTCTACTTCGTCGTTTTCATTCGTAAGCAAAGATGTGTATGTACCCTCTTATCCGAGTTGAAATTCTACTCTGCAATCTAAAATTGTTCTCGGGGACTGCCCTCGTCCAAGTTTGCTCTAAGTGTTTTTACTCGGCTTGGTCTTTTGTCTATTCGGTTGCTCCACTTCAGAACTCAAAAGTGCATTGAGTACTGTGTTTAAACCTATATGCCAACTCTTCGACTCTGCTGCTGTCCGAAACCCGGCTTCATGGCAAGCAAGAGAACAAGCAAAAGGTCAATGAGCACACGAAAATCACTAAGGAAGAAAGAGTGCAGGAACCGAGTAGATTGTCGGTTACTTTTTTGTTCCCTGTTTTCGTCTTCTCGGCTAAGTGGTGGGCTGCGTTACCATGATTGTTTCTAGCGGCTAAGTATTTGCAGCCCTGCTACTTGATTCTTGTGACTCGAATACCAAACAAGCGACAAGTCGCAGGTAGAGCAGAGATGAAAAGACAGGGTGAATAAGAAATGCTACTCGGGGACTCGCATGGAAACACAACTCGGCATTAAGCCAGTGTCGTTCAAATTGATTAATGTCAACATAAACAGAGTGGGCATAAAAAACTGAATAGCAAGCAAGATAAAGGTAGTCTATTACATCTGCTCCCGGCATCCCGGGGATCTGATAAGTTTTCGAGTAAAAGAGAGTGCAGGTTGCTTCAAGATGAGGAGGCAGTGTTCTCGGCGCTGGCCTTGGCTGATGTTTCCTCGGCGGCGGTCTTGGCAGCAGTTTCTTCAGTGGCGGTCGCGGCAGCTGTTCCTTCGGTGCTGGCTTGAGTGGCATCCGCTCCCGTCTGGACGGTGACGGATTCCGTCATCTCGGCATCCTCCTGGGTGGCCTCCTGCTCGGAAGTGGCCGTGGCCACCGAGACGGGTCCTGGAGCCGAGGAGGAACCTGAAGCGTGGCCAGGAGGAGGCACCGTGTCGTCGAGAGCAGCACCTGAGGAGGTGCCGAAGTCGAGTGGCTCGGAGTCGATGTGCGCCCCTTCGTCTTCATCGCTACTCGCGACGACGGTGGCCTTTCCCTTTCCGGCCTTGCCCTTGGGAGATTCGAAGAAGCCGTCAAGGTCATCGTCTTCGTCATCATCTCCTTCGTCCTCGTACTCGGTGTCGGGTTCGGGGACGCCCTCGATGTAGATCTCCGTCTCGGCGCACTCTGCGACCTCATACGCAATCTGCTTGCGCAAGGCCACGCTCTCGGCATCCATCTCCCACTTGGAATTATTGCGCTTCCCGCGGATGCGCTGCATATCCAGGTTTTCATACCAAGATGCTATGCAGAGAAGCATCACGTCCGCACCAGCACGGGCTCCAGAGGCTCGCCATTTTTTCAGCTCGGCCTTCACGTTCTCCAGCTTGAGGGCGAGATCCCGCATGTTTCTTGGCTGGGGGTCATGAGGCCAAAACAGCCGGTGGAGCTCAAAGCCCGCATGCACCAAATCAGTTCCGACGCCGGCCAGCTGTTCGAAGTAACCTTTGAGTACCAGCAAGCTGTCCTCGATATCAGCCCTGGTGTCAATTGGCTCACCCAGCGAAAGACGAACTGCTCGGGCCTTGGCTACCGTAGGCGCAGAGGAAGAATCAAGACGAGGCCAGATATCTGAAATAGCAAGTGGCAAGATCAAAAACCGAGAAGAAAAAAGAAGCCGAGAAGGAGCAAGACCGAGAAGAAAAGATGCAATGAAGAGAAAACTTACCGATCAGTTGGCGGCGCAGCTGCTGCAGCTTGGTTCTCCAGGACTCCTCGTTGCCAATGTGCTTTTCTTGGATCAGGCGCAAGCTATCCATCTGAGCGAAGAGATCAGCATTGGTCTTCTTCAAGGTTTCACATTCCTGCTCAAGGGCCCTCTCCTTGGCCTTGAAAGTGGTCTCGGCCTTGGCCTTCTCGGCGATGGCCTTGTCCCTCTCGGCGCCAATCTTGACGGCATCTTGGAGTGCCTTCTGGAGCTGGAGCTGCAGCTTCTCCATCTCGGTGGTGTGGTCCTTCACCAGAGTAATGGCCTGGTCGGATAGCTGTTTCTCCACCTCCGCTGGCTTGACGCAATCTTGGTGTGCCTCAGCAAATGACTTATGATCTTCTGCGAAAAGATAGATGAGGTCAGTAAATAAGCAGAGAAGAACCAAATTCAAGGTCACACCGAGTAAACAGCAAACTCACCTTCAAGTCTCTTTATGGTGGCCTCGGCGTTCTCCACGAAGCTACGGCATTTTTCATGTTCATCTGCCAAGGCCTTTAGTTTTTCTGCAGAGAAGGAAGGGTTAGCGCATAAGAAAGCAAAAGCGGGCGTAAACATAAAACGCAGAAACCGCGTAGCTAAAAGCGTACCTTGCACGTCAGTCAGCTGCTGGGTGCTGTCCTTGGCGTTCTTGCTGGCCGCCTCCGCAGCTGCCTTTTCCTTCTCTAAAGCAGCAATGCGCCTCCTGGCGATAGAGTGGTTCCAGAGAAGATGGCGGTATAAATTGGTCCGCTTCAGGACGCTATCCTGAGAAGCGAGAAGAAGCGAGTTAGAAAAAGCAGAGAAGATTCAGCCCGAGTAGGAGGCTACTCGGAGAGTATCCAACTACTCGACCCGAATCTCGGGGACTGGGGGTGATGGTAAGAAAGAAGAAAGGCGAGTAGAAGAGAAGAAAATTCAACTCGGAAAAGGCAAGAAGGACTTACCGCGTAGGACTGCTCGATGTCCTCGGCATTCTTGCGATGCAAGAACATCTTGGCTGCGAGTGTCGCGGTCTCGGTGGAGACGGACATGGGATTGCGTCCCAGGTCAACCTTGTTCCAGTCCACGCGCATGTGGTCGATGCCGCCAAGGCTAAGACCATGCCATTTATCCACGCCGAGAATCTTGCTATCCCATTTGGCGTCAATGAAGCCAACGGTGTCCAATACCTGTTCAAGACCCTTGGAGGTTATTGGTTTGTCTTGGACTCCACGAGAAGCGATGTTGATAGACTGGGGTGGTTGGCTTGGATCTGGAGGAGGGGAGTTCACGGCTACAACTTTCCTTCCCCGCTGGATAGCTAAATCTTTGTCCTTGGGAGGGAAGCCGATTGAGTGTTGTTGGCTAACCTCGATCATGTACTCCGGGTAGCAGGGCTGGCCAGCAGCGCGAGCATCAGCCGAGAGCGCAGCAGGAATCGGGCCGGACTCGTGGATCACGAGCGCTCCACCTGAGGATGTACTCTGGTCTCTGGCCCGCTTCTTTGTTTGCTCTTTCTCAACCTTCTGCTTCTCGGGATCCTCAGTAGTCTTCCCGTCAGTCTTGGCCTTTGCCTTCTCGGCGACTGCCTTCTCGGCAGCTTGCTTCTCGGCCTTCTTCTGTTCAGCCTTGGCTTTCTTCTGCTCAGCCTTGGCCTTCTCAGCAGCTTCCTTGTCAGCAGTTTCCTTCTCGGCCTTGGCCTTCTCAGCAGCTTCCTTCTCGGATTCCCTTCTGACAACCTCGTCCCTCAGAGCTTCCAAGGCTCGCTGCCTGGTTACTCGCCCGGCGGGAGGGCTGGATGTATCCTTGGTCTTCGACGGCGAGGAGGAGGTTGACGGTGTAGGGCCTTGCGCAGTTGGAGGTGCAGGGCCTTGCGCAGTTGGTGGCGCCGCAGATACATCGCCTTGTGCAGCTCCTGGCTGGGCGCTACTCGGTGTCGCGCCCGGTTGCACGCTGCTCAATGGATAAGCAGTGGCATCCGTGGCGGTGGTGTCTTCTACTCGCTGCGCGGCAGCGAGGCTTTCTTGTGCAGCAGCCCCTGTGGCGGGCTGCTCTTGCTCTGCTTCAGGCCGCTCGGCGGCGGTGTTGTCTTGCATCACTTGGTCTTGGTTCTCCTCGGCATTGCTGGCCGGAGGAGAAGGGGGTCTCTCATCATGGACGGCAGTGTCCTGCGCCGCTGGCTCGGACGCTGCTCCTTGTGCGGGATTGGCAGCCGCAGCATTGGCGTTGTGGTCCTCATCATCATCGTCCAAATTGACCAGAGGTACTGGTTTTTTCTTAGTAGGGTCAGACGCGAGAGCTGCGTTTGCGTCCAAAGGAGGCCTGCAGAGAAAGGGAAATCACAAGTTAGAAGAAGATTTGGGAAAATAGCACTGCGCGAGAAGGGAGGTGACCGAGAAGAGGGCTTACGCGGTGGTGCACTTGAGCTCCCGTCTGGTTCTCTTCGCAACCGCCTTCTTCTCGGCGGGCTTCCTCTTCTTGGCAGGAGGCGCTGGTGCTCCGCTGCCAGCCCGTTTGCGGGACTCAGGAGCGGCGATGGACAAAGGCTTGACGACTAGGGGCGCATCGCCCTCGTTCTCGTCTTCATCCTCGTCGTCCTTGTCCGCGGCAACTTCATCTGGGAATCAAAGAGAAAAGAGGAAAGAATCAGAAACAGCACACGAGGGATTGGTGCTTCTTGGAAGCAAACAGAATGAAAGTACAGTTACCATCAAAATCCTCGTCGGACCAGGTGCGGAGAGCGTCGCGCTTATCAGGAACGGGGGAGCGAGAGAGGTTGGGCTGCTCCACGGCATCGAAGGAGGGCACATCATCCTCCTCACGGTCAGGAGACCAGTTGCCCTCAAAGACCTCGCAGCTCTCAATTATCTGGCGAGTGAGAACCTGAAAAACAGAGAAGGATCACAAACCAGTCGAGTACCAGGAAGGAGTTCTACTCGGATAGGCGTGCAAACACAAAGCATACTAAGCCTAAGCATGTTTGCCGAGAGATATTACTCGGATAGGCGTGCAAGCACAAAAGCACACTAAGCCTAAGCATGTTTGCCGAGAGATATTACTCGGAAGGGCGTGCAGGCATAAAGCACATGGAGCCTAAGAATCGTTCTCGAGTAGGCTACCCGGCAAGGCGTGCAAACACAAAGCATACTAGAGCCTAAGGCGATTCGGCTAGATGTCCTACTCGGAACGCAAGGCAATTGCTAGTTGATACAAGAAGGAGAAGCTATCTACTCGGAAAATGTATGCAGAGAGCAAAGTAAGGAAGGCGTACCCGCTCAATCGGTTTTGTACGGCTGTACGGGACGAACCCGTATTGCCAGTGATCGCCAAGGCTCGTCGTCAGGATGTTCCTGGCATGCCAGGGGACGTCGATGTTGTCGATCTCGATGGTGGTGGTCCTGGTGCAGTCGCGGGGCCCTCCCATGTAACACATGAGATGGCACCGCTCCTGCAAGGGCAGTACTCGGCGCTGGATCCAGCAGGCCACCGGGTCGTCGTTCTTGAGGCCCTCCGCCTTCAGCCAGCCGAGTCGATTTTCCATCTCGATGGCGTCATCGTCGTTGACGGGCTTGTCCTTCCAGTACATCCCGATTGGAGCGCGATTGCACCAAACGGGCAGGTTGATTCTATCGTTCACCGGGGCTCCTGGCTCGGCGGCAACGTTCCTGACGTAAAGGAACGTCTTCTGCCACAGCTTGACGGAATCCAGCCCCTTGATGCGGGGGTGGTTCGTCCCGGACCGCTGCACCATCATGGCGCAGCCGGTGTCGGTGGCGCGGGCGACGCCCGCGGAGTCCTTCTTCCCAGTGGACTGCTGGCGCAGGTGGAAATACCTGAGCCACGTCTCCCACGTGGGCCGGATGCCGAGGAAGGCCTCGCAGACCACGACGTGGTAGGCGAGGAAGACGACGGCGTTCGGCGGCAGATGGTGCATCTGGATGCCGAAGTGGTTGAGGAATTTCCGCAGGAAATCGGACGCGGGCAATCCGAACCCGCGCTCGAAATGCGCCAGGAAGACGACTCGTTCTCCCTCTCGCGGGGACGGCACGATTTCGCCGTCCGGCGCCCGGCACTCCACGCCGGGAGGGACTCGCCGGGTATTGACGAGCCAGGCGCAATCCTCCGCGGTGACGCAGGAGCGGGCCCAGCCTGACTTGGCCATTGTGGTGGGTTGAGAAGGTGGAAGATTTCGAGTGGAGTTGGCTGGTGGATTGGGTCCGCGGCGGCGCGAGAGCTTGCGCGGCGGCGGAGAGCACGGTGGCGGAGAAGAGCAGGAGACGGAGAAGGAATAGTACGAGGGAAGGGGAAAAGGAAGTTACCGGCGGGGGTATTTATATCCCCTCCGCGAGTTTACCGTTACCGTCTTGGTAGTGGGATCGATTGCGGCGTGTGGTGGGTCCTGTGGCCGGCTAGAAACGCACACAAGCGCCGGTTGCGCGCGTAATGGCCACAGTTAATCCCACCACCGAATCGTGGCCTATAACTGCACTTGATGGGACATGACGGCCGGTGGGCCCATTGCGTGAAAACTGGACGCGTGGCAGGTCGTGTCCTGGGCAACCAAACGACAAGGTCGTGGATGCTTGACACGTGTGCAGTTGCTGCGCGAAGGGCTGGATTGTGCTCTGTGCTGCAGAGGCTCAATCTGAGATTTCTCTAAGTCTTTTTACTCGGTTACAGAGTAGAAAGCAAGTGCTACTCGGAAGAGAGGAAACTCAAGGTACTTTCCAGATAGCTACTCGGAGGTCCTACTCGGCATCTTGAGGTTCAAGGGCTGAGATGCAAAGGCTGGTTTTAAGCTGGCAGAGCCTAGTGAACAAGTTCGCAAGACTCAACCAGCTTCGGGGACTGCTGTCGGGGGGTTACCCCCGAGTAGGGTAAAGACAGGTGGTAAAGGCCGCTTACAGAAGAGAGGTTTGGTCGAGTAGCCGACTACCAGGTACTCGCTACCCGGTCGACGGCTACTCGGTCTCACCTCAAGATGACCAGAAGGAGATATCAATCAAGTTCTATCCTGACGAATAGAAGGTTTGGCCCGAGTACAATTGGCGGGAACCATTGGCGGGAACCTACTCGGGCCAGAAAGTCAAAGGAGCCGTTCTGACACAGGATCCCGCGTATCCTGGGTCCGTACTTGGCAGCATTCGAACTACTGTTCACGTGGGGACGGCCTGCCTGACAGTGACAGCATGGAAGCAGGCCGTGGCAGGATAAGGGGGGCCTACTCTGTGCCTAGGTACAGTGATACCAGTCTGTCCCCTAGTTTTGCCCAACGACTTTACAGAAGCAGCCAAGGTTAGGAACCAAAGCTGTCAGCGGGTACTCGGAGAAAGGACGATGTGCACACTATGTCGACACTTGTCTAGATTTGGACGTATCCGGCTGGGCACCGTGTATATAAGGTGCCCCGCCGCCTCCTGCGCGAGGCACGTACACACAGGCTCACTGGGAACCCTAGAAACCCTAAGTTCTTGACCTAGCCCTACTCGGAGAGGAGAGAAAGGCTACTCGGTAGCGTTACCATTTGTACTGTGGCTACTCGGAGAGACATCGTAATACATAGAGAAAGGCAGGAGTAGGGGTTTTACCTCCTCACGAGGGCCCTGAACCTGGGTACATCGTGTTGTTTGTGTTGTGTGGATCTTACCTCACGCGGCTACTCGTCGCGTGATCCCTCCCCGGACACCTCCAGCGTCCATCGTTCCCACATCTTTAGCCATCCCATGGCATCTGCCGTGACACCACCACGACAGTTGGTTTTGTTATTCAACTGCCATATCATAATATGTAACTTTTTGCTAGAACTATCCGCAAAGACTAAAACATCACTACGGAAGATCAAAATCTTGTAGTAGTCAACTCTTTGAACTTCGTCGAAAACAACTTTTCGATAAGTACAACTTTCAAAAGATGTAAAATCCATGTCTTTGTCGCTATATGGACCCTTTTGCTATCGTTAGGCATCATGCCTATCGAAAGGACTACCAAGTCACATACTTGATATTCATACAAGGATACTATGGCGGATATAATGACTCATAGTCAATTTTACGAAGTCAGGGCCCATCATTTGCTTCCTTTATAAGGTCCAGGTCCTTTTGTTGTCAAAACAACACTTTACTCTTAAACCACAAGTTGGTCTAAGTACAAAGTTTTAGGACTTTTGTGGTACAGTTCGCAAACTCATTTGAATTATCTACAACATTTGTAGTGTCTTCTACTTAGTCAAAATAGTAAACCCCAGAACAACTTCCAGCGCTGCGCTACTCTTGACATGATAACGAAGATTCTCTAATCTCGTTGAGTTTGTACTGTGCTCCCACTCACTTATTTCGCAAGAACTACTTTCTCGAGAAATCAACCCTATCTGACAAGCAACATTTGTCTTTTGGTTCGGTGATAGGAGAAATACCCAATGTTTTATTTGGGATAACCTTATAAACATATATTTATCCTATTTTGGTTGTAAACATTTTACACATGCTATGCATACCAAAACTTAAGAAAAATGACAATTCGGGTCACTACCCAAACCATATCTTATATGTTGTCAATTTCAACGGATCATGATGGTGCTCTTTTTAGTGTAAAAGCGGTTGTCCTTAATGTATAAACTACAAAATTATAATGGCAATTTTATTAATCTTACCATGTCAAACAAGGTTTGAATTTGTCTTTTGAATACTCCAATCTAATGTGGGGTATTCGAGAAGTATAAGTTGTAGAACAATTCTGCAACTTCTCAGATGTTTTGCTAAACTTGTAACTCAAACTTTATACTTTATGATCCAATCATAAATACTTGATTATCTTGTTACATTGATTTTAACTTCATATTAACAACCTTTTGAACCAATTCAAAATGTCAAACTCCGTTCCCTTTAAATATATATACTCACATATCTACTTAAATCATCGAAAGAATTTTATGAAGGAAAAATTAATCCACCATACATGACTACACATAATGGACTATATACATCAATATGTATAATCTCCACTAAATTAGTCATCCATTCTACTTTGGCCTATGAACGGAATTCTAGTCATCTTTTGGAAGAGGTCTCACAAGCGTCAATTTATTCAAAACAAAATGACTCCGGAAGTTCATCAATATAGAGTTCCTTCATGTTTTCCTTTCTGATATGAACTAAAATGGTGGTGTCACAATTTAAGTGAAAATCTTTTATCTTGCAACGTTTAGCATTCAGTCTTATAGATGTTTACTTTACCAACATGATTTATATTAACATATCCATCAATTATGGAATATGGTCATCGTTTGAACAATCTCATTTGTTCTCACAAAAGACTAGAACAAAATAACAACTTATTAAGTTCTTAAAATAAATCTTGAATGTTTGGTTCGATACTACAATGAACACAATAACACTTTATTTATGTTCTTGTCATAATCGATTCCACATCTATTACTAGTTCCTTTTAGGCTCTTGTATTTCTTGCATTGCGTTGCTTTGTATGACAACTCATACCAACCAATGTGGTATCAAAATACCCAAAAAATACTTTGTTAACTAGTAATACATCTATAATTTGTATATCAATCATATACTCCTGAGCTGGACTTTCCAGTTATCTTCTTTTTCTGCCATATATCTTTTTGTAATTCTATTTTCAATACTCCCTTTCCTTTATAGAAGAATCATTCAACATCAAACAATGCTAGTCTTACTAGCTCATTTTCTTTGGCATGTTAGTCAGATACTATCACCCATTGAGTCATACTTTGAGTTTGATTGTTCTATTAATATCACCATATTAATAGCATTCTTCTAGATTCCACTCTTAGCAATTTCCAAGTAAGGTAAACTACTTTACCCATACTTCTAATCCATCCCATCATAACAATTTTATGATTAAGCTGCTATAGCTCGAAGGAAGGGATTTAGAGGATAATTTTTAGCGCCCAACTTCTTGGAATATTCAAACGCCTAGCGTCTTCAATCATTGCATATATTCAAATAATATAAGCATACATTGTCACGCTAAATTATACTCAGTCATGTTGCCAAAAATAAGTTTCTAGATATCAATATATATTTCACTTGATTGTTTCTGAAAACAATTCTTTTCAGTTGCTAAATCACTTTGATCAACAAAACATTCTTTTGAAGATAAAGTAATACGGAAGCAACCATGACTTTGGATACTAAGTAGGAATTGGTTGCTCTCTAGATCAATCAATCATTAATCACATGGAGTTAGGTAGGAAATACCGAAAATCTACAATAGGATTCAATTTTAAATTTCACTAATACGGTACCAATCTTAAATGGTATTTACCAGATCATAACAGTTATATCTCAATTAACAGTCTAAGTGTAAGGTAGTTATGTGGATGCCAATGACTACTACAAGTTGTGCAAATTCACTTTGATTTGTTGTTCATGATAAATAAGTTCAAGTTAATTCAAAATTAAACCATGAACTCCCACTCAAAAACAACATCCCTCTTAGTCGTCTTTAGTGATTACACGAACCAAATTTACTACACCAAAACCGATCATCACGTGAGGTGATGCAGTTTCAAAGGCGGACATCGACATGTTCATCATATCATCCATATGACTCATGCTTTACCTTTCGGTTACGTGTTCCGAGGCCATGTCTGTACATGCTAGGCTCGCCAAGTAGAACCGTAGTATTGCGTGTGTTTCAAGGCCATGTCTGTACATGCTAGGCTTGAAAACACCCGTTGTATGCGAACGTTGAGTCTATCACACCCGATCATCACGTGGTGTCTCGAAACGACGAACTTTCTTAACGGTGCATACTTAAGGAAGAACACATTATTATCTTGATATTAAGTGAGAGGGATCATCTTATAATGCTACCATCGTTATCTAAGCAAAACAAGATGCATAAAAAGGATTAACATCACAGACATCACATGAAAGGATAACGTGATATGATATGGTCCTTCTTGCACTTGATCTCCATCATGTGCATTATGGTATGATCTCAATCATTCCACCGGCGTGGTACCAAGCACCACGGTACCCCAAACTTGATTGTCCATCAATAAGAAGACAACCATATGGATACCTTCCGGTATATCAATAATTTACAAAATAGATCATCTCATAATCCAATTTGTAATATTGACCATATCACATCACATGCCCAGCAAAAACTAGTTAGACGCTTCTAATTTATTTTTGCATATTTTACGTGGCTTAGGTCTTTCGAGGATAGAACCGTTCATACCTACGAACATCAACCACAACGTTGATAAATATATTTTTAACAACCCTTCGTAGATTAGATCTTAACTATAGTAGGAGAAACGGACACCCCCTTAGCCACAAGTGAGACAACTCTCGCGTACATAGTACACGTAAACTTAGTCTGGCGCAGCTTCATCCTACTATGCCACTAAGATCATAACATACTCAAGGAGGCAATAACATGATCATCAACGCCCACACACACCTATGTGTTCTACCCGTACAAAACATATACGCATAGATCCGGCTCTGATACCACTGAAGGGTTCGTTGCATAGAAAACAAAAAATTTCCTACACGAGAGACACCCGAAAGGCCAAGATCTAATCTAGGAGACGAAGTGCAACGGGAAACGAGAGGGTTAAGGAGAACACATACCCTCGAAGACTCAAAGTGGTACGAGATCAAATCTTGTTGTTGGCGTAGTCGTACTCATACCGATCCCGATAGCGAGAAGATGGGCACCGCAATCCGGCGGTGCATCCGTGATCGGTCACACGTACGGTTGATGACGACCTCCGTTCCCTCGATCCAGCGGGGCGCGGAAGTAGAGGATCCCTCGGAAAACTTCAGCAGCACGACAGCGTGGTGGTGAAGAAGAATCCCACGGTCAGGGCTTCGCCAAGCCGAAGACCATGGAATGGAGCAGCGGGTAGAGGGAAAAAGGAGTGGGCAAGTGTGTGGAGGAGGGAGAGCTCTCACCCTCCTTTTATAGGAGAGGGGGGAGGCAGCCCAAGGGGGTGCGGCCAGCCCATGGGTGTGCCCCCACCTCTTCCATCATCATGTGAGTGGACACTCCACTCACACCCATTCATTTCCCCATTATTTCCCACTTGGAAAATCCAAAGGTTTTCTTTTAATAAATAAATAAAACCATTTTATTTATTTATTTCAGCATTTGTTAATTCTGTTAACAAACTTTTGCATATAGCACCTCGAATCATTTGTTAATTCTATTAACAACCATTCGACGAAAAACCCATTGAACTATTTCAATTTTCCCCGAAACAATTTCGGTGCTGCCCAAAATATTCTTCGATATTCCGTATCCTCTCAAACGCGTCATCGAACCTTAAGTGTGTCACCCTACGGTTCGCGAATAAGATAGACATGATCGAGACTCCTCTCCGATCGATAATCAACAGCGGGATCTAGAGATCCGTGATGACTCCTATATATTCAACGATGACTCTCGTGATCGTGTGAACCAACAACGTCGTGAACTATTCCCTTTGTCTCGCGATATTTTACTTGTCTGAGATTCGATCATTGGTATCAACCATACCTTTTTCAATCTCGTTACTGACAAGTACTCTTTTCTCGTTTCCGTGATATAACATCCTTGTGATCATATCACGTGCTTGCAAGCGGTTTCGATGTGATATCACCGAGAGGGCCCAGAGTATATCTCTCCGTCATTTGGATGGACAAATCCCACTCTTGATCCATGATCCTCAACTAATACATTCCGAATACTTCATGACACCTTTATAGTCACCCTGTTACGGTGTGACGTTTGATGCCATCAAAGCACCCTTCCGGTATCAGCGATTGACATGGTCTCATGGTCTAAGGAATAAGTTACTTCCGAGAGGCTTTACTAGGAACCATTGTTTGTTTATTAAGCACACATGTATCAACGTTTCCGGTTAATACAATTCTAGCATGAGAAATAAACATTCATCATAAACAAGGAATAAGATAATAACCATTTTATTATTGCCTCTCGGGCATATTCCCTTCAGTTTTAAGTGATAAGTATCTTTTAGTCATAGTAAGGTTTCTCAAGGGATTACAATTGTTGGTGTCAAAGACATAATACATATCCCATATAGGTTTCCACTCAAAAGCCAATACACTATCTTGCACAAGACAAAGGTTTTAGTGGAAAACTGACTGGCCTGTCTGGCCGGGCAATCTGTCCCTCAGGGCGGGCGGCTCGGGCTACTGGCCGTCCCTCTGTGCGACCGGGCATCTAGGTCGGGCAATCTGCCTAGCCGGCCTAGGGCGGGTCAAGGCTGATATGTCTTCTCCTCAATGTCGGACAGCTCAGGGTGCCTGCCGGCCTTATATTCGTTCGACCCCCATGGCCGGGCATCCAGGACGGGCTCCTTGCGCAAGTTACTAGTGACATCCAGGCTAGGCCGGGTTTCTGAAGAAGATATTTTCATTCCAACGACCAGATTTTTTCCCACACTATGAAAGGGGTTGTATTCTTCCTTTAAAAAGTTCCACTTGCATTTATCTTTCTCCACCATTGTGGTCACCTTCAAGCTTATAGATCTCTCCCTACAACCATCCAAACCACTTGATCTCTTGGGATTTTGGAGAGAACCACTAGATCTACAAATCCACCTAATCGATTCATCACCACCTTGGTAGTCCCTTGGGGATCCTGTTGCTCTTGAGTTCATTGCGGTCCTAGGAGATTGTTGGAGTCCCCGAAGCTTTGAGATCTAGTGGATCTTGTTGGGAGCCTCCAATTGAGTTGTGGAGTGTGCCCCAACCTTGTTTCTCGAAGTCTTTGACGCTCTCGAGATCTGTGAGGACTCTCCAAGTTGAAGAGTGTGCATCATTGTTGTGAAGGTGTTGATTGTGAAACTCAACGGCAACATAGTGATTCGTGACTCTCCATTTTGGTGGTAGGACACGAAGGATATATGGTGTGACATTTGACGGCTACTCAATGTTTCACTTTGGTGACACCGCACCGCTCCAATGGAGACTAGCTTCTATTGGGAAGTGAACTTCGGGGTAAATCTCTGCGTCATTGTGTTCGGTTATCCCTCAACTTACATTTACTTGTTGTTATTAGCTTAGTTGATTTTTTTATCTAGTGCTAGTGACTTATTGTTAGGATTTTTCACCTAGTTGCATAATGTAGACAATCCATGTTTTAGCAATCCCTAAATTGAAAAAAGAAGTAAAATTTGTAGTTACCTGTTCACCGTGCCCCCCCCCCCCCCCCCAACACCTTGTAGTCAACCTTTTCAATCTTTTCGCACTTTCGATTGAGTTTCGCTACTCGGTCGGCAAGGACGGCGGGGTCGCAGATTGTGCCATTAATAGTGTTCCGGTGGCCAGAGTCGGGGCACGGTATCGGTGATGCAAATATGCATCACCAAAGCATCGAGACCGCAGAATCGTTTTTTGGAAGCGGTATCGGTGATGCAAATATGCATCACCAAAGCAAGAAAATTTAGGGCATGATGAGGGATACATCATCTTCTGGAGCAGCATTTTTGCCGTTTGATGATGCAAAAAACACTTTTCTAAGCACATGCCTATTTTGCATCATCTACTGGAGATGCTCTAGCATATAATAAGAACGAAAGCTTAACAATTCAATCAGGTCAAATAAACTGCTACATGTATAAGAACCACCAATTGTTTGTGCATACATCTGTTTTGTTTTTGATAAAGTGTCTGTGCATACATGTACACTACACGTGAACCCTCTTTCTCTATTCCTTCTCTTTTCCTTTGCAATGCAAAAAGAGAAGTGTTTGGTTTGGTCCAAAACGCATGGAACAAATGTGTATTATCGTATCTTCTAAAACCTAGTACATCGTATTTTTGCCTTCCACGCAAGCATCCAACAAACAGATACTCACTACTCTCCTATTCTACATAGCTTCAGGCCATCCTTCGATGAAAGAGTAGCCACAACATCCTCCAAGTGAGTCCATGTCGAACCAAGGTCACAGTGAGGCAAGTCCATCTCAGGCAAAATCTGCAAAGTGATACAAGTTTGGAATCAGAGATACTACTTCTAAACAAGGGAGAATGTCGGACCCACACAACAAGTCAACTGAAGCAAAAGTGCAAATGCTGGAGTGAAACTAACAGCTAGCTACCTAGGCATTTTTCTCGCTCTGTTTCTGAATTCAAGACTCTGTGAGCTGCCTCCTTTCGGTCATATACTCACTTCAAACCGTGAATAGAAGATTGAGTCTAGTAAAGATGCAAAATGATTGCCCCATCAAGTAGGTAAATTGCCTGAGGCTACAGCTATATTTCGAATAGAGTATTATGACTATGGACCCTGCGTGCAACCAAGGAGATCATCTGCCCCTCTATCTATTCCTGCCGTCACAACGAATAAGAGCTACGACTAGAAAGCATATGGAAAGCTAGTGAACAGAACATCTCTAATGGATTAACTAGTGAGCAGAACAAGATCAAATATGATAATGAACATAAAAAAACTAGGCAATTAAGCAGAAGATGGTCCATTTATATTACCTTTTCATTATAGACATCGTATACGCTGATTGCACCATTTGTATCTGAAGAAAGTAGCTGGCCCAGCCGATTCCATGATAAAGAAAGTACACCAGAATCACCACTAGCATATTCATGAAACGAGTTCCCAAAATTCCTCATATCCCATAGCTAAACAGAGAGCAAATTAAAATAAATCAACTGCTAAATGATGAATAATTGACAAAATAAGTGCCAATAAAATTCTTTGCTACCTTTACAGTTGCTGAAGCTCTGGTGGAAATTGCAAAATGCATGTGATTATTCCAACTGAACTCCACGTCAGAAGAACACATGTCCTTGTGAACAGTAAATGCTGAGAGACATCCATGGGGAGATGGAGTTCTAAGATCCCAAATCGCTGCAAAATAATTGTTGTATGTATATATATATGAGAGAGAGAGAGAGAGAGAGAGAGAGAGAGAGAGAGGAGAGAGAGAGAGAGAGAGATTACTCGCAACTCCAGCGTCCCCTGCGGAAGCTAAAATGGTCGGACAGATTTTACTCCACTTTATGACAGTGATCTGCGAGTTCTTTTTCTTTGATACAGCATCATTGAACTGAAAAGAAACATAGCACAAACACATGTGAATGAATAGAAAGCCAAGCACAGCAGACGCATTTCAGGGGCATAAATACTGGATGTTCGTCTGCTCTCAAACGAGCAGCCAAGAGTTGTGTTCCTGCTAGCACACACCTTTACTGATCCTGTTTAATGCAGTTTATTAAGTGATTTTGATGACAACCATGTAAACCTACCTCATGCTTTTTCTTGGATAACTGAACCGGGTAATGCAGATCATGAACGCAAATCCGTTCACTCTTCGCAGCAGTGGCAATCCAGTGAGGGTTTAAATCACTGAACGATAATCCCAAAACCTGCAAGAAAATCAATATCAAAGATATTCAAACTTCAGGTTTTTGTGTGGTTTTACATCATTTACAACATCAGACTTACCGGTCCACTCAATTCATGTGTCTCTGTTAGTAGCTTCATCCGTGCTGTGCCATGGTAATCTACCACAGGCTTCTCTTTGGTTACAAGATCCCAATCGAAGCACTCTGCGTCATCAAGTAGCTGCCAGCTTTTCATGTCTTCTTCATCTTTCGGCTGAGAAATCTCTTTATCTTCCAAGTGAATCCAGCTGATATTTTCTATGTCAGAGTACATTTTGGAGATCATGGAAGAGCTGCAACACATAACATGGGACGCAGAATTAGATATCAACTGTAAACTGGATTCATCTGAAAAAACAAAAAACATTGGAAACAAACATACACATCAGCTTCTAGAATCTTAGATTTTTCTGGGTCCTTGTCCAATATCAGCACAGGTTTGGGCTTCCTAGGCACAGACAGTGTCTTCAGGTCGCAGCTGCACAAAATCAATTTTATAAATGAAAATTCATATTTCAAGGAGTCCTGTAGTGTAGAGGCATTTTCAGTTTCGTCCCAAGATTCTGTAATCTAGGTGATAGTGCGTGCATACGCAGGATCCATGTATCATGAACAGTGCCCATTGATCTCTAGTTACAGAAGATATATTAATAACATGAAAATGAAAATTAGTTTGCCATTTTTCAACCAACGCTCAATTACTTTCAGGAACCAATGGAGCTGTTCGAGATTCTGTTCGAGACACATACAAAGCAAAGAACAATAGACTTGAAGCGACTAACAATGCCGAAGGCGCCACTGGCAGACCGGAAGCGCCAATCCCCTGGCCACTCATCTGCATCTCTAGGAGGACCCAAATTTTATAACTCCAAACAGGAATCTTCGCGGATTCTAGAATTCATGAGTTTCAACATTATTATTATTTCAACGTCCTCTACAAAAGTTTGCTCCATGCCAGGCGACGCAACCCTCATCAAATCCAACATAAGCACTCACAGTTTTCTCAATCAACATTTAAGAAATCAGAACCAGAAGGTCTTAACATATTCTGAATTGGTGGATATAATATAACCGAAACAGGAGGATCTATCCATGTGATGAAATTCAATCAACACAATTTGAAATAACATTCAAATAACTTCCTCCCCTCTAAAACCAACTTTCAACACAACACACAATGACTCTCCTACTCACAATAAGTTGGTTAATAATAATCAACAAGCTAAGAAAATGTACAGTAAATCGAGTCAAATCATCCCCAATTCAGATCTCCAGCCTCCAAATGTTCAGCCCAAAAGTACAATAAACAGTAAGACAGAGGCAGGAGCATGAAACATCTACTCGGATGCCTACCCATGATCACAATACGAAACTGGTGTGTGTACCACAGCAGTCCGTTGGTCAATCCGACGGAATCCCTTGCTCAACTCAGTAATGCAAACGTTTCGGCGTTGATCACAATATTGCTATGCGCAACCAATAAACAAACAAAACAAGGCAACTGGGATGCCTACGGCCTACCATGATTACAATATTGCTAAATGCAACTACTGGCAGTCTGGCACCACATCGACTGCCATTTTTCCTCTATAACGCTGCACAGTCAGTTTTATAAGTAATCCATCAATCAATCAACATGAACCAAACGCGCTGCAGCTTTTCTCCGCGCCACGCGATGCAACGGCCTCGTCAAATCAAACATACTCCGCTTTGCACGGAGACGCGGCATGGAGAGGGAAAAGGGGTTGCACTTACAGAAAGGCGGAGTCAGGTTCAGGAGCCCAAATTCGGACCGCGCCGTTGTTGAACCCGCCGGCGAGGAGTCCGGCCGGGTACAGGTACTTCTCGACGGGCACCAGCTTCGTGTAGTCGTCGTCGTCGCTGTCCCAATCGCGGTTCTTCGGTGTAGCGGACCAGGCGATCTTCCGCAGCCCTGGGGCTTGCACTTGGTAGCCCTTCAGCGTCTCCGCATGGTCGTGCTCGCCGCTGGTGAGAAGGCGGAGGACGTCGACCCGCGAGGCCCCGCTCTCCCTCGCGTCGCCTCGGGCCGCCGCCGACGGCGCCATGCCCACCGCTAGGAGGTTGTAGCGCGGGCAGAGGGCGAAAGGGGCCGGCGTCACCGCCGCCGGTGCGACGACTTCCATGGCAGCTGCGCCTCGAGAGGAGGAGAGGAGTGGAGGGCAGCGCCGAGGAGAGAGAGGAGAGAAGAGACGGGGGGCGGGAGAGCGGAGGACGAGTTTGATTTTTGGGGCGGGGGGGGAAGATGTGAGGTTGGGGATGTGAAATTCGGTTAGGATTCGGTTAGAGACGACAGCTGTAAAATCTTGCGGCAGACGCTAACAACGGTTCATTCTGCAGTGCGCACTCAATGCGTGCTGGGTTTTTAGCACGTGCATAATCATTCACGGTGTCGACTAATGTCGAGAGAAACTGACCTGGATCATGTCGAGAGATCTTGGTCAGGCTGGTGCCAATGCACCACACACTCTCACGGGCTATAGGCCCGCCACGTCACCTTTTTTCACCACTCTCACGCCACTCTCACAGCACGGTGCCAGTGCACGGGCTATAGCCTACACTATCACACTCCTCTCCCCACTATCGCCCGGCCTATCGCCCCCATTGGCACCGCGTCGCCCCGCTATCGCCCCTCACTCTCGCCCGTCGCGGGCGCTATCGCCTCGCTAGCGCGGGCGGTAGGCCGCGTTATAGCCCCATCTCGCCGGGCGAGCTGGCTGGCGCCCAGGCGGGCCTTCTCGCCTCCCTCCTCGCCTGCTCTCGCCCCGCCACGGGCGATAAGCGCGCTCTCGCCCCGCCTCCTCGCCCCGGTTGGCACCAGCCTCAGGTCGTTCTCCCGACCATGGTGCTGGCCCGGGCGGGGAATAACAAAGTGGCAGTGACTAGAAGATTCGAAGATCTAGATGGCTCGCGTTGAGTTCGAGAGGACTTTGTATTGTCTGCGCCATGGTTTTGGTTGATGAGACTATGCTTAAGAGTCCGCTCTGCAAGAACGGTTTCCGGAACCGCCTGCGGGAAAGCTGTGAGAGCCTGGTGCTTGGGGATTTGCAGCGGCATCCTCGGAGAAACTTGGTCGAGCCGTCGATCATTGTGAGGGGGTCACTTTATTCTTTTTAACTTTTTAGCTGTGTGCATCCTTCGTGTCTAGCCATGCTTGACACTATGTTGTTACGGAGACCAATGTAATTTGTATCTTTTGGATATTGATATATTTCCTTTATAAAAACAATGTCATTCTCCCGATACAAAGAGCATCTCGGAGGGAGAGCCGGTGATGTGTGCTTTGAGAAACAATGGGGTTGGTTGGTGATGTGGTGCCACGCCTTGCCACCGGGTGAAGATGAAACTGGCGGAATCCCAAAACAACGACGGTAAGCAAATGTGCAATGTTGATACCTTAGAGGTGCCATGTAGGAGAAATGGTGAGACGAAGCAACAAATATTGAAAAAAAAACTTGTCTTCTTTAAATTAAGATATGATCTCTTAACAATAATAGTATTGATCGGTATTTAGCAATGCCTGGTTACTAGGGATAAGACAAAAAAAAATTAACGTCATGTTTTATTGCTATATCTACATTACATGGCGAGATTAAGATAAAACTGACTTATTAACCATTTACATGCGCTAAGAGCATCTTCATGAGAGTCGATATATTTACTCTAAATCCCAAGAAACTCACACACTCTAAAAAAAAAGTAAGCCCCCTCGCTCGAAATAGAAGCTCCAAGTCGCACTCCTCGTCTCCTTATCCACAATATGGGAGAGCCAACGACACCTGCGAAACTCACGCCATCGACCTGCCTTGCGACCCTCCCATCGGGCTACGACACACCCGTCAACCCCTCTCTCGGCTTGATTTTGTATAGATAGGAGGTATGTGGTCGCATCGGACGACCATCAACATTTCCACCATCGCTGAACTATCCATCCTCCACCATCGCGTCCACAACGAGCATGCGCTCCCCCCACGTCTTCCCTGGCGTGTCACCTCCGCAATCAGTGTCGCTCTGCGACGACCAGCGGCCTCTTACCCACCTCCTCTTGATCCGCGTCGAGATCTCATCGCCTCTTGTGGCGCGCCTCATGGTCATGCGCTCCCTGATCCCTACTCGGCCTGTTACGATCTCGCATTACAACACCTTCGCGTGAGGGAAGGAGTAGTCGGTGTCATAATTTGAATAGTGTTGTTGTCCTTTAATTTAATCCATGGTATTTAATTATGTTATTGGTTTAAATCTTGTGGTTTGAATAATGATTTGGAAGTATGTTCTATCTCCGTGTTTGAACTATGTTTTTCCACGAAATATTTTGATTGTAATTGGATGTTAGACCTTCAAATTGTGTGTAAAGACTATGTGGTATGTAAGAGGTAGAGATTGGGAAAAACTTCATCGGGGCATTTTAGGAATCTGCTAGAGACGAGCAACTTTAGGTGGGCTATGCTTTGGTGTCTCCCACTTCCCAAAGCATAAAAGGGCAGTATCGTTCTTTATTACAATTAATTAATGTTAATTAGTTTTTAATCATATTAGACCCCGCGGTTTTTGCGAAGCCTACACAGTGACCGTACGGCCGTATGTATACTAACTAGAAATCTGCCCGAGAACCGTCCGATGTAAAAAAGCGATAACCATGTAACTCTACTATAGGCAAGCCTCACACGTATGAGAATATTTTCGTGCCGTAGAAAAATGATGCCAACACAAGACCCAATTAGTTGGTAATGACTATTTAATAGTTTATCAATGACCATCATACGCTTAGTTACGAAGGGGTATGGAGCGATATCATATGTTAATGTATTTTACTTTGGTTAGGGAGAGACACCGAAGCAGAAGCCACTTTAGGTACTAAAAGGTTTCTCTCACTTTCTCCAAAAAATGAGATTTTGGGAGTCCGTTTAAGGAGCTCTCGTTGAGAATTGAGATGCTCTAGCTAGGATCCAGCAGGCTACCGTCTACCTGCTTGCTCCACTTCCGCTCACGAGCCGTTCGTGTGAGTTGTGACGATGTGAGCACGGCACCATTCTCTCACTTTTTTTTATCGTTCCTCGGTTATTTTCTTAGTGTAATCCATTTCGAAATATTTTTATAGTATATAGTTAGTCTAAACGTACTCCCTCCGTATCGAAATATAAAATGTTTTAGCATTTTCTAGACAATATGTATCTAGACATGTTTTAGTGTAAGATGCATATGAATCTACACCCTGAAACATGTCTAGGTACATTATATCTACAAAATACTAAAACATCTTATATTTTAATACGGAGGGAGTAATATTTAGAAACTATTCATTTCTGTCAATTAGTCAACAAGATATCCGGCCGCCTCTCGGGAAACGAATAATTAAGAAAGACCATTCAGACTCGCTCCAAAAAGCAAAACATAAGTCGTTGAGAATTGTCAAGGTCTAAGCGTCACATGTGCATATCTCGGGTATGTTCCATTCCTACGTAGGGATGTAAACGGGCTGATAAGTGGCACCACCAAGGCCGTTTAATTGGTTTTCGTAGTTTATTTTGCCGGTGCTAAGAATCCACTAATTAAACTATTAGAAAGAATAAGTGGGTTTAAATGGGATTAAACGGGTCCCAGTTTTCATCCCTATTCCTACGGCAAAGACAACACAAAATCAAACATGCAAATCCTTGTATTGATAAACGCACTATGGACAAGAACATACAGTGACGAAGCTAGCTCACATATCTATTGGGTTCATTCTGTTGTTTATGGAGTAATTTTCACTAATAAGACGTGACAAAAGTTAAATTAGTGAAGGATATTACATATTTTATTGGGTTCATCTGAACCCAATGCTAATACAGCAGCTCCGCGACTGAGAACATATTGCTGAATCGCAGCCTTCGTTGAATGGGAGAGTACCACGTTTACACGAGACGAGATCACGAGAGTAAAACAGGAGAAACGTTGTAGTATAACATAAACGGATTTGCTAAACCACGGGCGACTGAAAAAAGTTTACGACTCAGTCGACGGGTCAGCCATTCGATTGCGCGTGGAGATTCGGGCTCCAGTTCCTGTATTCATCTCCTGACGCGCGCGCGTCTGTGTGTTTTTTGGACAGCACGGCCGGTGCGGGCGTTGCTTTGTCGTTCTATCTCTATCCCCTTTGTCTGTTTCTGTGGCTCCACGGCTACTGTTCCATTACATTCAAGAGAAGAGGAGACGGGGAGGCGAGCTCCACGGCGCGGGAGGCGAGGACGCGATTAGCATCCGTTGCGCCTGTTGTCGGCCGCTCACCGGTGGAATCCGTTGCTCTGGGTGTGCGTCGGAGCTTCTGCCTCGCTTGATTCGAGAGAAGAGGGGGCATAGGAAGCTTGCTAGGCGAGCTCCACGGCGGCAGGGAAGGGCTCTGCTATTGATTGCGTCGTTACCGGCGGCTCACCGGCGGAATCCGTTGATATGGGTGTGCGTCAGAGCATTTGCCTCTCCTGATTCGAGAGAAGAGGGGGCAGAGGAAGCTTGCTAGACGAGCTCCACGGCGGGAGGGGGGGAGGAGGGCTCTGCTATTGATCGTGTTGTTTGCCGGCGGCTCACTGGCGGAACTTCACAAGGTAGTCTAGCTTCTAAACGCCCCCCATCTCTATTCAACTCCTGGACCATCGAATCGAACCAGATCCCTCTATTTCTGAACCTATTTTTCATCTTGCGTCAGTGAGTGCTAGATTCGAGTTAGGGATTGAGGTACGATGTTTTTCAGCTGTAGTTCATGTGCTTGATCCAGAGTGTATTTTGTAGTTTTTGTGTGTTGTGCCTTTGCTAATCTACAGCCGGGATCTGTTTTCCTGTCTTTTTTGCGGCCCACGACATACTAATATGGTGTCTTTACATAAATGAAGCATGCTCTTCCCCTAAAAATATACTCAAATTCTCAAAAACAAAAAAATGAAACATGCTCTTCATTTTAATTTCGGGTTTCTTTATAAAATCAAAAAATGGTGTCACACTCTACACATACACGAAGTATACTAGCGAATTTATTTGTTTACCCTGTGTCATGTGAACCCTTGTAGCTTTACCTTGGTCTGCCCCAAAATCGCTCCCTACCGGGTGATCGTGACCACAATCGACTCCTCACACACAAACCAATTTTGGTGGGCCCACCCCGCTTCCGTATCCTCTCTCTCCTTTCAATCCCCTTTTCTATCGTTCTTCTACTTTCTTTCACCAGAGAAAAAGACGGAGGGAACCGCGTTGCCGTCTGCCGCAACACAATATATATTAAGAGAAGAAGAGAACCATCCTCCCCTCTGCCGTCACATCACTAGATCCGGCGATGCCATGGCTGGGCGCGGCGGATAAGGCAACGACGAGCCTGGAGCATGCGCTGGCGAGCAATGGACTTAAGAGAGGGGGTGCGGGGTGTGTCGACGCTGGAGGAGAACCAGGTCGCGGCGGGGTTTAGAGGCAAGGACGGGGGCAGCGAAGTATGAGTGGAGGAGGAGCTTTGAGAAGGGCGGGACGGCAAGGCGGCCGTGGGTGGCGGTGGCAGGTCATCCGGCCGACGGTTGTTGCGGGGGTGGAGCAGCTCTCGAGTGCGGCGCGCGACTCTTTTCTTCCTCCTCTCCGGACGGCGGCGGTTCATTCCTTCTCTCCTCCCTTCTTCCATTGCCCTGCTCTTTTTCTCCCCCTTCTTGTAGTTGTTCAAAATTCGCTCGAGGCGACGTTCACTCGTAAGATAGGCGTGCCCGTCTGCCCTTGGCCACAACCGGCTCGGGCGCTGAAATAGCCTAAGGTTATATAACTGTGTTAAATATTTTCCTTGAGATGTGTATATCAATTAGGTTCTCATTTCCCACATGTTAGTGACACAGATTAGGACATATTTTTTAAGTCCGTAGTAACGTGAGGCATATGATCTCAAGTCCCCACAAAAAACTCTGTGCATCGCTAGTGCATAGACGCTTAAAATCATGTGGATTGAGTCGGTTGCTGAATTCAGAAAGTGCATGCCGCCTTGAGCTTTAACTTGCATGTGGTATTTAGGGCATCCACGGTGGGGCGCTTATATACATGTGGTATTTTTCTTATTGGCAGCATCAACATTGATGCTCCAACCTTTGCAATTTCTTCTAAGAAGTCTAAGCTTGTATTGCCACCTGACATGGAGCTGTCCAAACTCTATGAACCATCTCACAAAAGTATGGATACTCTAGCCACCATTTTTCAAACCTAAAAAGTTTGGGCGGAGATGTTGCACCAGTGCAGGTATCAATGATTAAAGGAGTATGATCACTAAGAGGTTTAGGCAGAGCCTTAATAGTAGTGAAGGGGAATCTAGCTTCCCAGTCAATACTAGCCAAAACCCTATCAAGAGTAGCCATAATGGGATCATTTTGATTATTTGACCAAGTTAAACTTCTATTGGCCATCTTAAAATCAACTAGGGCCCATCTATTAATTCAATCATTAAAAATGAGGGTCCAGTTTGTATTCACAACTCCATTACTCTTCTCATTAACTCCCCTGGCAAGGTTAAAATCACCTCCCGGGAGAGTGGGGAGAGAGCTTTGCTCCATGACATCATGCAATTCAGTAATCAATTGCATTTTGAATTCTATATATGGAGTGCCATACACAATAACTAGCTTCCAAGTGAAATTCTCAACAGTGTCTTTAACAACAATAGACACACAAAATTCATAACAAGTATGATTCAAAATTTGAAATCTATCATTTCTAAATCCTACCAAGATACCAGTAGCAATATTTTTGGTAGGTAAGGACACCCAGGAGAATTCCCATGGTCAATAGATGAAATTTCGAAAGCGGACTAGAAAAGTCATTCTCTTGGTTTCTTGAAGACCAACAAAATCCGGTTTGTTCTTAAAAATGAAATCAGCTAAGACTTGTTTGCTCATCTTACAATTAAATTTGTATGTTCTCAAGAGGTGAGATAATAGGCATGTCTGTTATTGTTTCCCTTTTCACCTCGAAGTACAAGGGTTGTCCATCCATCTGCATAATGCAAAATATGTACTTTCTCCTCTACCACGTCACAAAATATCCATGAGGCATTTTTTTTCCACAACTAACTCAAAACTGTTGGAAACGCCTAACACGGGCATTCGCGCATCTACATACTAGAAATCAATGGAACTAATAATAAAGTAATGGGAATTTTAGTATATCGATGAATTTCATGTGAATTTTAGTATATGAATTTCATAGGGGGATTGGGGGGATTGGTGAGGTTTGGTGCTAGTGTATTTGCGGGGATTGGTGAGGATTATCCTGGTCTAACACCATCGCCATAAATCCCCAAAAGTATGTTTGGTTCTAATGTATTTTTCCCACAAATCTCCAACTTTCCCTAGAATTTCCCAAACCTCTATGTATTTTTCTCTATAAAAATCCACTACCCCTAGCTACCCCTAGCTATTGGATACGGATAAATGGTGATTTCATGGAATTGGGTGGAGATGGGGGTTTCACCCAAATGCAGTGGGGATTATCCCTACTAATCCATTTTAGTACCAAACAAGGCCTTATTTAATCTTGCAAATCAAAGTGGCCTTCATTTTGGTCCGAAATTTTCTGAAAGTGATTTTTGATTGGTCCAGGTCATACGTTCACGGGCGCTCTCTCGAGCCGAGCCCACTTTGACTTTGCCAGAATGCCATTGCTCCGCTCCTCGCTGCCGAGTCAATCTTGGAAGTCCCCATAAAACCTCATCCTCTACCAACTAACCGTACTCTTCCTCTTTAAACTCCAGCGTATAACAACCGCCCACACACGGACGAGCAGAGGCCAACCGGCGGCCGCACCAGTGGGCTCTTTGCAGTTGCAGCAGAGCCGAGTCGCGGCACAGTCGGAAAGGAAATCAAGAAACAAGATGAGACGGCTTGCCGCCGGCGCCGCGCTGGTGCTGCTCCTCGCCGCGGCCACCGCCAGAGTTGCCGTCGCCGACTTCTTCTCCCCTCTCAGCCCGCTCCTCGCCCCCGTCATGGGTAAGTCTCCTTGCCCCCTTCCCAACACGCGCCCGTGGTGTTTCTTACGAGATTGACGCGAGCAGGGTCGCTATGCAAGGCCGTGGCGTGCGGGAAGGGGAACTGCACGGTGACTTCGGGGCTGCCGGGGTACAGGTGCGACTGCGACCCCGGGTGGACGCAGATGCACGTCGGCGACGACCTCAGGTTCCTGCCCTGCGTCATCCCCAACTGTAAGTGCTCGCTTCGCTTTGCGTACGTCCTTGGCTTCCTTCATCAATGGGTAGGCAGATAAGGTGTGATGGTTTGCCGGCCGTACTACTGTGAAGTCTGTCGGTGCGTAACAGCGTGCCTGCCACCTACGTTCGGTGAATGGTGGCTAATTTGTTAGGCCCTTTTTCTGTAGTCGTATACACATTTCCGTCAGTTTGGTGCAGTACAAATTAAAATGATCAGTGGTCATACTCATAGGTCATGTAGTGCTTCTACCTCAGGAAAATGAGTAATTCTGGCCAGCAGTTACGGCTCTGAATACATCTCGGTTTCCTGTTCTTAGATTATTCCTCAGAACACAGAATAATTTAGCAATCTGAAGTGCACTTCATCACATCTCGAATACATGGTGTCGAAATTCTTCAGAACACATCTCGAATACATGGTGTCGAAATTCAGAGTTATGTAGTAGTCCCTTCTGCACTCCAAAAGGGTGTCCACCTTTTAGTCTAAAGAACATCAATTCTGAGTCTCTGAAAGTCCACACGTACATAAATTTCATTGGTCCAACTAGATGCGTAATAAATTGGGTATCTCAATGCCGTTTGCTGTCTCTTTTACCAAAAAAAGTCAGGTTCCGTGATTTTGACACCAGTCTCCATCAGACATATATAGTAAAAGGGCAAGTTAGAATGCCCAAGTCCCGGTGTCATCTTCAGAATTTATTATGTTGAATTAGCATGCAGTGTCATTTTCAGAGCTCCTGTGTGTCACTGTGTTTGCTCCGACTCGAGAAGAAATACCTGTCTATGTTTACCAAAACAAACTCGTTTCATAATTGTAACTGCGTCTCTACCAGACATAAAAATGGATAGGTTTCTTTAGAACGCTTGCGCCTCTGTTCAGAAAGAAAAAAATCGACAGGGTCATCTTCAGAGTTACTATGTGGCACTTGGGTTTACTGATGATTTTTATAGAACGCTTGCGCCTCAGTGTTATCTTCAGAAAAAAACATTAACTGACAAGGTCATCTTCAGAGCTGTGGCACGTGAGTTTAGTAATGGTTTCTTTTCAATTCTTGCGCCTCCATGTCATCTTCACATTTTTTTCAATAAACTGTATCTTCTTCAGAGTTCTTATGCCTCATTGTGTTCCTTGCTACACCAGAAGGAACACTCGTGTATACCAATTCGATGCACAGAAATGAATCAATATTATCTGTGCAGAAAATATAATAGTGTGTGCTTTCCCACATATAACCAAATAAAAGCATATATTGTTTCAGGTACCATTGACCGTGCATGTTCAAACGACACTTCAGCCCCCTCACCGGCGCCTTCACCCAAAAACTTCTCCCTCTCGGCTGACCGTAACTACTGCACCTTACTGTTTGTTTTCATTTTTTTACACTATGTGATCATGTTGTTCTCATTTAATCTGTAGCATGTTGATTGATCTCTATGTGCACTATCCTATATGCAGCTTGTGAAGTAGCTTATTGTGGGTCCGGGGGCACATGCAAGAACGGCACAGGGCTCAGCTACCAGTGCATGTGCAAGGCGGGCTTCAGCAATGTTCTCAACATGACCTCAATGCCTTGTTTTCAAGACTGTAAGACCAAAAACTGCATAAGAGAATTCACTCCTTTACACAAAACCACGTGCCTCGGTTCCAACTCCTGGCATCATTTCAGGTTCTTACGGAGCGGACTGCGCGGCCATCGGGCTCCTGCCGTCCTCAAACTCCACTTTTGCAGCACCACCAGCTGGCTCCGCGGGAGTTTCTAACAACTGCTATGCGCCTACTCCAGGTATGAAAAAGCTTCCTTCAGATATGTCTGGACATCTATATTACTGTAGCTGTTATATATACCAGTTAACTTACTGTCATTGCTTGTGATTTAACATTTGCAGGATCAGTTCCACGGCAAATTCTACTTCCTCTGCTGATACTGGTCTTACTGGCCGTGGGTCAGGCGACATAAACAGAGGATGGCTTATACCACGGTAGCACTAGAGAGAGTTTTGGTTCACGGGGGTAGAGCTGTAGCCTGTTAGATACGTGCTTTGTTCCTGCTGCAGTATTATTGCGTGTGATGATTCTTCTACTGCGTGAGCGACTTGGTGATATGATGTGAAAAATGGAATGAACTGTCTCTGTGAATATATTTTTAAATAAAACGGTAATGTATCTGATGGTTGGTTGTCCGAAACTTTTTTCTTCTTTCGATTTCTTCAATGAAAGTTTGATGATACTGCTAGTCTACTACAATCTCTACAAAAAAAAGTTTGAGCCTACAAGCTACAGTATTAATACTGGGCCTAAAAGTGGAATTGGCCATGAAGTGCTCGGTTGCTCTCATCATTCCTAACTATGGCTCTCAGTTTCTTTGTCATTAGGCCCATTGACCAACTTGACATAATATATTAGGTTTTACAAACTGTCCTAATTAGGACATCTTTAATTCTAAGTATTCTTATACGACATTTATACAATATAAGGTTTATTTATTCATTGAATTAAATAAAATTTGATGAAAATACAATCCGTAGGAATCCGATTGGGGGAATGACATTGCGATCTTACTTTTATGTGCTTGTGTTGTTGATTTTTTTTTTTTTACAAACGACAGTAGCCAGGTTCCATTAACCGAAACGGAGAACAGAACAGAGTCATTACAAACCAGAAAGAAACAGGAAAGAAAGAGTAGAGCAAAACCAGCATGGGGGAAGAGCAAAAAGGAAACAGGTCAGACCCCTCCCTTCCAAGGAGGGAAGTGGAGCGACCCCCTTTTACAGAGCTCATAAAACCCCAGCCACACAAGTACGCACTAGTCAAGTAACCTAGCGGGGGGCACAAACAGCCGAAAGAAGTTTTTGAAACAAAGTAGCAAAACTGCACGCAGCCAGCAGACGAAAGCAGAACCGAAACTGATCAAGGTGCTTCTACAACCAAAGTGGTTATCAACCAACAACATCAACTTCTTCGTCCGAGGTGGCGTCTGCTTCAATCAATCTATCTTCCCGAGCTTGGCTGCGGGCATGCTGTGCCAAAGCGGCGTCCTGGATCATCCTGGCTCCTGCTTCCAGCTGGCTCCTATCCCCCTCGGCATTTTGAAGACCTGCCCAGTAGCGAAGAAAAGCGCAAAAGTAACAGATCAGCTCAACAGGGGCTGAAATGAATTTCTTATTAAAACATGCATTGTTCCTAGTTTTCCAGATTGCCCAGCACAAGGCAGCAATCCCCACAACATGTAAATTCAAACGAGCTGGGAAAAAGGACGAGATCCACCAAAAATACTGCGTGAAATTAGCAGGTCTATTGATGGCTCCCAAAACCGAGGAAATAACACTCCACATGTAGGCAGCAACAGGACAAGCAAAGAAAAGGTGATGAATAGTTTCAAGATCATGGCAAAAGCTGCAAGAAAAATCTCCTTTCCAGTTTCTTCTTTTCATATTATCTTTGGTAGCAATAGAATTATGCCAAATCAGCCAAAGCCAAACTTTGATCTTCAAAGGGATCTTGGCTTTCCAAAGATGAGAGAAACATCTGTCCACATTAGAGGAAGACATTTTTTTGTACATTGATTTGACTGTAAACTTCCCAGATTTGGTGAGCTTCCAGTTCGGCTTATCATGGCCTGACCCCAGGGCCACAGTCATGAGTAGGCTACGCAAAACTGACGCTTGCTGCTGCATCTGTATATCCAACCACCTTCTGAAATTCAACTGCCAGTTTCTGTCAGCCATCTCACGGACTGTGCAGATCTGCATAGTACAAACCTGGAACAACTCTGGAAACCTGTCGCAGAACGGTGTTGGTCCGCACCATTGATCGTGCCAGAAATCTGTCTCATTCCCCCCAACCACCATCATTGATCTACATTGCATATACCACTGTTTAACCTTTAACAGGTCCTTCCACACAGGGGAGTCCTGCTGCCTCAAATTCACTCTCCAGATACCATGTGTAATCCCATATTTATTCTTAACCAGAGTTTGCCACAATCCTTCCTCATTTTCCAGTCTCCACCACCATTTGCATAGGAGACTAATATTAAACAGTCTCAAATCTTTGATGCCTAGACCCCCTTTTTCCTTGGGTTTATTGATCAAGTTCCATCGAACAAGATAGTATTTTTTCTTGGTGCTAGCACCCTGCCAAAAGAACCTCCTGATTATCTTAGTCATCTGCTCCAAACAGGTGGCAGGGAGTAGATACATGGACATGTGGTAGATGGGAATGCTACTAAGTGATGACTGGATCAGAGTCAATCTACCACCAAAAGACGAGTTGTTACCAATCCACCCTTCCAGCCTTCTACTCAACTTTTCAACAAGAGGTTTTAGGTCAGCCACCAATAATCTGGATCCACTAACAGGGACTCCAAGATATTTCATAGACCAGTGTCCAATTTGGCAATTCAGCATATCAGAGTACTGGATGCTTTTGTTTGAGTCTTCCAAAACCATGAACAGTTCACTTTTCATGAAATTTATCTTGAGACCAGACATAGCCTCAAATAAGTAAAGAATCATCTTGAGCTGCCTGACTTGCTCAACCTCATCCTGTACCATCAGCAGTGTATCATCAGCATACTGGAATATAGCAACCCCATTCTCAACCAAGTGAGGTACCAGACCACAAATCAAACCATTGCCCTGAGCTTGTTGAATAAGTTTGGCCAGCCCCTCAGCAGCAAGATTGAACAGGAAAGGTGAAAAGGGATCACCCTGTCTAACCCCCCCGTGACTACCAAAATCTTTACCTCTAGTATTATTAATCTTAACACACAAAGTTCCATCCTTAATGATTTCTTCAATCAGTCTCCTCCAGAGTGCACTAAAGCCTTTTAAGGAGACACAATGCAACAGATAAGCCCAATCAACTTTATAATATGCTTTCTCAAAGTCAATCTTAAAGACCACACCCTGATGCTTTTTCCTCTTGGCCTCATGCAGGATTTCATGGAGAGACATGATGCCATCCATGATGTTTCTCCCCTTGATAAATGCAGTCTGGCATTTTGAGATTAATTTATCCATATAAGGTTCCATTCTGATGGTGGCAACCTTAGTAATGATTTTATACAGAACCTGCAACAAACAGATGGGTCTGTATTTCTGAAGGCAGTCTGCATCAGGAGATTTCTGCAACAGAATGATCATGCCAAAGTTCAATCTGTAGAGCCCAAGCTTACCCACATACCAATCATTGAATAACTGCAGAACATCAGTTTTAATAATGTTCCATGAAACCTGAAAGAACTCAATAGGAATCCCATCAGGCCCAGGAGCTTTATTCCTAACCATAGAGTCAATGGCTACTTTAATTTCTTTCTCTGTAAATGCAACATCAAGATCAGCATTATCAAAGTCAGATAACCTTTCTTCTGCTCCCCAAATATTTGCAGAAAACCTCATGAGATTACCTTCCCCAGGTCCAAACAGATTCTTGTAATATGATGTGGCATGGACAAGCAACTCCTCAGTCCCCTGTATACATTGATCCCCATTAACCAATGAGTACATAGTTGTTTTTCTCTTCCTTCCATTAGCCACTCTGTGGAAGAAAGCAGTGTTTGAGTCTCCCTGTAGCAACCACTGTTCACTAGATCTTTCCTGCCAGAATTTCTCTTCCTCTTCACAAAGCCTGAACAGCTCACTCCGAATGTAACCTTTTCTCGCAAACTGATCCGTTGTTAGATCAACTTGCTCCTCCAACAACTCAAGCTTATTCAACTCCTCAGACAAATCTTTCCTTAACCTGATAGCATCACCTCTGATATTAGCACCCCAGCATTTCAAGCTTCTTTTGACATTTTTCAACTTGGCCTGGATTATTGATACACTATCCACACAGGGAACAGTTACCATCCAGGCTTTCTGAATCCTTTCCAAGAAATCAGGATGTGAAGTCCAGGCCTTCATAAACCTGAACTCTTTGTTCTTAGGAATCACTACCTCTCCCGTGTCCACAATCAGAGGATTGTGGTCAGAGATAACCCTGGGATTTCTCCTAACACTTGTCAAAGGGAAGATATTTTCCCAATCAGTAGACATCAGAACCCTATCTAGTTTTTCCATTGTTGGATTCTTCTGATTGTTGGTCCAGGTATAGAGACCACCAGACATGTCCACCTCCCTTAAAGAATAATTCTTGATGATAGAATTGAAAACATCTGAAAATTTAGAAACCCCTCCAGGTTTGTTTTTCTCAAACGCAAAACGCAAAATATTGAAATCACCACCAATCAAAGATGGAAAAGCCAAAAGGGAACAAGCATTAGCAAAAGCAGCAAGAAAATCAGTCTTATCCCTGTCCTGAGCTGCACCATAAACAACCATGAGAGTGATTTTTTTATTAATTTTCTTATCTAACACATCAGCTTTAACATAGAATCTATCCACTGAGGCCTTGATAACATCAAATCTAGAGGATTTGATGCCACAAAGAATGCCTCCAGATCTACCAATAGATGGAGACCAGAACCAAAGATATTGGTTATTAGGATCAAACCTTCTCCACACTTCAGGACCTACAGTACTTTTCATCGTTTCCTGTAGACCAATGAAGTCAAAATCAAATTCCCTGATTAAATCAATCAGGTTGGTGGCAAACCCTCTCTTTCCCACACCTCTGCAATTCAAAAAAACACCTATCATGATAACTTTTTTGATTTTGTTCTAACCCTGGGTCCACTAACTATACCACTCTGAGGGTGGTTGGCCTGGACCCTGTTAAGGGATCTTGTGCCACCAAGGGGCACTCCCTGAGAAGATTTGTCTTTTATCTTCGATTTCTGCTTCAACTTTTTTGCTGTTCTTTTAGAAATAACAGGAGTGAAAAGGTTCTCATCACTATCAGAGGATAGTTCTCTAGGTTCTTCCTCAATCGTTGGTAAGTATATAGGATTACTCCCATCAGGTGTTGGTGCAGCAACATTCACAGGATTAGACGCAGAAAGGGTGTCTTTTTTGTTGAGAAGGTTGGCCCTAGCCACCTCCCAACTAAACAATAAATCAACAGTCTCCATAGAAATAGAGGAGGGATCAATTCCTAACTCTAGTGCTTTATCTAAGACATCATTATCAGCAAGGACAGAGAAAGAATTCGAACATTTTGTTTTACCTTCATCTCGGGCGGCAATAGATTGGGTAGCCCTATGTAGAATGGATTCATTAGCCCTTCCAGAAGCACTGATCCTGGCACTACTCCTCAGGGGAGCAGGTGCTGGTTGAGCAGGAGTATATGATGAGGGAGCACTCTCACGAGGAATAGAGACCTGGATGATGGGGGGCCTGGATACATTAATTATATCAGTATCTTTGTCAACTTCCATGATATGCACTGCGGAGGAATGCATTTGTTGATTACTCTCTGTAGTATTAGCTGACACAGCAGAAAAGGATCTTGATTGGCTCTCAGACTCATATGTGGTTTCAGGTGATTCCACCACAGGAGGGAGCTCAGCCCCAGGGATCTTTTGAAGCATCCCTTTCCACATTCCAGCTTTATCACTCTTAGATTTCAGAAGCTCCTTAAGGAATTCTTCGTAAGTTAATTCATTCTGCATGGGCTCCTCAGGATTCTCAACAACTCCTGCAGTAATTAGCTTAGGAGCTGCCAGATATTCAAGATACCTGTCATAGTGGTCAACCGCAGGAACAGCATCAGTCCTAGAAGAGGATCCCACAAGGACAGGGATTAACTGTCTTTGCTCATTAGTGCTGTACCCAAGTCTATGCACTTGATTAGGAAAAGAATCATCATCACTGTCCTCATCCAGGCTTTGAGAGGGTTCAGGAGCCTTCCTCTTTCCTTTATCATCACCAGCAACATATCTTGCATTAACAGTTGCCATAGGTGTCCCTTGTTGTCTGGCATAAGCAGCCCTGGCATCTCTCATGAAACCTCCAGCAACAGGATTATCAGAGCGCCCTGCACTGGGAGGATCCTGCCTTGGTCTTTTTGGAGTATGTTGCGAGTCATTCCCACCTGGATTCGTCTTCTCATTGCCTCTGGATGCAGTTTCAGAGGTAGTGTTCTTGGATTGTTTGGATACAGGGATCTCACGAGTGAACTCAATATCATAGAACTTGTTGGCTATGTTGACGTTGGAGACAACCGGTGGTATCAAAGAAACATCAATCGCACCAATCCTGACGCGAACATAATCAACATTGTTTAGACTATGCCTGTCTACAAAGATTGTTCTGCCCACCATACTGCCAACAAAAGCTGCTGTAGGACAGTTCCTGTTGTCAAGGGGGATGCCTTTAACCTGAAACCATGCAATGTCAAGCTCACCAGTGGCTCCATACTCCGGGGTCCAATGCGTAACTCTGATCACCACTCTAGGAATGGTTCGCAGACGGGCATCACTAAAGTGGACCCAAGCATCGATATCCCTGGAACTGGGGAAACGCATGAGAAATTTCTTGGCAGCGAGAGGTTTCGCGTACCATCTCCAGGTGCAATTTCTACCAGCCCACTGGAGGAATTCTTCCTCAATTTCACGACCTGATGGATTTCCTTCAAGGACTTCGACGACTGCTTGATGCATTTCTTTCGGTGGGGCAGCATTTCTAATGTCAGGAATGACAAAGAAACCACCTCCAGGAGTTGCTGCACCCACAAAGGGAGTGGCAATTTCCCAAGGCTTAGATTCATCATACAGAAATCTATCACCATGATCATCTCCACAAAGAATACACAAAGAATCAGTATCAATTGGCGCATTATCTGCCTCTTGGAAACTCACGGATCTTGCATGACCATCACGATCAGTTTCTTCCTCAGACGGATCATCGAAGGTGACAAAGGCACCCTCCCTACCAACCTGGATTGTGCCAATACGCTGAACAGGCACGATGCCTTGATCCCTCCCAACCTCACCGGAACCAGCAACTGCTGAGGAGTTGTCTAGCGGTGGTTGGTTATGATTAGAGAAAGCAGATTCTCTTCTATCCTCAATCGAATTCTCAGAATCCTCTTCGCGCATCTCTGCACGTTGATTCCAACGATCCCTGTGCGCTTGATTCGATTCAACCATCCTAGGCGGCGCCCGGCTGATTGCTCCCAGGCGATTGTTGTTCCTACCAGAATCACGGCCAGTACCCCGACCCCGATCTCTGCTACGGGAACGGGAGTCACCGCGTACCTGGTCGCGACGAGCCTCCATCCTCCCCCGCTGAGCAGGAGCAGCGTGCCCCCCCGCCGGATTTGCGCGGTTGGAGTCGAACGAGCCAACGCCGTAGCCACCTGGTGGACGACGCGGTGGGTAGCTGGCCCGCGGAGGAGGCCCTCCACCACGAGCACCTCCACGCCTGCCGTAGTTGAAGGACATGGCGCGAGGCGAAGATGATGCAACAGCCGCAAAACTCCGATGATCACCTTGCACCGTCCCCTTCCAAGGACGAGTAGAACCCGGATCTGGTGGACGGAGTATCGATTTCAGCGGCTGGATCTGGACGAAGACAACCTTAGGGTTCCCCGCGGCTCTCCCTCTCTCCCAGATGTGAGCGAATCTGGCGTGTAGATCTGAGGTAGGTGGAACGCGAGGTAATAAAGTACTCTGAGTGCGGCGTGACGTCGTCAATGGCGACGTGCCATCTACTGGCCCACCCGCAGCGGGCGGGGTAGACGGCGCCCGGAGGCCCACCGGCGGGTCACGGAAAAGAGCTCGAGGGCCCAGCGCGTGGCACGGTCGCTGAGGGACACGCGGCTCATGCAGCTGGGCGCGCGGCGAGAGTAATTGCTCACGCACGATCGCCGTAAAGCACGGGAACTGTAGGCGTGCTCCCGCAAGCACCACCTCATCGTGTCGGAGCTGCCGTACATCGACGGCGATCCCATCTGCGCCCACGAGAACTAATCTGTGTTCAGCGCAACGGAGCAGGATCGAGCCCTCCGCGACGATCGAGTCCGGTGTAACACCGAAGACCGCACTCCAACGTAGCGTCGCAGGAGATGTGGGCCAGACCGGATCGGCGGCGTGGTCAGGGTCAACGTCGGCGGCGATGGCGTGGTGGTGCGTCTCAGTGGGTGGGGTCGAGTCACGAGCCATCTTCGTTCAGACTTTAGACTTTTTTCTGTTTCGGTGGGTGAGCATTAGCCGATGTGGATGCTCGCCCATCCGTTTCCCACTCACAGTGAACCGGAAAATCCGTGTTGTTGATTATGCGAACCAGATGGATTTAACACCAATTTTGTAAAAGCTTGCTGGCCTATCATTGCTGAAGATTAACCTCAACAAGCTTCAGACTTCAGACCTATTTCTATGCTTAACTGCACCCTGAAGATCATCACTAAGCTCTTAGCAAACAGATTACAAAAAAATGGTTCCTAATCGGATCCACACAAATCAATATGGTTTTCTTAAAGCAAGGTCAATTCAAGATTGCCTCCCTTGGGTTTATGAGTATCTGTAACAATGTGGTCGATCAAAAAATCAATTTGTTATACTTAAGTTGGACTTGAAAAAGCATTCGATATACTAAGCCACAGGACTATCCGAGATATTCTGATTGTTGAAGGTTTTGGCAAATGGATTGATATGATTTACTCCACAAAATTTTCTTCTGTCTTACTCAAAGGAAATCCAGGAAACAATTTCTTTGCAAAAGAGGTGCAAGGCAAGGTGACCCTCTCTCGCCACTCATATTTGTTCTTGGTGGATCTGCTACAATCGGTTCTCAATGAAGCCATGCGAAATGATTTAATGAAAGCCCCTATCTATTCGTAAGCTTGTCCTGATTTTCATGTGGTTTAGTATGTTGATGACACTGTCTTATTCCTTCAAGCTTGCCCCACTCAACTTCAACATGTAAAACAATTCATCATTTTGCCTTGTTTACTGGTTTGAAAGTGAATTATGAGAAATCCACTCCGGTGCCTTTCAATGTCCCAAGTAATATTGTTCAGATTTCGGCCGATGCAATTGGTTATGTAATAGGAGATCTACCTTTCACTTATTTGGGGCTTCCTCTATGCATCACCAAGCCCAAAGTGATTGATTTCTCTCCCCTTCTTGACAAGCTCCAAGGAAGGCTAGTAGGATGTTCAACTTTTTTTATCATACAGGGAGAAGCTAGAATTGATCAAAATAGTATTCACAAGATAACCAATGTTTTACATGTGTACTCTCAAAATCCCTGTTACAATTATTCATTCGATTAACAAATTTCTCAAATACTGTTTTTTGGAGAAAGTACGGTATGGAAGACCAGGGAACTGCTCTCATTGCGTGGGAAAGAATCACTCTTCCTAAAGAACAAGGTGGGCTACGAATTTTGGATCTTGAAATGCAGAACAAAGCATTAACTTCTTAAACAGCTTCATCACTTCTTCAGTCATAAAGATCTTCCATGGATTAAGCCAATCTATGAGAAACATTACACCAGCCGACCGGTTGATAAGAGACATATGGGTTCTTTTTGGTGGATAAGTATGATTAAATTAATTACAAAATTCAAGAATTTGGCTACTTGTAAAGTGGGAAATCGAAGTAACATTTCAATGTGGTCAGATTCTTGGTGCTCAAACAATTTCAAGGAGAAATTTCCTCAACTTTTTTCATTCAGTCTCCATGCCAACCAGAGCATCAAGCATTTTATTCTCAGAGAGGATGTTCAAGATAATTTCCAAGCCCCACTATCTACTCAAGCTTTCCAACAGCTGCAAGAACTTCAAAACATGCTTAGATCCCATTCACCTCTCTGATGAAAATGACTCTTGGTACATTTCTCCTAACAGTGCTAAATACTCAACCATGTAAGTACATAAATTTCTTAAGAAAGGCCCCCCTTCTCATTCATCATTCCTTCAGATCTGCACAAGTGCAGCTATTCTTAGATATAAGATTTTCTTCTGACTGTTGCTGAATGGCAGGCTTAACTCAAGAAACCTGCTGAAACGGAAGAAATTCAATCTTCCTGATTATGACTGTGTTCCCTCTGTAATTCTAAAGTGGAAGAAACAACACGCCATTTGTTTTGGGATTGTACCTTTGCTCTTGAATGCTGGGATTCTGTTTGTCATGGAGAATTCAGAGGCTTCTCTGTGCTTGAAGACAGTATACCCGCATTGCAAACTCTCCCCAAGCAGATCGTTATGGATATTGTTATCATGGGGAGCTGGAGTATTTTGACGCACCGAAATGGTAAAATCTTCAACAATATTACTCCCTCTGTGAATTCCTGAAGGCATATGTTGAAACAAGATCTCCAACTGCTTAGTTACAGAATATAAAGGACAAACTTTCTTCTAGTCTTAGAGATTGGATTGACTCCAATCTGTCATAGTTAAAAGCTCTCTCATTGTTCTTAATGTTAGGAAAAAGGGGTATATTGGTTAATCTTCTTTTTTTAACTTGGTTGTTGCACCTTGTAATTATGTGATATGTATGAAAATTTACCGTCCTTGCCTGAAAAAAAAAATCAGAGTGTATAGTACTTTTATTAGATCGATTGCAGTTATACGCAGGTTAGTATACTAACATACAGTTGTATAAGACAAGAGATCCATGGCAAACATAATTTATTTCTTTTTTCTGTTTTGTTATGTCTCGAGAAGAATGGAGTGTAAGACACCAGCAATAAGTACCTTTTTTCAAGCCAGATGCTTCATGTTACGGTTGAATATCAATGCTATTTTCGACACCCTTATTATTATGCCATATCCTTTGTGCGGTTCAGAAACAGAAGAAACAGAAACAGAAACGATGCACGGAAAAGAAAAGTCCAAGCAAAACGACCGTATCTCCGGTTCTTACTTGCATGCATGCAATCCGCTACTGTTTACCACTTCGTCGTGTACATATTCACACGTTTTACAGAGCGCCGCCGACACGGCGGCCACCATGATCTACACCACGAATCCGCACATGCTGATCCTCGCTGTGTGACCGCCGAAACGGCTTGCCTTTCTAGTACAGCGTTCGTGGTTCGCTTGCATCGCACGCGCGTACAGAGCCAGAATCCTTGCGTCTGCAGGCTAAACATCTGCTCGCCTCTCTGTTTCGTTTGATCTCTTTCAGTTACACAGTTACACTGCCTTGTTCTTGTTCATCTGTTCCGCGTGGAGGCGAGCGGAACCACTAGCGTAGCATTGCTGAAACAGCAAGCGACCGCACTCCCGAAAATACTGTTGGCGAACACAGTCTTGAAGCCTAGCTTTCGCCGGGTAGCAGGCGGCAGGCAACTTGCCAGGGATATCATATGGACGGCGCTCTTTGTGTGTGTGTTTTAGGAGAAAAATAAAAAATGTGCACAGAAAAAAGGAACGCATCGAAAATTCTCTCTTGTTTCCTTTTTTAGATGAGCACTTGGAAAGCACAAAGATCACACTCACGCAGGCGGGAATAACCATTACTTCAGGTTCAGTTCAGCAGGTGCCGTGGGAGCTGGATTCTCTGGCCGGCTTCGTGGGCTTTAAAAAATGGTCAGGGACATGGCTCGGTCTCCCTCACTGACAGGAGTTAGTACGCCCCCAAGATATTCACACCACGCATCTCCAGCTAGCGCAGAAAACGAGAGAGAAAGAAAGTGAAGGAAAGGAACGAGGTTGGATGGAAATGACCCAAAGGTTGCGAGATAGGAAAGCCACCATTCCTGTTTCTGCCTGTATACAGACGGCTCTGTCTGTCTGTCTGTCCGCCTCAGGCCTCATCGTGCGTGCCTGAATCTGAATGAATGGCACAGAACAGAACAGAACGCTGGCATTATAATTCAGAGATGATTGAGCCACCATAGCCCATCTACATAGCCCTGAGCCTAGCTAATGCGTGCAAACAAATCATCGGTCGGTGACGACGATAAACAAACACATACATTGTAAATAGGACATGGGGGGTGTCAAGCAAAGCAAGCCTGGCATCCAAAATATTCATCACCTCTCCTCTCTAGGGAACTTATGTTGATTTGACGCGAGTAGCAGGAGCCAGGAGGGAGCAGTAACATAAATTAGTGCCACTCACTCACTCACTGCCAGAGGAGGAGAGCACGGAGGCTAGCAGTATAGCCTACCCGTAGGCCACTGTTCCCTTGGCATTTGTATACTGGTGTACTTGCAGGCTTTTTGGTTTGTTTCTTGCTCCTGTGATGCGAAAGAGAGGTGAGAGCTGGTGCAATGGAACGCTGTACCCTGTAGCTCTACACGCTCCGGCCTCCTACGATGCAAATCCCTCTTTTCCCGGCTACTATTCTCCCATCTCATCTTTTGGGGGCTTGCACGGGCCGCGCTCTCGCTTACTATATGCAGCAGCTGAGAAGGCTGGGCTCGGCGAGCCACATGCTCTGCCATGGAGCATGATGCTTGCAAGGAGTACGAGATTATTCTTGAACATTTTGACGGAGGGAATTGTTTGTTTGTTTTTTGTTTGGGTGTGGTGTGTGCACGGATGCAGCGGCCGGCCACGGGAGCAAGGGAATCCCCAGGAACAATTATAGGCACCGGACAATCAGACCTGAATGAATTCCCCTGCACTGAAAGAACAAAAAGCGGAAACGAATAGCCCAAAATATTGAAGACATGGGATCGAGGCCTGGTGAAAATTAGCTGCAAAATCTCGGAAGGTGGAGAAAAACTAACGAGAGAGAGAGAGAGAGAGTGAGTGAGCAGCATCAACACCTCGATCCATCTCTCCCTCTCTTCATACACAAGACATGACTGGTGGCTAGTTAATTACACACAAGACGTTAATACCTCCAAGAAGAACTGAAACAATGTTATTACATACATCGGACCACCCATGATTGCTTTGTTTGCATTCATCTATCTCCCTGCGGTCCACCCTTCTTCCCCTCTAGCTAGCTCCCTCTGGTTTGCCGTGCGTGCGTACGTGTGCTCGGTTGATCCTTGAGCTAGTTCCTGCGAGCGAAGCGCAGCCGTAGCCTTGAAGAGGCAGCGAGCTTCTTGCTCCTGTGAATGAAGCTAGCGAAGTAGTAGTGGCCGGCAGGCCAGGAGCAGCATGAGGGCATACATATATGTGCAGACCAAGTCTTGGTGGACGGAGTGTCAGGGCATGAAGAGCCTGTCGCCGCACTTGCAGCGCCAGGCCTCCGGGTAGTACTCGAGCGGGAAGCTGACGCCGGGCTGGATGGCCACGTGCACCGGCCGGCACGGGTGGCACCCCCCGCACCGGCTCCGGCACGTCGGCGGCGACGAGCCCGGGCCCACCAGCTCCCTCCGCCTCGCCGCCGCAGCCGGGTCCCAGGAGTACTGCTGTAGCGCTCTGCCGCCGCCGCCGCCCCGGCTCGTCGCCGCGCACGCACCTGCAGGCACACACAATATGTGAGATGGAGCTGGCCATGTAATGCCGACGCGGAAAGTGATGTGGTGAGGCAAGACCGAGGCCCAGACAAGAAACAGAATGTGGTGCGTTACCGAGGGCGGCGGCGAAGAAGAGGAGGTGGAGTAGGAGCGCCGCGGTGCGGCTCGCCCAGCCCATGGATGCACGCAGGCGCGCGCGCGAGCTAGATCTCGTGTGGGTCACCGACCGGCCGTGGCGCTGGCGCGGCTCCTGGCTCGCTCTGGGAGGTGCTCTGCCTGGATGTGAGCTGAGGTGGGGAGAAGGAGAAGAAAGCAAAGCGCAGGGCGAGCTAGGCAGGCGCTGCTGCTGCTGCACGAGCGGGACTGACTGAGGCGAAGGGCAGGGAGTGGAGGGAAATGGCGTGGCGTGCGCTAGTCAATCCGCACGCACGCACGCACGGTCCGGAGTCATGGACCCTGCTCTGAGGCTCGAAGGGAGAGAGAAAGTGTGGGGGTGAAATAAAGGGAGAAATCCAGGGATGGGGCCGGTCGGGGTTTGCCTTGCATCTGGGTGGCGCCGGCGCGGTGGCTAATTGCTACTCGCTTCGTCCAACAATAGATGACTTCCATTTATCTATATATGGATGTATCTAGACATGTTTTAGTGTTTAGATACATCCATATATAGAAAAATGCAAGTATCTATTGTTGAACGGAGGCAGTATTTGGAGCGTGACCGCGTGGGAGGGGAGAGCCAGCTTTGGCTCCGGCTTTGGGTCGCGGCCGGCCGGGGCAGCAATCCGGCTCCGCAGTCTGCTCGCCCAGCGTGCATGGTGGGGTCCGAGAGGCCCGGTCGAGCCGGGTCCTGGGCTCCTGGCACGGGCCATGCTCTACTGGGCCGCTGCCCACGTACCCCGACCCCGTGGACGTTGTTAATTCAAACTGACGCGTCACCAGTACGTGCTCCCGCCGAAGCCGTGGCGACGCAGACGTGTCGCTCTCCAGCATGTTTCCTTACCAGCGTCCAAGAACCATCGTATATCACCCATCACAGTTCGACCCCCTCGGCCCTTCGTCACGTCTCGAGTTAGGCAGCTCAGCTCATGCACGTACAGCCTCCCGGCGTGTCGTGCTTGCTTGTCACTAGCTACAAGATGCATGGATGGATCAGCAACCTAGCTAGCTTCCAACTGTAGCACCCAGAAGAACTCAACAATGTCGCATGAACTTCGATGTGTCAATCCCCGAGTGCACGCTGGATCGTCACTTCGTTCTCTGTTGCATTTTTTTTTTTTTGGAGATGGCACTTAATCGTGCCGCTTTTGCGCCTAGGCTGCCTAGATTCCGCCTAATCTGGCGGCATCAGCCGTCTCGTCAGTCCTTGCTCGCTCGGCGTTCTGCCCGGCCGGCCTTGTAGCACTTTGCGCGGTAGAACCTTTCTCGATCTGGGATTAATAAATCACTGATTTGATTAGAGGGACAAGTACGCTTGCTTCGCACGTGTCTCTCTGCACTGCCGCCACTATTGATAATTGATCGATCTTCATTGCACCACAAACCCCTACGGGTCAGATGCGTATAGTTGAGAAGAAAAAATTACTACGTACAGTACTGCTGATCTACGGTTACTGCACCGCTAAGACTGTTCCGAATCACATCTTGCCAAAGATCTAAGCTCCACGGAGCGACTATCACTGTTCCGAATAGCATCTTTGCAAAAATGTACTCCCTCCGTCTTAAATTAATTGTCTCAAAATTGGAGAAAAGTAGATTTATCTAGACATATTTTAGTGTTAGATACATCGACTTTTGTTCAACTTTAAGACAATTAATATGAGACGGAGGGAGCCATCCATGATTTATGTTGTCCAAGTTGTATGGTATTCTGCATTAGAGAAAATGGTCTCGGCCGGAAATAGAGTAATGCGTGTTTCGTTATATGTTTTGCATCCTCCAATACAACTATTTTCATGTTCTGTTTGATGTAAAACTACGTCTACGGTAACCTTTTCTCACTTTTGGTGAGATTATTAGGCCTAGCACGAAAATATGAACTATAACAAGCAGACAATTTATGATACTCGTTCATGTTGAAAAAAGACAAGCAGGCAATTTATAAAACACACAACAAACGTCTCATAAAGCACATCGTAGTAGTGGACAAGTTCTCAAACAAGTACCATAACAACATGCAAGTAGCATAAAAAGACAAAGTCTCGTCTGAGATTCAGTCATTTTTGCGGTTTGCTGGGTGCTCAGGGCACCCCCTCACGATGTCACAACGAGTGTGGTCGAAAATGATCACTATCTAATGCGTGCTGCAGTTAACAACCGCCAGTCATCCTCGGCGAAGCCGATTGCAGCGCGCCTTGCCGATTGGCGCCCGGACATTAATCGTCCTCCACATGGATGAGTGGGCCCTATCAGCTCCGGCGAGGAAGATTGGATCCAGTAAGTTTCGGCCAAGAGATTGGGTACTATTTTTCAAAATAAAAAAGTGTATTATTTTCCAAATTGATAATAAACCTATTATTATTTAAGAAAAAATAGCAATAACTAGAAGATGGGCATGCATGCACTCTGTCACCATTAATTGGCACCTATGGTGCGTCGATCGACAATTACATGAGCAGAGAAGTGTTGGACATGAGCTGCTAATACCATAGCTAGAAGATGGGCACGCACATTACACTGTTGGCACCACTAGCTAGATACGGGTCGATCGACGACAAACATGGGCATGTAGATACGTGCCAAGTACTAGGCTACGGCCAAGCCATTATTAGGTACTTGTACGTACTGGTAGTGGTAGTGGTAGTACGACTGTACGAGTTAGTCTTGTTAAGAGAAGATAATTTTACATGAATAACTGAATAATCGTGCACAGGAAAACCAAATGGGTGGTACATGCACATGGTAATCCTCTTTGTAACTTGTACTCGCGTCACGGGTAGCATAGGCCGGGATGCAAAATTGGATACAGGGGCCGGCCATCAAATGGGGCGGAAGAATAGTTAAGTTTTTTTGAACATAAAGAATAGTTAAGTTGGATGTGTCGAATCTCCCAAAAGGAAAAGATTGAGCTCAGTTTCATCAGTCTTTAGTTGGCAAAGCGGGGTCAGGCCGAGGAAGGTGAGACGTGATGATCGTGTGCATGAACATATATAAGCTTTAGATGGTTTGTTGGTGATAAAGCAAACACTCCCAAACAAAGGTAAGTAGCTTAGGTTCTCATAGGCTATCACGTCAATCAACGAAAAAGGCATTGACGTGGCCGAGTAGTGAACCTCGAGAGCACATTACAACAGCCACATCCTGGAGCTAAAATTCGATCGGTCGGAGCTAGCGTGATTCCCAGCAATAACAAGTTGTGTACTTCGTACATGGGGGCCGTCCCAGCGCAAGCATATTATTTTTAACTTTAAGTTCAGAACGTGTTAGTATTAAGTTGAAGAGAGTAAAGAAAAGATGAGGAAAAAAAAAGGTGCCTTCAAAATCGTAATTTTAGCTCAAAACAGTAGGTTGATCCCGGCGATCTATCCGACGTGGCTGACCAAGTGCGCTCGCCGTCGCATCGACGTGACGAAAAGCGACCCGACCCTGGGCTGGAGGGATGAAACAGCACATGTGTTGGAGAGCAAGGTGAAGCTCACTGGGTCGCCCATCCTTGGAGCGGCCTAGATAAGTGGCATGGCGACCACCACGGCACGCCCACCCCTGTAGGTAGGTACAGGCAATGCAGCCACATCACCATCCTGTCCTCCTCCGCCTCCGCCCCTTGCCGGGCGGTGCACGAGGCAGCGGCTGGATCCGGAACGGGTTCGCGTCGCCTTTCGCGCGGGGCCTAGCCGCTGGGCTGGCTGGATATACAAAGCCTACAGGATATGGATTGGAGCGGAACAGCGCTCCTACGACGTCGGACCAGAGTGACTGCTCCTGGACCCCCTCCCTCCCTTTGTATCACCGTGCGTGCGTGCATGGATGGTGCTCTCGATCACTTGGCGCGAGAGATCGGTCGATGGACGAGACTCGCCGCGTGACAAGCGTCCGATCGGACCGGCCGTCGACTGATCGACCTGAACCTGGCCTCTTTTTCTCGGACGAAATGCTGGCCAGCTCGACCGGTCGCAGGCTGGAGGGAAAGATCGAGTTTGGTGATGCCGTCGACTGGTAACATCGTATTAATGGCCCCGTGCAGGTGCAATGGTGCAAGGCAGCGGTCGGGTAGATGATGATGTGTCGCTCCATCCTACAGGCATGCGTGTCGGTTGCTCCCATGCCTTTCCCTTTCACCACTTAAGAGCATCCTATGTACACGCCCGTAGGAGTATGATCAACTCCTTAACTGCGGGATCTTGGTCTGCAGTATCCATTCAACACCATACACTGCCCGTAGGCCGTAGTACAATTTGACTATGTGTTGCTACGAAAAGCAATTTAAAAAAATGAAATGCTTGCTACTCCAATAGAATAACGATAAATATGTGGTAACGAGCACTGTATAATTTGCTATTTGGAATTTCCAAGATATGGCACATACATCACTACTAGAAAAACAGCTATAGGAGAAATCATATCCATGACGCATCACATGCTCGGTGCGTCACGCCTATGTACCCGTGGCGCACCACACACACTAGTGGGCCTCGGTGCGTCACGGCTAAGGGCATAGCCGTGACAGGTGGGTGCTGGGCGGACGGAGCCTAAGGCCATAGCCGAGGGCAAAGATAGCCGTGACGAACCGTATGTTTGGTGCGTCACGGGTATTGCAATAGGCGTTACACACCAAACATATGGTGCGTCACCGCTACGGTTTCCACCAAAATTTTCCCTCCACACGCCCCCTCCCCCCCCCCCTCCTCCGGACCGCATTTCTAGTTTTGTCACGGAAGAGTTCCATGTCTAAAATTATCAAAAAATAAATTCCTTATAGATGCACGGAGAGTTTAAGGTATACTTTTTTTAACAAATTTTGAAATATGAATTTCGACTTTCTGAGCAAAAATTCGTTAAAAATGTAAAATGGGCATAAATTTTGCATACGATGTCGGAATTTAAAGTTCAATATACCAACGGAAACTAGAGAAAAAAAGGAACTCAACCTCACTCGCCTTCGGCCTGTGAGCCTTTTCTATTTCTCCAAATCCCGAAAGGAAAAAAAGTTATGCGAGACAGAGCCTTTTTCCCTACAAAATAAAAAAATGAAAAAAAATATAGGCGTGACACACCACATGTATGGTGCGTCACGGCTAAGTATGAGCAAGATTTTTGAATTTCGAACCTGGTAGAGGCCTCCCACCTATATATACTCCCCTTCCTTCTCCTTCCTCCACTCTTCTCCATTCCCCACTCATCTCTTCTTTCTCTTTCCTCCACTCTCCATTCTCTCTTCTTTCTCTCTTCTCCTTTCCTCCCACCATCACCACCATCACCACCACCACCACCACCACTCCGGCGACCACATCCTCGTGTCCACTCCGGCGGCCACCTCCTCTCCGGTGGCCTCCTCCACTACGCGGCCACCTCCTCTCCGGCGTCCTTCTCCACTACCGCGGCCACCTCCACTTCGGCGACCACCCTCCACTTCGGCCTCTCTGTTTTCGTTTTTCAAAATTTTGGGCGGCCAGATCCAGATCTGGATCTGACCCGCCTTTTTTAAAAGAAATCAAAATTAATAGCCGTGACGCATCAGCCATGAGATGTGTCACGGGTAACTAAAGATAGCCGTGACGCACCAAACAGGCGGTGTGCCACGGGTAAACGAGATAGCCGTGACGAACCAAAATGTGGTGCGTCACGGCTATTTTAATAGGCGCGGCATGATAGCCGTGGCGCACCATGGTGCGTCACGGGTATGCAATTTTGGTGCGTCACGCATTAGCCTTTTCCTAGTAGTACATACTCCCTTCGTATCATCGTAATGTAAAATGTTTTAATGTTTTCTAAAAAAAAGATACGTTTTGACCGGAAAACGCTAAAAAATCTTATATTTCGATACGAAGTGAGTACCATTTTATAGTTCTAGGGGCCTCTTCCAGATGTACATGAATTTAACCACTATTGTAAGAGCACCCACAATAATGCCCTACGGTACCAACGCTAGGGATTAAATCCCAACGGTTTTGGACAATTTTCCGTAGTTATTGTAGCATCGATGCACGCCTAGGAGTCTAGCGCATAAAAAATAAATGCAAAATTTGGCAAACTAGGCTGCCAGCTTATACACATGGGGTAACTGCTCAGCAAGCGCCTTCATTAGCGCTTAGGCATTATGGATGCTCTGCCTTCTCTATCGTATTTCTTGTGGTTACCATTTTTTTGCCACGAAAGCCTCTCGCATTTGGCGTAACTTTTTTTTGGTATGAACGGAACTCCCATATCGCAATAGAAAGTGCTTACTATCACTATGTTGTTCTTCTCCACCCTATAATTGTGTAAAGTATTTTAGTTATGAGTAAAACAAAAGATCAATTTGGCTCTAAGGCATAAGTGATCCCTTTATTTTAAATATTTGAAAACTATATTTACAAAAAAAATTAAAAAAATAATCTATATGTAGACGGTAATGCATCCTACAAAATGCGAATGCGAAATTATTTGAATTATGGTCTACGTAAAAATGATAAAATCTTGTATATTTTTGAGATTTGAAAGCGTGTATACTCAGATCCACAAATTTGTCATTTTTGCATAGGATGAAACATAAAATATCTTAAATTGAGGTTTGCACATCTCGGAGATACATAGTTGAGAACATGTATACTCTCTCCGTTTCACTTTATAAGATATTCAAATTTTGGCTAGATACATTCTAAAATAAGTGAATTTAGACACATTTTATACATAAAAATTCATTTATTTTATTATGTATAGTATGTGGTTAAAATTGAATGGTAAGCAATGTGACTTATAAAAGTGACGGAGCGAGTATTATTTTTTAGAAAAAATTACCGTGTAAATACTATTTTTATTTATTTTTATAATAATGGTGTAGCTCGGGAGACAAAAATCTTCGCTGTTATTTAAAATTTATCGTTGTTGTTGTTGTGTTGCTCGATCCTAGCTATAGTCCTATGCACCATTGGCCTTTCTAGGGGACATCGATCTGGTGTGTTTTTGTTTTATGCGTGGACTTTGGAGACGCCGTAGTATTGAATATTGACTAGGGCCAGCGCATCACAGCACAGAAAACCAAAGCGTCACTTCTGCTGTTCAGCGGTCGTGTTCTCTGCTGATCTTCTCCATCCTTTTTCCCACTGACTCCAACGCCGACGATCGAATAATTAAACCTATATATTCCAGTCTTATTTTGCACACCACCGATTCGGAATCAATCTATCCATCCACCGGCCGGAAACCGAAATCATGCGGCTGACGTACTCGCGCGAGCACGACTGGATCGGACCGCGTAGGGTCGGACCGTACGTGCGGCGCGTATCCGGCCTGGCCTGCTCTGTGTGTGCCGACCCGTCTCCTCCTCTGCGCAGTGCGGAACAGGGCGGGGTCAGGACTCGCAGTGCGGTCGTACCGCCCACACCAAAAGCGCAATCGATATCTACGCCGCGAGAGCAAAAGCAAAGAGAGAGAGAGGGGGGGCGATCGATCAAAATCGATACACGTAGGAGTACGTTCTCGTGAAGAAGGAAAAGGCGTAGCACTCACTGCCACACGTGCAAACCCACACGGCGGGCCCCTGTCATCATCATCATCATCCTGACATTTGCTGGACCACCCCCACGCTTAGAGTTCCCTGATGACCACCGCCTGGCTACTGTAGCACCGTCACGAAAACACCAAAGGTGTAGTTAGTAGTTGTCTCATAAGCCCATAACTGTACCGTAACCTTGTCAGAGGTACTTTGCTGGCCCTTTTAAACGCTTGTTTGGACTTTTTGGACACGCGCGCACAGTAGTTACACTGCAACTGCGCTCGGTATCCATCGCTGAGGAGGGTACTCGGGTAGTCGTGTCCAAGCTAAACGTCCAGCTTAATCCGTTGCACATGTTTGGATTGGTCATGTCATGTGAGACAAGTATGTAAATACAGTATTAAGGACATCTCCAGCGGGGCTGCTCATTTGGCCCGGACCGGCCGGATTTGAGCAGCCTGGGCCAAAACCAGGCCCCAGCGGCGCTGCTCATACGGACCGCGGTCCGTTTTTTTGTCCGCGGATGCTCAAATCCGACCCAAATTTGGGTCAGATTTGAGCAGCCCCGCGGACAACAAAAGTGTCCCGTGGACACACTCCCTGGCCCGCAAAAAACCCCCCTCCTCTCCCCCCCGCGCCGCCAGCGACCCACCTCGCCGCCGATAGGTCGCCGATTTCGCGAGCACGACCACCGTTCGGCCCCTCGCCGGCGACGTCCACCTCCCCCCAACTCCCTCCCACGCCGCCGCGCCACCGCCTGCCCCGCAGGAGGCTCACCGGCCTTCGTACAGCCCGCTCCACCTCCCCCCACCTCCACGGGCGCACACAAGCTGTTCGTCCGTGTGCCTGCCCGACCTCGGCCCAAAAAAATGGCGGATAGCGGCGACGAGTTCTTCTTCAACAACTTCATCATGTACTCGTCCTCGTCGGACTCCGATTCCGAGGACGAGAGCGACATCCTCGTTGCCACTCTCGTGGTCAATGACCACATCGCAAGGATGCGGCCGGTGTTCAGAGGGTCCATCCCCGGCCGTGCGCCGGGCTTGGAAAGGGGCAGAGCGGCCGGCCATTTGCAGCTGTGGAACGACTACTTCCACCCCACCAATCCGGTGTACAAGGCGAAGCTATTCCGGCGCCGTTTTCGGATGAAAAGGGACTTGTTCAACCGCATTCGGCTCGGCGTCCTCGACTACAACGATTGGTTCAAGTGCAAGCCCGATGCCACCGGTAAGCTTGGTTTCACTTCCTATCAAAAATGCACCGCGGCAATTCGGATGCTTGCATACGGAGTAGCTGGTGATCTGGTTGACGAGTACTTGCGTATGAGTGAATCAATGTGCCTGGAGGCTATGTACAAGTTTTGTGAAGCTGTGGTTCAGGTGTTCGGCCCGGAGTACTTGAGGGAACCTACTGTTGCCGACACTCAGCGTCTGTTGTCGATCAACGAGAGCAGAGGGTGGCCTGGGATGCTTGGAAGCATCGATTGTATGCACTGGGAGTGGAAGAACTGCCCATTTGGTTGGCAGGGGCAGTACAAGGGCCATGTTGGTGAGTGCACGGTTATTCTCGAAGCAGTTGCTTCGCATGATCTGTGGATTTGGCACTCGTTCTTCGGCATGGCAGGTTCACACAATGATATCAACGTGCTCCAGCGCTCTCCGGTGTTTGGCAGACTTGCCGTAGGCAACTCCCCCGAGGTGAGCTATGATATCAACGGCCACCACTACACAAAGGGATACTACCTGGCAGATGGTATCTATCCCCAGTGGGCTACCTTTGTGAAGACCATCTCCAATCCTCAAGGTGAGATGAGGAAGCGGTTTGCCCAAGAGCAGGAGAGTGCCCGAAAGGATGTGGAGCGTGCTTTTGGTGCGCTTCAATCTCGATGGGCTATTGTTCGCCACCCTGCTCGAACATGGAGCCCGGAGATTATGTGGTCGGTGATGACTGCTTGTGTGATCATGCACAACATGATCATAGAGGATGAGCGCGATGACAGCGTCTACGACGAGAACTGGTTGTTTCAGGGTGAGAACGTGGAGCCCCAGCCAGGAGTGGCAACATTTGCGGATTTCATCGACTTCCAGTACGAGTTGCGTGATCATGACACCCACCTCACACTTCGGGATGATTTGGTGCAACACATCTGGAACTTCGTTGGAAACCAGTAGTTTTTTTTTATTTTAGCTAAGACTTATTTGTTTTCTTATTAAACGGTCAAATTTGTAATAAATAACTCGTATTTTATTTAGTTTTGTGTTTGTTTTAGGCTCAAAGTATGGATGAGAAGAAAAAACTAGAAAAAAAAATTTAATGTCCGGCCACTAAATGAGCAGCCCCGCTGGGTGCAGGGCCCAAATCCGGCCGGACACGGCCACGGACGGCTGCTCAAACAGACAAAATGCGGACCAAATTGGTCCGCATTTGAGCAGCCCCGCTGGAGATGACCTAAACAGAGCTTGGGTGGCCACTGTTTGCTGCGAATGCACCCATCACCCCAGCTGGGACGGTTGAAAAAGGATGCTCCGGCACGAGCACGACCCAGCAGTGGACCGGTCAAATATCGCTCGCATTGGGTAGGCGCCCACCGTCCATCGTCTCTTTTCTCGACGACCGGGTGGATGCAATGCAAGTTACGTGGCGTTTTACCAGTGGCTCTCGTGTAACTCGTCCATCTCTTGTTGACCGTTTCTCAAGTCCACACGTAACGCAGATCTTTGCAGAGCCGGGTCGGGCTTGGTCCATCTGCTCGAGCCCAAGGGCTGCCTGGCCGCCCTGGCGAGGCCGAGCGTGCGGTCGCAGGGTCCCGCCACGCCTCTTTCTGCAGCCTGGCGAGGAATGGTCCGTCCCCGACACGCGGGCCGGCGATGCGTGGGTCGGGGGGTCATTTCGGTCACTTCGGCATGGGGCGCACGGGGGGAGGAAAGGTCTCTGCCTGCCCGCGCCAAAACACGAGAGCCACTGCGCCGCGTACACCGCCCCGCGCCCCCCTACCCTGCGCGCGCACGTACGCCGCTCAGACCCTGCTGCCGCCCACGCACGTACTGTACGTCTACGTCTCCTTCCTCTTCCTCATCCTCCTATTGCCTCTCGCTCCCACATGGTGTGTATACGCGGTACGTGGCAGAACGAGCGTGTAGACGTCGATCGAGTCAAACACAGCACGGCACGATACCAATCCACGGCATGCGCCGAGCTAGCTCTACGATCCATCGAGCCAAGCGTGTGTACGTACATACGCGTACGTACGGAAATGTGTTCTTCTTTTCGAGCAAGAAATGTGCAAATTGTGAGCACAGAGAGTGAGAGAGAGATCAGGCCGGCATGCAGCAGTGTACGTGTGTCGTGGCGCCGATGCATTAACTCAGACACAGTGCGCGCAAGGACCTAAAGGCTAGGTTGTGTCACGCCTATTTTGAGGCCACCCAACGGCTGGTTGCACAAAAGCATCGACTGCTCCGTGCCGCACCGCTACGGCGCGATCGTAATACTTACAAACACCAATCAACAGCATGCGTGCACCGTTGGACATGACATGACACCACGTTTTAGCTAGGCCGTCCGGCCGGCCGGCTCCAGCTGCAGCTGCGCGCACCACCGACGATCGATCCATCCATTATAGACGCACGTAGGTACCATGAGTACTGGCGCCCGTGTACGACACGGCCCGGACCTGTTTAGTCATATGCAGTGTGCAAATGCGTGCGCAGAAGTAACATAGACACGCCACTAGCTGCGTCCAGGGAACTCTCACCATCCATCTCCCAGACCGACCGATCGATCAATCCTGGTCGCAACAGTGTTAAATTGTGGTTTTCGAGTGGGCATATGCATGTACGGAGCGTACGTGCGCGGAGGGCAGATAGCTATATATAGTTTGCGTGTGCACATTACGTACTCTGCCTCTCGCTACAGCTGCTAGCTAGCTAGCTTGTTGGTGCATGCTAATATCGTCAGGGCCGGCCGGTCCAGTCAGTTATTGCGTCACTCGCCTAATCCATCTTCAATGCAACCACCACAACCGCATGTGTACACCAGCTGCTTCTTCCTCCTCGATCTTCATCTTCTTCCAGCTGCTGTGTTTGGAGTTTGGACCACACACAATCAACGAAAAGATGATCTGAGATGTACGATCGAGTAGCACGTACGTGCGTGCTGACGCGCGCGCAGCCGCACGAATCAGCATGCAGGCCGATCGAGCGCTCGTAATGAACAGGGCGCAGCTAGCTGTGAATCCTTCCATGACTATCGATGAACAAGCACATGATACAGAATTAAGTAAACTAGCCAGGACTTGCAGCGTACAACAAGATTATATACATTATATTACCAATTGTCCAATTTACCATCAACCATTGTGCCTAGCTGCTATGGTGTAGCCACGAACGTACGTACGTGGATCGACGGAACTAAATGCCCACACCGACCGTGCTGACAAACGGAACATGCGTATGTATACGAGATAGCTCGATCGGTCCTCCGAAACGCGTCCTGTCTCCGGTCTGTCGTCGCAGCGGCGTATGGTAGCTGAAACTGGAAGGTATACAAGGGGAAGGAGACAAGACAAATCGGCCTAATGGTTATAGCCCTCCTCTCCGCCCATGCACCTACGCTGTTCTACACTAGCACTGCTATCGAGAGGGGAGATCGTAGTTTCACGTGAAGAGCCCGATCTCGTCTCCGTCCTGCGCTGCGCTAGCTAGCTACCATTGCTAGCTTCGTACTTGCTGTTGGGCAAGGAAGGAAGGGAGCATGGGGAAGTCGCAGTGGGGTGGGTGAAAGGGCGCGCCGGCTGGGATTGTGCCTCTGGCTAGACATACACGCATACGTATGCGGTTGCGAGGATAGGGTCGTTGGTCCTGCCGCGCCGCTCGGTTGCCGTGCTCGTGCAAGGCGATATCCTTTTCACTGCAAAGTAGTTCTCGGCGGTGAATGGGGAAAAGATTGGGGATGATTTGGTGCACTGCAGCCAGCCGCCCAGACAGGCAGTGCTCCTCTGTCTCACCATTCGCGATCGGTGTTCTGTATATAGGACTAGGAGGAGGGAGAGGCGAATGCCTTAACGCAGTCAGTGCACGTATGCTGGGTTGCCACCTTTTCAGCTTCCAGTTAATTCCGCCAAGTCTCGGTACATGTAACCTCAGTCAGTGGAACGCAACATGTCATGTGGGTGTACCGCCGGTGTGCGGCTTCGGCAGTGGTGTTTGGGCCAACAGCGTTACTGCATTCCGTGCACCTAGCCACGTTTTTTTTTTCAAGGACCTAGCTACGTTTTCTTCTACCTTCACCTGGGTGTTTGGACTTGATTCGTGCGTGCCAACAAAGATTTCAGATTACTGTTTGTCCCATAAATTTGCTCCGAGTTTCTCGAGAGAAAAAAAAAACAGGAAATTTCTCCCGGTAGAGGCAGAGGAAAGCTGCAAAGCTATTCTCTGTCAACCCAGTCAGACGGCCCAAACTTAGACCACGAAGAGAGTGAGAATGGAGAGCGTGAGATAAAGGCCGTCTGACCAAGGCCCGTTGTTACCGGTTGCTCTAACATCAACGTGGCCTTTAGGTTTTATTCCGGTTGTTGGGCTCAAATTTGTGTAACATATCTTTTGTTCTTTTCTCAATTATAAACCGTTTTATCTCAGGTTCTCTAAAAAAAACAAGGAGTGGAGATTTTTGGCTCCTGAGCTCTAGTGCGTGCTCCTGCTGGTTAATTTTAATTAAATCATATTTTATGAGTTTCAAAAAAAAAATATTAAAAAATTCTAGATGTAGCCAAAGATATCTCCTACAAAAGTGCAAAAAACTCAATTTTGAATTCTTTGTATTCCAAGCTACACAAAAATGGCAAAAACCGTTTTGCACATTTGTGGGTTAATCATCGGCTATTTACGGGTTTTTTCGAATTTTTTGAAACTCGTAAATATAATTTTTATTTTTAAAAAAATGGTGGGAGCACCAGAGCTCGGGAGGCAAAGACATTTTCCACAATAATGGTATATAATATATATTTATATATAAACCATGCATGAAAGGATTTTGAAGATATCTCTATCCGTGGGGATGATGGGGGACTTTTTCGATACGACCTGCCTACTATCAAGAGTGGGATTTTCAAAATGGAACGAAGCTCCGTAGCACAAGACGAAGCCTTAATCTCTAACCCAATATAGAAAGAAATTTTGTTACTTAAAGTTACCGCGAAGGTGAGATTTACTGTTGGAGATCTGTCTTGGGAGCTATACCACGCTACGGTGTCATTGCGAATCGCCACATGCAATTATCTAGCCACTTCCTGCTATGTTCTATGGATTGTGAGAGTATCTCAAATGCTTTATTCCAATGCCCTAGAGTACAGGGATCTTTGGTGTTATCTTGGTTTACTTCACATCGTGCAACTAGCTTTTTTTAAGGAGGTTCATGGAGTTTCCGTCCTAATTACCTTGCTACTAGATCCTACTGAAGCATTGATGCATCCATGTCTAGGAAGGTGTGACCTCATTGTTGTTGCAATTTGGTACGCTTGGTGGGAGAGGTAAAAGATCGCCCATGGCGGGGACATTCATGATCTAGGGTGATAGGAAATTTTAAAACGGCAGAAAAATTAAAATCAATGCCTATTGACCGACATGGATGGAGGAACCCATTATAATAATTTCTCAAGGTTAATGTTGTGCGGTTTTTTTATATGATTCATATGAGCGATTATTCGAGACTACAATGATGTTTTTCATTAAGATGGTCGGTGGAACCACCAACAAGGTGATGACGTGACCACGGCTGAAGCACATGGACTACGAAATGGAGTTCTACTACCTGACAATGTTCAAAGGCAAGCAAGATTGTGGTTAAATCAAACTTTATGGAAGTGGTAGAGGTCATGCAAAATGAGTCTCTCGAAGCAACCACAACCATATATGAAGAATGTTATTTTCTTGGCCGTAATTATGCTCATGCTTCTTTTAAAAATTGATATGCTCATGCTTTAGCCAAGTCTAATGAAGTTGAACATGAGGTTTAGCACGACGATCCATCTATTTACGCGGCTTTTCTAATTGATTGTTTCCAATTTAATATAAAGTAAATTTCAGTTTTTACCCCCCTAATTTGACAATTTCGATGCTAATTACCCCATTTAAAATGTTTTTATTCTAAGTACCCTATTTAATAAAAGATGCGCCATGTTACCCCATCTAAAGTTTTACACACATTACGTTCTATAAATTAGGCACAACAAGACAATATAGGGCCATTCGTTTTAGAGTTGTTGTGGCCGGAACCTATTCAGAATATAGCATGGAAATAGAGTGAAACTAAAATTAGCAGGACTGAGCAGAGCACCTGTTCCTGCCAGGTCACATCAGATGATCAACCACACCCGCGCGAATAAAGAAAGAGAGCAGGGCGGTGGACTGAACTAATCTCAAAGATGTATAAATTTGTGCTGAACCTGTCATGGTATAATTGGTTTAGAGCATGTAGAACGAAAACTAGACAGTACAAGACAACTAGGGCATCTCCAACCGCAACCCCAAAATCGGCCCCAAGCGTCTGAATGGACAGCCCGAGCGCGGTTTGGGCTAAAATCATGCACCCAAGCGTAAACATCAAACCGAGCCCATCTTCCCGAGCTGTCTGGTGATACGTCTCAAATGTATCTATAATTTCTGATATTCCATGTTGTTTTGATGCCATTTGTTACATGTTTTCTATACACTTTATATCATTTTATGGATTTCCTAGGACTAACCTATTAACAAGATGCCACAGCGCCAGTTCCTGTTTTCTGTTTTTTTTGTATCAGAAAAGTTGTTCTAGAAATATTGTAGGAATTGGACGAAACAAAATCTCAGGGTCTTATTTTTCTGTCACGTAAATGGAGTCTGGAGGAGACCCAGAGGGGGCCTCTAGAGCAGCCACACCATATAGTGGCGCCGCCCCTTGGCCGTGCCACCAGGTGGTGTGGGCCCCTCGGGCACCCACCGACATCGCCCTTTCGCCTATTTATATTTCTCGGGAAAACCCTAAATACCCGAGAATCCATCCACGAAAAGTTTTGTAGCCTCTGTCATCCTTAACCCTAGTTCAGGAGATTTCTGAAGCTCTCCCCGGCACCCTGCCGGGAGGGGAAATCATCACCAGAGGGCTCTACATCACCATGCTTGCCTCCGGAGTGATGCATGAGTAGTTCATCCTTGGACTACGGGTCCATAGCAGTAGCTAGATGGTTGTCTTCTCCTCTTTATGACACCATGTTTAGATCTTGTGAGCTGCCTAACATGATCAAGATCATCTATCTATAATGCTACATGTTGTGTTTTCTGGGATCTGATGAATATTGAATGCTATGTAAAGCTGATTATCAATCTATCATGTTTATGTTATTTATGATCTTGCATGCTCTCCGTTACTATTAGATGCTCTGGCCAAGTTGATGCTTGTAACTCCAAGATGGAGTATTTATGCTCGATAGTGGGTTCATGCCTCCCTTTCATCTGTGCTCGAGTGACAGAAACGTGACGAATGGGGGATGTGATGTTGTGTAAGGTCCCCCTGAACCACTGTTCAAGGACCTCCGATATACATACATTCACGATCCCAGATCACACCAGTCGTGAACATCATATCAAGTTGGCATTCGGATAAATTAATCATTACACGTTTACAAAAAGGTAAACAAAAGGGACATGGTCACATGACCAAGTCTAACACAACTGCCACGCAGGAAAAGCACACAACACACACATCGGAAGACAATCAACACACAACATAGTAGAGCCCAAGTCACGCCTTAACCTACAGGGTGCTGACCGGGAGACGGTCCTAGTTCGCAAGGCCATCAGTGCAGTACTCCTCCTTGTAGATCTCCTCCTGAGACTCCTCCTCGAAGTCTCGCAAGTAAATACCAGGGACGAATCCAATATGAGTACGTTTGAATGTATTCAGCAAGACACCCGTCATGAAGCTGATAGAATGCAAGTATGCTTATATGGTGGAGTAGGTAGGCTATACATAGGGTTCACTACCCATGATATATGAAAGATACATCATAGTTTATTTTTAAAATCTCTGTATCTTTGTTGATATTGCATGTACACGAATTTTTTAAATGATATAGTTTTCTGTCTCTTGTAGATATTGCATGTACAAGAATTTTTGCAAAACTTTATTTTAGAAAAGGAAAATTTCTCTTTGCAAAACTTCTTGTAAAACAACCTCCTGCTTTTCTTCATCCATACCTCACTGGTACAAAGTTCCTCTTTTCAATACTTCACAAGTTTCGACTCCTTTTTAAAACTCCCTTTTGAAAACATTGACACAATGCTAGCTACATGGCCATTCCATTGTTCATATCCGAGGACGTGGCTATTCAGAATAGTTTGACTATGAAGAGGTGTACACATTCCACAAGATCGAGAACATCCACAATGAACAACCACAGACTGCATCAACAATATGTAAACATCAGATAACTGATCCTAACCATCCACTATGCTCAAGCTAGTATATGACCATCTCTTAAGTTGGGTTTGTTCTCCCCGACACCACGTCTCACATCGCCACGGCAGGAGACCCAATTGTCGCAACCGGAGGAGAAATTAATCCCACACTTTGTATGTCTCGTGTTTCATGACTTGGCGAAATTCGGTTCGAGGGAAGTCACACACCTTATAGCAAATTTAGATAGAGCACACACTAACAAAAACAAGTTTCAAAGTACGATAAAGGTTGTCCGGCGAAGACTAGGTTATGTTTCATTTTTTAAAACACCCTTTTCCCAAAAATGACCACTTCACAAATCTCCTGTGGATAAGGCTTCGCCTTTCCACAGGGTTTTTCAATAAAGCCTTTGTTTTGTAAAAGTCATATTTTTAGGGTGTCCACTTAGGGACTTATACTTTTGGTGGTAATAAATACCATCTGGTGGCTATGGGCTTGGTAACACCAAGTTTCAACTACTGGCATGATAATATCTTATATAATATTAATAGTAGTAGTAGTCACACAAAAATAGTTTTGATAAATCCAAGTTTTTTAAAACTTTCAGAAGTAAAACATGCATGATAGATAATTATAAGTGTAGTAGCAAGCATCAGGATGGCTTGCCTTAAAACTTTTTGTGTCCCTGGCCTTGAAGTAGCTTGAACTGGACACACGGCTCTACAACTCCTTCTTCTTCTTCTTCTTCTTCGTTTTCTAACGCCGTAAAAGAATAAAAGACACACACTCAGAACCAAACAAAGGCAACTAATAACACAAGCAACACATACAACAAGCAAACTTATACTAACGCAATTACTCAAAAAGCTATCGACAAAACTTATTCACAAACACTCATGGTACAAACGCTAATGCTAAACTACTTTTGTTTGGGAAACCATAATCCAAATCCTAAATATCATAGGTTGAGTGGGTGTACCACTCTCATACCAACTTATTTAAGAAGCTAAAAATACAGCTTGTGGTCACAAAGGTGAGACTACTAAAGTAATAGCAATCATTCAAAGCAATACCCATGGAAGTGGGTATTAACAACAACACAAACCAGCATCACCAAAAAAAATTGCCACTAACCTAATGCATAGATAAAAAGATACTACTAAACACAACAATAGCACTAGTGCAACACTCATGCTAAGGTAATCACTCAGGCAATTCCAATCAGCACAACAAAACACATATGCACAAGATAGTTACTGACCATGCTTATGTCTACACACAGACTAAAGAATCACTCAATCATGAGTATAACCAAACAAACCAGTGGCTCAATCAATTGTAACAAGTCATAACACACACTCTAAAACACAAACAACACAAGAGAATAGAATAGCTAGAAAATAGCATAACAACAGGAGTTTGCTAAAAGCACACTAGTCTAAAAGATTTCTACACAAGCATGCTATAAGAATAATCATATTATACAACCAATCACAACTAGAAACTAAAATATCTATGCCATAATAACAGAAATCAAAACATGCTAAACATGCTAGGATAGTCATACACTCATAAAATAGAAAGACAACAATACTAGAGCAACTCATAATATCTAGTGGCACTAATACAATACTAGAGAAGCAAACAACACTACAAAGATGCATAATCCTAAACAAGCAACACATCATTATAAATACCTACTAAAACAATTCTAAGAAAACAACTACTTAGCAAGAAATAACCAAGTCCAATAAATCATGCTTTTCTAACAACCAAATAACAACATCAAAGTGACATGCTATACAACCAGTAGCTATGCACTCAATACATGCTCAAGAAATCACTTTCTAAAATCAAAACTTTCAAGGAAATTCTATCCACACATAATTTACCAATACTAGGAAAATACTTCTATTTGCAAACAACACTCAAAATAATGAAAACAACAATCAATCAGTCCTCAACATTACATCCCCAAGGAACACCATATCAACAAATTCACTTCAACTAACATACTATTAGTCACAAAGCATTACTAAACACTTCAATAAAACAAGTAGAGAAATCATCTATTTTCCTTGGTGGAAAATACTAAACACACATATAATAGTACTTTTACTGACAGACAAGGGTATGGTAGGGAATCTGTTTCCCCAACCAAATGCAATGGGACCAGTGGGTGTTCCACTAATATACCCAAGCATTAAGAGGTCACAATGCCTCTGGTATGACTTGAGAAAAATAATGATCTACCAATCAATCATTACAATGCTACTCATACTAGTGAAAACAATCAAAGTGAAACAAACAAACAATGCTACACATGCTTTCCTATAATTTAATGCGCAACCTAACAGAGATGATATAATCACAACATCAGTACTAAAATGGTACTGGACTCAACATAACCACATCATAAACCTAGTAAAAACCATAACAAAAACTAGCTCACACAATCTATTTAATAAAAATACTAGAAAACAATACTAGGCTATTTCTATTTCTATTTCTATTTGTTTTCCAAACATGCACAAACTTCCTAATATACTAGTACTGCAAGAAAACATCCTAATAACAGAGATAACTCATCTACGCATGCTAGAAAACAAGTTTCTAACAAACAAACATTTATGCACAAACAAATACACAAGATCTAAAATAAATAGAAAAGGTGTTGTATCTAGAAATGCACACCAAAAATAATCTATGGCTCTAAAATTTTATCCAAGATGGAATTTCATAGATCTAATCACACGCAATATAATCCAATTGGATCCACCTCAAAAATCACTTGTAAACTCCTTATAAAAATCCTAGAAAAGCCTACTGGCCTTTTACCAAAATGGATGGAATTTCCAAATGGTAAATCTCCTAGATGCAAGGTCAAGTCATACTGATACATCTACTCAAAGGATACCCAAAACAATTTGGTTTGACCAATTTGGATACATACACAAAAAGTTATGCACCAAATGGTCTAACAGATACTCACTGGCACTTTTAATACTATTCCAAAAATATACACCCAAAACTAGATCTACCACTTGGAGGTGTTCAAGAAATGGTCTAGCTACTGCCACAAATTTTGGTTGAATTTTATTCCCACAAATCCTATTTTTTAAAGAGCAAAAGCAAACATCAAACTTTTTGTTATTTTAAAAAGAAAAACTAAACATAGCAACAAGGGCTGGATCTCTCTGCGCGGCCCAACTACGCGGCCAAATGGTCCCAGCGCTCTAGCGCGCGCGCACCACGCAGGAACGGGCTGGGTTCAAAGGGCACCGTTGATCAAGAGATCAACAGCCCACGGGCGTCGTCCTCCTCTCACTCTCTCTCACACGACAGAAAACGCCGGAGGCGCGGGAAGGCGAGATTCCTCACCGTGGGACTACGACGAGTGGTGGCGCGAGGTCGGGGAGGTAGCAGGACGTCCGGGCGGTGCAGGGGTGCGGCTTGTGGCAACGACGTGGCTCCATACGGTGGCGCGGGGGCAGTGCGGCCGCGGCGGCGAGATCGATGGCGACGGCGAATATGCAAGCATGGGATCAAGCGGGGGTGTCAAAGGTGCTCAATGAGCTACAGGGAGTTCGTTGGGGGTGAAGAGAAAAGGTGGGACGGGCTGGTTCCAGAAGATCCACCTCGGGTGGCTCTCGGTGGCCGGCGGCGATGTTTTGGCTCGGGGCGTTCGCAGAGAGCTCAAGGGCTCGATTCTTTGGGTGGAGGCGAGTGTGGGGAGGTGTGGTGTGCAGTGGCGAGAGGGAGGCGGGGGAGAGGCTTTGTACTCGCGGCGTTGAGGTCAAAGACACGGGGCGTTCTCGGGTGTGTCTAAACCGGCACGAGGGCGTGCTCTAGCTCGTGCCCACGACGTGCCAGGGCGTGGGGTGGTGTCAGAGAGCTAGAGGGGTGTCTATGGCATGTTACTGAGGCGAGGGGGAGCAGCACAAGGCAATGGCCTGGCCACAGTGGCCACGCACTGTGTGCCCAGGCCATGCCTATGCCCTCTCTGTCCCCTCCTGTTCACCACTCGTGTTCTCTCTCCTTAGACCTTCTAGAACCCAACTAAAGGCATCCTATGTTAGTAAAAGTATAAGGGTTCAAGTTTGGCAAGGTTTCACTTCCAAGTTTGGAAGAAAAACAAATGAAAACAACTGCCAAAGTTTTGTAAAAATACTGTTTCTGAAAATTCAATTATAGGACTTAGCAAAAATTGCTAAGTGTTGGAAACAGTTAAAATGATAAAAAAGTTCCCACTGTTTTTAGGGGTCAAATGAAATCCAATTTTCGTTTTTAAAGTTGGAGATTGTTAAACATGTTTTAAAATTTCAGAAACATCTTTTAAAAACAAATTTGGAATAGTGGAAGGCTACGAAAACAAAGTGGAAAAGGGGGTACTTTCAGTTTTTCTCTGTTTTCTAAAAATGCATTTTTCTGTCTTATTTTTCTTCCACAAAAACAACATGCAAAAGATTGTTTTTCTTATTCCAAAATCCAAACCAAGCTTATGGATTTGTAGTCCATATATCAGAGAACAAATACAAGTCAAGAAAGCACAAATTGAATAGTATAGCCTATGGAAAACAAGTGTGGAAAACAGGTACTTGCCTATATTTCCAGGGAATAGTTTCAATAGAAAACTTCCATAAATCAATTTTGTATTTTTGTTTTCTTAGATCCAACAAAGTTAAAAATTTAAAACAAGATGCAAACAAGCATGATCCAAGTCTTGGAATAAAAATCACTCAAGTCTCATTAGGGAAAGCATGAGAGAAAACATAAAAGTGTTTTCAGGAAAATTTTGTATTGGTTTTAAAATGAAACAAAACTTGCATTGCATATATGACTATTTTCACATACACGTGTTGGTTCAAACAAACATGTTGTGAGGAAAAAAATTGTTGGCCCACATTTTTGTCTCCTTGAACTACAGTACAAAGATCCAAAAACTGGGGTGTGACATGTTGCCATTAGGGAGAAACAACAATGTTTTGTCTAAGGATAATTTCATTGTTTATATTACACACTTTACTTAATGCAAGAATCTGTTGCTTGCAACTTAATACCCGAAGTCTGCTTGGGTTACGTTCTTAGGGTGGATTATTATACATGCAGTTGGATAACGGTCTACAAATTATGTTGTAATTCCCACATGAATCTCATAGTAATCATCATGTCTTGCATATGCACTACGGTGCAGCCTTTATTTATGTCAATTGCCCATCTGTAATTTTTTTACCGAGCATGTTATCTATTTGTTTTGGATAGACACCACTAATGAACTGTGAACCCCGGTCCATTCTTTTACACTGATAATACAACCTACTTCAAGTATTGTTCTTTTACTGTAATCATTGTTATCTTTTCATTCACCGCAAACAAGCACCGTTTTCCAAATTATACATCTAATCCTTGGTGTTAGCAAAAACCAGTGAGATTGACAACCTCATTGTTTCGTTGGCGCAAAGTATCTTGGTTGTGTTGTGTGCAAATTCCACATTGTTGCTGAGCTTGGTAGCGCGCCCTGCCAACATCAGCTGAAAACAACCTTCAGAAGTGATTTCTTTCTCGTAGTGGCTGATTCAACCTAGGTTTCTTTCTGAGGGAAACTTGCTGCTACACTCTTCATACCTTCCTCTTGGGGTCTCCCAATGAACATGTGTCCACATGCATCAAGCACTTTTATGGCGCCGTTGCCGGGGAGGAAGAGGATTTCTGCAAGGCGAGTCTCTCACCTCCAATCTTTTTTACTTTGTTTTTTTTCCTTAGTTTATTTTATTTTGTCTTGTTTGCTTCTTTATACTCCCTCCGATCCATATTAATAGGTGTTGAAGTGGATGTATCTAGCAATAAAACATGTCTAGATACGTCCACTTCACCACCTATTAATATGGAACGGAGGGAGTACCAAAAACAAAAACAAAATTAGTTCTTATTCTAGTTGTTATTTTTATCCTGTTTTTAATCTTGCTAAAATGAGTACTCCTAAGAACACTAAGTTGTGTGACTTTACTAGCACAAACAACAATGATTTTATTAGTACACCTATTTCTCCACTTGCTCCTACTGCTGATTTATATGAAATTAAGCCTGCACTGTTAAATCTTATTATGAGAGAGCAATTTTCTGGAGTTAGTTCTGATGATGCTACTGCTCACCTTAATAATTTTTTCTGGCTCTGTGACATGAAAAAAAATATAAGGATGTAGATAGAGTTATTATTAAACTGAAATTGTTTCCTTTATCTTTGAGAGGAAGAGCTAAAGAATGGCTGCTATCTTCCTAAAAATAGTATTGATTCTTGGACTAAATGTAAAGATGCTTTCATTGGAAAATATTATCCTCCTGCTAAGATTATTCTTTAAGAAGTAGCATTATGAATTTTAAGCAATTTGATAATGAGCATGTTCTAAAGCTTGGGAAAGAATGAAATCTTTGGTAAAGAATTGTCCCACTCATGGACCGGTTACTTGGATGATCATCCAAACCTTTTATGCAGGTTCGAATTTTTCTTCAAGAAACCTTCTGGATTCAGCTGCTGGAGGTACCTTTATGTCCATCACTTTGGGTGCTACAATAGAGCTTCTTGATGATATGATGATAAATTATTCCGAATGGCACTGAGAGAGCTCCACCAGGTAAGAAAGTAAATTCTATTGAAGAAACCTCTTCCTTGAGTGATAGGCTTGATGCTATTATGTCCATGCCGATGGATGGTAAAACTTATGTTGATCCAAACAATGTTCCTTTAGCCTCTTTGGTTGCACAAGGAGAGCATGTTGATGTGAACTTCATTAAAAACAATAATTTCAACAACAATGCTTAGAGGAATAATTTTGGTAGCAACAATTATAGGCCATATCCTTCTAATAATGGTAATGGTTAGGCCAATTCTTATGGTAATTCCTACAACAACAACAATAGAAGTGTACCATCTGATCTTGAAAACATGCTTATAAACTTTATTAGTACACAAACTGCTTTTAACAAATCAGTTGAGGAAAAGTTTGGCAAAATTGATGTTCTTCCTTCTAAATTGATAGCCTTGCTCTTGATGTTGATCTTCTTAAAATAAAGGTTATGCCTCATGATGTTAAAGAAAGCAAAACATTGAATTCCATTCAAGTTAGAATTGATGACAATGTTAGGATGTTACCTGAATTGCATGCTAGGTGGGAAAGAGAAGATCAAATTGCTTGAAAGAATAATATAACTGAAGTTTGTAGTATTACCACCACTAGTAGAACTGAAGTTTCAAATGCTAGTAAACCTCCTACAATTAATGGTAAAGTAATTGGTGTTGGCAATGTCTCCACTTCTTCTGTTAACCGTTTAAAATTTCCTGAAACCACTGAAACTGTTCCTGATAAAAGTGATGAAAATTTTCGAAATATGGGAGATAATGGTCCCATTACCTTTGATAAAAATGATCTTGATTTTTATGTTTGCAATATTTCTGAAGTAATTATGTTCCTACAAAAGCTTGCTAGAAGTCCTAATGCTAGTGCTATAAATATGGCTTTCAAAAAACATATTACAAATGTTCTCATGCAAATTAGAGAAGAAGAATTAAAACGTGAAGCCTCCATCCCTAGGAAGTTAGAAGATGGTTTGAAACCCATCATTAAAATGAAGGTGAATGATTTGTATTGTAATGCTTTATCTGATCTTGGTGCTAGTATCTCTGTTATGCCTAAGAAACTCTACATTATGTTTGATTTACCACCTTTGGAATATTGTTATTTGGATGTTCATCTTGCTGATAATGCTAGAAAGAAACCTTTGGGGAGAGTTGATGATGTTTTTATTATGGTTAACAATAAACTTGTCCATGTTGATTCTATTGTTATGAATATTGAATGCAATGCTTCTTGTCCTATTTTTTGGGAAGACCTTTTCTTAGAACTGTTGGTGATATTATTTATATGAAAGAGGGTAATATTAAATATCAATTCCCACTCAAGAAAGGTATGGAACACTTTCCTAGAAAGATAATGAAGCTACCTTTTGATTCTATTATTAGAACAATTTATGTTTTGGATGCTTCTTAACTTGAAAAATACTTGATTCTTGTTTTCTAGGCCTAGCTAAAAGGTGTTAAAGAAAAACACTTCTTGGGAGATAACCCATGTTTTTATTTTTGCAATGTTCTCTTCTGTAGCAACTCCTTTGTATCTTTACTTTTTCATATTGTTGAGCCAAGTAAAGTCTCTAGTGAAAAGTTGAAGCTAGATTTTGATTTCTGTGCAGGAACGTATTTTTGTTGTCCACTGTTTAATTCGTATAAATTCACAGGAAAATCGAAACTGCCTGCAAATTTTTGCGCATGATCCACAGCTATTTCCGAAACTTTTTCTAGTTCTGAGTTTTTTTATCTGAGCAACGTAAGTGCCTCAAATAAATTTGTCTTTACAGACTGTTCTGCTTTTGACAGATTCTCCCCTTTTTTTACTTTGATTCTCTCTTTTACTATATTGAGTGGATTTGTTTGCTCCACAAAACATCTGTGGCCGTAGCTAATGTTTAAAAAGTATTGGTAATGCTTGTGTCCATGGAGAACATGTGATTTTTTGATCGTGCACTAACCCTTTGATGACCCACAAGTATAGGGGTGTATCGTAGTACTTTTGATAAATAAGAGTGTCGAACCCAACAAGGAGCAGAAGGTGTTGACAAGCAGGTTGGATAGAGGATTCACTGTAAACACTAGCAAGCGGGTTTTTGGTGGTTTTTGATATAGCAGATAAATAAAGTGCGATAAATAATAGACAGTAAATATAATTGCAGCGAGTGGCCCAATCCTTTTGAGAGCAAAGGACAAGCCGGTTGTTGTACTTATGAGCAAACGTTCTCAAGGACACATGGGAATTTCGTCAAGTGATTTCATTTCATACGGTTGATAAATATTTATTGTTTTGATAGGTGTTGTGTGGGTGAACCTATGCTAATGCACCGCCCAACTAGGACTAATACATACTTGTGATTATACCCCTCGTAAGCATCCGCAAATACAAGAAAGTAATTAAGATAAATCTAACCACGGCCTTAAAATTCTGGGATCCTACACTCCCTCGTGCATCGGTTTCCTAACGGGGGTTTAGGTTTCTGTCACTCTGGCAACCACACAATTAGTAGTCAAATACACGATGCATCCTCCTAGGCCCATAAAGGTGAAGTATCATGTAGTCGATGTTCACATGACACCACTAGAAGAAGAACACCACAACTTAAATATCAAACCACTAGATAATACTTCAACATAATTCCACTACTAACATCATGACTTCTCCCATGTCCCCAAAAACTGAACGAACTACTCACAAGACATCATATGGATCATAATTAGAGGCGATATAATGGTGAATAACAATCTGGTCATAAAGTGTAAACACCGATAAATCTCACAAGCATCAACTACTAACAAGTGATCCACACCGGGAGAGAGATCTAGTGAAGAACAACTATATAGAACCCCAATCGTTACAGCGGGATGGAGGTGGACGGTGAGGGTGATGGTGCTGGTGGTGATGATGATGACTATGACGATCTTGATGATGCCCGGAGCGATGACGGTGACGATGGCGATGATTCCCCCTCTCCTGGGAGGAATTTCCCCGGCAGATTTCTCCCTGCCGGAGAGCTTTTCTCTCTCTGTTGTTTTCCGCCCCGAGACGGCGGCGGAATATTTCTTCGATGATGTTTTGGGGCTTAGGGTTCCCTCGGGGTCAAGTATGCGAAAGGGGGCGACCAGAGGTGGGCCAGGATGGCCACACCACCTGGAGGCACGGCCAGGGGGCGCACCACTCCATGGTGTGGGCCCCCTGTGCCCCCCTCCGGCTCTCCTCGTGGCTAGCTCCCTCTTCTGGACTTCTGATCTTCTAAAATAGGGTATCCTGGCGGTGCTTTTTCCATCAGATTTCTGGTCCTGGTGTTTATTCTCCAAAAATTATGAAACATGCAAAATAAGATGAAATAACATAAGTAATGCATCATAACATGAAATATATCGATGAATAATAGAAAATAACAATATAAAATAGTGATGCAAAATTGACGTATCAACTCCCCCAAGCTTAGACCTAGCTTGTCCCCAAGCAAAATTGAACTCAGTAAACATGACCATAGGTTTATGGAGTAATAAAATACGGACAAGAGGCATCACATCTATGAAAGCACAATTCATTTTAGATAGCAACTTCCTATGATATAATTAAATTTGAAACAAGTAGAGGAAATCACAATAAAGTTGCAAAAGGAAATCATAGTTGGTGAGGGCAAACTTTGTTCTTGGTCAAAGAACAATTAACAGTGTACTTATGTTTCGACCAGAGACTTTATACTAGAGTTTATATTGTAGAGTTTATCATGCTCAATCATAACAATCTCTTTGCAGTCATTGGTAACTTTCAAAGTGTTATTCAATCAGATAAAAGCACTTGTACTTAACAAAGAATAATAAAGGGCATGATTGAGTAAATCAACATATAGATGGATGGATCACAACAACTCAAATGCTTCCTTAAGATAGAAAGGAGTAGGTGACTCAACATAAAGGTAAAAGATAGGCCATTTGTAGAGGGAAGCAGGGATTAACTCATGTTCTAGAGCTTTTTATTTGATAAACAAAGTCATCGAAATAATTTTGAGAGTGGTGTATATTTATGTCAACAAATGGAAAACAGAAAATACAATACGTCACAAGCCAACTAGACTTCACAAGAGAGGCTCCCATTGAAGGACGCAACTGGTATAGAAGGTCATCCCTCTTTCTCTTTTGTTTACACAATTATGCTTTGACTGATAAATCAGGGGCAAAAATAGTGAAGAGAATTCGTATTATTAAGTTTGGGGCTAGGCACCCCGCTGCCAGCTCTTCTATCATTTGGATAAGCGGATGAAGCCACTAGTCCAGGTGTGTAAAGTCCAATCAACAAGTGAGATAAAGATTCTCTATTTGCGTCCTCATGAGCTAAATCAGGGGCACAAAACAGGTATAATCTTAAAGGATTAAAGGTAGCACACAAGAAATTTACTTGGAGTGGCGGTTAAATACCACATATAGGTAGGTATGGTGGACACAAATTGCATGGTTTGGGGGCTCAAGGTTTGGATGCACGAGAAGCATTCCCTCTCAGTACAGATTTTTGGATAGCAAGGCTGGGTAGCAAGCATAAGAGTTGAGGGAAAACAAACAAATATACATATGATAAAACCAATCATGCAATCTTCCTTGGAGGTACAAACAATCTTACTTGAGAATACTAAGCTTATGAGCTAACAAGAAACAAAGATCATGGAATAATATATCTACATGCAACTCCCTCTTTTCTACTTAAGTCTCAACGTATTGTTGCTACTGACCAATGATAAGTTTGCCAAAACCAAATAGATTAACTTGATGCTCCAATATTGATACCAATACTAATAACAAGATCAACCATATAACAAAAATTGCAAACTAAAATAAAGTGTAGAAAGTAGATGATGAAACTTCTCATTAGTATTCCATTACGGAAACTCAAACCAAGGGATACAACGATAACCAACTAAAGAGTGAAACTTCCATACTGCAAACCATCCTATATGATATTTCCTCTACTCATGATATGACTCTACTAAAAGGTAAAAAGGTGAAAGATAAATGTGTGATACCGCGACACTCCCCCAAGCTTGGAACAAGCCAAGGGGATGCCAATACCCATGACGAATTAATTCTTGGGTGGTGGTGGTGAGCTTTTGTCTATCAAGGCATGAAACCACGCCAACATCTCACGAAATCTGTCGTTCTCCTACTGAAGTATCTCCACCTCCGTCCTTAGAGCTTGATAGCGATCACAGAACTCATCTGTGACTCGAAGATCTTCCTCTACTCCGGGGATGGGGCTGAGGCCCGGAACTGATGTTCTTGGTCCCTGCATTCTACAATAAGAAACACTTACATCACTGCTTGATGGCGTCCTCTTTGCTTCTGATTCTCTTTGATGGTGTGTTGGAAACCCCAAGAGGAGGGTGTGATGAGCAAGCGGCAAGAATTTCCCTCTGTTAAGAACCAAGGTTATCAATCTAGTAGGAGGAAGATGATCTCAGGAAGGTTGATGCCACTAACGGTGGTGCTGGCGCTTCACCGGTGTCAGCAACAACGTGGAACCTGCACACAACACAACCAAAATACTTTGTCCCAACAGTACAGTGAGGTTGTCAATCTCACCGGTCTTGCTAAAAACAAAGATTAGACGTATACTGTGGAAAATGATGTATGCTTGCAGTAAGTAAAGAAAGCAGGAAATTGTTGTGGTTTGTTTTAACAGTGTGGAAAATGGACCGGGGTTCATAGGTTCACTAGTGGTGTCTCTCCATAAAAGATAGCATGCTGGGTGAACAAATTACAGCTGGGAAATTCACAAATAGAGGTTTCACCGTAGTGCACATATATGACATGATGACTACTATGATATTTAGTGTGGGCATTACAACAATATACATATACCGAAATTCATCTGCATCTATGACTAATAATCCACCCTCATGTTATCATCAGAACCCCCTTAGGTATTAAGTTGCAAGCAACAGATAACTGCATTAAACAAAGTGTGTAATGTAAGCAATGATTATGCACGCGGGCACTCTCACTGCTGTTTTCTCCCTAATGGCAACAACACATCCTCCCCCCTTCATGTTTTTGTCACTCGAGCAAGGCAGTGAGGAGGCATGAACCCACTATCAAGCATAAATACTCCCTCTTGGAGTCACTAGAAACTACTTGGCCAGAACAACCACTAGCAACGGAAAGCATGCAAGATCACAAATAAGATATGCAATAAAGACTATAATCAACTTGTCATAAGTTCAATATTCATCGGATCCCAACAAACACAACATATAGAATTACATAAGGTCAATCTCGATCATGATAGGCAGCTCACGAGATCTAAACATGGAGGCATAAGAGGAGAAGATAACCATCTAGCTACAACTACGAACCCGTAGTCCAAGAATGAACTACTCACGCATCACTCCGGAGGCAGGCATGGTGATGTAGAACCCTCCGGTGATGATGTCCTCTCCGGCAGGGATCCGGAAACAGCTGCAGAACCCCCTGATCTTTGGTTGACGGTGACGGCGGCTGCAGAACTTTTCAAGGATTTTTTATCAGGTGCTTAGGGTTTTCCATCCGGGGGGATTAAATAGGCGAAAGGGCAAAGGCGGTGGAGCTCCAGGGGCCCCACAACCATAGCTGGCGCGGCCAGGGGGGCGCGCCACCCTATGGTGTTAAATACCACATGTAGGTAGGTATGGTGGACACAATGGGAAAAACTTTGGTTTAAGGGAGTTTGGATGCAAGAGTAGAGATCATACTCAGTACAGGTGGAGGCTAGCAAAAGACTGGGAGCGACAAATCAAGAGAGCATAAGAGCCATAATCATGCATAGCGACATAAGCATCATTAATTAAAACATAAGCAATATCACAAGTTCAAAAACTAAGTGGTCATGGAGGCTATTCGTGACTGGTTTTTAGTCATGAACATGGTGGGAGCATGCGCCAAGTCAACCAAATAAAACATTTGAAAGAGAATACCATATATTGATGCTTTACTATGACAAGAACAACTCATGAATCTTTCAAGACATATTAAACACTCTCAGCTATTTGAGGCTATTCATGTTACTCAATAACCACTAGGATTTAAAACTAAAATAACATTTAGCATGGCATGATAAAGTTCAAGCCCCATTCTATACAAGCTTCTACTAGCACTGTTATAAATTCTACTTCAAGCAGCAGTTTTCCTCTCCCAACAAGCACCATACAAAACATGCTTTAACAAAAATACTATTTATAATACAGCAAGAAAACATGAGAGTACTCACATAACACTACTAAAACTAACAGCTCTAGTAAGAGATGCATGCAAAACAAGAGCGAAATAGTTGCAACAGCTAGATAGAGATTAAGAATACAAAGTATTCTCATGAAAAAGCGGAGCGTGTCACTCTCCAATAAAAGAATACTGGGGTCCAACCAAGCTTATTAAAAAATTAAAAACAAACTGAAAGCAAAAACAAAAACAAACTGGAAATAAAAATAAAAGACGCTCCAAGTAAAGCACATAAAATATAGTTTCACTAGAAGTGACCTGATAATTTGTTGATCAAGAAGGGGATGCCTTGGGCATCCCCAAGCTTAGATGCTTGAGTCTTCTTGAAATTTTATGGGATGTACCACCGGGGCATCCTTAAGCTTAGGCTTTTCACTCTTCTTGATCACATCATATCATCCTCTTCTCTTGACCCTTGAAAACTTCTTTCACACGACCTTCTCAAAATCTTCATTAGCAACGTTAGTGTAATTGAAATAATAAATTCACATGGTTCAGTTTAAACATAAGTCTAACACTCAAAAATACATTAGCTACTGTCACAACTTCTGTTAAAACTCTTTTTCTCAAAAGAACACCAAAATAAAGAGATTAAGATGCAAATGCAATAAATGGCAGAAATCTGTCAAAACAGAACAACAGGTAAAGATCAATTTTTTCAAAAATCTTATGTTGCTAAATTCAAAAAGTAGTAGACTAAGAAAAGTTGCGTATATAACTCAGGATTACGCACAAAAAAACTCAGGTCATTTTGACTTTTCTGTGATTTTTTACGGAATTAATAGTGGACAATAGAAATTTATTTCTTGCACAGAAATCCGAAAATAGCCTCAACTTTCCACTAGAGGCTTTACTTGGCTCAACAAAAACACAAAAGAAAAGATACAGCTGGGTTTCTAAGGAAATATAAAACACCCAGGTGCAAAGTACACCAAAGAAAACGAAAGAAAAAGGGTGGAAAATAGCGAAATAAAACGGGTTGTCTCCCGGTAGCGCTTTTCTTTAACGCCTTTCAGCTAGGCATAAAAGGGCAACTCAAGTATTTTCAAGTGAAAAAGAATCCACATCATATCTTGCTATAATAATATAGTCAAAAGGTAGCTTCATCTTCTTTCTAGGAAAGTGTTCCAAACCTTTCTTGAGGGGGAATTGATATTTAATACTCCCCTCTTTCATATCAATAATAGCACCAATAGTTCTAAGAAAACGTCTTCCCAAAACAATAGGACAAGAAGCATTGCATTCAATGTTCAGAACAAAAGCTTGCTAGAAGTCCCAATAACAACATCATCAATTCTACCAAGAGGTTTCTTCTTACCATTATCAGCAAGATGAACATCCAAATAACAGTGTTCCAACAGTGGTAAATCAAGCATATCATAAAGCTTTTGAGGCATAACAGAGATACTAGCACCAAGATCACATAAATCATTGAAATCAAAATCATTTACTTTTATCTTAATGATAGTCTCCCAACCATCATATAATTTCCTAGGGATAGATGTTTCAAGTTTCAACTTTTCTTCCCTAACTTTCATGAGAGCGTTGGTAATATGTTTAGTAAAGGCCATATTCAAGGCACTAGCATTGGGACTTCTAGCAAGCTTTTGTAGAAACATAAGAACTTCAGAGATATTGCAATCATCAAAATGAAAATTATTATCATCAAAAGTAATGGGACCATTATCTCCCATACCTCTAAAAATTTCAGCACTTTTATCAAGAGCAATTTCAGCAGTTTGAGGCAGGTTAGCACGTTTCACCGAAGGGGTGGAGTCTAAGTTAACACCAACTACTTTACCATTGATAGTAGGAGGTTTAATAGCACTTGGAGCTTCAGTTTTACTAGTGGTTGTGATAGTGCAAACTCTAGCAATATTATTCTATCTAGCCAATTCATCTTCTCTTTCCCACCTAGCACGTAATTCAGCCATCAACCTAACATTATCATCTATTCGAACTTGGATGACATTCAAAGTTTTACCTTGTTTAACATCTTGTGGCAAAACCTTTAGTTTTAGAAAATCAACATCAATAGAAAGGCTATCTACTTTAGAGGCAAGAACATCTATTTTACCAATCTTTTCCTCAACGGATTTATTAAAAGAAGTTTGTGTGCTAATAAATTCTCTAAGCATGTTTTCAAGATCAGAGGTAGATATTTTATTATTATTGTAGGAATTGCCATAAGAATTACCATAACCATTATTAGGAGGATAAGACTTATAATTGTTTCCACCAAAATTATTTCTATAAGCATTGTTGTTAAAATTATTATTTCTAATAAAGTTCACATCAACATGCTCTTCTTGAGAAACTAAAGAGGCTAAAGGAACATTATTTGGATCAACTTGAGCTTTACCAATAACAAGCATAGACATAATAGCATCAAGCCTTTCACTCAAAGAGGAGGTTTCCTCAACAGAATTTATCTTCTTACCTTGTGGAGCTCTCTTAGTGTGCCACTCTGAATAAATTTATCATCATATCATCAAGAAGCTTTGTTGCATTGCCCACAGTGATGGACATAAAGGTTACCTACAGCAGCTAAATCTAATAGGTTCCTTGAGGAGAATGCAGTCCTGCATAAAAAGTTTGTATAATCATCCAAGTAGTCAGTCCATGAGTGGGACAATTCTTCACCATAGTTTTCATTCTTTCCCAAGATTTAGCAACATGTTCATTATCAAATTGTTTAAAATTCATTATGTTACTTCTCAGGGATATAATCTTAGCAGGAGGATAATATTTTCCAATGAAAGCATCTTTACACTTAGTCCATGATTCAATACTATTTCTAGGCAAAGATAGCAACCATTCTTTAGCTCTTCCTCTCAAAGAGAAAGGAAATAATTTCAGTTCAATAATATCTCCATCCACATCTTTATATTTTTGCATCTCACATAGTTCAACAAAATAATTAAGGTGTGAACAACATCATCAGTACTAATACCAGAAAATTGCTCTTTCATAACAAGATTTAATAAAGCAGGTTTAATCTCACAGAAAGCAGAAGTAGGAGCAGGTGGAGCAATAGGTGTACAAATAAAATCATTGTTGTTTGTGCTTGTGAAGTCACACAACTTAGTATTCTTAGAGGAACTCATTTTAGCAAAATAAAAGCAAGAAAATAAATAACAACTATGAAGTAAACTAATTTTTTTGTGTTTTTAATATAGAGAAGAAAACAAGACAAAAATAAAAAAAGACAATAAACGAAATAAAGAGGTTGAGAGTGAGAGACTCCCCTTGCCAGAAGACTTCTTCCTCCCCGGCAACGGCGCCAGAAATTCTCGATGCTCTTTGATGGTGTGTTGGAAACCCCAAGAGGAGGGTGTGATGAGCAAGCGACAAGAATTTCCCTCAGTTAAGAACCAAGGTTGCCAATCCAGTAGGAGGAAGAGGATATCAGGAAGGTTGATGCCACTGGCGGTGGTGCTGGCGCTTCACCGGTGTCAGCAACAACGTGGAACCTGCACACAACACAACCAAAATACTTTGTCCCAACATTACATTGAGGTTGTGAATCTCACCAGTCTTGCTAAAAACAAAGATTAGACGTATATTGTGGAAAATGATGTATGCTTGCAGTAAGTAAAGAAAGAAGGAAATTTTTGTGGTTTGTTTTAACAGTGTGGAAAATGCACCGGGGTTCATAGGTTCACTAGTGGTGTCTCTCCATAAATGATAGCATGCTGGGTGAACAAATTACAGCTGGGCAATTGACAAATAGAGGTTGCACCGTAGTGCACATATATGACATGATGACTACTATGATATTTAGTGCGGGCATTACAACGATATACATAGACCGAAATCCATCTGCATCTATGACTAATAATCCACCCTCAGGTTATCATCTGAACCCCCTTAGGTATTAAGTTGCAAGCAACACATAACTGCATTAAACAAAGGGTGTAATGTAAGCAATGATTATGCACGCGGGAACTCTCACCGCTGTTTTCTCCCTAATGGCAACAGCACATCCTCCCCCTTCACATTTCTGTCACTCGAGCAAGGCGGTGAGGAGGCATGAACCCACTATCAAGCAGAAATACTCCCTCCTGGAGTCACTAGCAACTACTTGGGCAGAGCAACCACTAGCAACGGAAAGCATGCAAGATCACAAATAACATATGCAATAAAGACTACTATCAACTTGGCATAAGTTCAATATTCATCGGATCCCAGCAAACACGGCACATAGAATTACATAAGATCAATCTCAATCATCATAGGCAGCTCACGAGATCTAAACATGGAGGCGTAAGAGGATAAGAGAACCATCTAGCTACAGCTACGAACCCGTAGTCCAAGGATGAAGTACTCACGCATCACTCCAGAGGCAGGCATGGTGATGTAGAAGTCTCCAGTGATGATTTCCTCTCCAGCAGGGTGCCGTAAAAAGTTTCAGAACCCCCTGATCTAGGGTTGATGATGACGGCGGCTTATGCCCTTTGATGGCGTGTTGGAAACCCCAAGAGGAAGGTGTGATGAGAAAGTGGCAAGAATTTCCCTCAGTTAAGAACCAAGGTTATCAATCCAGTAGGAGAAAGAGGATCTCAGGAAGGTTGATGCCACTGAAGGTGGTGCTGGCGCTTCACCGGTGTCAGCAACAACGTGGAAACTGCACACAACACAACCAAAATACTTTGTCCCAACAATACGGCGAGGTTGTCAATCTCACCGGTCTTGCTAAAAACAAAGATTAGACGTATAGTGTGGAAAATGATGTATGCTTGCAGTAAGTAAAGAAAGAAGTAAATAGTTGTGGTTTGTTTAACAGTATGGAAAAATGGACTGGGGTTCATAGGTTCACTAGTGGTGTCTCTCCATAAAAGATAGCATGTTGGGTGAACAAATTACTGCTGGGCAATTGACAAATAAATTTTGCACCATAGTGCACAATATAACATGATGATTAGTATGCTATTTAGTGCGGGCATTACAACTATATACATAGACCGACATGCATCTGCATCTATGACTAATAATCCATCCTCAGGTTATCATCCGAACCCCCTTAGGTATTAAGTTGCAAGCAACAGATAACTGCATTAAACAAAGTGTGTAATGTAAGAAATTATTATGCACGCGAGCACTCTCACCGCTGTTTTCTCCCTAATGGCAACAACACACCCTCCCTTCACGTTTATGTCACTCGAGCAAGGTGGTGAGGAGGCATGAACCCACTATCGAGCATAAATACTCCCTCTTGGAGTCACTAGCAATTACTTGGCCAAAGCAACCACTAGCAACGGAAAGCATGCAAGATCACAAATAACATAAGCAAATAAAGACTATAATCAACTTTGCATAAGTTCAATATTCATCGGATCACAGCAAACACATCATAAAGAGTTACATCAGATCAATCTCGATCATGATAGGCAGCTCACGATATCTAAACATGGAGGCATATGAGGAGAAGACAACCATCTAGCTACAACTACAAACCCGTAGTCCAAGGATGAACTACTCACGCATCACTCCGGAGGCAGGCATGGTGATGTAGAAGCATCCGGTGATGATCTCCTCTCCGGCAGGGTGCCGGAAATAGCTTTAGAACCCCCCTTATCTAGGGTTGACGGTGACGGCGGCTGCGAAACTTTTTGGGGATTTTTCATCCGGTGCCTAGGGTTTTCCATCCGGGGGATTAAATAGGCGAAAGGGCAAAGGCGGTGGAGCTCCAGGGGCCCCACACCTATAGGTGGCGCGACCGGGGGGACCCGCGCCACCCTATGGTGTGGCCCCCGTGTTGCCCGTCTTCGACTCCTCTTCGTTGTTCTAGATGCTTCCGGGGAAAATAGGAACTTAGGGCTTTGTGGGGTCCAATTCCGAGAATGTTTCCAGAACAACTTTTCTGAAACCAAAAACAGCAGAAAACAGGGAACTGGCACTTGTCATCTTGTTAATAGGTTAGTCCGGAAAACGTATAGAAATGATATAAATAAGGGACAAAACAAGTAGCAATTGACATAATATGATCATGGAGCATAAGAAATTATAGATACATTGGATACGTATCAAGCATCCCCTAGCTTAGTTCCTACTCGTCCTCGAGTAGGTAAACGATAAAACACTAATTTCTGAGGTGACATGCTACTAACATAAACTTGATCAATCTAATGTAAAAGCATATGCACGCTGAGATCATAAAACTTTAAACACGGGCATGATAAATAAAACTTTAATAATAAAGCATAGCAATTACTTTGCATCACGAAGAGTAACTCAAATAAAGGATCATGAATAATAATGCAAAGAAAGGTAAACGTTTGTTTCAGGTATAGAGAAAGAATGGCAAAGTGATATTTCGATAGTCCTTAAGAGTGGGGCAAAACACAAATGCCAGGACACCTTCAAAGTTCATGAGGAAGACTAGAACAAATAATTTAAGAACAAATAATATCACACCATGAAGTAATTATTGATGCTTATGGGACAAATGCACATAGAACTCAGAATGGCAAAAATGCTCTCTCAACTGTGCATAAAGTTAGAAGATGGAGAATCAACATAAAAGTAAAAGAAAGGCCCTTCGCGGAGGGAATCAGGGATCACGCATGTGCTAGAGCTTTTATTTTATTAAAAAGAGGTATTAAATGTTTGACACTGAGTGTATATATTTTGGGAGATGTATGCTAATGTCAACGAATGGTAAACGGAAAATACAGTACGTCACAAGCCAACTGGATTCACAAGAGCGGCTCCCATGGTGAAGAACGCAATTGATGTAGAAGGTCATCCCTCTTTCTCTTTTGTTTACAAAATTATGCTTTGACTGATAAACCAGTGGGAAAAATAGTGAAGAGAATTTGTTTGTTTTAATTTGGGGCTGGGCACCCCGCTGCTAGCTCTTCTATCATTTGGATAAGCGGATGAAGCCAATAGTCCAGGGTGTGAAATCCAATCAACCAGTGAGATAAAGATTCTCTATTTACGTCCTCATGAGCAAAATCAGGAACATAAAGCAGGAGTAATTTTGAAGGTTTTAAAGGTAACACATGAGCAATTTACTTGGAGTGGCAGTTAAATACCACATGTAGGTAGGTATGGTGTACACAATGGGAACAACTTTGGTTTAAGGGAGTTTGGATCCACGAGTAGAGCTCATACTCAGTACAGGTGGAGGTTAGCAAAAGACTGGGAGCGACAAATCAAGAGAGCATAAGAGCCATAATCATGCATAGTGACATAAGCATCATTAATTAAAAAATAAGCAGTATCACAAGTTAAAAAACTAAGTGGTCATGGAGGCTATTCATGACTGGTTTTTAGTCATAAAAATGGTGTGCGCATGCGCCAAGTCAACCAAATAAAATATTCGAAAGAGAATACCATATATTGATGCTTTACTATGACAAGAACAACTCATGAATCTTTCAAGACATATTAAACACTCTCAGCTATTTGAGTCTAATCATGGTACTCAATAAACACAAGGCTTTGAAACTAAAAAAACATTTAGCATGGCATGAAAAAGTCCTAGCCACAGTCTATACAAGCTTATACTAGTACTGTTATAAATTCTACTTCAAGGAGCAGTTTTCTTTCTCCCAACGAGCACCAAACAAAACATGCTTTAACAAAAATACTATTTAAGATACAACAAGCAAACATGGGAGTACTCACATAACACTACTAAAACTAACAACTCTAATAAGAGATGCATGACAGGAGCTAAATAAATGCAGCTGCTAAACAAAGATTAAGAATTCAACGTATTCTCATGAAAAAGCGGAGCGTGTCACTCTCCAATAAAAGAATGTTGGGGTCCAATCAAGCTTATTGAAAAAGTAAAAACAAACTGAAAGAAAAAATAAAAACAAAATGAAAACAAAAATAAAAGACGCTCCAAGTAAAGCACATAAGATGCGACCGAATAAAAATATAGTTTCACTAGAAGTGACCTAATAATTTGTTGATGAAGAAGGGGATGCCCTAATAATATAGTTTCACTAGAAGTGACCTGATAATTTGTTGATGAAGAAGGGGATGCCTTGGGCACCCCCAAGCTTAGACGTTGAGTCTTCTTGGAATTTTCCGGGATGTACTACCGGGGCATCCCCAAGCTTAGGCTTTTCACTCTTCTTGGTCACATCATATCATCCTCTTCTCTTGAACCTTGAAAACTTCCTTGACACCAAAATTCTCACAATCTTCATTAGCAACGCTAGTGCAATTGAAATAATAAATTCACATGGTTCAGTTTCAACACAAGTCTAACACTCAAAAACACATTAGCTACTGTCACAACTTATTTTAAAACTCTTTTTCTCAAAAGAACACCAAAAGAAAGAGATTAAGATGCAAATGCGATAAATGGTAGAAATCTGTCAAAACCAGAACAACAGGTAAAGATCGATTTTTTCATAAATCTTATGTTGCTCAAATAAAAAAGTGGTCAACTAAGAAAAAGTTGCGTATGTAACTCAATATTAAGCACAAAAAAACTCAGGTCATTTTGAATTTTCTGTGATTTTTAACGGAATTAACAGTGGACAGCAGAAATCTGTTTCCTACGCAGAAATCCGAAATATAGGCTCAACTTTCCAGTAGAGGCTTTACTTGGCTCAACAAAACTCAAAAGAAAAGATACAGCAGGGTTTCTAAGGAAATATAAAACACCCAGGTGCAAAGAACACCAAAGAAAACGAAGGAAAACGGGTTGAAAACAGCGAAATAAAAACGGGTTGTCTCCCGGTAGATCTTTTCTTTAACGCCTTTCAGCTAGGCATAAAAGGGCAACTCAAGTATTTTCAAGTGAGGAAGCATCAACATCACATTTTGCTCTAATAATAGAGTAAAAAAGGTAGCTTCATCTTCTTTCTAGTAAAGTGTTCCAAAACTTTCTTGAGGGGGAATTGATATTTAATACTCCCGTCTTTCATATCAACAATAGCACCAATAGTTCTAAGAAAAGGTCTTCCCAAAACAATAGGACAAGAAGCATTACATTCAATGTTCATAACAACAAAATCAACAGGGACAAGGTTATTGTTAACCATAATAAGAATATCATCAATTCTACCCAGAGGTTTCTTCTTAGCATTATAAGCATGATGAACATCCAAATAACAGTGTTCCAACGGTGGTAAATCAAGCATTTTATAAATCTTTTGAGGCATAACAGAGATACTAGCACCAAGATCACACAATGCATTGCAATCAAAATCATTTACTTTTATCTTAATGATAGGCTCCCAACCATCATCTAATTCTCTAGGGATAGATGTCTCAAGTTTCAACTTTTCCTCCCTAACTTTCATGAGAGCATTGGTAATATGTTTAGTAAAGGCCATATTCATGGCACTAGCATTGGGACTTCTAGCAAGATTTTGTAGAAACATAATAACTTCAGAGATATTGCAATTATCAAAATCAATATTATTATCATCAAAAGTAATGAGACCATTATCTCCCATACCTCTAAATATTTCAGCACTTTTATCAGGAGCAATTTCAGCAGTTTGAAGCAATTGAGCATGTTTCACCAAAGGAGTAGGGGCTTTATTAACACCAACTAATTTACCATCGATAGTAGGAGTTTTAATAGCACTAGGAGCTTCAGTTTTACTAGTGGTTATGATAGTGCAAACTCTAGCTATATTATTCTTTTTAGCCAATTCATCTTCTCTTTCCCACCTAGCACGTATTCAGCCATCAACCTAACTTTATCATCAATTTGAAATTGGATGGAATTGGTTGCAGCAAAAGGATTATCTTCAATGGTTTCAGTTTTAGCAGCCATTTTATTGATCGAAGAAAATCGTGCTTCTGGCAGGGCCGAAATGATAATCTCAACACTGGAAATTTTACCTTGCAAACCAGAGATTTCTCTATTCAAATTTCCAATTTGTTGGCTAATAGTTCTCAACATAGCATATTGTTCTTCCATAGTTTTAGTAAACAACTTATTTTTTTCATATTGCATTTGCATAAAGTTCTTAGTTTCTTTTTCAATTTCTACAATCCTTTCCTCACTAGGCATTCCAGATCTACCATAAGAATAACCACTACCACTATTAATAGGATAGGGCTTATAATTGTTTTCACCAAAATTATTTCTATAAGCATTGTTGCTAAAATTATTATTTCTAATAAAGTTCACATCAACATGCTCTTCTTGAGCAACCAAAGAGGCTAAAGGAACATTATTTGGATCAACTTGAGCTTTACCATTAACAAGCATAGACATAATAGCATCAGGCCTTTCACTTAAAGAGGAGGTTTCCTCAACAGAATTTACCTTCTTACCTTGTGGAGCTCTCTTAGTGTGCCACTCTGAATAATTTATCATCATATCATCAAGAAGCTTTGTTGCATTTCCCAAAGTGATGGACATAAAGGTACCTCCAGCAGCTGAATCCAATAGGTTCCTTGAGGAGAAATTCAGTCCTGCATAAAAGGTTTGTATAATCATCCTAGTAGTCAGTCCATGAGTGGGACAATTCTGAAGGGAATATGCCCGAGAGGCAATAATAAAGTGGTTATTATCTTATTCCTTGTTTATGATAAATGTTTATTTCTCATGCTAGAATTGTATTAACCGGAAACGTTGATACATGTGTGCTTAATAAACAAACAATGGTTCCTAGTAAAGCCTCTCTTTTAACTAGCTCGTTGATTAATAGATGATCAAGGTTTCCTGATCATGAACATTGGATGTTGTTAATAACCGGATCATTTCATTAGAAGAATGATGTGATGAACATATACCCAAAGAGAATATAGCAATGTGATCAAGTCATTTAGTTTACATTGTTATATCAAACATACGAAGTAACTTATTCCTTAGACCATGAGATCATGTCAATCGCTGATACCGGAAGGGTGCTTTGATGGCATCAAACGTCACACCTTAACAGGGTGACTATAAAGGTGTCGTTAAGTATTCAGAAAGTATTAGTTGAGGATCATGGATCAAGAGTGGGATTTGTCCATCCAAATGACGGAGAGATATACTCTGGTCCCTCTCGGTGATATCACATCGAAACCGCTTGCAAGCACGTGATATGATCACTAGGATGTTATATCACAGAAATGAGAAAAGAGTACTTGTCAGTAACGAGATTGAACAAGGTATGGTTGATACCAATGATCGAATCTCAGACAAGTAAAATATCGCGAGACAAAGGGAATAGTTCATGACGTTGTTGGTTCACACGATCACGAGAGTCATCGTTGAATATATAGGAGTCATCACGGATCTCCAGATCCCGCTGTTGATTATTGATCGGAGAGGAGTCTCGATCATGTATATCTTATTCGTGAACTGTATGGTGACACACTTAAGGTTCGATGACGCGTTTGAGAGGATACAAAATATCGAAGAATATTTTGGGCAGCACCGAAATTGTTTCGGGGAAAATTGAAATAGTTCAAGGGGTTTTCCGTCGAAAGGTTGTTAATAGAATTAACAAATGATTGATGTGCTATATGCAAAAGTTTGTTAATAGAATTAACAAATGCTGAAATGAAGAAAAAAAATGTTTTATTTATTTATTAAAAGAAAACCTTCTTGTTAATAGGTTAGTCCGGAAAACGTATAAAAATGATGTAAATAAGGGAGAAAACAAGTAGCAATTGACATAATATGATCATGGAGCATAAGAAATTATAGATACATTGGAGACGTATCAAGCATCCCCTAGCTTAGTTCCTACTCGTCCTCGAGTAGGTAAACGATAAAACAATAATTTCTGAGGTGACATGCTACTAACATAAACTTGATCAATCTAATGTAAAAGTATATGCACGATGAGATCATAAAACTTTAAACACGGGCATGATAAATAAAACTTTAATAATAAAGCATAGCAATTACTTTGCATCACGAAGAGTAACTCAAATAAAGGATCATGAATAATAATGCAAAGAAAGGTAAACGTTTGTTTCAGGTATAGAGAAAGCATGGCAAAGTGATATTTCGATAGTCCTTAAGAGTGGGGCAAAACGTAAATGCCAGGACACCTTCAAAGTTCATGAGGAAGACTAGAACAAATAATTTAAGAACAAATAATATCACACCATAAAGTAATTATTGATGCTTATGGGACAAATGCACATAGAACTCAGAATGGCAAAAATGCTCTCTCAACTGTGCATAAAGTTAGAAGATGGAGACTCAACATAAAAGTAAAAGAAAGGCCCTTCGCGGAGGAAATCAGGGATCACGCATGTGCTAGAGCTTTTATTTTATTAAAAAGAGGTATTAAATGTTTGACACTGAGTGTATATATTTTGGGAGATGTATGCTAATGTCAACGAATGGTAAACGGAAAATACAGTACGTCACAAGCCAACTGGATTCACAAGAGCGGCTCCCATGGTGAAGAACGCAACTGGTGTAGAAGGTCATCCCTCTTTCTCTTTTGTTTACAAAATTATGCTTTGACTGAAAAATCAGGGGCAAAATTAGTGAAGAGAATTTGTTTGTTTTAATTTGGGGCTGGGCACCCCGCTGCCAGCTCTTCTATCATTTGGATAAGAGGATGAAGCCAATAGTCCAGGGTGTGAAATCCAATCAACAAGCGAGATAAAGATTCTCTATTTACGTCCTCATGAGCAAAAACAGGAACATAAAGCAGGAGTAATTTTGAAGGTTTTAAAGGTAACACATGAGCAATTTACTTGGAGTGACAGTTAAATACCACATGTAGGTAGGTATGGTGTACACAATGGGAAAAACTTTGGTTTAAGGGAGTATGGATCCACGAGTAGAGCTCATACTCAGTACAGGTGGAGGTTAGCAAAAGACTGGGAGCGACAAATCAACAGAGCATAAGAGCTATAATCATGCATAGAGACATAAGCATCATTAATTAAAACATAAGCAGTATCACAAGTTCAAAAACTAAGTGGTCATGGAGGCTATTCGTGACTGGTTTGTAGTCATAAAAATGGTGTGAGCATGCGCCAAGTCAACCAAATAAAACATTCGAAAGGGAATACCATATATTGATGCTTTACTATGACAAGAACAACTCATGAATCTTTCAAGACATATTAAACACTCTCATCTATTTGAGGCTAATCATGGTACTCAATAACCACAAGGCTTTAAAACTAAAAAAACATTTAGCATGGCATGAAAAAGTCCTAGCCACAGTCTATACAAGCTTATACTAGTACTGTTATAAATTCTACTTCAAGCAGCAGTTTTCTTTCTCCAAACGAGCACCAAACAAAACATGCTTTAACAAAAATAGTATTTAAGATACAACAAGCAAACATGGGAGTACTCACATAACACTACTAAAACTAGCAACTCTAATAAGAGATGCATGACAGGAGCTAAATAAATGCAGCTGCTAGACAAAGATTAAGAATACAACGTATTCTCATGAAAAAAGCGGAGCGTGTCACTCTCCAATAAAAGAATGTTGGGGTCCAATCAAGCTTATTGAAAAATTAAAAACAAACTGAAAGCAAAAACAAAAACAAAATGAAAACAAAAATAAAAGACGCTCCAAGTAAAGCACATAAGATGCGACCGAATAAAAATATAGTTTCACTAGAAGTGGCCTAATAATTTGTTGATGAAGGAGGGGATGCCCTAATAATATAGTTTCACTAGAAGTGACCTGATAATTTGTTGATGAAGAAGGGGATGTCTTGGGCACCCCCAAGCTTAGACGCTTGAGTCTTCTTGGAATTTTCTGGGATGTACTACCGGGGCATCCCCAAGCTTAGGCTTTTCACTCTTCTTGGTCACATCATATCATCCACTTCTCTTGAACCTTGAAAACTTCCTTCACACCAAAATTCTCACAATCTTCATTAGCAACGTTAGTGCAATTGAAATAATAAATTCACATGGTTCAGTTTCAACACAAGTATAACACTAAAAAACACATTAGATACTGTCACAACTTATTTTAAAACTCTTTTTCTCAAAAGAACACCAAAAGAAAGAGATTAAGATGCAAATGCGATAAATGGTAGAAATCTGTCAAAACCAGAACATCAGGTAAGGATCGATTTTTTCAAAACTCTTATTTTGCTCAAATAAAAAGTGGTAAACTAAGAAAACTTGCGTATGTAACTCAGTATTAAGCACAAAAAAATTCAGGCCATTTTGATTTTTCTGTGATTTTTAACGGAATTAACAGTGGACAGAAGAAATCTGTTTCCTGCGCAGAAATCCGAAATATAGGCTCAACTTTCCAGTAGAGGCTTTACTTGGCTCAACAAGACTGAAAATAAAAGATACATCGGGGTTGATAAGGAAATAGAAAACACCTAGGTGCAAATAACACCAAAGAAAACGAAGGAAAACAGGTTGAAAATAGCGAAATAAAAACAGGCTGTCTCCCGGTAGCGCTTTTCTTTAACGCCTTTCTGCTAGGCATAAAAGGGCAACTCAAGTATTTTCAAGTGAGGCAGCATCAACATCATATTTTGCTCTAATAATAGATTAAAAAGGTAGCTTCATCTTCTTTCTAGTAAAGTGTGCCAAACCTTTCTTGAGGGGGAATTGATATTTAATACTCCCCTCTTTCATATCAACAATAGCACCAATAGTTCTAAGAAAAGGTCTTCCCAAAAAAATAGGACAAGAAGCATTACATTAAATGTTCATAACAACAAAATCAACAGGGAAAATTTTATTGTTAACCATAATAAGAATATCATCAATTCTACCCAGAGGTTTCTTCTTAGCTTTATCAGCAAGATGAACATCCAAATAACAGTGTTCCAACGGTGGTAAATCAAGCATTTTATAAATCTTTTGAGGCATAACAGAGATACTAGCACCAAGATCACACAATGCATTGCAATAAAAATAATTTATTTTTATATTAATTATAGGCTCCCAACCATCATCTAATTCTCTAGGGATAGATGTCTCAAGTTTCAACTTTTCCTCCCTAACTTTCATGAGTGCATTGGTAATATGTTTAGTAAAGGCCATATTCATGGCACTAGCATTGGGACTTCTAGCAAGCTTTTGTACAAACATAATAACTTCAGAGATATTGCAATCACAAAAATCAATATTATTATCATCAAAAGTAATGAGACCATTATCTCCCATACCTCTAAAAATTTCAGCACTTTTATCAGGAGCAATTTCAGCAGTTTGAGGCAATTTAGCACGTTTCACCAAAGGAGTAGGGGCTTTATTAACACCAACTACTTTACCATTGATAGTAGGAGTTTTACTGGAACTAGGAGCTTCAGTTTGACTAGTGGTTATGATAGTGCAAACTCTAGCAATATTATTCTTTTTAGCCAATTCATCTTCTCTTTCCCACCTAGCACGTAATTCAGCCATCAACCTAACACTATCATCAATTTGAACTTGGATGGAATTGGTTGCAGCAAAAGGATTATCTTCAATGGTTTCAGTTTTAGCAGCCATTTTATTGATCAAAGAAAATTGTGCTTCTGGCAGGGCCGAAATGATAATCTCAACACTTGAAATTTTACCTTGCAAACCAGAGATTTCTCTATTCAAATTTCCAATTTGTTGGCTAATAGTTCTCAACATAGCAGATTGTTCTTCCATAGTTATAGTAAACAACTTATTTTGTTCATATTGCATTTGCATAAAGTTCTTAGTTTCTTTTTCAACTTCTACAATCCTTTCCTCACTAAGCATTCCAGATCTACCATAAGAATAACCACTACCACTATTAGGAGGATAGGGCTTATAATTGTTTCCACCAAAATTATTTCTATAAGCATTGTTGTTAAAATTATTATTTCTAATAAAGTTCACATCAACATGCTCTTCTTGAGCAACCAAAGAGGCTAAAGGAACATTATTTGGATCAACTTGAGCTTTACCATTAACAAGCATAGACATAATAGCATCAGGCCTTTCACTTAAAGAGGAGGTTTCCTCAACAGAATTTACCTTCTTACCTTGTGGATCTCTCTTAGTGTGCCACTCTGAATAATTTATCATCATATCATCAAGAAGCTTTGTTGCATTTCCTAAAGTAATGGACATAAATGTACCTCCAGTAGCTGAATCTAATAGGTTCCTTGAGGAGAAATTCAGTCCTGCATAAAAGGTTTGTATAATCATCCAAGTAGTCAGTCCATGAGTGGGACAATTTTGAAGGGAATATGCCCGAGAGGCAATAATAAAGTGGTTATTATCTTATTCCTTGTTTGTGATAAATGTTTAATTATCATGCTAGAATTGTATTAACCGGAAACATTGATACATGTGTGCTTAATAAACAAACAATGGTTCCTAGTAAAGCCTCTCTTTTAACTAGCTCGTTGATTAATAGATGATCAAGGTTTCCTGATCATGAACATTGGATGTTGTTAATAACGGGATCATGTCATTAGAAGAATTATGTGATGAACATATACCCAAAGATAATATAGCAATGCGATCAAGGCATTTAGTTTACATTGTTATATCAAACATACGAAGTAACTTATTCCTTAGACCATGAGACCATGTCAATCGCTGATACCGGAAGGGTGCTTTGATGGCATCAAACGTCACACCGTAACAGGGTGACTATAAAGGTGTCATGAAGTATTCGGAATGTATTAGTTGAGGATCATGGATCAAGAGTGGGATTTGTCCATCCAAATGACGGAGAGATATACTCTGGGCCCTCTCGGTGATATCACATCGAAACCGCTTGCAAGCACGTGATATGATCACAAGGATGTTATATCACGGAAACGAGAAAAGAGTACTTGTCAGTAACGAGATTGAAAAAGGTATGGTTGATACCAATGATCGAATCTCAGACAAGTAAAATATCGCGAGACAAAGGGAATAGTTCACGACGTTGTTGGTTCACACGATCACGAGAGTCATCGTTGAATATATAGGAGTCATCACGGATCTCTAGATCCCGCTGTTGATTATCGATCGGAGAGGAGTCTCGATCATGTCTATCTTATTCGCGAACCGTAGGGTGACACACTTAAGGTTCGATGACGTGTTTGAGAGGATACGGAATATCGAAGAATATTTTGGGCAGCACCGAAATTGTTTCGGGGAAAAGTGAAATAGTTCAAGGGGTTTTTAGTCGAATGGTTGTTAATAGAATTAACAAATGATTCGAGGTGCTATATGCAAAAGTTTGTTAATAGAATTAACAAATGCTAAAATAAAGAAATAAAGATGTTTTATTTATTTATTAAAAGAAAACCTTTGGATTTTCCAAGTGGGAAATAATGGGAAAATGAGTGGAGGTGAGTGGAGTTTCCACTCACATGATGAGGGAAGAGGTGGGGGCCTACCCATGGTCTGGCCGCACCCCCCTTGGGCTGCCTCCCCCCTCTCCTATAAAAGGAGGGTGAGATCTCTCCCTCCTTCACACACTTCCCACTTCTTTTTCCCTCCACCCGCTGCTCCATTCCATGGTCTCCGGCCTGGCGAAGCCCTGACTGTGGGATTCTTCTTCACCACTACGCCGTCGTGCTGCTGGAGTTCCGAGGGATCCTCTACTTCCACGCCCCGCTGGATCGAGGGAGCGGAGGTCGTCATCAACCGTACGTGTGACCGATCACGGAGGCACCGCCGGATGCGGTGCACATCTTCTCGCTATCGGGATCGGTGTGAGTACGACTACGCCAACAACGAGATTTGATCTCGTAACGCTTTGTGTCTTCGAGGGTATGTGTTCTTCTTAACCCTCTCTTTGCCCGTTGCACTTCATCTCCTAGATTAGATCTTGGCCTTTCGGGTGTCTCTCGCGTAGGAATTTTTTTGTTTTCTATGCAACGACCCCTTCAGTGGTATCAGAGCCGGATCTATGCGTAGATGTTTTGTACGGGTAGAACACATAGGTGTATGTGGGCGTTGATGATCATGTTATTACCTCCTTGATAATTTTATGATCTTAGTGGCATAGTGGGATGAAGCGGCCCGGACTAACCTTACATGTCCACGTACATGAGACTTGTTCCAGAACTGACATGCAACTTGTATTGCATAAGTGGCTTGCGGGTGTGTGTTTCTCCTACTATAGTTAAGATCTAATCTACGAAGGGTTGTTAAAAATTTGTTTATCAACGTTGTGGTTGATGTTCGTAGGTATGAACGGTTCTATCCTCGTAAGCCCAAAGCCACGTAAAATATGCAAAAATAAATTAGAGGCGTCTAACTTGTTTTTGCGGGGCATGTGATGTGATATGGTCAATGTTACAAACGTTATGTATGAGATGATATCTTTTGTAAATTATTGACATACCGGCTGGAGCCATATGGTTGTCTTATTTTATGGCCTGCGTGCTGTATATCATATCCATGTGATATGTTGTAATGGAAAATCAAGATGGAGGTGCCACGGACCTTGGTGCCACGCCGGTGGAATGATGGAGATCATGCCATGATGCACAAGATGGAGATCAAGTGCAAGAAGGACCATATCATATCACATTATCCATGCATGTGATGTTTATCCTTTTATGCATCTTATTTTGCTTAGATCGCGACGGTAGCATTATAAGATTATCCCTCTCACTTAATATCAAGATAATAATGTGTTCTTCCTTAAGTATGCACCGTTAAGAAAGTTTGTCGTTTCGAGACACCACGTGATGATCGGGTGTGATAGACTCAACGTTCGCATACAACGGGTGTTTTGAAGCCTAGCATGTACATACATGGTCTTGAAACACACACAATACTATGGTTCTACTTGGAGAGCCTAGCATGTACAGACATGGCCTCGGAACACGTAACCAAAAGGTAAAGCATGAGTCATATGGATGATATGATGAACATGTTGATGTTCGCCTTTGCAACTACACCGTCTCACGTGATGATCGGTTTCAGTGTAGTGAATTTGGTTCGTGTAATCACTAAAGATGACTAAGAGGGATGTTGTTTTTGAGTGGGAGTTCATGGTTTAATTTTGAATTAACTTGAACTTATTTACCATGAACAACCAATCAAAGTGAATTTGCACAAATTGTAGTATTCATTGGCATCCACAAAACTACCTTACACTTAGATTGTTGATTGAGATATAATTGTTATGATCTGGTAAAAATCATTTAAGATTGGTACCGTATTAGTGAAATTTAATATTAAGTCCTATTGTAGACTTTTGGTATTTCCTACCTAGCTCCATATGATTAATGATTGATTGATCTAGAGAGCAAATAATGATTGATCTAAAGAGAAACCAATTCCTACTTAGAATCCAGAGTCATGGTTAATGATTGATCTAAAGAGAAACCAATTCCTACTTAGAATCCAGAGTCATGGTTGTTTCCATATTACTTTATCTTCAAAAGAACGTTTTGTTGATCAAGGTGATTTTGGAACTAAAAAGAGTTGTTTTCAGAAACAATCAAGTGAAAGATATATTGATATCTAGAAACTTATTTGTGGCAACATGACTGAGTATAATTTAGCGTGACAATGTTTGCTTATATTATCTGAATATATGCAATGATTGAAGACGCTAGGCGTTTGAATATTCCAAGAAGTTGGGCGCTAAAAATTATCCTCTAAATTCCTTCCTTCGAGCTATAGTAGCTTAATCATCAAATTGTTATGATGGGATGGATTAAAAGTATGGGTAAAGTCGTTTACCTTACTTGGAGATTGCTAAGAGTGGAATCTATAAGAATACTATTAATATGGTGATATTAATAGAACAATCGAACTCAAAGTATGACTCAATGGGTGATAGTATATGACTAACACGCCAAAGAAAATGAGCTAGTTCGACTAGCTTTGTTTGATGTTGAATGATTCTTCTGTAAAGGAAAGGGAATATTGAAAATAGAATTACGAAAAGATATATGGCAGAAAAAGAAGATAACTGGAAAAGTACAGCTCAGGAGTATATGCTTGATATACAACTTATAGATGTATTACTAGTTAACAAAGTATTTTTGGGTATTTTGATACCACATTGGTTGGTATGAGTTGTCATACAAAGCAGCGCAATGGAAGAAATACAAGTGCCTAAAAGGAACTAGTAATAGATGTGGAATCGATTATGACAAGAACAGTAATAAAGTGTTATTGTGTTCATTGTCGTATCGAACCAAACATTCAAGATTTATTTTAAGAACTTAATAAGTTGTTATTTTGTTCTAGTCTTTTGTGAGAACAAATGAGATTGTTCAAACTATGACCATATTCCATAATTGATGGCTATGTTAATATAAATCATGTTGGTAAAGTAAACATCTATAAAAATAAATGCTAAACGTTGCAAGACATAAAAGAGTTTTACTTAAATTGTGACACCACCATTTTAGTTCATATCGGAAAGGAAAACATGAAGGAACTCCATATTGATGGACTTCCGGAGTCATTTTGTTTTGAATAAATTGACGCTTGTGAGACTTCTTCCAAAAGATGACTAAAATTCCTTTCATAGGCCAAAGTAGAATGGACGACTAATTTAGTGGAGATTATACATGTTTATGTATATAGTCCATTGTGTGTAGTCATGTATGGTGGATTATTTTTTTCCTTCAGAAAATTCTGTCGATGATTTGAGTAGATATGTGAGTATATCTATTTAAAGAGAATGGAGTTTTACATTTTGAATTGGTTCAAATGGTTGTCAATATGAAGTAAAAATCATTGTAACAAGATAATCAAGTATTTATGATTGGATCATAAAGGATAAAGTTTGAGTTACAAGTTTAGCAAAACATCTGAGAAGTTGCAGAATTGTTCTACAACTTATATTACTCGAATTACCCCACATTAGTTTGGAGTGTTCGAGAGACAAAATCAAACCTTGTTTGACATGGTAAGATTAATAAAAATGCCATTATAATTTTGTACTTTATACATTAGTGACAACCGCTTTTACACTGAAAAGAGCGCCATCATGATCCATTGAAATTGACAACATATAAGATATGGTTTGGGTAGTGACCCGAATTGTCATTTTCTTAAGTTTTGGTATGCATAGCATGTGTAAAATGTTTACAACCAAAATGGGATACATATATTTTTATAAGGTTATCCCAACGAATCCATTGGGTATTTCTCCTATCACCGACCAAAGACAAATGTTGTTTGTCAGAAAGGGTTGATTTATCGAGAAAGTAGTTCTTGCGAAATAAGTGAGTGGGAGCATAGTACAAACTCAACGAGATTAGAGAATCTTCGTTCTCATGTCAAGAGTAGCGCAACACTGGAAGTTGTTTCGGGGTTTCCTATTTTGACAAAGTAGAAGACACTACAAATGTTGTAGATACTTCAAATGAGTTTGCGAACTGAACCACAAAAGTCCTAAAACTTTGTACTTAGACCAACTTATGGTTTAAGAGAAAAGTGTTGTTTTGACAACAAAAGGACCTGGACCTTATAAAGGAAGCAGATGATGGGCCCTGACTTCGTAAAATTGACTATGAGTCATTATATCCGCCATAGTATCCTTGTATGAATATCAAGTATGTGACTTGGTAGTCCTTTCGATAGGCATGATGCCTAACGATAGCAAAAGGGTCTATATAGAGACAAAGACATGGATTTTTACATCCTTTGAAAGTTGTATTTATCGAAAAGTTGTTTTCGACGAAGTTCAAAGAGTTGACTACTACAAGATTTTGATCTTCCGTAGTGATGCTTTAGTCTTTGCGGATAGTTCTAGCAAAAAGTTACGTATTATGATATGGCAGTTGAATAACAAAACCAACTCTCCTCTCGAGGAAGTTTGATCGAGGATGTGTACTTGACATAGTCTAAGAGTTTTGTAAAATTCAAAAGGTTGCTAGAAAGGTATGCACACTTCAATGGTTGAAACGAGCATAACGAAGTTGAAATCTTTACCTTAATGAAGTTATCAAAAGAGTTTAATTCCATCATGAACAATAAAGATGCTTGTAGAGTTACAAGAAATTAAGTGGGAGCGGTATGACATATTTCCAATAATTTATGTAGATGACATATGGTTGATTGGAAAATATGTATTTTAAATTAACACGGTTAAGATTTTCGATTTCATATTGATGAAAGGCTTAGAAGATATTGGGCATCGATAACTATAAAAGATGGATTGAAGCGCCTGATATGATTGAAGCCAAATTACATAGATGAAATATTGAAGTAAGTCAATATAAAAATGATAAGAAGGAGTTCTTGTCACATGGAAAATAATTGAGCAAGATTCAAGTGTTTTGACACATGATGAGCATCATTGAAATTGAGATTTCTAAGTCATGTTTCCATGCTATGTACACAACCAGATGAGTCCTATGCTATAAAATGTTATAGCAGGATAATTCATATGATGATTAGACAACAGTGGGAGAGATCCTTGTGTCATTTTAGAAATGCTAAGGATATGTTTTCCTATGTAGTAATGACAAAATATTAGTTGTAATTTGTTACACTAATAGTCTTGTCATTTATTCAAATAAATTTATCTCAATTAAAATACATGATGAAGGGTAGCACAATAGGATGGAAGAAAGTTCCATGCTGGATTTGAAAGAGTTTCAAAATTAAAATATTGTGACAGATACTATAAAAAAGGCTAAAGTATACCGTTGTGTTGACAACTGATAGTAAGCGTATTTTGTGTCAAGGAGTTCTTTATTGAACTTGGTGAATTTCCAAGCATGCTGACACTATGAAGCTACATTTTCACAATCTTAGTGACATTAGTTTAAGCTGAGGAATTAAGGTATCACCGGAACTTGGTGCATTTCCAAGAATACTAACACTATGAAGCTACATTTTCACAATGTTAGTGACATCAGTTTAAGCTGAGGAATTAAGGTTTCATCGATTGACCATATATATACAAAGCCATCTCATTAGAGAATGAGTGATGTGTGTAGACGCAAAGGAAATGCAAATACAATAGGACCTGAACAGTTCAGATCTTTTTGATGATGTTTACCACATGCGAAGCATGGTAATAACACTTGAACGCCATATGTGTTTAGTGCTTACAGACTAGATTATTGACTCTAGTGCAAGTGGGAGACTGGAGGGAATATGCCCGAGAGGCAATAATAAAGTGGTTATTATCTTATTCCTTGTTTATGATAAATGTTTATTTCTCATGCTAGAATTGTATTAACCGGAAATGTTGATACAAGTGTGCTTAATAAACAAACAATGGTTACTAGTAAAGCCTCTCTTTTAACTAGCTCGTTGATTAATAGATGATCAAGGTTTCCTGATCATGAACATTGGATGTTATTAATAACGGGATCATGTCATTAGAAGAATGATGTGATGAACATATACCCAAACAGAATATAGAAATGCGATCAAGTCATTTAATTTACATTGTTATATCAAACATACGAAGTAACTTATTCCTTAGACCATGAGATCATGTCAATCGCTGATACCGGAAGGGTGCTTTGATGGCATCAAACGTCACACCGTAACAGGGTGACTATAAAGGTGTCGTTAAGTATTCGGAAAGTATTAGTTGAGGATCATGGATCAAGAGTGGGATTTATCCATCCAAATAACGAAGAGATATACTCTGGGCCCTCTCGATGATATCACATTGAAACCGCTTGCAAGCACGTGATATCATCACAAGGATGTTATATCACGGAAACGAGAAAAGAGTACTTGTCAGTAACAAGATTGAACAAGGTATGGTTGATACCAATGATCGAATCTCAGACAAGTAAAATATCGCGAGACAACGGGAATAGTTCACGATGTTGTTGGTTCACACGATCACGAGAGTCATCGTTGAATATATAGGAGTCATCACGGATCTCCAGATCCCGCTGTTGATTATTGATCGGAGAGGAGTGTCGATCATGTCTATCTTATTCGCGAACCATAGGGTGACACACTTAAGGTTCGATGACGCGTTTGAGAGGATACGGAACATCGAAGAATATTTTGGGCAGCACCAAAATTGTTTCGGGGAAAATTGAAATAGTTCAAGGGGTTTTTCGTCGAATGGTTGTTAATAAAATTAACAATTGATTCGAGGTGCTATATGCAAAAATTTGTTAATAGAATTAACAAATGCTGAAATAAAGAAATAAAAATGTTTGATTTATTTATTAAAAGAAAACCTTTGGGTTTTCCAAGTGGGAAATAATGGGAAAATGAGTGGAGGTGAGTGGAGTGTCCACTCACATGATGAGGGAAGAGGTGGGGGCACACCCATGGGCTGGACGCACCCCCCTTGGGCTGCCTCCCCCCTCTCCTATAAAAGGAGGGTGAGAGCTCTCCCTCCTTCAGACACTTGCCCACTTCTTTTTCCCTCCACCCGCTGCTCCACTCCATGGTCTCCGGCTTGGCGAAGCCCTGACCGTGGGATTCTTCTTCACCACCACGCCGTCGTGCTGCTGGAGTTCCGAGGGATCCTCTACTTCCGTGCCCCGCTGGATCGAGGGAACGGAGGTCGTCATCAATCGTACGTGTGACCTATCACGGAGGCACCGCCGGATGCGGTGCACATCATCTCGCTATCGGGATCGGTGTGAGTACGACCACGCGAACAACAAGATTTGATCTCGTAACGCTTTGTGTCTTTGAGGGTATGTGTTCTCCTTAACCCTCTCGTTGCCCATTGCACTTCGTCTCCTAGATTAGATCTTGGCCTTTCGGGTGTCTCTCGCGTAGGAATTTTTTTTGTTTTCTATGCAACGACCCCTTCAAATTCTTCACCATAGTTTTCATTCTTTCCCAAGCTTTAGCAACATGTTCATTATCAAATTGTTTAAAATTCATTATGTCACTTCTCAGGGATATAATCTTAGAAGGAGGATAATATTTTCCAATGAAAGCATCTTTACACTTAGTCCATGAATAAATACTATTTCTAGGCAAAGATAGCAACCATTCTTTAGCTCTTCCTCTCAAAGAGAAAGGAAATAATTTTAGTTTAATAATATCTCCATCCACATCTTTATATTTTTGCATCTCACGTAGTTCAATGAAATTATTAAGCTGGGCAGCAGCATCATCAGTACTAATACCAGAAAATTGTACTTTCATCACAAGATTTAATAAAGCAGGTTTAATCTCATAGAAAGCAACAGTAGGAATAGGTTGACCAATAGGTGTACAAATAAAATCATTGTTGTTTGTGCTAGTGAAATCACACAACTTAGTATTCTCAGAGGAACTCATTTTAGCAGAATAAAAGCAAGCAAAAAATAAGAGCTCTGAAGTAAATTAATTTTTTGTGTGTTTTTGATATAGAGAAGAAAAACAAGACAAAAAATAAAAACAAGACAATAAACAAAATAAAGAGGTTAAGAGTGAGAGACTCCCCCGGCCAGAAGACTTCTTCCTCCCCGGCAATGGCGCCAGAAATTCTTGATGCCCTTTGATGGCGTGTTGGAAACCCCAAGAGGAAGGTGTGATGAGCAAGTGACAAGAATTTCCCTCAGTTAAGAACCAAGGTTATCAATCCAGTAGGAGGAAGAGGATCTCAGGAAGGTTGATGCCACTGACGGTGGTGCTGGCACTTCACCGGTGTCAGCAACAACGTGGAACCTGCACACAACACAACCAAAATACTTTGTCCCAACAGTACGGTGAGGTTGTCAATATCACCGGTCTTGCTAAAAACAAAGATTAGACGTATAGTGTGGAAAATGATGTATGCTTGCAGTAAGCAAAGAAAGCAGTAAATAGTTGTGGTTTGTTTAACAGTGTGGAAAAATGGACCGGGGTTCATAGATTCACTAGTGGTGTCTCTCCATAAAAGATAGCATGCTGGGTGAACAAATTACAGCTGGGCAATTGACAAATAAAGGTTGCACCGTAGTGCATAATATAACATGATGATTACTATGCTATTTAGTGCGGGCATTACAACAATATACATAGACCGACATCCATCTGCGTCTATGACTAATAATCCACTCTCAGGTTATCATCCGAACCCCCTTAGGTATTAAGTTGCAAGCAACAGATAACTACATGGAACAAAGTGTGTAATGTAAGCAATGATTATGCACGCGGGCACTCTCACCGCTGTTTTCTCCCTAATGGCAACAACACATCTCCCCTTCACGTTTTTGTCACTCGAGCAAGGTGGTGAGGAGGCATGAACCCACTATCGAGCATAAATACTCCCTCTTGGAGTCACTAGCAACTAGTTGGCCAGAGCAACCACTAGCAACGAAAACCATGCAAGATCACAAATAACATAAGCAAATAAAGACTATAATCAACTTGGCATAAGTTCAATATTCATCGGATCCCAGCAAACACAGCTTAAAGAGTTACATAAGATCAATCTCGATCATGATAGGCAGCTCACGAGATCTAAACATGGAGGCATATGAGGAGAAGACAACCATCTAGCTATAGATACGAACCCGTAGTCCAAGGATGAACTACTCACGCATCACTCTGGAGGCAGGCATGGTGATGTACAAGCCTCCGGTGATGATCTCCTCTCCGGCAGGATGCCGGAAACAGCTTCAGAACCCCCCCAGATCTAGGGTTGACGGTGATGGCGGCTGCGGAACTTTTCGGGGATTTTTTGATCCGGTGCCTAGGGTTTTCCATCCGGGGGGATTAAATAGGCGAAAGGGCAAAGGTGGTGGAGCTCCAGGGGCCCCACACCTATAGGTGGCACGGCCGGGGGACCCGCGCCACCCTATGGTGTGGCCCCCATGTTGCCCGTCTTCCACTCCTCTTCGGTGTTCTGGATGCTTCCGGGGGAAATAGGAACTTCAGGCTTTGTGGGGTCCAATTCCGAGAATGTTTCCGGAACAACTTTTCTGAAACAAAAAACAGCAGAAAACAGGGAACTGGCACTTGGCATCTTGTTAATAGGTTAGGCCTGGAAACCTATAAAAATGCTATAAATGAGGGAGAAAACAAGTAGCAATTGACATAATATGATCATGGATCATCAAAAATTATAGATACGTTGGAGACGTATCAGCGGCTGCGGAACTTTTTGGGGATTTTTGATCAGGTGCTTAGGGTTTTCCATTCGGGGGGATTAAATAGGCAAAAGGGCAAAGGCGGTGGAGCTCCAGGGGCCCCACACCAATAGCTGGCACGGCCAGGGGGGCTGCGCCACCCTATGGTGTGGCCCCCTGGTGCCCGTCTTCGACTCTTCTTCGGTCTTCTGGATGGTTCCGGGGAAAATAGGCACTTCGGGCTTTGTGGGGTCCAATTCCGAGAATGTTTCAAGAACAACTTTTCTGAAACCAAAAACAGCAGAAAACAGGGAACTGGCACTTGGCATCTTGTTAATAGGTTAGTCCCGGAAAACGTATAAAATGCTATAAATAAGGGAGAAAACAAGTAGCAATTGACATAATATGATCATGGAGCATAAAAAATTATAGATACGTTGGAGACGTATCAGCTTCCCTCTTGACGCCCTGGTCCATGTTCTTGCGCTTGGGACCTTGGAGATCATCTTCCATTGGCTCCTTCCCCTTGTTGTTGTTGGCGGAGGCCATTGTGCTTCTAAAACCGAAAACAGATCTGGTAGAAACAGATTGAAACAAAATCACGACGAGAAAACGATATATGGAGCTCGGGGGGTCTAGGGGTTAAATAGCAGAAACATACGTAACGAAAGGAAGGTGCAAGTCGAAAACGAGTGGGAGAGGGGCTCCGGGGCGCCTACACCCTGGGGTGGCGCGGCCAGGGGTGGGCCCGCACCAACAGGTGGTGTGGTGCCCTCAGGCACCATCTCCTACCCCTCTTTGGCTCAATATTTTCATATTTTCCATAAAAGATAAAACATAAAAGTTGGAAAGCAATACGCGAACTTTTTTTAACAGAATTGTTACCTATTCGAAAACAGACTCTGCGGATTCTGGAATCTTCCCTCTAATAAACTTCTCCGGAGTCATTACTTGAATAATATCAACATCTTCATCATAAGAATCCCCAGAAATATAATGTTTAAGTCTTTGCCCATTTACCACTGGTGTAGTGCTATCTTTGAGGGAAGCAATTTTGATTGCACCCGAACGATACACTTCTTCAATAACTTAAGGTCCTTCCCATCTCGAGAGTAATTTTCCTACAAAAAATATGAGACGAGACCTACACAATAGAACTTTCTCACCAACATGAAACTCTCTTTTAAGAATTCTCCTATCATGCCATTGTTTAACTTTCTCTCTAAAGAGTCTAGCATTTTCATAAGCTTCGCATCTACATTCATCTAAATGACTCAAATCAAGCATCCTTTTCTTACCAGCAAGTTTAAAATCTTTATTAAGTTCTTTCACTGCCCAATAAGCTTTGTGTTCTAATTCTAAAGGCAAGTGAAAAGCTTTTCCATAAATCATTTTATAAGAACACATACCCATAGGATTTTTATAAGCAGTTCTATAAGCCCATAAAGCATCATTCAACTTATTAGACCAATTTTTTCTAGATTTATTTACAGTCTTTTGCAAGATAGATTTAATTTCTCTATTTGATAATTCTACTTGCCCACTGGTTTGAGGATGATAAACTGAGGAAATTCTATGATTAACATCATATTTAGCAAGGGTTTTCTAAAACCACCATGAATAAAGTGAGAACCTCCATCAGTCATAAGATATCTAGGCACACCAAACCTAGGGAAAATAACATCTTTAAGCATTTTTAAAGATGTCTCACCATCAGCACTTTTTATAGGTATAGCTTCTACCCATTTAGTAACATAATCAACAACAACAATATGAGTGTAACCATTCGAAGGAGGAAACAGACCCATAAAGTCAAATCCCCAACAATCAAAAGGTTCAATAACAAAAGAATTTTTCATAGGCATTTCATTACGTCTAGAAATATTACCAACTCTTTGACATTCATCACAAGATAAAATAAATTTACGTGAATCTTTAAAGAGATTAGGCCAATAGAAACCTGATTGTAGAATCTTCTGTGTCGTTCTATCTCCGCCATGATGTTCTCCATAAGCACTACCATGTCACTTTCTCAATATTTTCACGTTGTTCATGATCTGGAACACATCTTCTCATAATACCATCTACTCCTTATTTATATAAGTGTGGGTCATCCCAAAAATAATGCCTCAAATCATAAAAGAATTTTCTTCTTTGTTGAGCTGTAAATATTGGAGGAAAATACTTGGAAACAATAAAGTTAGCGTAATCAGCATACCATGTACTACCTGGGAGTTTACCTTTATCGCAGCCAACTGTTCATTTGGAAAACTATCATTAACAGGAATAGGGTCATAAGCAATGTTTTCCAATCTAGACAAGTTATCAGCAATAGGATTTTCAGCACCCTTCCTATCCACAATATGCAAATCAAACTCTTGTAAAAGCAGCACCCATCTAATAAGCCTAGGCTTAGCATCTTTCTTTTCCATAAGGTATCATTTGAATCAACAATATAAGGTCTAAACTTATCACAAGCAAAAACTACAACTAAGAACTCTTTTTCAGTAGTAGCATAATTCTATTGAGCAGTATCAAGAGTGTTACTAGCATAATGAGTAACATTCAATTTCTTATCTACTCGCTGTCCAAGAACAACACCTACAACAAAATCACTAGCATCATAATTTCAAAGGATAAATTCCAATCAGGTGTTTGAACAATAGGAGCAGTAGTTAAAGCCTTCTTTAAAGTTTCAAAAGCTTCCTTGCAATCATCATAAAAAACAAAAGGTACCTATTTTTGAAGAAGATTAGTAAGAGGCTTTGATATTTTAGAGAAATCTTTAGTTAACCTCCTATAAAAACTAGCATGACTAAGAACACTACGAATACCTTTAACATCCCTGGGACAGGGCATTTCTCTATTGCTTCCACTTTAGCTTTGTCAACTTCAATACCTCTTTCAGAAATTTTATGTCCAAGAACAATTCCTTCATTCACCATAAAGTGGCATTTCTCCCAATTAAGAACAAGATTAGTTTCCTCACATCTCTGCAAAACTTTATCAAGGTTGGCCAAGTAGTTATCAAAAGAAGTTCCATAGACGGAGAAATCATCCATGAATACTTCCACAATTTCTTCACAAAACCATGAAAAATAGCAGACATGCATCTTTGAAACGTAGCAGGAGCATTACACAAACCAAAAGGCATACGTCTATAAGCATAAGTACCATAAGGATAGGTAAAGGTTGTTTTCTCTTGATCTTGCTTCCTAGCATCACTTTGAGAAAACCCAGAATAACCATCAAGAAAGCAAAAATGAGTTTTCTTAGAAAACCTTTCTACCATTTTATCAATAAAAGGCAAAGGATAATGATATTTCTTAGTAACCTTGTTTACTTCCCTAAAATCAATGCACATTCTATAACCAACTACTACTCTTTGAGGAATAAGCTCATTATTTTCATTAGGCACAACAGTCATTCCTCCCTTCTTAGGGACATAATGCACATGGCTCACCGATCTACTATCAGCAATAGGAAAAGTAATACCAACATCAAGGAGTTTTAATACCTCATTTCTTACCACTTCCTTCATCTTAGGAATTAAATGGCGTTGATGTTCAACTACTGCTTTGCATCAGGTTCAATATTAATAAATGCTGACATATAGAGGGAGAAATCCCTTTCAAATCATCAAGAGTATATCCAATAGCTCCACGGTGTTTCTTCAATATTCCCAATAATCTTTCCTCTTCTTCACCTGAAAGTTTAGAACTAATAATAGCAGGATATATTTTCTTATCATCAATATAAGCATATTTAAGATCATCATGTAAAAGTTATAAATCAAAAACATTATCCTCATTGGGTGGTAATGTGGTACCCAAGTCTTCCACAAGTAAATTATGTTTCAGTATCACCGGTTGACGAAGAAGAATATCGTCAATCTCATTTCTCTCTTCCATAAAGACCTCACTTTCATGGTCCTCCATATATTGCTGCAAAGCATTGTTAGGAACAAGAGAAATAGAGGCATGTGTTGCTTGCAGAGTTGAAGAGGGAGTGGTTGCTTCTTGATGGCTTTGAATCCCCGACAAGGCACCAGAAATTCTTTGATCCAAACGTTGATGGTGCGTTGGGAACCGCAAGAGGAGGGTGTGATGAGTGCAGCGGTAAGAATTTCCCTCAGTTAAGAACCAAGGTTATCAATCCAGTAGGAGAAAGAGGATCTTCGGAAGGTTGATGCCACTGATGGTGGTGATGGCGCCTTACAGCGTGTCAGCAACAACGTGGAACCTTCACACAACACAACCAAAATACTTTGTCCCAACGGTACAGTGAGGTTGCCAATCTCACCGGTCTTGCTGAAAACAAAGATTAAACGTATAGTGTGGAAAATAGTGTATGCTTGCAGTAAATAAAGAAAGCAGGGAATTGTAGTGGTTTGTTTAACAGTGTAGGAAAATGGATTGGGGTTCAGAGGTTCACTAGTGGTGTCTCTCCATAAAAGATAGCATGTTGGGTGAAAAAATTACTGCTAGGCAATTGACAAATAGAGGTTGCACCGTAGTGCACATTCATGATATGATGACTACTATGATATTTAGTGTGGGCATTACAACAATATACATAGACCGTAATTGAACTGCATCTATGACTAATAATCCACCCTCAGGTTATCATCCGAACCCCCTTAGGTATTAAGTTGCAAGCAACAGATAATCGCATTAAGCAATGTGTGTAATGTAAGCAATGATTGTGCACGCGGGCACTCACACCGCTGTTTCCTCCCTAGTGGCAACAGCACATCCTCCCCCGTCACGTTTATGTCACTCGAGCACAGGCGAAAAGGAGGCATGAACCCAACTATCAAGCATAAATACTCCCTCCCGGAGTCACTAGCAACTACTTGGCCAGAGCAACCACTAGCAACGGAAAGCATGCAAGATCACAAATAACATTTGGAATAAAGACTATAATCAACTTGGCATAAGTTCAATATTCATCGGATCCTAGCAAACATAGCACATAGAATTACATAAGAACAATCTCGATCATGTTAGACAGCTCACAAGATCTAAACATTGAGGCATAGGAGGAGAAGACAACCATCTAGCTACTGTTATGGAACCGTAGTCCAAGGATGAACTACTCATGCATCACTCCAGAGCCAGGCATGGTGATGAAGAGGCCTCCGGTGATGATCTCCTCTCCGACAGGGTGCCGGGAGTCAGCTTCAGAACCCCCTGTTCTAGGGTTGACGACGAAAGCGGCTACGGAACTTTTCGGGGATTTTTTATCAGGTGCCTAGGGTTTTCCTTCGGAGGGGAATAAATAGGCGAAAGGGCAAAGGCGGTGGAGCCCTGGGGGCCCCACACCACCCCCGGCGCGGCCAAGTGGGCACGCCACCCTATGGTGTGGGCCCCCCTGAGGCCCCCCCTCCGGGTCTCTTCGGGACTCCGCGGAACCTTCGGGACTTCTAAGACTTCCGGGCTTCGAATTTTCCAATTTTGAGAATATTCCCAGAACAACTTTTCTGAAACTAAAAACAGCAGAAAACAGGGAACTGGCTCTGTGGCATCTTGTCAATAGGTTAGTCCAGGAAATCGATAAAAATGACATAAAGAAGGGAGACAACATGTAGCAATTGGCATACTATCATCATGGAACATCAGAAATTATTGATATGTTGGAGACGTATCAAGCATCCCCAAGCTTAGTTCCTACTCGTCCTCGAGTAGGTAAAGGATAAACAAAATAATTTCCGGGGTGACATGCTACATAGAACTTTAACACGAACATGATAAATAGAACTTAAATAATAAAGCATAGCAATCACTTTGCATCATGAGACGAGCACCAGGGGGCCCACACCAAGTTGACGGGCACCAAGGGGCCCACACCATCGGGTGGCAGCCCCCTTGGCCGTGCCAGGGGGTGGTGTGGGCCCCCCAGGGCTCCACCGCCTTTGCCCTTTCACCTATTTATTCCCCTTGGATGGAAAACCCTAGATACCTGATAAAAAATCCCCGAAAAGTTCCGCAGCCGCTGTCGTCGTCAACCCTAGATCAGGGGGGTTCTGAAGCTGTCTCCGGCACCCTTCCGGAGAGGAGATCATCACCAGAGGCCTCTTCATCACCATGCCTGCCTCGGGAGAGATGCGTGAGTAGTTCATCCTTGGACTACCGGTCCATAGCAATAGCTAGATGGTTGTCTTCTCCTCCTATGCATCAATATTTAGATCTCGTGACTGCCTAACATGATCGACATTGTTCTTATGTAATTCTATGTGCTGTGTTTGCTGGAATCTGATGAATATTGAACTTATGCCAAGTTGATTATAGTCTTTTATTGCATATGTTATTGGTGATCTTGCATGCTTTCCGTTGCTAGTGGTTGCTCTGGCCAAGTAGTTGCTAGTGACTCTAAGAGGGAGTATTTATGCTCGATAGTGGGTTCATGCCTCCTTTTCCCCTGTGCTCGAGTGACAGAAACATGACGGGGGAGGATGTGTTGTTGCCACTAGGGAGAAAACATCGTTGTGAGTGCACGGGTGCACAATCATTGCTTACATTACACACATTGCTTTATACGATTATCTATTGCTTGCAACTTAATACCTAAGGGGGGTCGGATGATAACCTGAGATTGGATTATTAGTCATAGATGTAGTTGGATTACGGTCTATGTATATTGTTGTAATGCCCGCACTAAATATCATAATAGTCATCATGTCATGAGTGTGGACTATGGTGCAACCTTTATTTGTTAATTGCCTAGCTGTAATTTGTTCACCCAACATGCTATCTTTTATGGAGAGACACCACTGGTGAACCTATGAACCACGGTCCATTTTCCTACACTGTTAAACAAACAACTACAATTTCCTGCTTTCTTTACTTACTGCAAGCATACACTATTTTCCATACTATACGTCTAATCTTTGTTTTCAGCAAGACCGGTGAGATTGACAACCTCACTGTACTGTGGGGACAAAGTATTTTGGCTATGTTGTGTGCAGGTTCCGTGTTGTTGCGGGCACCGGTGAGCCATCACCACCGTCAGTGGCATCAACCTTCCGAAGATCCTCTTTCTCCTACTGGATTGATAACCTTGGTTCTTAACTGAGGGAAATTCTTACCGCTGCACTCATCACACCCTCCTCTTGGGTTTCCCAACACACAGGAATTTCTGTCGCCATTGCTAGCATCAAGGAATTTCTGGCGCCGTTGCCGGGGAGAAAGAAGTATTCTGGCAAGGGGAGTCTCTCACTCTCAACCTCTTTATTTTGTTTATTGTCTTGTTTTAATTTTTGTCTTGTTTTGCTTCTTTATGTCAAAAACACAAAAAATAGTTTACTTCATAGCTGTTATTTATTTGCTTCCTTTTATGTCTAGTTTTGTTCCGGTCAGTATGTCACCAAAAGAAACAATCTTCACTTTGAAGCAAGGGAGTGAGGAGAGTTTCAAGGAAGCTTGGTCTAGGATTTTTTATTATTATAGTAAAACTGAACCCATGATGACCCTGAATTTATTTCTTAGTAGTTTTTACTTTGGTCTTGTTCTTTGCTATAGATATGCTTTAGAGTCTGCAGTAGGAGGAGACTTCCTGCGTTGTGATGGGGATCAAGCTCTTAAGGCCATTAAAAAGTTGATTGCAACTTCTAGATCAACTAGTAAATTTGATTCATCCCTTGTGAGCTTTCACGCTAGATTAAATACTCTTGAGAAAAATATATCCTGTTTAAAAGAAGCCTATAACCAGATTCGTGCTTATTATGATTATGTGCCAATAAACTTTGAATCTTCAATGTGGATCCCTACAGTAAAAGTTTTTATGAATGGTGAAACTTTTCATGCTCATTGCGACATTATGACTGAATTTTGTCTTATGCCTAAAAATATTTACAAGTCTTTGAATCTTTGGAAACTTTCTGAAGGGGGAGAAGAAATACCTCTTATCAATAATACAGCTGTTTTGCCCATTGGGATAGCTGAGGGGGTGTTTACAAAATTCATGGGAAGAACAGTATCCACTGATTATCTTGTTACTTAATGTGTAGGAGAAGGACGAATTATACTTGGAAGGTCCTTGCTGAAACTCTTGGGGGCAGTAATAGATGTGGGGAAGGTACATTAAATTTTGCCTTCACACCAGGTTGTGGCCACATATTCCCCAAACCAAAGAAGAAGGGTAAGACTAGTAAAAGGAGATTTGTTGGTATTGATTTGAATGCTTCACTTGAAAATACTTGAGTTGCTTTCTATGCCTAGCTGAGAGGCGTTAAAGAAAAGCGCTATCGGGAGACAACCCGTTTTATTTCCCCGTTTTCAACATGTTTTCCTTCGTTTTCTTTTGTTTTCTTTGCACCTGGGTGTTGTCTATTTACTTAGAAACCCCGATGTATCTTTTTTTTTGTGTCTTTGTTGAGCCAAGTAAAGCCTCTAGTGGAAAGTTGAGGCTATATTTCGGATTTCTGCGCAGGAAACAAATTTCTGTTGTCCACTGTTAATTTCATATAAAATCACAGAAAATTCAAAATGACCTGTGTTTTTTTATGCGTAATCCTGGGCTATATACGCAAATTTTCTTAGTTGACCACTTTTTTATTTGAGCAACAGAAGATTTTTGAAAAAAAATCATCTTTACCTGCTGTCCTGTTTTGACAGATTTCTGCCAATAATTGCATTTGCATCTTAATCTCGTTCTTTTGGTGTTATTTTGAGAAAAATTGTTTTAAAAGAACTTGTGACAGTATCTAATGTATTTATAGTGTTAGTATTGTCTTGAAACTGAACCATGTGAATTTATTATTTCGATTGCACTAACGTTGCTAATGAAGATTGTGAGATGTTTGGTGTGAAGGAAGTTTTCAAGGGTCACGAGAAGAGGATGATATGACGTGATCAAGAAGAGTGAAGAGCGTAAGCCTGGGGATGCCCAGGAGGTACATCCCAGCAAATTCCAAGAAGACTCAAGCGTATAAGCTTGGGGATGCCCAAGGCATCCCCTTCTTCATCGACAAATTATCAGGTCACTTCTAGTGAAACTATATTTTTATTCGGTCACATCTTATATGCTTCACTTGGAGCGTCTTTTATTTTTTCTTTCAGTTTGTTTTTATTTTTTCAATAAGCTTGGTTGGACCCCAGCATTCTTTTATTCGAGAGTGACACGCTCCGCTTTTTCATGGGAATACTATGTATTCTTAATCTTTGTCTGGCTGCTGCATTTATCTAGCTCTTGTTTTGCATGCATCTCTTATTAGACCTGTTAGTTTTAGTAGTGTTATGTGAGTACTCTCATGTTTGCTTTTTGTAGCATTTGGAGAGTTTTTGTTTAAACATATCTTGTATGGTGCTTGTTGGGAGAAGAAACTGCTGCTTGGAGTAGAATTTTTAATGGTGCAAGTAGAAGCTTGTATAGACTGTGGCTAGAACTTTTTCATATCATGCTAGATGTTATTTTAGTTTTAGAGCCGTGTGGTTATTGAGTAGCATGATTAGCCTTAAATAGCCGAGGGTGTATAATGTGCCATCGAAATATTCATGAGTTGTTCTTGTCATACTGAAGCATAAATTTATGGTATTCTCTTTCGAATGTTTTATTTGGTTGACTTGGCGCATGCTCACACCATGTTTATGACTATGAACCAGTCACTAATAGCCTCTATGATCATTTAGTTTTTGAACTTGTGATACCGCTTATGCTTTAATTAATGAAGTTTATGTCTCTATGCATGATTATGGCTCTTATGCTCTCTTGATTTGTCGCTCCCAGTCTTTTGCTAGCCTCCACATGTACTGAGTATAAGCTCTACTCGTGCATCCAACTCACTAATACCAAGCTTTACCATTGCGTCCACCATACCTACCTACATGTGGTATTTAACTGCCACTCCAAGTAAATTGCTCGTGTGTTACCTTTAAAACCTTCAACATAACTCCTGCTTTGTGTTCCTGTTTTTGGTCATGCGGACATAAATAGAGAATCTTTATCTCACCTGTTGATTGGATTTCACACCCTGGACTAGTGGCTTCATTTGCTTATCCAAATGATAGAAGAGCTGGCAGCGGGGTGCCCAGCCCCAAATTAATACACACAAAATCTCTTCACTATTTTTCCTCTGATTTATCAGTCAAAGCATAATTGTGTAAACAAAAGAGAAAGAGGGATGAACTTCTACCCAGATGCGTCCTCCATATGGGAGCCGCTCTTGTGAATCCAGTTGGCTTGTGACGTACTGTATTATCTGTTTACCATTTGTTGACATTAGCATACATCTCCTAAAATATAGACACTCCTCCATGGTATGTGATTGTTGGCAGGCACCCGAGGATTCAGTTAGCCATGGTTTGTGAAAGATGGATGGGAGGAGTGTCAAACTTTTAGTACCTCTGTTTAATAAAATAAAAAGCTCTAGATCCCCGCTTCCCTCTGCGAAGGGCCTTTCTTTTACTTTTATGTTGAGGCACAGTTGAGAGAGAATTTTTGCCATTCTGGGTTTTATGCGCATTTGTCCCAGAAACATTATTAATTGATTCATGATGTGTTATTACTTGTTCTCAAATTATTTGTTCTAGTCTTCCTGATGAACTTTGAAGGTGTCCTGGCATTTATGTTTTGCCCCACTCTTAAGGACTCACCATGCCTGCCTCCGGAGTGACACGTGAGTATTTCATCCTTGTACTACGGGTCCATAACAGTAGCTAGATGGTTGTCTTCTCCTCCTATGCCTCAATGTTTCGATCTCGTGAGCTGCCTAACATGATTGAGATTGTTCTTATGTAATTCTATGTGTTGTGTTTGCTAGGAACCGATAAATATTAAACTTATGCCAAGTTGATTATAGTCTTTTATTGTATATGTTATTTGTGATCTTGCATGCTTCCCGTTGCTAGTGGTTTCTCTGGCCATGTAGTTGCTAGTGACTCCAAGAGGGAGTATTTAAGCTCGACAGTGGGTTCATGACTCCTTTTCGCCTGTGCTCAAGTGACAGAAACGTGACGAGGGAGGATGTGTTGTTGCCACTAGGGAGAAAACAGCAGTGTGAGTGCCCACGTGCACAATCATTGCTTACATTACACACATTGCTTAATGCGATTATTTGTTGCTTGCAACTTAATACCTAAGGGGGTTCGGATAATAACCTGAGGGTGGATTATTAGTCATAGATGAAGTTGGATTACGGTCAATGTATATTGTTGTAATGCCTGCACTAAATATCATAGTAGTCATCATGCCATGAATGTGCACTACGGTGCAACCTTTATCTGTCAATTCCCTAGCTGTAATTTGCTCACTCAGCATGCTATCTTTTATGGAGAGACACCACTAGTGAACCTATGAACCCCGGTCCATTTTCCTACACTGTTAAACAAACCACTACAATTTCCTGATTTCTTTACTTACTACAAGCATACACTATTTTCCACACTATACGTCTAATCTTTGTTTTTAGCAAGACCGGTGAGATTGACAACCTCACTGTACCGTTGGGACAAAGTATTTTGGTTGTGTTGTGTGCAGGTTTCGCGTTGTTGCTAACACTAGTGAGTCATCACCACCGTCAGTGGCATCAACCTTCTGAAGATCCTCTTTCTCCTACTGGATTGATAACCTTGGTTCTTAACTGAGGGAAATTCTCACCGCTGCACTCATCACACCCTCCTCTTGGGGTTCCCAACACACAGGAATTTCTGCAAGGAATTTCTGTCGCCATTGCTAGCATCAATCCACATTGAAGATTCAAAGTTTATTGGCACATAATCATAATAAGCTGAATCTGGTTATGGACTTCTTTTAAACAGGATATATTTGTCTCAAGAGTATTTAATCTAGCCTGAAATCCCACAAGGGATGAATCAAATTTACTAGTTGAGCTAGAAGTTGCAGTCAACTTTTTAATGGCATTAAGAGCTTGATCCCCATCACAACGCATGGAGTCTCCTCCGACTGCAGATTCTAAAGCATATCTATAGCAAAGAAAAAGACCAAAGTAAAATCTACTAAGAAATTAATTCAGGGTCATCACGGGTTCAGTTTTACTATAAGAATAAAAAATCCTAGACCAAGCTTCCTTGAAACTCTCCTCACTCCCTTGCTTGAAAGTGAAGATTGTATCTTCCGGTGACATAGTTAGAGGAACAAAACTAGACATAAAAGCAAGAAATAAAAAATCACAGCTATGAAGTAAACTAATTTTTTTGTGTTTTTGATATAAAGAAGCAAAACAAGACAAAAAAATAAAAACAAGACAATCAACAAAATAAAGAGGCTGAGAGTGAGAGACTCCCTTTCTAGAAGACTTCTTTCTCCCCGGCAACGGCGCCAGAAGTTCTTGTTGCTTGTAGAGTTGACGAGGGAGTGGTTGCTTCTTGATGGCTTTGAATCCCCGGCAAGGCGCCAGAAATTCTTTGATGAAAACATTGATGGTGCGTTGGGAACCCCAAGAGGAGGGTGTGATGAGTGCAGCGGTAAGAATTTCCTTCAGTTAAGAACCAAGGTTATCAATCCAGTAGGAGAAAGAGGATCTTCGGAAGGTTGATGCCACTGACGGTGGTGATGGCGCCTCACCGGTGTCAGCAACAACGTGGAACCTGCACACAACACAACCAAACTACTTTGTCCCAACGGTACAGTGAGGTTGTCAATCTCACCGCTCTTGCTGAAAACAAAGATTAGACGTATAGTATGGAAAATATTGTATGCTTGCAATAAATAAAGAAAGCAGGGAATTGTAGTGGTTCGTTTAACATTGTAGGAAAATGGATTGGGGTTCAGAGGTTCACTAGTGGTGTCTCTCCATAAAAGATAGCATGCTGGGTGAACAAATTACAGCTAGGCAATTGACAAATAGAGGTTGCACCGTAGTGCACATTCATGACATGATGACTACTATGATATTTAGTGTGGGCATGACAACAATATACATAGACCGTAATCCAACTGCATCTCTGACTAATAATCCATCCTCAGGTTATCATCCGAACCCCCTTAGGTATTAAGTTGCAAGCAACAGATAATCACATTAAGCAATGTGTGTAATGTAAGCAATGATTGTGCACGCGGGCACTCACACTGTTGTTTTCTCCCTAGTGGCAACAACACATCCTCCCCCATCACGTTTCGGTCACTCGAGCACAGGCGAAAAGGAGGCATGAACCCAACTATCGAGCATAAATACCCCCTCATGGAGTCACTAGCAACTATTTGGCCAGAGCAACCACTAGCAACGGAATTCATGCAAGATCACAAATAACATATGCAATAAAGACTATAATCAACTTGGCATAAGTTTAATATTCATCAGATCCCAGCAAACACAACACATAGAATTACATAAGAACAATCTCGATCATGTTAGGCAGCTCACGAGATCTAAACATTGAGGCATAGGAGGAGAAGACAAACATCTAGCTACTGCTATGGACCCGTAGTCCAAGGATGAACTAATCATGCATCACTCCGGAGGCAGGCATGGTGATGAAGAGGCCTCCGGTGATGATCTCCTCTCCGGAAGAGTGCCGGGAGACAGCTTCAGAACCCCCCTGATCTAGGGTTGACGACGACGGCGGCTGCGGAACTTTTTGGGGATTTTTGATCAGGTGCCTAGGGTTTTCCTTCGGAGGGGAATAAATAGGCGAAAGGGCAAAGGCGGTGGAGCCCTGGGGGACCCACACCACCCCCCGGCACGGCCAAGGGGGGCGCATTACCCTATGGTGTGGGTCCCCTGGCCCCCCCCCCCTCCGGGTCTCTTTGGGACTCTGTGGAACCTTAGGGAATTCTTAGACTTCCGGGCTTCGAATTTTCCAATTCCGAGAATGTTTCCAGAACAGTTTTTCTGAAACTAAAAACAGCAGAAAACAGGGAACTGGCTCTGTGGCATCTTGTCAATAGGTTAGCCCATAAAATCCATAAAAATGATATAAAGAAGGGAGAAAACATGTGGCATTTGGCATAATATCATCATGGAACATCAGAAATTATAGATACGTTGGAGACATATCAGCAAGCTGTTCAACTGTAAAATTTTCATTAGGCAATTCAGATTCATAAGGAGCTCTAGCAAATTTGGAGAAATTAAAGTCATAAGATTTTCCATCAAATTTAGTCAATATCCTCTCCTTCCTACAATCTATAATAGCACCACAAGTGTTCAAGAAAGGTCTACCAAAAATAATAAGACAAGTTTTACTAGCAGCCTTAGCCAGCACTAGAAAATCATTAGGATATTTAGTTTTACCACATAAAACTTCCACATCTCTAGCAATCCAATCGAAAAGATAGTTTCTATAATAGCAAGATGAATAACCACATCAATACTCTCAAGAGCACAAGAACCAATTTCATGCATAATTTCTTTATAAAGCTCATAAGGAATAGCACTAGAACTTGCACCAATGTCATAAAAACCATAATAGCAATGATCACTAATCTTAACAGAAAGCACAAGAACACTAGTTTTCTTAGGTCTATTTGGATGTGAGATAATATTAGAAGCATCCTCACAAAATACAATATGTTCATCCTCTACATTTCCACAAACAAGGTCTTTCACTATTGCTACTGCAGGTTCAACAATTTTTTGTTCATCAGGTTCAATAGATTTCTTTATACTTTTGTTAACCACACTAGCTACAATAGAGTGTTCTTTTACCTTAGCGGGGAAAAGGCATTTTCTCAATATAAGGCTCAGGCACAGCAGGATTAACAACATGCACTTCTATATTTCTAACAGGAACAATATCTTTATAAGGTGCATGGTACTTGCTCAATTCCTTTTTAGGAATATCAAGATAGGAGGCAAAGGTTTTAAGACAATTTGCAAAGATTTGAGAATCAAGACCACAAACAGCACTAACATTATAGAAATCATCAGTTCCCATAAAAGATTTAATGCATTCATAATCGTAGTATATACCTAACTTTCTACCTTTGTCATTCTCCCATCCTTCAGTATTTTCTTGAATACGGTCAAGAAGATCCCATTTAGCTTCTTCCTTCATACGTGTGAATCATCCAGAACAAGAAGCATCCATAAATCCTTATCATGAAGAGAAAGCCTTGCATAAAAAATATTGATAACAATATTACTCGGGAGCTCATGAACGGGGCATTTAAGCATTAATAACTTCATTATCCCCCAAGCTTGGGAAATACTCTCTCCATCATGAGGCCAGAAATTATATATTTGATTTTGGTCTTTATGAATCTCACTGGGAGGATAAAATTTAGAATAAAAGAGAGGTACAATTTCCTCCCATCCAATAGATTCACCATTCTTTAGCAATTTATGATTTAGATCGGATTCCCCTTAGCATGGTTGTGATTCAGAACCTGTTTGATGAAGGTAATGGTGGATCTTGGTCCTGCCCCACCATCATACTTTCAGCTACTATTCTTGGTTATATTGCTGGAGATGAGGATCCCCTGCCCCCAGATGGTGCTAACCCACATCCAGTACCCATGGTAGTAGATGATTTTTCCATCTGGGATGCTGATCATGAGGGCATTATTAACCTGAACAATGCTGTACCAAACCATGAGAATGTTGCACCTGTTCCTGGACATGTTGCACCTGCAGCTGAAGGAGAACTTGTCATTATCACCCCTCCACAGAGCCCACAGGCACCCGCACCCAACAACCTTTCTCCTCCTGCCAACAATGACCCACCAGCTAATGAGTATGTCATGAATGTTGAGGAACATCCCCAGGAGAATTAGAATCAGATGGATATTGAATAGGCTGATTTAGATGCTCCCATTATGCATGTACTTCCTGTTCACCAATGTGACAACACCAATATCATAAATGTGGATGAAGATGGTCCCAGCTCCTCTGCCACTTGCACCTCCAGGAACCTACAAAAAAAGAAAGGCAAGGGACCAATATCCACCACACAGGTCAGAAGAAGCAACAGATTAGCTATTCTCCATGGAGGATACAAAGATGGCATTATTCCAGAAGGGGCTTCTGATAGTACCGAACAACACTCAGCTACTCATGTTGCTCAAGTCATTGATGACCAAGCTCCCCCACCACCACACCTCAGCAATGACAACATCAGGGCCTTGGGGTTGGTACATGCCAGATGAATCCGAGGGATTTATCTGATGATGCTCTAGACTATGATAGTACCAATGATGGTGTGGAATAGAAGTAATCTTATTTATGTAATAATTATAGCCATCATACTATCTTATGGATATTTATTTTGCTCTTGGTTGTGGACTATTTGGCTTACCACTTGCCTATTCAGAACAAGTACTATCTGTAATATATTGGCACTTCTATTTGCTATCTGGAATTTCATCACACATTTTATCTTGTTGAGGATACATATTTGGATGTCATTTATACTCACTCATGGTATTGCCTATTCATCATGTACTTATCTCATGTCTACTATTGAGAGTTTACACCAGTACTATTATGTAATACTGGGACTATATCTATTCACTTTGTTTTTATGGATAGAAACTGGATAATTTTAGACTGGAATTTGAGAGGCATTAACTCACAGACTAGGTGGGATGATATCAGGAAAAAAATTGATGCCTCCAATTGCAATGTGATATGTTTCCAAGAAACTAAGAGATAGCTATTTGATTTGGCCTACATCAAACAATTCTGTCCTAAAAGATTTAATCAGTATTCTTTTTTCCCTCCAATGGTAGCTCAGGGGGTATTATCACTATTTGGAATGGAAATCTCTTCCATGGAAATACTATCAGTGCTAACAAATTCCATATTACTGTTGAGTTGACCTACAAATTTAGTGCTCATTCATGGTATATCACTAATATCTATGGACCTGCACATCATGAAGACAAACAAGATTTCTTTGGTTTGCTTTACAGTATTGACAAAACCTTTATGAACAATTGTATCATTCTTCGAGATTTCAATCTCATCAGGGGAAATCACAACAGAAATAGAGGGGAAGGTGATATTCAACACATGCTGATGTTCAACTCCATTATTTCTTATTTAGATCTTGAAGAGATCCCTATTAAAGGACCAGATGGATTCAATGGTGCATTCATGAAAAAGTGTTGGCCCATTATAAAAGAATAGTTCTACAAGCTATGCCTGGATTTTCACAATGGTTTACTTGATTTGAGCAGTATCAACACTGCATTCATTGCCCTTATTCCAAAATGCCATGACCTAGAGAGTGTTAATGATTATAGACCCATTTCCCTGGTCAGTACACCACTCAAAATCATCACAAAGATTCTTGCCAATAGACTACAAGATATTATTATCCCTATCATTCAAAAAAATCAATATGGATTTATCAGAAAGAGAACTATCCAAGACTGTCTTGCATGGGCATTTTAATACACTCATGTGTGCCACAAATCAAAGAAGGAAACCATTATTGTCAAGATTGATTTTTAAAAAGCATTTGACAAAGTTGAATACTCTACCATCATTCACATGCTTACTGGATTGGGCTTTGGAAATAAATGGATTGGTTGGATTAACAACATATTACACTCTGCTTCTACTTATATATTACTTAATGGGGTCCCAGGCAAGACTATTCACTGTAAAAGGGGTGTTAGACAAGGAGACCCGCTGTCCCCACTATTATTTGTAGCAGCCTCTGAACTTCTACAATATGTAGTTAATAATGCCTGGCATGAAGTATTTCTATCTTCCCCTCTGGATAACAACTATAATATGGATTATCCTATCATTCAATATGTTGATGATACATTGATTATGATGGCAGCTGATGCCACCCAGCTACTACATCTCAAAAGTCTCCTGGATAAATTTTCCACCTACTGGACTCAAGGTGAATTATCACAAAACATCTATAGCCCCTATGAATATCTCCAATGAACAATGTACCATGCTTGCTAATACTATTGGATGCAAGACTGAAACCATGCCATTTACATATCTTGGACTGCCTATTGGTACTACTAAACCCGGAATTGATGACTTTATTGGCATTATTGAGAGAAGATTGATTGGTATTGCTGACACCCTATCATATGATGCTATACCAAATTTTGCATTATGTACACTGAAAATGCCTATTGGAATCATTGAACACATTGAGAAATCTTCCAGAGGATTTTTATGGGCTGGCAAAGATATTGAAAAAAGGGGTAAATGTCTTGTCAAATGGGACAGTGTATGTAAATCAAAGAAGGCTGGTGGATTGGGTGTCCTTGATCTCAGAACCCATAATAATGCACTACTGATGAAATACCTATACAAATTCATGAATAGACATGATATCCCATGGGTCAATCTAATCTGGCAAGCACACTACCATGATGGCAAATTACCACAACACTATGGACCATGTGGATCATTTTGGTGGAAAGACTGTCATTCTCTTCTGGATAAATTTATGGATCACATCAAATGCAAACCTGGATCTGGGGACTCTATTGGACTATGGAGGGGATCATGGGAAGATACTACATTTGTCAGGCAATTCCCTCAGCTTTGTTCCTATGCTAGACAAGACAATATCTGATTGAAAGCTGCTATTGAGTACAACAGTAATGGTGACATCTATGATTTATTTCATACACCTTTATCTGATATTTCCATGCAACAATACAACACCTTAAAAGATAAACTACTCACTCCAGGTAGCAATCATGAGAAAGACAGGTGGTATGTACTAGGTACCAATACCACTTACAGAAACAGCAAAACTTACAAAATTCTCAGGCCTTTACCCACGGCTACTAAGCCCTTCTTATGGATATGGAGATCATATACCTTACCCAAGCATAAATTCTTCTTCTGGCTTCTTCTACATGATAGATTGAACACCAGAGACCTACTCAGCAGGAAACAATTCCAGATACCAACAAAGTCATGTGTACTATGTGATGATGATCATGATGAAGACCTTCACCATTTATTTTTCGGATGCCCATTTAGTAAAAATTTCTGGGAACACATTGGATTCCGATGGGAGGACACTCATGACTATATGGAATTAATGCAATTGGGAAGAATAAAATACAAAATTATTTACTTCAAGGAAATTCTCATCATTGGCTCATGGACCATTTGGAACCACAGAAACAAAATCATCTTTGATGGGATCCAAAAAGATATTACACTATGTATTAATTTTTTTAAGGAAAACTTCTCTCTAGCTAGACACAAAGCGAAACCATCTTGGGGATTCCCTCGTGGTTCATCCAAGCAAATTCCAAGAAGACTCAAGCGTCTAAGCTTGGGGATGCCCAAGGCATCCCTTCTTCATCAGCAACTGATGGCTCCCAAGTGCAGGAGATCAATCGTAGTCTTCGATGGGAAGTATTACCCAAATTTGTAGTTCGACTCAGTGGGAACACAAGAATACCGGTGAGACTTTAGTAATTGGGACGTCACTCCCAACCACACCTGTGTATCAACAAACTTGCAGCGAGAGTGGTGAGTGTAATAATGCAGTGAAAGTAAACAAACAGAGAGTAAATGGAGAGCAAGTGTTTTCCCAGTTTTCACCGGAAAAGAGTGAAAGTAAACCAGAGACTAAAACGCAGGCATGAGGTGACAGCGGGGTGTTGCACGGATAAGATTGATCATGTAATAATGTTTTGCTAGCAGCGGGGCCTTTCTCTATCTCAGTTTTATGTAGGTGTGTGTTCCGTAAATTATTGTGCGTACTAACCAAGAGAATTTGCACAAAACCTATTGTCCTACCTGCCCATTTGGAACTATAGGTAATTAAGGTCTACCCTTTCGAATAGCCCGGACCAGCGCATTAACACTCCATGAACACACATAATCCTTAAACTAGAACATATCCCCCTTGTTTTCCCTAGCTGTCACTTTAGGGTTCGCAGGTTCAACATAATAGCAGGTAATACACATTGCAGATAGATACCAAACTCAAATATATGATGTAGCAATGTAAGTTCAGTACTGAAATCATGCCACTTGGGCCCTAGTAACAAGCATTAAGCCTAGCAATAGTGCATCAACATAAGACATAAGAATTCTCAAGACAAACCCCTAGATCCCGCATACCGGGTAGCAATTACATGATCAATCTCATCCAAAACCCCTCACACCTCACATGCCTACAACAACTACTCACACATGGAGGGGGTGATGGAGCTCATGGTTGATGGAGATGATGGTGGTGATGATGATGGTGACGAAGCCCCTCAAATTCCACCTCCGGGGGTGAAATCCCGGATCAATCTGACTCCAAAATCGAAGATCGTGGTGGCGGCGGCGCTCCGTTTTGCGAACAGCCCTCCTCTTCGACACCCGTCAGTTTCTCGTATATATGGAGGGGTACGTCGAAGACCTAGCAGGAGTGGGCCATCTGGGCCCAAAAGGGGTGACCCCACGCGGCCAAGGAATCTGGCCGCGTGTGGGGCCCCCTTTTGGCCCTCGGGTGGCCCCCCGGCCCCATCTGGTGCTCATTCCCCTTCTTTTCCATAAAAAGTTACGTGGTTTTCGTCCCGTGTGAAAAGTCCTGCGAAAATAGACGGAAAGAAGAATTTTGCTAAAAACAGCGTCAGATTCTGCAGATTTATTCAATTATGGGGGGACTCCGGAGAGAAATACGATGCAAAGTGCTTGGAAAAGTAGATGCATTTTGGGTGCATCAGCAACTTATCAGGTCACTTCTAGTGAAACTATATTTTTATTCGGGCATATCATATGGACTTTACTTGGAGCGTCTATTTGTTTTTGTTTTGTTTTCTTTTATTTTCCTTGCAGCAATAAACTTAGTTGGAACCCAGCATTCTTGTGTGAGAGAGAGACACACTCCGCTTTTTCGTATGAATACTCGTATTCCTCTTTTATCACAATCGTATTCTTTGTTTTTCTTCTAGCTGCTGCAAATCCTTTTAGCTCCTATTTTTCATGCATCCCTTATTCAGAGCTGTTAGTTCTTCTAGAGTAGTAGTACGCTCTTGTTTCATTGATATATTATTTGGAGAGTTTTTGTTTAAATAAAATGATTGGTGTTGGAAAGCAATAAAATATTTCATGCTTATAACAGTGCAAAATGAAGCTTGTTTAGACTGTGGCTAGACTTTATCATGGCATGTTAGATGTTATTTTAATTCTATGCTTAGTAGTTATTGATGTAACATGACTTGTCTCAAATATCCCAGAGTGCTTAATGTGTCATTGAAAGAATCATGAGTTTTTTTTTATCATATCGAAGCATAATATTGTGGTATTCTCCTTTGAATTCTTTATTTGGTTGACTTAGCGCATGATTACACCATGTTATGACTACAAACCAGTCACCTTTAGCCTCTATGATCATTTAGTTTTTGACTTGTAATACCATATATGCTTTGATTAATAATGTTTTTGTCGCTATGCATGATTATGGCAATTATTGCTCTCTTAATTTGTCGCTCCCAGTTTATTGCTAGCCTCCACCTGTACTGAGTATGAGCTCTACTCGTGCAAACAACTCCCCAAAACCCAAAGTTTGCCAAATGTGTCCATCATACCTACCTATGTGTGGTATTTAACCGCCACTCCAAAGTAAATTTCTCATGTGCTACCTTTAAAACATTCAAAATTATACCTGTTGCGTGTTCTTGTTTTAGCTCATGAGGACGTAAGTAGACGATCTTTATCTCACTTGTAAATTGGAATTTACACGCCTGGACTAGTGGCACATCCGATTATCCAAATCGATAGAATAGCTGGCAACGAGGTGCCCAGCCGCAAACTTGGTTACTATAAATTCTCTTCACTCTTGTTGCTTATGATTTATCAGTTAAAGCATAATTGTGTAAACAAAAGAGAAGATGGATGATCTACTGACCCTAGTAGAAAGAACATCCTTCAATGGGAGCCGCTCTTAAAAAGTATAGTTAACTTGTGATGTACTGTATTGTCTGTTTACCATTCATTGACATAGACATACACCTCTCTAATTTTTTTTTCAATACCTCTGTTTATAAAATAAAAAGCTCTAGAAGATGAGTTAATCCCTTCTTCCCTCTGCGAAGGGCCTTTCTTTTACTTTTATATTGAGTCTTCATCTTCTAACTTTATGCACAATTAAGAGAGCATAGTTGTCATTCTGAGTATACTGTGCATCAATCCTCATACATCATAAACGTATCCTTAATTTATGATGTTCCATATTGTTTTCTTATTGTTTCCCACATGTTTGCTATACACTTTATGTCAATTTTATCGATTTTCCGGACTAACCTATTGACGAGATGTCACAGAGCCAGTTCCCTGTTTTCTGCTGTTTTTAGTTTCAGAAAAGTTGTTCTGGAAATATTCTCGGAATTGGAAAATTCGAAGCCCGTAAGTTTTAGAATTCCTGAAGGTTCCACGGAGTCCCGGAGAGACCCGGAGGGGGGCCTCAAGGGGCCCACACCATAGGACTGCGCGCCCCCTGGCCACGCCATGGGGTGGTGTGGGCCCCCCGGCCTCCACCGCCTTTGCTCTTTCACCTATTTGTACCCCCGAGACGTAAACCCTAAATATATCCCACTTCGTCCCGAAAAACACCCGAGGCCGCTGTCATCGTCATCCCGAGATCGGGAGGGTTCTGGATCTCGCCCCAGCACCCTGCCGGGAGGGGAATTCATCACTGGAGGGGTCTACACCACCATCCCCTCCTCGGAAGTGGTGCGTGAGTAGTTCATCCCTGGACTACGGGTCCATAGCAGTAACTAGATGGTTGTTCTCTCCACTTTGTACCTCATGTTTAGATCTCGTGAGCTGCCTCACATGATAGAGATCATCATTATGTAATGCTACATGTTGTGTTTGCTAGGATCTGATGAATGTTGAATGCTATGTGTTCTGATTATCAATCTATCATGTTATCTTCATGCATATGTTATTTATGATCTTGCATGCTCTCTGTTATTAGTAGATGCTCTAGCCAAGTAGATGCTAGTAACTCCAAGAGGGAGTATTTATGATCGATAGTGGGTTCATGCATCCTTTGCATCTGTGCTCGAGTGACAGAATCGTGACGGATGGAGGATGGGATGTTGCTATTAGGGAGAAAACAACAGTCTTTACCTACTTTACATTGTTTACATTACACACTTTTCTTAGTGCGATAATCTGTTGCTAGCAACTTAATACCCAATGTTTGTTCGGATGATATTCGGAGGGTGGACTATTAGACATAGATGCAGTTGGATGACGGTCTATGTATTTTGTTGTAATGCCCGCATGAATCACATAGTAATCTTTATGTCTTGCATATGCACTACGTTGCAGCCTTCATTTCTGTCAATTTATCAACTGTAATTTGTTCACCACACATGTTATTTATCTTTCACGGAGAGACACCACTAGTGAACTGTGGACCCCGGTCCATTTTCCCCATACTGATAAAACACCTACTACTTTCATACTCCTGCTACTGCTTTCATACTGTTTTCCACACCATACGTTTAACCTCTTTGTGTTCAGCAAAACCGGTGAGATTGACAACCTCACTGCTACGTTGGGGCAAAGTGATTTGATTGTGTTGTGTAGGTTCCACGTTGCTGCTGAACCGGTAGTGTGCCCTGCCACCTCAGCTGCATCAACCTTCAGAGATTGCTTGTCTTCCTACTAGTCGATTCAACCTTGGTTTCTTTACTGAGGGAAAAGTTGCCGCTGCACTCTTCACAACTTCCACTTGGGGTTTACCAATGTTTGCATCAAGAGTTTTCTGGCGCCGTTGCCGGGGAGGAAGAGAATTTCTACAAGGGGAGTCTCTCACTTTCAATCTGTTTTCTTTGTTTTAGTTTTTCTTAGTTTATTTTATTTTGTCTTGTTTGCTTCTCTTTATAAAAATACAAAAAAATTAGTTCTTATTCTGGTTGTAGTTTTATTCCTGCTTTTAGTTTTGTTAAAATGAATACTCCTGTTTCTGTTACCTTGTCACATGAGGAAATTATTTACACTTTCAAACAAAGGAATGATTAGAGTTTCAATGAAGCTTGGTCTAGAGTTTTTTTATTCCTATTGCAAAATTGAACCAATTATCACTCTAAGCCTATTTCCGCATAGCTTTTATTTAGGTCTCGTTCTTTATTATAGATGTGCTTTAGATACTATGGTAGGAGGATATTTCCTTCATTGTGATGAAGATCAAGCTTTTGATGCTATGAAAAAATTAATTGTCACCTACAATTCACCTAGTAGCTCTCATAAAGCCTTTGCAAGTATTTATGCTAGATTGAATACACTTGAGACACATGTTTCTTGCTTAAGTGAGGGTCATAATCGGATTCGTGAACACCTGATCATGTTTCAATAAACTCTGAAGCCTCAAATATAATCCCTACTGTGAAGGTTACTATTAATGGTGAAATTTTTCATGCTCGCTGTGATATTATGTCTGAATTTTGTCTTATGCCTAAAGAAATTTATGAATCTTTGAATACTTGGAGACTTACTGAGGGAGGATAAGAAATACGTCTCACTAATAACACCACTATATTTCCCGTTGGGATAGCTGAGGGAATATTTACAAAAAATCTTAGGAAGAATGGTATCCACTGATTATGTTGTTATTGAATGTGTAGAAGAGGGCCAAATTACACTTGGAAGATCTCTATTGAAGTTCTTAGGAGCAACTATTGATATGGGGAGAGGTACCATGACTTTTGCTCCAAAATCATGTGCAGACCATGAGTTCCCTAAAAACAAGAATAATAGTAAGAAAGGTAAACGTAAACCTCGTAAAAGATTGGATGCTTCTTCACTTGAAAATACTTGATTCCACTTTTCTTGGCCTAGCTAAAAGGCGTTAAAGAAAAGCACTTCTTGGGAGATAACCCATGGTTTTATTTTTGTTTGGTTTTTCTCTGTTTTCTTTGAGTCAAGGGGTTGTATACTTATGTAGAAACTCCTTTGTATATTTATTTTCATGTTTTAGTAGTGCCAAGTAAGGTTTCTGACGAGAGTTGGAGTTGGTTTTCAGATTTCTGCGCAGGAAACAGATTTCCGCTTTCCACCGCAAAAAATCGTATAAATCATAGAAAAATCAGAATGACCTGAAATTTCTTGTGCTTTTACTCGACTAATTACGCAAATTTTTCATTCTTTAAGTTTTTTGACCTGAGCAACGTAAGTGCCTCGACAAAATTCCTCTTTACAAACTGTTCTACTTTTGACAGATTCTGCCATTTTTGTTGCATTTGCTCTTTTGCGATGTCAAGTGGATTTCTTTGCTTCGAGAAACATCAGTGGTTGTAGCTAATGTTTAAAATTATCAATAGCACTTGTTCCATAAAGAACCAGTGGATTTTGAATTGTTGCACTAACCCTCTAATGCGAATTACTGTTTGAGTGTGGTGTTAAGGAAGTTTTCAAGGGTCAAGAGAACATGTGATATATGTGATCAAGAAGAGTGCAAGGTCAAAGCTTGGGGACTCCCCCGTGGTTCATCCAAGCATATTTTTAGTAGTTTTATGTGAGTCCTCTCATGTTTGCTTGATGTACCATTTAGAGAGTTTTTGTTAAAGCATGTTTTGTATGGTGCTTGTTGGGAAAAGAAAGTGTTGGTTGAGGTAGAATTTTTAACGGTGCAAGTAGAAGCTTGTACAGACTGTGGCTAGACTTTTTAATATCATGCTAAATTTTATTTTAGTTATAAATCCTTGTGGTTATTTAGAAGCATGATTATCCTCAAATATATGAGAGTGTTTAATGTGCCATTGAAAGAATCATGAGTTGTTCTTGTCATAATGAAGCATACATTTTTGGTGTTCTCCATTAAATGTTTTATTTGATTGACTTTGCGCATGCTCACACCATGTTTACGACAATGAACCAGTCACCAATAGACTCCATGATCATTTAGTTTTTGAACTTGTGGTACCACTTATGCTTTGATTAATGATGTTTATGTCGCTATGCATGATTATGGCTCTTATGCTCTCTTGATTTGTCGCTCCCAGTCTTTTGCTAGCCTCCACATGTACTGAGTATGATCTCTACTCGTGCATACAACTCCCAACAACCAAAGTTTTCCCATTGTGTCCACCATACCTACCTATATGTGTTATTTAACCGCCACTCCAAAGTAATTTGCTGATGTGTTACCTTTAAAACTTTCAAAATTACTCTTGTTTTATGCTCCTGTTTTAGCTCATGAGGACGTAAATAGAGAATCTTTATCTCACTTGTTGATTGGACTTTCACACCCTAGACTAGTGGCTTCATTCACTTATCCAATGATAGAAGAGCTGGCAGCGGGGTGCCTAGCCCCAAATTAATAACAACAAATTCTCTTCACTATTTTTGCCCCTGATTTATCAGTCAAAGCATTATTGTGTAAACAAAAGAGAAAAAGGGATGACCTTCTACCCAGATGTTTCCTTCTATGGGATCCGCTCTTGTGAAGTCTAGTTGGCTTGTGACGTACTGTATTTTATGTTTACCATTTGTTGACATAAGCGTACACCTCTCCTAAAATATAGACACTCCTCCACGGTATGTGATTGTTGGCAGGCACCCAAGGATTCGGTTAACCATGGTTTGTGTAAGATGGTTGGGGGGGGTGTCAAGCTTTTTATACCTCTGTTTAATAAAATAAAATATCTAACACATGAGTGATCCATGCTTCCCTCTGCGAAGGGCCTTTCTTTACTTTTATGTTGAGTCTCCATCTTCTAACTTTATGCACGGTTGAGAGAGCATAGTTTCCATTCTGAGTTTAATGTGCATGTTTTCCAGAAACATTATTAATTGATTCATGATGTGTTATTGATTGTTCTCTAATTATTTGGTCTAGTCTTCCTCATGAACTTTGAAGGCGTCCTGCCATTTATGTTTTGCTCCACTCTTAAGGACTAGCGAAATATCACTTTGACATGTTTTCTCTATACTTGAAACAAATGTATATCTTTTGTTGCATTTTTATTCATGATCTTTTATTTGTGTAACTTCTCAGGATGCAAGGTGATTTCTATGCTTTATTATTAAAATTATATTTATCATGCTTGTGTTTAAGTTCTATGATCTCAGATTACTTATGCGTTTACATTATTGATGATCAAGTTTATGTTGGTAGCATGTCACCTAAGAACTTATGTGTTTTTATCGTTTACCTACCCGAGGACGAGTAGGAACTAAGCTTGGGGATGTTGGTACATCATAAACGAATCCTTAATTTCTGATGTTCCATGTTGTTTTCTTGTTGTTTACCACATGTTTGATATACACTTTATGTCATTTTTATCGATTTTACGGACTAACCTATTGACAAGATGCCACAGAGCCAGTTCCCTATTTTTTGTTGTTTTTAGTTTCAGAAAAGTTGTTTTGGAAATATTCTCGGAATTGGAAAATTCGAAGCCCGTAAGTCTTAGAATTCCCGAAGGTTCCACAGAGTCCCAAAGAGACCCGGAGGGGGGCCTCAAGGGGCCCACTTCATAGGGCGGCGCACCCCACGCCGCGCCATGGGGTGGTATGGGCCCCCCCGACCTCCACCGCCTTTGCTCCTTCGCCTATTTATACCCCCCCGAGACGTAAACCCTAAATATATCCCACTTCGTCCCGAAAAACACACGAAGCCGCCGTCATCGTCATCCCGAGATCGGGAGGGTTCTGGAGCTCTCCCAGGCACCCTGCCGGGAGGGGTATTCATCACCGGAGGGGTCTACACCACCATGCCCTCCTTCGAAGTGATGCGTGAGTAGTTCATCCGTGGACTACGAGTCCATAGAAGTAGCTAGATGGTTGTTCTCTCCACTTTGTACCTCATGTTTAGATCTCGTGATCTGCCTCACATGATCGAGATCATCTTTATGTAATGCTACATGTTGTGTTTGCTGGGATCTGATGAATGTTGAATGCTATGTGTTATGATTATGAATCTATCATGTTATCTTCATGCATATGTTATTTATGATCTTGCATGCTCTCCGTTATTAGTAGATTATCTGGCCAAGTAGATGCTAGTAACTCCAAGAGGGAGTATTTATGCTCGATAGTGGGTTCATGCCTCCTTTGCATCTATGCTCGAGTGACAGAAACGTGACGGATGGAGGATGTGTTGTTGCCATTAGGGAGAAAACAACGGTGTTTACCTAGTTTACATTACACACTTTGCTTACTGCGATAATCAGTTGCTAGCAACTTAATACCCAACGTTTGTTCGGATGATATTCGGAGGGTGGATTATTAGACATAAATTCAGTTGGATGATGGTCTATGTATTTTGTTGTAATGCCCGCAAGAATCACATAGTAATCTTTATGTCTTGCATATGCACTACGGTGCCACCTTCATTTCTGTCACTTGCCCAGTTGTAATTTGTTCACCACACATGTTATTTGTCTTTCACGGAGAGACACTAGTGAACTGTGTACCCCGGTCCATTTTCCCCATACCGATAAAACACATGCTGCTTTCATACTGCTGCTACTGCTTTCATACTGTTTTCCACACCATATGTTTAACCTCTTTGTGTTGAGCAAAACCGGTTAGATTGACAACCTCACTGCTACGTTGGGGAAAAGTGATTTGATTGTGTTGTGTAGGTTCCACGTTGCTGTTGAACCGCTAGTGCGCCCTGCCACCTCAGCTGCATCAACCTTCAGATATTGCTTGTCCTCCTACTGGTCGATTCAATCTTGATTTCTTTTCTGAGGGAAAACTTGCCGTTGCACTCTTCACAACCTTCCACTTGGGGTTTAACACGTTTGCATCAAGTCCCAATGGTTTTTGTTGATTGATTCATGATATGTTATTACTTGTTCTCAAATTATTTGTTTCTAGTCACAACTTAAACTTTGAAGGTGTCCTACCATTTATGTTTTCCTCTCACTTTTAAGGACAAGCGGAATACCACTTTGCTATGTTTTTGGCAATCATAGCCAGCACCCCGGGACTCCTTGTAGGTCGAGACCAATTAAAGCGAGTGGTCCGTGGAGCCACAACATGTCTACTGCTAAATCTGCTGCCGGTAGTGTTGCTGCTTCTCCTATACCTGCTATGGTCGTTGTAGAAGAAAATGCAGAACCTGACGAGGAAGTGCCTCGAAATGATGTACCCTGAAATGGTAGATAGAGCGAGTCAACAAGCAGTGGATGATGAATATCCGGAGGAGCCCATGAGACGAGCTAGGTTTGATGACACTAACGATGAAAAGGATGCGGAGAACAATGACAACTTAATTTTGGATGAATACGATGGTGACGAGGTGCCAAAAATTGAGTGGAAAAGGGAGAATCCTGGACTTACTGAAGGCACTATATTCCAATCGATGGTGGACTGTCAGAATGTAGCAACTACATATTGCATTCTTACTGAAAATTCCTATAAGATAAAAAGGAGTGAGCCAAGAAGATTCACAGTTTATTGTCCATATGATAGGTGTATGTGGAGGTTGCATGCATCCCGTATGCTAAAGAGCAAACTGATTCAGGTACTCCAAGTTGATTGATTATTTTATTTCAGATCATTGATTAATGTTTCTTATCCCTTATTTTTTACCCTTTATTTTGTTTCAGATAAAGAAAAACCCACACAAGCACACATGTCCACCTAGAGGGGGAGGGGGCAAGGCAAAAATCCAAACTAGCAAAAACTCGATGGGTGGCAGATGCAATATTGTATTGGCTGAGGGAAAAACCTGGTATTGGTCCAACAACACTCAAAGGGAAGCTTTTTGAGAAGTATAAGATTGTAATTCCTTACATGGGGATTTTCAATGCTAAAAAATGGCTCTTGACAGAGTTAATGGTCAAAGGAATGGAAGTTTTCTGTTTCTTTACACCTTCAAAGCTGAAGTGGAGATGGCTAGTCGAGGTAGTGTTGTAGAAATTGACAAGCATACAGTTCCATTCAAAATAAAAGGGAAGTCATTTGAGAAGGAGTGCTTCATAAGGGCTTTTGTATGTTTCAAAGCTTGTTGGCAGGGGTTTATTGATGGATGCAGGCCTTATTTGGTTGTAGATGCTACCCTTTTGGCTGGAAGATGAAGATGACAACTAGTAGCAGCTTCTGCAGTTGATGGACACAACTGGCTATTCTCAGTTGCATTTGGTGTTTTGGAGGCAGAGTCCGAGGAAAGTTGTGTCTGGTTTCTGTAGCAGTTGCGCAACATTATAGGCACACCCCCAGGTTTAGCTATGCATACATATGCTTGCAAAGGTCTAGAGAGTGCAGTAGAAATTGTATTCCCTAGAGTGGAGCATAGGGAATGTATGCGACACCTAGCGCAAAATTTTAAAAATAAGTTCAAAGGAAAAGTTTTTTATGAGAACTTGTGGCTAGCATAATACACATGCATTGAAAGGAAGCATGAGCACCATTTGAGAGTGTTGTATGCTTAGAAGCATCCATAGGTGAAGGAGTATATGGATGCACATCATTGAAAGGTGTGGTCAAGAAGAAAATTCAACACCACATGCAAAGTAGACTATGTGACCAATAATCTTTCAGAATGCTTCAATGCAAAGTTCAAGTCAATGAAGGGTTATTTGGTTTGGCAAAAATTTGACAAGATGGGGCAGATGATCCTGATAAAGATGGATCTTCACAAAAGAATTGCTGAAACGCAGTATGTTGGCCATTTTATACTCCTATGACTGATTAAGGCATTGCATCACAAGGAAAGAGGACTGAAGGTGAGATGCATTCGATCGTTGACGTATGAGGCTGGGGTAGGATACACCGATAGTAAAAATAGGGAATGGAGGTATCCAGTGAACCTAGCCACTAGGGAATGCAGTTGTAGGCAATGGCAGATTCGTGGGAAGCCATGCATACATTCTCTACATCTGATGACTCTGATTAGGGGTGAACATGGTGAAGTTGACTAGTATTGCTCTAAGTATTTCTTTGTTGCTAAATTTAAGGCTTCTTATGCTGACAATGTGCCTACACTCGTGGGAAAATACCAATGGAACATAGTAGATCTAGGGTTCAAACTCCACTCTCCTTTACTGACTATACCACCAGGAAGACCAAGAAAAAACAGGTACAGAGCAGGTGAAGAGGGTCGTGTACCAAAAAAGAGGGCGTGCAAAAAATGTGGAATTCTGGGGCACATTGCTAGGCTTTGTTCCAATCCAGTGGATGCATCATTTGGAGAAGAGGACCGATGAACAGCAGCAAATGCAGAGGAGAAAGCATCAGCAATAGAGATTGAAGATGGAGGGGACCATGCAGCAGCAATTGAGTCTGAAGATGCACTCCTCATTGAAGCATCACCTTGGTATGTGTGTGCATTCCCTTTTTATGCATTTTTTTCTCTTTTCTCCATATGTCTTATAATTTTATTTCTCAGCACTAGGATAAATGGAGGCAGAGGGAACAAAAGGTGTAGAGAGGAAGCTATAAGAGAAAAAGAGGATAGAGCCCAAGAAAATGAAGTTCAGTCATCATCGGATGGCTTAGAAGTTGAATCCATGGCTCCTGATGGTTTTGAAGCTATAAGATAAGAAGAGGACAGAGTAATTGTACCGGTTGTTCCTTTAAGGATTACTGAACACACAGATGACCGTCAACTTGTTGTCGAGTGCTCGCCGAGTGGAATTACTCCGTCACCACCGCCATGGCCACAACCCCAAGGGAAGATCATAAGGAACAAGATGATTCCAAAGAGTACTCTAGCTAGGGAAACCCGAAGCAAGACGGTGAAGCCATCTGCTCACACAAGGAGCAGGTCGAAGATTTGAATTTGAATTTGAACTATGAATTTGAATTTGATGGATTTGTAGTTAGGTGTTTGTGTTGTCAACTTGAGATCTTCTGATAACTTATAAGTCTTAATAATATTGTTTGTGCATTGGTTTCATATGTGAGGCAGAATGCATATTTGAAACAAAGGTTGAATTTGAAGCAATATTTGAATTTGGAACAAAATTATAATTTGAGCCAAAGTTGAAGTTGTACAAAAATTTCAAGTCTGTTGCTCTTTAGTACTTGTTTGAGCTTAAGTTGAACTTCCACCAACATTTGAACAACAATATTTGAAGGTGATCAATCCGAAGGGGAACCGTGCTACAAAATGAGCTCTGAATTTAGGGTAAACAACCCCATTTGTAATCAAGTTTTTTTCGACCTTCTCTAAATGAGCCAATATTTTTCAGGTGACACATATTCCATCTAAATAGTGTCCACTTTAAAGTCTCGCTATTTACTGAATTGATTTCCATATTATTTATTTATTTTTTGAAAAAATGCTTTAATTGAAAAACACCAAAGCACACGTTTGAGATATGAAAATGTAAAAGTGATTTCAGAACCGTCTTATTCACTCCAAAAGGAAGCTTTGGTGATTTTTTTTATTTTTTATGAAATTTTTCAAAACCAAAACCCTCCTTCACCCTCCATCGAACTCTGAACAGGCCTATACACGATTGCTCATTTGTGAGAAGCCTTTTTCATGAAAATGTCTTGACACCGAGTTCATTTTTTTTTTCTCATAACCATGTCACATATGATCCGACCTAGCGTTGAACGTCCGCCATCTGATCATACCCTACGGCCAATGCCAGCCGTAAGATCCGACCTTCTAGAAGGAATTCTGGGGACAAGCCCGCGCGCCGTATCCACGCCGTTTGATGGCGTCGACGGTTGAGATCAGAGTTCAGTCTTCTAGAAGGGAGGGCGATCCGTATGAGGATGGTTCTAAATCCTGATTGGCCGCGCCGTTGTATTCCACTGACACATCAATACAGTCACACAGCAGCCGTGCCCTCCTCCACCCATCGACACAGTCACATAACTGCCCGTGCTCGCCTTCCCTTTGGATCTCGACGACAGAGAAGTTCTTCTTCCTCTCCGGAAAAATGTCGACCTCCACTTCATCCTCCCACCCCTCGTGGCCTACGTATGGTTCAGTGTCGATGCAGCGTTGTCCGTACTGCCCACGCACCGTGCCACTGAAGCGGTGGACTTCGAAAGAGGAGAAAAATGGCACCTTTGGGCGCGAGTTCGTGAGATGCGAGAGCAGGATGGAGGGGCAGGTAGATCTTGGTTCCTCTCGCATCCTGTAGCTCTGAATTTTTTTTTTCCAGATCTAGGTTCTCTTCTTGCATCCACGGAGTTGGGATTTATGCTTCATTATTTTGTTTTCATATTGTGAAAAAATGCAATCATTTCGAGTGGATGGATGAGTATGTGGCAGGGCCGGCCCATATGGGTGGGCAAACGGGGCGCCCGCCCTGTGCCCCCGATATGTAGGGACCTATCCTAGAAACTTCTTCAATAGTATTAGTAGTGTAAATCTCGTCTCATGCCCAATTATATAGTATAAAATCTAGAAAAGGTAGAAGATTAGGAGACCCAAGTAAAATAGTACAAGGCTAACCCACCAGGCCAAACGGTCAACTTGCACAACAAAAATGATCTATCGTTAGCTTGTTAGCTTATGTACATGTACATTTCAGTTCAGTCCAACTCTTCTCCTCCTCAAAACTCCTACTCGCCTTTTCCGGTAATAGCGTGGCCACTCCTGTTGTTTATAATTCCGAGGTCATGGGAAGCCACTAATAGAGATCCCCTAATCAGCTCTTCTTCCATCCATCCTCGGCGTTCCGCTCATTCCCGATCAGCAAGACATTAGGGAGATAGTGTGTATTCATCATTTATATTCTTTTATTTTCCTTTAGATTCCCCTATATTTTGGCTGACTTGGCTAAAAATCTTGGTAGGGATTGACTTGATAAAAATAAATAGTTTGAGTTGACAATTTTAGAGTTTAGAGATAATCTATCTATATATCATGTACGGTTTCATACTTCACTTGTGAAATACAACATATGTTTGTGTTTATATGTACGTGCAAGGGCTCAATATTGTCGTATTGCCCTTGGGCCCCGTAAATGTATGGACCGGCCCTGGTATGTGGAGAGCCTGCAAAGGGAGGGCTTGATTGATTTGAAGGGGGCTCCAACCCTCGAGCTCAATCTGCCTCCATCCGTGAAGAACATGGGGAATGCAGAGTGAAAGGGTGCTCCGATAGTGGGGGATACAGATCTGAAGGGTGAATTGAAGAAGATGAACAAGAACTTGAAGCAGATGATTCAAGTGATGCAGCAAGCAAATATGATAGCTTTAGCCTTTTATTTATGCATTGTTGTTGTAGGATTTATTTACCTGCTGGTCAACCCTCGTTAGATATGTTGTGTACTGTTAACTATCTATTAAGTCCATGTCATGAAACCTTAATGCGATGGATTTCAATGCGCATCTCTCGAGATCATCTAAGTTTGTTTGTTACCTAGTTTTTTCGTTGACCAGATGACAATTAACACTACCTGCCCAACACAAATACCTCGAGATCATCTCTTCTTCAGAGGAACACTCTCTTCAGTTCAGTTTAGCTTCAGTTTGGTTTCACCGAGTTCTAGGAAAAATCCACAAACACGCGATGCTCAGATTTTTTTTCTTTTAACGATTCAAAGAGATTTCATTTATTTCAGACTTGATTGCCCATCCTATTCTATTTGCTGGAGGGGATAGTAAAATACAAATTGTTCACGAAATGCAAAGTGTTTTAAGAATGTCAAAAAAAGAAGGGAAAGAATTTTTTTTTATTTTTTTCCACAAGTTAGTTGTCATGCACGTGCAAAAAAATGTGTTATTTTTGACTAGTTTGATATCTAACCTTATTTAGTTCACAAAATTTGTTTTGATTTTCTGTCCTTATCTCAGCATACATAGAACTAGTTCATAAATTTTCTTCGCCGTGAACAACGCTAGCTTCTTGTAGACATGCATAGGAAAAAAAGATCTTAGCGCCTCGGACTCGGACTGGAAACTATTGTAACTGGCCGTATTTTAATCCTAGCGTCTACTCTAAAAGTCCTAAACTTGGGGCAAACCACTTGGAAATAATATGAATACAGATAAAAAAGACCTCATCACACACCAACGATAAATAACTTAGATATGGGATTTTTATATCCCTACATAGTACGGTACATAGTATGGCGAACACATGATATACATAGTACGGTACATAGCACGGTACAATAGCTAGGGTCGGCAACACTACGGGCGCGCAACACCAACACCGTCTGGACTTCACTATAGTCATATTCACTCCTCCTTGCCGCCGTACTCGTCGTCTTCACTCCTCCCCGAGGCCGTCATCGCCGAGATAGTAGGGGAGGGTGTGCATGTGGTTTTCCTCGGGGAAAATGCTCTCAAAGTTGGTGTACATGTTGTAGGTGGTGAATGCGATGAACTCGCATCCACACCAAAACACGTGGCCGAGCAGGTAGTACGCGCCAAACATGTTTGTGAAGTAGGCGACGAGGCCTACCACCGGAGCATTGGAGTGGGCGCGCTATTCCTCCAAACTAAACATGACTGGCGACCCCGCCGTGAGGTGGTTAAATCCCGCACGAAGGAAGCCATGGGCCAACACTGTATCGTCCCTCCAGGGTGAGAATGCCCAGACGCGCAACGCGGTCTCAACGGTCCTGTCGGGGGGAGGGGGTAGCGGACCTCCGGCACGGTGGGTGAGAAGCAGAAGGTGGGCGCATTGAACTGCATCTTTACGTACGTCGAGTCGTCGATTGTGCTTTGGCTCTAGTTGGTGAGAAGTGAATGGGAAGGAGGCGGAGATTGAAGTGTGGAGGAGGAGGTTACGAGACGCGGTTTAATTAGCCAAGGGAGAGGAGGGGGTAGATGGAAGCGCTGTTTTTTCACACTGCATCGAGGCGTCGCCGTTTTACTTATTTTGCCTGTTTTCACATCACTCAGTCCGACCGTGCCCCGATGCGTGGCTCGACGCGTGAAACGAGGCGACAAATTAATCGAGCGTGTGACTGAATCAAGCTGCAGGCTAGGTGGCGACCGAATCACACCCGCGTGTGTGGCTAGGTGGCTGCGTGCATGGCAGCATTGCCACTGAATCGCAGCTGTGCATGGCTAGGTGGCGGCTGGATCGCAACCTTTTAAGCCGTGCATGCAAACTAGTCAACGCTGCGCTCATTAATGCCAACGTCGGGCGCATGCATAGCAGGCTGAAACGATGGCATGCATAAAAGGCTGACCGTGCGCGTGGTATGCTAGCAGGAATTTAATTATCAACAAAATCGGCCCGTTCTACGATGTACGAAGCATACAACGGCCCAACAGACAACGCCACAGAAACATAGCCGCACTTGTCCCACTTGTCAGGTCCAACGAGCGACACAGTCCCACACGGGGCCCCACTTGTCAGGGTTAACGGAAGACACATCAACGGCGGGTGTGAGCATTCGTCAGAGTTTCACCTAAGGAGATGGGAAAAAGTGAGTAAAACTTTCAAGCGTGGGGAAAAGTGAGCAGAACTAAGGAATCAGGGGCACAGGAGTAATAATCCCATTAACAAGATGCCACAATGCTAGTTTCTGTTTTCTACTATTTTTGGTTTCAGAAAAGTTGTTCTGGAAACTTTTCCGAAACCAAAAACAGCAGAAAACAGGAACTGGCTCTGTGGCATCTTGTCAATAGGTTAGTCCTAGGAAATCCATAAAAATGACATAAAGTGTATAGGAAACATGTAGCATATGGCATGAAAACAACATGGAACATCAGAAATTATAGATACGTTTGAGACGTATCAGGCACAGTGAGAGAGCTCCACCATGTAAGAAGGTAAATTCCGTTGAAGAAACCTCTTCCTTGGGTGATAGGTTTGATGCTATTATGTACATGCTTGTGAATGATAAAACTTATGTTGATCCAAACAATGTTCGTTTAGCCTTTTTGGTTGCTCAAGAAGAGCATGTTGATGTGAACTTCATTAAAAACAATAATTTCAATAACGATGCTTATAGGAATAATTTTGGTAGAAACAATTATAGGCCATATCCTTCTAATAATGGTAATGGTTATGCCAATTCTTATTGTAATTCCTACAACATCAATAGAAGTGTACCCTCTCATCTTGAAAACATGCTTAAGAACTTTATTAGTACACAAACTGCTTTTAACAAATCAGTTGAGGAAAAGTTTGGCAAAATTGATGTTCTTGCTTCTCAAGTTCATAGCCTTGCTCTTCATGTTTATCTTCTTAAAATAAAGGTTATGCCTCATGATACTAAAGAAAGAAAAACATTGAATGCCATTCAAGTTAGAATTGATGACAATGTTAGGATGTTAGCTGAATTGCATGCTAGGTGGGAAAGAGAAGATCAAATTGCTAGAAAGAATAATATAACTAAAGTTTGTACTATTACCACCACTAGTAAAACTGAAGTTTCAAATGCTAGTAAACCTCCTACTATTAATGGTAAAGTAATTGGTGTTGGAAATGTCTCCACTTCTTCTGTTAAACGTTTAAAATTTCCTGAAACCACTGAAACTTTTCCTGATAAAAGTTATGAAAATTTTCAAAATATGGGAGATAATGGTCCCATTACCTTTGATAAAAATGATCTTGATTTTGATTATTGCAATGTTTCAGAAGTAATTATGTTCGTACAAAAGCTTGCTAGAAGTCCTAATGCCAGTGCTATGAATATGGCTTTCACAAAACATATTACAAATGTTCTCATGCAAATTAGAGAAAAATAATTAAAACGTGAAGCCTCTATCCCTAGGAAGTTAGAATATGGTTGGGAACCCATCATTAAAATGAAGGTGAATGATTTTTATTGTAATGTTTTATGTGATCTTGGTTCTAGTATCTCTATTATGCCTAAGAAAATCTATGATATGCTTGATTTACCACATTTGGAACACTCTTATTTGGATGTTCATCTTGCTGATAATGCTAGAAAGATACTTTTGGGGAGAGTTGATGATGTTTTTATTATGGTTAACAATAACCTTGTCTCCGTTGATTTTATTGTTATGAATATTGAATGCAATGCTTCTTGTCCTATTGTTTTGGGAAGACCTATTTCTTAGAACTGTTGGTGCTATTATTGATATGAAAGAGGGAAATATTAAATATCAATTCCCACTAAAGAAAGGCATGGAACACTTTCCTAGGAAGATAATGAAGGTACCTTTTGATTCTATTATTTGAACAAGTTATGTTTTGGATGCTTCTTCACTTGAAAATACTTGATTCTTGTTTTCTGGGCCTAGCTAAATGGCGTTAAATAAAAGCACTTCTTGGGAGATAACCCATGTTTTTATTTTTCAATGTTTCTTCTGTTTTCTTTAAGTCAAGGTGTTTTTTTACTTCTGTAGAAAATCCTTTGTATCTTTACTTTTTCATATTGTTGAGCCAAGTAAATTCTCTAGTGAAAAGTTGAAGCTAGATTTGGATTTCTGCGTAGGAATAGATTTTTGTTGTCCACTGTTTAATTCGTACAAATTCATAGGAAAATCGAAACTAGCTGCAAATTTGTGTGCATGATCCTCAGCTATTTCCGAAATTTTTCTAGTTATGAGTTTTCTGATCTGAGCAACATAAGTGCCTCGAAAAAAATCATCTTTACAAACTGTTCTGGTTTTGACAGATTCTGCCTTTTTTTACTTTGCATTCTCTCTTTTACTATGTTGAGTGGATTTCTTTCTTCCACAAAACATCAATGGTTGTAGCCAATGTTTAAAAAGTATTGGTAATGATTGTGTCCATGGAGAACATGTGAGTTTTTGATTGTGCACTAACCCTCCAATGATAATTACTTTGAGTTTGGTGTGAAGGAAGTTTTCAAGGGACAAGAGAAGATGATAATATAATGTGATCAAGAAGAGTGACAAGCCTAAGCTTGGGGATGCCTTCGTGGTTCATCCTAGCAAATTCCAAGAAGATTCAAGCGTCTAAGCTTGGGGATGCACAATGCATCCCCTTCTTCATGAGGAACTTATCAGGTCACTTCTAGTTAAACTATATTTTTATTCGGTCACATCATATGCACTTTACTTGGAGTGTCTATTTGTTTTTGCTTTGTTTTCTTTTATTTTCCTTGCTTCAATAAACTTAGTTGGAACCCAGCATTCTTGTGTGGGAGAGAGACACGCTCCGCTTTTTCATACGAATACTCGTATTCCTCATTTATCATACTCGTATTCTTCGTTTGTCTTTTAGATGCTGCAAATCCTTTAGCTCCTGTTTTTCATGCATCTATTATTCAGAGCTGTTAGTTCTTGTAGAGTAGTAGTACTCTCTTGTTGGAAAGCAATAAAATATTTCATGCTTATAACAATGCAAAAAGAAGCTTGTTTAGACTGTGGCTAGACTTTATCATGTCATGTTAGATGTTATTTTAATTCTATGCTTAGTAGTTATTGATGTAACATGACTAGTCCCAAATATCTGAGAGTGCTTAATGTGTCATTGAAAGAATCATGAGTCATTTTTATCACATCGAAGCATAATATTATGGTATTCTCCTTCGAATGTCATATTTGGTTGACTTGGCGCATGCTTACACCATGTTATGACTACAAACCAGTCAACTTTAGCCTATATGATCATTTAGTTTTTGACTTGTAATACTATTTATGCTTCGATTAATAATGTTTTTGTCGCTATGCATGATTATGGCCATTATTGCTCTCTTAATTTGTCAAAACCCAAAGTTTGCCAAATCATTTAGTCTTTTGCTAGCCTCCACCTGTACTGAGTATGAGATCTACTCATGCATTGAAATCTCCAAAACCCAAAGTTTGCCAAATGTGTCCACCATACCTACCTATATGTGGTATTTAACCGCCACTCTAAAATAATTTCTCATGTGCTACCTTTAAAACCTTCAAAATTATACCTATTTTGTGTTCTTGTTTTAGCTCATGAGGACGTAAGTAGACGATCTTTATCTCACTTGTTAATTGGACTTAACACACCTGGACTAGTGACACATCCGCTTATCCAAATTGATAGAAGAGCTGGCAACGGGGTGCCCAGCCCCAAACTTGGTTACTATAAATTCTTTTCACTCTTTTTGCCCCTGATTTATCAGTTAAAGCATAATTGTGTAAATAAAAGAGAAGAGGGATGATCTACCGACCCTACTAAAAAGAACGTCCTTTAATGGGAGCCGCTCATGTAAAGTCTAGTTAACTTGCGATGTAATGTATTGTATATTTACCATTCATTGACATATTCATACAACTCTCTAAAAATTGTTTGCAATGCCTCTCTTTATAAAATAAAAAGCTCTAGCACATGAGTTAATCTCTGTTTCCCTCTGCAAAGGGCTTTTCTTTTAATTTTATGTTGAGTCTTCATCTTCTAACTCGATGCATAATTAAGAGATCATAGTTATCATTTTGAGTATAATGTGCATCAGTCCCACAGATTATTATTGATTGATTCATGATATGTTATTACTTGTTCTCAAATTATTTGTTTCTAGTCACCACTTGAATTTTGAAGGTGTCCTAACATTTATGTTTTGCTCTCACTTTTAAGGACAAGCGGAATACCACATTGGTATGTTTTCTTTATGCTCGAAACAAACTATAACTTTCAGTGCATTATTATTCATGATCTTTTGTTTATGTTACTTTTCATGTTGCAACATGATTGCTAAGTTTCATTTTTAGAATTATATCTATCATGGCTATGTTTAGAGTACTATGATCTCAGCTTACAAATGCTTTTACAAATATGATGATCAAGATTATGTTGGTAGCATGTCACCTCAGAAATTATTTTGTTTTTATCGTTTTACCTACTCGAGGACGAGTAGAAATAAGCTTGGGGAAGCTTGATACGTCTCAAACGCATCTAAAATTTATGATGTTCCACGTTGTTTTCATGCCATTTGCTAGTTGTTTTTCTATACAATTCATATCATTTTTATGGATTTCCTGGGACTAACCTATTAACAAGATGCCACAACGCCACTTCCTGTTTTCTGCTGTTTTTGGTTCCAGAAAAGATGTTCTGGAACTATTCTCGGAATTGGACGAAACAAAATCCCAGGGTCTTATTTTTCTGTCACGTACACGGAGTCTGGAGCAGACCCGGAGGGGGGCCTGGAGCAGCCACACCATAGGGTGGCGCGACCCCCCTTGGCCATGCAACTAGGTGGTGTGGGCCCCTCGGGTTCCCACCAAACATCGCCCTTTCTCCTATTTATACTTCTTCTCGGGAAAACCCTAAATACCCGAGCCTCCATCCACGAAAAGTCTCGTAGCCGCCGTCATCGTCAACCCTAGTTCGGGAGGGTTCTGAAGCTCTCCTCGGCACCCTGCCGGGAGGGGGAATCATCACCGGAGGCATCTTCATCACCATGCTTGCCTCCGGAGTGATGCATGAGTAGTTCATCCTTGGACTACGGGTCCATAGCAGTAGCTAGATGGTTGTCTTCTCCTCTTTGTGCCACCATGTTTAAATCTTGTAAGTTGCCTAACATGATCAAGATCATCTATCTGTAATGCTACATTTTATGTTTGCTGGGATTTGATGAATATTGAATGCTAGGTCAAGTTGATTATAAATCTACCATGTTTATGTTATTTATGATCTTACATCTCTTCGTTACTAGTAGATGCTCTGGCCAATTTCATACTTGTAACTCCAAGAGGGAGCATTTATGCTCGATAGTGGGTTCATGCCTCCCTTTCATCTGTGCTCGAGTGACAGAAATGTGACGGATGGTGGATGTGCTGTTGCCATTAGGGAGAAAACAACAATGGTTTGTCTAAGGATAATTTCATTGTTTACATTACGCACTTTACTTAATGCAATAATTTGTTGCTTGCAACTTAATAACCGGTGTCTGCTTGGATTACGTTCTTAGGGTGGATTATTAGTCATAGATGCATTTGGATAACGGTCTATGAATTATGTTGTAATGCCCGCATGAATCTCATTGTAATCATCATATCTTGCATATGCACTACGGTGCGACCTTTATTTCTATCAGTTGCCCAACTGTAATTTATTTACCCAGCATGTTATCTATCTGTTTTGGAGAGACACCACTAGTGAACTGTGGACCCCGGTCCATTCATTTACACTGATAATACAACCTACTGCAAGCACTGTTCTTTTACTACAATCATTATTCTCTTTTCATTCACTGCAAACAAGCACTCTTTTCCATATTATACATCTAATCCTTTGTGTTAGCAAAACCGGTGAGATTGACAACCTCAATGTTTCGTTGGGGCAAAGTTTCTTGGTTGTGTTGTGTGTAGATTCCACGTTGCTGCTGAGCCTGGTAGTGCGCCCTGCCAACATCAGCTGACAACAACCTTCAGAAGTGATTTCTTTCTCATACTGTTCGATTCAACCTTGGTTTCTTTCTGAGGGAAACTTGTTGCTGCAATCTTTATACCTTCCTCTTGGGGTCTCCCAACGAACATGTGTCCACACGCATCATCTAGAAAATCCCAAACCCAGCCCATATGTGGGACGTGTCTGAGGAGGCTCTGGTACTGAATGAAGGTTGACAATAAGGCCCCACCAGTTAGCCGGAGCACCACCAACGATTCACCACACCGCGTCCATGCTTCACTGCTGAAAGTACACAATGGTCAAATGGAGGGGGGTGAATAGATGACCTAAATTTTTTAATCCTTTTTCACTTTTAGATGGGCTTTAACAAATAAACAACTCGGTTATCTAGATGTGCAACTAGGTAGACACCCTATGTGATAAGAAACAAGTATGCAACAGAAGTAAATGCAAGGCACAAGATAACGACAAGTGAAAAACACGGAGACAAGGATATGATTCCCGTAGTTCCTTCTTGAAAGAAGTACGTCTACGTTGGAGAGGTGGGGAGCCACCTAAGCACTCCTCAATAGCACGGTTGTGCACACCTTGTTCTCCTTGAGCTTCTCCAGAGAGGGAGATTCTCGTTTCCACTATGAGGTCGACTTGAAGGCGTTGACCAAACCTTTACAAGGGGGTTGAGGCTACTCCACAAGTGAGATGGAGGCTCTCATCTATCCGAAGCTTCTTGCTACAAGGTGGAAGCTACAAGCACTAGGGTTTCTCTAGGATGACAAAGCAACCAAGAGATTACAAGATCCCAAGGGGTATGGTATGGGAAAGACATTTTTGGCTTGGTAGAAAGGTAGATCTAGGCCTCCTCCATGAGATCCTTGAAGGGCATTGAGTTTGGTTGGAGGAGGAGGGAGATCGGGGCGTTTTGAGCTCTTGAACAATGGAGGAGAGAGAGGAATGGACGAACTAGCTGTCTAGAGGAAGAAGATAACTATTTATAGCCTCCTCCAAGATGTGATTGTTGCAGCTCTCCAGGACCGGAATATTCCGGTTTTCGTACCGGAAATTTCTGGGGCAGCTAGGCCGGATATTTGAAATATCCGGGGGGCGGATTTTGAATATTCCGGGGCCGGATTTTTCCGGCTAATAATCCGCCCCATCTCTGCAAGCGGGCAGCAGCAACCCAACTGATTTTTTGCTAAGGACCAGGGGGCCGGATATTTGCCCCGGAATATTTCGGACAAATTTCCGCCCCATCTTCTGCGAGAGGGCACCAGCGACGCCTCCAAAATCTGCTAAGGACCAAGGGGCCGGAAATTTTCCCCGGAAATTTCCGGGCAAATTACCACCCCAGCTTCTGCGAGTGGGTAGTTGGAGGCCAGGGAATCATCTTTTGAAGTTTCGAGAGGGCCGGAATATTCCGGTGCTGGGGCCGGATATTCTGGCCTATATCCCCCGGAAATTCTGGGCCAGTGATCTGAATAATCCGGCTGCAGTATTTTTTTCTTGTTCAGAAATCCTTTGTGAAACTTCTCAAGAATATCATCGTGAAATATATATGAGGCCATCTATAGACACTTAAACCATATGGTTAGTAATCATACCCGCGTTGTTATCATCACCAAAATCATCAGAGGATACATGAGCTTTCAATCTCCCCCTTTTTGGTGAGTGATGACAACACGCGTATTTGCATAGTGATCATCCAACAATACGATAGAAAATAGAACACACAGACAATCATAACTAAGGATACATGCCTCCCGATAATAATAGTTCACGAATAGGAAATCCACGAAGAAAAACGAAGTTGTTCGAAAAGCACAAGAAATAAAAACAAGCAGCCCACCCAAGCAAATCCCACGATCTCTAGATCTTCTCCCCCTTTAGCATCAGGATACCAAAAAGATAGAAGAATGCACTACGCCCCAAGGAACAAGCTCTAGGCCATGTCATCATCATCCTCGGCATGCTCGGTGTTGTATTCCTCCTCGCTAGGAGTGGCGATGTCATCATCATCAGTCACATCAAGATCCCAGTCCACATCATGGTTGTTCCAGTTGCGGTAGGGAATCTGAGCACGGGGAGGAGCAGGAACATTCGGCATGTTGAGGGCTGTCATGATGGCGTGCTGAATCTCTTGAATATTGTGGCGCTCGACATAGGCATTGTAGTTCTCCTTGTGGATGCAGACATTCATGCACATCACCTTCTCAAGGGCACGGACAATCCAGGAGCGCTTCTTTGTACCAGGAGGAGGCTGCCTCATGTGAGGATCACGGTGGCCCTGACTAGTGGCACCAACATCATGTGCAGCTTGCGTAGTGTGGGCGCTCTTCTTGTACAGCTTCACATCCTTGTGCGTCTCACAGTCCGACTCAAGATCATCACGAAGCTCAGCGGGATACTTGGACTTGATGAGCTTCATGATGTATTGTGCATAAGGTGGCACCTTGCAGTGGAAGGGAGCATAGTGGATCTCATTGAAGATGAAGTCACATCAATCTTGTGGCGCTCAGTATCCTCGAGATTGCCCTCGGTGAAAGTGAGGAAGGAATGGTGCACGAGGTTCACCAAACCGCCACGGATCTCATCGTTGTTGCCACCGCTAGGGGCAATGGTCTCCCGGAACATGCGCAGAAGGATGTCATAGATAGCATAGAGGCCCTTGGCAGAACCCACAACACCACGAGGATCATACAACTCAAAAAACTTGTTCTTATCATACTCCATGCCATGAATGTGCATGCGAGCACCCTGAGGGACATTAAGGCCAGCAAATGGATACCCGAGCTCAGCAAAAAAAATCATGAAACGTGGCAGTGAGCAAGTGAGGGACATGACATATCAATCTCCTTAGACCCATCAAACACCAGGGTGGCGAAGAACTGCTGGATGAAGGTGGTGTTGTAGGAGCATTGGGTCTCCATGAGATGGCGTAGTCCAAGTAGCTCAGCGAGATTAACAGAGTTGTTGAAGTTGGCAGGGTTGGAAGCCATGTGTACAAAGTTGATATACTTCATTGGGCAGACTGGTTTGCTCATCATAGTGTAAACTTGCTTGAACAGAGTCTCCTGCTCCACATGCCAGAAGCAGGAATCAATAGTTGGGTCCTGAGGACCCTCAGTGTACCAGGCCTTGTTGCGCCATGCCTTGAACTCAGCTACAGACGTGGTGGTCACCTTGGTGGGCCTACGAGCTGCCATGTCAGCATTGCGCTGCCGCTCATATCCTTGCTCTTCATCACGCTGGCGGCGATGAGTCTCAGCCTCGTCAACAAACACACCCTCATCATCATCCCTTAAGTTGCGCCACCGCTTGTGAGAGCTACTCACCTTGGTGGGCCTAGAGCTTGAACCATCTGCGAGAAAAGCGAAAGAAAACCAAAAAGAAAAGCAAACATAACATCAAATAGGGGATCACATCTTAGAGGAGTGGAATAAGGGATCTATGTGGCTGGAAATTCCGGCCATGGATGAAATTTCCGGGGGCGGAAATTCCAGCCCGGAGGGCGGAAATTTCCGGCCCTGGAAAAATCACAATATGGCTGCGAATCCAGACCTGCAACGAATCTAAAAAAAAAATGGAAGTGCGATGAGAGGAACAAAAAGTGATAAACAAGACTTGTATAGGGACGTTCCAACCCAAAACTCGTTGGAGATGAATCTACCGAGATCTAATCGACCTAGAAACCCTAGATTACAGAAAAAATATGGCACGTACTAGGCTCCATGAGAGGGGGCACGGATGTGCGGTCTATTGATCCGCAAAAGGTAGCCGGAAGACGGAGAAGGGAGGCGAGGAGGCCTCCCGGGGAGCTCGGAGGCGGCAGCTGCGGTTGGGGATTGAGGAGGCGAGGGGAGGGGAAATATGTGGAAACTCCCCTCCCGTCGCCTATTTATAGCCCCCAGCCGCTTACCCCTGAATATTCCGGTGCTAAGGCCGGAAATTTCACCCGGAAATTCCGCCCCCAAAATCCGGGGTGCCTTCTGTGAGGGGGCACAATGGATTGGGGATGGAATTTTTGGGAAAATCTCGAACCCTGGAAATTTCCGGAGCATAAGACACGGAATATTCCGCCCCCCCGGATATTAGCCCCAGAAATTTCCGCTCAAATTTCTGGAGTGCCTTCTTTGAGCTGGCACGGAGAAAATGAGGGAAAATTTCTGAGGCAAGTATCATGGGGACGGAATTTCCGGGGTTCCCGCACACACTGAGTTTTTGAAAAACAATATATAAGATGTGAGCCACCAAAAACGAGAAAAACAAAAACAAAAAAAACAACGGCAATGAGAACACAAACACAAAAATGAGAGAAGAGCAAACGAGACAATCAACATATCAAAGAGAGAAATGTTGGTGGCCGGAGCCACCGTGTTTGAGTGTATACCAAGGAGCCGCGAAGATATATCTTGGGCCCAAAAGCATGAATCATGTTTAAGACCAATAAGTCACATAATGACTAGATATGCATGAAGCTTTGATCGTTTTGCGCATGATAGGAGGAGTGTTGGTTCATGAGTTTAAATACGCTCCCCCTATGTCCATGCCTACATCTAAACCTAGATAACATGTGTAGTGAAGGTATCTATGCAAGGGTTCAAGTGAAGTTAGACACATCGATCACATTTAGTTCATTCCTCAAACCCCGAAACCTTGGTTCATCAAGGGCCTTACTAAAGATATCCGCAAGTTGATCCTTGGTCGGCACATAGGAGAGATCAATATCGCCCTTCTCAACATGATCCCGAATAAAGTGATGTAGAATTTCAATGTGATTCGTCTTGGAGTGAAGAACGGGATTGTAGGCGATCTTGATAGCACTCTCATTGTCGCACAAGAGGGGGACCTTGTTGTCGCACCCTGGTTTCTAGGGGATACTCATCGGGCCGAACTGGATAGCAGATGCTTGGATTATGGGGCATACCTGCTCCCACGTCCCAGCTTCCTGGTAGGCCTGCGCTTATGCGCGACAACACAAGCCCTGCTATTCCACCGTCGATGTAAACTATCCACTAGAGACCATAGGCACTACTGTCGACGTACTTCATACCAATCACACATGGTACGTCAACAGCGTTAAACGGAATGATACCACAACATATCTCTAAGACACAAAAGATTGAAATAAGGTTGCAAATAGCCTTCACTAAGGCAGAGAATAGCAAATACAATCATCCAGAGGACACCTGTCCCAACATAACATTCATTACATCAGCGGAAGCAAACAAAGGGTCTGAGTACAGACAAATCCAAATAGGCTTAAGAAGCCGGCAATGAAAGGAAAACGGAGCCCATCCACGAAGTCTCGGATCCTGCCCGGGTCCGCTATCTACTCGTCAACAGCGTCGTCGTACTCCACGTAGTAGCCTCCATGGGGATCCTCGGAATCGTCGTCTGCGTAAACCACAGCCCCAAAGGGGTCAGTACAACAACGTACTGGCAAACAAGACTCACAGTTCACCAAAGTGTAACCCGTCAACACCAAGCACAGATGCTTTGGGTTCAACGGAAGAAAGGGGATATAAAAGATGCGGCAACTGGCTGCTCTAACCAACTACAGAGTTACTACCACTTCCGGCTAACAGAAAGGAGATAAGATAGCGTATCGCAACCAACTACCACTAACCACCAAACAAACCCATCCTGGATCTCGCCCCTTATCCAAAGAAGCAATCCGAGGATAACTCACACGGTTGGATTAATGATGGTTCAGGTTATTGTGTCAATAAACCTATTACTAGTCAAGTTATTATAGTTAGGTGTAAGTTGTCTGAGTACTTGTTAGCCAGTACTTTCACCAAGTCGTCACATAACCGCGGACAACACGGCTTCTCGAGAAGATTCATCCCTGCAGGGTGTGCTCCAGTACCCGTACACACTCAAGCCACCAACTAAAACTCAGGTTGGCTTGACACGACTCGAACCATCTCTACAGTCTGTCCTAGGAGCCACGGAGCTATAAGGTCCCAGCCACGCAGCCGAATACTCAGCGCAGGTGTGCAAAACTCCCGCAGGACACAACACCCCGGCACTACAGGCCTCGCCCTATATGTGTGCGTCATCATCATCAGTAACCATGGGAGCGACCCATTTATGCGTATGAGCCAAATGGAACACCCGAACTAAGTGTGGCTCTTCGGACAAACTGCGGATCAGATCAAAGCCGAGGGGGGTTCCATACCACCACCCGGATGCGGTGAGCACGCTCATCATGGATCAGTAGACAAGACCCTTTTCCTAATTAGGGTCGACACTAGCAGGCCTCAAAACCACGATGGGCCTCCTGCCGGTGCCTTAACAGCAAATTATTATTACCCAAGCATTAACAGGTTGTTGTTTAAACATCGAGCCCATAGAACATAATAGCAATAGCAACAGAAAGTAACGGGTAACAGACTCGAGCAGAAACAACCCTAAGCATGCTAGTAAGACACGGGCTCAAACAACGGGGTTATAGGACTGGAGGTGAGGCAATATCATGGTTTCAGGGTATCATGTGATAGGATCGTAATAGAAGCAACGATACATATGGCCAGCAGAAATAGACAACGGAAAAGTATCGGTAACCAATGTTGAAAGGAACACAGTGGTTCATGTGAGTGATAACTTGCCTGCAAACCCAGTAGCCTGGTACTGAGCTAGAACCTCAGAGGGGGTGTCGTAAGGATCGTCGGTCTCAACGTCGTCGTCTAACCGAGAAGAAGCAAACAGACAAAGCAGAAAGGGTAGACAATCAATATCATGGCATAGTGCACAATCATGGGGATGATGCATGGATGAGGAAAACAACAAAATAACAACAATAGAACCAATTTAAAATAGGCTTTACCAATTTAGAAATTTATTTATTAAGTTAGAAAATTTTGGTTCCTTACGGGTGTCACATAAACAATTGTTGTTTTCATCAAGTTAAAGTGTTCAAAACAAATAACAAAATTTATATTTGAAAAGAACACCAAATTTTAGTTGGATTACATGTTTCAAATATTGAAATTGGAATTAGGATAAGTTAATTATGAATTAAACAATATTAAACAAGTTTTAAATGGATTTAAAACAAGCATGAATTTTATTTGAATTTTATTTGTTCAAAACATAAATTCAAATTCATATTTGAAAATTTTATACTTTTCTAGGTTGAAAACATAATTTGCATGTTCAAAAATAATTTTATTTGAGCAAGTTATGATTTTATCAAATTTAAATGAATTAAACAAGGATTAAATTATTTAAGCAATTTTAATTATTTCAAATCATGAAACAAAATTTATATTTGAATTGGTGGTTCAAAATGGTATGGAAAACATATTTTATTTGCATGATTTGGATTAGTAATGAATTAGTTATGGATTTTAGCAAATGTGAAAGGAATAGTTTGAATTTGAAATTTGAAATTATTTGCAATGGTCAAAACAGAAAACAAATGGCTTAATTAGATAGAGAATTAAATTTGGTATTGAAAACATATAAAAAATGTTAAATTTGGAGTTGTAATGAATTAGTTAGGCAATTTTAAAGTTTGGTGGTTAATCTGCCATTTATTTCACAGCTAGGGACTTAAACAAATCTGCAGGGACCTAGAAGTAATAGACAAGGACCTGTGTGTGAAATACAGTGTTGTGCTGGATCTATAAATAAAAGAATAAAAAGTTTGTGGCCAACGCGCGGGGGGGAGTCGAACCCGCGACCCCGCGGTTGCGCGCACAAGGCGCTAGCCACTTGGGCTGGTTCGGTTTCTTGATAGATACAGAGCAGCGTTGTGGTTAAGGTTCAGCTACGAACAAAACTGAAATTTTAACTCAACTTCTGTTCAGTTCGTGCAGGTACAGGCGAGCGAACGTACAGGGGACGGCCGGCGATCGGCGGCCTGCCGCGGTGGCTTGCCGCCGCGTGCGGTGCTCGAGCGGCCGGGGGCGGATGCGGGCGGTGCGGCCGGTGCGGCCCGTGCGAGGCGGAGAGGGAGCGGGGAAGGGAGGCGCGGACTCACCTCGACCACGAACAGAAGTGGTCGCTGCCGCGGTGGCTTGCGGCCGGCGGCGAAAACCGGATGGCGGCGGCGCTCCGGTGATCGTCGGGGAAGTTGGAGTGGACGACGCGGAAGAGGGAGCCCGTGCGGTTCCGTTCCCGGCCCTAGCGCGGCCGGGCGGGCACCGTGGCGGCGGCGCCTCGCCGGAGAAGGAGGCGTTGGAGGAGTCCTTCGGTGGAGTTACAGAGAAAAAGGAAAACCAGAGGGAGGAAGAGAGGAAGAAGGAGAAGTGCGGCGCTAGAGGGAGAAGAGCGATTAGGGTTAGGAGGGGCTCGGCCTCGAGCAGGGATATATGGATGAGGAGGGGGGCATCGATCACCGTTCTCTCCTCTGTATGCGTACGTGGCCACCATGGATGGCCCTCCGTACCGTACGGAGGTAGGAGAAGGTCGTGAGGGGGGTACGGGCCAGGGGGTAGTTGGGCTAGCCCAAGATGGGCTGTGTGCCTTTCCCCCCTCTTTTCTTTTTAATATTTTCTGTTATTTATTTTTTTCAGATTTGGGAAAAGAGAGAAACAAAATGGTTCTAGGGTTATCAAAAATTTGGAATAAATTTTATATTGCTCTGTTTTGTAACAACACCTTAAAACAAACATTGTTTTCCAAAAATAAATTTAACGGATGTTATTGTTTTGGAAATTAAATGATTTTAAGCAATTTTTGGTATCAGAAGAATAAATGAACCTAAGCCAAAAATTTAAAGTTTTGGATTCCACTTTTTGGTGGAACAAAATATTGTTTGTTTGGTAGTTTTCATTTGACACAAAGTAACATAACAAGTATGACAAATGATTGAATTTTGTTCTGGAATTCAAATAGAAATCAAATGGAAACAATTCAATTCAAATGCAACAAAAGGAAATTATGATGACATGATGCAAAGCAATAATAAAACAAGAAACAAAACATCTAGGGGGAGATTTTCATACTTGGGATGTTACAAAACGCCCCCCCCTTGAAGGAATCGCGCCCCGAGATTCCTACTGAGAAAGGAAAAGGTCCGGATACTTCTTGCGAAGATCCTCTTCGGTCTCCCATGTTGCCTCTTTATCGGAATGATGCGACCATTGCACTTTCAAGAACTTGGTGCTCTTGTTGCGAGTCTTACGCTCGGTCTCATCGAGAATACGAACAGGGTGCTCCTCATAAGATAGATCTTCTCGCAGTTCAATGGAATCATGATCAACTGCACGATCTGGATCTTTGAAACACCTCTTGAGCTGTGACACGTGAAACACATCGTGCACCTTGGATAGTTTTTCTGGAAGTTCAAGACGATAGGCATTTTCCGCACGCCTTGAGAGAATGTTGAACGGACCAATGTATCTTGGTGCAAGCTTTCCTTTCACACCAAAACGATGAGTGCCTCTGAGGGGAGTTACACGGAGATATGCTTTGTCACCAGGTGCATAGATCATATCCCTGTGCTTGCTGTCATAGTAGCTTTTCTGACGAGACTGAGCAATCTTGAGATTGTCACGAATGATTCGAACTTTCTCTTCGGCTTCCTTAACAATGTCAGGGCCTAAGAGTGAACGTTCACCAGCTCCAGACCAATTGATTGGACTCCTGCATCTGCGGCCATAGAGAGCTTCAAACGGTGCCATGCCTAGGCTTGCCTGGAAGCTGTTGTTGTAGGAGAATTCAGCATATGGAAGGCATTCCTCCCATTTCATGCCAAAGGAGAGACCACATGCTCTTAGCATATCCTCGAGAATCTGATTGACTCTTTCGACTTGCCCTTGAGACTGAGGGTGATAAGCTGTGCTGAACAGAAGTTTGGTGCCCAATGCTTCTTGAAAACTCTTCCAGAAATGCGAAGTGAATATGCTTCCACGGTCTGAGCTTATTTCCAATGGAACACCATGAAGAGGAACAATCTTTGTTGTGTAGAGCTCTGCTAACTGGCTAGCTGAGATTGTTTCTTTGACAGCAAAGAAGTGAGCTACTTTAGTGAGTCGATCAATAACAACGAAGATTGCATCGTTGCCCTTCTTGGACTTTGGAAAACCAGTGACGAAGTCCATTTCAATCATGTCCCACTTCCACTCAGGGATTTTCAGAGGCTGGAGAAGACCGGCTGTTTTCTGATGAACTGCCTTAACACGTTGACAAATGTCGCATTCAGAAACGTATTGAGCAATTTCACGTTTCATGCCAGACCACCAATACAGAGTCTTGAGATCCTGGTACATCTTTGTACTTCCAGGGTGGATGGAGAGAGGAGTTTCATGAGCCTCCTTGAGAATAACATCTTTGAGACTTTGAATTTGGGGAACTGCAATGCGTCCTTCGAAGAACACAGTTCCCTTGTCATCAATTGAGAAGCACTCATACTTCACATTGCCTGCTTTGATGTTATTTGCGATCTTCTTGATCTCAGCATCACGAAGTTGTTCAGAACGAATCTTGTCCTCGAGAGTTGGACTAGCTGTCAAGTTTGCAAGATAACCTTGAGGAACAAGACCAAGGTTCAGCTTCTGGAATTCTTCATGAAGTGGAGGTTGGCTTTCCATGATCATGAGATTATTGCAATACGACTTGCGACTGAGAGCATCGGCCATAACATTAGCCTTGCCTGGAGTGTAAGAAATGGTAAGATTGAAGTCTTTGATCTTTTCAATCCATCTCCTTTGCCTGAGGTTTAGATCTGGCTGAGTGAAGATGTATTTCAGACTCTTATGATCGGAAAAGATTTCAGTTTTGTTACCCAACAAGTATTATCTCCATTTCTTGAGGGCAAACACAACTGCTGCAAGTTCAAGATCATGAGTGGGATAATTTTGCTCATGTGGGTTCAACTGACGTGAAGCATAAGCCACAACTTGACGTTCTTGCATAAGAACTGCTCCTAGACCTTGTTGAGAAGCATCACAGAATATCTGGAAGGGTTTGGTAGTATCTGGGCCAACCAGAACTGGTGTAGAAGTGAGTTTAGTCTTCAGGAGATTGAAATTTTCATCACATTGTGGAGACCAAACGAACTTCTTGTCCTTCTTTGTGAGATCAGTGAGAGGTTTGGCAATCTTGGAGAAGTTTTGGACGAAACGACGGCAATAGCTAGCCAAACCAAGAAAACTTCTGACTTGCTTCACCGTCTTAGGAGGTTTCCAATCAACAATTGCCTTAACCTTTTCTGGATCAATGGCTATGCCCTTGGCAGAGATGACATGACCAAGGTAAGCAACTTCTGGAATCCAGAACTCACATTTGGAGAATTTGGCATACAGACGATGCTCGCGAAGTTTCATGAGAGTGAGACGAAGATGTTCTCCATGCTCTTCCTCGGATTTTGAGTAGACAAGAATATCATCAAGATATACCACAACGAACTTGTCGAGGTATTCATGGAAGACAGAATTCATGAGTCTAGAGAATGTCGCCGGTGCATTGGTGAGACCAAAGGACATGACGGTGTATTCATATAGACCGTAGCGAGTGGTGAAGGCTGTTTTTGGAATATCTTCCTTTCTGATCTTTATTTGATGGTAACCCATCCTCAAGTCCAGCTTGGAGAATATTGAGGCTCCAGCAAGTTGATCAAAAATATCATCAATACGAGGAATTGGATACTTGTTTTTGATGGTTTTCTCGTTGAGAGGACGATAGTCAACCACGAGTCTCTTTGTTTGATCCTTCTTTGCAACGAACAGAGTTGGGCAACCCCAAGCCGAGGAACTAGGTTGAATGTAACCTTTCTCCATGTACATATCGATTTGCTCCTTCAACAACTTCAGTTCAGGAGGAGCTATCTTGTATGGATGCTTAGAGATTGGAGCAGTGCCTGGTTCAAGTTCAATCACGAACTCAACTGCTCTATCAGGAGGCATTCCTGGCAATTCTTCTGGAAAGACATCGGGGAAATCACAAACCACCGGAATAGTTTCAATAGATGGTAGAGGATTTGCATTGAGAGTGTAGAGTTGAGCAACTGGATTTTCAGCATGGAAGTAGACTATCTGGCCAGAAGGGTGTGTGATTTTGACAGACTTAGCAGGACAATCAATGACTGCTTTGTTGGCTACCAACCAATCCATCCCCAGAATGACATCAATATCTGAAGAGTGGAGAGCTATCAAAGATGCCTGGAATGGAAGGTTTCCAATTGTGATCTCGATGTTCTGGCTAACTTTATTGCTTTGCCAGCTAGATTCCGGTGATTTCACTAGGAGAGGGATAGACAACTGTTCGAAGTTGATTCCACTGGTGTTTGCAAAGCATTGAGAGATGAAAGAGTGTGAAGCACCAGAATCGAACAAGACTTTAGCACGGAACGAGTTCACAAGAAGTGTGCCCATTACAACCTCTGGAGACTCTTCTGCTCCCTGGGCCTTGACATGGTTCACCCTCACAGTTCTCAAGACAGACTTGTTCTTGTTGCGGGGCCTAGGCGAAGGAGTGTGTACCATCACATGATTGACCTTAGAGGTAGGTAGTGATGGTAGCTTGTTCTGTGGGCACTTGTAGGAGTAGTGTCCTGATAGACCGCACTTGAAGCACGTACTAGCAGAACGAGGAGCTGTTGGACTTGGCTGAGATGGAGCACCTCCTGAAGATACCACTTGGGTGGGAGGGAGGGCAAGAAATCCTGCCGGGCTTGGCAAGCAGATGGGCGGTGTTGGAGTGGTATATGGAACCCAAACTCTCCGTTTTTGTGGAGGCATGATAGCTTTCGAGAGATTTGCCTGTTCACGAGAGTGCTTACGAGATTCCTCAACCAATTTGCGCCCATGCTCTTCATTTAGAGCGATGTTGATGAGGTCCTCAAAATTCTTGGCCTTGACGTTGGTGAGAGCATACTTGAGTTCTGGGTTGAGACCCCTACGGAACTTTGCCATCTTTCTCGCTTCTGTGGAGATTTCATCTCCGGCGTAGCGAGCCAGACGATTGAACTCTCTTTGGTATTCCAGAACGTCCAGATTGCCTTGTGTGAAAGAATAGAATTCCTCACGCATTTTCTCCATGAGCCCATCGGGAATGTGATGGCGCACGAAGGCTTGCTTGAAATCCTCCCATGTGATTGCCACACTAGAACCTCTCATTTCTTGGAAGTTCTCCCACCAAGACATGGATTGTCCACGGAGAAGGTAGGTCACGTAAGGAACACGGTCCTCGTCAGCCACATGAGCTACCACAAGAGTACGGTTCATTTCACGGAGCCAGTCATCAGCATCCAATGGCTCGGAGGAGTTATCAAACGTGCGCGGATTGAGCTCAAGGAACTCCCGAATAGACACACGGGTGTTGCCATTACTCCCAAGGTCTTGGTTCTGCTGCATCTGCCTTATAACTTGCGTCATCTGAGACAGCACTTTCCCCATCTCAGGTGGCAGTGTGTGTTCTTCGTCACCACTTTCCATCCTGAAGAGGATACCAAGATTAACACACTAACCGGATCACAAAATCCAATATAAGTGCTTAAAAGGATTACTTCAAACGGTAAGAAGGTAGCATGGATCAAACATATACTACCCTCAATGTTCACCATAACTGGTTTGAGTACGAAAGGATAACTAAACATAGCTAGGAATGGATACATCAATGGACAAAAGGTTCTTGAGAGAAACATGATATTGAAGCAACATCGGGAAACTCGCGACCAAAACTCCTAAGGTACTACAGAAGAACCCAGAACACGTGAAATCCTAACTTGAAAGTTTAGATGAGAAGGGAAAAAAAAACAACGTTGCACTTCCTTACCAGAAAAGGGAGGGTGGGTGGGGAAAGAAATAAAATGGCAGAATTCCTACTCTCACGTTTCATTTTCCCTATATAGCTACAAAATAGTTTCTAGACTCAACTGCGACCAGTAAAAAGGGATCCTACAGGCAGACAGGCTCTGATACCATTTGTCGCACCCTGGTTTCTAGGGGATACTCATCGGGCCGAACTGGATAGCAGATGCTTGGATTATGGGGCATACCTGCTCCACGTCCCAGCTTCCTGGTAGGCCTGCGCTTATGCGCGACAACACAAGCCCTGCTATTCCACCGTCGATGTAAACTATCCACTAGAGACCATAGGCACTACTGTCGACGTACTTCATACCAATCACACATGGTACGTCAACAGCGTTAAACGGAATGATACCACAACATATCTCTAAGACACAAAAGATTGAAATAAGGTTGCAAATAGCCTTCACTAAGGCAGAGAATAGCAAATACAATCATCCAGAGGACACCTGTCCCAACATAACATTCATTACATCAGCGGAAGCAAACAAAGGGTCTGAGTACAGACAAATCCAAATAGGCTTAAGAAGCCGGCAATGAAAGGAAAACGGAGCCCATCCACGAAGTCTCGGATCCTGCCCGGGTCCGCTATCTACTCGTCAACAGCGTCATCGTACTCCACGTAGTAGCCTCCATGGGGATCCTCGGAATCGTCGTCTGCGTAAACCACAGCCCCAAAGGGGTCAGTACAACAACGTACTGGCAAGCAAGACTCACAGTTCACCAAAGTGTAACCCGTCAACACCAAGCACAGATGCTTTGGGTTCAACGGAAGAAAGGGGATATAAAAGATGCGGCAACTGGCTGCTCTAACCAACTACAGAGTTACTACCACTTTCGGCTAACAGAAAGGAGATAAGATAGCGTATCGCAACCAACTACCACTAACCACCAAACAAACCCATCCTGGATCTCGCCCCTTATCCAAAGAAGCAATCCGAGGATAACTCACACAGTTGGATTAATGATGGTTCAGGTTATTGTGTCAATAAACCTATTACTAGTCAAGTTATTATAGTTAGGTGTAAGTTGTCTGAGTACTTGTTAGCCAGTACTTTCACCAAGTCGTCACATAACCGCGGACAACACGGCTTCTCGAGAAGATTCATCCCTGCAGGGTGTGCTCCAGTACCCGTACACACTCAAGCCACCAACTAAAACTCAGGTTGGCTTGACACGACTCGAACCATCTCTACAGTCTGTCCTAGGAGCCACGGAGCTATAAGGTCCCAGCCACGCAGCCGAATACTCAGCGCAGGTGTGCAAAACTCCCGCAGGACACAACACCCCGGCACTACAGGCCTCGCCCTATATGTGTGCGTCATCATCATCAGTAACCATGGGAGCGACCCATTTATGCGTATGAGCCAAATGGAACACCCGAACTAAGTGTGGCTCTTCGGACAAACTGCGGATCAGATCAAAAGCCGAGGGGGGTTCCATACCACCACCCGGATGCGGTGAGCACGCTCATCATGGATCAGTAGACAAGACCCTTTTCCTAATTAGGGTCGACACTAGCAGGCCTCAAAACCACGATGGGCCTCCTGCCGGTGCCTTAACAGCAAATTATTATTACCCAAGCATTAACAGGTTGTTGTTTAAACATCGAGCCCATAGAACATAATAGCAATAGCAACAGAAAGTAACGGGTAACAGACTCGAGCAGAAACAACCCTAAGCATGCTAGTAAGACACGGGCTCAAACAACGGGGTTATAGGACTGGAGGTGAGGCAATATCATGGTTTCAGGGTATCATGTGATAGGATCGTAACAGAAGCAGCGATACATATGGCCAGCAGAAATAGACAACGGAAAAGTATCGGTAACCAATGTTGAAAGGAACACAGTGGTTCATGTGAGTGATAACTTGCCTGCAAACCCAGTAGCCTGGTACTGAGCTAGAACCTCAGAAGGGGTGTCGTAAGGATCGTCGGTCTCAACGTCGTCGTCTAACCGAGAAGAAGCAAACAGACAAAGCAGAAAGGGTAGACAATCAATATCATGGCATAGTGCACAATCATGGGGATGATGCATGGATGAGGAAAACAACAAAATAACAACAATAGAACCAATTTAAAATAGGGTTTACCAATTTAGAAATTTATTTATTAAGTTAGAAAATTTTGGTTCCTTACGGGTGTCACATAAACAATTTTTGTTTTCATCAAGTTAAAGTGTTCAAAACAAATAACAAAATTTATATTTGAAAAGAACACCAAATTTTAGTTGGATTACATGTTTCAAATATTGAAATTGGAATTAGGATAAGTTAATTATGAATTAAACAATATTAAACAAGTTTTAAATGGATTTAAAACAAGCATGAATTTTATTTGAATTTTATTTGTTCAAAACATAAATTCAAATTCATATTTGAAAAGTTTATACTTTTCTAGGTTGAAAACATAATTTGCATGTTCAAAAATAATTTTATTTGAGCAAGTTATGATTTTATCAAATTTAAATGAATTAAACAAGGATTAAATTATTTAAGCAATTTTAATTATTCAAATCATGAAACAAAATTTATATTTGAATTGGTGGTTCAAAATGGTATGGAAAACATATTTTATTTGCATGATTTGGATTAGTAATGAATTAGTTATGGATTTTAGCAAATGTGAAAGGAATAGTTTGAATTTGAAATTTGAAATTATTTGCAATGGTCAAAACAGAAAACAAATGGCTTAATTAGATAGAGAATTAAATTTGGTATTGAAAACATATAAAAAATGTTAAATTTGGAGTTGTAATGAATTAGTTAGGCAATTTTAAAGTTTGGTGGTTAATCTGCCATTTATTTCACAGCTAGGGACTTAAAACAAATCTGCAGGGACCTAGAAGTAATAGACAAGGACCTGTGTGTGAAATACAGTGCTGTGCTGGATCTATAAATAAAAGAATAAAAAGTTTGTGGCCAACGCGCGGGGGGGGGGGAGTCGAACCCGCGACCCCGCGGTTGCGCGCACAAGGCGCTAGCCACTTGGGCTGGTTCGGTTTCTTGATAGATACAGAGCAGCGTTGTGGTTAAGGTTCAGCTACGAACAAAACTGAAATTTTAACTGAACTTCTGTTCAGTTCGTGCAGGTACAGGCGAGTGAACGTACAGGGGGCGGCCGGCGATCGGCGGCCTGCCGCGGTGGCTCGCCGCCGCGTGCGGTGCTCGAGCGGCCGGGGGCGGATGCGGGCGGTGCGGCCGGTGCGAGGCGGAGAGGGAGCGGGGAAGGGAGGCGCGGACTCACCTCGACCACGAACAGAAGTGGTCGCTGCCGCGGTGGCTTGCGGCCGGCGGCGAAAACCGGATGGCGGCGGCGCTCCGGTGATCGTCGGGGAAGGCGGAGTGGACGGCGCGGAAGAGGGAGCCCGTGCGGTTCCGTTCCCGGCCCTAGCGCGGCCGGGCGGGCACCGTGGCGGTGGCGCCTCGCCGGAGAAGGAGGCGTTGGAGGAGTCCTTCGGTGGAGTTACAGAGAAAAAGGAAAACCAGAGGGAGGAAGAGAGGAAGAAGGAGAAGTGCGGCGCTAGAGGGAGAAGAGCGATTAGGGTTAGGAGGGGCTCGGCCTCGAGCAGGGATATATGGATGAGGAGGGGGGCATCGATCACCGTTCTCTCCTCTGTATGCGTACGTGGCCACCATGGATGGCCCTCCGTACCGTACGGAGGTAGGAGAAGGTCGTGAGGGGGGTACGGGCCAGGGGGTAGTTGGGCTAGCCCAAGATGGGCTGTGTGCCTTTCCCCCCTCTTTTCTTTTTAATATTTTCTGTTATTTTTTTTTTCAGATTTGGGAAAAGAGAGAAACAAAATGGTTCTAGGGTTAGCAAAAATTTGGAATAAATTTTATATTGCTTTGTTTTGTAACAACACCTTAACAAACATTGTTTTCCAAAAATAAATTTAACGGATGTTATTGTTTTGGAAATTAAATGATTTTAAGCAATTTTTGGTATCAGAAGAATAAATGAACCTAAGCCAAAAATTTAAAGTTTTGGATTCCACTTTTTGGTGGAACAAAATATTGTTTGTTTGGTAGTTTTCATTTGACACAAAGTAACATAACAAGTATGACAAATGATTGAATTTTGTTCTGGAATTCAAATAGAAATCAAATGGAAACAATTCAATTCAAATGCAACAAAAGGCAATTATGATGACATGATGCAAAGCAATAATAAAACAAGAAACAAAACATCTAGGGGGGAGATTTTCATACTTGGGATGTTACACTTGTCGAAGTCGATACCATAGTCTCGCAAAGTTTGCCGCATCCATAGCAATTGAGAACAACAACTTGCCGCGGAGATATATCCGGCCTCGGTGGTGGAGAGGGCGATGCAATTTTGCTTCTTGGAAGACCAACATACCAAAGAGAAACCAAGAAATTGACAACCTCGAATGTAGACTTTCTATCCGTCTTCTCGCCCGCATAATCCGCATCTGAATACCCGATGAGCTGAAAGCTTGAACCCTTTGGATACCAAAGACCAAAGTTTGGGGTATGAACCAAATAGCGAAAGATGCGCTTAACCGCTTCAAAATGACTTTGCCTCGGAGAGGCTTGAAACCTTGCACATTTACCTACGCTATACATGATATCGGGTCTAGATGCACAAAGGTAGAGCAAAGATCCAATCATGGAGCGGTATACCTTTTGATCTACCTCTTTACCATTCGGGTCGGGTTTCAAGTCAATAGTCGTGGACATGGGAGTTTTCATAGGCTTGGCATCATGCATGTTGAATTGTTTGAGCATGTCTTGAGTATACTCGTCTTGCTTGATGAAGGTGCCTTCGGGGTGTTGCTTGATCTCAAAGCCAAGAAAATACTCCAACTCGCCCATCATGGACATCTCGAATTTATCCGTCATAAGCTTGCAAAACTCATCATTGAATGCTGGGTTAGTAGAACCAAAAATGATATCATCCACATAGAGTTGGCATACGAACAAGTCACCTCCAACCTTTTTGGTGAAAAGGGTGGGATCGATTAAACCAACATTGAACCCACGGTCCACTAGAAACTCTTTAAGATGCTCGTACCACGCACGTGGAGCTTGTTTAAGTCCATAGAGCGCCTTATCAAGTTTATAGACATAATCAGGGTGGTTGGGATCCTCGAAACCCGGAGCTTGCTTGACATATACCAACTCAGGGATAGGACCATTTAAGAAAGCACTTTTAACATCCATTTGTTGTAGTTTTAAATTATGATGAGAAGCATATGCAAGCAAGATCCGAATTGATTCAAGACGAGCTACGGGAGCAAAAGTTTCACCAAAATCGACACCTTCGACTTGAGAAAAGCCTTGAGCCACCAATCTCGCTTTGTTGCGAATGACGATGCCATCTTTATCTTGCTTGTTCTTGAAGATCCACTTGGTGCCGATGACGTTCTTGCAATCCTTGGGTCTTGGCACTAACTTCCACACCTTATTGCGCTCGAAGTTGTTGAGCTCATCATGCATAGCTTCAAGCCAATCTTGATCTTCAAGCGCTTCATAGACCTTCTTGGGCTCAATGTGAGAGACGAAAGCATGTGCCTTGTTAAAATCCGCCAATTGTCTTCTTGTGACTACCCTTCCACGAACTTGTCCAAGAATCATGTCCTCCGTGTGACCGGCACGATCAAGACTCTCTAGCCTTCTCTTTGCCCTACGTGCTAGCAACTCCTTCAAAGACTCCTTGGATATGGCTTGATCATCACCTTCATCATCGGATTCATGTCCACCTCTTCCTTGATCTTTGATCCTCAATGGGAGATGGATCACTTATGTGTTGGGTTCTATCACCAACATGAGTGTCTTGTCCTTGTCCTTCATTGTGAGATTGGCCTTGATTATGAGCTTGGCCTTGAGTGTTAGCTTGGCCTTGATCGATGGAATGATCTTGATCATTAGCTTGGCCTTGATTCATAGCTTGAGGGGTTGGTGCATCTTGTTGGGTAGCTTGTGTATCAATGGGTGTAGTCAATGTCTCCACTTGAGTAGAGCATAGTCCTTCTCCCTCCATCATCCGGTAACCCTCAATGGGGATTATTTCAGCAATCCCCATTCTTCTTATGACGATGGGAGGAATTGCATCTCCTACAACACCATGATCTATATGGCCCCCCTTGGGACCCATTATCCTCATCAAACACCACGTCTATAGCTTCTTCAACTTGTCTGGTGGACTTGTTGTAGAATCTATACGCGTGAGCGTTTGTGGCATAACCAACAAAAATACCATCATATGACTTGGTCTCGAATTTTGACAAACGTTTACCTCTCTTACGAATGAAGCACTTGCAACCAAAGACCTTGAAGTATGAAACATCCGGCTTCTTTCCCGTGAGAATCTCATAAGGGGTCTTGTTCAAGATCTTGCGGAGATACAACCGGTTTCTAGCATGGCAAGCGGTGGAGACGGCCTCGGCCCAAAAGTTGTATGGAGAAGAGAATTCCGCAACCATGGTCCTTGCCGCATCCATTAGTGTCCGGTTCTTCCTCTCCTCCACACCATTTTGTTGAGGGGTATAGGGAGTGGAATATTTATGAGCAATCCCCTCCTCGCTAAGAAATCCCTCCACGGTGTAGTTCTTGAACTCGGAGCCATTATCACTCTGGATCGCCATAATGCTCGTATTGTCTTGGCGCTCTACCAAAGTGATGAACTCGATGACCCTCTTTTGAGTCTCACTCTTCCTCTTGAAGAAGTACACCCAACAATATCTTGAATAGTCATCCACAATCACCAAGCAATACTTCTTGCCTCCAATACTATCATATGATAGGGGACCAAATAGGTCCAAATGAATGAGCTCGAGGATTCTTGAGGTGGTGATGTTGGTCTTGGTGGGGTGAGCTTCTCCATGTTGCTTTCCAAGAACGCAAGAGCTACACACACGATCTTTGGCAAACTTAGCATTCATTAGTACTAGAACATGATTGCCACTTTGAAGGTCATGCAACGTCCTCATATTGGTGTGAGATAACCGGCGATGCCATAGCCAACCTACATCAACTTTAGCCATTAGGCATGTCGCGGCACACGTGTCCCCTTTAGAGAAGTACACTACATACATGTCGTTCTCGACATGCCAAAGGCTACTTTAAGAGTCTTCTCCCAAGTGACAATCACATTCTCTTTATTAAAGAATGAGGTAAAACCACTTTTTGCAAGTTGAAGAACCGAGATGAGATTGTAACCAAGGGACTCGACTAGGAGAACATTCTCAATTGACAAATCATTTGAGATAGCTACATTGCCTTGTCCCAATACCTTTAGCTCAGAGTTATCACCAATAGTGACACAATTGAGATGAGATAATGGAGGATTAAGTTCACTCATTGCGTCCTTGCTTCCGGTCATATGTTGGGATGCACCACTATCCACCGTCCATTTGCTCGACCCGGAAACACTTCCCTAAAATAGATTAGTGTCTTGATTTAGGTACCCATCGTTGAACGAGTCCTCTTTTGTTAGCAACAAGGGTCTTTGGAACCCAAATAGTCCAATTATAATCATCACCATAAGAAGTACCAACATATTTAGCATACACATGACCATCTCTAGATTTCATAAGAACATAAGATGGATTATATTTTCCGGCAAAGTCATTATGAGTGGTGCTCCTCCTAGAGAACTCACCACCCACAATGGTGTTGGTCTCCTTGTCTTTGACCACCTCTCCCTGTTTCACAAATTTCACACCTTGTGAGGGAGAGGTGACCTTCTTCTTATTCTTCTTGTACTTCTTCTTTCACTTAGCTACATAGCCAAGTCCCTCCTTTCCATTCTTGACTCTTTGAGGAATCACCTCATTGAGAGTCTTCTCACTTCCTACAAGATTAGTTGCACACAAGAATTGCTAGGCAAAGTACTAATGCTAGTAGATGAAGAGGACACGACTTGCTTATTTGATTGTTGAGCTAGAATATTGTCACGAGATTTGGTTAGCTTGTCATGAATTTCTTTAAGAGACGTGAACTCCTTTTCTAGTTTTTCATGACGAGCAACAAGTTCCTCGTGAGAAATTCCTAGCTTCAACTCTTCATTTTCAAGTGTTTTAACAAGAGCAAGAGATTTTTCATTATCTTTCCTAAGTTTAGAGACACTCATAGCAAAATTATCTTCAAGACTAGATAATTTCTCCTCAAGGGAGGCTCTAATGGAACGCTCATTTCCAAGAGCCTTTTGAATCTCTTTATCATTTCAAGAGTGACCTCCATGGCTTTCCAAGGCCATGATAATTTCCTCCTTTTCATCTACAAGAGAGTTAGCATCATCAAGTTGGTGCAAAAGGGCATTTACTTTCTCCTTAGTCTCACCTTTGAGGCTAGATAACCAAATGCCTAGCTTCTTTGCCTCACTATCCTCCTCACAAACATTTTCAAAACAATCCAACAATGAAGGAGGGTTAGTGACAATGGTCTTGGAGTTGGGAGAGCATACCGAAGTGGCTTTTGCCATAAGACATGTAGGTCGGATAGCCGCAATCTCATTGGGGGATTCAAATAGAGAGACCGATGGAGATGAGGCGGTAGCTATGGCAACATGGGCCACACCTACAACTTCATCTTCTCCTTCATCTCCGGAGATATAGGTTTCCAACACCGCCCCTTCTTGAACATAAAGAGCCCTTGGCACTCTTCTAGCGAAGTTCTTGTTTTGTGGAGCCTTGGCCTTGTTCTTGTGGACTAGCTTGCCTTCATTTTCTTCTCTTGGCTCGAAAGGGCACTCCTTTACGAAGTGATTTGCACTTCCACAATTGTAGCATGTCCTTGGTCGGTCCCCCTTCTTCTTGTAGTTCTTGTTTCGTGGAGGTCTTGGAGAGCCGGCCTTATGAGATTCCCATCTCTTCCAATATCCGTGCATAGCAAGGGCAATGCACTTATGAGCACTGGTGTAAGTGTCCTCATAGTCTTCCTCATCATCATCCTCCTCTTCAACTCGAGCCATTGCCTTTGACTTCAATTCAAGATTGGGTGACTTTCCCATTCCTCTTGAGAGAGCGAGATCATCATCCGCACTCTTGTATGATACGGATATGACAATGAATTCACTAAGAACACCAATGGAGTTGAGGGAATTGTAGTCCGCTATTGTCCGTATGCTAGTGGAGAGGTTCTTCTTGATAGGTGTAATAGCTTTGATGAACTTCCTCTTTATCCACTCATCGGAGATCTCTTCTTTTCCAAAGTCCTTCAATTGATTAGCGAGGGTGACAACTCTCCTATATAGCTCCTCGGGGGACTCATCCTCTTGCATAACAAAGTTCTCGGACTTGTCAATGGACACATCATACTTGGATGATTGGATACTAGCATTGCCTTGAAACAAAGTATCAAGCTTGTCTCATGCTTCCTTGGCGGTCTTGCAACCTCGAATGTGCGTGAGATGCTCCCTTGGAAGAGCCTTTTTAATGATGACAAGGGCGGTCTTGTTGATTTGAGATTCCACATCTTCCCTAGGAGTCAAGTTGCTTGGGTCATGGGGATGAAACCCATGAATCACACTCCTCCACAAGGCGGTGCAAGAGCCGGAAATATGTGAGTCCATTTCAAACTTCCAAGAAGAGAATTCATTAGTGTTAAGCATGGGAGGGAGTCCAACATTAAGAATGTGTGGCATTGAAACTATTGGATGGATGGAGTCATAATTTTGAGGTGGTGGAACTTTTGAGTTGGACCCCGAACCATTAGCCATTTGAGGCTTGGAGCCTCCGGAATTCTCCTTTGCCTTAGACTTTTGTGTGGCTTTCGCCTTGGCTTTGGCAATGTTGTCTTCGATCTCAGTATCGTCCGGAAGAGTTTCCTCTTCCGAACTATCCGCATCGGAGACATGGGGAGAATCCGTGCACCCCTTAGTTTTACCCATCATGTTCTCCAACATCCTCTTGATGGAAGAAACCTCCGAACCAACACTAAAACTAACTTTGGACAATTGGGTTTGAATGGTCACAACCGTTGTCTCTAGGTTAGGTATAGTCTCGGCCATTTTGGAGAGCTCCTCCTTAGATGATTCGGGATCATCTCTGTTGGCCATGATACTCTTAGGCGGTTAAGCCCGATATAAGAGCCGAGGCTCCGATAGAAATTGGAAGTACTCAATGGTCAACTAGAGGGGGGGGGTGAATAGGTGACCTACAAATTTTAATCCTTTTTCACTTTTAGATGGGCTTTAGCAAGTAAACAACTTGGTTATCTAGATGTGCAACTAGGTAGACACCCTATGTGATAAGCAACAAGTATGCAACGGAAGTAAATGCAAGGCACAATATAACCACAAGTGAAAAACACGGAGACAAGGATATGTTTCCCGTAGTTCCTTCTTTAAAGAAGTACGTCTACGTTGGAGAGATGGGGAGCCACCTAGGCACTCCTCAATAGCACGGTTGTGCACACCTTGTTCTCCTTGAGCTTCTCCGGTGAGGGAGATTCTCGTCTCCACTATGAGGTCGACTTGAAGGCGTTGACCAAACGTTTACAGGGGGGTTGAGGCTACTCCACAAGTGAGATGGAGGCTCTCAACTATCCGAAGCTTCTTGCTACAAGGTGGAAGCTACAAGCACTAGGGTTTCTCTAGGATGACAAAGCAACCAAGAGATTACAAGATCCCAAGGGGTATGGTATGGGAAAACAATTTTTGGCTTGGTAAAAAGGTAGATCTAGGCCTCCTCCATGAGATCCTTGAAGGGCATCGAGTTTGGTTGGAGGACAAGGGAGATCAGGGCGTTTTGAGCTCTTGAACAATGGAGGAGAGAGAGGAATGGACGAACTAGCTGTCTAGAGTAAGAAGACAACTATTTATAGCCTCCTCCAAGATCTGACTGTTGCAGCTCTCCAGGACCGGAATATTCCAGTGTTAGTACCGGAAATTTCTGGGGCAGCCAGGCCGGATATTTGAAATATCCGGGGGGCGGATTTTTGAATATTCTGGGGCCGGATTTTTCCGGCTAATTATCCGCTCCCATCTCTGCAAGCGGGCAGCAGCAACCCAACTGATTTTTTTGCCAAGGACCAGGGGGCCGGATATTTGCCCCGGAATATTCCGGGCAAATTTCTGCCCCATCTTCTGCGAGCGGGCACCAGCGGTGCCTCCAAAATCTGATAAGGACCAAGGGGCCGGAAATTTGCCCCGGAAATTTCCAGGCAAATTTCCACCCCAGTTTCTGCGAGCGGGCAGTTGGAGGCCAGGGAATCATCTTTTGAAGTTTCGAGAGGGCCGGAATATTCCGGTGCTGAGGCTGGATATTCCGGCCTATATCCCCCGGAAATCCCGGGCCAGTGACATGAATAATCCGGCTACAGTATTTTCTTCTTCTTCAGAAATCCTTTGTGAAACTTCTCAAGAATATCATCGTGAAATATATATAATGCCATCTGTAGACACTTAAACCATATGGTTAGTAATCATACCCGCGTTGTTATCATCACCAAAATCATCAGAGGAGACATGAGCTTTCAACTGCACCGCTGTTAAAATCCGACAACCCTAGATCAGGCCCATTCCGCTCCTCACTCTTCCGCTCCACTCCGACTCCGTCGCTCCATCTCCCGTTGGCGAGGATGATCTCTTCCTTCTTCTTCTCCTAGAGTGACGGCAACGACGAGGGGACCACGAGCTCACAACCGGCGGTGGACTCCCTGCCCCCATCGGCAACGACAACGATGACCACAGCGACGACCTTGCATACCGGCTCGGTGTCCTCCGGTCGCTCGAGGACGTCCGAAAAGGGTCAAGCTCCGCCGCCACGCCTCGGCCAATGGCCAATGTAGCCGCTGGTCCGCTCCGGCGGCGGGTGGATTTGCGTATCCCTAACGACACACCCTAGTAGTGTCAGCGCCTTCGTTGGCTCCCCCGCGGAGGCGTGCTCCGACCCCACCGTTACAGGCTCCGCCCAGCTGGTGGCTGGAACCAGATTAAAAAAAATGGACCTTCTATTTGTTAGCTAGCTATTTTCAATTTCGTGGACAAACAAATTTTTCAGCTAATACATCGCAGGCATGTGGAGATACAAACGATTCGCGAAAACACCCCCACAAACAAATCAGTCGCGTGCCCCACACACATTTGTCTTTGTTTTTCAATCGTGGCTCGCGTTTCTCTTCGGCCCAACCCAAATCCCGACCCAATAACGGAATCAAGATTAATGAAGTGTGGGCTGCATTTAATTTGTCCATGGGCTTTGAGTCTTTGTTGTTCTTTAGAGAGACAAAATACATCCGAAATAAATGGACAATGGGTTGTACCATGCTGGACTCCTTATTACCATGTTTTTTGTCCCAAATTGATCATGTGATAGAGTAAAAGCAAAAAAAAAAAACCCTAAGAGGTAAGGTGGCAGGTAAGCTCGAGCTTCTTCTACATCAGAAAAGCCAAAAAAGGGACCACACATCGCTACACCCCCTCCCCACCCCTCTTCTACCACTACCCAAAAAACACAAGAGAGAGAGCAAAACCACACACGGATCCAACCGCGACCCCCTCTCCCCCATGATAAGAAATGGACATCACGGTGTTCACAATCCGTGAACCAGATCAACATGATACAACCATCGGCAAGAATTAGCCGACACAAAAACTGCTGGTCCACGCTGCAGTTTTTGTTCTTCTTTTTGCCTTACCTAATCCGTCAAGATCACTATGCAGATAATAATGCATACCTATATATGAAAGGATCAGGATCATGACTTATCGTGCAGCGGAATCGATGTTTTTATATTCCCGTGGTTTTACTATTCTATGAATCAAATAGGCTCTTAAAGTTGTAAATAAATTTCGAATTTTTTAAAACGGCACGAACATTGGTGCCTGGGAGCATAAAACACTTTCTCAGAGAGTAGGGACTAACCAGCAAAAGGGCAAAGGAACGAAGAAACGGGAATATGAGAACAGGGAGGCAGGCATGCAGCACGGCGTTCAAGCATGCAACCAGCTGACGTGTACCGCCTGAACCGTTCGTTCCGTTCACGCCGCCCCGATCTGACCGTATCTTTGTCCACGTGCGTCGAAAAAACGCGAGATTCTGCGCCATCACTTGCAAATACAGGTCAGCACAATCGTCAGGCCATCATGTTTCATGCAGTAGAGAACAGCTCGACCGAGACGAGAGGGGCCTATACTTAAAGGACGAATATTATTGGGACTTATCCGCAAAACTATAGGTTGGTGGGTAGCGTTAAACTGAAGCGGTTGATAAGAAAACCCACACCTCTCCGTGTTCCCGTCCAGCTTCAGGCAATCAATCAGGCTTTCCCGAGGGTTCCCAGGTAGGCGGAGGAGGAGGAAGGCAGAGAGCAGCCGCGAGCGAGGCCGACCGCAAGAGGCTGCGGATATGGAGAACGAGTTCCAGGTACGGTGAATCTCTCCTTCCCAATTCCTGTTCCATGCTCTTCTTTGTGCCTCCAGATTTCGAGGGATCGCTGCGCCGAGAAAAGATTCCTTCGTTTCTGGGTACGGCTAGCCAGCGTTTTCTTGATTTCTCATTGCTCTGGCTCATGGACTCGGTAGGAATGAATAGGCGGTTGCAGCTCGTAGGAGATCGAGCTCACAAAGTAGGGATTGAATTTGGGATTTCATTCCTCCGATAATTTGAGATGGAAACCATGAATATGTTCAGATTACGTCAGAGATTAGATATATATGCTGTTCCATCAATCGATTTACCGAATCAGATTCAGAGCACGCCGTAGTTGGGAGGTTCGGATGTGTAACCCAGTCTGTTCTCCTCCCGCTGGATTTTACAGTTAGCCAAACATGAACCATACTAAGATGGGAAATCCTTCAGTGATGTAAATGTAAAGCTTCAACTACCCTGAGAAAAACAGCTGCAGATAGTCCCTAGTTTTCATGGCCTGGAATGAGCATCGATTTTAGTACAACTAGTAGTTATTTATTACAGAATGTTTTGAACTATGGCTGTCGTGTACATAACTTCGTCCCAGTTGATAAAGACGTAGGTGGTCCCTTCCAATCTTGCTGGCACTTGGCTTTGCTTGATGTGGGCACTTGTAAACAACTATTTGAATACTGGTTCAGCCGTCTCCCCTTACACCCACTTGTTATAGAGTTGTTTTTGTTTGGGATCTAGGGTTAAGATAGAGGTTCTCTAGTTCACAGTAAACTGCAACGATTTGCAACTAAGCCATATGCTGTTGACAATTTTTTTTTGCACAGAGTTAAATTTACTTGTTGCGTGATTATAAATACATTATCTTTTGTGTGACCAATTGCTAACTTAGGATGGCAAGGAGGAGGTCATCCAGGCATGGTACATGGATGACAGTGAAGAGGACCAGAGGCTTCCTCACCATCGTGAGCCCAAAGAGTTCATTCCTCTCGACAAACTTTCAGGTCTGTCCATATGCTGCTCAAATCATTCACTTCAGTTTGTGTATGGACCGAATTAAAAGTAGTGCAGTTTGTGTATGGAATGTATTAAATGTACTTCTCATAAAGTTGGTGGATTGCTAAAATTTGTGCATTTCTATATATCCAGAGTTAGGTGTAGTAAGCTGGCGCCTAAATGCTGATGACTGGGAGAAAGATGAGAATCTCAAGAAAATCCGTGAGGCCAGGGGATACTCATATGTGGTTAGTCATTGATCCTTTCTGTCTGCTAGATGTTCTGTCTTTCCATTTTGATTCGCAAGCTTAAAATGTATGCAAGTACTAGAAGCAAACAAGTGTGACAGACATGTTCTGTTTTTTTCCCCTTGCAGGACATCTGCGACGTGTGTCCTCAGAAGTTGCCAAACTATGAAGTCAAGATAAAGAATTTCTTTGAAGAGCACTTGCATACTGATGAAGAGATACGCTATTGTCTTGAGGGCAGTGGTAGGTGCCTTCTTTATCCTTTTTTGGCATTTAAGACAGAGAAGCTATACGCTTTTGTATTTCCAGTAATAATCATCCTTCTTTACCTATTTATTTTTCTTTTGTTCCCAAGGATACTTTGATCTAAGGGATGAAAAGGAACAGTGGATCCGTGTAGCTGTGAAGAAGGGGGGCATGATTGTTTTGCCTGCAGGAATGTATCACCGCTTTACATTGGACAGTGACAACTACATTAAGGTATACTTTACTTTCTTTGTTTGGTCTGACCATGATTGTTAGTCTATTAAAAAATTGTAATATACTGTATACTAAATGATTTAAATTGACCAATCTCTGTTATTTTGCCAAGTCGTGTATAATGTACTTGTGTAAATGGATTGGTGATAGGTTTAATATTTATAATTTGTGAGTAGTGCTACTTATCTTAAGTCTCACGGTACATGATGATAAGTTTCTAACTAGTTTTATTTTTGTGGCAACATTTGTTGCTACCTCTTGCACCGTCTTTTTGTGAAGTTCAACCACTAGCCATGTCCTTTCATTGCTCATATATTCATATGATGAAGCTTCTCTCCACTTCGGTGCTCGATCCCATAGGGAATATTATTCTAGCATGGAGATCTAAAACTTCTGTTTTCTCTTATTACTATGTTCTGCAGGCAATGCGGCTCTTTGTGGGAGAGCCTGTCTGGACACCGTACAACCGTCCCCATGACCATCTCCCAGCTAGGTATTTATAGAGTGTACAGATTGTTCTATGTTCACATGTTGGCATTTCCCGTAATACATTTCCTCTGTCCTCTCTCGGTCTTTACTTACGGAACCACATCATGATTTCAGGAAGGAGTACGTTGACAAAGTCATAAACAGAGGTGGGAATCAAACCGTGGAAGCTCGTTAATGGGACCTTTAATGTTAGGCCGAGTGAGTTTTCTCTACGTGCAACACTCCATAATAATACCGAATAAGATGCCTGAATGGCTTGCAGTGTACTCCTACCAACATCCTGTACCACTCAGCAGTATTTCTCACAAAACCTACTCAAAATCATCCTTGGAAACTTCCCATGTTTGTAATACCCCAGTTAATAATGGCACCCCCATATTCCAGTGTCAGCAATGTTGTAACGGTGATGAGTTTACTTGTATCTGACGATATATGGTGGTTCCAAACCCCGTTTTGATCTCTGAATATTTTTTTTCTGCTTAATGATTGCTCAAAATGATGTCTGTATTAAGTTCCTACAAGTACATGACTGTATGTCATTGTGTTTCCTGGTTCACCTGATGACCTTGTACTATTATTGGCTTCCTACCTCTTATTCAGAGTATCTCGTGGAGAGGATCAAATCTTGGCAATTATTAATCTAATCCTGCCTAGATACCTAACCTGAAATCTGTTCACGTGGACAATCTTTGCACAGTGGGTCGTACGGATTAGGAAACTGCTAGATAATAGTACTATGCTGATTAATAATGTAGTACACGTTTCTGTCGTATTACATCCATGTTGCATCATTGGTTTCCGGTCTTGCGAGCCAAGAACAGTCGCCAAACACTCCCACATCATGGGATCTCTTTCATTCGGCCTCATAAGAGGATTAGCATGCATAAGCGCTTGTTGTAATCTTATGTGGCTTTTTTTTCTTTTTTTCTTGGTGGAGCATCTTCAGAGTGTAAGTCACTGTATTAGTAGTGGATACTGTAATTATATATGGTTTCCCTCCTTTTGGAAAGAAAAATGAAGTGGTTATTTGAAGTACGCAGAGGAGACAAAATTGTTCAGATACTGTACATTTTTTCGAAACAAAAATGAAGTTGTCATTTGAAGTACAGTAGGCAGAAGAGACAAAAATGTTCAGACACATTTTGTAGACGAGCACTTTTGTTTCTTTCCAGAAAACCCCAGGAAAAAGGCCGGGGAAAAGAACAATTCAACTTTCTGTGTACCAAAAGGAACTCACAGCGTATCGCTGCTAGTTGCAGCCAGCAACAATGCATGGCCCTCGCAAGAACAGGACAGGCTCGAGATCGGGAAAGAAAAATTGGCGCAAAAGTTGTCGCCGTCGTACCTCCCTGACTGTCTGTCGACTGCCGATTCGCCGTCCCGCCCACTTGCGCCGGTCGCGCGAACCTCAGCCACACCAACCACCATCACAAATCCCCTGTGCTCTAGCGGCACCCGGCTCCGGCAATCCGGCATCCAGAAGCTTCCTGTCCGGGAACGGCCGCCCGGTCACGAACGCGCCGCGCGGCCTAGAACCTTCGGTCCCCCCTTCCCGACCGGTCGCGCTCGCGTCCTGCCGCCTCTCCGCAGGGACTATTTATTAGCTCGCGCCGGCCATTTTCCCGCGGAAAGAAAGGAGCCGGGTGCCACTGCGCTAGCAAAAAATTTGGGTTCTCGTGATTGCCGCGCTGGATTCCTCTGTTTCCAAGAACGATTTTGGGATCCGAGCAGACCTCGTCTCGCGACAAGATTTCAATTTCACCTTTGGGCTGTTTGGCGGGTGATTGCGGTCCGCCCACGATGGACCGAGTGCTGCCGGTGCCGACGAGAGTCAAGGAGGAGTGGCTGCCGTTGCTGGAGGAGGAGGTACTAGCGCCGCGACCGATGGAGGGGCTGCACGAGGCGGGGCCGCCGCCGTTCCTGACCAAGACGTTCGACCTGGTGGCGGACCCGGCCACCGACGGCGTCGTCTCCTGGGGCCGCGCCGGCAACAGCTTCGTCGTCTGGGACCCCCACGCTTTCGCGGCCTTCCTGCTCCCGCGCTTCTTCAAGCACAACAACTTCTCCAGCTTTGTCCGCCAGCTCAACACCTACGTGAGTCTCCCACTCTTCTGCTTGGCTTTGCGTTTTGTAGCTCGCTTACTTGTTCAGTTAACCTGCACTTGATTCACCAATTCGTCTTGCGTCATTTGCATTGGGCAACGAAGAAAAGTGCTAGGCGGTCAGTCTAGATATCTCTGAAAGAATGACACATACTTGTATCAGTTTGTTTCTTGGTTTAGCTGAATTGCTTCAGCAACAGATCACATGACCAGTTACGAAATTATCTATACAATTTCAGTTTCAGAGTGACAGACAAGTGATGGGATATCAAAGCAACATCTACCTGATATATTTCTTAGTTTTGTGTGATGACTACCGTCGTCACCAGAGTATCAATATGCATCTGCATCTGGAATTGGATTACCAAGTTAAGATAGAAGATCGTACAATTTGGTAAACTGTGTGAAAGTTGTGAAAGAAGAGTAACATTTATGGATGTTGAAGAGAGTGCTTTTAATAGCTGTTCTTTGCATTAGCAGTAAGTGCTTCTATATGGTAATGAATTGTCGTACGGTGATTCACTTCACTTTGTGTGAAACTTGTATATGGATAGTTAATTAGGAAAAAACTCAGGAACTAGAATTCTATGTTATTGGCCTTGGTTTGAAGGATGACGATAGTCAGAGCTCTTCAGTAGACTGCCAATTTGTTCAACATGTCTGCCACTGTCTTCTTAAGCCTTGGTATAGTATATACTACCTCTCCCTTCTAGATCAAAGGAGTCATGGAGAATTCTTGGTTTGAAAGGAAAAAAGAGGCCGTGGCCAGTCCTTTGCCCGAGGCATGTGCATATAACCCTATTTTATGAAATCTTCTTGATAATTAAGAACCAGGAGATGCTGGCATACTAAATAGCCTGCATCTTTTTGACAAACATATTACTGCCTGACATCCTGTTTCTTCAACTTCTTACTGTGTAGCTAGATGGATCAAGACATCGGATGAAGCTACAAGAACCTGCCAATTTGTTCTAGAAGGCTCCTTTGATCACCATCAAGCAATATAGTATATACTATCCATTCTTCCACTGCTTATAAATTTTGACACAAAACTAAGTGAAACCTACCCAAGTATGCCATGTTAGCTGAGCTGTGCTGTCTGTGGCTTCTGAACTTCAGCCAACTGAGTTGTTTCTATACTCTCTGTGTTTATGGAAGTTACTGTGTGGTTATGTTGCTTACATTGCAATTTGCAGGGCTTTAGAAAGATTGACCCGGACAGATGGGAATTTGCAAATGAAGGTTTCCTTAGGGGCCAGAGACAGCTTCTAAGGATGATAAAGAGAAGGAGAGCCTTGTCTTATCTCCCTTCATCACAGCAGCAGGCCCTTGACTCCTGCCTTGAGGTCGGCCAGTTCGGACTGGACGAAGAAATCGAGATTCTAAAGCGTGACAAGAGCGCCTTACTCGCTGAGGTTGTAAGACTGAGGCAAGAGCAGCAGAGGACAAGATCTGACATGGTAGCCATGGAAGAGAGGCTGCATCTCGTTGAGCAGAAACAGCTTCAGGTCATGGGTTTCCTGGCAAGATCAATGCAGAACCCCGACTTCGTTCTTCAGTTAATCCAGCAAAAAGATAAACTGAAGGACCTCGAGGACGTTTTCCCGAATAAGAGGAGGAGGTCCATCGACATAGTGCCGTTCCTTGGCCTTGGAGAGACGAGTCAGAGTGCGCAACTCGAGTCAGCATTTATGTTCCAGGAAAGGGAATTTTCAGAACTGAATCAGCCTGGATACTCTGAGCTGGAGAATTTAGCAATGAACATTCAGGGGATGAGGAAGGGCACGAAGGATGACAGAGGTGTCCGGATTCAGACCAGTGGTGAGACCGAGCTGACCGACGAATTCTGGGAGGAGCTGCTGAGTGAAGGAATGCGGCGACGCCACAGCTGGAGATGGGAAGAACTAGATATGTCGACGCATAGTGCAGAAGCCGGGTCATCAAAGTTACAGTAATCCAAATCATTATAATCATCCGAATGCATAGCCATTGATTCTGTGTAACAAATGTAGCGATATATTGTATGTTGTAGCGCTAATTTATAGTGATAGACTGATTGTATTGCGGTTCCGGACCGGATGTGTTGTGTATATATGTACCGTGATGTAAAAGCCAAACCGGCATTCTTAATTACAAATTTTTTGAGCCCTGATAATCTTTGTCCATGCTCTTGCGCCTGTGTGCTTGAATGGGTGGTTGTTCTTGGTTTGGAATTTGCAACTAAAGTTTTTTGCAGCGTGCACATTGCATTTGATATGTTTTGACGAAGGATAGACCGACTGCTTGATTTTTTCTATCTGGGGAATTTAACTAGACATTCTTTTTCATGAATACTACACGTATCTAGACGTGTTTTAGTGGTTAGATTTATGTGCATCTTACGCTAAAACACGTGTAGATACGCACAGTTAGAAAACATTAAAACATCTTACATTTCAATATAGGAACAGTAGTTAAAAACAAAAGGTTCTGACCTCGTAGTTAGACAACATCAATAGATGCAATTATGTCCATTTCGAGAGAGAAAAAAATGTGAATATTTGTGTTTGATCTCTGCATCGCCATGCTACTCATATCCGCTATCTTGCTGCTTCCACTTTAACTCACCAGCAATGGGCAAATATATCAAACTGTTGCCAATGTTTGTGGGCCCGAGTCGCCCCCATTGGGAATGGAGTTTTTTTTTTCAGAAAAATGGCACAGAAAATTTGTAAGGCTGATGCATGTAGCCCAACATTGGCCCATTAATTGCTGCCAGGCCTAAGGCGGCACGCGATAACTTTTTTTGTGGGTCTTATCAGTTTATCAGTACCGTTGCGGATATGGGACGGCCTTAGAGCAACTCTAGCAAATCCCAAAAAAGGTTACGGCTCGAAAAATAACTGTTTTTTCCGGGCTAGAGCGAATTTGCGGCCAAATCAAATCCCTCATATCAGCGCGTCCAATTTTTTTTTTAGGGTCCGCGATATTTTTCACCGAGATTGCTCGCTATATGTCAGGGATTGGCGGCTCTTTTCCATGTTTCCCCAATCGTTGGCGTGAGTGAGCGGCAACTGACGTTTCAGCGACCTTGTCCCTTCCTCCCGCGCTGCCGCCAAATCTAGCGGCGACCCCGCCAGCCCCGGCTCCCCTGTGCCACGTAATAGCTTTGCTGCCTCCCACCGCTCCGTTTCCACCGATTTTTGGCTCCGGAGGTGGCGTATCTTCTCTGTGCCCCTTCCGTCCGCGCAGCCGCCGCCGTTTCCCTGGATCTCGCGTGGAGCTCGGCTGGCGGGGCAAGGAGAGGCTGCTCCGCTCGTTTCTGACAAGCAGCCTGTGCTTCTTCCACGTGGCTGTCCGTCAGAGATGGCGATTTGGGCATGAGCTTCAGTGAGAGGAGGTGGGCAGTGCTAGTCAGATTTGGCCCCATCGGTAGAGAAGAAGGTAAGATTCAACCCTTCCCGGCTGTTTTAGCCTTAGCATTTTAGGATTTGTGGTGAAATTTGACCAATATTAAGTTATTGTAGATGGACCGGAGTTCGTCGTTCCTGTCCTCGTCCGATTCGGATGATTCCGACATTAAGGAGCCTCCCTTCGACGAAGACATTGAGAACGACACCTCGTCGAACAATATGAGAACGACACCAAGAGGAAGAGGACTGGGTCGAAGGTCGGGCGTCTTTGCATTACTTCAGCGAGGTACTGACCTATCCGGCTCTTCTCTTCCATAGGCGCTATCAAATGCATAGATATATGTTTGTTCGCATTGTTGAAGCTTGCGAGAAAAATGCTAGGTACTTCTTTCAACAAAGAAATGCCGTCGGTTTGCTTAGTTTTAGTTCGTATCAAAAGATATCGACGGCAATAAGAGTGATAGCTTACGGTGCGTCGGCCGACTACGCCGATGAATACCTTCGCATTGGCAAAGATAGAACGACCAAATGCATCCGTGTATTTTCCAAAACGTTGATCAAAGTTTTTGGGACCGAGTACCTCCAAAGTCCTAATGGGAAGGAGACGAAGGAAACTACTGACCACGAATGAATCAAGAGGATGGCCCAACAAATAGGAAGTGTAGATTGCATGCATTAAGAGGTGGAAGAACTACACGGCTTCTTGGCACGGACAGTTCACCGGAGAATCGCATGATCTAACAATTGTTCTTCAAGCCGCTTCGCTTCGGAGAACTTGTGGATTTAGCATTGTTTTTTTCAGTTTACCGAGTTCTCTCAATGATATCATTGTGTTGCAGAGATCACATATTTTTGCTCGGCTAACTAGAAGAGATGCTCCGGCTTGCAACTACACCGTCAACGGTCATGATTATACCATGGGGTACTATCTCGCCGATAGTATATACCCTAAGTGGTCGACATTTGTGAAAACCATCAACAAACCCATAGGCAAGAAACAAAACATCTATGCTAGAGGTCAAGAAGCATACCGAAAGTATACTGAGAAGAATTTGGTGTTGCAAGTTAGGGTTGCAATTGTTCGAGCGTCGGATGTATGCCCAAAAGGCAATAATATTTGTATATATGTTTCATAATTATGATTCATGTTATTATGCTATAACTGACGTGGCTACTGAATATGAGATTAAGAGGAAAACTCGCGCTCACATGTAGTGACATGTATAAAGAATCAAACCCTAGTCTTGGCTTTTCAGACTAATTTGTTGGATGCTTCTTGGCTGTGTTTTCCTAGTCATGGACATTGTTTATGTCACCATAAATAAATAGAATATTGTTGGAAGGTAAAAATATGGCTGGGTATACCCTAATAGTTGATATGCTAAGACATTCCATTACGATGTCTTTGTCCTCAGTGACATATCACAACACGGTTATATTACAACATATCCTTTGATCATGAGATTATCCGGGTTGTATATTCTGGAGGTTTTACTTTGGTACTATAAAGCGTCACACCGCAAACTAGGTGAATTTTTTTTTAGTCACTCTAAAGGAGTATATTACCTCGATGTTCGGAGATGGGAATTACCCCTCCATAAAAAGAGAGATACACGTCTAGGCCCACTTGGTATTCTTGATATCCATATGTTCTGCAGATAATGCATGATGACGATACATCACGTGGGATATGATAATACAGTAATGAGTAAAGGGAAGCTTACCGGTTAACGATACATACAAAGGTATAGTGAACTAAAGATTGTTTCACGGCAATACCAGAATTCATAGTTTCGGGTAAGTTCGGTATCGTGAGTAATGGGAATATTATATAATAACCAACAGATTCAACAAAGTTTCTTTTACATAGTGAATGGGAGTCAATATGGGCATCCATGGACACACTATGGATTATTGAGAAGGAAATAGTTTCCAATTTCATGTGCACACAATATCGAACCTGTAGGGGTAACACACTTTCCGGAGCATGTGTAGGGGGGCATGAGATGTCCCAGGATGTCGTAAATATATTTCTCACATCATTAGATAAAGTCAATGACTTTATCTATAGGGATCACAAGGTTCCGGAAGAGTTTCGGGCAAAACGGAAAAGGAGGGGGGAGTGCCGGAGGGGGAAGATTGCCCCCATGGCCGCACCCATCATGTGGGGGCTTCCAGGGGGAAGGATTGCCCCATGGCCGCATCCATCATGTAAGGGCTGCCAGGTGGGACCCATGGAACCACACCTAGGCACATAGCTCCTCCCTGTTTTTCCATGTTTGGTTGAAGAGAGAAAACAAAAACAAAAAAGGGAAAATGAAAAAGGATACGGCGTTGGACTCCACGAGGGAGTCCAATCCGAATTCTCCTAGGAGGAGGGTGCGCCCACCTACTTGGTGAATTGGGGGAGGGACTCCTCCCTCCCAAAAGGAAGATTCCTCTCCCACCTATAAAAGGACCCCAAGCCCTTGAGGCAAAATATATCAATTGGCTCTCAAGCATCTCTCTCTAGTAGAATTAGAGCCTCTAATTAGATATTTAATTAGAGCTACTCTAATTTAGTTAGACCTTCTTCTAATTATGGGTTTGAGGTGTCATCTCTCAAGTAGATCTAGGTTCTAATTGATCTCTCTCTCTCTCTCTCTCTCTCTCTCTCTCTTTCATGTGCTGAGAACTCTACAATCTTATACATCTGTGGCACCTAGTCCTGGACAGAGAAGCTTGTAGAACTGGTCTCGATGTATGTGTGCGAGCTCTCATAGGAGTAGCACGTGAGACCCTCACTCTGCTGGATCAAGGTGTTGGATATGGGGAGTCGGCAAAATCCTCACCCACGAGCTTTTGCGTGAGGATATTCATTAGGCTCCATCGACATCGTTACCAACATATTTTCCGCTTCTATGGTGTCTGGTACACGATCTCAAACTAGATATGAGAATTGTTATTCACTTCTGTATTCATAGATAGATCTTGGCGGTTGCGTAGCATGCATGACAAAATTTTATAAATTCCCGTACATGCAACCTAGTATCGAGGACCTACTCGATTTTGGGACCAGAAAACCCTCCAAAACAACATGGAGGCTTGTGTATTTTCACACAATATGGTCATCGAGGATGCAAGGGATTTAAACTTGGAATTCTTTTTTGATAAAATTGGCAGTCGGGTTAAGCCTCAAAGGAACCCAGACCGGATCCAACCATTTCTTGAGACCTACCAGAAATTGAGGATAGGACCACGCACACTCAGCTCCGTGACGATCTTATTGAGGACGAGTGGCAGTTGTATGGGAAGTGGTTGCCATTTCTATGTATTCATGTGTGATTCAAACTATTTTTTTTCCAAATCATTCATTATTGGTACAATTATTCGGATTTAAACATTTTTATAATTTAGATGACTATTGTATTGTGGAATGTTAAAACATTACTATGTTAAACTTATATTTATGTTTTATTTAAGTTTTATGTCGCTCAAATTTGTGCCACCGAAAAAATGTTTTTCGATAACGCGAGGTATCCGGTATCAGTTTGGCGGATTTGTTCCGTCGGACGAGAATATAGGGCGTGTTTCCCGAAAAAACATTTTTTATTGGCACCCTATTCGTGTTTCCTGAAACGAGAATATAGGGCGTGTTGGGTTGCAAACTTGCAAAATGGGCTATTTGCATCTTGGCCGGTTGTGCCTAGCTCTGAAAAAACGAGGCCCAAACCATGTTGTGCAGCCCGTTTGGTTGCCAACAATGTCTCAGCCAGGTCCATTCCTCTAGGAACGAAATTCAGTGCACTGACTGTTTGATTTCCTTTTCCTGTTTCAGAGTTCAAAATCGTGGTGTTTGGTTATGTTCTATCCCTTGTTGCTTTAACCTTGTTGGCTTCAGTGGTGAATATACCACTACTGTAACTTGAACTAAACATAGACATGTAAGTTAGCAAAATTCAGCATGCCATCAAACTTTGCACTAAACATACACATCATAGTTAGCAAAATAGCCGATGCACCACTAATTTAGCACAACAACAGCTGGTGGTGCACCTCATGTTCATCATCTTAGGGGTTTAGTACCAACCGCCTAGCAAAATATACACATCTAGCATCAGGTTTACGAAGTTCTACATAATTAGGGGGCATAATATAGGGGGTCTAGGGCAAGACAGCTAAACATAGCATCATCATCATCAGTTCACCCCCTAAATTGGTTGCGATAGTAGGAGAAGAACCATCTTTTCCTCTCCTCTTTAGTCCCTACAAGATAGGCGTCACACTCGTGTGCATGATCCATGAGGTGTTGAAGAGCAAGCTGCAGCGTGTCGGCCACAAGTGGATTCAGAACACCCGGTTTGCCGAATATGATCTTCAACTGAGCATAGTCTTTAATCGGGGTGTTGATGAAACGTTCGTCCCTGAGGTGTGCCTACAATAAAGACATAGTTAGTCACGACACACAAACAAATGAGGATTGAACCCGGATTGCAGACATAGTTAGATGAACATCTTATAGTGACATGTTTCAGGAAGGCATCATCATCCATGTAGAAACAACTTGGCTCCTCCCGCCATTCCGTTCCTTCAGCTTTTGCCAAAACCTCGAGCATGTTCCCACTTCCTGACGTGATTGTACACCTAAGTAGCGCTCACCTTGGTGCCGTAGAAGAGGAGAACACTCGTCGCAATGTCCTCCAGAGTGTTGTCCTTAATGCCCTGTTTAGATCGACCCCGTCTTTGACGAGCTCAACCATCCTAGCGAGGACGAAGGTGGACAGAACTGGTGGCCAATGCATCAACATGTTACTGTTCTTGACCCTTCTCACCGCGTGGTACCTATTTGGCACCTGTACGCCTCGGAGGGGCTTGGAAGGCAAAGGCAACACCGACGCCGAGGACAGATTCGGGGAGCTGGGCGGCGCCTGTATGCACCTTAGGGGCTTCACAGGCAACGGCAAGACCGTCGCGGATGACAGATTCGGGGAGGTGGGCGTCTCCTGCAGTGATGAACATTGTAAGAACGCACCAAAATGATTCACAATCGACTCAATACACACTTCCACTTCAGAATGATTCAAACTTTAGCATGTATGAACTTCAGTTCGTCCTGTACAAGTGCAACTCTGGTGCAAGGATGGAAGCTACTCTGCGTAGATTAACCCTCAAACCACAATTGCGCTAATACAAGGGGGAGAACTTAAGTTCGTGCATGATTCACAGCTACACATGCTTTATGTTGAGTAGAAGCACTAGATCTTCTAAGCTAAACCGAAAATCTACTCAGATCTACCCGAAGAGAGATTTGTGTACTACTTGTATCCACACTGCTCACAAGAAGGGTCGAGGTGGAGGACGACATCTCGGAGAAGAGGAATCTTGCCGGCGACGACCATGTGAAGATAGCGCCGCTACTCGCTGAAAAAACCTGCAAATGGGGAGATCAAAGAGGAGAAAATGGTGGCGGGAGTTCCGACGGTGAGCTGGAGGGGGTGAAATAGAGGAGAAAAAATGGTGGACGGTGACGAAAATTTCTCCCGCTGTTTTTTCGCGTGTGCGCGGGGGCTCGCGCCATCTCCGAGTTTGCACGAACCCGGCTCCGTGTTCCCCATCTCCGCATCAGAATGAAGGCGACGAGGGGGGCTCCGCGGAAACGGCCTATTCAGCCATTCCTAGCGGGTCTGACTTAGAGGTGCTTTCAGTTTCGTGTGATGCAGGAACGTGGAGCGGGCCAGGCAAGCAAACGACCCATTTTTGCATCCCCATAGTCGTTTCGGGGCTCAGTGGGCAACCAAACACACCCATAGTGATCTGCTAGAGCTGCTCATAGTAGTTACTACTCCATCCGTTCCACAATATAAGATGTTTTAGACATTTTTTACATTCACACATACACACCGTGTGTGTATCTAGATATGTTTTAGTGTATATGTCCACTCATTTAAGTTTGAATCTAGAAAATATGTGAAAACGTCTAAAACATCGTATATTATGGAACGGAGCGAGTACTGTCCTATCTTGGCCTACATAGTGACCATTGCCCAAAGAGCGACACGCGTAGTCGAATTTCGCTCCAAAAGAGTTAACAGGAATCAGCTCCAAATTTAGGCGTGCAACCTTTTGGAAAGCTCCCAGAATATGATAATCTTGGCGTGCAGCCTCTGACGACATGGTGAGTGAGGATGCATACATGCCGTCTTCTGCTCTCCTTCCTCGGGGCCACTCTCCCCCTTGGAATTATTCTAGCGCATCAGCTTTTGTGGAGTCATTAGCCAGGAAAATCGCTCCATAAAAATCCCTAATCATCCGCCCCACAGTGCCAACGACGCACGCTTCCATGTCCCTATCCGGCTATCCCCCCCACCCCCACCCCTCTCTCTCACGATGAGAGATATGTCAAGCATGAGGGCGGTAGATTTGCTCATCTTTCGCTTCGTTTGTGCGCCGCAAGAAGATGAAGCTGCCAGCATGATCTGAAAGCACACATATATGCTGCTCGGTGACAGATGGTAGTGATCTAGAGACTGATTACGTGGGGATCCAGGTAGTCTCAGATCATCTGGCAGCTTCATTTTCTCATGGCAGCACACCAACTCGCCATGAAACCCTGGTGCCGGTGGCCGGCAGGTCGTTGCTTCCCTTCACAAGATGTACGTGCAAGGGCAACAAGGCCAAAGTAACTTCCATTTCATCTATGCCCATGTAAGTTCGCTCCTGTTTCATTAAGCATAGAAAACGTGAGTATGGTTTTCTTCCTGAAAAAAATTGAAGGAAAGAAGAAACCATGCATATACACCGATGACTATCTAGATGCATGTTTACTCGCCGAGTGTATTCTAGGTTGATTTTACACTATTTCGACGGTGCAAACATATGTCCTCTAAGACTATAAACTGATGAAATTTTGTACCAATTTTTTTTTAGGTTCTATTAGGTATAAGACACAATTTTTTTGCTCTCCAATGTTTTTTCCGAAAAGAAGAATGGAGCACCGGCTTCTGCATCAATTGAAACATGAAAAAAAAACAGTACACTGTTTCGGTGCTAATGGCACGCTGTAGCATATCTGCAGAGTCCACGCTAAATTTTAGTACTTTTGCTTGCTATCGCGCTATTCGCGAAATATCATGCTATATCACCTTAAAACGTCTTGAATGTTATAGCGCTCTATTTTTTCCAAGCAAAGGCCCGAGTTTTTCACCTTATGAAGAAGAAAAAATTGCTTCCTGTTTTTCACGATGATGAACAACAATCATAAAGATGATATCGCTATGTTTATGATTATGAATAAGTACTTTATACTGTGTTATTTCCTCTGGGGCGTTGATGTTAGGCTCTAGCCAACTAGAGAACAATTTTGTATATGGTTATGCATATATTGTGTTCATATTTTTAGACTATATCATTTATTCTTGTTGAAATCCTTTATTTTTAAGATATATTTGTTTTTTTTTTTGTTCAGAACGCTATTTTAATATAGTATGCTATAGCGTGCATGCATAGGGAGGAGGTCGCCGCTATTTCTCGTAGCATGCTATTTTTTCCTTGATTGAAATACACATCGATTTTATTTTACCGTAAAGCAGAAGCATTTAAAGTTTAAGATTTGATGTTCAACTATATGAGGAGTGCGCGTTTGTAATGTTATCCAAATATATTAGACGGATATGCGCGTTTCACCGTGCCGCCTGCAAAGCGTTGTCACGACACGGCTGGTGCAACTCATTTGTCAGCTGTTTGATCTGACTTTTTTATTTTCTCTCATATGGGGTCTTTCACTAGAAGAAAATTTAGATTTCACCAAACTCGAAATTCGAGTGGTAGATAGATCCTTTTTGTGGTTAAAGAATTTCCTCCATGATTGGCATAGCAAACCGCGTGGTTGATTCTCCTATACAAATAGGCCCATCGGTGGCAGATGTGTGCGCATCAACCACAGACAAACTATCCTGACAGATGCCATATAACAGATACCCCGGACGAAAAACGTCAACCCTTCTACCACGGTTAAGAACCTTGATAGATGCCAGGCCTAGCTAAGGGCTGTTAAATCTAAATGGGCAGACCTATTAACTTCAAGTGGGTCTGTCATCTACAGTAAGTGGCTTGACCTGTAAGTGCCGACACACTCTCCATTTACAGTGCGTGGGTCGGCCTGATAATGTTGAAGGGGCCTATCTGGTGATGACGGACGGGACGGCTACTACAGTACTGACTACTAGAATATGTGGGCTGGCCTGCTAAGGGCATAGTTTAAAAAAGGGACACGTGATCGAACCAGTTGGGCAGTCGGTTCATATTTTTACAGATCGGACCGCTGGTTCATCGGTTTACTCTCTGGTTTTTTTAATTATAAAGTAACTTATTTTTTCTTAGTAGTGCCACGACAAATAAATAATCATGTATGAAAACATATTTTGGACTTGCAATTTGAATATAATAATAACATAATAGAGTTATCAACCAATGAGGAACAACTTTGCCTAAGAGCATCTCCAGCAGAGCCTGAAAATTTCCACGCGATAAAAATTAGTATGGAACGTGTGTTTTGCCTTTTCGCGCGCGGCTGCAATGCGAGTGATTCCAGACGCTGCAAACGCGCGCCGAATGTTTTCCCGCACGCTGAATGTTTGCCCGCGCCCAGGAGGTGGTACTTCAAATTTCCATCGCTGCGGACCGCGCGTTGGATTTTTTCGGGCGCCAGCGTCAGATCCAGCGTCTGCTGGAGCGATAGATGCTTGCCCGCGCGCGCCAAATTGACGTTTTTCCGCGCGCCAGCGCCAGATCGAGCGTCTGCTGGAGATGCTCTAACTTACGACTCTCGCTCTATCTAGCACAAAGCCAACATGGCAGCAACAACCCTATTAAAAAAGCCAACAAAATAAATCCAATGAACCACAGCTTGTACTACCGTGTGTACGCAGCGCAAAAGGAAAAAAAATCAGCGGAATGGCATGCACACATTTTGCATTAGCGCAAACAGTTATTCAACCGTGTAGATAATCTAAAATACAAACCTATGTATTTTCTCCGTCTGAAATTAATTGTCACAAAGATGGATATAAGTAGATTTATATAGATATAATTCAGTATACATTCACTTTTGTCCATCCTAAACATGCACCAGTACAGTAGGTTCAGAGTTCGATCCTTGCTCCACAGAGGTAAATTTTTTTCTCTACTGTCATACAATTAAACCGGTCGGACTAGTAGCAGCAGTTCACTGCGAAACCGGCGGTCCAACCCTGGTTCGTATGGTTTATTCAGGCTCACTTCCATGTCCGATCTAGTGTGTGTAACGAACCGGCCGAGACTCCGGTTTTGGGTTTTCCCGATTAAACCGGCGGTCCGGACCGATTTTTTAAACTAGGGCTAAACAGACCGGCATGCTAAAACTGACAAGCTAGCCTGTTACCGTATAGTAGGTGGCCCGAGATTACACGGGTCGGCATGTTTACATTACTGGGCTGGCCTTTTACTGTACAATGGGCTGGCCTGTTAAGGTTAATTGGGATGGCCAAGATACATTACTTGGTTGGCCTGTTACTCTATAGTAGTTTGGCCCCTTGCCACAACCTCGGGTGGCCTTTTCGTTACTGGGCTCGCCCGTTAAGATTGATAGTCTGTCTCGTTATTCTCAGTTGGGCTTATGCGTTACACTTGATGGACTTGTGCGGACAATTATGTGGATTGACCTGTTAACATTGTGTTGGCCGGCCCCTTATGGCTTTATGGGCCACCCCATTAAGGTTGTACGGACCGAATCATTATTATTTGGTGGGCCTGTTCATTATTGATTTAGTGATGATAATTGCCGTCTTAGAGAATTGTCATGTTACTATAAAGCTCGTGCACCATCGAGCAATATGAATCAACATGTAACTTCATGATAATGTATAAACTAACTAAATAGTACTTGGCGACGTATCCGGTGAAAACTCCTTTTCTGTGCAAAATTTCAATCTTTCATTGCTGGCTTTAGGATGCATTACAGACGGTACAGATAAGAAGTGGGATATCTAAGCTACAACTTAAACAATAAGTACTACCTTTGTTCCAAAATGTAATCCTTTTTGGCAAGCTAAACTAGTTTGCCAAGGTTTACATTTTAGAAAGGAGGGAGTACCAAATAACTCCCTGCTTTTGACCACGATTTGAACACTTGCTTTCTAGCCCCAAGGTGAGGTTGTCGGGTCTTTCCTGCACGAGATGCTCCTCACGTGACCCGACAACGTTGCCTTCCACGCGATGGCCAATGGGACCCTCCTCCACGTGAGCCGGCGGTTACCTCGAAACCCTCACGCCACAGCGACCGGAGCTTCCTCTAGGACCCGACGATTCCCGTCGCAGTGATGACCGGCGAGTGTGGCGCTTGTCTCACGCTACGACGGCCTCGCCGCTGCGTGGATGCAATGGCGGCCCCGCCACTGCAATTTCAATCCCGTGGCCGAGACGTTGCCCCAAATCAGTTAGCCGCGTCAGATTTATTACCTTGAATTGGTCGCTGCAAGTTTACTGTTGTAAAGATTCAAGTGCAAGAAGTTTACGACGTGTCGCTGCAATTTTAGTTGCTATGATTAGTCGCTGCAATTTTGCTTTTGTAAAGATTCCATCGTGGAAGTTTTTACTCAATAATCATTGTGGAATTGCATAGAAACTATAAACAGACTGAAAAGTTCGCTTCTGCTTTGTATGCAACTGGAATACTTTCAGACGCACTCTACAATATTCAGAGATTCAAATGGTAACAAACGATGAAAAAATCCTATTTAGAAAACATGCAACAAAGGGAATTTTCGTAGAGCCCGAGAACTGCTATTGATTTGCAAAGCTTCAGCACCACGTTGGACGCATTATACGATTCTAAACCGAGAACCATTATGAATCTTCAACAGAATCTACATATTGACATGAACATAGATAAGTACATGTGACAATATATGATGTAGCTATGACTATGATAACTGTTATTCCTGATGATGGAGAGATACACTATGGGCTATCTTAGGTATTACGGTGTTCCTTATCGTCTGGCCGGCCATTTGATCATGGTGATGATCATAAAGAACATCAGAATACTCAAATAAGTAAAAGAGTACATGCCAGGTAACAAGGAATGTTTCACCTCGGGCATCGTAAAGTATCGAGAAGCAATGCAATAAGCGAATGATAGTGATACAAAAGGTTGTAACGATAAAAATATTCGTGGTGCGTGTGGGGATCATTATGTGCACAAAGTTACCGGTAATGATCATTGTAGAGGAAGGAGTTACAGCCATGTCCACATGTATTCAAACTCATAGGGTCACACACTTAAGGTTCAACAACATTTTAGAAGTTGTGTTCGATATAAGATATGGATGAAGTAAGCCTGAAGGAATGTTTGGAGTGCCTTCAGACATGAAGGAGGAGTCAAGAATGTCACCGAGAGTGGACGGAATGGTTCTGGGAATTTTATGGAAAGTGATGCAATGGTTCTAGATGGTTCCGAAATATTTCGGAGAGGTCTCGAAATTTTTGAGAAACTTCAGAATGGTTGTAATGGTCAAACTCTAGTGGAGACACATGTGTAAGTGGGGCACATGGGTCCACTAGGGCTGCGGTTATGATAGGGGGGACCATGGCCGAATTGGCCAGGGAATTCCCATGGTGCGAATTGAGAAGGAATGGGGAGGAGACCTAGTTGGTCTCAAACTCCCCCTCTCCTGTCTGACTCGGGGGAGGGGGGTCCCTAAGATACTCCAACTCTCGCCAACTCGCATAGGTCAGGGAAGGAGTCCCACAACGACTCCACCTCCCCCATGGTGCGGTCAAGGCCAGGAGGTGGGAGTCCCACTAGGACTTTTCCCTTTTGGAGAGTTGGAATCCTAGTAGGACTCCCCCCAAGGCATACCAGCCCCTGCCCCTATAGCCCCACCACCCCACCTCTCCTCCTGGCGGCATCCTGCTGCCCCGGGTCTCCATCTACTTCGTTCATGCCACGGGAGCTCTGCCGGATTACTACTCGGCTTGACCTAGTTCTCTTTGGAAACCGCTAAGAGCACCAGATCTTCATTAAGAACGTCCCCGCTTAGTTATTGTACTTGATCATGCTACAAGGCAGTGCTGCTGATCACGTACGTGTGGATACCATGGAGATGCTACACTTCCGTTACTAGTTCGTGGGATAATACATCTCCTCGCAATTAGACGATTCTAAGGATCGACTACATCTACTTCCACGTCGACCTCCTCATCGACAAAAGACTTCCACTAGTTTTACCTACGAGGGTACGTTCCCTTGCCTCTCACTCTTGCATTGGATCTTGGTTATATGCTTTTTTGTTTTTGTTTTTCGTAGCACGTTCCCCGAAAAGCATCCCGGGGATGAATGCAAATTGCTTCTCTGAAATAATATGAGGCAAAATCAACTTGAGGCGGTTTGCCAGACCTTAGAGGCTATCTTGTACGATACATTGCACAAACTTATAGGACGAATTGCGATAGTAGCCCGCTATCAGTGCATGAGAACCAAAGTAGTATCATTTATGCACTTAGCACACTCTCCCCCTTCACAATTCTAAGGACAACACCGGTCACATTTGGTCCACACACATCCCAAAGACGCTGAAAGAAGTGTGCCAGGTAGCCATCGGGACTGATGCTTTGATCCGGAACATATGTTGCATTTTTACCTCTTCACCTATGTAAGGGGCAGTGAGGAGCAAGTTCATCTCAGGTCAGACTTTCCTTGGCACATGATCCAAGATTTGATGCATCATAAACACCTTCAGATGTATAAAGGGTTTTGTAAAATGCCGACGTCGAATTCTCTATATCATTTCTATCTTCAGTCAAATTCCGACAAAGTTTCTCAAAGACTGAACTAGATTCTTTCTCCTCCCGCACTCGCACGTTGATGGAAAAAACATGTATTTTTGTTGCCCGCTGAGAGCCACTCTACCCTCGATCATTGCCGCCACATAACCTCTTTAGGCCTTGTTTACCTCTCTGGTGTTTGCTGGGCTAGGAGGGAATTTGGTGATCACCAAATCCCCTCAAATACTCTTCCCCTACAATACACTAGTATGAGGTAGAGTTTTCAATCTAGACAAATTTGAGATGGTTGGTGGGGTATTTGTGGGGATTATCCCCTCTAAAACCAGAGTAGTAAATGGATTAGTGTGGATTTTTCGGGATTTGGTAAAATCCCCTACCTTCCCTTGTAATACATTAGAAGTAAACAATGCCTCAAGGTGATACATTTCCACAAGCCGTTCCGTGGTTTCAAAAGTACCACCATTCCACCTCTATAACACTGATGATAACGAGTCTAGCTTCTGCATGACATCCGCAACTTCTATACCTCCACTTGACGGCGTGGAGTCTAGCTTCTGCATGACATCCGCAACTTCTATACATCCACTTGACGGCGTCCATGATGCCCCTATTGTAGACTTCAAATCTGGGTGGGATTCCCACATCACCTCATACCGAAACAGCCTCTTCTTCAGTCTCATCTCAACATCCTCCTCCAGCAACCTACAAAATTTGGACAGTGGTCAGATGCAGCAGAGGTTAAGTGAGTTACCGACACACTCGAAAACTGAGCGGCCAAATTCGGTTGCAGTTGGTAGGAGGTCTGTGGTGATTGGAATCGCCTATTATTTAGACGATTGCTGTTTGTAGCCACTCGACAGTAATTAGATAATCAAATTAGCACTACCTAATTTTGATGCTTGTATATATTATAATAAAGGACTACCAGAAAACACAAATGCGCGTGAACGAAACAACCCAGCTTCTTAGTTGATTTTCTTAAGTCTAAGGTGCACATGGCTCTTATATTTTCCCTTCATTATATTGGCTTCTCGATGAGTATAATAACTACTATATACATTTAAATACAGATGATTAGGTACTTGTCTCTGTGTTGTATATATATTGATCCTCTAGGTTCAACTGAATGTTAGATACATACTCCCCCAATTCAATATTACTTGACTCTCAAATATGGATGTATCTAGTACTAAAATAGTGTTAGATATATTTATTTGAAAATCAAGTAATATGGAACGGAGGGAATAGTTTTATTTTTCCACAGCAACTTAAGGAGAGTTATTTGTTATACAAATTTTCTAAACACATAAAGGATCCCAATTTTAGGGCCCCTATATATTACATAGGGTTCTCAGATTTCTGGAGACGGTCATGCGCATGTGCACGCTCCACAAGCCGCCGTTGCCGTCTTCCACCGACCGATCTTCATGACATGAGGCAACACATTGACCTTATCAGGGATGTCGTCGATGCCAAACAGCGTGACCACGCTACGGGTCCCATCATCACACGTTCGTCGCCGAGACCCGCCATCGTCAATGCGATAGATGCGACACCGCTCCACCTTCTGACCCCTACAATGCCTACTCCAAAATGATGCCCTCATAAGGGAGAACAGCACCGAGAGTCACTATCGTTCGATGCAGAAGACTCAGATCTAGGGTTTTCCCTAAATAGCCCAAGCGAGAAAACGAGTACTTCAAAGACGGGCCTTCATGAGAGTAAGGACGTATATACGCCTCCATCGAACGCCATGACCAAAGCTGGCTCAGTTTTTAATGGCAGTCGCACCTACCCCTCGTCGCCTCTGGTAGTAATCGACAGGTCATATCATGATGGAATCAGCCAAAACAGACGAAACACCGTGACACCTCCATAGGCGGCCAGGTGCCTCCCCACCCCATCGCGACGCGCCTGGGTCGGAGTACCAACCACCATCACCAGCGATCTGCGAGGAAAGACGATGGCCGCAGCGAGGGAAGCACCGAGTCGCGCCGGGGCCGAGACATCCATCTTCTCGCTACCATGTCGGGGATCGAACGCGCGAGAAAAGGCTAGGCCACCCCCGCGGGACTTAACCGCGGCTGTGCCCTAGAGACATGATGGAGGAAGGCCCTGCCACCCCCCCCCCCGCCCCCCTCTCGGGCTTTTTCCATGTCGTCGTCGTTATTTGGGGTCAAATGTGGATACGGTGTATCGGGGTCGCCATTTTAATACGGAGTCCTAAATTAGGACTACCAATTGGAATGCGCTGTCTCCTGGGTTTCTTATTAGAAGAGTACAATATATTACACAATACGCGCTACACGCAACTGAAATGAAGGAACGATCTCGATATATTGTTTGTTTTTGTGTGTGAACCTGGAATACACAAGAGTTGAAATTACACTTTTGAATTGTCCTTCTTCCCGACGACGACATCACGGTCGTAGCACCCTTGCAGCTCTTCCACCAGTTTCAGCAAGGCCATGTGCGAAGTGCCACCCTCGCTCACCGCTGACTTGGCCGCCTGCTGAGCCCAAGTGGCCCTCGCCCGCATTTTCCGCCCCTCATCGCCCTCGGCGTCCATCAGCCTCCTTACCTTCTTCTCCACCTCCGCCCGCTCGACCACGGCCGGCACGCCGCCAACCGTTACGACGTCCATCCTGACGCCCGCGCCAATGATATCGGCGACGTGCTTCGCGTTGACATGCTGCTCAGCTATCATCGGCCACGCCAGCAGGGGCTTGCCAGCCGCGAGGCTCTCCATCACCGAGTTCCACCCGCAGTGGCTGACGAACCCTCCGACAGCACGGTGTGCCAGCACGCTCCTCTGGGGGACCCACCGGCGGACGACACGTCCGTGGGCCCCCATGTCCACCGACGGCGACCAGGTCTCAGACCGGACAGCCCAGAGGAAGGGGTGGCCGGACTGCACCAGCCCGCGCGCCAGCTCGTCGAGCTGCTCGTCGGGGACCTGGGCCTGCGTGCCGAAGGACACGTAGACCACCGGTTCTGACTGCTCGCTGAGCCAGGGGAGGCAGCCCTCGGGATCCTGCTCCTCGTCCTTCACCTCCCGCTGCATCGTCCCTGCTCTGGCGGCTAGAAGAAACAGCGGGCCGACCAGCCAGGCGTGGGCGTCCGTCTGGTAGAACGACTGGAAGGCCGTCACGTAGTCCTCGTCCAACGCGGGGAAGCTGTTGACCAGGGCGCCCCAGCTGCTCACGTCCGACTCGCTGACCTCCTCCATCACGAACTTGGTCACCGGGTCCTCACCGTCGGTGATCCCATGAGGGACCTCCGCCTCTGTGATCCTCACGTGCTCCGGCATACGTGCCACGCGGAAACCACCGTCACATCCTGGCAGTGTCAGTCCGCCCGCGAAGATCGACTTGGATATGGCCATGGAGAAGCAGGACATGCCGTGGAACACGACGCGGCGGACGCCGGCGTCGGCGGCGACGCGGAGCGTGAACCCGAGGAAGAAGTCGGAGACGATGGCGAGCGGCGGCGACGGCGACGAGAGCGACGCCATGAGCTTGGCGAAGGGCTCTCGCAGGAGCGCCGTGGCGCGCAGGAACGTCGGGAAGAGTGACGGGCTGGGCAGGGCGTCAGTACACTCGATGCCGGCCGGCAGCGGCGGTAGAGAGGGGAACGGGAGTACGGCCAAGCGGACCGATGAGGGGAGGCGGCTGCGGGCGAAGGTGAGGTTCGCCGGTGTGGTGACTATGGTGACGCGCAGTCTCTTGTGGTGCACGGAGAGCGCCGTGGCGAAGTGAAGCAGTGGGACCGTGTGCCCTTTCGCCATGAACGGGAACACCACGATGTGATCGCGACCAGTGGCATGGTGGTCTGCAGAGGCACCGTTGGCGGTGGCGGTGGCGGTGGCAGTGGCAGGGGCCATAGTAGGGAGTTTGTTGGAGTTGTATTGTGGTTGGCTAGTTTGAGAAGACGATTTGCCGTGATCAGCCCTTTAGGCTCTCCTTCTCTTTATATGTGCAAAACAAATTATAATCGATCAATTAGAGTAGATCGTTACAGGCTGTCCCATTTTGGGAATCGGCGACGACGGCGAGATATTTGGGGATAGAGAAACAACGGGATCTTCCAAAATTCTTACAAATGACGTCAAGAAGAATGCTTTCGTCACAAAGCAGGCGATCATTGTGAGGAAGCTACAGCCTTTAGCAGGGTTGTGAGGCTGTTTTTTCTTCTTCTGTTTTTTCAACTTCCTCGTGGCAAAACCCGATTGTATAATTTTTTTTTTCACTTTGGCCTTTCCTATATGAATCTTCTTCTCCTCTAATAGAATGGCGACGCTAACTCCTGCCGATCTTTTCGGACTTTTTTTTAGTGAAGATAGCATCAGAATATCTACACATTCGGATGGTTGAAGTATCCCGTAAGGCACCGTATCCAAATTAAACTGATTCTACACGTTAGGGCTCCTTTGATTCAAAGGAAACATGTATGATTATTGAAGGATTCAATCCTATAGGAAATTTTCCTAACTTCATCATTTGATTTGTAGGATTGGATCCTATAGGAACTTTTCCTATAGGAATTTTGTACTAGTTCCTATAGGAAATCTAACATCCACTCCCATCTCTTTTTACAATTCCTTTGATGGAATCAAACAAAGTTTGGTGCATGACAAATCCTATAGGATTGAAGTGGGCATGACATTGCAATCCTATGTTTTTCCTATTCCCATAGTTTTCCTATCCTATGAATCAAATAGGCCCAAGCACACACCCCTCAATCCGAACCATTTTTTACAAGAGCTGATTGCCTTTGAATTAGTCTAGAGTGAGTTTAGTCGCCGGCTCGGTAAACATATAAGGGTGACTTCTTTTAAGCTTGTACTTATGCATAAGTAAGTTTCTGAATTTTGGTGGGAAGAAACTGCTCTGGGCAGAAGCTTATAGAAACTGCTCGGGAGAGTTTTTTGCGCTATACTGTTTTGGCTTATTTGCTAGGATGAGTTGTGAGATGTCTGTTATGCCCCTGAATTTGATATATGCGTTTAATAAAGCAATTTATAGGATAAATATGCTAATATTTATTAGAAAATAAGCTACAAATAAAATACAAATATTATGAAAAGGTAAATGATAATTAAAAAAAGATGGTGTTGTAGTGTAATTCAATACACGCCAAAATAATACAAATGTCATAGTGATTTCGAAATTACAATAAAAATAAATGCTCATGCTACTATTGCTTGAGCGATGATCTCTCGTAGTGCATCTATGAGGCTACGAGATGAGGAGTGGGCGGATCCACTAGTCCAAGATGCGCTTTCCTCGTGAACATATGAGAATCGCTCAAAACATTCGAAATGTTGATCATAAAGCTTACTGCCACAGATGAAGTTATGCAAACATATGCATGCAGTGATGATATTTGTTTGCGTCAGAGTGTCATGGAAATGTTGTATTGCAATCAGAATGCGCCACTTCATCTTCAGGACGTTGAATGCTCTTTCAACAACATTTCGTAGACATGAATGAAGATGGTTGAATCTCTCCATCATGTTAGTTGGAGGTGCCGATTGGAACTCCAAAACATGGTAGCGTTGTTGTTTGAATGGGGCGGGATAACCAACTCTGTTTTGATATCCAGAGTCAACAAGATAGTATTTTCCTGCAAATAGCAAATATTTTAGAACATAGCACAAAATATTTATGAGCAAATACATATGCGAAAACATTACCATCAGGAGGGTGTAGATAATTATCGAAATATGGTTGAGCATCAGTGCATACACGTGTATCATGAACAGATCCAACCCATACTGCAACAAAAATGTAAACCTCATGTAAAAATCACATATTGCCATCACATTCTGACTTGTGTAAGCTTTCCAGTTCGTGTATTGTATCTTCTTTGTCTCAGCAGCCACAAAAGAAATGTGTGTTCCATCAATTGCTCCATTGACATTTTTGAAATGGGAACTTAGGTGAAAGTAGGATCATTAGGTCTAATATAATCACCCGCCATACGGCCTACAGAGTCTAACACATGATGAAACTTGTTGCTGACGATGGAAACACTACGCTCAAAACGATCTGCAGCTTGACTATTGGACGCATGTGCCCCCACCAAATACAAAATTAGAGCTAGTGATTTTATAATGGACATCTATGTAGTGGACTCGAGGCCATACTTAGGAAGGAGAACATCGCGCAGCGATTTAAAAACTGGCCTCCTCATTCTAGAACACTTGTAGAATTTCTTTGGATCCTTCATCCTCTCCTCAACCCAATGTATCCCTATGAGAAAAGACAATCTTCTTGTCGCATAAGGTACTTCTCTTTTTCAGCAATACATGCCGCAAGCAGAACATACATATCAAACTCTTCATCAGAATCATCATATGAGGAAATCATCTGTAATTGGAGAAACAGACATTCATAAGTAGCTTAGATACAAGCAAATAGTAGAGTTCATGACGAATCCTCCACAAAACTAGTTCTCCAGCTTATACTCTTCCCATGCCATCTTAATCCAATCAATCCTATGAGTAGGCGTTGCATCCTCTGCCAAATAAGCAACCATTTCACGATACTCCGACAAAAGGAACACTTGTGTAGCATAGAAGTACTCCAAACTCCCAAGCGCAGCTCCATCTTGATAGACTATGACAACCAACAGCCTAATCTCATCCCTCGAGGATTCCTAACCTTTTGCTAGAGATGTCACATAATTGTTACTCTATTATTTGTCCATGATCATAAACTTCACCCTATCTTTCTACCTCCGTTCCATCATCTGCATCATACAGTCCAACCTGGAGGCATTGCTACTAGAAATATTCATCTTTGGTGTGCCTCCGGGAGTAGGTGAGTAGGGACATGTTCTCTTCTTCTTGCCATGTGCACTCACATGTGTAACAAGAGGGTCATCTTCAGCTTCATATCCCGAATCTTCGGGATCCACATCAATGTTGATCCTGGACGCAAAAGCTCGAGATGTGGGAGGTACCCTAGCTTCAATATTGGTCACCACATTCTTGTCAAAAGGTATCTTTAGTTCCTCATCGGTTTGGAGTGGATCTATCCGGAACTTGGCTGCCTCTGGACACATCTGCATATGACAAAGTGTTGTTAGAGCAAATCAAAAGAAAAAGAATTGCCAACCATATGAAAGTGTTATCATTATATGTATCTCATGTGCCCACCAATCATCGCTAGCATCAATGGTATGAGTGATAGGATCTACACCCAAACTGTATGCGTGTTGGAGCGCATCGTGTATCGTTGATTGTGATAGTGATGTCAAAGGTTTGTAATGGATTGATGATATATGTTTCTTCAGTGTAGACGAGAAGTGAGATAGTGCTTTTCTTCTTATGATTCTCTAGGCCTATAATCAAACTAGAAGCCCCAAAATAAGTCACACTAGGGCACCCCTCGTTAGTCGAGATGGAACGGACATCCAAATGTCCAAAAATGACCTTCTCCCTCAGAAAAGTGAAAATAGATATTAATATGTTTTGTGCCGGCATGGAATACTCGATTACATGTCAAATAGGATGCCTCCTAAATTGTCACACCAAAAAACAGGTGGAAAACTCTACACAACCCCTTGTTCTTTTAGAACAAATTGTATCCAGATTACTTCGACCATCCCATTTGGAAAGATATTGTACTCTACTATAGTATTGGATCTTGACATTAATTAATACAAGGTTAGGGCCAATGAAAATAACAAAACCACTGGTGGAGCAATGATCATCAGCACACCCGACATCAGTGAACACGCTAAGACATGACAACAAATATTTCCAGAACTTCAGATCAAGATCCATGGAGCTTAGTGAGCAATGCGCTTGAGAGCCCCCCCCCCAATGTATGTATGTGGATTGAGAGAGAATCTGGCACACTATGTTAATTGCAAATGATATATCCATTCTAGTTAGGGTTGATGATGCGTGTGGACAAATATTCGTTGGGAGACCCGAAGAGAAAGGTATGAAGAGTGCAGTAGCAAGTTTCCCTCAGAAATAAACCAAGGTTGAATCAACCAGTAGGAGAAAGAAATCACTTGTGAAGGTTGTTCGCAGCTGATGTTAGCAGGTGATACGTCCAAAACGTATCTCCATTTCTGAACACTTTTGATGTTGTTTGCCTCTAAACTTGTGAGTTTTGGATATAACTAACACGGACTAACGCTGTTTTCAGAAGTATTGCCTTGGTGTCTTTTTTTGTGCAGAGAAATCAACTTTCAGGAAATTGCCCGCAAAAGATCCCATAGTCTTTATTTTAGCCGAAGACCCTAGAGCCAGAAGAAGAGCTGGAGGGGGCAAAGAGGGGCCCACACCATAGGCTGGCGCGCCCCCTAGGCCACGTCGCCTGGTGGTGTGGCCACCTCAGCCACCCCCTCGGGTTCCCTTTCGACTACTTGAGCCCTGTAACCTAAAAACCGAGGGGGGTTCGTCATATTCCAGAGAAACACATCAGAGCGCCGCCGCCATCTCGAAACCCAATTCGGGGATCAGAAGTTCCTCTTCTGGCGCCCTGTCGGGATGGGGATTCGGAGGAGATCATCGCCATCGTCATCGCCACCACTTCTCCATCAACCATCTATGATTCCCCATCAATTTGTGAGTAATCCCCGCTGTAGGCTGAGAGGGATAGAATGGATTGGATGAGATCGTTCATGTAATAATACCAGATTGTTAGGGCATAGTGCCTAGTGTCCGTTGTTAGTGATTTATATCGTTGTTGCAACTTGTTATGCTTAATGCTTGTCACTAGGTCCCGAGTTCCATGATATCAGATATGGACATGTTATTGTTTTATGAGTATAATTATGTTCCTTGATCATATCTGCAAGTTGTTTACACACATTATTATCCGGAACTCGAGGCCCCAAAGTGACAGAAATTGGGACAACCGGAAGGGATGTCTGTGATGTGAGGATAACATGTGTTCACAGAGTGCTAATGCTTTGCTCTGGTGCTTTATTAAAAGGAGCACCTTAATTACCAGTAGTTTCCCTTGAACTTGGATGATTTATTATTATCTATCTGCAATGCAAACGAACTGGTAGGACAAAATATGTTGTGCAAGTTTCTCATTACGAGCACATACGACTAAATTGGAACACATGCCTATGGTTTTCCTAGAACTTGGATGCTTTATTATTATCTATCTGCAATGCCCATGTTTTGATTATTATATGAACTATCTTATCTATGCAACGACCGTTCAACCATCCCCATGCCTACAGTATTTTAATCCTGATGTTTCCTACAATTGCTACCGCTGTTACTATTTTACTCCTGCTGTTAGTTTACTACAACTACTGCTATAAAACTGTTACCACTGATAAACTGTTACGAGCAAGTATATTTTCAGGTGTAGCTGAATTGACAACTCATGTGTTAAGGCTTATAAATATTCTTTGGCTCCCCTTGTGTTGAATCAATAAATTTGGGTTTTACTTCCCTTCAAGACTGTTGCGATCCCCTATACTTGTGGGCCATCAAGAATATTTTCTGGCGCCGTTGCCGGGGAGCACAGCTTTATTTATTTTCTCACTTGAACGTGATATTTTTCATTGCAAGATTTTCACCATAGGTAAAACTCATGATGGAAAAGTCTCTATATTACCATCCACTAAAAGGAGAGGTACAACTCTGAACACCTCTGTTACTCTTGATTCACCATATGTAATGAGTAAGTTTCTTACACCACCACATGCTACACACACTGCTACTTATGCTGAGTCTGAAAATGCTTCTGATACTTTTGATGATGCTTCTACTGTGCTTGATGATACTGGTTCACTAGTTCCTTTCCTAGATGCTACGATTGCTAGAGTTAAACAAATTGAAAACACTGAAATTCCTGTTGAAAATGCTAGTACACCTGTTAATTCACCTGAATCTAGAGAAATCCCTAGTGATGATCTTGAGGAAACTTACGTTGAACTTAATGATGACTTTATTGAAGAAGTTCAAGCTACTACTAGTGCAAGTGCTATTAAGGCTCCGGTTTTTTTAGGCTTCCACTTCAGCTTTTGAGGTCCAAAAGCGACAGCCCAAACAAACGGCTATAGAATGAAAATCGCTTCAGACAATCGCTGTGTGAGATTGCAGTGGGAAATCGAGCGTGAGCGGAAGCTGCCTTAGAGCCGATTCCCGCAGATTCCCGAGCTTCCTGGACGAGAATTCCCCCACCACTTCAGAAAAATTACGCCATTGTGCCACCCCACCAACCCGGCCGAAAATCTCATGCCCGAGGCCCCCGAGCCCGAGTCGCCCCCCGCCTTCCCTTCCTCTCCCCACGACCGAATGAACGATGGGAAGTTAGGGTTTTGCATCCACCGCCGCCGGCCCCGTCCCCGCCGTTCCCTCCGGTATCCAGGCCCCGCCGCCGCCGTTGTTCCCCTCTACCCCCATCCCCGGCCATTCCCGTCCGTCACTAGCCCGCGCCGCCTACTGCCCCGAAGACGACGTCACGGAGCCACGGCCGGCTCGAGCTTCCCCCGTCGGCCGCCGGAGAGAGGAGGCCCTGGAGACGACGCCACATCGCCATTCCACCTGCGCCACCGTCCGTGGCTGCAACAGGTACTACTGGGACCGCGACGGCTTTTCTACCACGATGACGACGACAAGCTCTGGCCCGACGAGGACTGCCTCGCCCTGCTCCGACCAGCAAGGTGAGTTCTTGTATTCCCGGCTGTGGTCCTCCGGTGCTCCGAATCATTTTGTTCCCGTATGTGGTTCGATTGAGGCACTGTTATGGTTAATTTGTGCACTGCTTTGGCAAATTTGTGCACTGTTTTGCGTCAATATGTGATGTTTTGTGATGTGTACTGCTAGTTAATATGTGTAGGTAGATTTGGAAGATGATTGGGCTGCTAGTTAATTGTTAGTTAATTTGTTGCTAGTTAATTTGTGATGTTCTGTGATGTGTATTGCAGCGGTTTGCAAGATGATTGTTTGTATGCATAGATAGGTAGACATGATATATTGGAAGCACTTCTTCATATAATTTTCTTATGCAATTAGATGGACCAAGATAAAACACCGAAGGCACATTGGGATGCAGTATCCACAACTAAATTTTGTGAAATTTGCAAGAAATAGAAAAGGGCAGGGAATAGGCCGACCGCTTTCCTTAGTCCGGAGGGGTACAAACAACTAGCTAGATAGTATGCTCTTAAAACAGGGAAAACCTACACCAAGATGCAGTTAAAAATAAGTGGGATTCAGCCAAAGCATTGTACCAAGCATGGGTGTATTACACTACCAAATGTACCGGACTTGGTTGGGATCCGGTGAAGAAAACATTTACTGCATCTGATTCCTTTTGGGATGAATTGATCAAGGTATCACATGTTTCCTGTTTATGTCATTTTGATATTTTGAAATCGAACACATGACTATGGTTATTAACTTGTGAAATGTTATGTAGGCTAACAAGCTCATTGCGGGTTTCCGGAAAGGTCCTCCGGACAACTTGGAGTTGATGTAGGCTAACAATATTGTTGCATCTCAACTTATAAGCCAAAAGCCTACCAAATAACTCAGAAATTATTTCTACAGTTAACGTGTTCACAATTAGTTCAACAAAAAATTGTAAAATTGAGATAATTCAACTCTTAAGAATAGAAAATATGTTAAGGATGGTTAGAAATGGCTAATTTCTTCCGAATCAGCATTTGTACAACTTCTTCAGCAATCAGAGGCATTTCAGACATTCCATCTTTCATTCCAGCAACAACAACCCTCAACAATTATCCTGCCAAACATCAAATCTCTGCTTCGAGCAGCTGCTCCCCACAACTGATTTCTAACAGCTCACCAGCTACAACTGATTCTAGACAACATCAGCCTAAACAAACAGACCCTAAGAGTCTTCTTGCAAGACGTGCTGTTAAATATAAACCTTCTCTTGATGCTAAGTTTGCTACATCTCCCATACACATTAAATATAAGGATTATGATTTCTCTGTAGATTTATCTTATATATCTATTGTTGAGAAAGACCCTTTTTGTGGTACTGAAAGTAAAAGTGTTATGGAACATATGAATGAGCTTTCATCTTTGAGCAGTTTATTTTCTAATGATATTAAGAAACACACTTACTTTGTTACTAAGATATTCCCTTTCTCTTTGAAAGATGAAGCTAAAACTTGGTTTAACAATTTTTCACCTGGATCTATTGATAGTTTTATTGGTTTGGTTAATGCTTTATTTCAAAAATATTTTCCTCCTAGTGCTCAACATGCTGTTTTGCAGAATGTCTTTAACTTTAAGCAAATTGAAGGAGAGAAATACCTGAATCTTGGTCAAGGTTTTGTTCTTTAATAAGAGCTAGCCCTAGAAACCCATTACCTAAAAATGAGCTCCTAGATATATTTTATACTGCACTAACTATTGAATCTAGGACATACCTGGATAGTTGTACTGGTTGTGTTTTCAAAAAAAGAACTCCAGAAGAAGCTGAAAAACTATTGGCAAAAATAGCCAAAAAATCATGATGATTGGACTATACCTGATCCTACACCAACACCAACACCAGAGAAGAGGGGAATGATTGAATTAAATGATGAAGTGATAAGGGAAGCCAAGAAATCTCTTAAAGAGAGGGGCATTAAATCTGAAGATGTGAAGAATCTACCACCTATAGAAGAATTATGTAAGTCAATTCCTCATCCACCCACAGTTGAGGTACACTCTCTCCAATATTTTGATAATAGAGATATTCCCTATTCTAGACCACCTGATCAATGCTTAGATGAATTTGATAATTATGTTTTTAAGCAAGACAATTTTAATATGAGAATGAAGAATCATCTAATGGAAAACTCTAGAGCTATTGATAATTTGCATGGTATTATTGAGAGAACCTCTAATGATGTTAAAATGCTTGTTAAACATTTTCATGTGGTTCAAACTCAAATTGATCAACTCACTAAACTGCAAAAAGATTTGCTAGCTAATGCTTCTAGAGAAAAACATGTTTGTGAGATAATTACTAGAAGTTGAAGGGAGTATGCCCGAGAGGCAATAATAAAGTGGTTATTATCTTATTCCTTGTTTATGATAAATGTTTATTTCTCATGCTAGAATTGTATTAAATGGAAACGTTGATACATGTGTGTGTAATAAACAAACAAGAGTTCCTAGTAATGCCTCTCGTTTAACTAGCTTGTTGATTAACTGATGATCAAGGTTTCCTGATCATGAACATTGGATGTTGTTAATAACGGGGTCATGTCATTGGTAGAATGATGTGATGAACATAGACCCAAAGTGAATATAGAAATGCGATCAAGTCATTAAGTTAAATTGTTATATCACACATACGAAGTAACTCTAATCCTTAGACCATGAGATCATGTCAATCACTAACACCAAAAGAGTGCTTTGATGTCATCAAACGTCACACTGTAACAGGGTGACTATAAAGGTGACATTGGGTATTCGGAAAGTATTAGTTGAGTCTCATGGATCAAGAGTGGTATTTGTCCATCCAAATGACGGAGAGATATACTCTGGGCCCTCTCGGTGATATCACATCAAAACCGCTTGCAAGCACCTGACTAGGTCACAAGGATGTCATATCACGGAACGAGTAAAAGAGTACTTGTTAGTAACGAGATTGAACTACGTATGGTTGATACTAATGATCGGATCTCGGACAAGTAAAATATCGCGAGACAAAGGGAATTGGTTACGACGTTTATGGTTCACACGATCACTAGATTCATCGTTGAATGTGTAGGAGTCATTATGGATCTCCAGGTCCCGCTGTTGACTATTGATCGGAGAGGTGTCTCGATCATCTCTACATTATTCACGAACCTTAGGGTGACATACTTAAGGTCCGATGACGCGATTGGGTGGATACGGAATATCGAAGAAAAGTTTGGACAACACTGGAATTGTTTCGGGGAATATTGAAATAGTCATCAGAATTATTTCGTCGAATATTGAAATAGTTCAAGGTGGTATATGTTAATGTTTGATTAAAAAATAGTTCAAGGGGATAAGTTTTAATGTTTATTAATAGGATTAACAAATATTAAAATAAAGAAATAATATTATTTTATTTATTTATTAAAGAAAACCCGTGGAATTTTGAGTGGGAATTGATGAGAGAATGAGTGGGTTGAGTGGAGACTCCACCTACATGATGAGGGGAGAGGTTGAGGCACCAAAATTTCGTGGTTGCCTCCCCCTCCTATATAAACAGGGGTTGGACCTCCCTCTCCCCACACAAGTTGGTGTCATATCTCTCTCCCTCCTCCCGCTGCTCCACCTCTTGGTCATCCGCTTGGTGAAGCCATGGACGTCTAATTTATCCACCACACCACGTCGTCGTGTTTTTGGAGTTTCCGGTGGATCCTCTACTTCCGCTGCCCCGCTGGATCGATGGAACGGAGGTCGTCATCGAGCTGTACGTGTGACCAAGTGCGGAAGCGCTGCCGGATTGCAGCGCTCTTTTTCGCGATCTTGAGATTGATGTGAGTTTGACTACATCAACAACGCGATTCGATCTTGTAACGCTTTGTGTCTTCGAGAGTATGTTATTTTTAAGATTCTCTTTCTCCCCGTTTCTTACATCTCCTAGATTAGATCTTGGCCCTTTGGCTATCTCTCGGGGGTTTTATTTTTGATTTCTATGCAACGAACCCTTCAGTGGTATCAGAGCTGGATCTATGCGTAGATGATTTGTACGGGTAGAACACAAGGGTGTATGTGGGCGTTGATGATCATGTTATTTCCTCATTGAGTATTTTATGTTCTTAGTGGCATAGTAGGATGAAGCTACCCTAGACAAAATTTACGTGTACTTTGTACGCGAGACCTGTCTCACTTGTGCCTGAGGAGGTGTCTGTTTCTCCTGCTATAGTTAAGATCTAATCTACGAAAGGTTGTTAAAAATGTGTTTATCAATGTTGTGGTTCATGTTTGTAGGTATGAACAGTTCTATCCTCGAAATCCCTAAGCCACGTGAAATATGCAAAAATGAATTAGAGACGTCTAACTTATTTTTGCAGGACATGTGATGTGATATAGTCAATGTTACAAATTTGATGTATGAGATGATATGTTTTGTAAATTATTGACATACCGGAAGGAGCCATATGGTTGTCTTATTATTTATGGCATGCGTGCTATATATCATATCCATGTGATATGTTGTAATTTTGATGGACAATCAAGATGGAGGTGCCATGGACCTTGGTGCCACGCCGGTGGAATGATGGAGATCATACCACGACGCACAAGATGGAAATCAAGTGCAAGAAGGACCATATCATATCACATTATCCATGCATGTGATGTTAATCCTTTTATGCATCTTATTTTTCTTAGATCACGACGATAGCATTATAAGATGATCCCTCTCACTTAATATCAAGATAATAATGTGTTCTTCCTTAGTATGCACTATTAAGAAAGTTCATCGTTTCGAGACACCACGTGATGATTGGATGTGACAGACTCAACGTTCGCATACAACGGGTGCTGACGAGCCTAGCATGTATAGACATGGCCTCAGAACACACGCAATACTACGGTTCTACTTGGCGAGCCTAGCATGTATAGACATGGCCTCAGAACACGTAGCCGAAAGGTAAAGCATGAGTCATATGAACGATATGATGAACATGTCAATGTTCTCCTTTGCAACTACATCATCTCACGTATGATCGGTTTTGGTGTAGTGAATTTGGTTTGTGTAATTACTAAAACGACTAGAGGGATGTTGTTTTTGAGTGGGTGTTCACTTAGTAATTTTGAATTAAATTGAACTTATTTAATAATAAACAACCAATCAAAGTGAATTTTCTTAAATTGTAGTATTCATTGGCATCCACAAAGTACCTTACACTTATATTGTTAATTGAGATATAACTGTTATGATCTGGTAAAACCATTTAAGATTGGTACCGTATTAGTAAAATTTAAAATTGAGTCCTAATGTATATTTTAGCTATTACCTACCTAGCTCCATATGATTAATGATTGATTGATCTAGAGATAAAATAATTCCTACTTAGAATCCAGTGTCATGCTTGCTTCCATAATACTTTATCTTCAAAAGAATGTTTTGTTGATCAAGGTATTTTAGGAACTGAAAGGAATTGTTTTCAGAAACAATCAAGTAAAAGATATATTGATATCTAGAAACTTATTTGTGGCAACATGAATGAGTATAATTTACTGTGACAATGTATGCTTATATTATTTGAATATATGCAATGATTGAAGACGCTAGGCGTTTGAATCTTCCAAAAGTTGGGTGCTAAAATTATCCTCTAAATTCCTTCCTTCGAGCTATAGTAGCTTCATCACAAAAGTGTTATGATGGGATGGATTGAAAGTATGGGTGAAATCGTTTACTTTGCTTGAAGATTGCTAAGAGTGGAATCCAGAAGAATTCTATTAATATGGTGATATTAGTAGAACAATCAAACTCAAAGTATGACTCAATGGGTGATAGTATATGACTAACACGCCAAGGAAAATGTGCTAGTATGACTACCATTGTTTGATGTTGAATGATTCTTCTGTAAAGGAAAGAGAATATTGAAAATAGAATTACAAAAAGATATACGGCAGAAAATAAGATAACTGGAAAGGTCCAGCTCAGGAGTATATGCTTGATATACAAGTTATAGATGTATTACTAGTTAACAAAATATTTTTGGGTATTTTGATACCAGATTGGTTGATATGAGTTGTCATACAAAGCAAAGCAATGGAAGAAATACAAGGGCCCAAAAGGAACTAGTAGTAGACGTGGTATCGATCATGACAAGAACATACATAAAGTGTTATTGTGTTCAGTGTCGTATCGAACCAAATATTCAAGATTTATTTTAAGAACTTAATAAGTTATTATTTTGTTCCGGTCTTTTGTGAGAACAAATAAGATTGTTCAAACTATGACCATATTCCATAATTGACGGATAAGTTAATATAAATCGTGTTGGTAAAGAAAACATCTATAATACTAAATGCTAAACGTTGCTAGACATAAAAGAATTTCACTTAAATTGTGACACCACCATTTTTGTTCATATCGGAAAGAAAAGCATGAAGGAATTCCATGTTAATGGACTTCTAGAGTCATTTTGTTTTGAATAAATTGACGCTTGTGAGACCTCTTCCAAAATATGACTAAAATTCCGTTCATAGGACAAAGTAGAATGAACGACTAATTTAGTGGAGATTATACATATTGATGTATATAGTCTATTATGTTTAGTCATGTGTGGTGCCCTTCATAAAATTCTTTTGATTATATAGTAGATATATGACTATATCTATTTAAAGTGAACGAAATTTGACATTTGTGAATTGATTCAAACTATTGTTAGTATGGAGTAAAAATCATCGTAACAAGATAATCAAGTATTTATGATTGGATCATAAAGGATAAAGTTTGAGTTACAAGTTTAGCAAAACATCTGAGGAGCTGCAGAATTGTTCTACAATTTATCCTTCTCAAATACCCCACATAAGTATCGAGTGCTCGAGAGACAAAATCAAACCTTGTTGGACATGGTAAAATAAATAAAAATGTCATTATAATTTTGTAGTTTATACATTAGAGACAACCGCTTTTACACTGAAAAGAGAGACATCATGATCCATTGAAATTGATACATATAAGCTATGGCTTGGGTACTGACCCGGATTTTCTTTTTCATGGATTTTGGTATACATAGCATGTGTAAAATGTTTACAACCAAAATAGGATACATATATGTTTATAAGGTCATATCAACGAATCCATTGGGTATTTCTCCTATCAACAAACCAAAGATAAATGTTGTTTGTCAGGAAGGGTTGATTTATCGAGAAAGTAGTTCTTGCGAAACAAGTGAGTGGGAGGATAGTACAAACTCGACGAGATTAGAGAAACTCGTTATCATGTCAAGAGTAGTGCATCACTGGAAGTTGTTCTAGGGTTTCCTATTTTGACAAAGTAGAAGACACTACATGTGTTGTAGATACTTCGAATGATTTTACGAACCGAAACACAAAAGTCCTAAAACTTTGTACTTAGACCAAATTGTGGTTTAAGAGTAAAGTGTTGTTTTGACAACAAAGGACCTGGAACTTATAAAGGAAGAAAATGACGGGCCCTGACTTTGTAAAATTGGCGATGAGTCATTATATCCGTGAAAGTATCCCTGTATGAATATCAAGTATGTGACTTGGTAGTCCTTTCGAAAGGCATGATGCTTAACGATAGCAAACATGTCTATATAACAACAAAGACATGGATATTTACATCCTTTGAAAGTTGTGCTTGTCGAAAAGATGTTTTCGACGAAGTTCAAAGAGTTGACTACTACAAGATTTTGATCTGCCGTAGTGATGCTTTAGTCTTTGCGGATAGTTCTAGCAAAAGTTACATATTATGATATGGCAGTTGAATAACAAAACCAACTCTCCTCTCTAGGAAGTTCGATCGAGGATGTGTACTTGACACCGTCTGAGAGTTTTGTAAAATTCAAAATGTTGCCGGAAAGGTATGCAAACGTCAATGGTTGAAGTGAGTATAACAAAGTGTGAATATTTACTTTAATGAAATTATCAAAACAGTTTGATTCCATCATGAACGGTGAAGATGCTTGTAGAATTACAAGAAATTAAGTGGGAGCGCTAAGACATATTTCTAATGCTTTATGTAGAAGACATATAGTTGTTGGAAAATATGTATTTTAGGTTAACACAGTTAAGATTTTCATATTGATGAAAGGCTTAGGAGATATTGGGCATCGATATCTATAAGAAATGGATTGACGCGCCTGATATGGTTGAGCAAAATTACATAGATGAAATATTGAAGTAAGTCAATATCGAAATAACAAGAAGGAGGTCTTGCCACATGGAAAAGAATTGAGAAATATTCAAGTGTTTTTTCACATGATGAGGATAACTGATATTGAGATTTCTAAGTCATGAGTTCCATGCTATGTTCATAACCAGATGAGACCTATGCTATAGAATGTTATAGCAGTGCAATTTTAGAAATGCTAAGGATATGTTTTCCAATGTAGTAATGAAAAACTATTTGTTGTAATATGTTACACTAATAGTCTTGTCATCTATTCAAATAAATCTATCTCATTTAAAATATGCGTTGAAGGGTAGCACAATAGGCTGGAAGTTCCATGCTGGATTTGAATGAGTTTCAAAATTAAAGTATTGTGATAGATACTATAACAAAGGCTAAGTATATCGTTGTATTGACAACAAATAATAGGAGTATTTTGTGTCAAGGAGATCTTTATGGAACTTGGTGAATTTCCAAGATTGCTGACACTATGAAGCTGCATTTTCACAATGTTACTAACATTAGTTTAAGCTGAGGAATTAAGTTCTTACCGGTTGACCAAATATATACAAAGCCATCTCATTAGAGAATGAGTGATGTGTGTAGACACAAAGACATGCAAATACAATAGGACCTGAACATGTCAGATCTTTTTGATGAAGTTTACCACATGCGAAGCATTGTAATAACACTAGAACGCCATATGTGTTAAGTGCTTATAAACTAGATTATTGACTCTAGTGCAAATGGGAGACTGAAGGGAATATACTCGATAGGCAATAATAAAGTGGTTATTATCTTATTCTTTGTTTATGATAAATGTTTATTTCTCATGCTAGAATTGTATTAAATGGAAACGTTGATACATGTGTGTCTAATAAAAAACAAGAGTTCCTAGTAACGTCTCTCATTTTACTAGCTTTTTGATTAACTGATAATAAAGGTTTCCTTATCATGAACATTGGCTGTTGTTAATAACGGGGTCATGTCATTGGTAGAATGATGTGATGAACATAGACCCAAAGTGAATATAGCAATGCGATCAACTCATTAAGTTAAATTGTTATATCACACATACGAAGTAACTCTAATCCTTAGACCATGAGATCATGTCAATCACTAACACCGGAAGAGTGCTTTGATGTCATCAAACGTCACACTGTAACAGGGTGACTATAAAGGTTCCGTTCGGTATTCGTAAAGTATTAGTTGAGGATCAGGGATCAAGAGTGGGATTTGTCCATCCAAATGACGGAGAGATATACTCTGGGCCCTCTCGGTGATATCACATCAAAACCGCTTGCAAGCACCTGACTAGGTCACAAGGATGTCATATCACGGAACGAGTAAAAGAGTACTTGTCGGTAACGATATTGAACTAGGTATGGTTGATACCAATGATGGAATCTCGGTCAAGTAAAATATCGCGAGACAAAGGGAATTGGTTACGACATTTATGGTTCACACGATCACTAGATTCATCGTTGAATGTGTAGGAGTCATTACGGATCTCCAGGTCCCGCTGGTGACTATTGATCGGAGAGATGTCTCGATCATGTCTACATTATTCACGAACAGTAGGGTAACACACTTAAGGTTCGATGAAGCGATTGAATGGATACGGAATATCGGCGAAAAGTTTGGACAACACTGGAATTGTTTTGGGGAATATTGAAATAGTCATCAGAATTGTTTCGTCGAATATTGAAATAGTTCAAGGTGGTATATGTTAATGTTTGATTAAAAAATAGTTCAAGGGGATAAGTGTTAATGTTTGTTGATAGGATTAACAAATATCAAAATAAAGAAATAAAATTGTTTTATTTATTTATTAAAGAAAACCCTTGGAATTTTGAGTGGGAATTGATGAGAGAATGAGTGGGTTGAGTGGAGACTCCACCCATATGATGAGGGGAGAGGTGGATGCACCAAAATTTCGTGGCTGCCTCCCCCTCCTATATAAAGAGGGGTTGGACCTCTCTCTCCCCATATAACTTGGTGTCATATCTCTCTCCCTCCTCCCGCTGCTCCACCTCTTGGTCATCCGCTTGGCGAAGCCATGGCCGTCTAATTTCTCCACCACACCATGTTGTCATGTTGTTGGAGTTTCCGGTGGATCCTCTACTTCCGCTGCCCCGCTGGATCGAGGGAACAGAGGTCGTCATCGAGCTGTACGTGTGACCGAGCGCGGAAGCGCTGCCGGATTGCAGCGCTCTTCTTCGCGATCTTGAGATTGATGTGAGTTCGAGTACATCAAAACGAGATTCGATCTCGTAACGCTTTGTGTCTTCGACAGTATGTTCTCCTTAAGACTCTCTTTCTCCCGGTTGCTTACATCTCCTAGATTAGATCTTGGCCCTTTGGGTATCTCTCGCGTAAAAAAAATTGTTTTTTATGCAACGAACCCTTCAGAAGTGGTATTTCTACTCATGATCCCTTGTATCCTGAGGGACATCCTAAAAGAATTGAAGAACATTCTCAACAACCTAAAAACAATAGTTCTCCTTCGAAGAAAAATAACAAGAGACATAAAATTCTTGTAGAATCTCCTGAACCTGTTAAAGATCCTAATAGTGTATCTATCTCTGATGCTGAAACTGCAAGTGGTAATGATAAAAGTGATGCTTCTGATAAAGAAGAAACTGAAATTGAACCTGAAAAGAAAACTAAAAATGGAAGGTATACTAAGGAGGATTTCATTGCTAATAAACATGGTAATGAAAGAGAACCTTGGGTACAAAAAAGCAATGCCTTTTCCTAATAAGAAACACAAATCAAAGGAGGAAGAACATTATAACAAGTTTTTTCAATGGATGAAACCTTCATTTTTGCAAATTCCTTTGACCAATGCTGTTAAACTGCCTCCTTATTCCAAATATATGAAAGATGTTATCTCTAACAAAAGGTAAATTCCTAATGAGGAAATTTCCACTATGCTGTCTAATTACTCTTTCAATGGCAAGGTTCCTAAGAAGCTTGGAGATCCTGGTATTCCTACTATTCCTTGTTCTATTAAAAATAATTATGTTAGAACTGCTTTATGTGATTTGGGAGCAGGAGTTAGTGTTATGCCTGTTTCTCTCTATAAGTGGCTCTCTCTGGAAAAATTGATACCAACCGATATATCTTTGCAAATGGCTGATAAATCTACTGCTATTCCTGTTGGTATATGTGAGAATATTCCTTTTCAAGTGACTACTAACTTTTTGATATTAACCGACTTTATTGTGTTGGAAATGCCTGAAGACGATAATATGTCTATTATTCTTGGGAGGCCTTTTCTTAACACTGTACGGGCTTCTATTGATTGCAATCAAGGGAAAGTAACTTCTAATGTTAATGATAAAGAGCACATGGTTTATTTTTCCAAGAAGATTGATAATAGATATGGCCTAAATTCAATTGAAAATATTGAGACCATAAAGATTGGAGAATTCTATTGTCCCATTCCAATGCCATCAAAATAATATGAAATTATTGTGATTGGGACTATGTCTATCAAGGTTGAGGTAACATAATCATTTATTGAAAAGCAAAGTTTTGCTTCATATAAAAACTATTTTGGTAACAAGACTTGATCAACCTTATTAACAAAGGGATTTTGAATTAAGAGGACAATGTTTTCACTATGTTTTCATTTTTACCTTTATGTTTTCACCCTATTATCACCATGCTACTTTAGTATATTTATGTTTTCACCATCCATAGTCATGTTTTCATCTTGATTATTGTGGTTACTCATGTTTTCACCACCCACATTTTTGTTTTCACTTTGTTTTCCTTTATTTCCACTGGTTATTTGCCTTTTGGAGTGTCTTAGAACCTCTGTAGTTCTGGTTTTGGTTTTGTTTTCCACCTTTTTACATTTTTTTCCTGGTTTTTAATTATTTATTAAATTCTGGAAATTGCTCAAAAATGAAGTTTCTCTAAAAATTCCAGAAAATTTATATTAAATTTCTATGTCAAAAATGAGGCAGAAAGGCACGTGGGGTACCCCGGGGGGACCCACCATGCATGCACACCATGGGCTGGCGTGGCCTGGCCCCTGGTGGCGCCAACACATGGTGTGGCCCCTGGCCTTCCACTTGCTCTCCTCCCTGCCAAACACTCCACTCTCTCTCCCAAACCCAAAAACATTCCTAGAACCCGAGCTCTTGGTGTTGTTCTTCGCTAATTTCTCGATCTCTTTTCTCATCCCATCTTTGTTGCTGAAATTTGGTGCATTTTTCTCTCTGGTATGTGACTCCTCCGGTTATCCAAGTAGAATTTTATTTGGTGGAGTATTTCTTGAGTATTTTGGTACTGTAGGTAACAGGTTGTATGAGCTAGCATGCTTGATTTGTGTAAAATAATTTAGTTTTGATGCATGTTTAGCCCTCCTACAAGTCTCTATAGTAGTTACTTGAAATCAATTTTTGTGATGCTAGCTAAAAATTTCAGAAATGGACAACTTCAACTTTGGAGAAATATTTAGGAGTGATGCACCTAGGAGGACACGACCTTCACGCTCAGCTACTCTGGTGAGACCATCGTATAATGAGAATCTCATTGCACCAAGTATCGACGATGCAGGAGATGATGGAGACGCAAATCCATCTACCTTCCCTTGTTATACTTTTCTTAATGATGCAGACATACTTGAGGATTTCTTGCTGCTGGTTGGTAGGGCTGGTTTAACCGATTATATGAATGATGAGAGCCCTCAATATGCTTTATTGACAATTTTTTTTGTTGAGAGCTTCATTTTTCATAACTCCCAGTATGACCCATCTGTTGCATTAAAAATCTATGATAGACCTATTTCCATGCCTTTGGATTTTTTTTGCAGCATTATAGGTATTAACACGACGGGGCCAACGAGGAAGATTTAAGAAAGCCCCGCTAATTTGATGGAGCTCTACCGTGGAATTACCAATGATGATGACCGCATAGCTCAGCGTGGCAAGATAAGAAACATTCAACTCCCCGCTATTATATGTTTCACTTATTACCTTGCTACTAGTGTTCTTGCTAGGGAAAACACTAGTAATATTTCAAATTACCATCTTTCTTTTCTTGCTGCTGCACTAAATAGTAGCGATAAGTATAACCTTGGTTCTTTCATTGCTTGCCGCTTAGCTGCTAAAGGACCCATTTATGGGGGTATTATTGCTATGCTACTGCTGGACATCTAGTATATAGAGTTTTATTTACTCCACAGACCTTTCTGTTGCTCCACATGATGTTTTATTAGCTCCACAGAGACTTGACCTTGCTTCCATGAAGGCTCACCACTTTGTTACTACAAACTCTACTGCTGGACATCTAGTATATAGAGTTTTATTTACTGATGGAGATAGGGAAGTTCCTTTGCTGCAGCCTGTTTTGTTCACTGTTAACATGATGCCGTGGTCGCGTTCAAAGGAGGAGCTGGATGAGAAGCTGCGCTTGCTTGATTTCTATGAGCAGCACAACCCCGAGCATCAGATGGGGCAGAATGTGCCCTCCGAGGACTACACCGCGTAGTACACCGGGGCGTCCTCGAGCTCATATCAGGAGGATGGCCCATTCTCGACATACTATGGGGGCGCCACTTGTTGGCCTTCTTGGGATTGATCTCCACTTAGGCTAAAAGCCTAAGCTTGGGGGGAGGTATGCCGCATCACACTCATCTACATATCATGTTTCTGCCGGTTCTTTGTATATCCATGTTTTCGTTTGTTTCACTTCTTTTTGTTTTTATTGTTTAGTTCTTGCTTTCCAAAACGCAAAAATACAAAAAAAAATCTGTTGTTTCTCTTTGTTTGCTTCTTTAGTTTCTTTTGTTGGTTTGCTTTACCTTCTCTTTTCGGTTTAATATTCAAAAATCCAAAAAGATTTTGCTTTAATTTGCTTGTTTCCTTCCGTTCTTGTTTTTAATCCGAAAACCCAAAAATATTTGTTGTTCTTCTTTGGTTTTGTAAAGTTTGCTGCAGAGTTCAGTAGTCCTCTGTGACTCCATTGGATCTTGGTTATCATTTTATATTATCCAATCCACACAAGTGAAGAGCAATAATGACAATTTACGACAATTTAAGTTGTGGTGAGAGGCTGGTATGAACCCTATTTGTTTTCATTTTTGTACATAAACTCATCCATGTGGACATGCTTAGTTTGTTTGTGTAGGGTGTATGTTATTTTTATGCTTAGTAGTTCGTGCTCTCTCATGAGTAGTTCCAGCTTTTGAATGTTATATGGAATGCCGTATAAATTTTTGCTTGCGTTGCTTTATTCATAGAAGGGTATGGCATTGTGGTATCTCCCTCTGAATGTTTCGCTTGAATCGACTTGGCACATAGTCACGCATGAATAAGACTTAAAACAAAACATCAATTAAGCCTCGATGATTTTGTTTGCCTTAGATTATTTGTATCACTTTTATGCCCCCCGTTAATTTTTTTTGTCGCAAGCATGATTATGACAGTTGTTGCTCACTTGATTGTCGCTCCCGGTCTATTGCTAGCCTTCACCTATACTGGGTATGAGCTCTATTCGTGCATCCAACTCTCAAAAACCAAATTTTGCCAAATGTGTCCACAATACCTATCTATATGTGGTATTTCACCGCCACTCCAAGTAAATTTCTCATGTGCTACCTTTAAAACCTTCAAATCATTTCTATTTTGTGCCCCTGTTTTAGCTCATGAGGACGTCAATAGAGAATCTTTATCTCGCTTGTTGATTGGACTTTGCACACCTGGACTAGTGGCACATCCGCTTATCCAAATTGATATAAGAGCTGGCAGAGGGGTGCCCAACCCCAAAATTGGTGACTATTAAATTCTATTCACTATTTTTGCCCCTGATTTATCAGTCAAAGCATAATTGTGTAAACAAAAGAGAAGAGGCAGGACCTACTACACCAGGAGCGTCCTTCAATGGGAGCCGCTCTTATAAGTTCTAGTTGGCTTGTGACGTACTGTATTGTCTGTTTACCATTCGTTGACATGGACATACCCACCTTCTCCAAAAAAATTAGACACTCCTCCATGGAATGTGATTGTTGGCAGGCACCCGAGGATTCGGCTAGCCATGGTTTGTGTAAGAAATGTTGGGAGGAGTGTCAAATATTTTATGCTCTCCATTTGTTATCAAATAAAAAGCTCTAGCATATAAGTTAATCCCTGCTTCCCTCTGCGAAGGGCCCTTCTTTTACTTTTACGTTGAGTCTTCACCTTATCACTTTATGCACCTTCTTGAGAGCATGTATGTCATTCTTAGTTTAATGTGCTTGTCCCAGAACACGGTTGATTGTGCTATAACCTTGATGCTTGTCTATTTGATATATTTACTTCTAGTCTTCACTTGAACCTCGGAGGTGCCCTGGCATTTATGTTTTTCTCCATTATTAAGGGCAAGCAAGTACACTTTATCACACCCTATTATGAACATTGCAAGTCCTGCATATTGATATATTTCATGTTGCTTGTTATTAGTGGGTTGGTGTCTCTTCATGGTTTGCATAATTATTAGGTGACTTTGTTTGCATACTTGTTTTTACGAATTGCCTAAGCACTTGATCATATAGTTAGAATACTTGCTTCATATGAAACAAATGTGTTTGTGAAAGTTCTTTTATCACACTCAGTTAGCAACTGAATTGCTTGAGGACAAGCAATACGCTAAGCTTGGGGGAGTTGATACGTCCAAAACGTATCTCCTTTTCCGATCACTTTTGCTGTTGTTTGCCTATAAACATGTGAGTTTTGGATATAACTAACACGGACTAACGATGTTTTCAGCATAATAACCTTGGAGTCTCGTTTTGTGCAGAAAAATCAGCTTTCAGGAAATTGCTCGGAAAAGATCCCAAAGTCCTTATTTTACCCGAAGACCCCGGAGCCAGAAGAAGAGCTGGAGGTGGGAAAAAGAGGGGCCCACACCATAGGATGGCGCGCCCACACCCCTAGGCCGCGCCGCCTGGTGCTGTGGCCACCTCAGCCACCCCCTCGGGCTACCCTTTCGACTCCTTAAGACCCATAACCTAAAAACTAGGGGGGTTCGTCATATTCCAGAGAAACACATCAGAGCGCCGACACCCAATTCATGGATCAGAAGTTCCTGTTCTGGTGCCCTGCCGGGACAGGGATTCGGAGGAGATCATCGCCATCGTAATCGCCATCACTTCTCCATCAACCATCCATGATTCCCCCATCCATGTGTGAGTAATCCCCGCCGAAGGCTAAGAAGGATGAAAGGAATTGGATGAGATCGTTCATGTAATAATGCCAGATTGTTGGGGCGTAGTGCCTAATGTCCGTTGTTAGTGCTTTATATCGTTGCTGCAACTTGATGCTTAATGCTTGTCAGTAGGGCCCGAGTGCCATGATCTCAGATCTGAACATGTTATTGTTTCATGAGTATAATTATGTTTCTTGATCATATCTGCAAGTTGTTTACACACATTATTGTTCAGAACTCGAGGCCCCGAAGTGACAGAAATTGGGACAACCCGAGGGGATGGCTATGATATGTGGATCACATGTGTTCATGGAGTGTTAATTCTTTTCTCCGGTGCTTTATTAAAAGGATCACCTTAATTACCAGTAGTTTCCCTTGAGGCCCCGCTGCAAACGGGCTTGTAGGACAAAATATGTTGTGCAAATTTCTCATTGCGAGCACGTACGACTAAATTGGAATACATGCCTATGGTTTGCCTAGAACTTGGATGCTTTATTATTATATATCTGCAACGCCCATGTTTTGATTATTATATGAAATATCTTATCTATGCAACGACCGTTCATCCATCCATATGCCTACAGTATTTTAATCCTGCTGTTTCCCACAATTGCTACTGTTGTTACTATTTTACTCCTGTTTTTAGTTTACTGCTACTGCTGCTATAAAACTGTTACCACTGATAAACTGTTGCGAGCAAGTCTTCTTTCAGGTGCAGCTGAATTGACAACTCATATGTTAAGGCTTATAAATATTCTATGGCTCCCCTTGTGTCAAATCAATAAATTTGTGTTTTAGTTCCCTCGAAGACTGTTGCCATCCCTTATACTTGTGGGTCATCAGCAGGGCGCACTACCAGGCTCAGCAACAACATGGAATCTGCACACAACACAACCAAGATACTTTGCCCCAACGAAATAGTGAGGTTGTCAATCTCACCGGTTCTGCTAACACAAAGGATTAGATGTATAATGTGGAAAACAATACTTGTTTGCAGTGAATGAAAAGAGAATAGTAATTGTAGTGAATGAGAGGAAAACAATGATTGCAGTAAAGAAAATAGTGTTTGCAGTGGTTGTATTATCAGTGTAAAAGAATGGACCGGGGTCCACAGTTCACTAGTGGTGTCTCTCCATAAAATATAGATAACATGTTGGGTAAATAAATTACAGCTGGGCATTGACAAATATAAAGGTTGCACCGTTGTATATATGCAAGACATGATGATTACTATGAGATTCATGGGGATTACAACATAATTCATAGACCGTTATCCAACTGCATCTATGACTAATAATCCACCCTCAAAGCGTAATCCAATCAAACTTCAGGTATTAAGTTGCAAGCAATAGATTATTGCAGTAAGTAAAGTGCGTAATGTAAATAATGAAAACATTGTTTTTTCTCCCTAATGGCAACAACACATCCCCCATCGGTCACGTTTCTATCACTCGAGCATAGATGAAAAGGAGGCATGAACCCACTATCGAGCATAAATACTCCCTCTTGGAGTTACAAACATCAATTTGGCTAGACCATCTACTAGTAACAGAGAGCATGCAAGATCATAAATAACATAAACATAATAGATTAATAATCAACATGACATAGCATTCAACATCCATCAGATCCCAACAAACACAACATGTAGCATTACAGATAGATGATCTTGATCATGTTAGGCAGCTCACAAGATCTAAACATGGTGGCATAAGGAGGAGTCTAGCTACTGCTATAGACCCATAGTCCAAGGATGAACTACTCACGCATCACTCCGGAGGCAGACATGGTGATGTAGAGCCCTCCGGTGATGATTTCCCCTTTCGACAGGATGCCGGTGAGAGCTTCAGAACCCTCCCGAATTAGGGTTAACGATGACGACGGCTACGGAACTTTTCGTGGATGGAGGCTCGGGTCTTTAGGGTTAACCCGAGGATGAGTTTAAATAGGCGAAAAGGCGATGTCGATGGGTGGCCAGGGGGCCACACGAGCTGGTGGCGCGGCCAAGGGGGGTCGTGCCACCCTATGGTGTGGTGGCTCCAGGGCCCCCCTCCGAGTCTCCTCCGGACTCCGTGTACGTGACAAAATTATAAGACCATCGGATTTTGTTTGGTCCAATTCCGAGAATATTTCCAGAACAACTTATCTGAAACCAAAAACAGCAGAAAACAGGAACTGGCTTTGTGGCATCTTGTTAATAGGTTAGTCCCAGGAAATCCATTAAAATGATGTAAAGTGTATAGAAAACATATAGCATGTGGCATGAAAACAATATGCAACATTAGAAATTATAGATACGTTTGAGACGTATCATTGAGTGCGGTAAACCTCAAACCACACAGCGGTACTGAAAAACATCTTGATAACTGGGAAGTTTGTAAGAATCCTTGCAAGATTCTCTGTTGTAGCCATAGGGGTTGACAGTTCTCCATCCGAGCATGACACGGGAGGTGAGATATCGCTTTGGTCAGAACCGCCCTCCCAGAATTGTACACTCTCAAGCCCAAGAAATATTTGAGACTATTTAGTTCCTTCATCGGAAAAGACGGGGATAATGATGCCACCAGCCAATCCATGACCATGGAGGAAGATCCCGTGATGAAAATATCGTCCATGTAGACTAACCTGCAGACTGAAATGTATGTATAATGTTTCATGCTACTTTTATACAATTGCTACATGCTTTTATCATGATTTCATATTGTTTAACAATATTTTTATTGGAAAAATTTATTAACCTAGAGCCAAGTTTCAATTTCTTTTTTTAGTGTTTTTTCATCAGGGAAAGGCCAAAAATCAAGTTGCATGGAAAATTTGGGGGAAAAATAGGAAATCGCGGCAAATTTTCGAGACAAACACAAAGGAACGAAGAAGGGAACTAGGGGGGCCACCCAGGGCCATGGACTTAGGATGCAGCCAGATGGGGCTGCGCCTAGGTGGTGCGCCCTCACCTGGCTTGCATCTCCCTGCGATTCCCCATCACCGATAAATTTCTCTCTAACATAAAAGTCAATAAATATTTCCTTCTAGAAAATACGAGAAAAGGCTACAACCATCACGAGGCCGGATCTAGAGACCTATTCCGGTACACTTCCAGAGGAGAAAATCGTCGCCGAAGGAATCTACACCACCACTAGTGCTCGACAAAACCCTTCTCCATAGCGCCCATCGAAAGTTGTGTCCGTGCCACGGCCTCCTATGCACACACCTGTTCCTTGTGAACATACTTGAAAGAGTCCTCGGTCACGTGATGCACCACTACTTCCTCACGCAACCGGCGCGATGGACACTACCACCAACATATGCTCATGGAGTTCCTCTAGGCTAGACAGAGGCTCTTCCAACAATGCCAAATAACTTTCTAGGGGCTCTTACACCATGAGGTCAATGAAACTACTCCTAGATCCGTGCAATGGAGAAACTCCTCATGTGGCTCGATCGGCGTGAGGTGGATTGAGCTACCCATATATACACGCGCCGGAGACAACACCTCATCTGACTCTGATGGCGAGGTCCAGAAAGGTGTTGGAGGTATGCCCTAGAGTCTATAATAATATGTTATTATTTATGTACGGTTCATTATAACTGCTGTGATAGTTGAATATCTAGTGACCACACACATGAAAGATATACTTTTGTTATCATCAAACGTATACCGCAATAGGAAGATCAAAAAGGCGATTTTTGGGTACAGTCTAGGCCCTATGAGTATTGCAATGTCACCCAATGATCTGGCCAGACAGAATGTGATCATTTTTATGACGACATCGGAATACAAAATGAGAAAAAATAGAGAGTGATATCAATACGACGTTAATGGGTATAATTATTGAAGAGCTTGATCATGACGATACCGACATCTCACCTCGGATATCACTAGTAATATGGAGAAAGAGGATTATAAATATGAGAAACAAAAAGTTCTACGTTCTTCGTCAATGCATAGGAGACATCATGGGTGTCCATGGCCCCGCTGATGGTTATTGTTCGGAAAGTGTTCCGTACATGTCTGTGTGTAACCAAAAATTTAGGGTCACAAGCTTAAGGTGTTTTAATCTATTATTTAGAGTGTTTAGTAGTTGTGGTTTGATATGAGAATTGTCGGAATCATTCTAATGTCATTGAAATAGTTTAGATAATATATCAAAAGTGTTTCTGGAGAATTTTAAGAGAGAGATATGATGTCGGAGAGACCTAGAAGTTGTTTCAAGAATATTATAAGCAGACATAAGATGTCCCGGGCCAAAGAAAAGGTTTATATAATCATGGGATAATTTATAAGATTTTATCTAGGGTATTACTTATAACAGACTTCAGTTGGATCTTGATTATTCTGTTATAGTTTTTTATCTCTACGACATGTAGGCCTAGTATCCACCCTCTATATAATGTGGAATAGGGGCCTGCCGATAGGTACAGTTCATCATCATCATCTACAACCCATGATACACCACCATAGGTGAGCTCGAGACCTCCTCGAGATCACACGAGATCACCCGAGTATCCAAAAATAGTCAAAGCCATCATAGATAGGAGTAGGCCGGTTATCAAATGTTATTTTCCGAGGCAAAACTTTTATAACTTTGTCTCCCGTGTGCTACGAGATATTTTGAATGTAAATCCTTCAAACAAATAACCATCTGGAAAATACCATGGCAGTTGGTCTGCCACGTAGGGGTTGCGCATTCTTATGGATCTCGATGGCCAACATCATCATCAATGCTAGGGGTTCCGCCTTCGCTCCAGGATAGTGGAACAATTTGTGTCCTCAGATTTTATCGTCGACTACTTCAAAAATCTTTCGCATCGTGAGTCGACCCATGATTTCTCTGATTCGTCGCTTCCAATCTCTATAAGCCGACCAGAGGGGGTGACTCAGCTTATCTTGAAAGCGATGTATCTCTCAAACAACTTCATGAAATAGAGATACCCGTGGTATGAATCTCAAGCTCTTTAGCTCGCCAAGGAGGGCAGGGGATTAGGGAAAGCACAACACGTTCAAGAAGGTCAACTGTCATTGTCATTTGCCTGGAGCCAAGAAATCCTGACTTCGTGGCCTGCACCAACCACAACCGGTTGTCCTAGCACACTTTCAAGATTGCAGTCCCTATCCTAGGTCTGCAAAGGAGTCAACCAGTAGGACTTTCAGGAGGTACCAGCTCTACACCAAGAACACTTCAACTCGATGGTGGCCCACAAGTGTAGGGGATCGCAACAGTCTTCGAGGATAAATATAACCCAATTTATTGATTCGACACAAGGGAAGTCAAAAATATTTATAAGCCTTAACAATTGAGTTGTCAATTAAGATGCCACCTGAAAAGTATCTTGCTTCACACAATTTATTAGTAGTAACGGTGATATAATGGCATCAAAAGTTCAATAGTATTAGTAGTAGTAAAACAGTAGTAGCGATAGTAACAACGAATGTAAATGGATTGAGAAGCAATGCTAAAAAACCGTAGGCATAGGGATGAATGTATGGGCGTTGCATGAATGAGATTAACCATGTAATAGAGGTAACAAAGGGCATCACAAATATATAATAGAGCATCCAATTCACAAACTATCATAGGCATGTTTCCCGAGAATCGTCGTACGTGCTTGTAATAAGAACTCGCACGACGTCTTTTGTCCTACCATCCCGTTGTTGCGGGGCCAAAAAGGAACTAATGGTAATTAAGGTACTTGTTCTACCAAGCACCGGAGCAAAGAATTAACATGTTCAGATCCTCGAACTAGAGTCCATCCCCTCCGATATCCCAACAAGGTCACCTTGGGGTCTCGGGTTCCGGACAATAATAAGTATACAACTAGTAGATACGATCCAGAACATAAATTATACTTGTGAAAATGTAACATGTTCAGATCTGAAATCATGGCACTCGGGCCCTAAGTGACAAGAATTAAGCACTCTAAGTTGCAACAAAGACAATAAACAACAACAGTGGATACTAGGCATCAAGCCTTAACAATCTCATGATCTATTACATGACTAATAGTCCAATCCCAACCATCCCCTCTGCCTACAGTAGGGAATTACTCATACATCGAAGGAGGGATCATGGAGCGTTGCTAGAGAGGTGATGACGATGATGATGGCGACGATCTCCCTCCCATCACCGTCCCGACTGGGTGCCAGAACAGGAACTTTTGTCTCCCGAACTAGGGTTTCGGATCTCGGCGGAGCTGCATATCGTTTTCTAGAAAATCGTTCGGGGGTTCTGCCGTTTGGGGGTGAAGGAGTATTTATGACAAAGGGGACCTTGGGGGTGGTCCCAGTCACCCAGCCCCCCTCCAGGCGCGGCAAGAGGGGTCGCGGCTGGAACCCCCCGGGTGACCAGTGCCCCCCCTCTAGCCGTCCTTCGAGCTCCAAGAGTCTTCCGGGGAAAAATAATTTCTAGAAATTTTCTCGAATTTTCTGAGGAAATTGAATTTATGCACATAACTAGATACTAAGGGTAATTCTGCTGAAAACATCCTTAGTCCCTGTTAGTTTGATCCAAATAATGCATATGTGAGGGAAAACAACAAGACAAGTGGTTGCAAAAGTAGATACGTTTGCAATGTATCAACTCCCCCAATCTTAGCTTATTGCTTGTCCTCAAGCAATTAAGTTGACAAACTAGATACGATAAAGAAAACTTTGAAAAACACTTTTCAATTCATATGGTGTGCATAAGACTATTTCATGATCAGTATTTCACAAGTACATGATAATTGCTATAAGTATAATAACGAGTACGAACTCATTCTAGCTAATGAAAAGTGAACAAATAACCATAAGTAAACAATATGAAATTATAACATCAACTAGGTTGCAATGATCATAATAAAGAATGGTAAGATGGTATCCCGGTTGCCCTTAATTGTGTAGCAAAACATAAATGTCAGGACACCTCCAAAGCTTAACTTGTGACTAGATATAATAATTTCAGGAGAAACAATATTGTAAACATGCAATAGAGAATAATATTCTGGGACAATGCACATTATACTCAGAATGACAATCATGCTCTCCTAGCCGGTCCATAAAGTGAGAAGGTGGAGACTCAGCATAAAAGTAAAAGAAAGACCCTTCGCAGAGGGAAGCGGGGATTACTCATGTGTTAGAGCTTTTTATTTAATAAAACAGAGGTATTGAAAACAATTTTGAGAGAGGTGTATGTCTATGTCAACGAATGGTAATGAAAAACTTATCATAACTCATGTCAAGCAAAGTTTTTTGACTTTTGAGAGCGGTTTCCATTAGCATTTTTCTTTAATTGGCACACCCCCACCTTTTCTTTCACAAACCAGGGCTAACCGTATCGAGAGGTACCCACCAACATTCATCAAACCATGGGGAAGTGCCTTTTTATTATTTGAGTTCATATTATTTGGCACCAGCTTTCAGTAAATTTAGATGAGCATAGATTCAATACTCATTGGGTGAAATAAGGGAAAAGAACTTTGCTTGACATAAACCATGATAAACTTTAAACTACTTTCTCATGAGCTAAAAGGGGAACACAAAACAAGTTTAATAATTTTGAAGGTTTAAAGGTAGCACATGAGAAATTTACTTGGAGTGACGACGAAATACCACATATAGGTAGGTATGGTGGACACATTGGAAAACTTTTGTTTTTGGAAGTTGGATGCACGAGTAGAGCTCATACATAATATAGTGTCAAGGCTAGCAATAGACGAGGGAGCAACCAACTAGGAGAGCAACAACGATCATAATCATGCATTGCGAAAAAACAACATTGAATAAAGCATGGATGTAATATTATAATCCTGAAAATAAGAGATCGTCGAGGCTTAAATTGACTTTCTTTATAGTATTACATGCGTGAACATGTGCCAAGTCGATCCAAATAAGCTTCAGAGGGGATTACCATCAAACTATACTGTCTTTTGAACAAAACAACACATGTGACATTGTAATAACACATTGAGCACTCCTAATCATTTGAAACCAGTCATAAGAAAGCATGAACTACTAAAGTAATATTATACATACTATCTATCATGCCAAGCTAATATAAGATCATGCGATTGAACATATGTACAAAAATGAAGAGAAAAGAGTTCATACCACCTTTCTAATATTGTCCACTTCATCATATATCGTCATTATTCCTTTGCCACTTGCACAACCGGATGATATAAAAATAATAAAGTGCAAGTGCCACCATGGACATGAGATGAACTTTGCAAACAACTATACAATGAAAAGAAGAAGACAAAATAATTTTGTTGTTTTCCAAAGGTGAAATAAAGAGAAAACAAGGAAATCTTTTTATTGTTTTTGAGTTATTAAGAAACAACAAACAAAGAGGAGAGAAAACAAAAACAGAGAGACACGAAAGGAAAAAAACGAGGGAACCCCGAGAAACAAGAAAACATACAGAATGAGAAAATACGGAGAGAAGAAAACCAAACGAAGAGAACAAATAAATGTTTTTGGTGTTTTCTGAATAAGCGAAGAAACGATAAAAACAAAGAAATAACAAGTTACAAATCTTTTTGTGTTTTTCAATAGGAAACAAGGAAATACAAAATAAAGAGAAAACTAAGTAAAACCGGAAAGAACGAGAACACGAAGAGGGAAACAACCAAAAAGCGAAAAAAAGAAACAAATACTAGAAGGTCTCAAAGGATATACAAAGTATCAAGTAATACGCCAACCTAAATAATGAATAGGAATCATAAAACAAGTGTCAGCGTATACATTCTCCCCGAAGCTTAGTCTTTTGGCCTACTGGTAGCGCTAGTCCCACGGGTTCCATCGTGGTGTCTCTTGCTGCTACTGCATGTACTCGTACTGCTGGTATGGCGTGAGATGCATATCCCACGTTGTCTGCTGCAGCAAGAGTCCGTCCATCGAAGGAAGGTGAGATAAGGATCCTCCCTCGTGATAAAACGAGGATGGGTCCTCCATGTACGCAAAGGAGGATGGTCTCGCGGGTAACGGGGTTCTAGAAAAGGACCACACGTTCTTAGAAATATCAAACAAACGAGGTGTAGGAAAACGAACAAAGTGAGGTTTCTTGTCCTCCTCTTCGAATAATAGCCTATAATTAAAGTCCCCATGGGTGCACTTGGACTTGAAGAAGGCATGTTATGCTAGTGTATTAAATTCTATCCTTTTAGAAGGAAGCAATTCATCAGTAGGATCAAGGGGTATAGTAGTTTGAGCAAAGAAAACTTGCAAGACAATAATGCCTCCAAAGTGTGTCCCTTAGCAGAATTATTATCAAGACTCCTAGCAATTTGCGCACCAATGCTAAAAGAATAATTCTTATCTACAACAGCGAGCATGATGGCAAGATCAGGACTAGGAGTGGTACTAGTATTTTCTCTAGCAAGGACTCCTTTAGAGAGATAGTACGCGAAACACCTGACCACAGAATGTTGAATACAAAAAAACCTTATTAGATTTCTTACCGTTCTTACGTTGATGACAACGTCTCGAATATAAATCCTGAAGTTCAGAGTGGTCCGTTATCTCCCATAGTAGCCTTGATTTGTTACTCCCATAGTTCTGCAAAAATCATCAAGAGACATACTTTTCTTTCTATTATAAAGACAGTATTCCACGTGTGGATTAACACCATCATAAAATTTAAAAGTTTGCACAAATATATAAGTGATACTTCTATATTGGTCCACCTCTTTCATCGTAAAGTCTAGCTAACCTGCATTATAAACAAGTTCATAGAATAACTCGTAAATGCCCAAGGCTAGTAGAAGATCATCACAAGGATATGAGGATGCTCGAACATCCTTCATTCCGTCAAAGTTCAGCAAGCGTAAATCTGCAATGTCTTCATCAAGGGGTGGTACTTCATTTGGTGTGCTCTTGAAAGATTTACTAAGTCGCCCCCTTGCTCTCCTCATACCCCAATTCTGAATTTTTTTAACAAGCCCAATAAAAGCTAACTATGAGGATAAAAATATTATAGGAAACCACTCTAGCAACCTTAGGAGAACTAATACTTGCATTAAAGCAACTTAAATCAACTTAAAACAAGCATGCTAGCTCAATAACCAGTCACCTAGTGAAAAAAAATACTCAACATATATAACACCAATCAAAAAATCTATAAGTATACGCGGGGCAGTCACATAATGGAGAAGAGATGTATCAAATTTCAGCACAAATGATGGGCTAAACAAGGATATCGAAGAAATCCGAGGAAGAACAGCAAGAACTCGAATTTTTCCTGGGCTAAACATAGTTTCATCCATTCAAAATCAATTTGTTAACAAGGTTGATCATGTCTTGTCACCAAACCAATTTTATATGAAATAGAACTTTGCAGTTCACTAAAATAATTATGTTACCTCAATTTTTATAGACATAGTCCAAATCATAATAGTTTCATATTCTTTTTGTGGCACTGGAATGGGACAATAGAATTCTCCAATCTTGATGGTCTCAATATTTTCAATTGAGTTTAGAACATATTTCTCATCAATCTTCTTTGGAAAATAAAAAGTATGTTCTTTATCATTAAGATTGAAAGTGAGCTTCCCTGCAGTATTAAGAAAAGGTCTCCCAAGAATAATAGACATATTTGCGCCCTCAGGAATTTCCAACACAACAAAGTCAGTTAATATTAAACAATTAGCAACATGGACAGGGACATCCTCACAAATGCCAATAGGAATAGAATTAGATTTATCAACCATTTGCAAAGAGATATCAGTAGGAATCAATTTATCTATATAGAGTCTCTTATAAAGAGAGAGAGACATAACACTAACTCCAGCACCAAGATCAAATAAAGAAATTCTCACATAATTATTTTTGATAGAGCAAGGAATGGTAGGAATACCTTTGTCTCCCAGCTTCTTAGGAATTTAACCATTGACTGAATAATTAGCAAGCATAGTGGAAATTTCCTCACTAGGAATTTTCCTCTTTTTATTAAAAAATATCTTTCATATACACGGAATAAGGGGGAAATTTAATAGCATAAGTTAAAAGAATTTGCAAGAAGAGAGGCATCATCCAATCACATAATTTATTATAATGTTGTTTTTCTTTACCTTTGAGAGATTTACTAGGAAAAAGCATAGGTTTTTGCATCCAAGGTTCTCTTTCTTTACCATGATTCCTCGCAGTAACCTTCTTTATCGTAATTTTTGTTCTTAGGAGGGTTTTCAGGTTCTACTTCACTTTCTTCCATGTTCGAAGCATCATTTTTATCAATATCATGTTCATTACCACTCTCAGTTTCAGCATCAAAAATAGATATACTATTAATATCTTTATCGGGTTCTTTATTAGCATCATTAGTAATATCATTAGCCTCTATAATTCTTTTATGTTTCTTCTTTTTATTTTTAGGAGAGGTAACGACATTTTCATCTAGCATTTGAGAATTTTGTTGAAGTCTTTTTGGGTGTCCCTCGGGATAAAGAGGATCCCGAGTGAAAGCACCACCTCTAGTTTTAACACTACAAGCTTGTTCTGTAATTTGACCCGACATTTCAGCAAAGAAATCCTTTTGCACTTTCGTAAGTTTCTCTAATTGAGTCTGAATCATTTCAAAGTTTTTAACAAGACCTTTAACATCATTAACAAATTTTCCTAAAGTGACATGCAAATTTTTGATACACAGAGAATTATCATTCAATTGATTTTGCACTTGAGCATTAAAATGAGTTTGTTTAACAATGACATCATCAAAATCATCTAAGCATTGATCAATAGATTTATCATAAGGAATATTACTAGCATTAAATTTGTAAAGAGAATGTACCTCTACCATAGGAGGGTGAGTGGTAGACTCACATAGAGTTTCAATCAAAGATAGATTCTTCACATCTTTAGATTTAATACCCCTCTATTTAATAGATTTCTTATCTTCTTGCATGTCTTCAACATTAAGGAAAAGAACTCCTCTGTTCTTGGGTGTAGGAAATGGTGTAGGTTCAGGAATATCCCAATCATCATGGTTCTTGGCTATATTACCCAATAATTCTTCAACTTCATCTATGGTTCTTTCCCTAAAAATACAACCAACACAACTATCCAAGTATGTCCTAAATTTAGTGGTTAGTCCATTATAAAACATATCAACAACCTCATTCTTAGGTATACTATGATCAGGCCTTCCCTTGAGGGTAGCATAAAACCTCCCCCAAGATTTAGGAAGTTTCTCATCCTCCCATTGCTTGAAGTTAAAAATCTTTTGTATAGCAGAATATTGCATATGAGTATGAAAATATTTCTCGCAAAAGACACGAGTCAAACACTGAGGAGTCTTAATGCACCCATAAGTAAAATTATCATACCATAATATCACATCCCCTTTTAATGAGAAAGGGAACAACTTAATATCATAATAGCCTCTTAGAAATTCTCATCAGAAAACAACATGCCAATGTCAAACAATTTTGTCAAGTGGGCTATGACATCATTATTTTCTATACAATCAAAGGGTTTAGTTCCAAACATAGGAATAAGTGAAAGATCAATAGAGAAATCAAACTTCTCATCTTTAATGTCCACGGGAGATTTAGAAAATTCAGGATCAGGAATATACTTGTTTTTCATGGAATGTTTCTCAAACATCTTCTTAAAGGTCTCAAGATCAGGAGCAGTTTTATAACTCATATATTCTTTACAGAAATAATCATCAAGTGTATAAGTTTCCTCTAAATAATAACTCCTATCATTATCAAGATTAGGTCATTTAGGTGATTGTTCAGGAGTAGATAACAGTTTATGAAAATTTTCTTCATGTTCAATTTATTTAGCTCTAGCAATTTGTGTGTCAAAAAAGGAACCTAGATAACCATAGGTATCAAGCACAGTAGAAGCATCATCAAATTCATCAGACATAGTATCAGACTCAGCAGTAATAACACGCGAAGCATGCGATGGGGCAACAATCTTACTTAAAAGAGAAGGTGAATCAAGTGCAACAGCGGTGTTCAGAGTTGTACCTTTCCTTGTGGTGGAAGGCAATATTGGAACCTTAGAATCAATAGTCTTTCCCATGATGGATAATAAATTGCAGCGAACAATATAATTCTCAAGTGAGCTTACAAATAAAGCTATGCTCCCCGGCAACATCATCAGAAAATAGTCTTGATGACCCACAAGTGTAGGAGATCGCAACAGTCTTCGAGGGTAAATATAGCTCAATTTATTGATTCCACACAAGGGGAGCCAAAGAATATTTATAAGCCTTAACAATTGAGTTGTCAATTCAGATGCACCTGAAATGTATCTTGCTTCACACAATTTATTAGTAGTGACAGTGATATAATGGCATCGGTAGTTCAATAGTAACAGTAGTAGTAAAACAGTAGTAGCAATAGTAATAGCGAATGTAAATGGATTGAGAAGCAATGCTAAAAACATCGTAGGCATCGGGATGGATGTAAGGGAGTTGCATGAATGAGATTAACCATGTAATAGAGGTAATAAAGGGCAACACAAATATATAAGAGAGTATCCAAGTCACAAACTATCTTAGGCATGTTTCGCGAGAATTGTAAAATGTGCTTGCAATAAGAACTTGCACATCGTATTTTGTCCTACCATCCCATTGCCGCGGTGCAAAAAAGGAAATAATTGTAATTACGGCACTTGTTCTACCAAGCACCGGAGCAAAGCATTAACATACGGTGGAAACATGTAATCCTCGAACTAGAGTGCATCCCCACCGATATCCCAACCATGTCACCTTTCGGGTTCCGAACAATAATAAGTGTATACAACTAGTAGATACGGTCCAAAACATCAATTATACTCATGAAAACATAACATGTTCAGATCTGAAATCATGGCACTCGGACCCTAAGTGACAAGCATTAAGCACTCCAAGTTGCAACAACGACAATAAACAACAATAGTGGATACTAGGCATCAAGCCCCAGCAATCTAGTGATCTATTACATAACTAAACTCATCCAATCCCTACCATCTCCTCTGCCCACCGCAGGGAATTGCTCACACATCGAAGGGGGGGATCATGGATGGTTGATGGAGAGGTGATGGCGATGACGATAGCGACGATCTTCCTCCAATCCCCATCCCGACAGAGTGCCAGAACAGGAACTTCTGTCTCCCGAACTAGGGTTTCGGGTTTCGGCAGAGCTGCGGATCGTTTTAGGGAAAATACTTTAGGGGTTCTGTGTTTCGGGGACGAAGGAGTATTTACTCCAATGAGGACCCTGGGGGTGGTCCCATTCACCCAAGGCTCCCTAGGCACGACCAGAGGGGGGCCGCGGCTGGTACTCCCCTTGGTGAACAGTGCCCCCCCAGGGGCTGTCCTTCGGGCTTCCGAAGTCTTCTGGGGGAAAATAATTTCTAGAATTTTCCGAGGAAACTGAATTTCTGCACAAACCTAGACACCAAGGGGTAATTCTACCAAAAACAGTGTTAGTTCGTGTTAGTTTGATCCAAATCATTCAAATGTGAGGGAAAACATTAAGAAAAGTGGTTGGAAAAGTTGATACGTTTACAACCTATAACCTGATTGTCGTTCTCGAGAAGCTGAGAAACCCTGAGTCTAGACCGTGTGTCCAACAAGGCCTTGGTCTGCATCACGCCACGACCAAATGTGTTCTCCTTCACCAAGAGGCTTGCAATCCTTAATTTGAACCCTTCAGTAGGTTTGATCTACACTCCATACATTCCTCCTCTTAGTGTCGGGTGGTCCTCAAGAAGATCCGCCACATGACTACAAGCCGTGGCATGGCCTTGACACAAAGCAAACCACCGAAGAGTGTTGGCTCCTCAGGCACGTGCCATCACCTCCGGTGTTGTTCCCTAACTTCCATTTCCATAAAGAGGGGACACACACCCATCTATGTGGCCTCGATCGGTTGGCACTAGGCTGACTCTTCGCACCAACAACATCTAGGCCAAAGTGCCCTGGTTGAGAATAGTGATGCCTACTTGGAAGGTCCATCACTGGAGGATGACCTCCTCTCCCTTAAGAGGTGCTCATGATAATCAGCGACGACCTTGATGACGACGGGGCGAGAGGTCGCAAGCTCTTTACTCAGAAGCTCAACACTACCAAGTCTTTCGAACCCTGAGTCATGCCCTGGGTGGAGGTCTAAATCACATTCGACCAAAGCGACCACCCCAGACACGTGTCTCACATGGGGCGTCTACCACACGTCCACGAATCATCCTTGATGGCGGTAGTGGTATCAGCACACTTAAGAGTAAGGATAATAATATAGCCATATGTTGGCTATAAGAAAATGGCATGTCATCTATATCGAACATATATAATAATTAGCTATAATGATGTGCTCATTTATTAATACATGACCCACCTTTCACTCTCACACACTTCCTAGGAGCACATGCTGCATCTTTCATGAGAGTCCGTTTCTATCCTCTCCTCTCCAACTAAACAAATTAATATTAGTTAGAGCAAGTACAATAAGCTCATGTCAACATGCTACAAGGGATAAAATAATGTATTTTTAATGACATGGATGAGAGAGAAATGTAGTAGGCTCTCAGGGCATCCGCAATGTGCGAAAAAAGCACACCTTAAGTCCTACGTGACATCTTATAAGTTGACCTTATACATTATGAAGAAAAATGAACTTATCCATAAGGCTAAGGTGCACCTCAATCTTATGGGTTGTCCACAAGCCATAAAAAATTATTTATCTCTCTTCTCTCCCTCACATATGTGTGCATACCAATAGTACATGTGGGTCTTGTCTTATGGCTAAACCTCACTTTATACATTGTGAGAAATTTCATAAGATAAGTGGGTCTCAGCTTATGGTAAAACTACACCATATACATTGCGGATGCCCTCATACAAGAGCCAGCTACAACACATGCTCCTATGCAGTTTGGGAGAGTGGGAGGTGGACCTTCTCTTAATAATTTAGCATATTTTTATAGATGACTATTTTACTTGTTGGCTATATGGTTGACTATGCATGACATCACAATTATTTATAGCCAGTTGATGGCTATATTATGGCTATATTATTGTACTTGCTCTTAGAATGCGTAGCGTGCTGCCTGATACGCTAGGCACTAGGAAGATCCTTCTACGACTTCCCATCCTTGAGAAAATGATTTGTCGTGATTCACCCCTAGGGTCTGCCCCTCTTTATATATGCAAAATCAAATTACAATCAATCAATCAATTCGTCACAATTTAAAGAATGTGGCAAGATACTGATCCGTATCCTAATCCGATTCTTCACGTTAACATGGGTAGTGGTGCAGAGTAATGCGCCTTGGTGCACCATATCGTTTGGACCATCTGTATCTCTAGGAATAGTTTAGTTTTCGACATTGTCAACTTCAATGTTGAGATCAAATTAGAAGAGGTTTACGTGGAGTGTGTACTATTATCTAAAAGAATGTATTCAATGTTTGCCAGTCAACTGATCGAGATGATCAAGAGCAAATCGAGATGCTCAAGGGGTTGTTTATATGCACGAGGACATGGGGTATAATATAATAATACCTATTTAATAGCGATGTTCAATAGAACGGTGGCATCAAGGTGTAATTAGCACAAATTAATCACAAGTCAACTAGATGGTGTGACTATCAATCACCTTGTCTGTGCCAGGCCAGTCCTGAGATTTCGGAGACCCCGGTCTAAACTAAAATTTGAGGGCCCCAAACGTACTTCGATATTACTTGAGAGTATCCATGCACATTTTTTAGATACAAATTAACTGGTGATGGTATCAATATCAGTTTCACCCCATGTTCATATTTTTATGTATAAGATTGGTCAAAGTTATAGTATATTGACTTTTAACTTAAAATGCACGGCTTGTTTTGAGGAATGGAGGTAGTATTTTCTTACTGATTAGTAATAAAAAAATGCAAAGGTACAAAGCTGTGTATTTTCTTTTGAGTATATGAGATCAAGGCTACTAGTCTACTAGATCTAGATCAAATAAATATATCAATCCAACGATGCTGTATCAATATAAAAAGTGAGCATAAAGCTACAAAGCTATTAGCCTACACAAATTGAAAAAATTACAGATCTTAATAATACATTAGAAATTCTAATAATGTAGTACTACCTCCGTTCCGTAAAAAAAGACCTATTTTGTTTGGTTTGACCAACAATTAGTCTATTTATATATAATTTTTTGACATATAATTAATATCATTGTATTCCTATTAAAAAAATGTTTCACTATGATTATGAGCTCTATCACATATGTCGCATATTAAATGCGTAATCCTTAGTCAAAGCCTCGATCAAACGAACAAAAATACGTCTTATTTTCTGGAATGGAGGTAGTACAGTCAATCTATTATTAATGGTGTCTTCCGCCATCAAGCCTCGTCCGCCACCATTATCATCTCTAGGATCAATGAGAAGGTCAAGCTTTCGGTCTTGGTCGACAGTACCCGTATTGTGATGCCGGGAGGTTAGTCCCTTCATGTATTTGTAAAACCTAGGAGATGTCCTATGCACGACCATGAACTTCTAAGCCCTTCTTCTTATTGAATGAAAATGACAAATCTTTTGTCTCGCTTCACAAGAAAATCTATTATTAATGATCCTTTTGTAATAAAGAAGACTTAATTTTCAATTTTCGTATATAATTTTTTACATTCCCTCCATTGTCATGCCGAACTAGAATTGCAGACATACCTTTTCCTTCTGGAATGACGTCGTCCTGTGGCGCCCTGGTGGTCTTCTCTCAGGCCTCAGCTCCATATGCATGTAGGACAGTGAACACCCAAGGTCGGGCGGCCAGGGTTCGAGATTGGTGAAGAAATCCGAGATCTGAATTTTTTTTTTTTTGAGAATCTGAGATCTGGTTATTTTTTTTTAGAATCCGAGATCTGGACTACTACGAGCGAAAGTCGTCGCATGCGTGTAGGGACTATTGTCTAGCGGATCCTCATCCTCGGCTGTACAAGGGCCCGATCGGCTAACTCCTCTATTGTTCACATGGGCCGATGCGAAATGGTGGATTCGGCCTTCTTTTTCCTGTGAGTCGGCCTCCTCTATCAGTTTAGAGGAGCACGAGCGCGCAACAGCGAGCGGGAAGCCCCTCGCACGTACGAACTCCACTTTCTTTTCTTTTTTAAAACTTGCAATCGCACGTAGCCACATACGCTGGTTGCTGGCAGCTTGCACGTCTCTCCGACTTTTTCACTTTTTCCGCTCGTATGTACAAACAAACAACGAAAGAGAGAAGTGCAACTTAAGTACGGAGTACATAACTTAAAAGTACAAGAAAACTGAAATACAAAATATCGAAAATATAAAAATACGGAGAATGGAGTATAAAATAGAAACAAGATGGAGTACAAAGTAAACAGACACGTGAAGTACAAATACTCGGTAGTTTTTAACAGCTCCAGTACCTCAAGTGTCTCCCTCCCCTCCCTGTCGCTCCCGTGGGCGGCGGCGGCGGGGGAAACCCTAACCCGTGCGTCTCGCTCCTCTCCCCATCTCCTCCTCCTACTCGCCGCCGCCGAGATGCGTGGGCGGTGGCGAGGCCTCCCTCTCCCCCTTGCGCGGGTCCTTGGCACGGGCCATAGGGTCGGCTTGGGCGCCGTGCTGCTCGGAGGGCGCGCCGACATGGCTGGTACGGTGGCGGTGTGGTAACTCCACGATGGCGGGGCGCACTGATGGCGACAGCGATCCAGGGCGAGGTCCAAGGCGCCGACTCCTAGGTGACGCAGATGCGACCAATCTCTTGATTGGGCCGGAGACCTCGACTGGAAGGTGATGGGCGCGGGGTCGCCATGGACCGCGGGTGGCGAGGAGGTTAAGGACGGCGCAACTCTCCGGGGTGGTGGGCGGTGCTGGCCAGGGACGGCGGGGCCTCGACCCGAAACTAGGCCCATCTAGGCCCGATATGGGTGCAGTGGGCCCTGCTGTCCTAGGTTTCAGGGTTCCTGGGAACCCTTCCCCTGGCCATATGTGGCTGCGGGCCTGGATCCGGTGACTGCCTCGCACGCCCGCTTTGGGCGTTGTAGTTATACCCCGCGTTCTGGAGGATGATGTCCTGACTTCGACCTTTCCTCCAATCCGGTAGTCCTGTGGTCCCATGTTCGCAACTGAACGGGTGTGAGTCCTTGGATGCCGGGGCGGCGGCTCCGGAGGGTGGACAACGCGGGCGTTTGGCGGCGAGCGACGTGGCGATGGTGTTGGTCCTTTTCCTGGACTAGGTGGCTAGCAGGAAGCGGACGGCGAGGGACCCTGGTGCTGACGGCTTCTGCTTCTGTAGCTCCCAGATCGCGGCTTGGCAGTTAGACTCGTTGACGAAGGGCGGTTTGAGGTATCGGGTGAGGTGATAGTTTTTTCGGGCAAAAGCCTAGCGCTCCTGCTCCAACAATGGCGATGCCTACGGGTGTCGTAACCCTCTTGGGGGCATTGTTGTGGCTACCTTCACCGTACTAGGACTCTGGGTGAAAACCTTGGACTTTGGTCTCAACATTGGCGGCGTTAGGCGTCGTTTCCTTCTTGGGGCTATGTCGTGGAGTTCCGGTGTCTTTAGGTTTAGTTCCTTTGTCTTCGGTGGCAAGTTTTGCTCGCCTGTATCTTTCTGTTTATCTTTGGTCTGCTTTGTAAGAGGGTCTTCTCCTCACCTTGTATCAGTTTGTCCGTTGGGCTTTATTTATAAAGCGGGGCGAAAGCCTGTTTTCTTCGGTATAAATACTCAGAAATATGGAGTACAAAAAACACAGAACATGAAGCAAAGTACACAAAAGACGGAGTATAAAAGGACAGATACACACAGAGTATAATTATATAGAGCATGTAGTAAAAAGTACACGGAACAAGGAGTATACAATACACAGAACATATAGTACAAAAAACAGGAGTAGAAAGTACACATAATAGGTATTACATATAATACAGAGTACAAACTACACATATAAACATAGTACAAGTGCACGGAAAACGGAGTACAAAGTGTACAGAACAAGGAACACGAAGTATAAAGTACACAAATACGTACATAGAGTACAAATATGCATAAACATAAGACAACATACAAAGTGCACAAAGCAATGAGTATAAAGTGGAATATAAAATACAAAGTATATAGAATACGGTGTACAAAGTAAATAGATACACACGCTACAAGTACTCTTACATAAATAACGTAGTACAAGTATGTTGAAACACGAAGTATCTACAGCCTGGGAGCGAACAACAAAGAGAGTAATAACGGCCATAATCATGCATATCGACAAAACAACATTGATCGAAGCATAAAGTGATATTGCGAGGCTAAAAATAAAAGATCATCAAGGCTAAAGGTGACTTTATTTATAGTCATAACATGGTTTGAGCATGCGCCATGTCGATCCAAATAAATCTTGAAAGGAGAATACCATAATAACATGCTTCCTTATGATTCAAGAACAACACATGATTTAATTTCAATAGCACATTAAACACTCTCAGTTATTTAAGAGTAGTCATTATGCATCATAAATTACTAAGCACACAATTAAAATAACATCCAACATGACATGTCAAAGCCTAGTCAGAGTCTAAACAAGCTTCCTTTGCACCACTATAGGCATAAAATCTTTTTCACCCAACCAAACACCAACAAACTTATTCGAAAAAACTCTCTAAGAAAGTATCCAACAACGACAAGAGAGCTAATCATATATAAATATAGCAAACAAACAATCTCTAGACAAAATAAGCAATGAAAACGAGAGATAAAAACAATAGTAGCACAAACTAAACACTCACAAAGCAATACGAGTGAAAACTAGAGTATTATAGACAATATAACAGAGTGTGTCTCTCTCCTAGACAAGAATAATATGATCAATCATAACTATGACCAGAAACAAAGCAAAATTGAAAGAAAAATGCTCCAAGAATAGCACATAGTATGTGAAGCAATAAAAATATAGGGTCTTGAGAGATAACCTGATAATTTTGTTAACGAAGAAGGGGATACCTTGGACATCCTCGAGCTTTGACTCTTGTACTTCTTGGATATGTCTTGGGGCTGACATGGGCATCTCCAACCTTGAGTTTTTTGTCCACCCTTGTCGGGGGACTACCCCCGAGTAGGGTCAAACTTGGTCTTAAATGGTGTCGAGTTGGAAGTCATCCGAGTTGGAGGTCATCCGAGTTGGAGGTCATCCGAGTTGGAGATCTGCCGAGTTGGAGGTCTGCCGAGTTGGAAGTCATCCGGTTGGAGGTCATCCGAGTTGGAGATCTGCCAAGTTGGAGGTCTGCCGAGTTGGAGGTGTGCCGAATTGGAGGTCATCCGAATTGAAGGTCAACCAAGTTGGGAGTCATCCGAGTTGGCCGTACCGGGTAGAAAGGTACCGAGTTGGGTTGCTTCCGAGATGGAGCTATCTAGGTAGGAAGATCAGGGAGCCAAGTGAAGATGCGAGTATTCTACGGACTGACCGAGTAGCTATTGGTGAGTCCGGGTAGGCTTGGATCCTGCTCTTCTTGGAGGGAAAGTCAATGGAGCAGTTGAGTACCCGAAACGGGAAGAGTACGCGCGTGCGGTGCAACTTACTAGGCGTGATGATGTATACGTTTACAGCAGAGCAGTGCAGGGCATAGGCGAGGTCACGTCCTGTCTCTGACACGGGGGACATGACACCACAGAGAATACAGAGGAGGCGACTTTCGGCGTGTGTCACCGAGAGTGCGCTACGGCACAGTGTATCTCGCCTAACCTTGTATGTTTTGTCAGTGGCCACCAGTATATAAGGTGTCCACTGCCCTCTTGCGCGAGGGACGGTCAAGACAATTCTAGAGAGGGCTTCTAGTGTTTTTCCTTAGAAAAAGAGAGAAAAAGAGTGAGCTCATTCTTCTTCCTCTTTCTCTGTGAGCTTGAGGAATCCTTGTACTTGGCACATACTTATACAGAGAGAGAGGCAGGAGTAGGGGTGTTACCTCCACACGAGGGCTCCGAACCTGGGTAGATCTTGTTGTTTGCAGTGTTCTGAGCGCGCCAGTTAGGCGTGCAATCCCTCCCTGAATACCTACATCGTCCATCGGTCCCAAACTTAAGCCATCCCATGGCATCTGTCTTTACCTCACCACGACAACCCTTTATCTTCTCATATCATCCTCCTCTCCTTACACTTGAAAACTTCCTCCACAATTTTTTTTGCACAATCTTCATTAGCGGGGTTAGTGCATGAAATAAATAAATCCACTTGGTTTATTTTTAACACAAGACAAACATAAAATTTAAACATTATCTACTGTCACAACTTATTTTAAGGATCTCCCCCTCAAGAGAACACAAAAAGAAAAAGATTTAGAAGATGTTTGGTTCGGGAAAGGAAACGCAAACTTAAATGTTATCAAATGGCACCGCTACTGTAAAATGTATAGACAAAAAATGAAAATTGTTTGGTTCAGAATTAAACGTTATCCATACCTGGACTTTATATCTGCACACGGAACATTTTTCCAAAAACAAAAAGAAGAGACGATCGCCGCCCTAGTCACCGTGCACGGGTCAGCTCGCGCTCCTTGATGCCCCCAATGCCACGGTGTGGTCATCGTTTAAAGCCACTACATATACATTGCTCCCCGGCCATACGCTCGTGTCGGCCTGCAGCTTACCGCCATCGCCTCCAAGTCATGTTTCCTCCTGCACACCAGATCGGCTCCGTGCGCCGCCTGCATTCCGGCATCGGCGGAAGTACTGGCTTCATCACGACGCTCCCGCCTCTGTCCAGGACCAGTAGTACCATCTCTTGGGCCGGTACTATCGACCTGCAACTATGTATGATCTAGTGGTATGTTAATCACTTTTCTATGTAGCTTTGTGTATAAACCCATGATATATGTATGTGGAGTTTCTTTGTGGGGTTAGGTATCTTATCATGGGCATGCATCAAAAGGAATATTTCATATAGCCCATGGAGGATGACATCAAGTGCTGATAGTCATTAAGATAATAATTAAGTGAAGATTTGGCTAAGAGAGAATTTCCCATATTGGCTTATGAGGGAGCAATCTACAAGTCTTCACCAAGCGAAGCGCAGTAAAGAAATGTGTTTCTACTTGACGTGATTAAGATCGTCATAGAGAACAAGTGGAATGCGCAAGGAAAAGTTATGATCTTAATAGGGTTTCTATTTTACCGTTCTCATGATGTTAGTTGGGAGACCGGTTTATAGGATAGGTAGCTGTTCTATCAAGAGGGGATATCGAATGAGTAACTTGATCGCATCGTTCGTAGAGAGCTCAAAAATTTGCATCCAGGGCATCACCTTTCTTGGTTTTTATTCGGATTTTCTCCATGTGTGGTTTTAGAGCTCGTCATGATCTTCAAGACAATCTCAAGTTCGTCAAAAATGGATTCCGCATGAAAAACCTATTGCATTTTTTTATGTTGGAGGTTCTGTCGATTCAACCCTTCTTGAGAAGTATAACCTTTAATAACTTGGTTTTAATTTAATTATTGGAATATGATGTTTCTATGCATAATATTGTATAGCTGGTTGTTGCGAATCCAAAGGGCCAAAGATCATCAAAAACAAAGTTCTGCAAGATATGGCCGTTTTGGTACCGGTATTTCTGGAATTTTATAGGGGGTGGTAGTACCGCTCTACTACTGATCTAATTCCGGCCCTAGCTTCAGGTGGGTGGCCAATACATAGATACCTTGTTCTTGGGACTCGGTATAAATTCCAGTAGTACCGGCCCGACGTGAGTCTAGGCATAACTGCTTAATTTCTTGGCAACTTATTTAAGGGGTCTTTTCCCCCAATGGTTCCCCAACCTTTCTAGAAAGTTTGGATTTCTATTGTTGACCTTCACAAGATTGCTATCTCTCTATCCCTCTAATGATTGTTACTCCCTCTTAAGGTATAAGAGAGAGGAGATCTAGATCCACAATCTCCACCAATCAATATCTTCTCTCTGTGAGGGAAACCTTTGTATCTAGATCTTGAGAGTAATTTGTTGATTTCGTTATTCTTCCTCCCATATTAATCCAGAGCATTAGTTTCTTTGGTTGGATTTGTGAGTGAATAACTTTTACCACTTTGTGTGTTCTTACCATTGTATTAGGTGCATTGATCTGAGTTCCCAACGGGATCCGTGAAAGTGAAATTTGAGAAGCTTATTGCTCTTGTGTGCTTAGCGCACTCTAAACAGTTTGTGCTTGGAGATTCCACCTTGTTGAAAGAAGCTCCGGAAGATTTTTTGGAGCCTCCAATTAAGTTGTGCAGAAGTGTCCCAACCTTGTGTAAAGTTTTGGTCAGCGCCTTCAAGTCGACGTCATAGTGGAAACTAGCTCATCCCTCTCTGTAGAAGTTCAAGGAGTATAGGGTGAACATAACCATGCGTTGGAGTGCTTTGGTAGCTCCACACTTATCCAATGAATGTGTACTTCCATTGTGTAAGGAACTTCGATAATCACCTCATTGTCTTCATGTCCCTCGGTTATCTCTATACTCAAACGTTTACTTGTGAATTTACTTTGTGATAACCATCAAACTTGAAGTTATATATCTTGCTATCACATAGTTAGATATCTTACTTAGCATAAACTGTTGGTGCATAGAGGTGAACCTAACTTGTTTAGCTTTTGCGCCTGATAAATTAAATGCTAGTTTTATTCTGCATTTATTTAATCCTAGTCATTGTAGTTTCAACCTTATGGATGGTCATGCGAAGTTTCTTCGTAAATACCTTTGCATACTAAAGATTTCACCATAAAAAAACCACGTGCCAAATTTCTATAGTAACTGGCTTAGCGGCAATGGAAGGGGTAAAAAAATGTTGTTTTTGTGAAACCAAAGAGAACATCAAACAACCATTCTCTTGTTTCCTTTTACTAGGCTTGTTTAGCATATTGTCCGGTTTACATTTAATCTACCCTTACCAAGACTTATTAGAAATATGTTTAGAAATTGGTTGAATAGAGTGGAGAAAGTACTAAAACTAGAATCCGTACAAGGGTTTGTGCTTTATGTTGGTCGATAGTTTTTAACAAGGCTGGAGAGGTGTTTCATATGGACATGCACTGGATTATGCTATGAGCGTACCTTTTCCTATCGGATCATCAGGATCTTACGGCTTCTGGTGTACAGAATTGCTAAAGTTCGCTCATAATACCTCCGATCGGGTTGGTTGCCGGACCACTAGTAGACTTCGCGATGTTTAGATTACTCATGTAGGCCACCTTTAGATGCTTGATTTATGCATCCACCTTATGTGATACTTGATTGTAATAATTTTTAATTGTAAACTTCATAACAAATACGGTGGTGTGCATCAACGGATTCAGAGGATGGGGTTTCATGCCCCTTTTCAAAAAAAATCCCCAGTTAATAGAGATAAAGGAGCTAAGAAAGCGTATTTTGCTCCCATGGTACCAAAATAACTAAAATTTTAGATTTTTCGTAAGGTAAACTTCTCTAAGTTTGAATAGATTAAAGAAAAATGTGTGAATGTTATGATCTCAAAATTTTGATAAATATGATAAAACTAAATTGGTCTTGTAGGTGTTTATATTTTTGATAAACTTGAACAAACTTAACATGATATTTAGAATAAATATCTACAAATTCAGTTATTTGGAATTGGAGGGACTACTTTCTTTCATCTAATTTTCAGCATGCCATGTTTTCTTAATTTCCATCTTCATTACATCAGTTCAATTTAATATACAAAAGTGGGGCTTGCTTTTTGTGTATGTAGTCTGAATCCTTCCACTCTTTTTTTTTAGATAAAGGGGTTTTATTACTTAAGAAGTTTAAACATTACACCTAGACTCTGTATAACAAAGATGCATACAGCCGCGAACCAAAGTACGAAAAAATATAAAAGGTTGCAAATGACTAGTTACAATCACCGAGAAGTAATTCACCGTCACCTACGGTGGCTATTTCCTAAGATCAAACCGCCATGCATGTTGGGTAAAAATATTGCTCCTTACTTTTTCCAGCCGCACATAGTCTCCATATAAAGGTCTCGATACTCCACCAGATGTAATGTGGATCACGAACGGATAATACCTGCGCATCAAAATAGAACATGCAAATGAGAGAATTTTTACCACTATAAGCCTGGTCATTTCTATATAGCCAGAGCGACCATATAACGGCTAACACTCCTAGCCTAATAATGGTTTTGAAATTATTATCTATCCCATGCGACCAATTGTCAAAAACATTTGCAATAGAGGTGGGTTGGTATAAGTTTGAAACCATTTGGATAGCTGACCAAATAGGACATGCGACCTTGCAATCAAATAACAAGTGTTTTATTGTCTCCTCTTGGAAACATGAAATGCAGTTGGTAATCTCATATGCTAGTTATGCCTACAAGATTGTTTTTAATTAAAATGACACCTTTACGAAGGAACCATGCGAATATTTTCAGCTTCAATGGTACCTTCATATTCCAAATATTCTTATTATTATTGACTGGTATTTCGGAATAGACTAATTTCCTATATATGGAATCAACCGAGAATTGTCCGTTCCCATTTACATTTCAACAAAACTCATCAGATCCTTGCAACAGTTGTACCAAAGCCAGCCGATCCATCAAGGTATTCCAAGCCACAATTCTCGGGCCAATTAGATCTCGCCTGAACGTCACATTGGCAGGTGAATATTGCATAACCGTGGCAAGCGTATCTCCCTTATGATGCACTATATTGTATAGGGCCGGGTACTGTTCTCGGAGGGTGGTATTACCCAACCATCTGTCCTCCCAGAAACGTATCTCCAAACTACCCTTAATCTTAAATACACCAAAGCGAAAGAAATGTTTATTTGTCGCCATTACTCCGGCCCAAATGTGGGAATATCTAGGTTTCCAAATAAACCGTGATAACGTTTTTGTGCCTATATACTTACGTTTAAGGAGTGTTTGCCAAACACCATCTTCCGTGAGCATCTTAAAAAGCCACTTACCTAGGAGAGAAGAGTTTTTGACATGAAGTTCATGAATACCCAGACTTCCTTGATCTTTTGGATGGAAAACAACGTTCCATCTAGTCAGTATATATTTCTTTTTTCACTATCCCCTTGCCAAAAATTATCTCGATCGGAAGTAATCCAATCTTTGTAAGACTCCTTTGGGTAATTGCAATAAAGATATCATATACAATACCCTATTCGTTACTACTAAATTTATCAGCACCAATATTTCACCCAGGGATAAAAGTTTACCTTTCCTTCTTTCCAATCTTTTTTGCAGACGTTCCTCGACATGCTTCTAGTCCGCATTAGTGAATCTTCTCTAATGTATTGGTATTCCCAAATAATTAATAGGAAATTGATCTTACTCACAACCAATTAACTCGGCATATTGAGCAGCTGCATCCTGAGGCTCGCCGAAGCAAAACAAATCACCTTTGTGGAAATTAATCTTCAACCTAGATAATTTCTCAAATGCAGATAATTTTTTTCAGATTCGCTGCCTTATCTAGATCATGTTCCATAAAAATAATTGTATCATCCGCATATTGGAGAATGAATAACACCCCTTCAATTTAGGCGTCTTGTTTGGCACGTTCAATCATGATCGCTATCATATCAGCCACAATATTAAATAATATAGGTGATCGTTGATCACCTTACCTTAATCCCTTTTTCGTTTGGAAGTAGCGGCCAATGTCATCATTGATTTTTAAAGTGACACTTCCTCCAGAAATAAAGATATGGATCAAAGCACACCACTCCTCTGAAAAACCTTTCATTCTCAGAGTTTGTTGGAGGAACGACCAATTCATTTTATCATAAGCCTTTTCAAAATCTATTTTGAAGATTACTCTATTAAGTTTTTTAGTGTACATCTAATGGACAGTTTCGTGTAAAACAATGACCCTGTCAAGGATATTCCTACCATGCATAAAAGCAGTTTGTGTAGATTTAACCACATGATCAGCCACCAAATTTAACCTAAGGGTTGCAACCTTCGTAAAGATTTTGAAACTAACATTAAGAAGATAGATTGGCCTATATTGTTGTATTTTTTCTGCCTCCAAAATCATAGGTAGCAAGACTATTTCCCCAAAGTTCAGGCGGTATAAATCTAGTTGAACGACATCGAGGCATCTGAATAATTTTAGAAGATCAGCCTTAATTGCATCCTAGAAATGCTGATAGAACTCAACAATCCATCTGGATCTGTGCATTATGCTCCATTTGGAATACAACCTTTTTAATCTCCACTTCAGTGAAAGGAGTATTAAGAAAAGTGTTTTCCCCATTAGAAACTTCGGTAATATCATCCGTTCTTGACTCATCCATTGAAATTTTTCCTTCTTCTAGAGCTGCAAAAAAACTGGTATATAATTTTGTAATATATGCCTTGAGCTGATCCTATACTTCGACCAGGCCTTTGTTCTGAATAAAAGAGTGAATATGTTTTTTCCTATGTCTGCCATTGGCAACATTATGGAACTATATAGTATTTGAAACCCCTTCAAGGATGAATTTAGCCTTAGATCTTTGGTACCATTTGAGCTCTTTCTCCCGTAGCATACGTGCCACTTCCGCATTAGATTGTCTTTTAAGCTCAATATCCTGTTGTGATAGCAAACGTATCTCTGCTATCTGGTCAAGCTTATGAATAATGGAACACATGCACTCCTTTTCTTTTTTTTAAATGCGAGTTGTGTGTCTAACCCATCCCCCAAGATATTTGCGCAAGTTACACATTTTACTATTCCATCTTAGAATAGGGCTATTACCAGAGACCGGCATAGACCATAACTTTTTAACCATCTCATCAAAGACATCACGCAACAACCATCCCAACTCAAATTTAAACCGCGGTTGCGCATGCGTCCTCGATGTACCAGTAGATAAAAGTATGGGGGCATGGTCCAATAATGCCTCAATACGTTCGAGGGCGCGTACTATTACCAATGGGTATTTTTCCTCCCAACCAGTACTCATCAATATGTGGTCCATCTTTTCGTTTGTCGGCTCAGGAAGACTGTTTGTCCGGGCAAACCGCCTTCCCATCATATGCACCTCTCTTAGATCAAAGCTATCATCAATGACAGCGTTGAACAAAAAAGGCCAATGACTATTAATTAAACCTCCCCCTATTTTTCTTGTGCAGGAACCTCAGCATATTGAACCCCCCCAATTAGAATAGGAGAAGAATCATTATTATCCAAATTTACTAATTCCTGAATAAAAGCACCCTATGTTCTTCTTGGGCGGCTCTATGCACATCAACTAAACTCCATGTGAAGTTATCAGAAGTATTATGGACGTGAAATTTAATATAAAAGTCACCATCCGTATAACCTAACACATCCATGGAATCTTATTTGACGCCAAGTAAGATGCCGCCCGACCTACCATAAGTGACACTCGCTGGAAAATCCGTTCTCCCTGTTTCGGAAATAGCCATAAACTCTAACTTATGATCCCGAATATACTGAGCGATATTCAAGTGCCTAGCCAAGTCACCGAGACCTTTGTTATTCATGAAAATGTCGTTCTTTGGGAAACAGTTGGAGATTTAGTCAATTTCACGTTATTCCATGATTTTTTAAACCTTTTGTCCTTGGAGGATTTGGATTTCCGGCCGGAAGCATACAGATCATAGATAGATCCTAACCCGTTCTCTTCCATCCCCACCTCTGTCACCTCACCCACAAGATGTGATCAAAACACTAGTGGAAAAGGGCCCTTTCGTCCGGGCCATTAGTACTGGTCCTGGCCTGGGCCGGGACTAAAGGTCCGGACATGTCACCCCGAAAACGCCGCAACCCACGACACCCTATAGTCCCGGACCGTTAGTTCCCAATAGTCCCGGTTTGAGATACAAACCGGTACTAAAGGGGTATGACGCCCACTGCGGCCTCTGCCCCCCTTTAGCCCCGGTTTGTATCTCAAACCGGGACTATTGGACTCCGGGGGAACTTCCTCGTCCCGGCAGGGCGCCGGAACAGATATTTCTATCCCCGAAACTTGTCGGCGATTGCGGCGGAGCTATGTATTTTTCATGGATGGAGGCTTGATACTTTAGGGTTTATGCCTCGGGGGGAATAAATAGGCGAAAGGGAAATATCGGTGGGCGCCCGAGGGGCTCACACCATGTGGTGGCGCGACCAGAGGGGGGGAGCCACCAGGTGGTGCGGCCACCTCATGGCCCCCTGCGGGTCTCCTTTGGACTATGAGATTTTGCTTCGTCCAATTCCGAGAATATTTCCAGAACAACTTTTCTGAAACCAAAAACATCAGAAAGTAGGAACTGGCTCTATGACATCTTGTCAATAGGATAGTGATGAAAACATCCGGAAAAGGAAGAAAAACATGTGAAAACATAAATTTATTGGATAGAAAACAAGAATGGAGCATCAAAAATTATAGATACGTTTGAGACGTATCAAGCATACCCAAGCTTAACTTTTGCTTGTCTTCGAGTAGGTACGTGGTAACAAAATAATTTTTGAGGTGACATGTAGCCAACATAATCTTGATCAACGTTATGTAAAAGCATTTGTAAGCTGAGATCATAGTACTTTAAACATGGGAATGATAGATATAATTCTAACAACGAAACTTAGCAATCATTTTGCATCATGAAAAGTAACACAAATAAAAGATCATGAATAATAACGGCTTAAAAGTTATATGTTTGTTTCGAGCATAAAGAAAACATGGGAAAGTGATATTTCACTTGTCCTTAAAAGTGGGGAAAAACATAAATGTCAGGACACCTTGAAAGTTCAAGTGGATGACTATAAATAAATAATCTGAGAGAAAGTAATGACATATCATGAATCAATCAATAATAATCTTTGGGACTGATGCACATTAAAATCAGAATGGAAACTACGCTCTCTTACTTGTGCATAAAGCTAGATGATGGAGAATCAACATAAAAGTAAAAGAAAGGCCCTTCGCAGAGGGAAGCATGGATTAACTCATGCGCTAGAGCGTTTTATTTTATAAATAGAGATATTGAAAAAAATAGAGATATGTATGCTTATATCAACGAATGGTAAACAGAAAATACAGTACGTCACAAGCCAACTAGACTTCACAAGAGCGGCTCCCATTGAAGGACGCAACTGGGGTCAGAAGGTCATCCCTCTTCTCTTTTGTTTACACAATTATATTTTGACTGATAAATCAGGGGCAAAAATAATGAAGAGAATTTAATAGTAACCAATTTTGGGGCTGGGCACCCCGCTGCCATCTCTTCTATAAATTTGGATAAGCGGATGTGCCACTAGTCCAGGTGTGTAAAGTCCAATCAACAAGTGAGATAAAGATTCTCTGTTTACGTCCTCATGAGCTAAAAGAGGGGCACAAAACAGGAATAATTTTGAAGGTTTTAAACGTAGCACATGAGAAATTTACTTGGAGTGGCGGTTAAATACCACATGTAGGTAGATATGGTGGGCACATTTGGGAAACTTTGATTTTTGGTAGTTGGATGCATGAGTAGAGCTCATACTTAGTACACGTGGAGGCTAGCAGAAGACTGGGAGCGACAAATTAAGGGAGCAATAATGGCCATAATCATGCATAGCGACAAAAAATATATTAATCAAAGCATAAATGGTATTACAAGTAAAAAAACTAAATGATCATAGAGGCTATAGGTGAATGGTTTGTAGTCATAACATGGTGTAAGCATGCGCCAAGTCAACCAAATAAAGCATTCGAAGGAGAATACCACAATATTATGCTTCAATGTGATGAAAACAACTCATGATTCTTTCAATGGCACATTAAGCACTCTCAAATATGTTTTATCCAAAAGTCATGCTACAATAATAACTACTAAGCATAGAATTAAAATAACATCTAACATGACATGATAAAGTCTAGCCACGGTCCAAACAAGATTCTTTTTGCACCGTTATAAGCATGAAGTATTTTATTGCTTTCCAACACCAATCATTTATCTAAACAAAAACTCTCCAAATAATATATCAATTAAACAAGAGAGTATTACTACTACTCTACTAGAACTAACAACTCTGAATAAGAGATGCATGAAAAACATGATATAAAAAGGAGTTGCAGCAGCTAGAAGAAAAACAAAGAGTACGAGTATGATGAAGAATACAAGTATTCATATGAAAAAACGGAGCGTGCCTCTCTCCCACAAAAGAATGATAGGTTCCAACTAAGTTTATTGCAGCAAAAAAAAACAAAAAAAACAGACGCCCTAAGTAAATTGCATATGATGTGACCGAATAAAAATATAGTTTCACTAGAAGTGACCTGATAAGTTGCTGATGAAGAAGGGGCTTCCTTGGGCATACCCAAGCTTAGACGCTTGATATTCTTTGAATTTTCTTGGATGAACCACGGGGGCATCCCCAAGGTTAGGCTTTTCACTCTTCTTAATCACATTATATCATCATGTTCTCTTGACCCTTGAAAACTTCCTTCACACCAAACTTAAAGTAATTCTCATTAGAGGGTTAGTGCTCAATAAAAAAATCACATGTTCTCCTTTGACACAAGCATTATTAATACTTTTTAAACATTATCTACAACCATTGATGTTTTATAGAGCAAAGAAATCTACTCAACATAGTAAAAGAGAGAATGCAAAATAAAAATGCAGAATCTGTCAAAACCAGAACAATCTGTAAAGATGAATTTTTTCGAGGCACTTACGTTGCTCAGATCAGAAAAATCGGAACTAGAAAAGGTTTTGGAAATAGCTTAGGATTAAGCACAAAAATTTCCAGGTACTTTTGATTTTTCTGTCAATTTATACGAATTAAACAGTGGACAGCAAAAATCTGTTCCTACGCAAAAATCCAGATCTAACTTCAACTTTTCACTAGAGACTTTACTTGGTACAACAAATACGAGAAAGTAAAGATACAAAGGATTTGCTACAGAATCAAAAAACACCTTGACTCAAAGAAAACCGAAGAAAACATTGCAAAAATAAAAACATGGGGTATGTCCAAAGAAGTGTTTTTCTTTAAAAGCCTTTTAGCTAGGTACAGAAAACAAGAATCAAGTATAAAACAAATTTAAGTCTAACCCACTTCCTATGCATAGGAATCTTGTAAAGTAATAAATTAAAGAAGCTCAAACTAGAATCATGGGAAGGTAGAACAAGAGAAATTTCAAAACTTCCAACTAAAAGATTGGTGTTTTAGTAACATGATAATTCCTACAACCATATTTTCCTCTATCATAATAATTTTCAGTAGCATCATGAACAAAGTCAACAACATAATTATCACATAAAGCATGTTTGTCATGGTCTAAAAGCACACAGTTCATATCAAGCTCAAAAATAGTGGGATCACAATTAAAAATAAAGACCTCTTCTTTCTTACATTTAGCAATAGCAAAACAAGATGATTGGTCACTCTTAAAAGGTATGGGACACATTATAGCAATCCTATTTTCAGTATCATCATAATTTATAACATCAAGTAACATAGGACCATCATCTAGAGCATTATCATATAAATTTTCTAACCAAACTTCGTCATTATCATGCATTTAAATAGTTGGAATAAATAGAGGATTATCATCAGATTCATCAAAGTAGAACGGATTCTCATAAATAACAGTAGCAATATCATTCTCACAATTTTCATTCATAGTATCAAGGTTGCAAGTATAGCAAGTATAAATTTCATCAAAAAGGAATATTTCAAAAGAATCAATAGGATCATCACAATTATCAATATAACACTCATCCTCCTTTGGTAAGCATGGAGGGAAATCAAATAAGGTATGAGTTAAAGACTTACTCTCATTGGGAGGTAGACATGGGTATCTACTCCATTCTTCCTCCTCTTGATCATCACTCCCCTCCTCCTTTTCATCCAATGAGCTTCTAGATTCAATAGTCTGTTCTTCCATAGGCTCCTGCAAGGCATTAGTCTCTTCCTTTGGTGGAGAGCATCGATAAAGATATTTAAGAATATAGCCATTTTCTTCCTTGGAATTGAAGGGTACTTTGCATAGAAAACAAAAAAATTCCTACGTGAGATAAACCCGAAGGGCCAAGATCTAATCTAGGAGATGAAAGGCAACATGGAGAAAGAGTCTTAGGAAAACATACCCTCAAAGAATCTAGGCGTTACGAGATATAATCTCGTTGTTGGCGTAGTCGTACTCACACCGATATCAAGACGGAGAAGATGTGCACCGCAATCCGGCGGTGCCTCCGTGATCGGTCACACGTTCAGCTCTATGAATACCTCAAGAATCCCACGGTCAGGGCTTCGCCAAGCAGAAGATCATGGAATGGAGCAGCGGGTGGAGAGAATGGAGGTGGGACAAGTGTGTGAGGAGGGTGCCCCTCACCCTCCTTTTATAGGGGAGTGGGAGGCACCCCAAGGGGAGATTTGAGCACTTGTGCTCTTGCCATTTGCATCGGTTGCATCAGTTTGCTCTCTCCACGAGGATTCGTGGAAGTTGAAAGATTGCGATCTTGTTACTCTTGGGTCTTGGACCCTAGACGACTTGTGATGTTCTTGGGGGCCTCCAATTGAGTTGTGGGTGTGAGCCCTAAGATTGTGGTGACATCGACAACCTCCAATTAAGTTTTGGATACGTGCCTCGATCGAAGATTGCCAATAGTGGAAGGTGAACTAGGCCTTTGTGGCGAGGTTCATCGGAGAATAGGGTGAGGCCTTTGTGGAATTGAGTAGGCCTCTTGTGGCGAGCTCACACCCCTCCAACGAGACGTACTCCCTTGTGGGAGGAACTCAGGAATACATCATTGTCTCCGTGTGCCTCGGTTATTTCTATACCCGAGCTTTTTACTTATGCAATTTACATTGTGATCGCGTTCGTGCTAGAAGTTATATATATTGCTATCACTTTGTTACTTGTCTTGCTAAGAATAAGTTGTTGGTGCACCTAGTTGACCCTAGAATATTTAGGTTGTGTGCTTGTTAATTTAAACACCTAATTTATTTCCGCATTTAGAAAGCCTTAACCGGAAAAGTTTTAATCGCCTATTCACCACCCCCCTCTAGGCGACATCGTTGTCCGTTCATCCAGCTGGCTATGCTAAAGTTGGGGTGGATGAAATCGTAACGGGGTTTAATGATCTGGAGCTTGACATCCCTGAACAGAATTATTTCTATAAGCATTTTTGTTAAATTTATTTTTTCTAATAAAGTTCACACCAACATGCTCTTCTTGAGCAACCAAAGAGGCTAAAGGAACATTATTTGGATCAAACTGAGCTTTACCATTAACAAGGATAGACATAATAGCATCAAGCCTTTCACTCAAAGAGGAGGTTTCCGCAACAGAATTTACCTTCTTACCTTGTGGAGCTCTATTAGTGTGCCATTCTGAATAATTTATCTTCATATCATCAAGAAGCTTTGTTGCATTTCCCAAAGTGATGGACATAAAGGTACCTCCAGCAGCTGAATCCAATAGGTTCCTTGATAAGAAATTCAGTCCTCCATAAAAGGTTTATATAATCATCCAAGTAGTCAGTCCATGAGTGGGACAATTCTTCACCATAGTTTTCATTCTTTCCCAAGCTTTAGCAACATGTTCATTATCAAATTGTTTAAAATTCATTATGTAACTTCTCAGGGATATGATCTTAGCAGGAGGATAATATTTTCCAATGAAAGCATCTTTACACCTAGTCCATGAATCAATACTATTTCTAGGCAAAGATATCAACCATTCTTTAGCTCTTCCTCTCAAACAGAAAAGAAATAATTTTAGTTTAATAATATCTCCATCCACATCTTTATATTTTTGCATCTCACATAGTTCAACAAAATTATTAAGGTGAGCAGCTGCATCATCAGTACTAACACCAGAAAATTTCTCTTTAATAACAAGATTTAATAAAGCAGGTTTAATTTCATAGAAAGCAGCAGTAGGAGCATGTGGAGCAATAGATGTGCAAATAAAATCATTCTTGTTTGTGCTAGTGAAATCACACAACTTAGTATTCTCAGAAGAACTCATTTTAACAAAATAAAAGAAAGCAAATAAATAACAGCTATGAAGTAAACTGTTTTTTTGTGTGTTTTTGATATAAAGAAACAAAACAAGACAAAGAAAATAAAAAGAATACAATAAACAAAATAAAGAGGTTGAGAGTGAGAGACTCCCCTTGCTAGAAGACTTCTTTCTCCCCGGCAACGGCGCCAGACATTCTTGATCGCTTGCAGAGTTGACTTTAGATCCCTAGCAATGGTGCCAGAAATTCTTGCTACAGAAACTATGGATGGTGCGTTGGGAACCCCAAGAGGAGGGTGTGATGAGTGCAGCGGTAAGAATTTCCCTTAGTTAAGAACCAAGGTTATCAATCCAGTAGGAGAAAGAGGATCTTCGGAAGGTTGATTCCACTTACGGTGGTGATGGCTCACCGATGTCAGCAACAACGTGGAACCTGCACACAACACAACCAAAATACTTTGTCCCAACAGTACAGTGAGGTTGTCAATCTCACCGGCCTTGCTGAAGAACAAGATTAGACGTATATTGTGGAAAAGAATGTATGCTTGCAGTAAGTAAAGAAAGCAGGGAATTGAAGTGGTTTCTTTAACAGTGTAGGAAAATGGACCGGGGTTCATAGGTTCACTAGTGGTGTCTCTCCATAAAAGATAGCATGTTGGGTGAACAAATTACAGCTAGGCAATTGACAAATAAAGATTGCACCGTAGTGCACATTCATGACATGATGACTACTATGATAGTTAGTGCGGGAATTAGAACAATATACATAGACTGTAATCCAACTGCATCTATGACTAATAATCCACCCCAGGTTATCATCCGAACCCCCTTAGGTATTAAGTTCCAAGCAACATATAATCGCATTAAGCAATGTGTGTAATGTAAGCAATGATTGTACACGCGAGCACTCACACCGCAGTTTTCTCCCTAGTGGCAACAGGCGAAAAGGAGGAATGAACCCACTATCAAGCATAAATACTCCCTCTTGGAGTCACTAGCAACTACTTGGCCAGAGAAACCACTAGCAACGGAAAGCATGCAAGATAACAAATAACATATGCAATAAATACTATAATCAACTTGGCATAAGCTCAATATTCATCGGATCCCAGCAAACCCAGAACATAGAATTACATAAGAACAATCTCGATCATGTTAGGCAGCTCACGAGATCTAAACATGGAGGCATAGGAGGAGAAGACAACCATCTAGCTACAGCTATGGACCCGTAGTCCAAGGATGAACTACTCATGCATCACTCAGGAGGCAGGCATGGCGATGAAGAGGCCTCCGGTGATGATCTCCTCTCCGGCAGGGTGCCGGGAGACAGCTTCAGAACCCCCCTGATCTAGGGTTGACTACGATGGCGGCTGTGGAACTTTTCGGGGATTTTTTATCAGGTGTTTAGGGTTTTCCATCCGGGAGGAATAAATGGAAGAAAGGGCAAAGGCGGTGGAGCCCTGGGGGGGCCACACCACCCCCTGGCGCGACCAAGGGGTCGCGCCACCCCATAGTGGGGGCCCCCTGGTGCCCTTCTTCGATTCCTCTTCGGTCTTCTGGATGCTTCCGGGGAAAATAGGAACTTCAGGATTTGTGGGGTCCAATTTCGAGAATATTTCCGGAACAACTTTTCTGAAATAAAAAATAGCGGAAAATAGGAAACTGGCACTTGGCATCTTGTTAATAGGTTAAGCCCAGAAAACGTGTAAAAATGACATAAACAAGGGAGAAAACGTGTAGCAATTGGCATAATATTATCATGGAGCATCAGAAATTATAGATAGGCTGGAGACGTATCAAGCATCCCCAAGCTTAGTTCCTACTCGTCCTCGAGTAGGTAAACGATAAAACACAATAATTTCTAAGGTGACATGCTACTAACATAAACTTGATCATAAAAATGTAAAAGCATATGTAAGCTGAGATCATAGAACTTTAAACACAAACATGATAAATAGAACTTTAATAATAAAGCATAGCAATCACTTGGCATCATGAGAAGTATCTCAAATAAAAGGTCATGAATAACAATGCAAAGAAAGATATAAGTTTGTTTCAGGTATAGAGAAAGCATGGCAAAGTGATATTTCGCTAGTCCTTAAGAGTGGGGAAAAACATAAATGCCAGGACACCTTCAAAGTTCATGAGGAATACTAGAACAAATAATTTGAGATCAAACAATAACACATCATGAATCAATTAATAATGTTTCTGGGACAAATGCACATAAAACTCAGAATGGCAAAAATGCTCTCATCTGTGCATAAAGTTAGAAGATGGAGACTCAACATAGAAGTAAAAGAAAGGCCATTCGCAGAGGGAAGCAGGGATCACTCATGTGCTAGAGCTTTTTATTTTATTAAACAGAGGTATTAAAAGTTTGACACTCCCCCCATCCATCTTTCACAAACCATGGCTAACCGAATCCTCGGGTGCCTGCCAACAATCACATACCATGGAGGAGTGTCTATAATTTGGGAGATTTATGCTAATGTTAATGAATGGTAAATAGAAAATATAGTACGTCACAAGCCAACTGGATTCACAAGAGCGGCTCCCATATGAAGGACACATCTGGGTAGAAGGTCATCCCTCTTTCTCTTTTGTTTACACAATTATGCTTTGACTGATAAATCAGGGGCAAAAATAGTGAAGAGATTTTGTGTCTATTAATTTGGGGCTGGGCACCCCGCTGCTAGCTCTTCTATCAATTGGATAAGCGTATGAAGCCACTAGTCCAGGGTGTGAAATCCAATCAACAAGTGAGATAAAGATTCTCTATTTACGTCCTCATGAGCAAAAATAGGAACACAAAGCAGGAGTAATTTTGAAGGTTTTAAAGGTAACACATGAGCAATTTACTTGGAGTGGCAGTTAAATACCACATGTAGGTAGGTATGGTGGACACAATGGGAAAAATTGGTTTTAGGGAGTTGGATGCACGAGTAGAATTCCATACTCAGTACAGGTGGAGGCTAACAAAGACTGGGAGCGACAAATCAAGAGAGCATAAGAGCCATAATCATGCATAGCGACATAAACATCATTAATTAAAGCATAAGCGGTATCAGAAGTTCAAAAAATATATGATCATAGAGGTTATTAGTGACTGGTTCATAGTCATAAATATGGTTTGAGCATGCGCCAAGTCAACCAAATAAAACATTCGAAAGAAAATACCATAAATTTATGCTTTACTATGACAAGAACAACTCATGAATCTTTCATTGACACATTAAACACTATCATCTATTTGAGGCTAATTATCCTACTCAATAACCACAAGGCTTTAAAACTAAAATAACATCTAGCATGATACAAAAAGTTCTAGCCATAGTCTATACAAGCTTCTACTTGCACCATTAAAATTTATACTTCAAGCAGCAGTTTCTTTTCCCAACAAGCACCATACAAGATATGTTTTAACAAAAACTCTCCAAATGCTACAGTAAGAAAACATTAGAGTACTCACATAACGCTACTAAAACTAACAGCTCTGATAAGAGATGCATGCAAAACATGAGCTAAATAAATGCAGCAGCCAGACAAAGACTAAGAATACAAAGTATTCCCATGAAAAAGCGGAGCGTGTCACTCTCCAATAAAAGAATGCTAGGGTCCAACCAAGCTTATTGCAAAAATAAAAACAAACTGAAAGATAAATTAAAAGACGCTCCAAGTAAAGCACATAAGCTGTGACCGAATAAAAATATAGTTTCACTAGAAGTGACCTGATAATTTGTCGATGAAGAAGGGGATGCCTTGGGCATCCCCAAGCTTAGAAGCTTGAGTATTCTTGGAATTTTCTTGGATGTACCACCGGGGCATCCTCAAGCTTAGGCTTTTCACTCTTCTTGATCACATCATATCATCGTCTTCTCTTGACCCTTGAAAACTTCCTTCACACCAAACTTCTCACAATCTTCATTAGCAACGTTAGTGCAATCGAAATAACAAATTCACATGGTTCAGTTTCAACACAAGACTAACACTCAACAACATATTAGCTACTGTCACAACTTCTTTTAAAACTCTTTTTCTCAAAAGAACACCAAAAGAAAGAGATTAAGATGCAAATGCAATTATTGGCAGGAATCTGTCAAAAAGGACAGCAGGTAAAGATGATTTTTTAGAAAATTTTCTGTTTCTCAAATCAAAAAGTGTTATACAAAGAAATGTTGCGTATATAGCCCAGGATTACGCACAAAAAAACTCAGGTCATTTTAAATTTTCTGTGATTTTATACGAATTAAACAGTGGACAACAGAAATTTGTTTCCTGCGCAGAAATCCGAAATATAGTCTCAACTTTCCACTAAAGGCTTCACTTGGCTCAACAAAAACACAAAAGAAAAGATACAAAGGGGTTTCTAAGGAAATATACAACACCCAGGTGCAAATAAAACAAAAGAAAACGAAGGAAAACAGGTTGAAAACGGAGAAATAAAACGGGTTGTCTCCTGGTAGTGCTTTTCTTTAATGCCTTTCAGCTAGGAATAGAATGCAACTCAAGTATTTTCAAGTGAAGAAGCATCAACATCATAACTTGATCTAATAATAGAGTCAAAAGGTAGCTTATTCTGTTTCTAGGAAAGTGTTCTATACCTGTCTTGAGTGGGAACTGATATTTAATACTCCCCTCTTTCATATCAATAACAACACCAACAGTTCTAAGAAAAGGTCTTCCCAAAACAATAAGACAAGAAGCATTGCATTCAATGTTCATAACAACAAAATCAACAGGGACAAGGTTATTGTTAACCATAATAAGAACATCATCAATTCTACCTAAATGTTTCTTCTTAGCATTATCAGCAAGATGAACATCCAAATAACAGTGTTCCAACGGTAGTAGATGAAGAATATCCTAAAGCTTTTTAGGCATAATAGACATACTATCACCAAGATCAAACAAAGCATTGCAATCAAACTCATTTACTTTTATCTTAATGATGGGCTCCCAACCATCATCTAATTTTCTAGGGATAGATGTCTCAAGTTTCAACTTTTCTTCCCTAACTTTCATGAGAGCATTGGTAATATGTTTAGTAAAGGCCATATTCATGGCACTAACATTTGGGACTTCTAGAAAGCTTTTGTAGAAACATAATAACTTCAGAGATATTGCAATCATCAAAATGGAAGTTATTAAAATCAAAAGTAATGGGACCATTATCTCCCACATCTCTAAAAATTTCAGCACTTTTATCAGAAGCAATTTCAGCACTTTGAGACAATTTAGCACGTTTCACTGAAGGGGTGGAGACTTTGTTAACACCAACTACTTTACCATTGATAGTAGGAGGTTTACTATCACTTGGAGCTTTAGTTTTACTAGTGGTGGTGATAGTGCAAACTTTAACAATATAATTATTTCTAGCCAATTCATCTTCTCTTTCCCACCTAGCACGTAATTCAGCCATCAACGTAATATTATTATCAATTCGAACTTGGATGGAATTCAAAGTTTTACTTTCTTTAACATCATGTGGCAAAACCTTCAGTTTTAGAAAATCAACATCAATAGCTACGCTATCTACTTTAGAGGCAAGACCATCTATTTTACCAAGCTTTTCATCAACAGATTTATTAAAAGCAGTTTGTGTGCTAATAAATTCTCTAAGCATGTTTTCAAGATCAGAGGTAGAGATTTTATTATTATTGTAGGAATTGCCATAAGAATTACCATAAACATTATTAGGAGGATAGGGCTTATAATTGTTTCCACCAAAATTATTTCTATAAGCATTGTTGTTAAAATTATTATTTCTAATAAAGTTCACATCAACATGCTCTTCTTGAGCAACCAAAGAGGCTAAAGAACATTGTTTGGCTCAACTTGAGCTTTACCATTAACAATCATAGACATAATAGCATCAAGCCTTTCGCTCAATGAGGAAGTTTCCTCAACATAATTTACCTTCTTACCTTGTGGAGCTCTCTCAGTGTGCCACTCTGAATAATTTATCATCATATCATCAAGAAGCTTTGTTGCATTGACCAAAGTGATGCACATAAAGGTACCTCCAGCAGCTGAATCCAATAGGTTTCTTGAGGAGAAATTCAGTCCTGCATAAAAGGTTTGTATAATCATCCAAGTAGTCAGTCCATGAGTGGAACAATTCTTCACCATTGTTTTCATTCTTTCCCAAGCTTTAGCAACATGTTCATTATAAAATAGTTTTAAATTCATTATGTCACTTCTCAGGGATATAATCTTAGCAGGAGGATAATATTTTCCAATGAAAGCATCTTTACACTTAGTCCATGAATCAATACTATTTCTAGGAAGAGATAGCAACCATTCTTTAGCTCTTCCTCTCAAACATAAAATAAATAATTTTAGTTTAATAATATCTCCATCCACATCTTTATATTTTTTGCATCGCACATAGTTCAACAAAATTCTTAAAGTGAGCAACAGCATCATCAGTACTAACACCAGAAAATTGCTCTTTCATAACAAGATTTAATAAAGAAGGTTTAATTTCATAGAAAGCAGCAGTAGGAGCATGTGGAGCAATAGGTGTGCAAATAAAATCATTGTTGTTTGTGCTAGTGAAATCACACAACTTAGTATTCTCAGAGGAACTCATTTTAGCAAAATAAAAGCAAGCATATAAATAAAAACTATGAAGTAAACTAATTGTTTGTGTGTTTTTGATATAAAGAAGCAAAACAAGACAAAAAATAAAAAAAAGACAATAAACAAAATAAAGAGGTTGAGAGTGAGAGACTCCCCTTTCCAGAAGACTTCTTTCTCCCCCGCAAAGGCGCCAGAAATTCTTGATCACTTGCAGAGTTGACTTTACATCCCTAGCAATGGTGCCAGAAATTCTTGCTACATAAACTATGGATGGTGCGTTGGGAACCCGAAGAGGAGGGTGTGATGAGTGCAGCGGTAAGAACCAAGGTTATCAATCCAGTAGGAGAAAGAGGATCTACAGAAGGTTGATTCCACTAGCGGTGGTGATGGCTCACCGGTGTCAGCAACAACGCGGAACTTGCACACAACACAACCAAAATAATTTGTCCCAACGGTAGAGTGAGGTTGTCAATCTCACCGGTCTTGCTGAAAACAAAGATTAGATACAGTGTGGAAAATAATGTATGCTTGTAGTAAGTAAAGAAAGCAGGGAATTGTAGTGGTTTGTTTAACAGTGTAGGAAAATGGACCGGGGTTCATAGGTTCACTAGTGGTGTCTCTCCATAAAAGATAGCATGTTGGGTGAACAAATTACAGCTAGGCAATTGACAAATAAAGATTGCACCATAGTGCACATTCATGACATGATGACTACTATGATATTCAGTGCGGGCATTACAACAATATACATAGACTGTAATCCAACTGCATCTATGACTAATAATCCACCCTCAAATTATCATCCGAACCCCCTTATGTATTAAGTTGCAAGCAACAGAATATCACATTAAGCAATCTGTGTAATGTAAGCAATGATTGTGCACGCGGGCACTCACACCTCTGTTTTCTCCCTAGTGGCAACAACACATCCTCCCCCGTCACGTTTCTATCACTCGAGTACAGGCGAAAAGGAGGCATGAACCCACTATCGAGCATAAATACTCCCTCTTGGAGTCACTAGCAACTACTTGGCCAGGGAAACCACTAGCAACGGAAAGCAAGCAAGATCACAAATAACATATGCAATAAAGACTATAATAAATTTGGCATAAGTTGAATATTCATCGGATCCCAGCAAACACAGCACATAGAATTACATAAGACCAATCTTGATCATGTTAGGCAGCTCACGAGATCTAAACATGGAGGCAGAGGAGGAGAAGACAACCATCCGGAGGACACTCCAATAAACATCCGGATCTAAACATGGAGGCAGAGGCTACTGCTATGGACCCGTAGTCCAAGGACACTCCGGAGGAAGGCATGGTGATGAAGAGGCATCTGGTGATGATCTCCTCGCCGGCAGGTTGCCGGGAGACAACTTCAGACCCCCCCCCCGATCTAGGGTTGACGACGACGGCAGCTGTGGAACTTTTCGGGGATTTTTGATCAGGTGTTTAGGGTTTTCCATCCGGGGGAATAAATAGGTGAAAGGGCAAAGGAGGTGGAGCCCTGGGGGCTCCACACCACCCCCTAGCGCGGCCAAGGGGGGAGCCACCCCATGGTGTGGGCCCCCAGGTGCCCGTCTTCGACTCCTCTTCGGTCTTCTGGATGCTTCCGGGGAAAATAGGAACTTCGGGATTTGTGGGGTCCAATTCCGAGAATATTTCCAGAACAACTTTTCTGAAATAAAAAACAGCAGAAAACAGGGAACTGGCACTTGGCATCTTGTTAATAGGTTAGTCCCGTAAAACTTGTAAAAATGACGTAAAGAAGGGAGAAAACATGTAGCAATTGGCATAATATTATCATGGAGCATCAGAAATTATAGATACGTTGGAGACGTATCACTGACGAGCAAAATGCTACGATCGCAAAGGCCAATAAAGATGCGCAGTTGCAAAAGAAGAAACCCAAGCCCCGCCCTACACCGAGAAGCAGAAAAACTATGGACTTAGTTTTCTGACCACAAAATCTCAATATGAATTGGACCATAAGTCGGATGACTATCTACGCACTCTTCAGAAGAAAGTGAGGAAGAGAAAAGCAAGTGGAAGTGCAAGCGGTAGCAAATCAACTAAAAGTGCAAGCGGGAAAAGATCAGACGTTCCACAGCTCAAACAACAGACCAAACAATCGATCCCACCCCTCTTGGTGTTATCCGAAAAGGGTGTGCAAATGAATATGGAATAAGCTGCAAAGTGGGCGGACGATATGGGTGTGAGTGTTGTTGACTTGCTAGGTTCCCAAGACGACAAGTTACCCAAGGCTGTTGTAGCCCCTAAGCCTATATATGTCCTAGGGAAGCCTTTGGTCAGCAAAGAGAAGTTGCAACAACTACCAACACATATGCATAATTTGCATGAATGGTACTTGAGATCCAACAGAAGAATGGTCGTGGTGAAAGTCCTACTGGAGTACTACTTTCGACCCGACGAGATCCATGTCGAATTTGAAGAACTCTTCCAGCTGTACAATTTCGAAGCCCTTGACGAATCTCCCATGAGTTGCTATTGTTTGTAAGTTGTGGAATTCATTTTCTACATATAAGTTGTTCAGTTCATTGCATGTAATTATCCTCACATTAGATCCGTTTATACTCTATTATGCAGAATGAAGATCCTGGTCTGTAAAAAAAGGATTATCTTTAATGTTGGGTTCATTGACCCTGATAAAGTACATATAAAGACACTAACGAACTTTCCCGACGAGATGGCAGGAAACATTCTAAGGTTTCTAACGGAGCAAACTTTCTGTGTCCACATATTGTTTCCTTACAACTTCAGGTGAGAGTCTTATTCTGTTGTGTCCATTCACATTTTCTCACTGGATGTTAAGTGTAAATTCATTAGTTACTGACGTATATATGAACGTGTGCAGCTTCCACTGGATTCTGCTAGACATTCAAATTGATAAGGGAAGTGTTGAAGTCTACGACTCATTAACGAGAAACATGGAAGAGTTCCGCAAAATGAAGGACATGCTTCAGAGGTAATTTTAGTCATTCTCGCGCTATATCGGTCTCTTCCGATGATTTTCCGATATATCAAGTCACTACTGGAAACAGGGGCACTAGTCCCGGTTGGTAAGGCCCATTTATCCTGGTTGTGCAACCGGGATGGGCCAGCCGGGACAAATGCCCCTCCCCCATTGGTACCGGTTGTGCTAGGACCTGGGACAAATGAGGCTGACCACGTGGCAAACCTGGCCAGGGGGATTAGTCCCGGTTCTTAACACGAACCGGGATGAATGCCTCCTTTGCCGCGGCAGCAGTTTTGCCAATTTCTTTGCCGCGGCAGAGTTTTTTTTTCGCTTTATTGTTTTCCTTTTTATTTTCTGTTTTGCGACCAATTCCATTTTACGATACCCCTGTCACCATACACTGATAAGGAGCCTTGTTGGCCCCTCCCCGGACCTCCCAGATCCCAGGAGAAGAGAGGAGCCCGGTGGCCCTTCCCCGGACCTCCCGGATCCCACGACAAGAGAGGAGCCTCAGTGGCCCCTCCCCGGACCTCCGGGATCCCACGAGTGAATAAGTAATACATATATATAGAAAAAATAAGGAACACTTATATTATAGAAGCTAAGTATATCGAGCATATTACATGAACGATGGAATTACAAAATAAAATTTAGCCCGCAATTTCCTCCTGAATTGCTCGTATGCGGTCCCTTGGTAGAAGACCGTCCCGGAGCCGTTCGATCTAATATAAAGAAGAGTGGTCAATATATATTAATGAAACTAAGTAACTTAAATAGATGGTAATAAGAAAAATTGACGACTGGCGTACATGAAGGTGGTTCCCGTCTGACGAATGAACTCGCAAACGTAGTATCCACACAAGGTGGTTCCTGTCTTTGTTCCAGTTGTTGTGTTTCTTCCAGCGCCATTCCTGTAGCCATTGGCGGAGGGTGAACAAAACATAAGAGGGGTCCAATTTTATAGAAAACACAAAAAATATATAAAAAAAGTGGCCAACTCATATAATAGAAATAACGATAATTAGACGGAGATGTTGTGATGATATGTTTTCACGCAAAACATGTCTATATCTATGGTTAAGTACCCAAATCACCTACCATCGCATCTTTCTCTAACTATTGCTCAACTAATCGCTCTGTTAGTTAAGACGCGCATCGCCTATGCAATATTACTAGTATATAACTAGTTCTAAAACGTGCAAATTTACATCTACGTAAAAAATAAAAAAATTGTATCAGTTAATTAACTAAGTGAAGTGATGAACATCTAAATTAGCTAACCTAGTCAAGTGCATCAATTACATCCAATTTTTTTAATGAAATAGTCGGAAAAGGGACAGGGACAGGCAGCGACACAGCGGCTGCCTGCGTCGTAATCTCCAACCGGCCTCCCATTCCCCAACCGCGGCCACGCGTGGTCAAAGGGGGCCACTGGCCAGGGACCTAGTGGCTGCCTCGCCTTCCCACACGTCCCCACGTCTTTTATTAATCCCCCTAATCGCGGCCACGCGCGGTCAAAGGGCCCACTGGCCAGCGACCCAGTGGACGCCTCGCCTTCCCCCCCGTCCCCCACTTCCCAACCCGTGGCCACGAACGGTCAAAAAGGGCCCACCGGCCAGCGACCTAGTGGCCGCCTCGGCTTCAACCGCGCATTCAACGCCACCTGCAACCACTGCTACGTTCTCACCGCCGGTTGGCACGCCATCCCCGCCCCGGTCATTTTAAAGGGACCCCGCCGCCCGTACACCGGCACACCCACTCCCTCAGCACAAACCCTAACCCTAGCCATGTCGCCCCGCCGCTGGTTCAAGAAGGCCAAGAACGAGCACGAGGCCGGGTCCTCCAGGGGCACCGGATAGAGAGGCCGCAGCGACGGTGTTCCCCCTCCCCACCGCGGGAGGCATTTGGCTTCGGTCCGGGCGGCATGCGGATCGGGGCCAACCCGCGCCTCCCAGCACCACCTCCGGCAGCGAGCCACCCGCCGCCTCGCGCCGCGCCAGGCAAGCAGTTCCGCCGGTACGTCCGGAAGGAGGAGGCCACGTGGCACTGGCAGCACGCCACGCCGGTCTTCTGGCCGGACGTCCACCTCCCGGACGGCTTGCACCTCAACCCGCAGCGGATCCCGGTACCGTTGGTCCCGACCAACGAAGGCGCTCGCGAGGAGATAGCTCGCCGGCATGCGGTCCTACCGGCCCACCTCCTCAGGGACCCCGCCTACGCGCTGAACTCGCCGAACTGGGACGTGTGGTTCCAGCAGGAGCACGACCAGCGCCGCTGCTCCTACTTCGCTACGCCCCCGAATCCGGAGGCCAACGCCGACACTTACCCAGCGCCGCCGCCGGCAGCGAGCCGGAGCTGTGGTTCGAGGAGGACATCATCGACGACGAGGAGGACTCCGAGATGCAGGCCGCCTACGAGGCCTCCCGCTGCTCCCTCGCCGAGGACGAGATCAAGCGTTGGGAGCAGGTCCTCGCCTGCGCGGCGGCCGCCGCGGCTGCCGACGCCCACACGGCCGCGATGCTGCCCCCTCCACCGCCGGCGCCATGGTGGCAGGTGATGAACGCCGAGAGGAAGGCGTCGACGGACCAGCCGGAACCATAGCCGCTGCCCCCTGGCCTCGAATACGGCATGCGCTGGGCCTGGACCGGCTGCGAGTGGTCGTCGGAGGAGCTGCCGCCGCCTGTGTCCGCGCCACCGCCCCCATGCATGTAAGGACGGCCAATAGGGCCGTCATCAAGAAACGGCTGGCCGCCTGTGGCCGCGCCGCCGCCCCAATGTAAGCACCTGCCTTCGGGCCTTTTATGAATGCATTCACTCCCGTCCCAACTCATCCCCGGCCAATCTATGGCCCAATCTAATGCAATAAACGGCCGTAGCCGGCGCCGGCGGGATCTTTCTATCCATCCCCGCCGCCGGCAGGGCTTCGCCTAGGCTAGTCCGGTCGGTCCCGGGTGGTTGCTCGGCCTGGAGAGAGGGGCTGGATATTTATACTAATGGGCCTCTAGTCCCGGCCCGTGTAACCAACCGGGACTAGAGGTACCCCCTGTGGTCCCTGTTGGTGGCACGGGCCGGGACCAGACGTATTTCGAAATTTGGTGCTACCCTGCGCGCCCAAATGTTTTAGCGCTAAAATTTGAAAATTGTTTGAATATGCACATGAATAACTTCTATATACGTTCGAATTTGACAGAAATTTCAACATGAAAAGTGCTTGAATTTGCATAACTAATTAAAATCCATTTTCTGTTTAACTAATTAAATATTCTAAGTATTCAAACTATTAACTATTTAACTATTTGCATATAATTTGAATATAAATATCTTATATTGTTTTAAAATTAGTAACAATTACATTAATAACAACATAATTAACAGACTCCTTGTCTCACTGGCCGTAGAGTGTTTACGTACAAAACCACAAATCAGTTTCTAGAGTTTTTCGGTTTGCGTCTTCTTTTTCTTCTGTGTCACTTTGTTCGGAATTCGCCGAAACCATGGACAATCTTCATCATATATGCATACCAAATGCACGGCAGGACGTATGATGGCGAATCCGGATGATTTGTATTTGGTCGATGAACTGAATGATGTATCAAACCTTAAAGGGGGATGTAGAACACAACAATCAGTATCGCCAGCCTACAGCCCTGCCGTGGCTACTGAGTGCATATATGCATACCAAATGCACGGCAGGACGTATGCTCTGTTTTCAAGCGGGGGTCGGGGATAAAGGGGAAATATGTGCCGGCCGTGGCGTTCCTTCCGGATGCGCGGCTGCACACAGGGCTGGTTACAGCGGCCCTGTGTGCAGCGCACATCTCAATGGACGAGACAGAGGAGAGAGAATCAGAAAAGTGGGTGGGTGTGCCGCTGGTTGGGATAATAATGAAGTCAGGCTGGTCATAGTTGTCAATCACTTAATGCTTGCCAGCTTTTAACCGGTCAATACAAATTATCGGTCAAACAAAACTATGATCATGAATTCCACGTTTATTATTACACATCACCAATAACATCCCTATCTAGTCTTCTGAATTTTCTTCGTGTCCCTTGCTTATGATCGCTTCGGCCGTAACCATGGAGCATCTTCATTATTTAACGGGATGGTGGGGTCAGCTTTCACTGTGAAGGGTGGAATTTCAACAAACTTGTTATAATCTTCTGACATGTCTGTCGTGTCCTCGATTCCCACGATGTTTCTTTTCCCTGAAAGAACTATGTGACGTTTCGGCTCATCGTATGATGTATTTGTTTGCTTATTTTTTCCTTTTTTCGGTCTGGAGGACATGTCCTTCACATAGAAGACATGAGCAACATCATTGGCTAGGACGAATGGTTCGTCATTGTAACCAATATTGTTGAGATCCACTGTTGTTATTCCGTAAAGCGGGTCTACCTTTACCCCTTCTCCATTCAGGTTGACCCATTTGCACTTGAACAAAGGGACCTTAAAAGAAGGTCCATAGTCAAGTTCCCATATCTCCTCTATGTAACCATAGTATGTGTCATTTTTTCCATTCTCGTTTGTTGTATCAAAGCGGACACCACTAGTTTGGTTGGTGCTCTTCTTATCTTGGGAGATTGTGTAAAATGTATTCTCATTTATCTCGTACCCTTGAAAACTCCCAATAGTCGAAGATGGTGACCCGGCCAACATGTACAGTTGATCTTCAACAGTGGTGTCATTTATAAGATGTGTTTGCAACCAACTTCCGAAAGTCTCCATGTGTTTTCGTTTAATCCATGAGTCATCCTTCCCCGGGTTTGTGGAGCGTACAATATTCTTGTGTTCCTCGAGATACAGATCCACGAACATAGAATTTTGTAGAACTGTGTAGTGTTCTTTGGTGAAAGAATGCCCGTCCCGGGGTATCATTGTTTTCTTTCCCATCGTTCCTTTTCCCCTCAGTCTCCCCTCATGCCGCGATTCAGGAACACCAATCGTCTTAAGGTCAGGACTAAAGTCAACACAGAACCCAATGACCTCCTCTGTTCCATAGCCCTTTGAGATGCTTCCTTCTGGCCTAGCACGGTTATGAACATATTTCTTCAAGACTTCCATGAACCTCTCAAAGGGGAACATATTGTGTAGAAATACCGGACCGAGAATTTGAATCTCTTCACACAGGTGAACCAGGAGATGAGTCATAATGTTGAAGAAGGATGGTGGGAACACCAACTCAAAACTAATAAGACACTGGACCACATCCCTCTGTAATCTTGCCAGAATTTCTGCATCGATTACCTTCTGAGATATTGCGTTGAGGAATGCACATATCTTCACAATGGGTACTCGAACATTTTCCGGTAGAAGCCCCCTCAATGCAATCGGAAGCAACCGCGTCATAATCACGTGGCAGTCATGAGACTTCACGTTTTGGAATTTTTTTCTCTGCCATGTTTATTATCCCCTTTATATTCGATGAGAAGACAGACGGAACCTTGATACTGTAAAGGACTTCAAAAAAATATTTCCTTCTCTGCTTTAGTAAGAGCGTAGCTGCTTAAGTAATGGCGCCCTGTATCCGTGTGCTTGTTGCTTGGGTCTTGCATACGTTGCTGGTCCTCCCGTGCTTCTGGCGTATCTTTTGACTTCCCATACACGCCCAGGAAGCATGGCAGGTTGACGCAGAGATTCTTTGTCACGTGCATCACGTCGATTGAAGATTGGACCTCTAAAACTTTCAAATAGGTTAGCTCCCAAAATATAGATTTCTTCTTCCACATGGGTGCGCGCTTATCAGGGCCGTTCGGAACTGGTTGGCTGCCATCACCCTTCCCAAAGATTACTTTGAGGTCCTTGACCATATCGAATAAATCATTACCACTACGGAGGTCAGGCTTCTTCTGGTTATCTGCCTCACCTCTGAAATGCTTCCCTCTTTTCTTTCTTACGGGATGCTTGATCGGAAGAAATCTACGATGCCCCAGGTATACAACCTTTTTACATTTATTCAAATAAACACTGTCAGTCTTATCTAAACAGTGTGTGCATGCATTGTATCCCTTGTTTGTATGTCCAGAAATGTTACTAAGAGCAGGCCAATCATTGATGGTTACGAAAAGCAACGCCCGTAGGTCAAATGGCTTTTGTTCGTTCTCATCCCACACACGTACACCTGGTTTGCCCCACAATTGTAAGAGTTCTTCCACTAATGGCCTTAGATACACATCAACGTCGTTGCCAGTTTGCCTCGGGCCTTGGATGAGAACTGGCATCATAATGAACTTGCGCTTCATGCACAACCAAGGAGGAAGGTTGTACATACATAGAGTTACGGGCCAGGTGCTATGACTGGAGCTCTGCTCCCCGAAAGGATTAAAGCCATCTGTACTTAGACCAAACCATAAGTTTCTCGCCTCTCCTGTAAAGTCCGGAAGTCTCTCTCGATCTTTTTCCACTGCGATCCATCGGCGGGGTGTCTCAACTTTCCATCTTTCTTACGGTCTTCTTTGTGCCATCGCAACAACCTAGCATGCTCTTTGTTTCTAAACAGACGTTTCAACCGTGGTATTATAGGAGCATACAACATCACCAGGGTAATCTGCTCTTATCTTATACCGCAGTGCAGTGCATACCGGACATTCATCCAAATTCTCATACTTCTCACCGCGGTAGAGGATGCAGTCATTAATGCATGCATGTATCTTCTGCACATCTAATCCTAGAGGGCAGAGAGCTTTTTCTTTTCTTCGTACGTACTCTCAGGCAATTCGTTATCCTTTGGAAGCTTTGGCTTTATTAGTTGAAGTAAACTCTCAAATGCCTTGTCAGTCACACCGTTCTGTGCCTTCCATTTCAGCAACTCCAGTGTGGTACCGAGCTTTGTGCTACCATCTTCGCAATTTGGGTACAACAACTTTTTGTGATCCTGTAACATGTTGTCCAGTTTCAACCTCTCCAATTCACTTTCACAGTCTTCCCTTGCATCAGCAATAACTCGGCCAAGATCATCATCGGGCTCTTCTGATGCCTGTTCTTGGTAACCTCTTTCTTATACATTGTCTTCCATTGCAGTATCACCGTATTCAGGGAACAAAAGATCTTCTACTTCTTCTTCATTGTCTTCCATCACAACCCCTCTTTCTCCATGCTTGGTCCAGCAATTATAGCTGGGCATGAAACCTCTCCGAAGTAGGTGGCCGTGAAGGATTCTCGAGGAAGAGTGCTCCCTGACGTTCCGACAATCAACACATGGGCAACACATAAAGCCATTATCTTTGTTCGCCTAAGCTACAGCGAGAAATGCATTTAGGCCTGGCATATACTCGGAAGTGCGTCGGTCACCATACATCCATCGCTGCCGTGCTCCATCTGCGTCGTATAATTAAGTTTATCAAAATACATTACAATAACATATTCAATAGAGAAATGACCACAGTACATCGACAAATATTATTTTTTTATGTATCAATTACAGATGAAAAAGATAAGTTTGTTAACCTCGGTCGAAGATACCATTTTCAGTGAGCTTATGTGTGGCTCGGGAATTTCGTCGAACATCTCGTGTGCATAGTAAAATAACACACACTAACACCCACCTCTCTGACACCTCCAAGCCAAAAAAAAGATGGAAGGGGGGGGGGGGGGCTGTGGGACAGTATATATAGGGGAAGGGGGGCATTGGTCCCGGTTTGTGGAATGAACCGGGACCAATGCCCATGCGCGTGCCACATGGCGTGTGGCTAGGCATTGGTCCCGGTTCATGCCACAAACCGGGACCAATGCCTTCCCACGAACCGGGACCAATGCCCCCAGGCGATTTTTGTTGCCTCAGGCGCACAAACCGGGACCAATGCATAGCATTTGTCCCGGATTTTGTTGCAACCGGGACAGGTCCCCCCGGCCCCCTGGACGAAAAGGGGTTGTTTCCACTAGTGAGTAATGAATAACTCATTCATTCATTTCCCTTACCGGGCAGGGTCTGGAAGCAGTTCAAGATTGCGACTGAGGGTATATCTCATAAGGAGCTGACGTTTTCGAGGGCCTCGGTAAGTATTACGAGATAGAGCAACACATATCTTCAATTCTAGTTTTTTCAATACAATTATGATGCTAGATTATTATTTTGATTGAATTCTATTCTCGTAAAGTGCGCACAACAACCACCGGGGACGCATCTATGTGGATACTACGTTTCTGAGTTCATTCGCACATTTACCTCTGAGCATAAAGATTATAGAGTCGACGTAAGCAATACATTCACAACTTTATTTTATTGCCGTCACTTTTTGTTATCATGATTGACATTCATATTGATCTCTTTTTTCTTCTTATATAGTTCGTGGCCATGCGAGATAAGCTCCTACCAGAGCAACGCCTAATAGGAATTGCGGAGGAGCTGGCGGATTTTTTCATGACAGATATGATAGACGATGCCGGACTATTTAGTATAAACATGCGCTCCTACTGATGATCCCCTTGTAACTGAATAGACGGGCTCTAGTCTCGGTAATTGTGTGATCTTCATGTAACTATATCAAAGTTGTATATATTTGCATGCTCAATCGTAAGACAAGTTATCTTATATGCTCAATCGAATAGACGAGCTCTAGTCCCGGTAATTGTGTATGGTATATATGTATCAGCGTAAGAAATGAGAAATAAATAAAAAAATAAAAAAAAGAATTCTCTGCCGCGGTACAGAAAGTCCCCAAATTTCTGCTGCGGCAGAGAATCATTAGTCGCGGCCCGTTATACGAACCGGGACTAAAGGGGTGCCCCAGCGCGCTCTACCGCGGCCATGTGGAGGACCATTGGTCCCGGCTGGTAGCAGGTCCGGACTAATGGTTGGCCAACCGAGACTAATCACTGCTAGAAAACAGGCCTTTAGTCCCGGTTCGCAAAGGCCATTATTCCCGGCCGTGCAACCGGGACTAAATATGCGCGACTAAAGCCCCCCCTTTAGTCGCGACTCTTACGGACCGGGACTAAAGGCCCGTCCACGTGGACGCCAGGAGTCCGTCGGGGCGGATGAGCTTTAGTCCCGGTTCTCGTGGCTAACCGGGACTAAAGGACTCCTCCGCAGGTTTAGGGTTTTAGCCCCCCTAAACTTGGTTTCTTTTTAATTTGTTTTGTTTTATTTCTTTTATATTTTATTTTGTGTTTTAATGGAGTAAACAAAAGAGAATGGGCACAAGAGAGAAACACTCACCCAAAATGGTAAGGAAATAGAATATGACTTTTGAGTTGATGCTTTCTAAGAAACCTGTACAAGTCTTTCTCCACGTCTTTGGGGTGATGTTGTAACACATGTCCATTAACGATATGTGGGTCAATGAACCCAACATCATGGATGTTTCTTATTTTGCATTCCCAAATCTTCAATCTGCATAATAGCGTACGCAACAATATAGTTAGGACAATATATATATATATATATATATAGTGCAGGCAATGAAGAACGAGATGAGGTAGAAATAAATCACTTACAGAACGTAGCAACTCAGGATAGATTTGTCGAGCTCGCGCAGATTGAACAGCTGGAACAATTCACTCATATGAACTTCTATAGAGTACCGTTTGGTGTGATCCTGCTCTGTAACATCCGCATAAACATATTCTTTGTCGGCCCATGTTATGAAATTCTTGTACCAACGTAGCAGATTTCACATTTATGGTGCTAGACTCTTTTCCTGCGTAGGCTCGACGGGAGGCCCATTCCGCACATATTGTAATACTACCTCACTAGTTGGCGCATCCTCAAGGCCTAACGAGGCACGAAGAGTCAAACACATCTCGGCTGCTTGTTTCATGGCACTCGCTACAGTCAATCCATTTGCTGCCGCAGCTGCTATGACCTCGGGGTCCTCTTACGGACGGGCTTTCACTATGAGCGGGGGGATCGATTGTTTATTCTGCATCCCGAGATGGTCAACTTGTTTCCCGCTTTTTTTTTCTTTTCTTCTTTCTCCTCCTTCAATATTTCTGCTTGCCTACAAAGTTCACTTCCATAGTCGTCAGGCATATTCAGCTCGGCTTGGGATGGTGTCGTCAAAAAATCCGTAGCCCACTTCTTTGCCTTCAGAGTGTATACTTCCTTGGGCTTAGGATGCTTTAGCGCCTTCTGATCGGCCTTCCATTTCTCATAATCAGCATCCGCGTCCAATTTGGTTTCAGCTTCACTAAGTTCCCAAGGCCTTGGGAGGATAGGCTTCAGTGATGGCTCCGGTACCCGTGTGGTCTTAGGTACATAAGGGTCCGGGTTAATATTCCAGGACCGGGTTTCCTTGCTGTCCGCCTGCTTCTGCTTCTTCGCCGGAGGAGGAATGGGGGGGGGGGGCGGCGGCTGCTTACCCGCCGGAGATTGTGGATCGGGGGGCGGCGGCTGCTTACCCGCCGGAGATTGTGGATCGGGGGACAGCGTCGAATGGCGTGAAGGAGGTGTAGGTGAACCACCACCACCACCGCCACCACCACCACCACCACCATCGGAGGGGGGGTGGACTTGTTAGCCTTGGCGCCTCGCGTGGAAACACTATGTACTTCTTTTTCCATAGAATGAACTGGCGCTTGACATCTCCAAGTCTTCTCTCCCCTTCGGGTGTAGCTATGTCAATATCTAGGTCCTCAAACACTTGGACTATGTCTTCCACCGTGTCACGAGCATAGCCATATGGAATGGGGTTGTTATGGTGGAGTGCTCCAGGTGTACAGGGTAAGCACTGCCGGTAGCTACCTTCGTCGAAATGTTCCCCATGGGATAATGCAGATCACATTCTTTCATCTCCTTTACATCATCCACGGGGTAGTGAGGCTCCGGTGCACGAATCTCCATCATCGGTGCATTAGCACCTGCAGGCGGGGCCTCCGTGGAAGCCACACTGCTTCTCCGCTGCTGCTGGCTTCCGAGATCTGCTGCATGATCTTCATGCGGCCCTGCAGGCGCCGATCTTTCTTTCACAAGTCCATGCACGGTCTGCTTCAACTCACTAAGTTCCGATACAACCTTCGCCAAACGATCTGCATCCCGGTCCGTCTTTCTCTTACGGCTTCTGTAACAGTACGGGTCATTGTCCTGGGAAAACCCTACTTTCCACGGAATTCTGCCTTTGCCTCGTACATGTCCTCCGTGTTCATCATTCCCGAGGGCTTCTGTCAGTGCGTCTTTCTCTCTATTGAACATGATCAAGCCCTGTTGAGCTTGGGTCATTGCGTCAATAAGGGCTTGGGTGGGAGCAAACTTTTTTTGCCGATGAACACACGCCCCTGTCTCCGGGTCTAGCGATCCCCCATGCCCGTACCACCAGCATTTGGCTCTTTCGTCCCATCCCTCTGTACCTAGAGGGATTCCTCGCGCCCCTCTGGCCCTCCTCCATCTTCCTCCACTTAGGCGCCGAAAGGCGGTATCCTCCTGGCCCCATAACATGATGGTACTATTTCTTATCCACATTAGCCTTATTTTTTTTCGATATTTCCTTGAAATGCTTCGATTTCTTTTGCCTCACAAATTCTGGCCAATCATCTTTCAGTTTCTCATGTTGTCCTTTGAAATCCGGAGTCTTGCCCTTGTTGACATATTCACGGGTTAAATTTTTCTTGAAGTTCCGGAATGCTTCGGCCATCTTCTGAAGAGTGAACTCTTTGACTAGCCTCCTCCTCTCACGTCCACCCGGAACCTCATTACCGAATTCATCGAATTTGTTGTATTCCGGAGGTAGAATGAAATGTTCCATAAGCTTTCTCCAGCAATCCTTTTTCGTTCTCTTGTCGACAAAACTGAAACCAAGACGTGCCTTCTTTGGCTCCTTCCATTCCTGGACGGTGATCGGGACGTTGTCTCTAACAACGACTCCGCATTGGTTGATAAACTTTGTGGTGTGCTGTAGGGGCTTGCCGGTTTCACCGACTAATTCGATGGTATATGTTTCTCCTTGTTTCATCGCCTTGGATTTGCCACGCTTTGTCGTACTCGATCCGGCCGAGGGCTAAAATAAGAAAGAGAGTCGCGCGCGTTAATGCATATGTATTCACATTTCAGTAAGTTTGTATCACGAGAGGATCAATGTATATATATACCTCGCTGGAGGTGGTTGGTACTTGCAATTCGAGATCGTCGTTTGTCGACGGTTGACCTCCGTCGACAATGTACGTTCCTTCACCTTCTTGATCATCGACAATGTCCGTTCCTTCACCGTCAAGGTTCAGAAAAGAAGAGACTACATCCTCTTCTTGCTCATCTTCTGGGCCTGGCACATAAGGAATCTCGTTGTTTATGATGCCCATTATATAACCTTCAGCCTCCGGATCCCTAAGCGCCAAGTCTCTATCGTCCGCCATATGTCACTCCCGAAGACATGCATGTAGTAAAAATTAATTAAGTATAAAGGAATTAAAAAGTAAGATTAAGGGTACGGTATAGAGGAGGAGCAAATATTGGTACTTAATAATTTTGCAACTTAATAGTACTAGTATTGACGGTGATTTTTTAGTAGAAATGAGACTTAGCAAATATTGTCGTAGAAGGGAAAACAGATTGCTAGGGTTTTGGGTGGAAGAACGATCACCACCGGAGGGAAAAACCATACTTTAGAGGTGTGTCCAAGATTAGTTGCTCAAATGACTTGGAGAACCCCATAGCTAGGTTGCATTTGCTTTCCTGGTCATTTTGTTATATTACACTTAATATTCTGAATTTATTGAATTAAAACTTATTTTCATTATTTTAATGAATTTAATTCAAATTTTTTTGACTTTTTTTTGACTTAGAAAAAAACGAGTGCTGAAAAAAAAACTGCCAGCCCAGGAGCCCAGCCCAACTGCGCCAGGAGCCCAGCCCAACTGCGCCAGCAGCCACCGCCCTGTCTCAAAAAAAAATCGCCAGCGTGATGTCGGCGTTCGTGGTCGCCGCGCGTTCGACCGGCACGTTCGTGGTTCGTGGGCGGCGCGTTCGTGGTTCGAGGGCGGTGGCGTTCGTGGTTCGAGGGTGTCCGTTTGAGGGCGGCGCGAGGCCCGCGGGGGAACCTACCGGAGACGGCAACAGGGCGGGGGCGGAGCAGGGCGGAGGCGGTGGAGAGAAGGGCGCGGGCGATGGCGGCGACGGCGACGGCGCGGTCCTCTCCCAGAGTCTTTGCGCGGGCGACGACGACGGCAACTGCGGAATCGGCGACACGCACGGAGAAGACGAGCAGGGCGCCGACGCAAGGAAGACGAGCAGTGCGGAGATGCGTTTGGGACTTAGAAATTTTCGGGGCAGGAAGACAGCGCGAATATATAGGGCCAGCCTTTAGTCCCGGTTGGGGATACCAACCGCGACTAAAGGTCCCCTCCGGGTACCATCCGTGGGCCTTTAGTCGCGGTTGGTGTCACGAACCGCGACTAAAGGTTTTTTCGCGGCGTTTTCGTTCCCGCGGGGAAAGAGCATTTAATCGCGGTTGGTGACACGAATCGCGACTAAAGGTGCTTTTTCAAATACTTTTCTTTTTAAAATCTTACAAATACAAATAATATTTCAGAAAATTCAGAAAAATAAAACTAATTCATTTTAAAATCTTACAAATACAAATAATATATCAGAAAATTCAGAAAAATAAAACTAATTCATTTTAAAATCTTACAAACACAAATAATATATCAGAAAATTCAGAAAAATAAAACTAATTCATTTTAAAATCTTAAAAATACAAATAATATATCAAAAAATTCAGAAAAATAAAACTAATTCATTTTAAAATCTTACAAATACAAATAATATATCAGAAAATTCAGAAAAATAAAACTAATACATTTTAAAATCTTACAAATACAAATAATATATCAGAAAATTCAGAAAAATAAAACTACTTCATTTTAAAATCTACATAATGGCGTGATAAAAAAGACAGTACATAATGGCAAGAGTGGATCTAAACCCAAACGGAGAGCATAGATGATCTACATAATTGCAAGACTGTGGATCTGATATCTGCTAGTCATACTCCTGCCTATGCCTATAGTACTCCGACTCGTAGTCGTCGTAGTCGCCGCCGTCGTCGTCACTATCGTCGGACGGTGCTCTGCACTCCCTCGGAGGGTCACGACTCCAGGACTGGGCGTGAGGGTAGCGCAGGCGGGGGTGATCGCCATCCCTGATGTAGTTCATGACGCTCTGAAGAGTTCGTATACCGCCCCACCACAGCCGACGACCGGCCTCGTTGAAGTTCAAAGGAGGCGGGCCGTTCTCCTCGTACCTGGCGAGCGCACTCTCACGCCGATTAATGAAGAAGGCGTCCCAAGTAGGGCGGTAGTCAGGATTCCAACTGGGATTCCTCCGCTGCTCCGGCGTGAGCTCGTGGTAGTAGTGGTTCGTGATGGCCGCCCGACGCGCCACACCTTGAGGAAGAGGAGGTACCGGCACTCCTCCGGCGCTCAGCATCCAACCGACGGGAACGCTGTAGCCGGGCGGGCAGGGGTAGTTTGAGGCAGAAAGTGCCTCCGCCTGGATGAATGTTAGAGTGGGTATGGTAGAAGCCATGAGAGAGTGGTGAGTTTGTATGTGTTTATGCATGCCAATGGTGTGGCAATGCATACATATATATATATCGAGAATAAAACATATCCCTTTAGTCCCGGTTGGGGACACCAACCGGGACCAAATGGTTCGTGTTTCGTTGGGAAACGGATCATCCCTTTAGTCCCGGCCTGTTTTACCAACCGGGACGAAATGGTTAGGGTTTCGTTTGGACCAATCAGATAGAATCACACGGATCGTGTGTTTCTTTCAAACGCTTGTGAGTCGTTGGATCCGGGGTGTGTTTCTTTCGAGCTGTTGTGAGTCGTTCGATCAGGGCTACAGTGTGTTTCTTTCGAGTTGTTGTGAGCCGTTGGATCAGGGTGTTTCTTAACCGTTGGATCAAAACCCTAGCACAACACTTTGTGAGCCAGAGGACCCTATATATAGCCCACCTTCATACACCGGTCAATTCATCGACAAAATACAAAACATCCGGATTCGCCATCATACGTCCTGCCGTGCATTTGGTATGCATATATGACATCCCCCTTTAAGGTTTGATACATCATACATTCAGTTCATCGAGCAAATACAAAACATCCGGATTCGCCATCATACGTCCTGCCGTGCATTTGGTATGCATATTGCACCCAGTAGCCACGGTAGGGCTGCATGATGGTGATACCGATTGTTTTGTTCTACACCCCCCCTTTTAACACATCAATCCATGGAGCATCCTCATCATTTAACTTAATGCTTGGGTCAGTGTTCACTTAATGATTGGGTCAGTGTTCACTTTGAGCTCGGAGTGGGTAGTAATGTGCAACTATTTGCTTGGTTGTGTTAGGGTGGCGCGTGGCGCGGGAGTTGTGACGCGTGGCCAGGAGGGCGCGGTATAAACTGCCGCGCCTGTCCTTTTTAACCCTTGGTTTTATTTGAGCCATTTCATAAGTAACCTTCTGTTTTCCATGTTTTCCACTCGTTTTCTCAAATATTTTGCAAAGGAGTTAGTATTAAACACAGCGGAGATAATATAATTCACATGATCCATTCAAAAAAGTTTGGTACAATAAATTATTACACATCAGTTCTTCCCTTGTGTCCCTGATTTCTTACGATTGTGCCGTATCCATGGAGCATCCTCATCATTTAACTTAATGCTTGGGTTAGTGTTCACTTTGAAGGGCGGAATTTCACCAAACATATTATAATCTTCTGACATGTCTGTCTTGTCCTCCACTCCCACGATGTTTCTTTTCCCTGGAAGAACAATGTGGCGCTTTGGATCATCGCATGATATACTGATCGTTTTCTTATCTTTCTGTTTCCTCAGTTTGCTACTCATGTCCTTCAAATAGAAAACCTGAGCGACATCTTTGGCTAGGACGAATGGTTCGTCAAGGTAACCAAGATTGTTTAAATCCACCATTGTCATTCCGTATTGCTCGTCCACCTTTACCCCACCTCCTGTTAGCTTGAACCATTTGCACCGGAACAAAGGGACCTTAAAGGAGGGTCCATAGTCAAGTTCCCATATCTCCTCTATGTAACCATAATATGTGACCTTTTGCCCATTCTCGGTTGCTGCATCAAAGCGGACACCACTTTTTTGGTTGGTGCTCATTTTATCTTGGGAGATCGTGTAAAATGTATTCCCATTAATCTCGTACCCTTGGAAAGTCGTTATAGTCGAAGATGGTGTCTTGGCCAACATGTACAGCTGATCTCCAACATTATTGTCATTCATTAAATGTTTTCGCAACCAACTGCCAAAAGTCTCCATGTGGGCCTTTCTAATCCATGATTCAGGCTTCCCCGGGTTGTCCGAGCGTAAAATATTCTTGTGTTGCTCGAAGTACGGAGCCACCAAGCTCGAATTTTGCAGAACTGTATGGTGTCCTTCAGTCATAGAATGATCGTCCATACATATCGTTGATTTTCTTCCGACCGTGCCTTTTCCAGTTAGTCTCCCCTCGTGCCGCGATTGAGGAATACCAATCGGCTTAAGGTCAGGAACATAGTTAATACAGAACTCAATTACCTCCTCATTTCCATAGCCCTTTACGATGCATCCTTCTGGCCTAGCACGGTTACGAACATATTTCTTTAATACTCCCATAAACCTCTCAAAGGGGAACATATTGTGTAGAAATACAGGACCGAGAATAGAAATCTCTTCGACTAGGTGGAGCAGGAGGTGCATCATAATATTGAAGAAGGATGGTGGGAACACCAACTCGAAACTGGCAAGACATTGGACCACATCGTTCTGTAACCGTGGTAGATCTTCTGGACTGATTACCTTCTGAGAGATTGCATTGAGGAATGCACATAGCTTCACAATGTCTACTCGATCATTTTCCGGTAGGAGCCCCCTCAAAGCAATCGGAAGCAATTGCGTCATAATCAAGTGGAAGTTGTGAGACTTCAGGTTTTGGAACTTTTTGTCCGTCATGTTTATTATTCCCTTTATATTCGACGAGAAGCCAGACGGGACCTTCATACTGCTCAGGCATTCAAAAAATGACCTTCTCTTCTTTGGTAAGAGCGTAGCTGGCACGACCTTGAAACCATTCCGGATGCCGGTCATCTGCGTCTTTCAAAAGTTGCTGGTCCTGCCGTGCTTCCTTTGTATCATTTGTCTTCCCATACACGCCCAAGAAGCTTAGCAGGTTCACACAAATATTCTTCGTAACATGCATCACGTCGATTGCAGAGCGGACATCTAGGACTTTCCAATACTGTAGCTCCCAAAATATAGATTTCTTCTTCCACATGGGTGCGTGCCCGTCAACTTCCAGCGGAACTGATTGTCCGCCAGGACCCTTTCCAAAGATGACTTTCAAATCCTTGACCATATCAAATATCTCAGCACCAGTACGTTCCGCAGGCTTCGGCCGGTGATCTGCCTTGCCGTTGAAATGCTTGCCTTTCTTTCTTACGTTATGATTTCGGGGAAGAAATCGACGATGACCCAGGTACACGTTCTTCCTACAATTATCCAAAAATACACTTTCAGTCTCATGTAAGCAGTGCGTGCATGCTTTGTATCCCTTATTTGTCTGTCCTGACAGGTTACTGAGAGCAGGCCAATCGTTGATGGTTACAAAAAGCAACGCTCGTAGGTCAAATTCCTCTTCTTTGTGCTCATCCCACACACGTACACCAGGTCTGCCCCACAACTGCAAAAGTTCATCAACTAATGACCTTAGGTACACATCTATGTCGTTGTCGAGTTGCTTCGGACCTTGGATAAGCACTGGCATCATAATGAACTTCCGCTTCATGCACAACCAAGGAGGAAGGTTGTAGATGCATAGAGTCACGGGCCAGGTGCTATGGCTGGAGCTCTGCTCGCCAAAAGGATTGATGCCATCAGTACTTAGACCAAATCTTATGTTCCTTGCGTCAGCTGCAAAATCTTTGAACTCTCTGTCGATCTTTCTCCATTGCGTTCCATCAGCGGGGTGTCTCAACTCCCCGTCGGACTTACGGTCCTCTTTGTGCCATCGCAACAACTTGGCATGCTCTTTGTTCCTGAACAGACGTTTCAACCGTGGTATTATAGGAGCATACCACATCACCTTGGCGGGAACCCTCTTCCTGGGTTTCTCGCCCTCAACATCGTCACCAGGGTCATCGCATCTGATCTTATAACGCAATGCAGTGCATACAGGGCATTCATTCAAATTCTCGTATTCACCGCGGTAGAGCATGCAGTCGTTAATGCATGCATGTATCTTCAGAACCTCTAAACCTAGAGGGCAGATAACCTTCTTTGCTTCGTACGTACTGGCGGGCAACTCGTTATTCTTCGGAAACATATTCTTCAATATTTTCAGCAAATTTTCAAATGATGAGTCAGCTACACCTTCCCGTGCCTTCCATTTCAGCCAATCCAGTGTGCAGCCCAGCTTTTTCAGACTATTATCGCATCCTGGGTAAAGCGACTTCGTGTGATCCTCTAACATGCGATCCAAATTCTCCCTCTCCTTGTCAGTTTCGCAGCGTCTCCGTGCATCAGCAATGGTCCGACCAAGATCATCAGCGGGCTCATCATGTGCCTCTTCTTCACCTTCACCTTCCCCTTCCCCACCTTCAGCATCATCCTCCATGAAAGTATCACCGAAAGCCTCATGATAGTTGTCATCGATATCATCCCCTTCTTCATCTTCTTTCATTCTAACCCCTCTTTCTCCATGCTTGGTCCAACAATTATAGCTTGGCATAAAACCGTGCCGAAGAAGGTGCATGTGAACGTCTCTTGAGGAGGAGTAACCCTTCTGATTCTTACAGATAGCACAAGGACAGATAATAAAACCTCGCTGCTTGTTCGCATTTGCCACTGCGAGGAAAGTAGTGAACTCGCCGGAGAGTCGGTTACCGTACATCCATTGGCGATTCATCTGCATTATTATCATATAAAGTATATAATTAACCATCATGCATTTGTTAAACTAACTAGCTAGAAATAATACAAATCATGAAAGATTCAAGTTGCTAACCGCGATCGCGGAGGAAAAATAAATGATAAAGCTCAAGTGTGGCTCGGACACTCATATCATGTGTGTTTCATGCTCTCGGGCATTTCATCGAACACCTTGTGTGCATAGGAGGAACCAAAAGTAAACCCACCACCCCCTTGTGAATATTGTGAATAGAAGTGACACCAAATATGGCTAAGTGCAGCGAGGTGAGTCCTATATAGGGATGGTCCTTTAGTCCCGGTTGGCCTGGCCAACCGCGACTAAAGGCCTTCGGGCCAGCCTGAGGACCTTTAGTCCCGGTTGGCCTAGCGAACCGCGACTAAAGACCCTCCCGTCCGCCAGCTGTGGACCGAGCGCACTGGGCCCAGACAGTTGGTCGCGGGTCTCCTCCCGAACCGCGACTAAAAACCCCTTTGGTCGCGGTTCGATTATTTTGGGGACTAATGGGGGCGTATGGAATACCTATTTTCTACCAGTGAATGGCCCTCACGGGCCGGGACAAAAGGTCCCGTCTCCGCTAGTGAAACTGTCCATCTACTGTGGCATTCACTTGCTCATCATCTAAGGGTGTAATGAACGGCTTAGTAGGAGCACATGGGGAAACCCGTAAATGGTCATACTCCACGTGCTTCAAAGCATTAGCCGAGACGATGATTTCTTTCTCGTTTCTTCCTAAACTAACTCCTACTTTAGCTAAACTGAAGATAACTTGGATGTTGAATAAGAAAGAAAAATGACTTTTGAACAGTAGACATACCCATAGGAGGAGAGAACATTGCCGTCTTGCGACGCATCGCCTTGGACAGTGTGTCCTCATCCGTAGCCGAAACCGTCCGCCACCACGAGGTGACGTGCACTACGCCTGAGCGTGCCTTCCACACTGCTACCTATTTCAGCAGCATGGTGCATTAATCTAAGCTAACACGCCTTAGGAAACTAATTCAGTAGTCTAATATGGTAGCTCTAGGAAACTTCTTGATCTTATTTTCAAGCGAAGGGTTGACCTGCAAGGTTGCTCTGTCAGGTAGCAGAATGTCCGGATCTTCATGGCCTAGTTTCTAACGATGCATGCATGGTATAGAGCTTATTATGGGCCTCCCTTCCCTTCGATATGAAGCAAATGTTTATTCATTTAATTGAAGTGTCCTTCCAGTCTATCCAAACGCGATATTCATATTTTTTGCAGCACGGATATGTGAGCAACGCCTGCCCCGTATTTACAAATCGACTCCTACAGTTTTCCTCCCAGGAGACAAGGAAATGATTGGCTCAATCTACGCAAAACGAAGGACCACCAAACGAAGGATTCACCTCTAGATACGGAGATCCAACACTGGAAACAACGTTCATGCATTGCCTGACAAGGGCACATACATGGTTAGTTTGTCAAAGTGCATTGCATGATAAGATCCCTATATGATTTGATCTCTGGGTTCTAGGAATGGCACACAAATTAAAAATGATGTGTGTAAGATAAAAGTATTATTCCCCCTTTTTCTTGTCCTGGGGAGATTGGTGGCAATCAGTTCAACAGTAGTGACAGTACTCATAAAAACAGCTGTGTACAATGCAAACTGTACCTTTACATTCACTTCTCCTTATATATAGGGAAGAGGGGACCCCTCACTCTGTACTGAGGTAGCCAAATAGGTTCTGATCACACTTTCTCCCTCTCCCTGCTTACACTGGTACTACTGTAGTACATGCAAGATCGAGGAGAGTTGGAAAGATGATGTCACTAACAGTTTAGGTTGTGCATGCCTACATATTTGGCTAGCTAGTTTCTTTCGGAGAGGCAAAGGAGATACATAGGTCTAGCTAGGAGGTGTGTCTTCTTCTCTCCGTTCCATGAGCATTAGGGGTGTGAGCTTCTTCCAAGAAAGAGTTGTGAGTTTGTGTGCCTAGCTAGCTACAGCACTATACTGATTGATTTTCTTGGGCCATTACATCAATCGATCATGCAAGGGAAACCCAATAATACGAGCCCTAGGCAGAGCCCCTGCATTGTGAACGGCCCCATCATCGTCGGCGCCGGTCCGTCGGGCCTCGCCGTGGCCGCCACCCTCCGGAAGCACTCGGTGCCCTTCACCATCCTGGAGCGTTCCGACAGTATAGCCGACCTCTGGACGAACCGCACCTACGGCCGCCTCCGTCTCCACCTCCCAAAGGTCTTCTGTGAGCTTCCCCACATCCGTTTCCCTCCCGACTTCCCCAGCTACCCGAGCAAGCACGACTTCCTGCGTTACCTCCACTCCTACGCCGACCACTTCTCCATCGTCCCGCTGTTCCGCCGCGCCGTGACGCAGGCGCGGTTCGACGCGGCCACGGCGCTGTGGCATGTCACCGCGGTGGACGCTGCCGGCGAGGTGGCGGAGTACGTGTCGAGGTGGCTGGTGGTGGCCAGCGGGGAGAACGCGGAGGTGGTGGTGCCCAAGGTGAAAGGGAGAGAGAGATTCGCCGGGGAGGTGCTGCACTCCAGCGAGTACAAGAGCGGGGAGAGGTTCAAGGGCAAGAGGGTGCTGGTGGTGGGGTGTGGCAACTCCGGGATGGAGATGTGCCTGGACCTGTGCGAGCATGGCGCCATCCCTTTCATGTCAGTTAGGAGTGGGGTAAGTCAACTACTCTTGCCGCTAGCTTCCTCTCATGAGACATCATTGGCTACTCTCCTTATAATTTCTTGATGTGCTCATCTTCTTCCGTACTAGTACTATGCATGCTATGAACTTCTCTCTCCGCAAGTGGAATACACAAGCTATTTATCTATCCTTCGAGTTATTTAAACATATTGCACGTGAGCTCATATGTGTCTGCAATGATGAAACAGGTGCATGTTTTACCGAGAGAGATGCTTGGAACGTCAACGTTTGGCCTAGCCATGAAGCTACTTAGATGGCTGCCAGTGAAGCTGGTGGATCGGTTCCTCCTCCTCGTTGCAAAGATGATACTGGGAGACACCGAAAAGTACGGGCTGAAGAGGCCCAAGCTGGGGCCTTTGGAGATCAAGGGCGTCACCGGGAAGAGCCCTGTTCTGGACGTGGGAGCATGGTCGTTCATCAAATCTGGAAACATCCAGGTATGGTCATGGTTACTTCTTCTCTCATTCTCTCTCTATAGCTAGGACTGGGGAGCTAGCTAGTGGATGGCGAAGTGCCAACAGAGAGTTGTTTCTTGTGCATGCCATTCCAACTGTCGATCGCTTTTGAGGTTTCTACAACGTTCTTCTCCGATCCCTCTAGCTACCTTGAGTGGAGTGACATTTTACATTTTTACCTCTCTTGCCAGGCGGTCCGTTGGCCTTTACCACCACTCTGCCTGATGCAGGCGTGTGTACTTTTAGGGAGCTGTCGTGTTGTCCCACGACGCAGAGAAATTAGACGTGTGGGAACAAAAATAGAACTGTCTCATGGCATTCTTCACAGCGCCGCTTGTCTTCCTCTAGCTAGCTCGGGCCTCCTGTCACGTTGTTCAGTAGCGACCTTGTGATGGGCTCTTGCAAGTAGCACCAAGTCCCCGTACGGCGTGCACATTCTTTTTGACTTCAAACCTCTCTCTCTCACTCCTATGGCGTATATTCTATACAATATATTGGCGTACGGCATATATTCACACGTCTGAGGTTTCTGATGGCTTGTGTGCTGTAACAATCGCATGCAGGTGGTGGCAGAGGTGGAGTCATTGGGCTGCAACGGGGCAAGATTCGTGGACGGCAGCGAGATGGCCTTGGATGCCGTCATCTTCGCCACCGGCTACAGAAGCAACGTCCCGTCCTGGCTCAAGGTTGGTAACAGCTTAACAAAGCAAGAAGACGTTTTCCACAAACGAATCTGCAGTTAGTGATGATACCGATCGATTCACGACGTGCAGGACGATGGGTTCTTCACGGAGGACGGCAAGCCGAGATCACGGTGCCCCAGCAACTGGAGGGGCCCCAACGGCCTGTACTGCGTCGGGTTCTCCGGCCGGGGACTGCTCGGCGCGGGGGCGGACGCGCTGCGTGCTGCCTCCGACATCGCCGGGAGGTGGCAGGAGGAGATGGTGGCAGCAGCGGCCACGATCTCCCGGCCAGTGTGATCCACAGGGCCGGGCGGTGCAGCTGCTGGGCTGGGCTGTGCTGTGAGCTATGCATGTAGCTAGAGGGAGACTGGTCTGCTGCTGATGGCGCTGTTCACTGCAGCAGTAGCAGCAGCAGCCCAGCTGATGCACACATATGTAGATGGGAGAGGAAGAGGAGGTGTGTGTTAGTGTGTATGTGCAGTGGCCTCAGGGAGGACTGTGACAAAATTTTGAATAGGAAGTCGCCTGTCCCCATGCGCCCAATCGCCCATGCATGCGCATAACGCTGAAAGAGTGCAGGCGTTTTTTTGTCCAACAAACGCAGGCTGAGGTCTGCGTTACGTACGTACGTCGCCAAGCAAGCCCAACACCGTTTGGTTTGTTTTGCCCCCCTCCTCTCCTCTTGGACTCTTGGTAGTGTAGCTCACTCTACTCTCTCCTGGTGTTCCCAGTGTAACGTCATTTCCAGTTTACACATGCGCACAGAAGAGATCTCTAGAGAACAGTTCACACCCGCCTTCTTCATTTTCCATTAGAGAGGGTGCCTCTTTTATTTAACCCATATCCGGCTCAAGTATTTTTGTTTTCGATAAAAGAAATTTTATTACTCCTAGCATTGTGGTTATACAAAGTATTATACCTGGTTTATTTGGTTATCTGAACTTGGTTGGCAGTACCTGGATTCCCCTTTTCCGGTTGACTTGCGACATTGGAAAGTCAAGATGGTACCCGACCTATCAACATTAGCGACATTGGGAAGTAAGGATATTGGGTTTATTTTATAAAGAAAGGTGAAAGGCGTGGTGAAGACTTGCTTGCCACTTTGTAATAGCAAACAATATCTGCGGGAGACGATCGTTCATCCCGTTGGTTGAGAAAAATGGAGCGAGTTTCAGAAGCGAAGCGGACGGGGGCGCGAGAAAAGTGGGAGGCGGCGCGTTGGCAACCAACCTTCTCCCCGCTGCTTCCCTCGCCGTCCTCGCGTCCTAGGCGGGGGGTGCTGGTGCTCCGGTGGGATCTCTCGCGGGTTGCCCTGCTCGACGAGGAGGAGGTTATCATCGATTCCATTAATGTACCGACGAGAACCTGCCTTGAGGTCGGAGTTAGCATCAAGCTCCGCGAGTTTGAGGTCGTCGTCGGCGAGAGGGAGCCCAACCCCACCGACGACCTCTCTTCGTGTTCTCCGGCGACTTGGCGCTGGGATGCGGATTTCGCCTCACTTGATGGAATCACGCCACGAGTCTCCGGTGGTTTGCTTCTGTGTTGCAAGGAGAAGCGCCTGGTCCTGATCGACAAGGATGAAATCGTCGTCGACGTGCAGCAGATGGGGTCGGAGTGCTTGCTCGAGAAGGGGGCGGAGATTGTTTTTCCTCGCTTCACGGCGACGGTGGTTTTCCCGGCGAGAGAGGGCCAGGTTGCCGTGGTCTCCTGCGCAGACACGGCAGCCGTTGACGCCGCATGGACTTTTCCGGGAAGGAGGGAGCCCGTCCCCGCTCGTTGGTGAGGTGCTGAAAGCCACGTCGGATGGTGGGCCGCCATTGACGCGGTCGGAGCCCGTTGCTGAAAAGAGTTTCGTGGGAGGGGCCCGAGTGCAAATTCCCACGGATAAGTATCCCGTGCGCTCGTCTCCCTCTCCTCATTCCACCAGATCTAGATTCCAGCACATTTGGGAGAGAGATCGTGCGCGTGGGAGTCCTAGGGTTGTCTTCATCACCCGCCATATCCCGCCGACGATTCTCAAAACAACCAAGCCAAATCAGTGGAAGGGGACGGCGGGAGGCGATCTCCGCTCCTTTGCAGTGGTGACCAGATCTGGTGAGCCTTCCACCATGTTCAACCGTGGCGGTCGAAGGGGAGGGCCCGACCGCTTAACTTCGAGGCCAAACTTCCCTCCCAATAGGCCGGATGGCGGTTACTCGGAGGGATACATCGAGCGCCCCAGATTTGTCCACGCCCTCGGTGCGGGGTAGAGAGATCCGTTCGCGGGGCAGCAGCGAGGTCGAGATGTGGAGCGCAGAGATCTGCGTCGGGGGTTCTCAAACAACTACAACAGATCCAGGAGTAGTGAGCCAAATCGTGGAAGGCGCGAGTTCCGGGCTGCCAACAACAATAGATTGGGTGTCATTGCTCCTCGTGAGCGATCTACAGGTGATGGGGGAAGGCATGGCGATGCTAGCCGTGATTGTTTCGCTCATCGCCCTGAGTTGCGAAATGTGGAGTCCGACAGCTCCGCCAACGAGAGAAGCACATAGAATCGAAATCACGTGAGTTCTAGGCGTCCCCCTACTCCTAGTTTTTCTTCAGCAGTAGCATTCAATACGCAGAGAGAGGGCGAGCAGAATGGGTTGCGCAGTAGGGCTGAGGAAGGGCTGGAGCGTCCTGAGGAGGGGCGGCAGAATGGTAGATCTGTTCAGTTCAGAGAGAGCAGGAATCAGGTGCTGGATGTACACTCCATGTGTAAGTTGTGCGGGGCTAATCATGATGAGAATCTGGTTGAGTATGAGCCAAGGCCATGGGAGCTTGAAGCCCCCTTCGTGGGTGCAGCTGTACCTAATGGTGATTTCTTTGTCATCCCTGACATTAGAAACCCTGCTCCTGTTAAGGAAATTTTCCAAGCGGTCGTTGAGGTGGTACAGGGCAATGTTTCTGCTAGACAGATTGAGGATGAGTTCACTCAGTGGGATGGAAGTAGGTGTTCCTGGAGGTGGTACGCCAAGCAGATGACTGCTACTAGGTTTCTGATGAGATTTCCAAGCTCTCGTGATATAGATGCGTGGATTCATTTTGGTAGAATCAACATGCGCACTCTGCCTTCAGTAATCCTGCAGGTTGAGAACTGGATCCCTGGGTATGGTGCGGTTGCTGAGTTAGACATGGCCTGGTTCCAGGTGCGAGGAATTCCTCTAGAGAACAGGAACTGTCCCACTGCCTCCTATGCAGGAAGCTTGGTTGGCAGGACTATTTCTGTCGATAGGCACAACTTGAACAATTTGGACTACGTCCGGGTCCTCATTGGCAACCTGGCAGTGTCCCTTGTTCCTCCTATTGTAACCAATGTCAATATTGGTGGTTTCTTTTATGATTTAGAGTTCACAAGGGAGATTGCTACAGGGAAATTGAACAAGGAAAAAACTCAGGTTGGAGTGGAGCAGTCTGGACAGAATACACCAGGTAAGAACGTGGGGGGTTTCTCTCACACACATAAGAAACTGAGGACTGCTGATAACAGCACTGGTGCTGAGAATAGGCAGGGGCCGCGTGCCCAGTCCCAAGGGGTTTTTTACGTGATGCTAGGACGTCCTATGTGAATTCAGCAGCTGGTTGCCAGCTGGCAAGTAAATCTCTTTTTAATGAAGGTAAAGGAAAAGGTAAGAGGAAGATTTCTGAAGAGGAAGCTAGCATTGAGAGTGATGATGATGAGGATTCTTATTTTAACAAGAACATCCAGAGGTTTGGCTATGGTTCATCATTGGTTCCCTCTATGAACCAATTGGGTGTGGGATCATCTTCTCCTCATCATAGGGCCCCTCCTGCTGTGGATTTCTATGACCAGTATGTGGAATATTTGAAAACTCCACATATCACTGCTGGTGTTGTGGAGAACCCTGATGAACCACTAAAAATGGAGCTTGCTTATGAAGAATTCCTGAAGAGATTGTTGGAATCCAACAATGATAAGAAAGGGGTTTGGAAGCAGCAGATCCAACAGATTCCAGGTGCCAACTTGGGTCATGTGGTTGAATCCCCCTCTGACTCTGTTGCAAGTGAGAGTTTAGATGTGATGTCAGAAGATGAGGTTGTGTCAGAGGAAGCAATTGACTGTAATCGTGTCCATGTATCTTCTATCATGATTACTGAATTGACTCCAAGTCCTGAGATGGCTGTGAAGAGCTCCTGTGGGGATAAGCCCTCTGTGCTTGCTTTGCCCACACCTGACCAGCCTGCTCCCTCCAGGGGTAGTGCTAGGATTCAGGCTAGTGCCCATGCAAACTCCGATATCCTGAAGAAAGCTATGGATCATTTGGCTGCTAGAGACAATATGGAAGGTACTGTTAAAAAATCTCCTTCTCATAATGATTTTTCAATTTTATCTGATGAGAATATAGTTGATAAAGCTATGGAAATTGGGATTGATGTGTCTACTCTTTATTTGCAATCTATTCACATGCTTAGAGATTTAGATTCTGCTAGAAATAATTTAGATAGTTAAAAAGATAGAGTTTCTGCTGAGGCAGTTTGCAATTTGGAGAAACCTGTGGTTTCTTTTGGAGTGGAATTGAAATGTGTGAGTACTGATAAATCTCCGAATCATGATGAACATTTTGTTCCTGAGGGTGACAATGAGGAGTTCATTTCTGTTGTTTTAAAAAATAAAAAAGGAATGCTAGGAAAAAATTATCTAGTAATAAGAATAATATTGAGGTAGTGCCCCTTGGTGGAACAAGTTTCCTTGTTAGGGTCAGCACTAATCACCCTTGGAGTGATGTGGTGTCTAGGCCTAGGACTAAAAGCAAATCAAGCATATTATTATGATTGGTACTTTTCTGAATAGCAGGGGTGTGGGGAAGAAGGGTTTTGCTTTTGCTTTGAGAGATCTGATTAGAGATCATGATTTGGACTTTATTGGCTTACAATAAACCATGAGGAGGAAAATGGATAAATCTACCTGGAGAAAATTTGATTCTGATGGTTGTTTTACATGGCACTGGTACCCCTCTATGGGCAGGTCTAGGGGTTTGCTTTGTGTCATCAGGTCCTGTAGCTTTGATGTTATGTCAGCTAAGACTAATAGATTCTATGTTCATGCTAAAGTTCTGGATAAGAAGTTGAATAAGCATCTTGGGATGGCTGTTGTGTATGGGGAAGCACAGGATGAGTTTAAAGAAGCCTTCCTAGATGAGTTGGAGGCTGTTTGCTCAAGTTTATCTCTGCCAACTATTATTGGGGGGGATTTTACTATTCTTAGATTCCCTCATGAGACAAATAAGGCTGGTGGTGTCACAAGATTCTCACATAGGTTCAACTCTATCATTTTTTCCTCTGGGTTGAGAGAAGTGGACATGTCAGGAGGGCAGTACACTTGGTCCAATGGCCAGAATGATCCCACTCTGGAAAATCTTGATAGGGTTTTGATGACTATTGTCCGGGAGTCTAACTTTCCATTGACAATGGTTAAGAAGGTGCCTAGGTTTCTATCAGACAGTAATCCTTTTATTTTGGATACTGGTAAGCCCTTAGTGCAGAAGTTCAAGGAGTTTAGATTTGAAAAATCCTGGATCTGTCGTCCTGAGTTCCAGGACAGAGTTGTTGTTGCTTGGAATTCCTATGTGGATGCCTCAGATAGTGTTAGTATAATTCAGAAAAAAATTAAAAATGTGAAACAAAGTTTGAAAGGTTGGGTGCTAATGTGAGGGGAAATATCATTGCAAAAAAGAAGGAACTCATCTGTGAGCTGGATGTTCGGGAGATGCTGGAAGAAAGTTGCATGCTAACAGGAGAAAACTATGTTAGAAAAGGGGTGGTTCAAAAGGACTTTCTGGTTATACTAGAGGAGGAGGAAAAATACTGGTTTAGTAGATCTGATGAGAAATGGTTGTTCCAGGGAGATTCAAATACTGTTTATTTTCATATAATTGCTAATGGAAGGAAGAGAAATACCACAATGTACACCCTTAATTCCATGGGAGTTGAGGTTGCTGGTACTGAGGCACTCTTTGCCCATGCTACTAAGTATTATAAGATATTATTTGGTCATGGAGTAAAAAGTGAGATTGCAATGGATAGTAGTGTGTGGAGTGAGAATGATAAGCTATCAGCTGATGATGTTCTTGCTTTGGATTTGCCTTTTTCGGAGAAAGAGATAATGTATGCTTTAGATCTAATGGTATGTAACAAGGACCTAGGTCCTGATGGAATTCCTGTTGAATTCTATCAAGCCTCTTGGCCCTTGATTAAGAAGGAAATTTGTGACTTGTTCCATGATTGGTTGGAAGGAAACCTCCCCCTGTATAGGTTGAATTTTGGAATGATTGTGTTACTTCAAAAGACTCCTGATGCTGACACTATCCAAAAATACAGGCGTATTTGCTTTGTTGCAGGTGATCTACAAAATCCTCACAAAAGTAGTGACTTGTAGGTTGGAACCCTACATGCCAAAACTCATTTCCAAGTGTCAAAATGCTTTCATAAAAGGGAGAAACATTATGGATGGGGTGCTTTCATTACATGAAATTATTAATGAGGCTAGGAGGAAAAAACAACAAGGTGTAGTGTTGAAGTTGGATTTTGAGAAAGCTTATGATAAGGTGGATTGTGAGTTCCTTCTCAGGTGTGTTGCACAGAAAGGCTTCAGTCCGAGGTGGTGCAAAATTGTTAAGGATATTGTGGAAAATGGTACTCTTTGTGTCAAAATAAATAATGCCAGAGGAAAAGACTTTGCTAGTCACAGAGGGGTGAGACATGGGACCCTCTTTCTCCCTTACTTTTTAATTTGGCTGCTGAAAATCTTGCCAAAATGATACAAAAGGCACAAAGGGTTGGTATGAAGTTGGGACTCACACCTCATCTGTGTGAGTTTGGGGTGGCTATTTTACAACATGCTGATGACACCATTTTGCTCGTTCAAGATGCAATTGAACAGGTGACCCACCTTAAGATCATTTTATATATTTTTGAGGCCATGTATGGACTCAAGATTAATTTTGATAAGAGTGAAGTTATGATGGTTCTTAGGGATGATGACAAGAAAATGGAGTATGCTAATATGTTTGGGTGCCAACTTGGGGACTGGCCTATTAAATATTTGTGTGTGCCTGTGAGTAGTTCAAGATTGCATGTGTCTGATCTGGATGGAATTGCTGACAAATTAAAGAAAAAGTTGGATGGTCGAATTGGTAATAACTCCTCTATAGGTGGCAGGGTGACTTTGATTCATTCCTCCTTGAGTGGGAGTGCTATTTACCACATGTCTATGTATCTTCTCCCTCTGACAAACTTGGAGAAAATGACTAAGATAATCAGGAAGTTGTTTTGGTAGGGGACCGAGACAAAGAAAAAATACTTCATGGTTAGATGGCAGTTGATTTGTAGGCCAAGAAAAAAGGAGGACTGTGGATTAAAAACTTGAGGATTTAAAACATTTTTCTGTTGTGTAAATGCTGGTGGAGGCTGGAAAGTGAGGATGGTATCTGGTAAAATCTGGTCAGAAAAAAATACAAAATTACCAGTGGAATCCTGGCAATCAAAGCTAAACATGATGATTCCCCTGTGTGGAAAGATCTGTTGAAGGTTACGAAGTACTATCTGTTGGGAAGAAAAATGTGTGTGATTGGAGGAAATGATACAAGTTTCTGGTATGATGCCTGGCTAGGTGACAACCCTCTCTGTGTTGTCTTCCCCCAATTATTTGATATTTCCACTCATCAGGATAAGACTGTTCGAGAGCTGTGGGAGACTGGATTGGCCTTTTCTTTTAGAAGATGGCTCACCCCAGCTTTGCAGGTACAGGTGCAACCGTTGAGAAATGTGCTGGCTACTATGGCCCTGGAGGATGGGAGAGACATCCCCAAATGGAAGTATACTAGGAATGGGGTATTCTCTGTTAAGTCCCTTTATAACAAAATTTCATCTTGTGGACCTGAAAGATCCTTTAAGCACCTGTGGAAGGCAAAAATTCCTTTGAAAATCAAAATTTGGCTTTGGCTGATTTGGCATAATGCCATTGCTACTAAAGATAATATGCTTAGGAGAAAATGGGTTGGGAGCCCCCTTTGTAGGTTCTGCCCAGCAAATGAATCCATCTTGCATTAGTTCTTTTCTTACCCTACTGTTAGCTTTGTGTGGAGCTCTTTGTGTGTTGTTATGGGGGCTAATGCCAGACCTTCAGGGTTCACTCACTATTTTTGGTGGATAGCTAAATTTTTCCCCTCAAAATATTAACCTTCATATAGTGGGAATAGCTGCGTTGTGCTGGGCTGTTTGGAAACTTCGTAACAATGCCTGTTTCGAATGCAAGCTAATATCATCCCCCGTTGAGATGGTGTGTTATATGTGTGTTTTTTTGCGATGTTGGGCAAGATTGCAGTCTGAGCCGGACAGGAAGTTGATTCTAGAAGGAGCGGAGCAGAGCAGATACAAGAAGTGGCGATTAGGACTTATGAAGAAACCTCAAGGACCTCTAGCAGGACAAGCCTTGATCAAGAAAATGTGGATGCAGATGATGAAGTTTTAGTGTGAAGTTCCCTGGGCTTCGGGTGGTAGCTGAAAAAATTATGTTGAGTGTATTTTTCCTGGCACTTGTAAAAAGTGTGTTGTTTCCTGCTGAATTCCCCCGGGAGGGGTGTTGGTTTGTTCTCTCTAGCGACAGTGATGTACATCTAGTGGTTTGGGTTAAGTCTTGGTGGCCGGTCTAGCGCCTTTTAAACTCTGGGGTCTCGTTTTAGAACTTAGCTTTCAGTTCGTAGTGGGTCGTTCTATTACCGTTTGTTCCCGTTTACCTCTTTGGTTGTTTTTGTAAGAACCTTGTTCTGTTATCTCTCGGTAATGGAATCCGGCTCCTCTTGGGAGGCTTATGTAAAAAAAGGTGAAAGGCGTGGTCTAGTCGGGTCAAAGAACGGGGTCAGTGGTGTCATCCACACCCGCATTTGTGCTAACAGAAAAGACAGACATGAAATGCTATAGTTTTAGTCTATGCGTAACTAGGATGTATACATCTCCTTTTAAACTCGACCATCAAGTTGGTCAATAATAAATATCGGAACTGTGGCATATAAATTGTACCATTGTAAACTTTTTTGAATATGAATCCAATGCTATAATTTTAGTAGTAGATAACCGACCAATTTGATAATCAAAGTTCAACCTTGAATTACTTGTGCCTCATGTAAAAATGGACGGACAGGGTAAGATGGTTAGAAATAAACAAATCCCACAAATGAATAACATGAAGAAAATATTTGCAAGCCAAGTCATGACTTGTCATATAATGTGGCCACATGCCACCTACCCCACTATTTGAAGGACTTTGCCGCGTCTTACTATGCATGCATATTCACAATCCCTTTGCCGCCTTCTTCCATATTCACGTCTATTAACACTCTGGGCCTCCGCCTTGTTAGCGTGTTCTGGCGTCGATAAGTTTTGGCTTCTATCACCACCTCTCCACCTCGTTTTTTTATTCCACCTATACATGGTTTTCAAAATCATATCTTCCCGCCAGCATCTAGTCTTATTAACAATCTCGTTGCCCCTCGTTGTTGGATGTGTCTCCACCTACTGACCGTTTAATTACCACACTTAGCAAACTTGCGATTCTATCATGTGTGAATGGGTATTTTCCTCATGTGGGTGGTGAGGAGATGGATTTTTGAACCCTTTCAGGCAGCCCAAATAGGTGTGTAATTCCACTATCCATTAGGGTTATGACTCAGGTTCATTTTGTACTTTGCTTTAATAAGCACCATATGGGCATCATACCAAGTACTTAGCCCCGGTTCCCTCACAAAAGTTGGTGGCATTGCCTAAGTAATGGATGACCTCGAGATGCTAAAAACTCAAATTCACATCAGCACGGATTTGAGCATATTAAGGCCTATGAATATATGCAAGGAGGCCATGAGTTCCCATATCCATCTGTAGACAATCTAGACAAAATTCAGCCTTCATTGGAACCCCCAACTGGTATAGAAGTGGGCCCAAAGTACCCGGACACCTCGAAGCCCCTCCCAGTATTATCGGGGCGGATAACCTATGTATGGACATGTATAGACACGCTTCCAGACATGATTAGCTTTCATCCGCTTTCAGATGTTATAATATCTCTTCCCAACATAATAATTATTGAATCCAGGATATGATTAAGCTTTGTGATGCATGTGACTAAATCCAAAAAAATTTTGTGGGCATATAGTCTTTTTTCCACCTAACAATACAACTATATTTCATTGTTTATCAATACAAAACAAATAGCCTAGGGTAAAGGTTTCACATGCAACCGCCTACACATACTGAGGATTATAATATCAATAATGAACATTGGAAAATATTAAACATATAACTTGAATATATAGAAGTGGGTGGTGCAACCTAATAATAGTAGGACCATACTACTATGGTATTGTGGATCGAATTGCCTAACCTTGGAAATATTCCCTTCTAGGGATACCGATACGTTCACAATGTATCTGTAAGTTTTTATTATTCCATGCTTGTTCCTTATGATTGCTACATGTTTTATGTTTTAGGGTGTTTTTCTGGACTAACCTATTAACCCAATGCCTAGTACAACTTCCTATTTTATGGTGTCCTTTTTTTTTAGAAAAGTTGTGGAGGAAATATTCGCGAAAAGTCCATAAATTGCAAGGAGGCTAGTTTTTACCCGAGATGAAGGTGGAGCCCGAAAGGAAGAAGCATAGGAGGCCCCAAGCCACCAGGCGATGCCTAGGCATGGGTGGTCCCCTGCCGCGCTTCCCGGTCGCTTGGTGGCGGTGGACTCCCCCCCACCCCACGGCGCCGACTCTTCACCATATATTGACTTCTAGCCCAAAATACCCGGGACACGGGAAATTTTCCACGAAACTGGTATGGAAGCATTGTCACCTCGAAAGTCCAATCTATGCCTTCTGCAGTCCTGCCCTTCCGGAAGGGGGAATCGTTGTCGGAGACTTCTTCATCATCATGTATTGCTTTCGGTGATGCGTGAGTAGTTCACCTTTGACTACGGTTCCATAGCAGTAGCTACATGGTGATCTCGTATCCATGTGCTATCATGCCATGGTCTTGTGAGGTGCCTAACATGATAAAGATCGTTCTTATGTAATTTCTACGTGTTCTGTTTGCTAGGATCCGATGAATCATGATATTATGATCAGTGTGTTCATGTCTTTTATCTAAGCTTCACTTATATCTTGTTAGTGTTATAATGTGTTCTTACACACACTACGATGTGTATGGAAACTCTGGCCAAGATGGTGTATGCATCTCTAAGAGGGAGTTTTATGCTAGATGGTGGGTTGATGCCTCCTTGTTGCCTGCGTTCGAGTGATAGAAACATGCACTGGGAGGATGTGCTGTTGCCACTAAGGGGAAAACAACAGTGTTCTTATTTGCGTGATGATAATTATTGCTACATTATGTATTGATCTTAATTCAATTGTCTATTGCTTGCAACATAATATCAGATAAATTTGTTGGGTAACTTTCTTGAGGTGGACTATTAGATATAGATGCATGCTAGATAGCGGTATATATGCCTTGACGTAATGCCTACATGGTTAGAACATGTGAACTATATCTTATCATTATAGCATTGTTATGCACTCTTGATTTTTCAATTGCCTATCACTACTTTGTTTACCCCACATGTGTATTGTTTTATGGAGAGACACAGCTAGTGAAACTATTGCCCTTGATACATTCTTTTACATTGATTACAACCTCGTTTAGTTTCTTTTCATCATCACTATCCCGTTGTTCCGTTTTACTTTTTATCTCAAAACCCACAATATGTTTAATACTTTGGTTTACAGTAGGACAGTAAGCTTGACAACTTCCTGGAAGTTGAGAACAAGGGGAGTTTGTGTTTGTGTGCGGGTCCATACTTGTTGATGCGCTAGACAACAAGCAACTTGGTTGAAATACTTTAAAATCCTAATGGATTGAAAAACTTGGTTCCTTAACCGGGGAAACTATCGTGTTGCTTTATCATACCTTCCACTTGGGTTTTGACCAACTTCACTTGACACCATTAAGCAAGTTTCTGGCGTCGTTGCCGGGGATTTCAAGCTTTCAGCTAGGGGGTTACACACTTCCACTCTCTCTGTATTTTGCTGTGTTCTTGCTTAATTACTTTTTTTAGTCTTGTTTTCCTAGTTTGCCTTTTCTCTTTAACTAAAACACACACAAAATATTTATTTTTTATCCTTTAGACTTTTTTCCTCTTTTGTTAGTTTGCTTTTATCTTTGTTTTATTATTATGTCTAACTCTACTTCTTTTTTTATGTCAAATGAGTTCAAAGTCCTCACCATTAAACAAAGAAGTGGGGAAAGTTTGAAATATGCCCAGGAAAGAATTTATGTTGCACACAAAAAATACAACATGTGCTAGCTTTAAATATATTGCTTAGGTGCTTCTACCTTGGTCTTTTCGGTTGGTGTAAGGATGCTTTGAACTTGGTCGTAGGGGGAAACTTTTTAGAATTTAAATAACTAAAGCTATTAATGCTATAAATGGATTAGTCAGTTTCTTGATGGATGATAATGGGGTGAATGCTATAAGTGATAGACTTGACAAAATTGAGAATAAACTTGATGTTTTAAGCTTGAACGAAATAGAAAAAAAACTCTATAGGATGGCCAAGTTCTCACTGAATTAGATAATGGTTGGGAACCTTACATTCAAATTTTGATTGATAATCAAAGCTTTATTGCTTATTGTGACATTGGTTCCATGATATCTACTATTCCCAAAATGGTGTATGATTCTTTAAAATATGAAAACATGATTGATCATCCATTTTATCACCCACATGTTGAGGGTAGTATTTCTAAGATTATGGGTTAGGTTAAGAATGTCCAAATTTTATTCGTATAAAGTTGTTCATGTGGATTTGATGATTATGGAATAAGGAAATCAAGGAAATATAGTGCTTGGTAGATCTTTCTTAAAAACTGTGGGATGCATTATAAATGTTAGGTTTGGTTTCATAAGATTTTATGCTCCCATTAGGGGTAAGTTTGCCTTCCCCAAAAGATTCAAAGATGTTCTTATTGAAGAAAAATTATGATATTGACGATGGAGTTATTGATAAAACTTGATTCTTGCTTTATGCCTAGCTAAAAGGCGTTAAAGCAAATAGCTTATGGGAGGCAACCCATTTATCATTGTTTTCAGGTTTTGTTTTTTAATCTTTTTCTCTTTGTTGTTAATTCTGTCGCAACACCTTTGTGTCTTTTGGTATTTTTTGTGCCAATAATATTTGAAGGAAGGTGCGAAGTTTTGTTTACCTGCAAGAAAATAGATTCACAGTGTATCAGTGCGAAAATCATATCAATTTGAAAAATTATCTTATAGATTTGATTTTTCGAGGACAAGACTTATACTTTTATTTAAATTTCATTAGTTTTGAGTTTTCTAATTTGAGCCATGTAAGTGCCTCGAAAAAATTCATCTTTACACATAGTACTTGTTTGACAGATTTATGGCTTTATTTGCATTTGTCTCTTTACTCGTTTCTTTTGCGACTCTCTAGGGGTGGAGTGCTTCGAAAGAAGTTAGTAACAGTATGATGTTTAAATTGAGTGTTTGCAATGCAAAGTGGATTTTTTTATTGAGTACTGACCCCTCTAATGAAGATTATGAGATGTTCCGTGGGAAGGAAGTTTTTAAGTGACACGAGAGAGGATGGTAAGAGAAGATCAAGTAGAAACAGAAGCTCAATATTGTGAATTACGAATGGCACCCCAAGAAATATTCCAGAAGTATCAATCTTCAAAGCTTGGGATGCCCAAGGCATCCCCTTCTTCATCAACAAAATTATCACGTCATATCCATTAAAACAACTTATTTATTGTTTTTCGTATTATGGTTGTTCTTGGAGCGTCTCTTATGTTTTGCTTTCAGTTTTTTTTCTTGATGGTCACAAGCCTAGTTGGATTCTAGCATTCTTGTTGGGGAGAGAGACACGCTCCTCTATATAATAAGAATAATCTTGTGCTTGACTTATATTTTTGAGTATTTAGTTTTTGCTACTGCTGTTTTTAGCTCTTGATTTTCACTTTTATCTTGTTAAGAGCTATTAGTTTGGTATTCTAGAAAGTGTTTATAACTCTCTTATAGAGTTGTTTCAAATAATTTTATTTTTTTTGGTTGAAGAGAAAGTAAGTTTCATGCATGTGGTAGTGGTACAAAGAGAAGCTTGCTTAGATTCTGGTTTTGCTTTGACTTGTCATGTTAGATGGCTATTTTAATAATGCTTTCTTAGTATTTCTTGTTTTCATATGACTAGTCTCAAATAGCCGAGAGTGCATAATATGTTATTGAAATGTCAACATATGTTGTTTTGCTCATGATGCAATATGGTATTGTGGTATCCTCCTATGAAGAATTTATTTGGATTGACTTGACACATTTATACGTCCAAAACATATCTATAATTCTTTGATTGTTCCATGCTTGTTATGATTGCTACATGCATTTATGATGTTTTTACAATATTTTAGGGTGTTTTTATAGACTAACCTATTAACTCGGTGTCTAGAGCCAGTTCCAGTTTTCTGTTGTCTTTTTGTTTCAAAAAAGTTGTACAAGAAATATTCGCAAAAAGTCCTAAACATCCACGGAGGTGATTTTTTACCAGAAACGAAGACGGATTCCAAAGGAGAGCTATAGGGGTTCCCATAGCCACCATCTATGCCTAAGAGATGGGTGGGCCTAGGCCACGCCTCCCCATCGTCTGGTTGGGGTGGACCTGCCCGGCACCGCCTCTTCGCCTATAAATTGCCTTCTGCCAAAAACTCTAGGGGGCGGAGAGTCTTCCTCGAAATAAATAGAAAGGTATTTTCACCTTGAAATTCCAATCTAGATCTTGTCAAGTCCTGCTCCGGCAGACTGTCGGATGGGGGAATCATCACTAGAGGCTACTTCATCACCATGTTTGCCTCCCGGGTGATGCGTGAGTAGTTCCTCCATGGACTATGTGTCCATAGTAGTAGCTAGATGGTGATCTCTTCTCCTTGTGCTATCATGACACGATCTTGTGAGCTTCCTAACATGATCAAGATTGCTCTTATGTAATTTCTACACGTTGTGTTTGCTGGGATCCGATGAATCATGAAATTATGATCAATTTGTTCATGTCTATTATTTGCTTGTCACTAGTACGCGCTCAGGGTTGGTGGTGGCCCGTGGAATCGGCGCCCGGGCGGGTGGGTCTGCCGCCACGACTTGCTCCACCACCGTCTCCGCCGCCGCCTGCTGCGGCCTAGCTGCCACCGCCGGCTTCGCCCGTGTCGTCATCTTCGCTGTTGTGGCAGGCGACTCCTACTGCTGCTGTTGTACGGGGGTCTAGACGTCCATCTCAACAACTTTCACGGGGGCCCTCACCATGACCTTATTCATTTCCAACCACCGGTGCTTCTTAGCCACCGATGGGTCAACTTGCATCACCCCGACATCCGCTGCACAAGAGGTACAGCCGGGTCCTGCTCCGCCGCCTGTGCCCTCGACTTGAGTGTCCGCCCCAATGGGCGGAACTTCACTTTGTGGTAGTGGAAGAGGAGGCGACAGAGGGTCTCCATCCAGGGACAAGGGCTCCCTGCCAGAAAAGATTCGAGGGGAAAATAAGAAGAAGTTGAAGAAAACAAAAAGACCAAAGAATCCGGCAAGATAGAGGGAAAGAAAACTTACCCATCAACGATGGGTGGGAGGATAGGCATCCATCCCCGCTTCCGCTTGGCACCCGCTGTTGGTTACCCATATCGACAAATCCCCAGATGGCATGATGGGAGTTGTCGGGGGGTTACCCCCGAGTAGGGTAAAGGCAAGTGGTAAAAGCAAGGTCAGAAGAGAAGTTTGGTCGAGTAGCCGCCTACCCGGTACTCGCTACCCGGTCGACTGCTACTCGGTCTTACACAAAAGATGATCAGAAGGATGAATCAAGGAAGTTATGCTCCTTCGAATAGAAGAGCTGGTCCGAGTAGAAATGGCGGGAACCTACTCGGGCCAGAAGTCAAAGGAGCCGTTCTGACAACGGGTCCCGCGTATCCCGGGTCCGTACTTGGCACTGTTCACAACACTGTTCATCTGAGGACGGCGTGCCTGACAGCGACAGTGTGTCAGCAGGGCGTCGCAGGATAGGGGGGCCCTACTCTGTGTTTGGTGCAGTGATACCAGACTGATCACTTGGTTTTGCCCAACGACTTTCCGCATCAGGACAAGCTTAGAAGCCAAAGCTGTCAGCGGGAGTTCGGAAGAAGGACGGTGTGCACACAATGTCGACACTTGTTTGTATTTGGCTGTATCCGGCTGGGCACCGAGTATATAAGGTGCCCCGCCGCCTCCTGCGCGAGGGACGAGACTTGGGCTGGATCATACGTAGAGATTCTTGACCTAGTTCTACCCGGAGAGAGAAGAGTGGCTACTCGGTAGCAAGAACCATTGTACTGTGGCTACTCGGTGAGACACCAGAATACATAGAGAAAGGCAGGAGTAGGGGTTTTACCTCCTCACGAGGGCCCTGAACCTGGGTAGATTGTGTTGTTTGCAGTGCTAGTTTCATCCCTCACGCGTCTACTCGTCGCGTGATCCCTCCCCGAGCGCCTCCAGCGTCCTTCGTCCCCACATCTTTAGCCATCCTATGGCATCTGCCGTGACACCACCACGACAGTTGGCGCGCACCGTGGGGCAACCAGCGGCGCTGGCTGGAGTTTCCGTTCGGACGGGATCGATTTCTGCTACTGGAGAGCGCGTGGTTTGTGGCCTTGTCCACAGATTCGGCTCCTTCGACTTTGTCACCGACAACGCCGGCGATTTCGGCGGCAGAGCCATGCCGGAGGGCGGCATGGTGCTTTCTTTCGGCGCGCACCTTGTCTACGTCGCCACCGTCGTCGACCGCGAGTACCCCGAGCTGGTGCATGACGCGGAGGATCCGCCTGCCGTTATCGCCGCACGCGGGAGGCCGCTGGTCCGCTCCGCGGACGTCGCGGAGGTGATGGTAGCTGGCCTGACTGCAGACGCCGGGAAGGGCGCGGCTGCTAACGCTGCGGTCGTCGTCGAGGATCTCGCTGGCTCTAGTGCTGGCGGGAAGACGCACAAGCCTTACGAGAAGGAGTGCAACCTTCCGCTCTCCACTACTCCGACTATCCCTGCGTCTGCTGCGCGGACGGGTATGCCGCCTCCCACTGATCTCGAGCTCTTGACCATGAAGGAGCAGCTCGAGCGGCAGCGCCAGGAGTTGCTCGCTGAGCAGGCAGAGTTGGACAAGATCAGGCTAGAGCTTAGCTTAGATCAGCTTGAGTACAACAAGGCTCACGGTTTCACACCAGTAGTTAGGAGAGCTAGCAAAGTAGGTGCTACTCGTCGCAACCTAGGTACCGAGATGGCAACTGTGGTAGAAGCTCCCAGTCAGTCCGCCACCGCAAACACCTCCACTAGACCCAGATATAGCACCCCCGCCAAAACACTTAGGGCTGCTGAGGCCGTAGCTGCCGAGTTGCCGCGTCTAGCTGGCGACGCGCGCGTTAGGCAGCAGGAGAGGCTCAACGAGTTGGTGCTTGAGGCCGCTAGGCAGAACGAGGAGTTCCGGAAAGCCAACCCGGGTGCTGGAGCCTCGCAGGTGGTGCACTCGCACGCGGCTAGATCTAACGATCAGGCCTCATCTCCGCATCCCAGCCGCGAGAAGAGCCGTAGCGGGCGTTCTGGCAAGGACAGGCAAATGCAGGTGTACGACCCGGCTGTCGCCGCGAAACAGCTCGCTGTGCCGTGACAGTCCGGTCAGAAACACAACGCTGCAGGAGCAGGCTTTCAAGCCCATAAAGCTCAAAGCCAGGCCCGAGATGGAGAGCGCCCAGGTCCTTCTCAGCATCCCGTCGCTCAGCCTACTCGGCAGAGGTAGCAGCCGCGCGCAGCGGCGCCAGTCGCCAACCCGGTGGAGCAGCCTGCAGCTTTGCAGGTGGACAGATATGATGACGGCTACTCGGCCATGGAGATGGCCGGCTATGACATCCTGGATCGTGTTGGAGAGCGCGTGTTGGCGCCTAGAGATGCAAGGCACCAGCTGGACCGGATCAGCTTGTCGCCGCGGCTTGAGAACACGGGTCCTCCCGGCCCCGAGTGCTTTGGCCCGCGCATCATGAACGATCCGTCCGTGAAGAACTTCCAGCTCGCAAGGGGCACCAAGAGCTACAACGGAAGCACCAAGACGGAAGATTGGCTCAATGACTATGTCACCGCGGTCCACATCGCAGGCGGCAACAGGAGATGGGCAGTGCGGTACGTCCCGCAAATGCTAGAGGGTCCAGCTCGCACTTGGCTCAACAACTTGCCCAAGCACAGCATAAATTGCTGGCTGGACTTCTCGGATGCCTTCGTCAGCAACTTCACCAGCACCTACAAGAGGCCGAATAGGCCGCAGCAGTTGTCCTCTTGCAGGCAGCGAGAAGACGAGACGGACCGCGAGTACCTTACTCGGTGGAGCACATTGAGGAACACCTGTGAAGGTGTGAACGAGGCCCAAGCCATCACTTGGTTTGCGCAGGGTTGCAGACATGGCAGTATGCGGTGGCAAAGGTTGCAGAGGGAGATGCCAAACACTCTGGCGGAGACCATCAAGATTGCAGATCAGTACGCACTCGGTGATCCTACTCAGCCTCTGATGGATTCCTCTGAGCCGAGAAGAAACTTCAACAGCAACAAGCGCAACGAGTTCCGCAACAAGCGCAGGGGTGACCGAATAGATGTTCGGTACGACCCTGAGGAGGTGAACGCAGTGGCCGTTGGAGCTGGGGGTAGCCAAAGGCAGAAACCTGCTGGAGCCTACGGGCAGAACCAGAACCAGGGCCAAGGCAACAAGAAACCATTCCGTGCTCCTCAGTCGGGTAGCGGCAACTCGGAGCAGACTAGGAAGTTCGTCTTCGACGATATGAAGGATGGCCCGTGCAGTTTCCACACTCAGCATCCGTCAAGGCCAGCAAATCACACTACTCGGCAGTGCGAGTGGTGGGATCTGATCAAGAATGAAGGCCTGCCTCCTCCTCCTCCTCTGCCAGCTGCAAATGCCAATGTGCAGCCTGCTCGCGCACCCGCAGCTCGACCGCCAGTCTTCCCGAGAAGAGAAAATGTGAACCAAGTGGCTTTAGGAGCCAACCGTCACTTCAACAATGAGGGCTATCGCAACAACAATAACAACTACAACCGCAACAACAATAGAGGCAACAACAACTACCAGGGCAACAACAACAACAACGGCAACAATGAGGGCGGAGGCCGCAACCAGTACCAAGAGCACCATGAGAGCTACATGATCTTCACTTCCGAGCCTGTCGACAAGCAATCACAGCACAGGTGCGCTATGGAGGTCAATGCAGTGATTCCTGCTGTCCCTCACTACATGTATTGGTGTGACCAAGAGATCAGGTGGTCCCGAGTAGATCATCCCAAGGTGATGCCCAACCCGGGTAGCTACGCCTTGGTGTTGGATCCTACTTTCCTGGGTCCCGAGAAGAATGTGAGGTTCAGCAAGGTGCTAATCGACAACGGCAGCAGCATCAACATCGTGTACAAAGACACACTCGAGAAGCTTGGCCTGGCTGAGAACGTGCTGCTACCCAGCAAGACCACTTTCCATGGCATTGTGCCCGGGGTCTCTTGCAATCCGATTGGCCGAGTATGGATAGATGTGCTATTCGGCACCAGGGAGAACTGCCGCACAGAGAGCCTGCAGTTCGAGGTGGTTGATCATAAGAGCCCTTACCATGCTCTACTCGGCAGGCCTGCTCTGAGCAAGTTCATGGCTTCTACACACACTGCGTATCTGAAGATGAAGATCCCTGGTCCCAATGGTGTGATTACCATCGCTGGTGATTACAAGAAGTCCATGGAGTGTGCCTCTGTTGGTTCCCAGTTGGCGGAGTCAATGGTGATTGCTGCCGAGAAGAAGAAGATGTATGAGGTGGTGGCCATGGCGCAATCCGCGCAAGCTGGCGCACAGGGTGTGCTGAGTACCCAACACGGGACCGCGTTCCAGGCATCTCAAGAAACCAAGAAGGTTCAGGTCGACCCTGAGTTCCCCGACCGCGTAGCCATCATTGGTTCCGGGTTGGCGGAGAAATAGGAAAGCGAGCTCATCCACTTCCTCCGTGAGAATCGGGACGTGTTCGCCTGGTCCAATGAAGATTTGCCAGGAGTCCCGAGGGAGTTGGTTGAGCACTCATTACATGTGCGTCCTGACGCCAAGCCCGTGAAGCAGGCTATGCGCCGTTTCGGGGATGAGAGAAGGAAGGCCATTGGTGACCAGATCACCAAGTTGCTGATAAGCAATTTCATCATGGAGGTGCTGCACCCGGATTGGCTAGCCAACCCGGTCATGGTCAAAAAGAAGAAGGAGGATCCCAAGGCTGCTACTGCATGGCGCATGTGTGTCGACTACACCGACTTGAACAAGGCATGCCCCAAGGATCCCTTCCCGCTACCTCGCATCGATCAGGTGATCGATTCCACTGCTGGTTGTGAACTGATGTCTTTCATAGATGCCTACTCTGGTTTCCACCAGATAGCTCTCAATCCTGCTGATCAAATAAAGACTGCTTTCATTACCCCGTACGGGGCTTATTGCTATCGTGTCATGTGTTTCGGCTTGAGGAATGCGGGTGCAACCTATCAGAGATGCATGCAGAAATGCTTGCATGATCAGCTCGGCAAGAACGTGCAGGTGTACGTAGATGACATTGTCATCAAAACGAATAAAACACATACTCTGCTTGCCGACCTTGAGGAAACCTTTGCTAACCTACGCAAGTATAAAATGAAGCCGAATCCGAGTAAATGCACCTTTGGCGTCCCGGCTGGCAAGCTACTCGGCTTCCTGGTGTCTAGTCGGGGCATTGAAGCCAATCCCTCAAAGATAAAAGCTATTGAGAGCATGTCTTTGCCGAGATCCCTGAAAGACGTGCAGAAATTCACTGGTTGCTTGGCATCTCTGAGCCGTTTTCTGGGCCGAATGGGCGAGAAGGCCCTGCCCATCTGTACCAACTGATGAAGAAAAGTGACAAGTTTGTCTGGACTCCACAAGCGGATGTGGCCTTCAACGAGCTGAAGGCAATGCTGGCTAGCGCTCCCATCTTGGCTAGTCCGTTACCCAAGGAGCCGATGCTATTATACATTGCTGCCACTAACCGAGTAGTCAGTGTGGTGATTGTGGTAGAGCGAGAAGAAGAAGGCAAGAGTGTGCAGCGCCCAGTATACTATCTCAGTGAAGTGTTGTCTAGCTCCAAGCAAAACTACCCGCATTACCAGAAGATGACCTACGACGTGTACCTGGGCGCCAAGAAGCTAAAGCATTACTTCCAAGAGCATCCTATCACGGTTGTGAGCTCTGCTCCCATCTCGGATATCATGGGCAACAAGGAGGCGAGTGGCAGAGTAGCCAAGTGGGCGATTGAGCTGGCCGCGTACGCTCCCGCGTATGCGAGAAGAGAAGCCATCAAGTCTCAGATTCTGGCGGAGTTTCTGGTGGATTGGGCTGAGGTGCAGTACGAACCTCCGGCTCCAGTTTCCAATTACTGGAAGATGCACTTTGATGGCTCGAAGGTGAAGGAAGGCCTTGGTGCTGGCGTAGTGCTTACGTCACCCAAGCGAGATCAACTCAAGTATGTGCTGCAGATTCATTTCAAGGCGTCCAACAACGTAGCCGAGTACGAGGCAGTGGAGCACGGCTTGCGAGTAGCCAGGGAGGTTGGCGTACATCGCATTATATGCTATGGCGATTCAGATCTGGTGGTGCAGCAGATCTCTGGCACTTGGGATGCTCTAGATGCCAACATGGCATCATATCGCTTCCTGGTACAGTCTATGACTGGATTCTTCGAAGGCTGTGAGTTCCAGCACATTCACCGAGCAGAGAACGAAGCGACAGACGAGCTGTCCAAGTTGGGATCTTCTCAGCAATCCATCCCGGCAGGGGTTGCCTTGGAGCAACTGAGGAAGCCATCTATCAAGCCATCTCCCAACTCGGAATCCATATTCGTTCCTTCTCTGCCAAGTGAAGAATCCGTTCCAATGGAGATTGACTGGGAGAATGCAACAGAGAACCCGGGGACTGCCATTCCTTACTCGGGGACTGCCGCTCCTTACTCGGGGACTGCCGCTCCCTACTCGGGGACTGTCACTCCATACTCGGGGACTGCCACTCCATACTCGGGGACTGCTGTCCTTAACCCGGGGACTGTCTCATTCATTGAGGAGGTCCTTGCCAATCGTTCTGGGCTCCAGAGAAGTGCTCCCAACCCTAAAGAGCAGCCAGAGATGCCTGTCCCCATGGAAGTGGACGAACCAGTGTTTCCCACACGGGAGACACCGAGTTGGGCCATGCCCATATTATCCTTTCTAAGGGACGGTACTCTGCCAGAAGATGAGGTGACCGCAAGGCAGATTCAGAGAAGATCCAAGGGCTACATAATATTCAGAGATGTGCTGCACAAAAGAAGTGCCACCGGCGTGCTGCAACGTTGTGTGGACCCAGAGGAAGGAGGAGAAATTCTGTTGGAAATACACCAAGGAGAATGCGGGCACCACGCCTCTTCTCGGGCATTGGTCAAGAAAGCTTTTCGGCATGGCTTCTACTGGCTCACAGCTCTGCAGCAAGCTGAAGACATCGTGAGGAAGTGCAATGGCTGCCAGATGTTCGCGAGTAAGATTCACATGCCTGCTTCCGAGCTGAAGACAATTCCTATCACATGGCCGTTTGCCGTATGGTGCCTGGTTATGGTTGGCCCCTTCAAGCCGGCTAAAGGCAACATGACACACATCTTGGTCATGGTGGACAAGTTCACTAAGTGGATTGAAGTGAAGCCTATTCGGAAGTGCGATGGGGCTACAGCTGTGAAATTCTTGAAGGATGTGATCCTGAGATAGGCTACCCGCACAGCATCATCACGGATAACGGCACAAACTTTGCTGAGGGAGCAATGGTGCGGTTCTGCAGAGATAAGCACATCCGACTAGATGTCGCATCCGTTGCGCACCCCGCCTCCAATGGGCAGGTGGAAAGAGCAAACGGCATGGTGCTAGCAGGCATAAAGCCAAGGCTAATTGAGCCATTGATGAAAACACCTGGGTGTTGGCTAGACGAGTTGCCAGCGGTGTTGTGGAGTCTAAGGACTACCCCTAACCGGTCAACCGGCTATACGCCATTCTTCTTGGTATACGGGGCTGAGGCCGTGTTGCCAATAGACCTAGAGCATGACTCCCCTCGAGTAACCCTCTACACTGAGGTAGAGGCGAGAGAAGCTCGAGAAGACGACGTTGACCTACTCGAAGAACCAAGAGAGCTTACTCTGTCACGTTCGGCTATCTACCAGCAAAACCTGCGGCGCTATCATAGCCGAAAGGTGAACCCAAGGGTTTTCCGAGAAGGAGACATGGTTCTCAGGCTTGTGCAGCGCACAGCCGGGATGCACAAGTTATCTCCTCCATGGGAAGGGCCCTTCATTGTGAGCAAAGCGCTGCACAATGATGCCTATTATCTCGTGGACATGCGTCCATCACAGGCGAACAGGGCAGATAAAGCTGGAGAGGAATCCAAGCGCCCTTGGAATGTAGCTCTACTTCGTCGCTTTCATTCGTGAGCAAAAATGTGTATGTATCCCCTTTATCCGAGTTGAAATTCTACTCTGCAATCTGAAATTGAACTCGGGGACTGCCCTCGCCTAAGCTTGTTCTGTATGCTTCTACCCGGCTTTACTTTTGTCCACTCGGCTGCTCTACTTAAAATTTCACGAGTACATCTAGTACTGTGTTTAAACCTACATGCCAACTCTTCGACTCTGCTGCTGTCCGAAACCCGGCTTCATGGAAAGCAAGAGAACAAGCAAAAGGTCAATGAGCACAAGAAAAATTACTAAGGAAAGAAAAAGTGCAGGAACCGAGTAGGATGTTTTTTACTGTTGTTTCTTGTTAACTACTTCTCGGCTAAGTGGTGGGCTGGGTTATTATGAGTATTTCTAAGTGGCTAAGTATTTGCAACTCCAACTTTGAATTCTTGTGACTCGAATACCAAAAAAGCAACAAGTTGCGGGTAAGAGCTGGGATAAAAAGGAAGAGCGAATAAGAAATGCAACTCGGGGACTCACATGATAACACGACCCGGCATTTGAGTCAAAGTTGCTCAAATTGACTAAGTTAAATATCAAACATAAATAAAACTGAGTAGCAAACGACAAGGATAATTGTTTCGATACATCTGCACCCGGCATCCCGGGGATCTGATAAGTGTTTGAAGGATAAGATTGCAGGAGAAAGTCAGGTCGAGGTAGCAACGTTCTCGGTGTTGGCCTTGGCTGCTTCATCTTCAGTACTGGCCTTGGTAGCATCCACTTCCGAGCTGGCGACATCAGTCTTTGTGGCGTCTGCATCTGTCTCAGTGGCAGCCTGATCTGAAGTGGCTGTAGCCACCGAGATGGGCCCCGTCGCCGAGGTGGAGGCAGTCGCTTGGGCGCGGAGGCTAACTGTGTCGTCGAGGGAAGCTCCTGACGAGGTGCCGAACTCGAGCGCGGCGGTGTCGATCGACATCTTCTTGTTCTCGCCCTCCTCATCGCTACCCGCGACGAATGCGGCCTTCCCCTTCCCGGTATCGTCGGCGGGTCGGTCGAAGAAGCTCAAGTCCATCTCCTCCTCGTCCGTCTCTTCGTCTTCGCCCTCTTCCTCGCCCTCGTCCACCTCGGTGTCGGGCTCGGTGAGGCCGTCGATGAAGGTCGTGGTGTCCGCGTACTGGGCGACCTCGTGTGCGACGAGCTGGCGGATAGCCACGCAGTCGGAATCCGTCTCCCACTTGGAATCCTCGCGCATCTCGCGGACGACTTGCAAGTTGAGATTCTCGTACCAACTGGTGACGAACAGGAGCATCATGTCGGCGCCTGCCCGAGCTCCAGACGCCCGCCACTTCTTCAGCTCGGCCTTCACGCCGTTCAGCTTCAAGGCGAGTCCATGGATTGTTGTTGGCGCGGAATCCTGAGGCCAGAAGAGGTCGTGGAGCTTGAAGGCAATGCGCACCAGCTCGGTGCCCACACCTCCTAGACGTTGAAACTGACCTTGCATGACGAGGAGGCATTCTTCAATTTCTGCCTTGGTGTCCGTGGGCTCGCCCTTCTCGGCGCGAGCTGCTCGGGCCTTTGCCAAGGCAGGCTTGCACGAAGACTCAAGGCCGGGGAAAACTTCTGAAAGAGCTATTGAGAAGATCAGAGACGGAAGCAGAGTAGAAAATGAACCGAGTGACAAAGACGCAGAAAAGAGGGCACATACTGTTCAGATCGTAGAGTAGCCCCTGAAGCTTGTTCTTCCACAATTCCTCGTCGGCTAGGTGCCTTTCTTCGATCAAGCGGAGCCCGTCCAGCTGGGCGAAGAGGTTAGCATTGGTCTTCTTCAGCACCTCGCACTCCTGCTCAAGGGCTCTCTCCTTGGCCTTAGCCGCTGCTTCGTTTTTCTCCTTCTCGGCAACCAAACTTTTCTTCTCGGCTGCTAAGTTGAGGGCATCTTGGAGCGCAGTCTGCAGCTGGGTCTGGAGAGCTTCCATCTCGGTAGCATGTTCTTTCATAAGCTCGACAGCTTGGCTGGACAGTTGCTGCTGCACCTCAGCAGGCTTGAGACAGTCAAGATGCTCCTCGACGAACTTCTTATGATCTTCTGCGGAGAGCAAAGCATGGTTAGCAGAGTAGCGAAGAAAGAAACATAAAAACAAGCCGAGAAGACGGCACCATACCTTCCAGTCTCTTGATCGTGGCTTGGCCATTCTCAACAAAGGCATGGCAATTCGCGTGCTCGTCGGCTAGGGCCTTTAGCTTCCCTGCAGGGTAGAATTGGTTAGCGAAAAAAGCAAAAGCGGGCGTAAACACCAAACGCAAGAACCGCGTAGCTAGAAGCATACCTTCAACTTCAGAAAGTCTAAGGGTGTTGTTCATGACATCCTTCTCGGCTGCCTCGTCGGCTATGCGCTCCTTTTCTAGGGCGGCAATGCGCCTCCTAGTAATGCAATGGTTCCAGAGTAGCCGACGATACAGGCCAGTCCTCTTCAATAAGCTATTCTGAGAAGCAAAAGGAAAAAGAATCAGGCAAAGTGATAAAGATTCAACCCGAGAAGGCGGCAACTCGGTTGAGTATCCGCCTACTCGACCAGAATCTCGGGGACTGGGTGATGGGTAAGGAAAAGAAGAAGAGTAGAGGAAAAGGAAAAGGCAGCTCGGGAAGAATGAGTAAGACTTACTGCATAAGATTGCTCAAGGTCCTCTGCAGCCTTGTGATGGACGAACATCTTGGCGGCAAGCGTGCTGGTATTGGACGAGATGGTCATGGGTTTGTAACCCATGTCCGCCTTGTTCCAGTCGACGCGCATATGATCCAGGTCGCCCAACTCCACGTCGTCCCAATTCGGGTTGCCAAGGACCTTGCTGTCCCACTTGGCGTCGATAAATCCGACCAGATCAATCATTTGCTCAAGGCCCATGGACGTCACCGCCTTGTCCTGGACCTCGCGCGAAGAAATGGAGATGGACTTGTCCTGATTTTTGGCTGGGGGTCTGGAGTCCACTGCCGCGGCCTGCTTCCCCTTCCTGAGAGCAAGTCTCCTCTCCTCAGGGGTTAAGCCAACCTGGTACTGCTGGCTGACCTTCACCATGTAAGGTGGGAAGCTGGGCGGATCCGGGATGCGGGACGCTGCAGCAGCGTCAGTAGCCATGCCGGGCTCGCGGATAACCAGCTGACCAGACTTGGAGGTTGGTTTTGGCGGCGGCATCACGGCAGCATCTTGCGCGACACCACGTGCCGGGTTCCGACGAACAGCGCCCTCTGGCGGGCCAGATGGCTTCTCGGCAGCCCGCTTCTTGGAAGTCTCCTTCTTGGCGGCTATCTTCTCGGCGGCCTTCTCTTCTGCAGTTTCCTGAGTTATCTTCTTCGCAACCGGCTTGGCCAGAGGGCTGGCTGCAGCTTTAGTCTTCTGCACCAATGAAGAGCTTGGCGCGGTGGAGGAGGTACCCTGCTGAGTAGGCGGCGCCAAGGGCGCGCTACCCTGTGCGGCATCCGGCTGGGCGCTACCCTGTGCGATGTCTGGTTGCGCGTCGCTCAGAGGGTATTGCTCCGTCTCATTGACTACTTCAACCCGCTGCTCGACAGCGGGATCCTGCTGCGAGGCGTCTGGAACTTCTACCCGCGTCTGGGCCGCGGGGTCTTCTTGTTCAGCAGTCCCTGTTGCTGGCTGCTCTTGTTCTTCTTCCTGCCGCTCAAGGGCGGCGTCGTCGTGCATCTCGTGGTCTTGATCTTGGTTCTCCTCGGCTGTGTTGGCTGGAGGAGAAGGAGGCTTTTCGTGGCGAGCAGCATCCTGCGCATCCTGTTCTGTGCCGGACTGCTGCTCTTGCTCGACGTCATGGGCGTCGGTATCCTGGTACCGAGCCTCGTCGGAGTCTTCTCCTCGTGCAGGAGAGGACGCGCGCGCTCTGTCCTGCGCTGCGGGCTCGTTCTCATCGTCAAGGTCGATAAGATTATCGACGTCGATGGTCGTTTTCTTCTTAGTCTTGGTGGGCGCGAGAGCGGCGTCAGCGTCCAAGGGGGCTCTAAAGAAAGAAACATGTTCAGAAAAAAGAAAAGGGCAGAGGAAACCGAGAAGAGATAACAAAGTAAAAGAATTGGAAGTTTGCAGCAATAGAGGCGCATAACTGAGGAGAAAGTACTTACCCTTTACGGGTAGGGATCGCCCGTGCTCTTTTCGTCGCGATCTTCGTGGTCGTCTTCCCGACTGCAGTCTTCTTCTTCTTGGCGGGGGGCTCCTGAGCACCGCTACCCGTCCGTTTGCGGGTAAGAGGAGCAGCAACCGAGAGCGGATTGACGACAAGGGCTTCCTCGTCCTCGTCGTCGCCTTCCTCTTCAGCGTCAGCATCATCTGTGAAATTGGGAAAAAGAAAAAACAGCGCAGAAGTAGGAGGCAATTGGTTTGTACTACTTGCGACCAATCCGGATGAGCTCAGTCACCTTCGTCTTCGTCCTCTGTCCAATCACGGACAGACGCGTCTACGTGGTGCTTCTCCGTCTGGGCGTGAGGAAGGTTGAACTTGTCCGCGGTCTCGAAGGAGACCTCGTCGTCTTCTTCTCGGTCTTCCGACCAGTTGTCTTCGAAGCGTTCCTTGCTCTCAGCGAGCTGGCGAGCAAGGACCTGAAGAATAGAGAGACATCACGAGTTAGTCGAGTAGCATAAAGGCACCCTGCCCGACTAGGCGTGCAAACACAAAGCACACTAAGCCTAGGGAAACTTGCTAGGTGTCCTACTCGGCAAGGCGTGCAAACACCAAGCACATTAAGCCTAAGCAATTCTCCTAAGTGTCCTACTCGGCAAGGCGTGCAAACACCAAGCACATTAAGCCTAAGCAATTCTCCTAAGTGTGCTACCCGACAAGGCGTGAAAACACCAAGCACACTAAGCCTGAGCAGTTCCGTTAAGCGTCCTATTCGGTGCATAGAGAAAATGCTAGTCGCAGCAAGGAGAGAAGGCTATCTATTCGGATTGCTTATGCAAGAAGCAGAGTAAGAAGTACATACCCGTTCAATCGGCTTCGTGCGGCTGTATGGGATGAAGCCATATTGCCAATTGTCTCTGAGGCCGGTGGTCAGGATGGACCGCGCATTAGCGGCGACGTCCGCGTTGCTGAGCTCGAACGTGGTTGCCCGAGTACAATCGCGGGGGCCGCCCATGTAGCACATGGGGTGGGCGCGTTTCTGCAGCGGCAACACCCGCCTAGAGATCCAGCAGGCAACTGGATCGTCGCTCTTGAGCCCTTCTCCGATCAGATGGGCCAGGCGCTCCTCCATCTGCGTCAGGTTCATGTTGGCGGACGGCCTGGTCTTCCAGTTCTGTCCGGTAGGAGCTCGGTTGCTCCACGGGGGCAGATTGATTCTGTCCTCCACCTTGGCTCCCTTCTTGGCCGGGATGTTCTTCACGTATAGGAACGTCTTCTGCCACTTGCGGACAGAGTCCAGGCCCTTAATGCGAGGATGATTGGTCCCAGGGCGCTGCACCATCATGGCGCTGCCGGTCTCGGTTATCCGGCTACTGGTGTCCGCCCCGTCCTTCTTGCCTTTGCTCTGCTGGCGGAAGAAAAAGTACCTGGACCACGTCTCCGTCGTGGGGCGAACGCCGAGGAAGGCTTCGCACACCATAGCGTGGTAGGAGAGGAAGACGACAGCGTTGGGAGGAAGGTGATGCATCTGGAGGCCGTGGTGGTCGTGGAAGGAACGAAGAAAGCCTGATGCAGGAAGCCCAAATCCTCGCGCGAAGTGCGCGAGGAAGACGACATGCTCTCCCTCTTCTGGAGCCGGAACGAGCTCGCCGTCGGGCTGCCGGCAGCAAACACCGGGAGGAACCCTCCGGGTGTTCACGAGCCACTGGCAGTCTTCGGCGGTGACCTCGGAGCCGGCCCAGCCGGCGCGAGCGTTGTCGTCACGCGCCATGGCTATGAGGAAGAAATTGGGGGAAGAGATCGAGGTTTCGGTGGGTGGAGAAGCTCGCGGCGGCGCAGTGAGTTGCGCGGCGGCGGAGAGCTCTGCGGCGGCGGAGAAACGAGAAGGCAGAGGGGAAATTGTGAGCGGAAAAAGGAGAAGGAGTTACCGAGGGGGTATTTATACCGCTCCTCGAGTTACCGTTACGAGTTGAGGAAGTGGGATCAATCGTGGCAGTAATCGTGTGACGTGGGGTCTGTGGGCCGGTTAGAAACGCACACAGCGCAGAACACGCGCGTAACGGCCACATTAGATCCCACGACGAGATCGTGGGCGATTACTGCGCGTGACGGGACGTTACGAGCTGGTGGGCCCACCCCGTGAAAACTGGGCGCGTGGCCTGTCAGTTACCGGGCACCAAGGCGTCGCGGTCGTGGATGCATGACACGTGCCCAGTTGCGATGCGAAAAGCCGGATTGTGCTCTGCGCCGCAGAGATTCTGTTTGGGAAAATTCTCTAAGTCTTTCTACTTGGTTACAGAGAAGAGAAGTAGCTCTATTCGGAGGAGAAGAAACTCAAGGTATTTTCCAGAGTGCTAATCGGAGGTTTTACTCGGCATCTTGAAGTTCAAGGGCAATGTTGCCAAGATTGGGTTAAAGCTAGCAGGGCCCAGTGAACGAGTTCGCAGGACTCTACCAGTTTCGGGGACTGCTGTCGGGGGGTTGCCCCCGAGTAGGGTAAAGGCAAGTGGTAAAAACAAGGTCAGAAGAGAAGTTTGGTCGAGTAGCCGCCTACCCGGTACTCGCTACCCGGTCGACTGCTACTCGGTCTTACACAAAAGATGATTAGAAGGATGAATCAAGGAAGTTATGCTCCTTCGAATAGAAGAGCTGGTCTTAGTAGAAATGGCGGGAACCTACTCGGGCCAGAAGTCAAAGGAGCCGTTCTGACAACGGATCCCGCGTATCCCGGGTCCGTACTTGGCACTGTTTCACAGCACTGTTCATCTGAGGACGGCGTGCCTGACAGCGGCAGTGTGTCAGTAGGGCGTCGCAGGATAGGGGGGCCCTACTCTGTGTTTGGTGCAGTGATACCAGACTGATCACTTGGTTTTTCCCAACGACTTTCCGCATCAGGACAAGCTTAGAAGCCAAAGCTGTCAGCGGGAGCTCGGAAGAAGGACGGTGTGCACACAATGTCGACACTTGTTTGTATTTGGCTGTATCCGGCTGGGCACCGAGTATATAAGGTGCCCCGCTGCCTCCTGCGCGAGGGACGAGACTTGGGCTGGATCATACGTAGAGATTCTTGACCTAGTTCTACCCGGAGAGAGAAGAGTGGCTACTCGGTAGCAAGAACCATTGTACTGTGGCTACTCGGTGAGACACCAGAATACATAGAGAAAGGCAGGAGTAGGGGTTTTACCTCCTCACGAGGGCCCTGAACCTGGGTAGATTGTGTTGTTTGCAGTGCTAGTTTCATCCCTCACGCGTCTACTCGTCGCGTGATCCCTCCCCGAGCGCCTCCAGCGTCCTTCGTCCCCACATCTTTAGCCATCCTATGGCATCTGCCGTGACACCACCACGACAGGAGTTCAAGTTTAGGGACGAATAGGCACTGGCGGACTCGACAGTTAACAGGGGCACGATTTACCCAGGATCGGGGCCCTCGAGGAGGTAAAAAACTTACTCCCGCTTCTCTGGATTGTATTGATGTGAGATTACAATGGCGGGCGCTCTAGTCGAGAGATTGGATCTCGAGAGAGGCAGCACCTATGGCGGTGATAATGATCAGATACTTCTCCGGGTGGTTCTCCCAGCCTTTATATAGGAGGTTGGGTCTCGAATCCTTACCTGGATAGGTTTACAAGCCCTAACCCTAGTCGGTGGTTCTTCCAATCCTTGACCCGCAAGTCTTGCGGGTGGGCCACAGTTGGTCCTTCTGGAAGGTTAGGGTGGTTCCTTGCGCTGAGCCATTATGTTTAGCCTAGACCGGATAAGCTTGTTAAGGGGACACGGAAGGCATCCCCACGTCAGTAGCCCCGAATGTTTATTCGACTCTAAAGAGTCGGGTAAGCACTCAAATCTTGTTGGATTCTTGCGACTGAGCAGCCTAGACTTCATGAAGGATGTATTAATCATGTATGGACGCGACTCGAATATCGAGCTGATGAGTGTGTTATATAGTAGCTTGTTTGCAGAAGGATGTGGCTTAGTTGCTTGGTTCACTTGACGGATCGGGATCAATTCTCGGGAAAAATCAGTTCTGGCCTACACGGACTAGAGTCCCTCGGCTCGAATCCAGATAGGTGATCGTTGTGACTCGGGCCACGGAGGACTTATCGATTCGAATTTAACCTTTTAAAGGGGTACCTGGCGCGTCCGTCAGGATTTTTCATCATTCCGTTAGCACGGAAAACTGCCAGAGGATGCAGCACGAGTGCGATTCCGGGCCCAAAAGACGGATCCTTGTGTCTTACCTTCGCATCCGTAGAATGCGGCATCCAGGCGTGCCGTGACGGCCAAACGACCCGAGTTTTGAAAATGAAGCGCGATGTGTTTTATACATCGGAGTCGGGATTTTCGTTGGAGAGGATGTGCACTTGTGATTCTACTTGAATGGACTGTCGAGTCCCATTCCATCGACTTGCAAAGCGGCGAGTACCACTATTTTTGCAACATTCGAGCGAGGCGAGCTTTCCTTCTTCTGGACTTGTACGAAAGCAATTTTGTGTGCTGGAATTTTTGTGATGCATGACGCACCCGTCTGCTCCCGATGGGACGTGACGTAGTGGGCCGAGACGTGGTGGACCCACCACGCCAGCTTTTTGACCGGAAACCAGTCGTCGTGCGCCAGTTTTCCCGCCTAGAGCGCAATTGATCACGCGATATTAGCTTTAAAGATCGTGCAGGACAACCACCCCTCAGCGTTCCATCTTCACGTGGTGCGTGGTAGCCAGGATTGCCGCCACGTGTCCCTCTTCGGCAAAGATCAATGGCCCGAGATGTCCTGGCCATGGTATAAAATGGGGTCTATGGGGGAAGTTAATTTAACCCTTCGCCCTTCAACGTCTTCTTCCTCCAGCGCCCCTTTTCCACCTTCTGTCCCCTGCGAAAACGTCCATGGCCAGTGGCGGAAGGAGCAAGCGCGTTGCGCCAGCAGCATCGACCAAGAGCAGGGGCATCGCCTCGACGGCTTCCCAGAACAAGACCGACGAATGGCGCTCCTCGAATGTGACGAAGAAGAGCATCGTCCAGATGCATAGGGATGGATTGATCCCTCCTGAAGATATGAATCGCGTGCGCCAGCCCGGGAAGGAGGAAGATGCCCCGAGACCCCGAGTAAACGAGCGCGTTCCATTCTCGGAGCACTTCGCGCGAGGTCTATCTTTCCCCTTCACCCATTTCTTCACGGGCTGCTGTACATCTACATCATTCAGCTCCATGACCTCTCGTTGAACGCGGTGCAGCACATCTCGTGCTTCATTGTGCTGTGCGAGTGCTTCCTCGGTGACACGTCTCAAACGTATTCTTAATTTCTGATGTTCCATGTTGCTTTCATGTTGTTTCCCACATGTTTTCCTTACACTTTATGTCATTTTTATCGATTTCCCGGGACTAACCTATTAACAAGATGCCAAACGCCAGTTCCCTGTTTTCTGCTGTTTTTGATTCCATAAAAGTTCTAGAAATATTCTCGGAATTGGACCCCACGAATCCCGAAGTTCCTATTTCCCAGGAAGCTTCTAGAAGCCCCGAAGAGCCCCTTAGGGGGGCCATAGGGTGGCCAGACCATAGGGTGGCGCGGGTCCCCCTGGCCGCGCCACCTGGTGGTGTGGGCCCCCTGGCCACCCCCCGGCATCACCCTTTCGCCTATATATACTCCCCGATGCATAAACCCTAGAGAAATCGGCGAAATTCCACGAAACCTTGCGCAACCGCCGTCATCGTCAACCCAAGTTTCGGGGGACAGATCTCAGTTCTGGCACCCTGCCGGGACAGGGAAGTGCCCCCCGGAAGCCATCTCCATCGAATCCACCACCATCTCCATCGCCGTTGTTATCTCCTATGATGAGGAAGGAGTAGTTCTCCCCCAAGGATGAGGGCTCTACCAGTAGCTATGTGGTTCATCTCTCTCTCTCGCATGGTGAGATCTATATGTGATCGTGAGCTTTGTAATCTAGTTGAATAAGTAGGTGTTACTCTTCATCTTGTGCTACTCAAGTGTTTTATTAATATGAAATTTGGAGTCACCTTGTCCCGCGGTGTGAAGGTGACAGTGTGCACACCATGTGTGTCTCCTTATGAATTGTGGTGTTTGTCTAGTACCTTCTAGGGCGCTCATAGTGACAGCGTGGGGTTAACTAGACATGGGAATGCCTACTTTAAGGAATGCTTTTTGCAGCCCTACGCAATGATTAGTGTTCGTTATCCAACCGGAGAGGGTAAAGAGTAGCATAGTGAAGAGAAGATATTTAGTTATTCAACTATGTGATCATTGTTGAGAGTGTCCACTAGTGAAAGTAGGATCCTAGGCCTTGTTTCCAAGCATTGAAACACCGTTTTCCGCCTGTTCTGGTACATGTTTGCCTGCTGCCATATTTATTTTAGATTGCTATTATTACTTATAACCATCCATATTACTCGCATTTCACTATCTCTTCACCGAACGAGTGCACCTATATACCTGACAAGTATATTGGGTGTGTTGGGGACACAAGAGACTTCTTGTATCTTAATTGCAGGGTTGCTTGAGAGGGATATCTTTTACCTCTACCTCGCTGAGTTTGATAAACCTTGGGTGATCCACTTAAGGGAAACTTGCTGCTGTTCTACAAACCTCTGCACTTGGAGGCCCAACATTGTCTACAAGAATAGAAGCGTGCGTAGACATCAAGCTCTTTTCTGGCGCCGTTGCCGGGGAGGTAAGGTAAAAGGTTCTCGCATCCTCGGGTATGAGTGCTCGAAGTTATTTCCTTTAGATTCTGCAATTAAATCTTTTTTGTTTCTTGTTGTCACTAGTTAGGCTTAATGGAAAACAACAAAAATATGAGAGAGCTTTATAATATTTATCTTGAGTTTGAAGGGGAACGTAGCATAGAAAACAAAAATTTTCCTACACGCGATAAACCTGGATGGCCAAGATCTAATCTATGAGATGAAAGGCAACGGGGAGAAAGAGAGTCTTGAGATAACATACCCTCGAAGTCTCAAAGTGGTACGAGAAAAGATCTCGTGGTTGGCGTAGTCGTTCTCACGCCGATCCCGAGCGAGAAGAAGAGCACCGCAATCCAGCGGTGCCTCCGTAATCGGTCACACGTTCAGCTCGATGAAGACTTTCGTTCCCTCGTTCCAGCGGGTTGCGGAAGTAGAGGATCCCTCCAGAATTCCAGCAGCACGACGGCGTGGTGGTGGTGAAGAATCCCACGGTCAGGGCTTCGCCAAGCCGGAGACCATGGAATGGAGTAGCGGGTGGAAGGGAAAATGTGTGGGCAAGTGTGTGAAGAAGAGAGAGCCATCACCCTCCTTTTATAGGGGAGGGGGAGGCATCCCAAGGGAGGGGGGGTGCGGCCAGCCATGGGTGCCCCCACCCCTTCCTCTCTTCATGTGAGTGGAAGCTCCACTCAAACCCACTCAAAAATTCCTTAATTTCCCACTTGGAAAATACAAAGGTTTTTCTTTAATAAATAAATAAAACATTTTGATTTCTTTATTTATATTTGTTAATTCCATTAACAAACATTTGCATGCAGCACCTCGAACCATTTGTTAATTCTATTAACAACCGTTCGACGAAAAACCCCTTGAACTATTTCAATTTTCCCCGAAACAATTCCGGAGCTGCCCAAAATATTCTTCGGTATTCCGTATCCTCTCTAAACGCTTCATCGAACCTTAAGTGTGTCTCCCTACGGTTCGTGAATACTATAGACATGATCGAGACTCCTCTCCGATCAATAATCAATAGCGGGGTCTGGAAAACCGTGATGAATCCTATATATTCAACGATGACTCTCGTGATCGTGTGAACCTTTCAACGTCGTAACGATTTCCCTTTGTCTCGCGATATATTACTTGTCCGAGATCCGATCATCGGTATCCACTATACCTTGTTCGATCTCGTTATCCGACAAGTACTCTTTTCTCGTTCCCGTGATATAACATCCTTGTGATCATATCACTTGCTTGCAAGCGGTGTCGATGTGATATCACCGAGAGGGCCCTGAGTATATCTATCCGTCATATTGGATGGACAAATCCCATTCTTGATCCATGAGCTTCAACCAACACTTTCCGAATATCCAATGCCACCTTTATAGTCACCCTTTTACGGTGTGACGTTTGATGTCATCAAAGTATTCTTTCGGTATTAGTGATTAACATGATCTCATGGTCTAAGGAATAAGGTTACTTCGAATGTAAGATATAACAACAAAACTAAATGACTTGATCGTATTGTTATACTTAGTTAGGGTTTAAGTTCATCATGTCATTCTCCTAATGACATGACCCCGTTATTAACAACATCCAATGTTCATGATCAGGAAACCTTGATCATCTGTTTAATCAACGAGCTAGTTAAAAGAGAGGCTTCACTAGGAACGTCGGTTTGTTTATTAATCACACATGTATCAACGTTTCCGGTTAATACAATTCTAGCATGAGAAATAAACATTTATCATAAACAAGGAATAATATATAATAAACACTTTATTATTGCCTCTCAGGCATATTCCCTTCAGTCTCCCACTTGCACTAGGGGCAATAATCTATATTACATAGTGATGAATCTAACACCCATTGAGTTCTGGTGTTGATCATGTTTTGCCCTTGAGAGAGTTTTAGTCAACGGATCTGCCACATTCAGATCCGTATGTACTTTGCAAATCTTCACATCCCCATCTGCGACATGCTCACGGATGGAGTGAAAACGGCGCTTGATATGCTTGGAATTCTTGTGAGACCTTGGTTCCTTAGCATTGGCCATGGCACCATTGTTGTCACAATAGATATCCATTGGATCCAACGCACTCGGAACCACGCCTAGTTCGGATATGAACTCCTTCATCCAAACTGCTTCCTGTGTTGCCTCCGAGGCAGCAACATATTCCGCTTCTGTTGATGATCCCGCCACCACGGATTGCTTGGAACTCCTCCAGCTTACAGCTCCTCCATTCATAATAAATACGTAACCGGACTGAGACTTAGAGTCATCCGGATCAGTGTCGAAGCTAGCATCGACGTAACATCTTGCGACGAGCTCTTCTTCACCGCCATATACGAGAAACATATCCTTAGTTCTTCTCAAGTACTTTAGGATATTCTTGACCGCAGTCCAGTGTTCCAAACCTGGATTGGATTGGTACCTACTAGTCAAACTAATAGCATGTGCCACATCCGGTCTTGTACATAGCGTAGCATACATGATAGAACCTATGGCTGAAGCATAGGGAGTCTTATTCATCTTTTCTCTATCTTCTGATGTAGCTGGACATTGAGTCTTACTCAACGTCTTGCCTTGCAACATAGGTAGGAACCCTTTCCTACTATCTTCCATTTTGAACTTCTTCAAAATCTTGTCAAGGTATGTACTTTGCGAAAGTCCAATTAAGCGTCTTGATCTATCCCTGTAGATTTTGATGCCCAATATATAAGCTGCTTCACCGAGCTCTTTCATCGAAAAACTATTGTTCAAATAACCTTTTACGCTTTTTAAAAGTTCTATATCATTTCCAATCAACAATATGCCATCCACATATAGTACCAGAAATTCTATAGAGCTCCCACTCACTTTCTTGTAAATACAAGCTTCTCCGTATGTTTGGACAAATCCAAAACCTTTGATCACCTTATCAAAAACGGAGGTTCCAACTTCGGGATGCTTGCTTCAGTCCATAAATGGAACGTTGAAGCTTACACACCTTGTCAGCATCCTTAGGATCAACAAAACCTTTGGGTTGCATCATATACAACTCTTCCTCAATGTCACCATTAAGGAACGCCGTTTTGACATCCATCTGCCATATTTCATAATCGAAAAATGCAGCAACTGCTAACATAATCCTAACTGACTTAAGCATCGCTACTGGTGAGAAAGTCTCATCATAGTCAACTCCTTGAATTTGTCGAAAACCTTTTGCGACAAGTCGAGCTTTATAGACGGTCACATTACCATCAGCGTCGGTTTTCTTTTTAAAGATCCATTTGTTCTCAACGGCCTTGCGGTCATCGGGTAAATCCACCAAAGTCCAAACTTGGTTTTCGTACATGGATCCTATTTCGGATTTCATGGCTTCAAGCCATTTGTTGGAATCTGGGCTCATCATCGCTTCCTCATATGTCGCAGGGTCATCACCTCCATCTACCATGAAGTTTAATATGGGATCTCCGTACAGTTCAGGAGCTGTACGCTCCCTAGTTGACCTGCGAGGTGCGGTAGTTTCCTCTATTGGAGTTTCATGATCTTGATCATTATCTCTCTCTTCAACTGACGGGGTCGGCTCCGGAACAACTTCCGGCGCTGCGCTACTCGCCATTCCAAGAAGAGAAGGTTCAATAACCTCGTCGAGTTCTACCTTCCTACTATTCACACCCTTCGAGAGAAACTCCTTCTCCAAAAAGGATCCATTCTTGGCAACGAAAATCTTGCCTTCGGATCTGTGATAGAAGGTGTACCCTATTGTTTCTTTAGGGTATCCTATGAAGACGCATTTTTCCGCTTTGGGTTTGAGTTTATCAGGTTGAAGCTTCTTCACATAAACATCGCATCCCCAAACTTTTAGAAATGACAGCTTAGGTTTGTTTCCAAACCATAATTCATACGGTGTCGTTTCAACGGATTTAGATGGTGCCCTATTTAAAGTGAATGCAGCGGTCTCTAGTGCATAACCCCAAAACGATAGTGGCAAATCTGTAAGAGACATCATAGATCGAACCATATCTAATAAAGTACGATTACGACGTTCGGAAACACCATTACGCTGTGGTGTTCCGGCAGGTGTGAGTTGTGAAACTATTCCACATTGTTTCATATGCATGCCAAACTCGTAACTTAGATATTCACCTCCACGATCAGACCGTAGAAATTTAATCTTTCTGTTACGATGATTTTCAACTTCACACTGAAATTCTTTGAACTTTTCAAACGTTTCATATTTGTGTTTCATTAAGTAAATATACCCTTATCTACTCAAATCATCTGTGAAAGTGACAAAATAACGATATCCACCGCGCGCCGATACACTCATTGGTCCACATACATCAGAATGTATGATTTCCAACAAGTCTGTCGCCAGTTCCATAGATCCAGAAAACGGGGTTCTAGTCATCTTGCCCATAAGGCATGGTTCACATGTTTCAAATGATTCATAATCAAGTGATTCTAAGAGTCCATCAGAATGGAGCTTCTTCATGCGTTTAACACCAATATGAGCTAAGCGGCAATGCCACATATAAGTAGCAATATCATCATTTAACTTAATTCTTTTGGCATTCACATTATGAATATGTGTATCAACATTATCAAGATTCAAAAGAAATAAACCATCCTTCTCAGGTGCATGACCATAAAGATATTATTCATATAAATCGAACAACCATTGTTCTCGGATTTAAAGGAATAACCATCCCGCATTAAGCAAGATCCAGAAACGATATTCATGCTTAATGCGGGCACCAAATAACATTTATTGAGGTTTATAACTAATCCCGATGGTAGACGTAGAGGTAGCGTCCCGACGGCGATCACGTCAACTCTTGATCCATTGCCGACGCGCATCGTCACCTCATCCTTTGCTAGTGGTCGCTTATTCTGCAGCTCCTGTTTCGAGTTACATATGTGAGCAACCGAACCAGTATCAAATACCCAGGTGCTACTGCGAGTACTAGTAAGGTACACATCAATAACAAGTATATCATATATACCTTTGTTCACTTTGCCGACCTTCTTATCTGCCAGATACTTGGGGCAATTGCGCTTCCAGTGGCCATTACCCTTGCAATAGAAACACTCAGTCTCAGGCTTAGGGCCATGCCTGGTTTTCTTCTCAGCAGTAGCAACAGATTTGCCACCCTTCTTGAAGTTTACCCTTGTCTTGCCTTTCTTGAAACTAGTGGTCTTATTGATCATCAACACTTGATGTTCTTTCTTGATCTCCACTTCAGCAGTTTTAAGCATCGAGAGAAGCTCAGGAAGAGACTTCTTCGTGCTCTGCATATTATAGTTCATCACGAAGTTCTTGTAACTAGGTGGCAGAGATTGGAGAACACGATGTATCCCTAGCTCAATGGGAATCGATATTCCCAAGGCTATGAGCTTGTCAGCGGACGCAGACATTTTGAGTACGTGCTCACTAACGGAGCTGTTCTCTTCCATCATGCAACTAAAGAACTTTTCTGAAGCGTCATAACTCTCAACTGCGGCATGGGTATCGAAAATCATTTTCAATTCTCCCATTGTGGCATAAGCAGTGCTGTTCTCAAAACGTTTTCGCAGCTCTGGCTCTAATCCATAGAGGATGCCGCAGTGAACTATACTGTGGTCTTCTTGTTGAGTCAGATAAACATTTTTATCCTCATCAGAAGCATCATCAGCGGGCTGGTCACCTAGAGGTGCATCAAGCACATAGAGCTTCTTGCAAGCGGTGAGGAGAATCCTCAGGTTAAGTGCCCAGTTGGTAAAGTTGCTTCCATTGTTCGCTAATTTCTCTTTCTCCATGAACATATTGAAATTGAAGGTAGGTGGTGCCATGATCTACAACATATTTGCAAAGACTATTTAGACTATGTTTATGATAAATCAAGTTCAAGTTAATTCTAAAATTATCCCATGAACTCCCACTCAAAAACAACATCCCTCTTAGTTGTCTTTAGTGATTACACGAACCAAACTCACTACACCGAAACCGATCATCACGTGAGACGGTGCAGTTGCAAAGGCGAACATCAACATGTTCATCATATCATTCATATGACTCATGCTTTACCTTTCGGTTACGTGTTCCGAGGCCATGTCTGTACATGCTAGGCTCGCCAAGTAGAACCGTTGTATTGCATGTGTTTCAGGGCCATGTCTGTACATGCTAGGCTTGAAAACACCCGTTGTATGCGAACGTTGAGTCTATCACACCCGATCATCACGTGGTGTCTCGAAACGACGAACTTTCTTAATGGTGCATACTTAAGGAAGAACACATTATTATCTTGATATTAAGTGAGAGGGGTCATCTTATAATGCTACCGTCGCGATCTAAGCAAAATAAGATGCATAAAAGGATAAACATCACATGCATGGATAATGTGATATGATATGGTCCTTCTTGCACTTGATCTCCATCTTGTGCATCATGGTATGATCTCCATCATTCCACCAGCGTGGCACCAAGGTCCGTGGCACCTCCATCTTGATTGTCCATTACAACATATCACATGGATATGACATACAGCACGCATGCCATAAAATAAGACAACCATATGGCTCCAGCCGGTATGTCAATAATTTACAAAAGATATCATCTCATACATAACGTTTGTAACATTGACCATATCACATCACATGCCCTGCAAAAACAAGTTAGACGCCTCTAATTTATTTTTGCATGTTTTACGTGGCTTTGGGCTTACGAGGATAGAACCGTTCATACCTACGTACAAGAACCACAACGTTGATAAAACATATTTTTAACAACCCTTTGTAGATTAGATCTTAACTATAGTAGGAGAAACGGACACCCCCTTAGTCACATGTGAGAAAATTCTCGCGTACATAGTACACGTAAACTTAGTCCGGGGCAGCTTCATCCTACTATGCCACTAAGATCATAAAATACTCAAAGAGACAAAAACATGATCATCAACGCCCACATACTCCTATGTGTTCTACCCGTACAATTCATCTACGCATAGATCCGGCTCTGATACCACTGAAGGGGAACGTAGCATAGAAAAAAAACTCCTACACGCGATAAACCCGAATGGCCAAGATCTAATCTATGAGATGAAAGGCAACGGCGAGAAAGAGAGTCTTGAGATAACATACCCTCGAAGACTAAAAGTGGTACGAGAAAAGATCTCGTGGTTGGCGTAGTCGTTCTCACGCCGATCCTGGGCGAGAAGAAGAGCACCGCAATCCGGCGGTTCCTCCGCAATCGGTCACACGTTCAGCTCGATGAAGACTTCCGTTCCCTTGTTCCAGCGGGTTGCGGAAGTAGAGGATCCCTCCGGAATTCCAGCAGCACGACGGCGTGGTGGTGGTGAAGAATCCCACTGTCGTGGGATAATCACGGCAGACGTTACCGGGGGTAATTTATCTTGGGGCAATTCGACTCTGGTGTTTGGGAGAGGGTTTAGCTCAAGGGAAAACATGATGATATGCGATCTGGTAGCCGGCAATCAAGTCGCCGAGTCTCCGATCTAAATATATTAACTCAACTCTCGTGTTACACTGGATACTCGATACCTAGCGATGTTGCTCGAACTCTTGGATCTCCCTTGGTCTAACCCTAGGGGCCGGCTTATATAATATCCGGACTCCCTGGCCTACTCTCCAAGGCGCACCCTGAATCCTACCCGGACACTGCTTACAAACCCTAAACTTCCCTATCGGAACCCATAATCCGGGTTACGAGGCCTACGTTCCTGGGCCTTCTAGAAACTCCTTTATCTTAAGCCGGGTCTTGCGCAGCGTCCTTTGGGCCGAGTTACTCCTTGGCGTTGGCCTACCGGGTTATCATCCCTCCATCAGTAGTCCCCAGAATAGCTTGGGCTTCATGAGATCCTCCTTGAAGCGCACGCTATTCCCTGCAAAAATAAAAAACACACAAGTTCACAGAGGCCGGGTTAGATTGCTTTGATAAACAGCTAGGCCTAACTCCAGGGTGGCCATATAATAACCCGGCTTTCTCCAAGTCCAGTGTTTACTTTTCCGGGTCAACGCCCCTGATGCAAACGCCAAAGATCCGGCTTACTTTACTTGTTAATCGATCCAGGTATCGCGGAGAAGATTTGTTTCCTATCCATTCCGGATATCTTGTCCAGCACTTAAAGCATATCTCAGAAAATCCGGACGGGTATCCCTTATCCCGAAATTTCTGATTCCCGCCCGTTGGTCTAGGTTTACCCACCCGTACCTTATAAATAGGCATCTAGGGGATAACCTAACCCCAACGGTTCATTCCTCATTCTTCTTCCTCCGCGCCAGCGTCCTCTCTCACCCGTGCTCGCTCATCACCGCCACGGAGACCTCGAGCGCGCCACCGGAGCAGAGCCACCGCCGGCTGCGTTCATCCATCGATCGCCCCGCGCCGCCGCAAAGCTCCGCCGCCGCGCCTTGAACTTGCCCGCCGGGAATCGCGAGGGGGCATTCGGATTGCGCCATCTGCCGCCTTCGCGCCCTGCTCCATTCCACTCCGGTAATCCTCTTACTCCTCAATGCAATCTCGCAATTTCTTTGTTTTGACCTAGATTGGATCTAGGTCAACCGCGGGCATTTCTTGCTCCGTGCCGGATTAAGTCGCATAGATACTTGCTAGCTCATCCAGTTGCTTGAATGTTGGCTCCACTTCGTTCTCCTATTACTTGTAGTCACTAATTTCACCACGAATTCGAAAATGAAATTTTCAATCTAGGCTTGGTCCGCCCAAATCTTCCGCACCTGCCACCAATACTCGGAAAATCCACTTCTTCCGGTTCATTTACTTGCTCTAGATACATAAGTAGTCAATCTTTTTCCATGAATGTTTGCCAACACGTAAATATCCCGTATTTTCTGTACTGCCACTCGATACCCGGATAACCTGTAATTTTCGCTCCGTCCAATGATACCCGGATAATTCATAGTCCTCATGCCTCTTACTGATACTTTTTCGCGTTATGTTCGGATAACTCACGATTTCCGAATCTTATGTCTCATACCCCTTTGTCTTGTGTTCTGCAGTCTGAACCCATGGCTCCCAAGAAGCAAGGGAAACAGCCGGCTAAAACCCGGATGACCCAATCGATATCCGCCAACTGGGCGCGGTCTACAGTCACCAAGGCCAAGCTGGAGGAGCTGGCCGAGCTAGGGGTCCTCCCCCTCAGGGAGACATCCACTGGAGGGTGCCGGGTGATGAGACCCGGCCCACGCCTGCTGCCGACGAGGTAATCTGCTTTATCGAGCACGTGACCCGGGGGTTCCGCCCTCCGGGTCACCCCTTCTTTCGTGAAGTCTTGATCCATTACGGCCTCCGGGTGTTCGACATAAGGCCTAACTCTATGTTGAACATAACCCATTTTATCGTCCTTTCCGAGTCATATTTGTGCACTCCGCCAAATTTGGCTCTCTTCATTGAACTTTTCCAGTGCAAACCGTGCCGCGAAAGCGGTGACGGGGCACTTCTTGCTTGCGGCGGGGTTTCCATCCAGCGCCGTAAGAATTCCCCAATGCCGACTCTTAACCTGAATTCTCACGTTAAGCATTGGCAACTCTCCTTCTTCTACTGCCGAGACACCTCCCCACCCGGCGAAAGGAAACTGCCGGGTTACTCGGAGGGTCTCCTTGATATCTCCGAGTCTTTCAATGCCTTTGCCCCTGAGTCGGACAGGGAGGCCATCCAGCCTCTTTTAACCAAGATAGTCGTCCTCTCCGCCCAAGGTCTCCTTGGGCTCAACTTGGTCAAGACATGGGTGGACTTCCGGATCCAGCCCAACTCCATCCGCTCGAAACTGATGTGTGAATATTCGGGGCACGTCACAGACGCGCTCCGATATTCTTCTAAGAACTATCCGGCTGGCGATACCAATAAGACCATCAAGAGTTTCTTGACGGAGAAGTTGGAGGTGATCAAAAACATCGCCGGGTTAGCACCATTCACCCGGGATAACCCAGCTCCCGAGGTAAAATTCGATTCTCATACTTTTACCTTCATACTTTTCTCTCGATACAACTACCAATCCTTACCCTCGTGCCTTTATCTTAGGCTGATAACGTCTTTTGGAACATCGAAACGCCCCCTAACTCCGAAAGTCCAGAGGAGGAAGAGGACGTAGTTAACTCGGAGGAAGGTACATTCCGAGTCTCACTTAGGTTCTGCAAGCTCATTGCTGTTCATTCTCTGTTTTTCCGACAATATACCTTGATAACTTCCAGAGCCAGAGGAAAAGGACGAAGAAGAAGAAGAAGAACCGGAAGGCAGGGTGGAAACAGCAAGCGATGAAGATGAAGCTGAGCCAACAGTCAAGGTCGGAGCAAAGAGGAAACCCCGAGGGGTCATTTTTAAGGTGCCCTACCGCTCCCTTGCTTCTAAGCCATATTCCTTTGCTAACATGCGCGAGCTAAACCGAGAGTTGTCCAACCGGCCGTATTTGAAGGATCCACCCGTGACCAAGCGCAGACTGACTCGGAACTTTCCGGGTGAATCCGCACTTAACCCGGGAATTCCATCATCCCCTCCTCAACGCGCTGGTATTTTTCAATCCTTTCCCAAATATCGAAGTTTTTTCCTTTTCGAATCATCCTTTAATAGGGCAGTTCCATGCTTTATTCTCTTGATATTTATCAGCTTCGTCCGGGTCCAGCAATGCATTCCCCTCGGATTTCACGGTGAATCTCGGGTAAAGTTCTTCTCCTGATGTTCTATCGCTTTTCCATAATTTTCTCCAGTTACATGCTGATCGCTTACTTGCACTTGTCCACAGAGCCACGGTCACCATCAGTGACCAGGAAAATATGGAGACCGATGATTCGGGTAAGGAGAACCCGATTGACGATATGACGGCTGCAGCAGATGGCGAAGAACAACAAGTGCCACCAACAAACCTGGCTGATCAGGAAGCCGAGTACCCAATAGCCTCACATGCACGCGAGGAGGGAGAGGCCGCAGTCTTGGGCACGGGAGGAGGCATACCAAACTCCGATACCCGGACGACTCGGGTGCCTTCCCCTGCCAAGGAGAAAACTCCCACTCCGAGTTACCAAGACCCCGGGCCTCCCAATTTGGGCAACCACTCCTTCGACCAAATGATGAGCGCCCTCCTCGCCATGAAGGCCTCAGAGAGCAGTATGTTAGAACGTCTGGCCGTGGAGCATCAGGTACGTTAATTGATATCTCATAGCATCCATCTAGTCCCCAAGTTCCGAGTCTAACTTGTCGAAGTTACACTCGGTACTCCTTTCAATACTCGGCTGATTACGATATCCGACTAATGTTTAACTTTCCATTCCTTTAGGCGCAGGCATCTCGGTCTGAGGAGATTTTGTCCAAGACCAACCAACTCCTGGACACCGAGGTAAGGCTGAGAGAAGCACTTGAGGCGGAGGTGGCAGCCTTGAAAAAGGATGTCACGAAGTACAAGGAGAAATAGACCACTGCCCAAGCTGCGCTGAAGAAGCTATCAGCTCAAGTTGCCGACACTTATCGTGTCCTCGTTGGTGAGATTTTGTTACTTACTGGTTCGTGTCTTAGTTTTTTGTTTTCTTGATACCTGATACCCGGAACACTTTGATGTAACCTTTGATGTTTGTACTGCAGCTTCCAACCTTGCACCCTCAGAAGAAGATGATGTTCAAAAGGTAAAGAAATTGAAGAATGTCCTCCGGAGGTTCTGCGCCGGCACTAAATGGATCCTAGACGCCATTCAGTGGCCGACTGAACTCTATCCGGGTATGGAGACCCTAATCCATGCATGTTCTACTGTCCCTGCATGGATCGAGCTCTAGAAACGCTCGGCATGCCGGGTTGGGATGACCCGGGGACTTATGCTGGTGAAAGCTTATTTTCCCAAGCTTGAGCCGGCAACGGTGGTGGCCGGATTTCCAGAATTCAAGGCAGATGGCTCGAGATTTTCCCCTAAGGATTTCAAAGCCGTACAATCCGAGGTACGTCACTCGGCAACTGCTCTTGCCGACAGTATGGACTTGAGTAGGTTTATGTCTCCATACAACGCTGAGGACGAAGCTGTGAAGGAAGATACGCCCGTGCCATTCGACATTTTGGAAAAGTGGAATGCTGACTCGGCTAGGAAGAGGGAGGAAGCTGCAAAGAGGAAAGCCGACTTGGAATCAGAACCAACTTCCTCTACGCCGGCTGTCCGTCCGCCTGTTCGTCCTGATGTTGAGAATCCGAATGATGATGCTGCGAATGCTTTTAAGGAGCAAGCCTAGGACCAAGACCCGGAGGGCAAGGGCAAGGATGTGGACCCGACTCATGAGGCCGAGTAAATTATTACCTGATGCCATCCTAATACCTTGTTCGCTCGATGCCTTTGTAAAAACATATATTCTTTTGATAGTGCAGATGTGCACTTTTGATACTACCATCGCATCATGTAAATACATTACGAGACTTTAATAGCTTTCGTGGCCCTTCTGGCCTTTGGATGAATCCGATATCTATCTGCCTTTGAGTTTATTTATGCTTGATATTCCGACTTACTTTATGGTTCCTTTTGTGAGACTCGGTTTCCGGGTCTCGTGGGTTTTGACAGGTGAACTTTTCTCTAAGTCCCCAAGTCCCCAAGACTCGGATTTTGGGTTTTTGTGCTTAATAGCTAGATAACTTGCCTCTTTTTTCGAAATCCCCAGTCCCCAAGGCCCGAAATTCCGAGTCTAGGGATGTGAGGTCTTACAAAGAAAACAAGTTGTCTCTGCTAAGCCCAAAACCTAGAGACGTTTCACATAGGTTTTGAAGTTATGCTTAATAAACTTTGAGGTTCCGACTATTAACCTTGTACTCTGCATAACTTGTGGTTTAGATGACCCTTTTGGCTCTCTTGTACTGTAAGCCGGCTTTCGCGTGGATACCATGTTGTTACATCTGTACGAAAACAGGGTCAGGCAAGTCCCATTGGGCATCATGGCTGATTGTAATCGTAAGCGAGCAAATCATGCCACTTTAGTGCGAGTCACATCGAGCTTAAGTAAGAAAAGTCAAGAAATTTGGCTCCTTTGTCCAGTTATAAGATTGCAGCCGTACTCGTTTGCGAGTAATCGGCCCTTATAACTCATAGGCATCGTGGCCGGGTCTTTGAGTTTGTAACTGTGCTATTCAAGCAATCATCCCCCAAGACCTAAATACATGCAACATACTGAAGAAACTAATGCACTAAGAAAACAATAAATAATACTTACCTGGAAGAAAAGTAAAAAACATAACAGAAAAATAAAGCTTGATAAAACACGTGAAAAAGATATATTGCTTAACCATCTCTTTGTTGATATGAGAAAGTTAGGTCAGCAGGCCGCCTCATTAAAAACCCTCCAGTCCCCCTAGGTACCCTGGATAGGAAAAGAGTGCGTCTGAAACCTGCTGCCTGTTATATCGTGTAATTCCTCTTGTGAGTCTTATTCTATACTAGGTATAGTAGGGACGCAGCTGAGCTACGTTCCATGGTCTTTCTCTCTCTTGCATAGATGAAGTGGAATGGGCGGTGTCGTTAACCGTAGCCGACTCTTCTCTTGCATCTATCAAGTAATATGATCCATTGTGCAAATTCCGGCTTATGATAAACGGTCCTTCTCATGGCGGTGATAACTTGTGTTTTCCTTCCTTTGACTGTACCAGGCGCAGAACCAGGTCTCCTTCCTGGAAGACCCGGGTTTTCACGCGCCGGCTATGATATATGCGCAGATCCTGCTGATATATGGCTGATCTTTCCAGTGCTTGTTCCCTTTCTTCTTCTAGCATATCCACGGCATCCTGCCGGGTCTTCTCGTTCTCCACCTCGACGTAAGCCGACACTCGAGGCGAGTCATGGATGATATCACTCGGCAACACCGCCTCTGCACCATAAACCATGAAAAACGGTGTCATCTGAGTGGATCTGTTAGGTGTTATGTTTATACCCCAAACCACTGCAGGTAATTCTTCGACCCATGCGCCAGCAGCTCTGGTACACGGAACTCGCAATCGTGGCTTTAATCCATGAAGCAACTCTTGATTTGCCCTCTCCACTTGTCCATTAGCCTGTGGATGGGCCACTGATGCTATGTCAAGCCGGATTCCATTGTTACCACAAAATTTCTCCATCTCGCCAAGGGACATATTGGTTCCATTGTCGGTAATTATGCTATGGGGGTACCCGAACCGATAGATAATCCTTTTCAGGAACTTTACTGCTGTAATTGCTTCACAGTTGGTAACTGGCATAACCTCAACCCACTTGGTAAACTTATCAATGGCCACCAAGAGATGTGTCTTTTTGCAAGGTGACATGTGAAAGGGGCCAACCATGTCCATACCCCAAACAACGAACGGCCAGGTTAACGGGATAGTCCGTAATTCCATAGCCGGCACATGGGTTTGGCGAGCGTACCTTTGGCATCCGTCACACCTTGCCACCAATCGCTCCACGTCTGCTAGGGCCGTGAGCCAGAAAAAACCATGTCGATGAGCTTTGGCCACAAGGGATCTTGTGGATGCATGATGCCCACAATCACCTTCATGGATTTCCTTGAGGATCTGTCGGCCTTCTTCTGGTGCTACACAGCGCAAAAAGACTCCTGCTGCACTTCTCTTGTATAACTCTCCATTGATGATAGAATATCCTTTTGCTCGCCTCAGAATTTGTCTTGCTAATACTTCCTGCCAGGGTAACTCGCCCCGTGATAGGTAGGCCAGGAACGGCTCTGTCCACTCGGGAACATCACGTACTGTGGCCACGAGCTCCAAATCCGGGTCTTGATTTGCCGGTTCTTTCTCAGACTCGGTCTTAACTGATGGTCGCCATAGTTCATCCAGGAAAACATTAGGTAGAACCGGCTCTCTGCGCGAGCCGAGTCTGGCGAGTGCATCTGCTGCCTCGTTTTTTCTTCTGTCTATGTGCTCCACCTCATACCCGGAAAAACATTTGGCAACTCTATCAACCTCTCTGCGGTATGCTGCCATAGTTGCATCTTTTCTATCCCAAGTTCCTGAGACCTGCTGTACCACAAGGTCCGAATCTCCAAAGCATCGTATCCTCTTAATATTCATCTCCTTGGCTACCTTTAAGCCGTGCAATAAGGCCTCATACTCGGCCATGTTGTTGGAACAATCAAAGTGAATCTGCAGCACGTAGCTCAACTTGTCTCCTTTGGGTGATGTTAGCACCACTCCAGCTCCTGACCCCTCGTATTGCTTGGAGCCATCGAAATGCATGATCCAAGACTCGGAGTTTGGAGCCATGGTGGGCATGCCTGTGTGTGTCCAATCATTAATAAAATCGACTAGAGCTTGATATTTGATTGCTGACCTTGGCTCGTAATTGATATGATAATCCCCCATCTCGATCGCCCACTTGGCTATTCTACCTGTTGCATCCGAGTTTCTGATGATATCCGACATTGGTATAGAACTAACCACTGTTATGGGGTGCTCCTGAAAATATGGCTTCAATTTCCGGCTGGCCATGAAGACCCCGAAAACCAGCTTTTGCCAATGTGGATAGCGCTGTTTTGCCTCTGATAATACCTCACTGACGTAGTAAACCGGCCTCTGGACCGGGTATTCTTTTCCATCTTCTTTTTGCTCGACAACAACCACTGCGCTAACCGCCCGGGGCCATGCTGCAACGTATAGTAACATAGGCTCTTTAGGACCCGGAGCTGCTTGGACTGGTGCCTCAGATAGCTGCTTTTTTAGTGCCTCGAATGCCTCGTCCGCCTCTTGATCCCATACGAATTTATCAGATTTTTTCAAGAGCCGGTACAAGGGTATTGCCTTTTCTCCGAGTCTGGATATAAACCGGCTGAGCGCTGCTATGCACCCTGTGAGCTTCTGAACATGTTTCAAATTTTTCGGCTTTTTCAGACTCTGGATAGCTTTGATTTTGTCCGGGTTTGCTTCAATTCCTCTCTCAGAAACGATAAAGCCGAGTAACTTCCCGGCTGGAACTCCAAAAACACACTTTGTCGGGTTGAGTTTCATCTGATACCTTCTCAAGTTCTTGAACGTTTCCTTTAGATCATCGATAAATGTCTCCGCCTTTCTGGTCTTGATCACCACATCGTCTACATAAGCATGGACGTTGCGTCCAATTTGGTCCTCGAAGCACTTCTGAATACACCGTTGATAGGTTGCGCCAGCGTTCTTCAATCCGAATGTCATGGTTTTGTAACAAAAGGCCCCAAAAGGGGTTATGAATGATGTTCTCTCCCAATCCTCCTTCTTGAGCTCGATTTGATGATACCCGGAATATGCGTCCAGGAAACATAATAGGTCGCTTCCAGCTACTGCGTCTATGATCTGATCTATCCTTGGTAGAGCAAACGGATCCTTTGGGCAATGCTTGTTGAGACTCGTGTAATCAATGCGCATCCTCCACTCATTGGTCTTTTTCATCACGAGAACCGGATTTGCTAACCAGTCCGGGTGAAACACTTCCATGATAAAGCCGGCTGTCAGCAGCCGAGCGATTTCTTCTCCTATAGCTTTCCTTCTTTCCTCATTCATCTTTCTCATGCCCTGCTTCACATGTCTAGACTTGGGATCGACGTGCAAACTGTGCTCTGCCAACTCTGTGGGGATACCCGGCATATCGCTAGGCGTCCAGGCGAACACATCCTGATTTGAACGAATGAACTCCACAAGTGCTTTCTCCTGCTCGCTGTCCAAGTTAGATCCTATAGCAAATTGCTTAGAGGGATCACCCTCGACAAAAGCTACCATCTTGGTGTCCTGTGCTGCCTTGAATTTTGCTCTCTCATCTTCAGTATTCGGTCTTTTTAACGTTGTTCTGTCATCCGGGTCTACTTGAGACCGGTAATACTTGAGTTCCTCTTTTCTGCAAGCTTGCTCCGCCATGGCTGCATCTCCTTCGTCGCACTCAGCTGATATATCCCGGCTCCCATGTATGGTGATGGTCTGCTTGGGCCCCGGGATTTTTAGTTGTAGATACACATAACACGGCCTGGCCATGAACTTAGCATAAGCCGGCCTTCCGAATAGCGCGTGATAAGGACCGCGCAACTTAACCCCGCGCAACTTAACCACCTCGAAAGTAAGCCACTCGACTTGGTAATTATCCTTCGATTCTCCAAAAGCTACCTCCAACATGATATTTCCCTCGGGGCACGCTGAGTGACCCGGCACAATCCCATGAAAAACTGTTGAACTCTTCTGTAGCTGAGACTCCTTGAGGCCCATGCGTAGAAAGGTTTCCCAATACAAGATATTGATGCTACTTCCACCGTCCATTAGGACCTTTTTCAGCTCATAACCATTAACTTGTGGTGCCACCACCAATGCTAAGACTCCCGGGTGTTCTATCCTTTCCGGGTGATCTCTTCTGCTCCATGTTACGTCCTGCTCTAACCATCTCAGGTATCTCTGAACAACCGAAGAAACCGAGTTCACCGCTTGTTTCAGTATCTTTTTATCCTTGTTAGAAATTCCTGTGGTATGCACGTGATATTGTCCCAATTGCTTGGGGTTAGCTTGGAAACCTCCAGCTCCCCCTTGGTTGTTACCCGGATTTCCGCCTGCCGGGTTACCGGCTGGGGGTGGGCCGTTGCCCGGGTTTCCACCCGGACCCGGTCCTCTTCCCCGACCTGCACCTCGCATAGCCTTGTTTATCTCCTCATTCTTCCATCTCTGTAGGTCTGCGCACTGCTCCAATGAATGGTTAGCCGGCCTACCGTTCCTGCTGTGCTTTGGGCACGTCATTCTGAAGATATCCCAATTGTTACCCGGCCTTGGTGGCCCTTGATAATTTCCTCCATTGTGGTTTCCGGCATTGAAATTTCCTTCTGCCCTAGGTCTCGAAGACCCGGCTTCTGTGCTAGCGACAAACTCGGAGCCTCCCTCAAACGGGCGCTTGTTCTGGTTGTTCCCATTGTTACCTCCATTGTTACCCGGCTTTGATCCATTGCCGGTTCTTCCGCTATTATTTGTATTTGCTTTTGCTTTCTTGTCATCGACATCCTCTTCTGTAGTATCCGTTGCAGCGTGTTTGTTGCATGCATCCATTAGCTCTCCCATCGTAACCTCTGAAGCATTTCGACTAGATTTCATGCGAGTTAACTTTTGCACTAAAGGTATGTACTTGCACGTCTTTGCCATAGCTTGTAGCGCATCTTTGGGCTGAATATCCGTAGATGAGTGAAGTATCTCCATAACCCGGCGCACCCAGCTACGCGCCGATTCTCCCTTCTTTTGGACACATCGCTCTAGGTCATCAATAGTAAATAGCTTTCTGCACGTCCCATGAAGGACCCACCCCTGGCGTCCGATTTGCCAGATATCCAAACGTGTTTGCCTGCAATTCACTATCCGCCGCGTGACTGGTAACTGATGCCGATTCTCCGTCAACCCGGGTGAGAACCGGATTTCCGTCAACCGGACCTTGCTGCTGGGCCAATGCTTGTGCTGCTCCGACTGTGGCCGCAGTCACGTTCCCCAGATTGAGATTGATCGCCGGGGCCGTGTAAACCGCGACCTGGCGCGCAATGCTTGGCGCAGATTCGTACTCTTCCTCTTCGCTGCTATTTTCCTCGTACCGGTCCTCCAGCAAATGCAAGATGGACTCGGTATCATCTTCTCTCATGACCCAGCCACGCGGGGTCCATGCCGGCTCCTCCGGCTGTTCCCTCTTCGTGGGGGGCTCTTTTGTCGGATCTACCGTCCCGACCGATTCTTCCCCATCTGATTGAACGTAGGTGGCTTCCCCTGACACAGAATCAAATCCGAAATCGTCAGGGATTGAACCGGACGTACGTACCATGCCGATGAAGACGTTGATCTGGCCGATTGTCACGACAGATCCGGATTCAAGCAGATCCGACTCTGCCCCCCAGCCGGAATCGTCCACCATCTTCTCTCCTTCGGGGTTGGTGTAGATCTCGCCGATGACAAGGTTCTCCATGTTCTTCCGAGCTTCTCCCGTGATGTAAACACCCTTGGACGTAGGCCCCATGGTGGGCGCCAACTGTCGTGGGATAATCACGGCAGACGTTACCGGGGGTAACTTATCTTGGGGCAATTCGACTCTGGTGTTTGGGAGAGGGTTTAGCTCAAGGGAAAACATGATGATATGCGATCTGGTAGACGGCAACCAAGTCGCCGAGTCTCCGATCTAAATATATTAACTCAACTCTCGTGTTACACTGGATACTCGATACCTAGCGATGTTGCTCAAACTCTTGGATCTCCCTTGGTCTAACCCTAGGGGCCGGCTTATATAATATCCGGACCCCCTGGCCTACTCTCCAAGGCGCTGTCGCACCCAGACTTCTAGGGGATACTCACAGTCCGCTGAATAGTAGAACAAATGGCTTACGGGGCATACCGGCACCCGCATCTCAATATGAGCAGGCCAACACGTAAACGTGTGACAACCATTCTCTACTATCCATCGTCTGCGCAAACCATCCCATAGAAATCAGGACACTTCCATTGACGTACTTCAAAACATACACACATGGTACGTCAACGGCATTGGAACAAGTGATATCACAACAGATCTCTACGACACAAAAGATTGAAATAAGTTGCAAATAGCTCTCATTAGAGCAGAGATAGCAAATACAATCATTCAGAGGACACATGTCCCAACAATTCATCATTACATCACAGCGGAAGCATTCAACATGTCTGAGTACAGACAAGATCCAAATAGGCCTAAGAGGCCGGAAACAAAAAGACGGAGCCCATCCACGAAGTCTCGGATCCTGCCCGGGTCCGCTATCTACTCGTCAGCAGTCTCGTCATACTCCACGTAGTAGCCACCATGGGGATCCTCGGAAACGTAGTCTGCGGAAACCACAGCCCCAAAGGGGTCAGTACATAAACGTAATGGCAAGCAAGACTCACAGTTCACCAAAGTGTAACCCGTCAACACCAAGCACAGATGCTTTGGGTTCAACGGAAGAAAGGGGATATGAAAGATGCTGCAACTGGCTGCTCTAACCAACTACAGAACATACTACAACTTCCGGCTAACAGAAAGGAGATAAGATCGCGTATCGTAACCAACCTATCAACTAATTCCAAACAAACCCATCCTGGATCTCGCCCCTTATCCAAAGAAGCAATCCGAGGATAACTCACACTGCAGGGGTGCACCAATTTGGCCGTACACGTAAGAATATCCCGCCAGACGGGAATCAAACCCACCAAGCGAGGTACTCAACACAACCCATCTCTTCTTCGCATCAAGCCCAAAGCACCTTGGGCGCACGGCTTATCGAGCCCCGAAGAGAAGGGACCCTCATAGCACTCTAAGAACGTGTCCCCCTATATGCCGACTACAAAAGTTCCACCCTGGCCTGGGCTCGCAAAAACATGCATGCGGCAAATGGAAAACACGAACTAAATGAGGCGATTTGGACGAGATGCGAATCGAATCAAATTGAGGGGGGCGCCCATACTCGCTTCCCACATGCGGTTAGTGCGCTCATCATGGATCAGTAGACAAGACCCTTTTCCTATTAGGGTCGACACTAGCAGGCCTCAAAACTACACAGGGCCTCCTGCCGGTGCCTTATCATCAAATTATTATTTAATAATAACATTAGCATGATTGATTGATTAAACATCGAGCCCCCAGAACATAATAGAAATAGTAACAGAAAATAACGGGTAACAGACTCGAGCAAAACAACCCTAAGCATGCTACTAAGATACGGGCAACAAGCAATGGTTATAGGTATGGAGGTGAGGCAATATCAGGGTTCAGGATATCATGTGATAGGATCGAACAGAAACAACTATTCATAGGGCTAGCAGAGTAGACAACGGAAAAGTATCGGTATCCAATGTTGAAAGGAACACAATGGTTCATGTGAGTGAATACTTGCCTGCAAACCCAGTAGCCTGGTACTGAGCTAACTCCTTAGAAGGGGTGTCGTAAGTATCGTCGGTCTCAACGTCGTCGTTTATCCGAGAAGAAGCAAACAAACAATGCAGAAAGATAAACAATCAATAACATGGCATAGTGCACAAACATGGGATGATGCATGACCATTTAATTGATGCAACAAAATAAACTAGTTGACAAGATAACAACATGATTAAATGGACCCACATGCAATTTGGATTGCATATGGAAAGCCCATGAATTATGGTTGAATTAGTTGTTTTACAACTAAGCAACATGTGAAAGTGGATTAGCATGATGCATGGATGAGGAAAACAGCAAAATAACAACAATAGAACCAATTGGAAATAAGGTTTACCAAGTTTGAAAATTTGGTTATTAAGTTATGGAATTTGGTTTCTTAAAGGTGTCACACAAGCATTTGTTGTTTTCATCAAGGTAAATTGTTCAAAACAGATAACAAAGTTCATATTTGAAAAGAACACAAGATTTTAGTTGGAATACACGTTTCACTTGTTGAAAAAGGATTTCAAATAAATTATTTATGAATTAAACAAGTTTAAGCAAGAATTAAATGAATTTAATTCAAACATGAACTTATTTGAATTGTCATTTGTTCAAAGCATTAAGTGAGATTCATATTTGAAAAGCTTATACTTTTGTGGTTTGAAAACATATTTTATATGTCCCAAAAGAATTTAATTTGATCAAGTTATGAATTTAACAATATTAAATGATTTAAACAAGGTTTAAATCATTTAACCAATTTTAATTATTCAAAACATGAAACAAATTCTATATTTGGAAAGAGGGTTTAATTTTGCATGGAAAACATATTTCATTTGTTGAAATTGGATTTAAAATGAGCAAGTTATTATTTTGGCAATTTTAAATGCAATAAATAAGAAACAGTTTTTTTCAGCAATTTAAGTTATTCAAAACAGCAAACAAAATTTATATTTGGAAAGTACATGAAAAGTTGATTGGAAAACATATTTAGTTTGTTGAATTTGGAATTTTTATGCCCAAGTTATGATTTTTGCAAGTTTAAGTGAATTTAACAAGTTTTCAACTATTGCACCAATTTAAAATATTCAAAACAGTAAACAAATTTTATATTTGGATAGAGAATTTAATTTGGTACAGAAAACATATAAAAAATGTTGAATTTGGAGTTGGGATGAATTACTTATGCATTTTACAAGATTTGGTGCAAATCTACCATTTTTTAGCTGCTAGGGACTTGGAAAATATTTTACAGGGGTCTAGATTTAATTACCAGGGGCATGGATGTGATTTATGGTAAAGTTCTGTACCAAAACAAAGGAAATAAAAAGTTTTGGTTTAATTCGTGGGAGGGGGAATCGAACCCCCCACCTCCTGCTGCGCGCGCTGGGGACAGAACCAGTGGGATGTGCTGTTTGTTGTGGCTAGGAAGGGGGGCGAGGGGGTATGAGGTGTGGCTCGGGCTGTTTCTGAATCTGTAACTGAAACTGAAATGTTAACTGAACCCACGAGCGGGCAGATCGACAAGGAAGGTCGCCGGCGATCGCTGCTCGCGGTGGCGCTGGGGTGGCCGTGCGGTGGGGTGCCGTGGTTGCTGTGGGTGTACGGAGGGGAGTAGGGGAGAGACGAGAGGGAGGGAGGCTCACCCGAGGGCTCGAAGGGGAGGAGGTCGGGGCGGAATAGGGGCAGCAGCAGGGCGCGGCCGGCGGCGAGTCCTGCACGGCGGCGGCGCTCCGGTGCCCCTCGGGGGCAACCGAGGGCACGGCGAGGGAGAGGGAACCCCCAGGGTTCCATTCCCACGCCCAAAACGGCCGGAGGGCGACCACAACTCCGATGATCGCCGGAGGGAGAGGGCTCGGTGGAGTGGTACAGGTTCAGGTGGTTCAGAGAGTAGCAGAGCAGAGGAGGAAGAGGAAGAAGGTGGCGGGGGAGAGGAAAGAGAGGGAGAAGGAAGGAGTGCGGCTAGGGTTGGCAGGAGCCCTAGGGCTAGATATAGGAGTAGGGGGAGGAGCATCGGCCGTTGCTGCATCTCTGTGCATACGTGGGGGTGCTGGATGGTGATCGTACAGGGAAGAAGACGACAGGGGGAAGGGTGTATGGGCCAAGGGAGGTAAGTTGGGCTGAGGGGAGAGTTGGGCCTGCTGCCTCTCTCCCTGTTAGATGTTTTTATTTATCTTTTTTTTTTCTTTGCTCTCTTTTTTTGCTGATTTGGAATAGGAAGAGAAGGATGGTTTTGGGAGTTAGGAAAATTTTATAAAAATTTGGGTGTGTTAGTTAGGTCAACCACAACCAATGGTTAACTTTGGTTTTGCAAAAGTTTCAAATTTTAAATGCTGTTTGTGATTTAATTCAAATTGGATGGAGTCTATCATTAAGTGAATTATTTGAAACAAAATTTAAATTGGGTTGAACTTGTAGTTTAAAATGAAAACAGAGGATTAGCATTGTTTTGTTAATTTGCATAGATTCAAATTGGGTGATGTTTGGGATTGGATTTGGAATTTTTGAATGCAAATTGGAATTAATTGATCTATTAGAAGCCACCATTTTAATAGTTGAACATTATGGAAATAATTGGAAACAAATGGAGTTTTGAGTTGGACTTTTTATTTGAAAAAGATTGTAACATGACAAGTATGAAACAAGGGTTGAATATTGTTTCATTTTCCATTGTGAAAACAAATAAAAACAGAGGCAAACCAAATGAAAACAAATGGAAACAAATGATTGTTTTGATTTGAAATATCATTTTGGAAATTGTAACATCACAAGGATGAAACAAAAGGTTTGAATTTTGGTTTGAAATTCAAATAGAAAACAAAGGAAAACAAAGGAAAACAGCAAAACAAATGCAATGAACATGATGCCATGATGCAAAACATAAAGTAACAGAGAGCAAACATTCTAATGGCTATTTTCCATACTTGGGATGTTACAAAACGCCCCCCTTGAAGGAATCGCGCCCCGAGATTCCTACTGAGAAAAGAAAAGGTCCGGATACTTCTTGCGAAGATCCTCTTGAGCTGTGACACGTGAAACACATCGTGCACCTTGGATAGTTTTTCTGGAAGTTCAAAACGAAGAGCATCCCTGGCAACTCTTCTGGAAAAACGTCAGGGAATTCGCAAACCACCGGAACATTTTCAATTGAAGGAAGAGGTTTTGTATCGAGGGTGTGTAGCTGGATAGAACTTGATTCATTTGGAGAATAGACTATCTGGAATGTGGTGCTTCAGTAGGTGGGAGGCATACTAAAATCAACAACAACAACAACAACAACAACAACAACAACCTTTCTGGCCAGATAGACTTTATATTTGGGAAGTTTTGATTAGACGCCGGTATAAGAATTGTAGTGGAAAACAACAACAAGATTTCAACGGACGAAAAGGATGTTGAGCAGAACAGGATATCGAAGCAACATCGGGAAAACGAGAACAAAACACTCCTGAGGTACTACGGAAAACCCATCCGGGCTTATAAAGGATCAATATCTACTGCTTAAGGAATAGAGGATCTGCTTCCAGGGCTTAGACGCCTCCGTTCTCAATCGTGAGTAGGCAACATGATAAATCATGTCACAACCACCTCCATTCCTATGGTCTAGTAGATATAACCATCCTAGAGAAACCAGGATACGTGAAATCCTAACTTGAAAGTTGAGATGAGAAGGGAAAACAACGTTGCACTTTCTTACCAGAAAAGGGAGGGTCGGTGGGGAAAGAAGAAAAATAACAGAATTCCTACTCTCGCGTTTCATTTTTCCTATATAGCTACAAAATAGTTTCTAGACTCAACTGCGACCAGTAGAAAGGGATCCTACAGGCAGACAGGCTCTGATACCATTTGTCGCACCCGGACTTCTAGGGGATACTCACAGTCCGCTGAATAGTAGAACAAATGGCTTACGGGGCATACCGGCACCCGCATCTCAATATGAGCAGGCCAACACGTAAACGTGTGACAACCATTCTCTACTATCCATCGTCTGCGCAAACCATCCCATAGAAATCAGGACACTTCCATTGACGTACTTCAAAACATACACACATGGTACGTCAACGGCATTGGAACAAGTGATATCACAACAGATCTCTACGACACAAAAGATTGAAATAAGTTGCAAATAGCTCTCATTAGAGCAGAGATAGCAAATACAATCATTCAGAGGACACATATCCCAACAATTCATCATTACATCACAGCGGAAGCATTCAACATGTCTGAGTACAGACAAGATCCAAATAGGCCTAAGAGGCCGGAAACGAAAAGACGGAGCCCATCCACGAAGTCTCGGATCCTGCCCGGGTCCGCTATCTACTCGTCAGCAGTCTCGTCATACTCCACGTAGTAGCCACCATGGGGATCCTCGGAAACGTAGTCTGCGGAAACCACAGCCCCAAAGGGGCCAGTACATAAACGTAATGGCAAGCAAGACTCACAGTTCACCAAAGTGTAACCCGTCAACACCAAGCACAGATTCTTTGGGTTCAACGGAAGAAAGGGGATATGAAAGATGCTGCAACTGGCTGCTCTAACCAACTACAGAACACACTACAACTTCCGGCTAACAGAAAGGAGATAAGATCGCGTATCGTAACCAACCTATCAACTAATTCCAAACAAACCCATCCTGGATCTCGCCCCTTATCCAAAGAAGCAATCCGAGGATAACTCACACAGTTGGATTAATGATGGTTCAGATTATTGTGTCAATAAGCCTATTACTAGTCAAGTGGTTAATCATTGGGTGTAAGGTTGTTAATCATTAGGTTTAAGTTGTTCTGAGTACTTGTTAGCCAGTACTTTCACCAAGTAGTCCATAACCGCGGAAAACATGGCTTCTCGGGAAGATTTTCCCTGCAGGGGTGCACCAATTTGGCCGTACACGTAAGAATATCCCGCCAGACGGGAATCAAACCCACCAAGCGAGGTACTCAACACAACCCAACTCTTCTTCGCATCAAGCCCAAAGCACCTTGGGCGCACGGCTAATCGAGCCCCGAAGAAAAGGGATCCTCATAGCACTCTAAGAACGTGTCCCCCTATATGCCGACTACAAAAGTTCCACCCTGGCCTGGGCTCGCAAAAACATGCATGCGGCAAATGGAAAACACGAACTAAATGAGGCGATTTGGACGAGATGCGAATCGAATCAAATTGAGGGGGGCGCCCATACTCGCTTCCCACATGCGGATAGTGCGCTCATCATGGATCAGTAGACAAGACCCTTTTCCTATTAGGGTCGACACTAGCAGGCCTCAAAACCACACAGGGCCTCCTGCCGGTGCCTTATCATCAAATTATTATTTAATAATAACATTAGCATGATTGATTGATTAAACATCGAGCCCCCAGAACATAATAGAAATAGTAACAGAAAATAACGGGTAACAGACTCGAGCAAAACAACCCTAAGCATGCTACTAAGACACGGGCAACAAGCAATGGTTATAGGTATGGAGGTGAGGCAATATCAGGGTTCAGGATATCATGTGATAGGATCGAACAGAAACAACTATTCATAGGGCTAGCAGAGTAGACAACAGAAAAGTATCGGTATCCAATTTTGAAAGGAACACAATGGTTCATGTGAGTGAATACTTGCCTGCAAACCCAGTAGCCTGGTACTGAGCTAACTCCTTAGAAGGGGTGTCGTAAGTATCGTCGGTCCCAACGTCGTCGTTTATCCGAGAAGAAGCAAACAAACAATGCAGAAAGATAAACAATCAATAACATGGCATAGTGCACAAACATGGGATGATGCATGACCATTTAATTGATGCAACAAAATAAACTAGTTGACAAGATAACAACATGATTAAATGCACCCACATGCAATTTGGATTGCATATGGAAAGCCCATGAATTATGGTTGAATTAATTGTTTTACAACTAAGCAACATGTGAAAGTGGATTAGCATGATGCATGGATGAGGAAAACAGCAAAATAACAACAATAGAACCAATTGGAAATAAGGTTTACCAAGTTTGAAAATTTGGTTATTAAGTTATGGAATTTGGTTTCTTAAAGGTGTCACACAAGCATTTGTTGTTTTCATCAAGGTAAATTGTTCAAAACAGATAACAAAGTTCATATTTGAAAAGAACACAAGATTTTAGTTGGAATACACGTTTCACTTGTTGAAAAAGGATTTCAAATAAATTATTTATGAATTCAACAAGTTTAAGCAAGAATTAAATGAATTTAATTCAAACATGAACTTATTTGAATTGTCATTTGTTCAAAGAATTAAGTGAGATTCATATTTGAAAAGCTTATACTTTTGTGGTTTGAAAACATATTTTATATGTCCCAAAAGAATTTAATTTGATCAAGTTATGAATTTAACAATATTAAATGATTTAAACAAGGTTTAAATCATTTAACCAATTTTAATTATTCAAAACATGAAACAAATTCTATATTTGGAAAGAGGGTTTAATTTTGCATGGAAAACATATTCATTTGTTGAAATTGGATTTAAAATGAGCAAGTTATTATTTTGGCAATTTTAAATGCAATAAATAAGAAACAGTTGTTTTCAGCAATTTAAATTATTCAAAACAGCAAACAAAATTTATATTTGGAAAGTACATGAAAAGTTGATTAGAAAACATATTTAGTTTGTTGAATTTGGAATTTTTATGCCCAAGTTATGATTTTTGCAAGTTTAAGTGAATTTAACAAGTTTTCAACTATTGCACCAATTTAAAATATTCAAAACAGTAAACAAATTTTATAATTGGATAGACCATTTAATTTGGTACAGAAAACATATTAAAAATGTTGAATTTGGAGTTGGGATGAATTACTTATGCATTTTACAAGATTTGGTGCAAATCTGCCATTTTTTAGCTGCTAGGGACTTGGAAAATATTTTACAGGGGTCTAGATTTAATTACCAGGGGCATGGATGTGATTTCTGGTAAATTTCTGTACCAAAACAAAGGAAATAAAAAGTTTTGGTTTAATTCGTGGGAGGGGGGAATCGAACCCCCCACCTCCTGCTGCGCGCGCTGGGGACAGAACCAGTGGGCTGTGCTGTTTGTTGTGGCTAGGAAGGGGGGCGAGGGGGTATGAGGTGTGGCTCGGGCTGTTTCTGAATCTGTAACTGAAACTGAAATGTTAACTGAACCCACGAGCGGGCAGATCGACAAGGAAGGTCGCCGGCGATCGCTGCTCGCGGTGGCGCTGGGGTGGCCGTGCGGTGGGGTGCCGTGGTTGCTGCGGGTGTACGGAGGAGAGTAGGGGAGAGACGAGAGGGAGGGAGGCTCACCCGATGGCTCGAAGGGGAGGAGGTCGGGGCGGAACAGGGGCAGCAGCAGGGCGCGGCCGGCGGCGAGTCCTGCACGGCGGCGGCGCTCCGGTGCCCCTCGGGGCAACCGAGGGCACGACGAGGGAGAGGGAACCCCCAGGGTTCCATTCCCACGCCCAAAACGGCCGGAGGGCGACCACAACTCCGACGATCGCCGGAGGGAGAGGGCTCGGTGGAGTGGTACAGGTTCAGGTGGTTCAGAGAGTAGCAGAGCAGAGGAGGAAGAGGAAGAAGGTGGCGAGGGAGAGGGAAGAGAGGGAGAAGGAAGGGGTGCGGCTAGAGTTGGCAGGAGCCCTAGGGCTAGATATAGGAGTAGGGGGAGGAGCATCGGCCGTTGCTGCATCTCTGTGCATACGTGGGGGTGCTGGATGGTGATCGTACAGGGAAGAAGACGATAGGGGGAAGGGGGTATGGGCCAAGGGAGGTAAGTTGGGCTGAGGGGAGAGTTGGGCCTGCTGCCTCTCTCCCTGTTAGATGTTTTTATTTTATTTTTTTTTCTTTGCTCTCTTTTTTTGATGATTTGGAATAGGAAGAGAAGGATGGTTTTGGGAGTTAGGAAAATTTTATAAAAATTTGGGTGTGTTAGTTAGGTCAACCACAACCAATGGTTAACTTTGGTTTTGCAAAAGTTTCAAATTTTAAATGTTGTTTGTGATTTAATTCAAATTGGATGGAGTCTATCATTAAGTGAATTATTTGAAACAAAATTTAAATTGGGTTGAACTTGTAGTTTAAAATGAAAACAGAGGATTAGCATTGTTTTGTTAATTTGCATAGATTCAAATTGGGTGATGTTTGGGATTGGATTTGGAATTTTTGAATGCAAATTGGAATTAATTGATCTATTAGAAGCCACCATTTTAATAGTTGAACATTATGGAAATAATTGGAAACAAATGGAGTTTTGAGTTGGACTTTTTATTTGAAAAAGATTGTAACATGACAAGTATGAAACAAAGGTTGAATATTGTTTGAATTTCCATTGTGAAAACAAATAAAACTAGAGGCAAACCAAATGAAAACAAATGGAAACAAATGATTGTTTTGATTTGAAATATCATTTTGGAAATTGTAACATCACAAGGATGAAACAAAAGGTTTGAATTTTGGTTTGAAATTCAAATAGAAAACAAAGGAAAACAGCAAAACAAATGCAATGAACATGATGCCATGATGCAAAACATAAAGTAACAGAGAGCAAACATTCTAATGGCTATTTTCCATACTTGGGATGTTACAGGCGCACCCTGAATCCTACCCGGACACTGCTTACAAAGCCTAAACTTCCCTATCGGAACCCACAATCCGGGTTACGAGGCCTACATTCCTGGGCCTTCTAGAAACTCCTTTATCTTAAGCCGGGTCTTGCGCAGCGTCCTTTGGGCCGAGTTAATCCTTGGCGTTGGCCTACCGGGTTATCATCCCTCCATCACCCACGGTCAGGGCTTCTCCAAGCCGGAGACCATGGAATGGAGCAGCGGGTGGAAGGGAAAATGTGTGGGCAAGTGTGTGAAGAAGAGAGAGCCCTCACCCTCCTTTTATAGGGGAGGGGGAGGCAACCCAAGGGGGGGTGCGGCCAGCCATGGGTGCCCCCACCCCTTCCTCTCTTCATGTGAGTGGAAGCTCCACTCAAACCCACTAAAAAATTCCTTAATTTCCCACTTGGAAAATCCAAAGGTTTTTTCTTTAATAAATAAATAAAACATTTTTATTTCTTTATTTATATTTGTTAATTCCATTAACAAACATTTGCATGCAGCACCTCGAACCATTTGTTAATTCTATTAACAACCGTTCGACGAAAAACCCCTTGAACTATTTCAATTTTCCCCGAAACAATTCCGGAGCTGCCCAAAATATTCTTCGGTATTCTGTATCCTCTCTAAACGCTTCATCGAACCTTAAGTGTGTCTCCCTACGGTTCGTGAATATTATAGACATGATCGAGACTCCTCTCCGATCAATAATCAACAGCGGGGTCTGGAAAACCGTGATGACTCCTATATATTCAACGATGACTCTCGTGATCGTGTGAACCTTTCAACGTCGTAACGATTTCCCTTTGTCTCGCGATATATTACTTGTCCGAGATCCGATCATCGGTATCCACTATACCTTGTTCGATCTCGTTATCCAACAAGTACTCTTTTCTCGTTCCCGTGATATAACATCCTTGTGATCATATCACTTGCTTGCAAGCGGTGTTGATGTGATATCACCGAGAGGGCCCTGAGTATATCTATCCGTCATATTGGATGGACAAATCCCATTCTTGATCCATGAGCTTCAACCAACACTTTCCGAATATCCAATGCCACCTTTATAGTCACCCTTTTACGGTGTGACGTTTGATGTCATCAAAGTATTCTTTCGGTATTAGTGATTAACATGATCTCATGGTCTAAGGAATAATGTTACTTCGAATGTAAGATATAACAACAAAACTAAATGACTTGATCGTATTGTTATACTTAGTTAGGGTTTAAGTTCATCATGTCATTCTCCTAATGACATGACCCCTTTATTAACAACATCCAATGTTCATGATCAGGAAACCTTGATCATCTGTTTAATCAACGAGCTAGTTAAAAGAGAGGCTTCACTAGGAACGTCGGTTTGTTTATTAATCACACATGTATCAACGTTTCCGGTTAATACAATTCTAGCATGAGAAATAAACATCTATCATAAACAAGGAATAATATATAATAAACACTTTATTATTGCCTCTCGGTCATATTCCCTTCAGAGTTAGGACATGAAGTGTTTGAAGAGAAAATTAAAAAACCTATGGAACTTTATTTGCATGCTCGTGGCAATGTTATTAGTATGAACTCTTTAAACACCATTATTTCTAATTCCATGGAATAGTCTAAGCTTGAGGAAGCTAGTTTTGATGAATATAGTACCCCAAGTTTTGAGGAGGTAATTTTCTTTGATGATACTTTGCCTCCAATATATGATGATTATAATGACTGTGGTATTCTAGTTCCACCTGTTTACAATGATGAATATGATATTTTCAGTCCACCTACTATTGAGGAGAAAATTAATTATGATTGCAATATGCCTCATATATTTGATGATTATGGTTATGAGAATAATAATGATAGCTATTTTGTTGAATTTTCTCCCACTACTATCTATACTTATTATAAAGCAAAACCCCACTAACATGCATTAATTATTTTTCTATCTCAACATGCAAGCTATCCACATCATCCATCCACTTAGCCAATCAATTGTCCATGTCATCTCCAATAATATGTATCCACAAATATTTAACAATTACTATATGCAAACTACACATCATTCATTTCTTTAAACCATTTTATTTTTCACATTAATAATTTATAAAACACATTTCTCATTTATATTAAATTTAGTATCATCGGTATGATCAACTGAATTCTACATATTATTCTACACAATGTAATATATTATAGCAGTTATACTGAAAGTCAAAATGGAGGCTGAGCTACATGTAGCTCGGTACTCCAATTTATTTTGAAATTTTTATTTTTCACGGGTAGATAATATGGAGATCTAGCTCTGTGCAAATTTTCAATAAAAAATTATTGTATTTTGGGATGGCAAAAATGAAATTTTTTCAGATCGAGATCCCTTAGTAGTGCACATGTTTGAAATTTCCTAATCTTCCCATATTTTATATTTTTGTGTAGCGCCGAATATTTCGAATCTTGACTTCAAAATTTACACAACTGTAGATCTCGATTTTATCTACGTGTAGGATTTTTTCAAAAAAAAGTTTAAACACAAATATACGAATTTAAATTCTTTGGCAACCGAGCTACATGTAGATCGGCCTCCAAAATGCAATACCCAATAGTTATATCCTTTTGTTTACATGATATAGTCCCCAAAGGGATCCCCGCTGCAACGCGCGGGATATCTTTCTAGTTAATAAGAATGACTATGCTTATGTGGAGAGTATTAATTCTTTTATGCATGTGGCTCGTGATAAGAATGTTTTATGTGATAGTTATATTGTTAATTTTATTCATGATGCTACTGAAAGTTATTATGAGAGAGGGAAACATGATTTTTATGCATCTCAACTATAGTAAGTTTCCCATCTTTATGTTGAAATTTTTTAAGTTGCACTTATTTTGTTTTCCTATGCTAGTCACTTTGTGCTTCGTTGACTTGTTTTTCTAAAATATTATTTTTTATAGGAAGTGGGTTAGAATTAAATGTGTTTTATATTTGCTTCTTGATGCTCTCTTATTGTGCTTCAACTCTTATTCTTATGTGAGCATCTTTTAAAAATCTTTGTGCCTAGCTGAAAGGCGTTAAGGAAAAGCGCTACCGGGAGACAACCTGTTTTATTTAACTGTTTACAACCCGTTTTCCTTCGTTTTATTTTGTGTGCTTTGAACCTGGGTGTTGTCTATTTCCTTAGAAACCCCTCTGTATATTTTTTTTGTGTGTTTTTGTTGAGCCAAGTAAAGCCTCTAGTGGAAAAATGAGGCTATATTTCGGATTTCTACGCAGGAAACAGAATTCTGATGTCCACTGTTTATTCCGTATAAAATCACAGAAAATTCAAAATGACCTGATTTTTTTGTGCGTACACCTGGGCTGTATACGCAACTTTTCTTAGTTTACCACTTTTTGATTTGAGCAACACAAGATTTTCGAAAAAAATCATCTTTACCTGCTGTCCTGTTTGTACAGATTTCTGCCAACAATTACATTTGCATCTTAATTGCTTTCTTTTGGTGTTCTTTTGAGAAAAAGAGTTTTAAAAGAAGTTGTGACAGTAGTTAATGTTTTTATTAGTGTTATTATTGTGTTGAAACTAAACCATGTGAATCTATTATTTCGATTGCACTAACGTTGCTAATGAAGATTGTGAGAAGTTTGGTGTGAAGGAAGTTTTCAAGGGTCAAGAGAAGAGGATGATATGACGTGATCAAGAAGAGTGAAGAGCCTATACTTGGGGATGCCCCGGTGGGACATCCCAGCAAATTCCAAGAAGAGTCAAGCGTCTAAGCTTGGGGATTCCCAAGGCATCCCCTTCTTCATCGACAAATTATCAGGTCACTTCTAGTGAAACTATATTTTTATTCAGTCACATCTTATGTTCTTTAATTGGAGCGTCTTTTTTTTTAGTTTGTTTGGTTTTATTTGCTGTAATAAATGGTTGGATCTTCTCATACTTGTGTGGGAGAGAGACACGCTCCGTTTTCATTGCTTAGAACACTCTAGTTTTCATTCTTATTGTTCTGTGAGTGTTCACTTTTTGCTAGTATTGTGTTTAGCCTTTGTTTTCATGAATCTCTTATCCATATCTGTTAGTTTTAGTAGTGTTATGTGATTACTCTCATGTTTGCTTGCTGTATCATAAAGAGTATTTTTGTTAAAGCATATATTGTATGGTTCTTGTTGGGAGAAAGAAACTGCTGCTTAGTGTAGAATTTATAACAGTGCAAGTAGAACCTCGTACAAATTGTTGCTAGAACTTTTTCATGCCATGCTAAATGTTATTTTAGTTCTAAAGCCTTGTGATGTTGAGTAGCATGAATAGCCTCAAATAGCTGAGAGTGTTTAATATGTCATTGAAAGATTCATGAGTTGTTCTTGTCATAAGGAAGCATAAATTTATGGTATTCTCTTTTGAATGTTTTATTTGGTTGACTTGGCGCATGCTGACAACATGTTTATGACTATGAACTAGTCACGAATAGCCTCCATGACCACTTAGTTTTTGAACTATGATACCTCTTATGCTTTAATTAATGATGTTTATGTCGCTATGCATGATTATGGCTCTTATGCTCTCTTGATTTGTCGCTCCCAGTCTTCTGCTAGCCTCCACCTGTACTGAGTATGAGCTCTACTCGTGCATCCAACTCCCTTAAACCAAAGTTTTTCCCATTGTGTCCACCATACCTGCCTACATGTGGTATTTAACTGCCACTCCAAGTAAATTGCTCATGTGTTACCTTTAAAACCTTCAAAATTACTCCTGCTTTATGTTCCTGTTTTTGCTTATGAGGACGTCAATAGAGAATATTTATCTCACTTCTTGATTGGATTTCACACCCTAGACTAGTGGCTTCATCCGCTTATCCAAATGATAGAAGAGCTGGCAGCGGGGTGCCCAGCCCCAAATTAATACACACAATATCTCTTCACTATTTTTGCCCCTGATTTATCAGTCAAAACATAATTGTGTAAACAAAAGAGAAAGAGGGATGATCTTCTACCCAGATGCATCCTTCACATGGGAGCCGCTCTTGTGAATCTAGTTGGCTTATGACATACTGTATTTTATGTTTACCATTCGTTGACATTAGCATACATCTCCCAAAATATAGACACTCCTCCACGGTATGTGATTGTTGGCAGGCACCCGAGGATTCGGTTAGCCATGGTTTTTGAAAGATGGATGGGAGGAGTGTCAAACTTTTAATACCTCTGTTTAATAAAATAAAAGCTCTAGCACATGAGTGATCCCTGCTTCCCCCGTGAAGGGCCTTTCTTTTACTTTTATGTTGAGTCTCCATCTTCTAACTTTATGCACAGTTGAGAGAGCATTTTTTGCCATTCTTAGTTCTACGTGCATTGTCCCATAAACATCAATAATTACTTCATGATGTGATATTGTTTGTTCTAAAATTATTTGCTCTAGTTTTCCTCATAAACTTTCAAGGTGTCCTGGCATTTATGTTTTGCCCCACTCTTAAGGACTAGCGAAATATCACTTTTCCATGCTTTCTCTATACCTAAAACAGACGTTTATCTTTCTTTGCTTTATTTCTCATGATCCTTTGTTTGAGATACTCTTCATGATGAAAAGTGATTGCTTTGCTTTATTATTAAAGTTCTATTTATCATGTTTGTGTTTGATGTTCTATGATCTCAGCTTGCTTATGACTGTACATTGTTATGATCAAGATTGTGTTACTAGCATGTCACCTCAGAAATTATTGTTTTATTGTTTACCTACTCGAGGACGAGTAGGAACTAAGCTTGGGGATGCTTGATCCGTCTCAAGCGTATCCTTAATTTCTGATGTTCCATGTTGTTTTCATGTTGTTTCTCACATGTTTTCCTTACACTTTATGTCATTTTTATCGATTTCCCGGGACTAACCTATTAACAAGATACCAAGTGCCAGTTCTCTGTTTTCTCCTGTTTTTTATTTCAGAAAAGTTGTTCTGGAAATATTCTCGGAATTGGACCCCACGAATCCCGAAGTTCCTATTTTCCCCGGAAGCTTCCAGAAGTCCCGAAGAGCCCCTGAGGGGGGCCACAGGGTGGCCACACCATAGGTTGGCGCGGGTCCCCATGGCCGCACCACTTGGTGGTGTGGGCCCCCTGGCCACCCCCAGCATCGCCCTTTCGCCTATATATACTCCTCGATGCATAAACCCTAGAGGAATCGGCGAAATTCCACGAAACCCTCCGCAGCCGCCGTCATCGTCAACCTAAGTTTCGGGGGGACAGATCTCTGTTCTGGCACCCTACTAGGACGGAGAAGTGCCCCCGGAAGCCATCTCCATCGACTCCACCACCATCTCCATCGCTGTTGATGTCTCCTATGATAAGGAGGGAGTAGTTCTCCCCCGAGGCCGAGGTCTCTACCGGTAGCTATGTGGTTCATCTCTCTCTCCCATGGTGTGATCTATATGTGATCGTGAGTTCTGTAGTCTAGTTGAATAAGTAGACGTTACTCTTCATCTTGTGCTACTCAAGTGTTTTATTAATATGAATTTTGGAGTCACCTTGTCCCGCGGTGTGAAGGTGACAGTGTGCACAATGTGTGTGTCTCCTCTATAAATTGTGGTGTTTGTCTAGTACCTTCTAGGGCGCTCATAGTGACAGCGTGGGGTTAACTAGACATGGGAATGCTTACTTTAAGGAATGCCTTTTGCAGCCCTACGCAATGATTAGTGTTCGTTATCCAACCGGAGAGGGTTAAGAGTAGCATAGTTAAGAGAAAATATTTAGTTATTCAATTATGTGACCATTGTTGAGAGTGTCCACTAGTGAAAGTAGGATCCCTAGGCCTTGTTTCCAAGCATTGAAACACAATTCTTCGCCTATTCTACTACATGTTTGCTTGCTGCCATATTTATTTGAGATTGCTATTATTACTTATAACCATCCATATTACTCGCATTTCACTATCTCTTCGCCGAACTAGTGCACCTATATACCTGGCAAGTATATTGTGTGTGTTAGGGCCACAAGAGACTTATTGTATCTTAATTGAAGGGTTGCTTGAGAGGGATATCTTTGACCTCTACCTCCCTGAGTTCGATAAACCTTGGGTGATCCACTTAAGGGAAACTTGCTGTTGTCTACAAACCTCTGCACTTGGAGGCCCAACACTGTCTCCAAGAATAGAAGAGTGCGTAGACATCACTCGGCATTCGCCCGCACCGGGGGGTTGTGAAGGCACATCTCCTCGGTGAAGATTCACCGGGAGAAGGCCCTTGTGTGTGAGAAGAAGCACGAGGAGCCGCTGGCGACTGGTGAGTTCGGAATCCATACCAACACCGAGTTTCCTTACTTCGAGATGAAGTTCGTCGAGTTGGCTAAGGGACCGTGCAGGAAATGGTTCTACGTCCACGATATCGATGTGATCGGCGTGCCTGAGTTCAAACCTTTCACCACTTTGAAGAGGAGGAAATCCTAGAGCCACTCCATGTCACTCGAAGAAGTCAAAGCCACGGCGCCCCTTCTGGAGCAACTCACGGAACTTTTCAAGAAATACAAATGGCCTTGGATCAATGGGGTGCACTTGGCGAGTGTCTTCTTACTCCGGAGGGTGCAGCCGCTAAAAAATCGCCCCAATACCCTGTAGCTGTACTTGGGCCCTTGTGATCCAAACCCGGTGATGATCTCTCGAAATACGACTTCGAGTCGAAGCTATGCGGCATCACCGGCCTGAAGAAGGGGGAAAAGTTCACTGTCATCCCCATTGCAGCCTTCGACTCCAAAAATCCTCCGGCCATAGTGAGTTTTCTGTTTTCTCCTTGTGTTTGTTCTAATTTTCTCGAGTATGCTTCTGATCATTTCCTCTCTTCTCCTCCAGATCAGAATGTAGAGACATGCTACCCGCCACTTCCCGGGACGGATAGTGGAGCCTCGGATTTTTTTCCAAGTAACTTCGACGCTCCTCTCGATACCAGCGTCACGGGTCGGAATCTAGCAAGGAGAGGGAAGAACTCGTGGATGAGGAAGAGGATGAGAGTTTTCATCGTATTCCGCGTAAACGCGATAGAGGCAAGGAAGACGAAGTAACCTCTAGGACGCTTCTCTGAGTCAAGAGCTATTCGAGGAGATTGATCCCAAAGTGCTTCACTCTGCAAGTCCTCTGAATACGCTCCCGCCTTTAGCGAAGAAGCCGAAGGTCCCTACCGCGTGGGATTTGGACGCCTTCGACGAAGAAGACGATGAGTAAGTTTCTTGCCGTACTAGTGTTGACTGGTTTCTCTTTTGTTCTTTCTTAACATCAGTTTAGATGTGTGATGCTCAGCACGGACACATTTCTTCTTCGGCTCAGGGTCTGTTTGTTTGGGCTGCTACTGTTGAGAACCAGTTGTAACTGGTGGACTGTTAAGCAGCTGCTGGAAGCAGAGATTTGATGTTTGGCACATGAGTGTTGTTGATGGCTGCTGCTGGTGGTTTGAAGGATGAAGTGTCTGAAATGCCTCTAGATGTTTCGAAACGAATTACCTAATTCTCTTTTTAACATAGTTACTATGTTAGGGTTGAATTACCCATCTCAATTTAACATATTTTTCCAAAATAATTGTAGACGTGTTAAATACTTTTTTTGCTTATGGCTTTTGTGCTTATGGCTTTTGTGCTTATGGTTTTTGGCTTTTGGCTTTTGACTTTTGACTTGTATGTCGAGATTTTCTTCACAATTATATTACAACTCTTCTCCATATTACGTGAAATACAAAATCTTTCAACACAAAAGTTGTGAAAAATGGCGAGATCGATCTATTTGAGAAAGAAAATTTCAAACGGGTTTCCTACAAAAAAAAATCAAATGTGCCAACGAGTACAACGAATTTGACAAAATTCATCTAAAAATGATGCAAAGTTCGGTCCAAAATTAGGAAGTTATATTCCACAAAACTCGAAACCAATCACGAAAATGAAACCTACTCGTTGACGCAAACATATTTCATATGTAAATTATTTAGAACCAAAATATATTTGTATGAGATGGAGTATGTATTTTAATATGTACACACCATGCGCATGATGTACTCATTTCAGCTCACACATGCAAAGGGAAAATACGCTCGTTCCAGCAAATGGAAAGTAAGCTGATTCAAGTCAAGCATGCGAGCGAAAGTACGCTCTTTCCAGCTCGGTATGGTAGCCGGTGGCAGTTCTCTAGTAATTTGGAGCAAAGGAATGGGAAATAACAAAGAACGTTTCGGTACCTAAGTAGAAAGCTGCGTGAAGCAGCTCCGGTAGGCCACGCTTTTCCATTTCACGCTGTTTGTTTGGACTTCCACTTTTAGACCCAAAAAGCAGAAGTCCAAACAAACAAGGCCTTAGTCCGTTAAGCTGAAAGAGGGAAACAAGGAAACTGCCAAAGCTTCGAGCCCACCTAGGCGGCAACGGATCCCGAATGCGCTTCGCCCAACCTCGTGGATGACCAGCCAAAAACTTTTGTTGATCCCGAAACATCAGCGAGGCATGAAGCTTCGGGCAGCTCGTCTGATCCGCTGTCGACTCCAAATGGCAAGGTAATAATTTTTCTTCAAGTAGTTTTTTTTATCGGGTGGAAGTCAGTGCTCCCGATGGGAGTAGCCCCCGAGTCTGTATTCGACTGTTTACAGTCGGTTATAGACTCAAGTAGTTTCTTCATAGCCCTATCCATTTTTTCTTTGTCGGGTTCACTGTAGTGCTCCCGATGGGAGTAGCTCCCGAGTCTATAGTCGACTATTTACAGTCAGTTATAGACTCAAGCAGCATCTTTATTTATTTTATGGTTGTTTATTTGTAGGCTATCATCGAATCTTTGGCTGTTTTGGAATGTCACCTCGCGGTCGCAGAACCTGAATGTGTCACTGTTCGTCGGGAGCGTGATCAACTCCTTCGGGACCTTCAGTCTCCGAGAGGTAAACTTTTTGAATATTGTGAGTGACATAGCTCTGTTATTTTTCTTCTTTGTCCTTAGTGTTTCTGTTTTATCTTTTAGATGAGGCTATCCGCGCCAACACAGAGAGGGATGAGGCTCATGATCGAGCGAAGGGTCTCGAGAGGGAGCTTGAGCCCACTCGAAAGGAGGCCACCGATCAACTCGCAAAGTCTCGAGCGGCTCTGAAGAAATTGGAAGATGAAGGTCAGTCTCATGACAATGAGCTGACTGATTTGCTTAGCCGCGTGGCCACAACTTTATTAGGTTCGAGACTTGCCAATCTCTTCGTTGTTGTCCGCTTTTGGAGTTTTCTCTAGTCTCAAATGTTCTTGGGCTTCGCAGATGCACTTGGAGTCACTCTAGCGATCCCTCGCCAAGTCAGGGTCGATGCTTTGATGGATGTCTGTGGCCAGCTGGAATAGCATGGGATGAAGGCCGCTTCTGCTATCCGTGAGACTTCTCAGGCTCTCTCTTCATTGCACAAGCGACTCTTCATGAGGAGGGAAGTTCCTTCTATTCCAGAAGGCCTTCTGAAGGTTTTCCTTGGCGAGGATGATTCTCTTCATGAGTACACTTTTGTCCAAACTGAGTGTGGCAGGAAGACGGCGATCTGGATAACTTGGCGAATGGCGTCCAGGCCGACATGGAGAATATATACTCGGAAGCTCCTAAGGACAGCGCGGGCAAAAAGGTAGCTATCAAACCTTTTTTTTCTCGCGCTGAGAAGTTAGCTAGGATGTTGTCAGAGTTGATGTCTCACGGTCGCAGCGCAAAACCAGCTGCGAGCGAAGCTGTCTCTCGCAAATCCAACGTTCCTTAGGGTAGAGAGCGTTTCTCCTTTTGCTTGCAGTCTGTAATGAACTTGTTCGTATGGTTAAAGTACTTCATGTCCGTTTCCTCAATGTGGGAGTTTGGAGTGTTAACTGAATTTTCTCTTGCTTTACTCCATGTTCTCCCGATGGGAGTAGGCCCCGGGCACTCGAAAGTCTTTGTTGGTACGAATGTCGAGTGACTTTGAGCCATGCGACTCAGTAGTTTGCACCTTGTCCTTTTTCTTTCAGGTTGTTCACGTTGGCTCTGGTCCTTCAAGTGCTCCGAAGGTTCCCGTTGTGACTTTGCTGGCAGATACGAGTATGGCTGCTACTCTTCGTGGCCATGTTGCTGATGGCGAATGGAAGTTGAAGCCTTTGCAGGGTGTCGCAGATGTGGCTAAATCGAAACAAAAACTTGCTGCTGAACGCGAGCAATTTATCATGGAGGAATTGGCGAATGTTGCAAAGGATTTGCTCTGTAGGTTCTTCAAGCCCCCGAGTCGTTTACATTTTGTTTCTTCTTTTCATGTGTCCTTTGTGTTTGCACGTATCGAGCCTGACATGGGTCCTGAAAGGCAGTGGGATAATCGGATTGCTTCTGAATCCGGTAGTTCGAATAATCACACCTACAATTTCTGGTCGGATCGAAGTAGAGGTTTTGTTATGGAGACTCTCCAATGTCGGGTGCGATAGGTCCAGTCTTTTTGCGTTGAGCCAGGCTGCCCTCGAGATGTTGACGACCTATCTCTCCGCCGCGCTAGCCGCCGTTTCGGCGGGCTCTTCTACTGGGTCGGCAATGTAGACATGGGTCAAGTAGGGTTCGCGAGTCTCTAGGACATGCCAGTTATGGAGTGGAAGTCGAGGTCGTTGAAGCGGACCGATGCAAGGCTCGACTCCAAACAACAGTCAGAGTCGGTGAGTGGCAACTTCGGAGTCGTCATGCTCGAGATCGACTCAGCGTCAGATTCAGCGGGTGCCGAAGAGTCGGGGAAGTGTAGTATTCCCTCCTTGCTGACGCGAAAGCGGAAGTCGCCAAACATCAGCTTGACGCCCTCCTGGAGACCGCTGAACGTTGGTCGGTAAGCCGGCGAGTGTGGCGTGTAGACAAACAACCCGAAGCAGATCGACTCCGCAGGAGCCGACAATCCGAAGCTCCAGTTGGAGCCCGATGCAGATCAGACCGGCGAGGCCATAGATCCAACACTTGTCGTTCCCACAGACGGCGCCAATTGTTGGTTACCCATATCGACAAATCCCACAGATGGCATGATGGGATTTCGAGTTTAGGAAATGAATAGGCACCGGCGGAATCGACGGTTAACAAGGGGCACGATTTACCCAGGTTCGGGGCCCTCGAGGAGGTAAACCCCTTACTCATGCTTGTCTAGATTGTATTGATGTGAGATTACAATGGCGGGCGCTCTAGTCGAGAGATTGGATCTCGAGAGAGGCATCACCTATGGTGGCGATAATGATCAGATACCTCTCCGGGTGGTTCTCCCATCCTTTATATAGGAGGTTGGGTCTCGAATTATTACCCAGATAGGTTTACAAGCCCTAACCCTAGACGGTGGTTCTTCCAATCCTTGACCCGCAAGTCTTACGGGTGGGCCACAGTTGGGCCTTCTGGAAGGTTAGGGTGGTTCCTGTCACGACCCCGGACCCAGAGATATACATACTGTTATGTGCTCCTAGACATGGACCCACAAGGGCTTCAGGGTTACCAGCCCCGGCCGCAACAAACAACGGCAGGCAGACTGGATTCATCGGCACGTAGTCCGGATCCCCAGTCTACTACTCCTTGTATCCATGCTAGTCATAACCAACTATGCATATCAAAGCATCCACGAATCGAATGAAACTGAAGGAAACGGGACCAAAGCTATACAGAGATGCTATGTGTCCAGAAAGTGCAACAACAATCGAGGGTTACTGGGGTTACCTCGCCCCAGGCCGATCACATCGACAGGCGGGCTCGGACATGGATCATCGGCTCCACAACCCCTCGACTGCGACAACTATGCAGGCATAGCCAAAACTGTATAACAATGAGCTCGAAACCAACAACCGGTCAAAGCAGTACTCTAAACATGAAGCTTTATTGAACAAGTATTACTAGAGTATAGCTTACAAGCAGAGGTCACACGACCCAACATTACATCAGACAACGGAAGGCAAACTATGTTGCTAATCAACAAGAACCAAAAAGGCCTAAGAGGCCGCAACATAAGGCGACGTCCCAGCCCATAGATTCCAGGCTGCTACCTAGGAACCCCAAACTACTCGTCGATGTCCACGTTGAATCACCACCGATGGAGTTCTTCTCCTGAACCAAAATTAAGCAAACCTGAGTACGGGAGGTACTCAACAAGACTTAATTAACCTATTATATATCTGCTATCTTCAGAAAGGGTTTTATGAAGGTTGTTTTGCGTAAAGAAAGATTTGTTTTCCAAATCGAGGAAGAATAGCACGTCTCAAGGAATGTTTTCCAAACAGATGAGAAACTCAACTACTGAAATCATTATCTTTTTATCCACCAACACCATTTCCCAGAAACTCACATGCTACAAGGATCACCCCTCCCGGCATCTCCGGGGAGGCACCCTTCATTCATTGCCAACATCTTTTACGCCACTTTCAAGTTATCTATGACCTCGTGACTTTCACCAAGTCGTCCATAACCGTGGACACAGCTTTCCGAAAGATTTATCCCTGCAGGGTGGTACACTTTACCCACACGTACCCTCCGACTCTTAGCGCCACATGTACGCTCTTCCATGGAGCGCGGCACAGGGTGGCTGGCTCCGACCTTTACCTTGCTCGACCCTATCCATGAGTCAACCCAAACAGGGCCACCCCGTCAACAGGGAGTTGGCCACCTCCTGACGGCACCTGTTCTGTGAGTCGGGAACAAGATCCGTGTACGTCCATCACTTGTCCCGGTCACGCCCTAGTTTTTCTCCAAATCGTTTTCGGACTCACACGCGGATGGAAATAGCAAACTACGTGACTCATGGATGTGGTCAAACAAGTTAGTTAGTCGAGCGAGGTTCACTGGCTCGCGCGTGTGGTTGCACGCTCAGTCTTGGTTTCCGCGGCGAGACCTTAATCCTAGGGTTGGCAAGTACAGGACAAAGAACCACTTCCCAAGTGGCCTCCCGTCCTCGCCTTAGTCAGGTTAACCACACAATGCTCATCTCACCACGTCATCATATCGTACTAGGTTATCGCAACTCTGATTCATCAACCGGATGGAGCAGAGGTAAACAAACATGTACGACTAAGCGAAGCAGATATGAGGCTCTGGCGATGCACACAAGCAATTCTATGGCGGCTAGGAGCAGTGGATCAGGATATTAAGGCAATGCAGCATATAGGTGAACTACGTCTAAAAGCATCAAATACTTTGGAATCGAATGCAAAGTACGAGATTCAAATGTTGTTCGAAAGCATATATGAGCAGATAAGAGGTTATGCTTGCCTTGGTTATAAGAAAACCAGATAAAGTCTTCAGGAATAAGTGCTTGACTTGTCGGTTAGGATCAAGTATTCGTCATGGAATTGCTGGCCTTCTCTTCGGAGTCGCATTCTACCGAGGGGGGAACAAGTACCGAAAGAGAAATAACAATCAACACATGGCATCGATGCAATGCGCAATATGTATGCATGAGCAGGTTGATGCACTGAAATAAAGCCCTAAGCATGATCGTTGGTTTGCTAGGGTTCATATGTCAGAAATGCAGTTTTAGTGAAAAAGTCCCGAAATAGACCCCGGAGGGGGTTTCGGGCGATTATGGAAGTGAGTACCATTTTAGTTGCTCAAATGAGGTTGGAAACATCATAACTAGGTTGCATTTGTCATTTTGAGCAATTTGGTATATTAATTTTAATTTTCTAATTTTATTGAATAAAAACTTATTTTTCTATTTTTAAATGATTAAACAACATTAAGTAATGGCCATTTTTGAACTTTGTCAAACATACCTGAAAATGACATATTTGGATAGAGCATCTTTTTCTGATCAAAACCATATTTTTACTTTATTTTTCTGATGAACAGAACAAAAGTTAATCATTATTCAAGTTTATTTCATTTCTGTAATATAAAAGAGGTGGGGCCCACGTGTCATTTCAAAATTCAATTTAATTAAACGATTTATTAGCTGACACGTGGCCAGGCTGAGGTCACGCTGACATCAGCGTGATGTCAGCGGATGGCTGGCCGGAGACAGTGGTGGTCGCCGGCGGCGAACCACCAAGCCCCAGCAAACGTGGGCGGGCTCAACTGAACCACCTCGAAGAGGCACATCACTCGAGGGTGGCGCCGCACACTTTTGGTCACCGGAGCGGCGGCGCGATGGCCAACTGCGGCGGCCGGCGGCGGGTTCTCGGCGAGGTGGAGGAAATAGAGGGGCAGGAGCTAGGGGAAGGGCACCGGGAGGTCAAGCTGCTCACCACGAGCTCGATGGAGCTATCGGGGAGTCCGGAGAGGAAGTGACGGCGACGAATACCGGCGCGAAAGCTCCGCCGGCCGTGGGGAAGACGGCGGAATCCTCGGCCCTCCGTCCATATCCTCTTCTATCCTTGCGCGTGGAGGACAAGGGGACGACGGCGCAGCTCCCTAGGGGTTCATCACGGCGAGGCGAGGCTCCAGTCGCCTGCGGCATCCAATCACGGCGAGGTTTTGGTTCAGCTAGGGTTTGCTCTGAGTACAGAGACAGAGAGCGAGAGGGAGGGGGCTTCTGCGGGGTTGGGGTGATCAGGACGGCTCCCGAGCGTCGTCATCTCTTCCCCTGTCGCGCTGGAAGCAGGAGGTGGCGCTCAGCGACGTGCTCGTCCTTCTGGCCGGATTTGGAGAAGAAGGAAAAAAAGAAAAAGGAAACACGGAAACCCCCTGGAACTTTTGGAAATTGCAAAAGAGTCCTTTTCTCTTTAAAAACAGAACAGAAAACAGAGTTTTAGGGACCTTTTTGGAAACAGAAAAATTGGCAAAAATACATTTTGAAAACCGTATGAAATTGGCAAGCTCACCATGTATTTGCTTTCCAAAATTGAAATTATTTTTAGAACAAAATTTGGGTGATCACTTTAAGTGATTTTTGGTCATTTCATTTGTTACTTTCAAATGCAAAATTTTAACCAATGTTTTTATGCATGTATGAGATGAACACACACCACACACCCTAATGTATCAAAAGTTGGGGTGTTACAAATCTACCCCCCTTACAAGAATCTCGTCCCGAGATTCCCGAAGGAGAAGAAAGAAGGAACACCGGTTTTGAGCGATCTTCTTGAACCTTACGGTTCTCTTCTTGAAGAGGTTGATCCGTAGCATCTTGAAGTATTGAACGGATACACCTTAGGTAAGAGGGAAACTCTTAGGAAAATGATCTTCACAAAGATCGAGTATCTCATGGTAACTCATGACAGGAAGGTTCATAAATAACGTTTGAGTTAACAGGCATGAAATACATTAAGATAACAGAGGGAAAACAAGAAGGTTTCAAGTTTATGGACGATGGTTCTTGAAAGGATTTAGAATATGAGCTTTGCACAAGACTTTAAATCCTTTTGGAAAAGAAAGGTTGAACAACTTGTGAAACCGAGGTTTTCTTCAAACAAATAACCAAGATGAAAAGGATGGTCTTGGATACCACGACGTAATATCCGTAGACGAGGAAAAATCACGAGAAAACACTGTAATCGTGTGTCAGAGGGAAGTTGATACATGATCATGTTCACTCTTCAGAGTGGACACGAAAGATAACGGAACTTTCATTCCGTTATAACTTTTTTGAAATCTTTGTCAAAGATCGGGATGTTACTTCACAATGGAGGATGAGTAACCAAAGGATGATGGAACACCGTGGTGAAGGAGAACTTCTTGGTCACACCATAAGATGAGTAACCAACGAGGATTGGAACATCGGAAGAAAACAGGGAATCTCTTTCCTATGGTGGATTTGACGTTGCAATACGTTTACCACATGGTTAAGATCCCACGGCTGGAGTGAGTGACAAATTCAGACAATGTGGATTAGAACTTCAGGTACCAACAACTTGAAAAAGGGAACTGATCAATGGCAGTTACAGAACACCAAGATATATTCTCCTGATGAACTTGTTTCCACTGAAACAGAGGTTTGGAGGATTTGGTAGAGAGACATTGGACGCAATAAGTTCCAAGGTCTTCTTGACGTTCCCGATACCAATATCCAGCTTACATAAGCCTTCACTAGGTCATCGGTGAAAGTTAAACTCCGGTCAAAAGAACGGTGAGGAAAACTTGTTAGAATGAGCCACACAAGAATTCTCACGGAGAGTGGTTGTTCTTACGAATTCAAAGAGATATGACATTAGGCTTTCCGGATAATTGTGTCAACCACAACATCAACCATGCCGGATTTTCAAATGGACCTAGTTCAACACCCTTGAGGAAACACCAACCATCCTTGCTGCTTGAGATTCAGCTCTGGTTAGTGGGTTGATAACTCAGACTCGATATGTTTGAAAATAGGTTGCACCAGTTATCAACGAGATACATTTACTAGATTCTCAAGATATGGACTATGATGCCACACTCAAGAATGGGTGAGATTGTAGAACTCATGTATTAGCAACTTGCGAAAGAAGGTTGCACCTACATGGATTACTTGCAACAAAACACATCGGAATCCTTGTTGGGAAGATGATAGCAAAGATCACCAAGATCTTGGAATTCTTCTCTCAAGGAAAATCAGTCAGTGGCTTAGCGTGGATGCAAACTTCTTTAAAGAATGGAGGTAACAACCTACCATCTCAAGAATATTCCACACATGCATGACCGACTGGGATTATTCCCGAGGGAGACAAGGAAACTTTACTCGGATCCATGGCGGCAACCTTCACCATAAGCACATGAACCAGGGTAAGTCACTTCAAACATCTAGAACACAAACTTCGTAATGACACAAAGATGGTTCTCGAAAGTTTCCAACATTAGTGCCAATTGTTCAACATGAACCTCTTGCAACTTGGAGAAAATAGGAATGTCATCGATGGGCTCGACAACACGCTTATCCAAACACTCCAAGAAGAGGGGTTTCATATGATATATGAACAAGGCAGAACATTGGTCAGACCAAAGGACATGAGGTGTACTCGGCCAAACACCATGAGTGAAAACACCATCAGGATAGTCCTTGAATCTGGACTTGATCTGACGATAGCCCAAATCAAATCAAGGTAGAATGACAGCATGTCCATTAAAGAGATACTATCATGCTTCAACACTAGGAAAACTAGATATCCCTTATCAAAGGAACAAGTTGGCGGAGCTTTTGCCTTTCAACTCGCCAAGTTGTTGTTTAAGCTCAACCACTAGTCCGAGGTGTCTAGCGTAGGTTCTTGGAGAGAGGAGTGGTTCAAATTACTCCTGGTTTAGACATCACGGTCAGGTAAAACCTGGTGATACTTCTAGAAAGACAACCAGAACATCACAACCTACCGTTAGGTCTAGGAATTTGAAAGGAGGCTTGCTTTTCAAAGCAACTGATATGAACATGAGAGCTTGGCATGAACCTAACTCTCTGACCAGAAATGTGCACCGGAGTGAACGGATTTGGTAACATGACCAACTTCAAAAAGAGGCTGGGTGACCAGTAGTGCTAAGAAGGATACAGATGTTTCTTAGATCTTTCGAAGCAATGGAAATTGCTAGGAACATCTGATGCACACCTCAATGCACACCCAACATTCTTGAGCATTCCATCTTGGGGTGAAGGTGGTTAAAGATGTGTAAGAGCATCACTTCATCAACAAGGCCATGAAACTTAACACGACCTCTTGATATAAAGGAGTGTGATACCCGAAGGTAGAACAGAACAGAAGCTAATGAAACTTCTTTATTCTGTCGATTACAAAACTTTGACCTGGTTCTAGAGATGAACGAGGTACTGGAGTTTGTTTCTCCTGACATCCCAAGGTGGGATGTTTTAATGGAAACCAAGAGAAAATGTATTGGAGGAATCCAACACCCATATGCAGCTTGGTGTCCATAACAACGGTTAGAGATTTGAAAGCAACTAAAGGGTAGAATCATGCTCAGGGAAGATCCTCGGATCAAGTTGAAGCACAGGGTAATACTCATTTGTAGAACCCATGCCGAAAACAGAGGTATAGCTGGACTAAGAAGAAAGATGTGGAAGACATGATGATCACTCTTGTTGTGATCCCTTTTTGGTTCCAAAGGAAAGCCTACGGCTATTAGAGTTGGAATTTCCTAGCCATCTTGAGGTAGAACAGATTCCTCAGGATTCAACGAAACAGAACTTGGGTTAAAGGTCAGCATCCTGTACTGATAGAGTGAGCATCACATGATTAAGAAACCACATGGTTCAACCCACCACAATTCAGCACATTCTGGGACCTTCGGTTCAAGTCCAAGGTTAAAAACACACGAAAGGAGTAACTACTATATGAGTGCCTTGAAGGACACTACGAATAGCAATCATGGAATATCTTTCAAAAGACAACGTAACTCCGGAAGAACTTGAGCAGAGGATAAAAGATACATTCGAGATGAAAAGCAGATCTCGAGGTTCAGGATTTAAGACTTTGGAACATGTGTATGTGGAACCCACACAACTCTGAGGTGTTAGGATGGAAAGGAAATCTCCCATTTGGAACAAGAGATAACGGAATACGGAACACACACGACTCTAGAAACTATAACACTAGGTCAACTTGGGTAGAAAACGTCTTGCCAGAGAAGGCACCTAGGTTTTGAATGACTCGAAGAGATAGCAAAACATTTTCAAATCCAAAACAGATAAGGAGACCCAGAGTTAGAGCGATACCAGGTAAGGAGTAAAAAGAATCCTAAGAAGGTTTTTTCACAATCCACTTGAAGTTTCAAAATAGTTTTCACAAACACTAGACTCAACATCGACCAAGCAGTAAGGTTTTCCTACAGGCAGTCCTGCTCTGATACCAAGACTTGTCACGACCCCGGACCCAGAGATATACATACTGTTATGTGCTCCTAGACATGGACCCACAAGGGCTCCAGGGTTACCAGCCCCGGCCGCAACAAACAACGACAGGCAGACTGGATTCATCGGCACGTAGTCCGGATCCCCAGTCTACTACTCCTTGTATCCATGCTAGTCATAACCAACTATGCATATCAAAGTGTCCACGAATCGAATGAAACTGAAGGAAACGGGACCAAAGCTATACAGAGATGCTATGTGTCCAGAAAGTGCAACAACAATCGAGGGTTACTGGGGTTACCTCGCCCCAGGCCGATCACATCGACAGGCGGGCTCGGACATGGATCATCGGCTCCACAACCCCTCGACTGCGACAACTATGCAGGCATAGCCAAAACTGTATAACAATGAGCTCGAAACCAACAACCGATCAAAGCAGTACTCTAAACATGAAGCTTTATTGAACAAGTATTACTAGAGTATAGCTTACAAGCAGAGGTCACACGACCCAACATTACATCAGACAACGGAAGGCAAACTATGTTGCTAATCAACAAGAACCAAAAAGGCCTAAGAGGCCGCAACATAAGGCGACGTCCCAGCCCATAGATTCCAGGCTGCTACCTGGGAACCCCAAACTACTCGTCGATGTCCACGTTGAATCACCACCGATGGAGTTCTTCTCCTGAACCAAAATTAAGCAAACCTGAGTACGGGAGGTACTCAACAAGACTTAATTAACCTATTATATATCTGCTATCTTCAGAAAGGGTTTTATGAAGGTTGTTTTGCGTAAAGAAAGATTTGTTTTCCAAATCGAGGAAGAATAGCACGTCTCAAGGAATGTTTTCCAAACAGATGAGAAACTCAACTACTGAAATCATTATCTTTTTATCCACCAACACCATTTCCCAGAAACTCACATGCTACAAGGATCACCCCTCCCGTCATCTCCGGGGAGGCACCCTTCATTCATTGCCAACATCTTTTACGCCACTTTCAAGTTATCTATGACCTCGTGACTTTCACCAAGTCGTCCATAACCGTGGACACGGCTTTCCGAAAGATTTATCCCTGCAGGGTGGTACACTTTACCCACACGTACCCTCCGACTCTTAGCGCCACATGTACGCTCTTCCATGGAGCGCGGCAGAGGGTGGCTGGCTCCGACCTTTACCTTGCTCGACCCTATCCATGAGTCAACCCAAACAGGGCCACCCCGTCAACAGGGAGTTGGCCACCTCCTGACGGCACCTGTTCTGTGAGTCGGGAACAAGATCCGTGTACGTCCATCACTTGTCCCGGTCACGCCCTAGTTTTTCTCCAAATCGTTTTCGGAATCACACGCAGATGGAAATAGCAAACTACGTGACTCATGGATGTGGTCAAACAAGTTAGTTAGTCGAGCGAGGTTCATTGGCTCGCGCGTGTGGTTGCACGCTCAGTCTTGGTTTCCGCGGCGAGACCTTAATCCTAGGGTTGGCAAGTACAGGACAAAGAACCACTTCCCAAGTGGCCTCCCGTCCTCGCCTTAGTCAGGTTAACCACACAATGCTCATCTCACCACGTCATCATATCGTACTAGGTTATCGCAACTCTGATTCATCAACCGGATGGAGCAGAGGTAAACAAACATGTACGACTAAGCGAAGCAGATATGAGGCTCTGGCGATGCACACAAGCAATTCTATGGCGGCTAGGAGCAGTGGATCAGGATATTAAGGCAATGCAGCATATAGGTGAACTACGTCTAAAAGCATCAAATACTTTGGAATCGAATGCAAAGTACGAGATTCAAATGTTGTTCGAAAGCATATATGAGCAGATAAGAGGTTATGCTTGCCTTGGTTATAAGAAAACCATATAAAGTCTTCAGGAATAAGTGCTTGACTTGTCGGTTAGGATCAAGTATTCGTCATGGAATTGCTGGCCTTCTCTTCGGAGTCGCATTCTACCGAGGGGGGAACAAACACCGAAAGAGAAATAACAATCAACACATGGCATCGATGCAATGCGCAATATGTATGCATGAGCAGGTTGATGCACTGAAATAAAGCCCTAAGCATGATCGTTGGTTTGCTAGGGTTCATATGTCAGAAATGCAGTTTTAGTGAAAAAGTCCCGAAATAGACCCCGGAGGGGGTTTCGGGCGATTATGGAAGTGAGTACAATTTTAGTTGCTCAAATGAGGTTGGAAACATCATAACTAGGTTGCATTTGTCATTTTGAGCAATTTGGTATATTACTTTTAATTTTCTAATTTTATTGAATAAAAACTTATTTTTCTATTTTTAAATGATTAAACAACATTAAGTAATGGCCATTTTTGAACTTTGTCAAACATACCTGAAAATGACATATTTGGATAGAGCATCTTTTTCTGATCAAAACCATATTTTTACTTTATTTTTCTGATGAACAGAACAAAAGTTAATCATTATTCAAGTTTATTTCATTTCTGTAATATAAAAGAGGTGGGGCCCACGTGTCATTTCAAAATTCAATTTAATTAAACGATTTATTAGCTGACACGTGGCCAGGCTGAGGTCACGCTGACATCAGCGTGATGTCAGCGGATGGCTGGCCGGAGACAGTGGTGGTCGCCGGCGGCGAACCACCAAGCCCCAGCAAACGTGGGCGGGCTCAACTGAACCACCTCGAAGAGGCGCATCACTCAAGGGTGGCGCCGCCCACTTTTGGTCACCCGAGCGGCGGCGCGATGGCCAACTGCGGCGGCCAGCGGCGGGTTCTCGGCGAGGTGGAGGAAATAGAGGGGCAGGAGCTAGGGGAAGGGCACCGGGAGGTCAAGCTGCTCACCACGAGCTCGATGGAGCTATCGGGGAGTCCGGAGAGGAAGTGACGGCGACGAATCGCGGCGCGGAAGCTCCGCCGGCCGTGGGGAAGACGGCGGAATCCTCGGCCCTCCGTCCATATCCTCTTCTATCCTTGCGCGTGGAGGACAAGGGGACGACGGCGCAGCTCCCTAGGGGTTCATCACGGCGAGGCGAGGCTCCAGTCGCCGGCGGCATCCAATCACGGCGAGGTTTTGGTTCAGCTAGGGTTTGCTCTGAGTACAGAGACAGAGAGCGAGAGGGAGGGGGCTTCTGCGGGGTTGGGGTGATCGGGACGGCTCCCGAGCGTCGTCATCTCTTCCCGTGTCGCGCTGGAAGCAGGAGGTGGCGCTCAGCGACGTGCTCGTCCTTCTGGCCGGATTTGGAGAAGAAGGAAAAAAAGAAAAAGAAAACACGAAAACCCCCTGGAACTTTTGGAAATTGCAAAAGAGTCCTTTTCTCTTTAAAAACAGAACAGAAAACAGAGTTTTAGGGACCTTTTTGGAAACAGAAAAATTGGCAAAAATACATTTTGAAAACCTTATGAAATTTGCAAGCTCACCATGCATTTTCTTTCCAAAATTGAAATTATTTTTAGAACAAAATTTGGGTGATCACTTTAAGTGATTTTTGGTCATTTCATTTGTTACTTTCAAATGCAAAATTTTAACCAATGTTTTTATGCATGTATGAGATGAACACACACCACACACCCTAATGTATCAAAAGTTGGGGTGTTACAGTTCCTTGCGCTAGGCCTTTATGTTTAGCCTAGACCGGATAGGCCTGATAAGGGGACTCGGGAGGCATACCCACATCACCCACCTCCTTGGACGCAGTCGAGCGCGCCCGCTTCGGGTGAGCGGTGGAGAAAGACTCCGCAGATGCTGCATCATCGTCAGAATCGACAGTAAGAACGAATCAAGAGTAAGAACATCAACTAGCTTGTCGTTGTTGACTCGGTCTTGTGGACCAGGAGGACTAGGCGGCTTACCACTGGCTGGCTGGGACTGGGAGGTCCCTCCCTGGTCGGCATCCAAGGAATGCTCGGCTGCCCCGGACTAGCCGGTTGCAACAACCGGAATCGGCTGGCGATCTAGGGCCCGAGTGATGTCGTGGCTACCCGGCGCCTTCTGCTCATCAAAGAACTTTGTAGACCAGTTGGCCCACATTAGCTGGAGCACAACCAAAGAAAGGATAAAGGAATTTGTAAGAAATTCATGACCCTCACTAGCGAAGGCGGATACATGCGGCTGAAGGGGATCTGGCCAAACTGTCAGTCGGTCTTCAGGCACTCCTTGGCACATCTTGTTTGATCCTGCAGCGGTCTGACCCGCTGATCCTGATGTGATCCCACACTCGTTGGGAGACCCCAAGCGGAAGGTATGATGTAGTCTAGAGTAAGTTTTACCTAGTATGGAACTAGGGTTATCGAACCAGAAGGACTTCATAGTCTTGAAGATGGCTACTTTATCAACGGCACCAGAAAGTACTAGTGTGTAGTTGACGTGAGCGTGAAACCTACACACAAACACAAACTCTCTCTTTCCCCAACTTTCAGGAAGGTTGTCAATCTTCCGGTCTTGCTAAAAACAAGAAAATTAAATGTATAGAGTCTTTTAGAGTAATAAAATAAAAAACGGAATAGCGAGGAAACAATAATGAAATGTGCTTAAAAGAAGGTTTTTAATATGAGGAAAATAGGACCGGGGGCCATAGGTTCACTAGTGGCGTCTCTCCAAGGAAAAAAACATGCGGGGTGAACAAATACAGCTGGGAAATTGACAAATCATGAACGTATAACAATACTATTATGACGAGATAAATTTCACGGGTTCTAACATTGTAGGCATTACATCAAGGCATATGGACCGCCATCAAGCATGCATCCATATCTAAAATTCGACCTCAAGAAATCTATCCAGCAAATCTCTTGGTATTAAGTTGCAGCAACGAAGTGATTGCTATGTGTGCAACAGACAAATGCATTAAGAACAATACGTAATGTAAATAGTGGTTCTCATCCGTAGACAAGAGCACCGGTGTTTTCTCCCGAGTGGCAACATCACATCCGCCCACCGCATGTTTCTGTCACTAGACAAGGAGGCATAAACCCACTATCTAGCATATAAACCCTCTCTTGGAGGTAAAAATAACTACGTGATCAAGGTAATCATAAACACCAGAGAGAATTGCAAGACAAGATTAAAACTCTCTACAAATATAATTGAAGCATCTTAGATCGACATGAACATAATAATCATAATCTCATGGTTCATTGGATCCCAGCAAACACAACATGCACAATTACATAACGGTGGTCTCGATCATGTGAGGCAGCTCACGAGACTCTAAACATGGAGGCATAGGGGAGAGAACAACCATCTATCTATTGCTATGGACCCGTAGTCCCGAGACGAACTACTCACACATATGTCCGGAGGCGATCATGGCGATGTAGAGGACTCCGGTGACGACCCCCCTCTCCGGCAGGGTGCCAGAGCAGGACTCCAGAAGACCTAGATTGGAATTTTGAGGTGATGGCGCCTCTCTATATGTTTCATGGAAAATAACTTCGTCCCCGACGTTTTTAGGGTTGAAGGAAATTTATGGGTGAAGAGGGGACGTGAGGCGGTGGCTAGGGCTCCCAGGGGCCCACTAGGCGCGCCCAAGGGGGAGGCCGCGCCTGGTGCCCACCTGGTGGCCCCCTGGCTCCCCTCCGTCTCTCCTTTGGACTTCGTCTTTGTTTTGGGTAAAAATTCATCTCCTTGGATTTTCAGTCCTTACCGAGAATATTTCCTTAAGAACTTTTCTAAAATAGAAAAATAGCAGAAGACAACAACTGGCCTTGGGCATCTTTTTATTAGGTTAGTCTGTGAAAACTTCCGGAAAACGAAAGAAAACATGTGGAAAACAAAAGGTATTGGGCGGAAAACATGCATGGAGCATAAAAAACTATAGATACATTTGCAACGTATCACCCGCCGGTTCATCCATGTTAACACCGCGTCACGGGGCTTCAGCCTCGCCTCGACCAACTCCTTCAGCCGGTGCTCGACTCACCCTACCTTATCTGGGTCGCCATGCAACCTTAGACCCCAATGGGTCTTCCGGGAGGGCAGAAGGGAGAAGGACCGAAGATTCATCCGGTCCACATCCGTCATGTTGCGAATGTAGAAGTAGCTCATCTTCCACTCCCTCACCATGTCCGAGATCTCCAGCGGGGGCATGCCACTGTCTGACCTGTAGTAGAATGGGAGGATGTACAGATTGTAGAGGTGGTTTAAGCGGCCGAAAAGGGCAAGGGAGGGGCGCACACCGAGATACGCCTCGCAGGTGACGGCAAAGTAGGAGAGATGTCCACGGCATTGGCATCGAGGTGGTGCGGCCCGAGGTCGAAGAAGTCAAGGAACTACCGGAAGAAGGGGCTCACCGAGAAAGCCATCCCCCGATAGAGATGGTCGGAAAAGACCAAGCACTCGTCGTCTTGCGGGATGGGCACCACCCCATCCTCAGGAAAGAGGTGAATCGTTGACTCTGCCTCCGTCCCAAAATATCCGCCATCACGGAGCCGCGTCAGGTCCTCCGGCGTCAGCGCTGAGCCGCGCCACGAGCCGTTCGGCATCGCCGCACACTCCGCAGCCCTCGTCACCGGAGAAGGAAGGGAATGAAGAGTTTGCGAGGGCTTGGAAGTATGATATCCCATCGCGGTCGCTGGAGAACTAAATCCCCAGGCTCGTCGAGATAAACAATGGCGCTAGGAGGTAGGAAGAAGAAAGAAGGAGGGGCGCGGGGGAACATAAATCCTTTGCATCTATGCCTCCGCCCCTTTTTATAGTGGAGGGATGTCCTTTGGACTCCCACTGTAAACTGCTACGGCGACATGGCCACGTGTCCAACAAACTGTCGCATGGGCAGTTGTCGGCACAGCTGATCCCACTATCAGGCGGTTTCTGGCACAAAAGATCCCCGCGGGAGAACCGAGGCGTCGCGGTTCCTTCGCGCGGTAGATGTGCAGGCCGAGTGGACATACCACCATCATCCATGATGTCACCCAAGCAACCGGCTGGCCAGAGTTTTCGAGAAAAACGTCACCCCAGTCGGGCGCCTCTGGGCAACTGGAACCAAGTTCCAGAAGGAAGCAGTCGGACGCTTCCCGCCAGCCGGAGCAGGCGTGAAACCTCCACCTGCTCGGGGGATACTGTCGGCGGGATGACCCCCCGGGGTTGGCTCAAAGTACCTAGAAGATCAGCCTCATCTCCGGGACAAACTAGTTGCACGAGCTGAAGAGCCGGAAGATGTACCTGCCAGAGGGGAATCAAGAGAACTAGCTACAAGGCTAGCCGGTCAAGCGCCAAGTGGTGCGATCAGTCCATCGGCTGCCAAGGTGGAGCCGACTGCCAGAAGTCAAGATTGACAACGGGGTATGGGCGGTGCGCGGCATGGCGCCGCCCATCACACCTCCACGTCGTCAGTACCACGAAAGGCATAAGTGAGGTTGTGTAGCTTGAGGAGATGGCCTGCCACGTGTCCCATAGTACCGATGTAACAGGAAGCTGGGCATTGTGCTCCCTGCCAGCAGGGGCGGTACGTTGTAATATTGGTCCGCGGGGCCCAACCGGCTCACTGTAGCGTAACCGGTCCCATCTGTAAGCGGCCTGCCGGCACCTATATAAGGGAGGCCAAGATCTCAATAGTGGGGGTCGATGAACCATTCGCTCGTAGAAACCCTAGAGGCTCCCATCGCCTTCCTCCTTGATACAGCTCCAGGAGAAACTATGTAACATCCACCATAGTCCCATCTTTGCATGAGTAGGGGTTTTACCTCACAGAGAGGGCCCTGAACCTGGGTACATCGTGTGTCACGCTTATCCCGAATATCGCGCTAGCACCGTCGCCACGCGGTAGTGTATCGCTTGTAAACTCCGTCTCAAGGAACGAGCTTTGATGGTGATGACGTGTTCTATTCCACGATAGTATGTGTGCGAGTACTATGAGGTGCAACACTTGGGGTACTTGTCGCCGATACGACTACATGACCTGGAGGTCGGCTACGCCGTCTTCATCAGTAATGCTTATGCGGGAGCGGAATCTTCACATTTTGGTCTTCAAGGGTATGAATACCAATTCACTATGTTATTTTGTATCTACATAGTAATAGACCTTGCCTATATTGGTTATCGCTGTTTGGAAGAAAAAATCTACAACGAAACCCTTCGGTGGTATCAGAGTTAGGTTTATGTGTAAATATAAAGTACGGTTAGAACTCATGTTGGTTGATGATATCGAACCTAGAAATTGTTACCCTCTTACGTGTACTTGTTCATACCGCGGGATTGTTGGATAAAGCGGCCCGGATCAACTTTACGTGTACACTTACGTGGGACTGGTTCCACAACTGACACATGGCTTGTACCATGTATGTGGCTGGGGGGTGTCTGTCTCTCCGTCGATAGTTGGTATGGCATTTGCAAAGGAATCCCCCGTAAGGGGTGTAATAGAGAAGAATTTTGATCGGTGTTGTGGTTGCAGTTTCATAAGTAGAAGCGTTTCTTCTGCGAAAGTATTTTATCCACTATATTTTCTGCATTCAATTCTAATGTCAATTTATTAGAGTGTCCTATTAGTTGCATTATGTTATTTATACCATTAATTGTTTCCTTCTTAATATCCATTGGATTGATGTGTTGGCGTGAGTTACTTATATCTGCTATATAATTTCTTAGCTAAGTGCTTATTCCTCCGGTGGATGGATCATGGTTGGAAATATTATGGTATGTCCGGATGTGTTGGAGATGGGTGGTCTTCAATTAAAATGCTAACATGTGTGGATGTGTTGCCATTGGCGAATGATGATGTTTCGCCTCGTTCATGCCCCTAGGAGCGAGTTCTCGCCTTCGAGTCAAGACTGAGTATGCTTCCATTGGTGGGACATATGAAATCCCTGGTGACCAACTAACTTGTGAGGATCTAGCCAAGGATCCTCTAGTTTGAGCTTTCTATTTGTGTGTGCGTGAAAAGATAAAAGAGCTTTGAATGAGGATGATGGTGTTTAGGATGTGGTCGCGGTCCAGGGGTTGGCTGGACCGACTTGGACTTCTGCACACTGATGTCCCTTGGCATAGATTCATGCAAGGTAAAGGTTGTAGCCGCGACCGTTCTGCCGGCCTCCCAGGAAGAGGCCTAATGATCAGGCAAGGAGTCGGACGATACTGGTGGGTAAAGTTGTATACCCTTTGGTTATATGCATTTGTAAAGTAATACATCCTGCCGGATTAAATATTTTCAAAAAGCCGTGTCCGCTGTTAAGAACAACTTGGTGACACATTCACAGACCATAGAGAATTTGAACAATAAAATCGAGTAAAAAAATGATGCTAGATTGGTGGATTAAATGATCATAAGTTGAATAAGAGTTACATTACTACCTCTGTTTTCAAAACCTTCTGATAGACGTTGCCTTGTTGGGTCTTCTTAAAGAAAAACTAGTTTTCTGTAAAACAACTACAAAAGCCTTGCTAAAACCTTCATTCGAGCTTGTAACTCTAGTAACCTTGCGAGTACCTCCTGTACTCACCTTTACTTTGCTGTATCTTTCATTTGAGAACTACTCCACGCTAGAAGTTGCGCTCTTCATTAATGTTGACGGGTAGTCTGGGTGTTCCAGATGGCAGTCTAGGGTGGTTAGGAGCAAGCTGGCGATGACTTGGTTATTTGTAGGCCTCTTAGGTCATATTTTTTTTTAGAAATGGGAGCCTGGGCCCCGGCCTCTGCATCAAAATGATGCACACAGCCGGTTTTTTATTAAACAAAGAGAAACATCCAGAGTATATAGTTTAATACAATCATGGGTCCGAAAGCGTGGCCACAAAGACAAGCCACCGAAACATAGACGAACTACGCATTAATTCGCCTAGAATTAAGCCACCCGGCCTGGCTGTAAATAGCCCGAACGACCGCCATCAGTCGAGCACAGCCGGAATCCATAAGTCCTCGCTGATCCAGGGGGAGAAGGAAAGCCCACATCTGGATAGAATAGACCGCCTTGTTTACAACCTGCAAGAAGTGAACATTCGTGTGTTTGTTAAAAACCAAATCATTGCGACAATTCCAAATTGCCCACAGGAAAGCAGCCACACCAATTCGTATTCGTGCTTTTGTTTTCCTATCAATACCATTTAACCAATTACCAAACATATTCGCAATGCTAGTAGGTGGGTAAATGCTATAAGTGAAGTGAATAAGACGCCAAATATCACGGGCAAACGGACATGTTATAAAAAGATGTTCTACAGACTCATCTGTATCGCAGAAAACACATTTTTTACAACCATGCCAATTCCTCTTTATCAAATTATCCTTAGTAAGAATAACTTTCCTATTAAGAAACCAAAGAAAGATCTTAATCTTTAATGGCACCTTTAGCTTCCACAAATATTTTCGTAAAAATCTTGTGGATCCGTGTAACAAGTCAGCATAATACGATTTAACCGTAAAAACCCCGTCCATTGTGAGATTCCAACAGAACACATCTGACTGATTAGTTAATGACACCCCCATCAACCTTTCAACCAAATGCAACCAACGGTCCCTCCTGTAACCAATCAAATTCCTCCGAAACCGAACATCTAGAGGGTTATGGGCTAACACTTCCGCAACCGTAACGTGTTTACACGAAGCGATGTTATATAACGATGGATAGGACTGTGATAACGGTTTATCCCCTAACCATGTATCCTCCCAAAAGCGTATATGCTGACCGTTACCTAATGAGAATTTGCCCCGTGAAAAGAATTCATTTTTAACTTTCAAAAGGCCTCTCCAGAAAGGTGAATCAGAAGGCTTACTCTCTATCTGGGATAACGTTTTATCTCCTAGGTATTTATTAGAGAGTAACTCATGCCACACCCCTTCCTCTGACAATAATTTATGAAACCACTTGCTTAACAAGCACATATTCTTAATTTGTAAAACCTCGATTCCTAAGCCCCCTTGATCTTTAGGGCGACAAACAATATTCCATTTTGTAAGACGGTACTTCCTTCTTTTGACATCGCTTTGCCAGAAAAATCTTGAGCGATAAAAATCCAAACGTTTCCGAACACCCACTGGTATTTCGAAAAAGGAGAGAAAAAACATCGGTAAACTGGATAAGACAGAGTTTATCAGCACGAGGCGATCCCCGTAAGATAACAGTTTCCCTACCCAAGAACTGAGTTTCGTGTCAAATCTATCCTCAATAGGTTTCCACTCTTTATTAAGGAGTTTTCTGTGGTGGATTGGTATGCCAAGATATTTGAAAGGTAACGTTCCGACCTCACAACCAAAAATAATTCGGTAATCATCTTGGGCGTCCTTGGCTTTACCAAAACAAAAAATCTCGCTTTTATGGAAGTTAATTTTAAGACCGGACAGAAGCTCAAACATCGCAAGTATGAGTTTCATGTTCAGTGCCTTTTGTACGTCGTGTTCCATAAAAATTATCGTATCGTCGGCATACTGAAGTATGGATACCCCCCCTTCGACAAGGTGAGGAATCAATCCTCCAACTTGACCATCCTCCTTAGCTCGATCTATGAGGATAGCCAACATATCCGCTACAAGATTAAAAAGAATAGGTGATAACGGATCACCCTGTCTCAAACCTTTAAGCGTTTGAAAATAATGACCGATATCATCATTAACTTTAATGCCGACACTTCCCCCCTGAACAAAACGAGCAATCCAATCACACCACTTAGGTGAAAAACCTTTCATCCTCAATACTTGCTGTAAGAAAGACCAATTCACCTTATCATAAGCTTTTTCGAAGTCAATTTTAAACAAAACCCCGTCTAATTTTTTCCTTTTTAGCTCATGAATAGTTTCATGTAATACGACAACTCCTTCAAGAATATTTCTACCGGGTAGAAACGCTGATTGAGTTGGTCGGATAACTTTACTCGCAATAGAAGTTACCCTATTCGTACCCACCTTGGTGAAGATTTTGAAACTAACATTAAGCAAACAAATTGGACGATATTGCTCAATACGACTCGCATCCTCCTTCTTTGGAAGTAACGTAATGACCCCAAAGTTTAATTTAAATAATGGTAAATCGCCATTATATAGCTGAGCAAACATCGCCATTAAATCGATCTTAATCACCTCCTAAAATCTCTGATAAAACTCTGCCGGGAATCCATCGGGACCCGGAGCCTTGTTATGTTCCATCTGAGAGATTGCTTCGAATACCTCCTTTTCCGTAAAAGGAGATGTAAGAATACAATTCTCCTCGTGTGATATTTTAGACATATCCTTCGTCCTCTCCTCTACTAAAGAAACATTACTCGGCGCCGGTGCCCCGAATAATTTCTTATAGTATTCCGAGATAAAAGTTCTAAGGTTAGATTCACCTATAATTGTTCCCTCATCCTGCTCCAATTGGAAAATCCTTTTTTTCCTATGTTTCCCGTTTGCAATAAGGTGGAAATATTTCGTATTATTCCCTCCTTCTTGTATATGTTTAACTTTTGCCCTTTGTGCCCATTTGGATTCCTCATCTCGTTTCAAGTTACGTAGATAATCATCGGCCTCCTTTTTTGCAGCCCGTTCGGCCACTGTCAAAGGAGACGATTCGGCCTTAATATCTAGCATATCTATGAGGGCTGTTAACTTATCTTTTAGTTTTCTATATTCCCCGCTCTGATTCTTCGCCCATCCCCGTAAAAATTGTCTCAGATGTCTTATCTTATTTTGCCACTTATCTAATGGGTTTTGCCCACAATTGACTGACCTCCATTCCTTACAAACCAAATCATAGAAACCTTCCTGGCGTATCCAAGAAAGTTCGAAGGAGAAATGACTCTTATTTCCGGCATGTGCTTGTGTCCCAGAGTCTAAGAGCAGTGGTGTGTGATCCGACCCCGTTCGAGTCAGAGCATGCACCGTAACCAAAGGATATTTCTGCTCCCACTCGACACTGTTAAGAAAACGATCTAGTTTTTCATACGTCGGGTTATCTCCCCAACTAGCCCAAGTAAATTGTCTACCAGATAAAGTAATCTCTTTCAAATCCAAACTGTCGATAATAGCATTAAAAATGAACGGCCATCTCGCATTAAAATTATCATTACTCTTTTCTTCCTGCCTGCGAATAATATTAAAATCCCCTCCCACTAGTATCGGAAGTGTTTCGTTATCACAAATACGTACTAACTCAGCAAGAAAATCTGGTTTCTTTGAGTCTTGTGCAGCCCCGTAAACTACAACAAAAGCCCATTCAAAACCATCCGCTTTAGTCTTAACATGAAACTTAAGGCAGAAATCTCCAGACACAACGGTTTGTGCCGAAAGAGTAGATCCATTAAAGCCAACAAGCATCCCCCCAGAGCGACCATGCGGCGGTAAACAGAACCACGTAAAGTCCCTACCCCCAGCAAGAAAGTCCAGAAAATGCGTAGTAAAGGAGGATCTTCCGGTTTCAATTAGAGCAATGAAATCAAGTTTATGTTCCTTAATAAATTCATGAACCGCCAAATGTTTTGCATGATCACCAAACCCAATACTATTCCAGATTAAACCTTTCATCTCACTTCTTAAATTGTTTAATTCTAGTACTTCTCCTAGGTTTAGATACGGTACCTAAATTCTTCTTGCGGTTACGTTTAACCGTCTTTGAGAGAATTGGATAATCCGTTTGATCATCCTCATGCTCAACCTCATCATCGAGATCCTCACTCAAATTTGATGCTTTCGTAAGAGTCAAAGTAGAGTTAGAATCAACGAGATCACCATCTAACATTTCTTTTAAATTGTTTCGAAGAAAAATGAGAGACCTATCTTTTTCCTGTTCTAACAAACCATGAATAGATGCATCAATTTGTTGTCTGTTTTTACCTAGAGACACACCTAACTTATCAGCCCGCGCTTTAATCTACGAATTTGAAAAAGAGAGTAACGATAAACCAACGGGGATGGGGGGTGTACCTCTAGGGAAGACGATATCCTTGCGGTGCGCAAGAGCTATCGCCCGCAGCTCTTGAGGAAGATCCGCGTCTGGTTTCGCCCGCAAGCGTGCACTAGAACGGATCTCAGTATCAGCCGCTGCGAGACCCCCATACGCCATCACCGCCGCCATCGAAGGGCGCGGTGTCGTGGTCAACGCAGCTGCCAACCCCAACCCGCCTGGTTGAGGTGAGCTATGTCCGACCGGCATAGGGGGAACCACCGTCGTAGCAGACGCCATCGCCACCGTCGACGCCCCCACATCCAACCCGCCTGGTTGAATGCAGGGCACCATCGGTGACACAGTACAAGTCGGAGAAGATACGACACCCACCCCATCCAACCCGCCTGGTTGAATGAAGGGTAAGTGCACACCGTGAAACTCACCGTCGAGGCGCCGTGGAACCATATCACCGCCCCCACGCACAAGGTGAGAAGTCGAATTTGCAGATGGCGTTAGGTATCCGTTTGATACCGAGACCACCCGCCCATCACCAGCCTCCCTCAACGACTCCTCAGAATGATCCCTAGCCGAAACCTGCAAGGCATCCATCCCCTCCACGGAATCATCAAACACTCCCAAAGAATCCGAGTCAATGTCAACTGCCTCCATATCGGAAAGCTGCGTAGTCTCGAGTTGCGTGTTACTCATCGAAGAAAGAACAAGGCGAGCCTCTCTGACAGAAGTAGCCACTACTGGTGAAAGGACCACCCCGGGGGAGAACGTTTTCTTCACCCCGTTACCATCCGTCTCCTTCCCAGCCGGTTCCGAAGACCCACTGGTACCACTAGTGCTCGGTTTGGACCTATCAATGTCCATATTCCCAACTGCCGGTCCCTTTTGTTTAGCATTCTCACCATCACCCTCGTCATCCTTACGAGTATCATCTTTTGAGTCCACAACCATCTCATCCTCATCATCCGAATTAGGATTTTCCACCTGAAATTTCAGCTCATAAAAACCATCACGTATAAACACCGGCCAACCATCAGGAACCAGTGTATAATCCATACACCCCACTAGAACTCTCAGAACACCATGCTTACGAGTATAATTCATATCCACTTTCAGAGTCTTACCAAATAACGAACCAAGACTCCACAGAAGTAAGAAATCACCCCGATGCTTAGGTGGGATATCAGATACTCTAATCCAGATCTCAGGCAGAAGCCACAAAGGCTTCATCTCCGTAACCCAGGCCTCCACAGTGATGACACAGCTGCTGTTAGGAATATGACACGCACCGAACACGATCATACGATCCAACTCAGCTCTAGTAGGAAAAGAAACCTTATAAATATTATCACTTACAAGAACCACCTCCCATCTGAACTGCTCGGAGGGCACCAATCTCTGGAGCTGCGAAATAACCTCATCAACAGAAAGCGATCCTCCTGTAATAGTGAGTTTGCCCAGCCTGACGGAGTCTATCTTGGGCTTGTACGAGGCCGTAGGCACCGCCTCATAGAACATCAACCCCTCGTTCAACAAACCATGTGTGATCACTTGTTGTTTAGCAACGGACAGAAGAGGGCAATCATCGGGGGCATGCCCCATACCCTCGCAATACTCGCATACCACCTGAGTACACGCCGCACTCACATGACCTTGCACACCACAGAGAAAACATTTTGCCTTTTCAATCTTTTTTGCCTTCTTCGCATTCGGATCATCTACCTCATCCGTCGAGGGGTCAGCTCTCGCCACCTCCGAGTGGCCCTTGGACTGCACCACAGCACCACCAGACCCAGACGCGGCAGCAGCCCGCAACGCATGATCCCTGCCCGTAACCGGCAGGGTCACCTTGCGAACCACGGCAGCAGCAGGAGGGCCGGCAGCTGCGGCAGAGTTTGGCGCTGCCGGCAGCCCCACGGCAGGTAAAACAGGCGCCACGGCAGGCGCCACGGCAGGCGGAGCCAGCACGCGCGGTGCGGCCACGGCGGCACCCGCCGCTGCCGGCGCGGCAACAGGAACCGGTGGACGAGTCACCGTCGTCATCCCTTGCGCGCAGAGAGCTTCCGTGACACGTCGCACGACATCCTCCACCGACGCTTCGGTGAGGCCCCCGTTGCTAGGAGCCGGCGTCGTGGTCGGCCGCGGCACCACCGGCCCACGACCACGTCCTCTTCCCCGAAAGTTCCCCCGCTGCATGCCTCCCGGCGCATTACGGTAGGGGTACCGGCGCCGATCACCACCACCGCCGCCGTTGCCGTATTGCGCTCCATTGAAGCCAGCCCCCGCATTGAAGCCACCGAACGGCGCTCCGTTCCCGGGACCGAAGTCCCCTTGGCCTTGGTTTCCCCTTCCATTGAAGCCACCACGAAGGTTCGGACCGTATCCTCCTCTCGCCGGCGGGCCGCCACGAAACGGGGGAGGGCCATTGCCACGGCCGTCGCCATAGTACCCCCTCCCTCCGCCTTGGTTCGCCATCGAAGAGACCACGGGTGCTGCGTTTCTGTTTCCGAACCCTAGCGATCGAAGTCTAGGACGAAAAGACCACTCGATACGGTCTAAGCCCGTATGGCGTAGAGTCCGATCGGGAGTCCGTGGCAGGCCCAAACAAAGGCGGTGCATTGGGCCCGTGTGGCCCACCGCGTTCGCCGGATCAAGATTCGAAAAAGAGGATCCACCACGGGCGGCGATCGTCGTCTTCTCCGGCGACGGTTCGCCGGAACAATCGAGATGCGCCCTTTCTTCCCTACCACGTACCACGGTAGATCATCGTCATCATTTTGAATATAGAAACTCGGAGGTAGAGGTGGGATCTTGAGCCGTTGCTCTCGGGTTCCCCCCCTATGCCCCATCGCCATTGTTGCATGTAAAGGATCCGCGGTCGGTTCCTCGGATTGCGGCGTGATCGCCAGAGCAATCGCCGCCAGACGCTGCTGACGCCTCCTCTCCAAACGCTTACCTTGCCGCGAGTCCGCCAAGTCCCGCGAAGACGCAGGAGACGGCGTCCTCCAGTACGATCGCGGCGTCGAAGCCACCGACGCCGGGGAGGAGGGAGCCTCGCCATCCTCGTCGTCCTCCGAGAGGAGGGCCCAGAAACGACCGCCGGCGAGGGGGACCGCACGGTCGCCCCTCGAGTCGCCCCCGGAGCTCTCAGCACTCATTTATGAAAAAACAGTGATACACACCAGCAGAAACAAGCACCACGGGGAGAGGCTTCAGTTCACCCTGCAATGAAGACGCTCGCGACCCCCCCCCCCCCCCCCGCGCGCTCTCCTAGGGTTCCGGCCGCCGTCGGCGGCGCGGCCCGCCCCAGCCCCTCCCTCTCCCTTCTCGCGCGTGCCCGTCGCCCCCACGTGGCGGCGGCGCGCGCCCCCTAGCCCTTCCTTCCCCGTCCCTCCCTTCTCCCTCTCCCGTCGCCGCCGTCGGCAAAGACCGCCGGGCGCGGCCCGCGCGTTGCCGGCGGCGGCGGCCTGTCTCTCCCCACGTCGGGATGGGTGGATGCGGGGCTCTGTCCTTCTAGCGTCGGTCGGAGTAACCCATTTGCAAAACTATTCCCCTTAGGTCATATTAGGTTCTTGTTATTTAAACTATACCTGCTTCCGCTTGATGTAATGTTGGGCCCATGACCTTTGATTGTAATTTGCTTCATTTTTCTGTTAAGAGTTCAATTATATTGTTTTGTGTCGTAGAGTCTGTCATATGCCAGATTATTCCGAGTCTGGATCTCTCTATTATGCTCTGATAGCTATGCCCGACATTATGTTAGGACCGAGGCATTGTGGGACGATGATTCATCCCGAGCCTTGAATATTGACGTGACTCGGTCTGGGAGTAGTAACCCAGGATCTTTTGGTCTGGTATCCTATCCGGTGACATTTAACATCACTGTATATAGTTTTAAACCCAGAGCGCTATAGCAGGGGGGCAGAGGGGGCTGCCTCGTCACTCGCCGGAGCGACCGAGACGACGAGAGTTTCTGGACCGTGTAATTTACACTTCGATTCGATTAGCTTAGCTATATGTGCTCACTATATGTCTTCTTAGCGGGTAAGGACAAATCTACTCTTCCCTACTGTAACCAACACCATTTTACATATAACTCCTTCATACGTGTGGGCCCTCTTTAAGTCAACATCGCCCAGTACAGAGTGGTTGTGGCACCTAGTTCCGTATGTGTTAGGCTGGTCACGGTGAACAGTAACTAGCTAGTAACATAAGTGTCACATAAGCAAAAATATGGACGTGGCAAATATTTAACGAGGAGAGAGATAGCTCTTGTAACTAGCTATGTTACCATATACCATCATATATTCCAATACACAATATGTCTATATACTAATAAATATGACAATAACTACATATTACTCACTCCGTCCACTTTTATAAGCCTCACTTTTTACTATTGAAATGTTAAAAAGTGTGCCTTATAAAAGTGGACGGAGAGAGTACTATCCACTGTGGAGGTAGTAATATAATCTCCAGCGGAAGGTGTATATGGAGGTGTAAAACAAGATATACACCATATGAGGCAAATTCCCAGTGGCTAGTGTATACCTCGTGGTGAAAATTTTACACCTCCATCCACCTTGCTACCCATGGTGTAAATATACACCACCCATACACCTCCCGATGGCCACAACTAGAAGAAATAATATGAGAGAGAATGTAGATGTACTGGATAGACCTTCTGCTGGAAAACTAGAAGGTGTATAAATTGCAGAGGTGTATATAAAAGTGTATACGGAGGTATCCTTCAAATTTTTCACCTTTCACTATAGTATATGTTACTTCCTATTTTGACTACCTTTATCGTCATTGGTTATTAGCGTAAAACGGTATTCTCTAGGTACGATTACATATGTAAACCCGACAGACAAGTCCGTGGATAAACCATATATTTTACTGAGCTTACAGATATGTTTTGAATGCATACTGAGTATTACTCAGGTCAATCTCGGTAGCATGTGTGGCACGTACGTGTAAAAGACTAGAGTAATCTGTGAGTACGTCGCGTCACTCCCGTGCCATGCATATGCATGTATCATGTACTGTCACTCCATCGATTCCCACTCCTCTGAGATTTGAGTTTCTCGTACTTCTACTTGTATCCTACTCTCTCCGTTCAACAATAGATGACTTCCACATATTTAGATATAGATGTATCTAGACAATTTTAGTGTCTAGATACATCCATCATATGTAGACAAATGCAAGTCATATATTGTTGAACGGAGCGAGTACTACTATGTGTTGTCTCGTCAAATCATTGCATGCGTCATGCATCGCGTACTTGGTACACGAGCCATTTTCAGCATCGATACAGTTGGTAGCGTGCGTACCTGAGCTAGCTCTACCTGTCCTCGTACGTATGCGCTTCAAATTAATTCCGATGGATCGATCGGCGTCTGACCGTTTTGCGTGCGGTGCGTCGAGTGGGAGTTGGCGCCTTGGCTACGTAAGCACGGTCTGCTCCTCGAAGGATGTGGGCTTACCTCGGAGGAAATTTTGCCCTCTGAGGCGCCCACCTGACCGCTGCGCACTCGCGAACGGCGATCCCCTTTGTCTGCTTCCCCGGTTCAGCACGGACGGTTATTTGCTTTCATTTAGGTCATCTCCGCTGCTCAATTGCCCGGACATGCCGGATTTGAGCAGGTCAGGGCAAAATCAGACCCCTGCGGAGCTGCCCAACCCTCGTCTCGGTCCGTTTTCGGTCCGTGGCTGCTCAAACCCAGACCAAATTTTGTCCAGATTTGAGCAGCCCGCGGACAGAAAACAGATGCGCGCGCGGCCCCGTCATCGCTCGGTCAAAGGCGTGGCCCGCCGGTCAGTGACCGTGGCGACGGCTCGCCTCCCCCACCGGTCCTATTAAATGGGACCGCCGCCACGCGTTCGTTCTCACGTGCACCAGTCCCATACTCCCTCGCCCCTCACTCTCCACTCTCTCGCCTCCCTCGCAAGCGGCCGCAAAACCATAGCCATGGGCCGCAGCTGGCTCAACTTCGGGAAGGCCAAGAATGACCACGAGGCCGGGAGATCCCGCCACCGCGCCTCCCCCACCCCTCTCCCACCACCACCACCGCTAACGCGGGCCGCCCGCGCTCAGGCGGAGCAGGTCCCGCCGCTCCCTCCCTCTCGCGACGCCCCCTTCCGCATCGCGCCGGCGCACGTCCGTGACCGGCCTTACCTCAATAAGAGGAAGTGACAATGGTGCTGGGACCGCACGATCCCAGTACCGTGGTCCGACGTGCACCTACCGGACGGGTGGCACCTCAACCGGGACCGCATCCCGGTGCCGCCCGTTCAGAAGAGCGACCTGGAACGGGAGGTAGAGATCCACCGCCGCCGTGACGAGGTGTCGCCTAACCTGCGCGGCCACCCCGCGTTCGCCATGAACAGTCCCCACTGGGACACGTGGTTCACGGACGAACACGACCTGCGCCGTAGGTCGTTCTTCGGGGCGCACCAGGCGTGCGGCGCGGCCCAGTACGCGCCGCTCTCTCCACCACGCCCGGCGCGGCATGGACGCGCGGCGCCTCCCCTTCGCATCGGCAACGTCAAGGACGAGCCACTGGAGGAGCCCCCCAGTGGTACGAGGAAGACGACGACGAGGAGGAGCCCGCCATGGCCCAGCCCAGCGAGGAGCTGGTGCTGGCCATGGCCATCGAGGCCTCTGCGCGGGAGGCGGAGGAGGCGGCCGCCGCGGAGGCGCGCGCCGTGGCGGAGGCGCTCGTGGCGGTGGCCGCCCAGGAGGCGGTGGAGGAGGCGGAGGCCAGGGCCGTGGAGGAGGCCGTGGCGGCCATGCGCGCGCCGCCCGCGCCATACGCCCACGAGGAGGAGGCCGACGAGGACGAGCGGGACGAGAACCAGCCAATTCCGGCGTGGTTTGCGCCCCTTGTCGGCATGCACTGGCAGTGGACAGGGCCGCCGCCGGAGCTGCCCGGGGCGGCGCCCCTGCCCGTCACCCAGCCGCCCACCCCTCCGCGGGCCGCCGCGCTCCCCGCCCACCTCATGGAGGACCCGGAGTACATCATCCTGGAGTAGTATGCTCCGGGGAACCTCCGGCCGCAGCGCGGCCACTAGCCAGTGGCCGCCTAGTTTAAGGCTTAGTTTTTTTTGTTTTAAATATTGTAAAAACTATGGGCCCCTCTGGGCCCTACCGTATCTATAAATTATCCGTGTTTGGAATGAGCAGACCCGTAGGAGGCACCTGGCGCGGTCTCTGTCCGTCCAGCGCGGACCGCTGCTCAAACAGACAAATTCCGGACCAAATTGGTCCGGATTTGAGCAGGCCCGCAGGAGATGTCCTTAGAGCGTCTCCACGCACGGACCCGAAAACCGGTCCCCAAAGCGTGTCCGCGGATAGTGAGCGGGCAACACTCAAAAGTCGGCTCCTACAACCATTACCTCTAAAACCATTGCACCTAAAATGAACTGCGAAATCCATGAAATGACGATTATAGACTAAATTCAAACAAGTTTGGTACGTAACCGAATGAAATTCTTGCATAGCCGGATTTAACACAAAATAAAAATTCAACGCCGTCCATTCGATCGACAGAAAGATGAACTCATGCGGATCCGGAGGGGTCTGGTGAAGCCGGAGGTGTGCCACGGTCGCGTTCGACGATCTTCTTCTTCAGGTGGAGGACCTACCTTGCACTAGACTCGTCCAAGATGCTACTATCTTGAAACATGATTCTCGAATCCTCCGTGTACCTTGCAAGACTTACTTTCTCTTGTTGCACCAGGAAGGCATCGTTGAGCCTTTTATTCTCGAACTCAAGTTTGACCCAAGCCCCCTCTTGCTCCAATTTCAACATTCTCTTCTCTAAGTTAAACTAATCCCTCATGTAAAATGCAAACTTCTCCCTTTGCAACTCTAAGAATATGTATTGTACCGCCCGGACTTCTTCTCTCTTTCCTACGCCAATTGAAGACCCATTTCGGCTTGCCATTCATTTCAAGCCAACAATGTGACAAGATGAATGGTTTATCCTCCACTTGATGATAGAATGCGGCGGCCAATGAGCAGTAAAAAGAAAATAGAAACAAATAATTCAATATTGACAATCATGGAATCAGATGCAATAAAGGAAACTGAAACAAGCATGAAATCGGATGCACTTACATGATTATCAATATTCACACCGCCTTGATTCCTATCGACAACTTGCGCGTGGAAACCACAAAACTTGTTCACACTCTCTTGGATGGATGCCCATCTAAGTTTAAGGGAGCTTAGAGTGCAATCGTAGCCGATTGGATGCGGTTGCACATATTGTTCGAGATGATGAAGGAGTTTATAAACCTTATCCCACAACCTTGAGTCCTTTTTCTAGGTTCCACATATAGCATCCATGCTAGTGTCCAATCAATCTTGGCATAGAAAAACATCGTCATGAGTACTAAAGTTTGCCCCCATCCCCCCCCCCTCTTTGTTAACATCTCCTTGTCCTTCTTCTGCTTGTTCTTCTCCATCATATTATCTTCGGACCGATCACCAAGGGTAAAAAATGGGGGAAGTGTCGCACCCGACGGATCTTATCCTTTTTTGATAAATTCAAAAATGAGCCCCTATGAATCGTTGCGAATTAAACTACGTTGCGGTCCTAACTTCTTAAAAACGTGCATTGGAGATTCAATTTTATACTTGTGTGTCGTCTTGACTATCGTCGAAACATGTTGTGGGCGAGGTGGCTCTCGCTGATGCTGGACGATGGTCGTGTCCGTTGAAGCGGAGGAGAGTCGACCACCACCACCTCCTCGCTCTGCGTCGGATCCACTTGCAAGGCGAACTCGTGCAAGTTCTCTGAGTTCTCCTCCCGATTGGACGTGGACCTCTGTGCAGTGACGGGTGCCACGCGCGGTGCTGACTTGGCCAGCACCGGGGGCGTGCTGAAGCCGGAGACGGGCTGATGAATCCACGTCCGCTGGCAGCTGCTCAACCGACTCCGGCGACGCGCCCTCCTCCGTCGACTCCACGTGTGTAACATCCATCATATCTCCTCTCCTCATGGTGGCGGCTACGGCCGAGACGGGGCCAAGGGCAAGGGCTACGGGCAGAAATTTGGCGGGTGTAGCTGCGGAAATGAAAGTGGGAGGAGGGAGCGACGACTCAAGAGTTTTCCTTCAGAATTATGTGAGCCCAACTTGTCGGATCCGACGAGACGACATGCCCAGACACGCCCTAGCAACCCCAAACCCTCCATATATTTGGGCTGAGTTTGAGATGTTCCAGGCGGCCCGGACAAATGAGCTGAATTTAGTTACCATGGTTGGACGCATGTTTTCACCGCACTGTCCGGTCTGCCTACCTGGGCATATAGGGCGGGTTTTGGATTCATGGTCGGAGATGCTCTTATATGCCAAAAGAGCAGTAGTAGTAAAATGATATTGACCAGAGATAAAATTGAACGCGAAATGAACCGACTCCAAAACATTAGACTGAGTTGGAAACCCCTGGAACTATGGCGGAATCGGATGTCGCAAGTTTGAGTTCAATCGGCTCGCAATTATTTTTGCAATAGTTAACTCGGCGGAAGAAGAAATTGTGCCGGTAAGGGTGGAAAGTGTGATCTGGGTACTAGTGAGATCCTTACAGCTGTACTAACAAACTATTCATGTGGCAGTTAATAATAAACGAACTATTCATGTGGCTGTGAGGGCAGTGAGATATTTAGTGTGTCCGGTTGTGGGGAGTGGAAAATATATTGCGTGAGGGAAGGGATCTATCGTTGTGCCGCATAATAATTACGTGGTTATTTCTGAGAAATATTTACATATCTCGTCTATGTTTTATTGCCGTGGGGTACACAGCCAACCAGCATCGTGTTTTGCGGTTATAAAAAGGGTCAACTCCGGCTAACATTCAGGTATGGTCGATTTATGTTCAAATTTGGTCACAAGATTTACATTTATCGATTTTACAGTACCTTTATCCATATTTGGGGTTTAAGAGGAAACGATTTTGTTCTTGATTAACTGCATTCAGGAGAAAACATATATAAGCAAAAACATATGAATCTTTACAGAACAGAACCGTATGAAAGGAGCAATGTCTATTATTATTAGTTTTTTTTTACCCGTTTTAGTGAATGATAACCTACTAAGGAAGAAAGTACTACTCTCTCCGTCTCAAAATGTAAGATGTTTTACCGTTTTCTAGATAACATGTATCTAGGCATGTTTTAGTGTGTAGATTCAAGTGCATCTTACACTAAAACATGTCCAGATACATTTTGTCTAAAAAATGCTAAAAACATCTTACATTAGCGAGTACTAGATAATTTCCCTTAAATTTAAAACATTCCTTTTTAAGTTTAGGTTATGACGAGATTTAGCGTTATTTATGGAAAATTCGCAGCTCGTGAAATGACGTGTAGGCACGAATGCTCCCAAGATGCTATCTACTTGATTTTCAAACTTTAATAATCCAATCAAATTGCTATATGCAGCAACCGATAAAGAGGCCATGGATATTTCCCCTTCCAAAATAAAAATTGAATTTGTGAATGATCAGAGCAATCAACAATTAGTAAGCAAAGAAACTTACCTTTAACATAATCACTTATAATATTTAAAAGTAAAAAAAAATTATAGTATATAAGTAGAACTTAAAAACATACAAGTATGGAAGCTTTAATAACTATTAAATTTTTGTACAATGGCAAAGGTCTACCGTTTTAAAAAAATCTTCCATAATTTTATCAACGATTTTGAATATCCCCGCTCTGGCACATCATCAAGTGAACAAGAAGCCATCATGGCATCCTGTTGTGTAACTTGATCTAAGCCAAGAGCGACTCTCAACAAATTTTTTTTTCAATTGTGCAAACATGTCTCACATTTGTAACCAAAGACATTGAATGGACTACTCCCTTCGATCCATATTAATTATCGCCGATTTAGTGAGCCGACACACTAAAACATTAGCGATAGTTAATATACGAAGCCAAAGTAGAACCATAAAAAAAATCAATTGCATACCTAGAGTTGGTTTCAGCAACCCCTGTAAGTTGGCCAAAATACTCTTAAGTCATCATTAAACACCCTCCCCCCCCCCCCCCCCCACATAGTTAGGATATTTTGTAGAGTCAGAATTCGTTCGATTTATAATTAGATATTGCAAAGAGAAAGAGTTAGTTTCTAGTTAGATTGTTCGGAGACGGTTTTTGACGGTTTTCACTAAAACATGCATACTTTCTTATACGAAGTTTTGATCAGAAAAAACTTTTGTATCTATTTTGTTTTACGAAAAATCAAGGTAGGGAAGGCTGCTCTGCCTGAGCTCCGCCCTTCGGATGTCAATATGTACTCTCATTCCTCCTCGGCACAAACGTTCGCTCTATAAGCCTACATACCAAACGGTATATTCGTTGGACTCATTTCCCTGTAACCCTATGGTCACACACGCTTCACATGATGCACCACTCCCTATGCACAACTACGTACGCAGTATGCGCATGCATGCACGATAATTGTTTGATAGTCCTGGCAGTTCAACGTACTATGCTTACACACACCAGCACCACTACCCATGAGCTGTCCGGCCGGTACGTAGCTGGCTAGCTAGTTAGCTAGCACTGTATGTCAGGCTACAAGCATCTATCTATCTCTCCAAGGAGAAGTCCATCACGATGTGCGTGCAAGCTTCAGTTACGTCAATCTGCACCTCTATGCAGATCGATTCGATCCATATGGATATGGTACTTTATTTGCCGCATGCACAGTGACAACTACCGTGCGCTCTTGCCCTGCTAGCTAGTCGTTGCACGCAGTTGCAGCCGAGACATCTTTCTCTCGCGTGTGGCCACGATCTTGGGATGTGGCTGGAAGCTGAGACGCAGAAACAGAAGCCCACGGGAGAGTAAGAAAAATTATCTTATGTTGTCGTACTGTGCAGGATGGACAAATCATTTTGTACTGGGTGTATCGATCGGTGCTGTAGCTGGGGTAGCGAAGACCAAAAGGGGTCGGTTTAACGATTGCGGGAGGCTGGCCCAACGAAGCAGCGAGCAACAGGCCAGGACGACGCTACGTGACGAACCTCTCTGGTCACTACTGCTCGTAGCTGATGCTGCGCTTCTTCCAGGCTACATTCTGTAGCTGACTACAGTAGGGCCCCCAACCTATCATTTTGCGAGGTTATACATAGTTTTTATTTGGGGGAAACTCAGTTACATGTAATCCATCTGTTTAGAATTAACTAGAAGGATACCCCGCGCGTTGCTGCGGGGATCGCTTTAGAAATTACAATTGATCATTGCATATATATTTTAAATTATTAATATGAATAATTGGACTGTTTAAGAAAAAGATCATGTGTAAAAAAATTATAAGAGGTGTTATACATTATTTTTCCAAATGAATATGCAAAATTAAATTGATCATAGTATGTACATATTTTAAATTATTAATGTACATAGTTGGATTGTTTAGGAATGGGTGATATGTAATTTGCATGTAGTGATTAATGGATATTAGTGAAGATGACGTGGACAATTGATTGGTTAGGAGAATAGATGATGTGGATAGATTGCATATTGAGATAGAAAAATAATTAATGCATGTTAGTGGGGTTTTTGCTTTATAAGAAGTATAGATGGCCCTCTCTGCTAAGAAATACTCCCTCCGTTCTTTTTACTCGACATGCAAGATTGCCACAAGTCAAACTTCATAAACTTGATCATGTTTATAGGAAAAAAAATCAATATTCATAATACCAAATCAATATTATATAATTTTAATGATGTAGGTGTCGATATTTTTTTAATAAAAATTTGATCAAAGTGTACGAAGTTTGACTTCAGACAAATCTTATATGCAAATTAAAAAAGAAACGGGGGGAGTATATTGACACTATCCTAGTACATCGGTATCAACACCGTTCTGGGGGGAGCATGTTTATTTTGTTCGAAGGGAAGGACCAATGCATTGGAACGAAAAACATTTATAGCATATTTCACTTAATTCAAAGTTTACAATTTAATGTTCGCGCAAACCTTAAACATGGATCAACTCGAGCGAAAAAATGAATAAAAACAGTATTTATGTATTTCTTAATCTGTTGTAGTACCGTTAGTCACGATGGTTCAAGATAACCGTACAAATATCGTCGGCCAGTTGCAGACGGAAATCATATGTCCCCTCTATCCACGAGAAGAAGGAGCACATGTGAATTCCATAAGTAACAATGTGGATACCCATCAAAACTCCAGTCTCGACAAACTATAGCACAACGCGGACACGATTTTGAGACTTTGTCTTCTTATCAATCTCACTTAACCAATTTTGAAACATAGTTGTTGCATTGGTTGGAGGGTGTATATTAAAAGTAAACTGAACAACTCTCTAAATTAAAAATGCAAACATACATAAGATAAACAAATACTCAATAATTTCCTCTAAATCATTACACATCGTCCTTCACCGCTTAGCAAGATTATCGTTAGGAAGCAACCCTTTCTTATGAAAGGACCACATACCAATATCTATTTTTAACGTACTTTTAATTTCCACACGTATTATCTTCCTGTTTGTGGCGGGTTGTATTTTCAGCGGCACTCAATGATCCGAGAATATTATACTCCCTTCAAATCAAAATGTTGCATTGGGTTGTACTTAAGGGGTTGTACTACAGTTGTAGCACTGCCACATTATTTGATGATATTTCTGCCAAACTTCATGGCTTGCCTCTGACCCCATATCTTCAAATGGTCATATATGAATATGGATTGCTCTTATTCGATTGTCGCACCTTGTTTCGCTGTTTTATTTTCACAAATTCGGTATCCACCATCTTTCGTACGGCTGATTTGTTTTCAGCTTTTTCCTTTTTGTTTTGACGCTGTATGCCCCGTAGTATATTACTTGTATTCATAATTGTAAGTATCAGAGTTGATACTCATACGACTAACAAAAAATAGGGGATGCAAACAGTTATACTGCTGCGTACATACTCGGCGCGACTATTAAGTAGCTATGTCACTCGCTGTTGCCGACTTGCTGGATAACAAGAGCAGCAGCAGCTGATCCACGTCTTAGCGCTGAAGAAAGCCCTCACCGTGAGTTGAAAACAAAAGATCGGACCGAAGGTAGAGAGCGTTTGTTTGTACCAGCACTATCCACACGTGTACAGTGCACGTACGTACGGCGTTCGGAAACAAGTGCTAGTCGTATAGTATTTGAAACGATGTCCACGTACCTCTCTCAGAGACGATTGCACGACTCATCACTGGACGCCCATGCGCCATGCAGGCCTAGACAGAGACGAGAAGAGAGATGGGTTCACGGGACGGATCTAGGACGGATCGATGCATGCCATTGACAAGATCTTTTCGCAGGAGGGTGACGACTGATGACGTGAGAACGGAATGCTAGCGTGTCCTCATGCATCGATCTTTCTTGGAATACATGAACAATACCTTTTGCATAGCGCTGTGTGGCTCTACGGTGCAGACTGGCCGGAGCTCACACCAGCTTCGGTTGGCTTTATTAGCAGCGCTAACTCTTATTGACAATAATAAACTTATACAGTACTAATATACTAATATGCTCTTAGTCTCTTAGATGGAAAGATCTACAGAGCGAGTGGTCACGAGATCTGCTGTGGGCAGGCAATGAGGCGTCTGCGTCGGCCCTGCGGTGCGTAAGCTTAGCTAGCAGCCCCAGTCGAAAAATGAAGCATGCATCTTTATGTGCGTGGTGCCAAATCGATCTCCGATGGATTTGAATACGGTGGATACAGGCGATCGATCGATGAACCGGCCGGCCATCTCGCATGCATGGCATCGCAGCGCAGCGCAGCGCTATAGGTGGCACCAAATTTGGCCGCGATCCATGCCTACATATATGTCCAAGCCCGGCCTCAAACCTGGCCGTCCGTCCTGTACATCTAGCCTCGCGTTCCACGCCACCGCTTGGCCCGTCGTCTCGTCGTGGCAGCCATGCATGTGTGTGTGCATGCAGGGCGTACACCGGCCGGCGCTCCACGCTCTCATGAAACGTACCCACCCACATGCCAGTCCACCGGCCATGTGGTGTCACAAATCAACCGACCAGACGGCCGGAGGCCGGATGGACCCATTCGATCATCATGCGATCGATGCGTGCATAGATGCACGTGACGACCTCACCTGTACTGTACCCCAACTTGCGTACGTACCTGCGACCGGCTGCAAATTTGCATCGATCCGACCGGAACGCCTGTTGCGAGCGAGTACGTTTTCTTGGCATCTTTTCTTTGAGCTGTGCATGCATGCATGGCGTCTCTGTACTACCAATTCAGTTGAAGAAACAGTCCAATTTTTTTTTCAGCTGAAACAAGTGTACTACTGGGCCCTGTAAAGATAAGTGTATTCCATGGGCCCTGTCAAACAAAGCCTGGTATGTTTCTTTTTAGGGCAGAAAGCCTGGTAGCTGAGGGCAAATCCTATTTGCCGCTCAGGGCCTCCTATTTGCCGCCCCACAGCAGCACTTCGCCGTCGCCGTCTGTGGGGCGCGGCAAATGGGCCGGCTCATTTTGCCTCTCTCCATTTTTTTCAGCAAAAAAAAAGTTTTGAACAAAATTTTTTAAACAAAAATAAAAGTAAACATAAATAAATTTAAATAAAAAAAGTTAAACAAAAAAATTTGAACAAAAAAAATTGAATAATAAAAAAAAGGACCGGACTCCCGAAAATGGGCCGGCCCATCGGGTGCTCCCTGCGGGCGGCGCGGTCAAATCGCGCCGCCAAGAGGCGGCAAATAGGAAATGCGTTGCCGCCCTTTCGGCACGGGAGTCTCGTGCCGCACACCCCAGAGCCGCACTTGGCCGGCCCATTTCGCCGTTTCTTGATGTTTTTGGTCTTTTTCTTTTCGTTTTAGTTTTCTTCTTTTTCTGTTATTCAGGGCTTTTAAATATATTTTTTAGAAAATTGTTCCATCTGAGATTTTGTTTATATTTGAAAATTGTTTAAGAAAACTGTTCAAATTTCAAAATTGTTCAAATTTAAAAGTTGTTCCAATAAAAAAATGTTTAAATTCGAAAAAATTTCCAACAAAAAATGTTAACATTACAAACACGTTCCGATTTAAAAAATTGGATTCAAAATTTGTTTAAATTTAAAAATCATTCAGATTATTTGTGTACTACCAATTCAGCTGAAGAAACACAGAGCGGGAAGCTCTGCTAAGCATTCTCAAATTTGTTAAGATTATTTATAAAAAAAATATGTTATATATTTATTCAGTAAAAAAAAAATCAGCTGAAGAAACGGTTAAAAAAAAATCAGCTGAAAAGAAGTGTAGTACTGGGCCCTGTCAAAAAAAGTGTACTCCATGGGCCTTGCCAAACAAAGCCTAGTGCTTCTTTTTTAGGGCACAAAGTCTGCTAGTTTTTTTTTTGAGAATTACAAAGCCTGGTAGTTGAGTGTTATATTTGGAGTAGCTGAAACTCTGGTTCTTAGTGGGCCGGCCCAAAAATAAGGCAAAAGCAAAGACGTCAGCCTAATAAGTTACTGAATTTCCTCAAAAAAAAAAAAGAATTACTGAATTGCTGTGTAAAGCTGTACAAGATTTGCACAAAAGATAGGAAATGCCGAATATAAAAACATTATACAGATATAAAATGGTACGGTAATTGCGAGCAAAGCGCCGAAGTGCATCGGAGCTCAGAAATGCATCCACAGCACCAATCCTGATGTTTGAATACCAAAAACATGATAGAGAACACATAGTAGAGTACATTAACAGTGACAGAACTGCTGAATTACAGCAGAGATTGTAAATTCTAGTGCGGAATCTCCAACAAATTCTCATGCGTGAATTCGACAAACTAATCAGGATGCACGAAATCAACAATACGTTAATTATTACCCTAAACACTGAAGTAAACGTTGACATGCACTCGGATCAGTACTCTGCATCTTGCGCAATCTGACTGACATCTTCGTTCCTCCTAGTCCTGAAGTCCTTCCTCGATGACGACGAGATCCAACCGGACGGTGAAACAGTCGGCCTTGAGATGCTGGGACTTTTCGAATTCCTCCCTTGCCATGAACCAGGGGCAGCTCAGATGGGTTCGGCTACGCGTTTCAAGTACCGGCATTGCACCAACAAATGCAGGATCTTGCCTTTCAACCTCGTCGATGAAACTGAACACCACGCGCACTTTCACAGGGTGCGGAACATCCTCAACGAGACATAAAGAAGCAGCTATGAAGCCGGCATCCTGCGGCGTTTTACCAGTCGGGTAGACCTGCATAGCCCAACGATAGCGTCCAACCGTGAATGGGCATGACCACAGTGGCGAGCCGGTGGGCATGTCTTTGGCGCGCGAGTAGCCGACGATTTCGATCTGGTGGAAGCCGCTCTGCTCGCCGGGGGTGGCCGCGGATGATGCCCAAATCGGCGACGGCATGGTTTGCTGTTTTTTCCTCTCCTTCGTCCAACTGATCTAATATTACGATGTAGGGTTGCAGTGCCAAGAAGCCGGGATTGGCGGATTGGTTCGTTCGGCCTTTTTGTTAGCTCATTTGTTAAGATACGGACTCACTTAGTTGCGTAAAAAACAAACCAATCGAGATGTTAAAAACAGAATGCATTGATTCGGCCCGCGCGTGCCGGAGGTCCTGGTGCATAATTACTTTGGGGAAAGAATTTTCATAAGCATGCATGCATGGCGACGGCCGGCTTCCATTCTGTCAGTGCTGTTATTTCCACTCATGGGCCAAACTGGTTATAGAAAAATCATTACTCCCTCCGATCCATACAAAATATCGTATATTTTGTACTAAGTGAGAACAAACTTTATATTAAGTGAGCGACCCTTTTTTTATTGGAAGGAGTACCTGTCAATCGACGAGGAACCGTGCCTTGGAACTCGGCCGGGTTACGTGTTTATAAGAGACCCAAAATAGGTCATCGAGATGATACAGTTGAGAGTTGAGAGATTACAGGAGATAGAGGTTAGGAGGAGAAGTACACGCCAAGGAAACCTAACCTAACCGGTACAATCTCATATTTGATCATCCGGTTTACAACAACCTCTAATACCCTCCCTTAATCAAAACTTGTACAAGTTTAGATTATGCTTGAATGCCTCTAGTTCTCTTGTTGGTAGTGGTTTTGTAAACCCATCTGCTACCTGATCTTTTGAAGATATAAACTTGATGTCCAGTAATTTCTGAGCTACTCTTTCTCTCACAAAATGAAAATCAATCTCTATATGTTTTGTCCTTGCATGAAAGATAGGATTGGCAGAAAGATATGTAGCTCCCATGTTATCACACCACAATACTGGTTTCTCTTTTAGCTTAATACCAAGTTCTTTGAGAATAGTTTCAACCCATATTACCTCAGCTGTTGCATTTGCCAAAGATTTGTACTCTGCTTCTGTGCTGGATCTAGATACTGTTGCCTGTTTTCTAGCACTCCAAGAAATTAAATTTGGTCCAAAGAATACTGCAAACCCTCCAGTGGACCTCCTGTCATCTATGCATCCAGCCCAGTCTGCATCAGAAAAAGAACTAACCGAAGTAGACATAGACTTTCTGAAAGAAATACCAGTAGTGATAGTATCCTTTATATAACGAAGAATTCGTTTAACTGCTGTCCAATGAACTGTGGTAGGTGCATGAAGGAACTGACACACCTTATTTACTGAGAAACAAATATCAGGTCGTGTGAGAGTTAAATATTGTAAGCCACCTACAATACTTCTGTACCTTGTAGCATCATCTGGCTCAAGTAAATCTCCTTCATGAAGAGACAATGGTTCTGAAGCAGAAAGTGGAGTGGAGAATGTCTTGCAATGATACATCCCAACTTTGGCTAATAACTCAGTTGCATACTTTTCTTGAGTGAGAACAATACCATTATGAATTTTCCTTACTTCAATTCCCAAAAAGAAATGCAAATCTCCTAGATCCTTAATTGCAAAATGTTGATTAAGATCTTTTATCAATGTGGAAATAGCATGAGATGATGAACCAGTAACAATGATATCATCCACATAAATGAGAACATATATAGTGACAGCTGACTGATTATAAATGAATAATGATGTATCTCCTTGAGATGGTGTAAATCCCAACTCTTGAAGTTTATTGCTCAATCTGGAATACCATGCTCTTGGTGCTTGCTTGAGACCATACAGAGCTTTATCAAGTTTGCACACATGATGGGGTAGGAGAGAATTTTCATACCCAGGAGGTTGCTTCATGAACACTTCCTCTTCCAGAACACCATGCAAAAACGCGTTCTTGACATCGAGTTGACGAAGGCTCCAACCTTGAGAGACAGAAATAGACAACACAAGACGAATAGTAGCTGCTTTGACCACTGGACTGAAAGTGTCCTCGTAGTCTATACCAAAACGTTGCTTAAATCCTTTTGCAACAAGACGGGCTTTATATCTTTCAATACTACCATCAGGATTTTTCTTAACTCGAAAAACCCACTTGCAATCAATTATATTTTTGTTACCATGTGATGAAGGCACCAAATGCCACGTTTTGTTGCTCATTAGTGCCTCATATTCTTCATCCATAGCCTTACGCCATTCTTCACTGCCCAAAGCTTGATCTAAAGTCGCTGGTTCTCCTGCAGTACACACATAGAAATTATACCGAATGGTGCCATCAGTCCTTATTTTAGGAGTTTTAATACCCTGTTGAAGTCTAGTCCTGCGCACAGGAAGATCTGCAGGAACAGCAGCCACAGAAGATCCCCCCTGCTGGGCAGATTCCTGTGCAGCGTCAGGATCCGCAGATGATCCGTGTGGCCGGATTTGTGGCGTGGATGATAGCTGGGGCAGCGAAGTTGATGGCGCAGATGATCCCGTGGGTGCAGGCGCCAGAGCTGACGCGGTCGGGCTGTCGGGTGGACAGCGCGCGCGCCGAGCAGCAGGTGGACACGTGGAGACGCATCGCTGGCTCGGCTGGGTCGTCGAGGCAGACGACGGCAGACCCGCAGAGGGAGCCACCGAATCCACCACGGGATCGGTGCGCGCTGGAGATTCCGCTGCGGGATTTGTGCATGCAGGGACACCCGCCTCGGATCGCTCCCCTGACGCCGCATCTGCATGGGGATCGGGGCAGATTCTCTTGTCACGTTGTGATACGGATGGTGCATCCATTTCTTCACTTTCCTTGCTCGTTTCTGCACTGTTTTGGCCAGGATTTTCACCGGTGCGCTGCAAAATGTTAGGGGAATCCATAGATGCTGCAGAATTAGTCATAATATCATTCATAATTGAACCCCCATGATAGGATGTTAGATGCTTAGGAAGTAGGAGTATTTCTTGTCTTAGAAGAGCACCAGCGTTGGGACGTAGAGATGCAAATGGAAAAATGTTTTCATCAAAGATAACATCACGAGAAATATAAACTCGACCAGTAGAGATGTCTAAACATTTTACGCCCTTATGTCGTGGACTATATCCAAGAAAAGCACATTGAGTGGATCGATAGGAGAGTTTGTGAGAGTTATAAGGACGTAAGTTTGGCCAACAAGCACACCCAAAGACCCTAAGAGATTTATAGTCAGGTGAAGAACCTAAAAGAAGTTCTGTGGGTGTGGCATTATCAATAACTTTGCTAGGCATAATATTGATGAGATATGTGGCTGTAAGAAATGCTTCATCCCAATATTTCAAAGGCATGGAGGCATGAGCAAGTAAAGACAATCCTACTTCAACAATATGACGATGCTTACGTTCTGCAGAACCATTTTGTTGGTGTGCATGTGGACAGGAAACATGATGTGTTATGCCAAGCTTTTGAAAAAGAGAGTGGAGTTTTTCATATTCACCACCCCAGTCAGTTTGCATAGTAACAATCTTTCTATCAAACTTTCTCTCAACAAAGTTCATAAAGTTATGAAAGACATCAAATACATCAGATTTCCTTTTTAGAAGATAGATCCATGTGAATTTGCTATAGTCATCTATGAAACTCACATAATAGTTGTGGCGTCCTACAGAAGTGGAAGCAGGACCCCAAACATCTGAAAAAACTTGTTGTAAAGGAAACATGGAAACACTTGTAGAATTTGGATATGGAAGTTGATGACTTTTTGCTCTTTGACAAGAATCACAAATAGACTCACTACTAGAGGACTTCTCATATGGAAGACCAAATTTATTTAGAATGTATTTAACAACTAAACTTGATGGATGTCCTAATCGAGAATGCCACCTTTCTGCTGAAGGCTTGGTGACAAGACACACTTGCTTGGGATTGGATGAAGACACAATTGGATAAAGACCTCCTCTGCACTCCCCTCTAAGAAGAATGTTCCTGGTTGCGCGGTCCTTTATAAAAAAATGCCAAGGGTGAAATTCAATGAAAGCATCATTGTCAAGTGTTAATTTGTGAACAGAGAGGAGATTTTTAGTGGTGCTAGGGACATGAAGAATATTATCTAACTGAAGATTGCAATTTGGGGTTTCAATATATGAATGACCAATATGACTAATTTTCATACCTTCTCCATTCGCAGTTTGAATGGAATCCTTGCCGGGGTACTTGTTCTGGATCATGAGGTTTTGGAGATTTCCCGTGATGTGGTCAGTGGCACCACTATCCGGGTACCAATTAGTGTCCACACCATAGGCACATGCAGCATTTGCACTCTTCTCAGGGACGGGGCGTTCACCTCTCTTCTTGTCAACCGCGTAGCGCCACCAGCACTCGTTGGCGGGGTGACCATGTTTCTTGCATATTTGACAGAAAACATCTTGAAATTTAGACGGGGGGGGGGGACGATCACCTCCTTGTTGCCATCCGGAGAAGGGAGGCCGATCACCCCCTTGCTGCTGCCAGCCACCGCCCCCTTGCTGCCACGGAGCACGGTCACCACCTCCTTGCTGCCACGGAGCGCGGTCACCATGCCACGGAGGCCGGTCACCACCCCCTTGCTGCTGCCACGGAGCGCGGTCACCGCCTCCTTGCTGCCACGGGGCGCGATCACCCCCGCCTTGATGCCACGAGCCTGGCTGCCAGCCGCGGTCACCGCCTCCTTGCGGCTGCCACGGAGCGCGGTCACCGCCACCACCTTGCCAGCCAGAGCGCCAGGGACCTCCGTTGCCGTCACTTTGAGGCGGACGATTGTAACCACCGCCGCCACTATACTCCTGAGGGGAACGGCCGTAGCCCCCGCCACCGTAGTTACCAGCACCATTGTTTTTCTTGACATTGCCGTTTCTGTTTGCCACGTTTGCAGAGGACGTGAACTCCTTCGCGCCGCCGCCTGTCAGCATGGACTGCCGAGCATCATGAGCGGCGAGGAGCCCGTGGAGATCGTTGACGGTGCAGCGCTCCATGGCGTTCACAGCGGAGACCAACCCGTTATAATCTTCGTCTAGTCCATTGAGAATGAACTCGACAAGTTCTTCATCGTCGATGTCGCGGCCGGCGGCGATGAGCTCGACGGCGAAGCCACGCATCTTGGCTATGTATTGATCGGCGGTGAGGTCAAGTTTCTTTGTATTTGTGAGTCCTCCACGAAGACTTGTGCGATTTGCCTTTGATCTTGATGCGTACAGAGATTCGATGAGGGCCCAGACCTCGGCAGCATGCTCCAGCCCGATGGTCTGCGCCAGGATATCCGTCGAGAGAGAGGTGAGCAAGTAGCTCAGGACTCTCTGATCTCTCTCGATCCAGCTCTCGAACGCCGGATTTTCCACCTTGTTCTCCTTCCCGTCCTTCTGGATGGTGATGAACTCAGCTGGCTTGGCCTCTTTCCCGTCCAGAAGTCCAAGCATCCGAGCACCGCGCAGTGCAGGAATAACTTGAGCTTTCCACAGCAGGTGGTTCGCTCTTGTCAATTTCTCAGATGGCGGCTGCCCGAGGCCATGCGGAGTGGAGCTCGAAGAGGCCATGGTAGGGTTCTAGATGATGTGGGGTTTTTGGATGCTCTCGATGGGATTTTCGGTAATGTGGTATTGGGTGCTCTCAATGGGATTGTGGGTGTTCTGATGATGGTGATGATCGGATGCTTTTGGGTATTCTGTAGATTGGTTTCTGTAGATGGGGTATTCGCTCGATGTCAAAGAAGAGGCGGCTCTGATACCATGTCAATCGACGAGGAACCGTGCCTTGGAACTCGGCCGGGTTACGTGTTTATAAGAGACCCAAAATAGGTCATCGAGATGATACAGTTGAGAGTTGAGAGATTACAGGAGATAGAGGTTAGGAGGAGAAGTACACGCCAAGGAAACCTAACCTAACCGGTACAATCTCATATTTGATCATCCGGTTTACAACAACCTCTAATAGTACCTTCTTTTTCACCTTGGGACAGTTGTTAATCATCACATGACAATGGTTTTCTAGTATGCCGGATGATTGGAGTGTGATTTTTGTGGAGGACCACCAGCGATGGCGACCAGGGTCTTCCGAGCCGCCCTAAAATGCGACATCGGGGCTTGTATCTTGTATTTGCAATTTTTGCCTTTTCAGAATGTAGGCTTTCGGCTCAATGTACTGATAGGTTAGAACATATAGTTGTCTAGAAAATTAGGGAAAACGTGACAAATTCGAACATATAGTTGTCTAGAAAATTAGAGTCATTGGAGACAGCGCCACCGTCCATGGCAGAGTCGTAGACGTCCAGGGTGACGTTTCCTCTGTCTTGTAGCGCTAAACTGGTCTCCTTACACCAAAGGGAAAAACCTTGGAAGGGTCTTGGCGCGCGCAGCTGCGGCTCATATTTTATAAACGAGAGCGATAACTGTGGCCAAAGTGGTTTTGTCGCCCTGCAGGGTCATCGTCACCATGCAGAGATGCGGGCGTCATCCTCACATGGTTGTCCCCTCGTGAGGGCTACCCCTCTAGAGAGAAACGGGGGGCGATGTAGAGTTCCTCTCTAGAGAGGAAAAGGCAGAGGGCTTCCAGGGGAGCTAGTCCCTTGTCGTAGCCTCCCAGGGAGGCGGAAACTCTCGTGAGGGCGACCGCCTCACGAGATAACTTATCTGGTGCCGTAGTTAATTGCGCCAGTTGGGTTGGGCCGCATCAGGCCGCCCGGGATACCCTGGTAGCCACGGGTCCAACATAACCCGAGAAAAGAAAACCCATAGAGGCATACAGTAGAGTCGCCTTCGCCCCCCATTGCCTCCGCTTCAGGACGCCAAACACAAACACGATATATGTCCACCGAGAAGAGAAGACCTTCGAGGTTTATCGGAGGGTCATCCTCACCGCCCATCGCATCCGATCCATGGACGCCCAATTTTCTGTAGGCTATCATCTATGACGCCTCCTTGGAGTGACTTGCATTTAGATGTCGTTACAAGATAAAAGCAAAGGCGTCCACTAACTGGTTTCATAATCCCAGTCTAAACAAAAATTTCTGTGTAAAGTTGTACAAGGAAATGCCGAATATCAAAATATAAAATAGATCATATGGCACAGTAATAATGAGCACTTTATAAAAAATAGTAATAATGAGCAAAATGCTGAGAAACGTGAGAGATCGGAAATACAGCGTCCGCAAATCCACACCATCAATCCTGATGCTTCAATATCAAAACGTCATAGAGAACACATGGTACAGTACGTGAGTGAAGTGCTAAGTTACACCAGACCAGAGATCGTAAATAAATACTACTGCGGAATCAAAACCACAAACAAATGTTCGACAAACTAACCAGGATGCAGAAAATCCACAATTAGGCTAAACGCTGACTGACACACGTACGGATGGATCCATGCCGTTGCATCGATCTTGGGCAATTTGGCTGACGGACATCTTGGTTGGTTCTAGCGTTAAAGTCCTTCCTCGATGACGATGAGGTCGATCCGGATGGCGAAACTGTCGGACTTGAGATGCTCGGACTTTTCGAATAACTCCTTTGAACCGAACTTGGGGTACATAATATAGGAATGGCTAGACACATGACTTATCGGCATTGTACGGACATAGCTAAGATCTTGCAGTTCAACCTCATCGACGAAACTGATGGCAGCCTGCACTTTGAGAGGGCGCGGAACATCCTGGATGAGAGAGAAAGAAACAGACATGAAGTCGGGATACTCCGAGGTATGGCCATTAGGGCAGAGCTGTAGACCCCAGCGATAGCCTCCAACCATGAACGGGCATGACGCGAGTGAGAAGCCAGTGGGTATGTCCTTGGCGCGCGAGTAGCCGACGATCTCGAGCAGGTGAAACCCGCTGTGCTCGGTGGTGACCGCGGCGGTCGATGCCCAAATCGGTGACGGCATGGCAAGCAACTCACGTTTTGCGAGATAGCTAGTCGAACCGGGATTGGCGGATTGGTTCCTTCTACCTTTTGACTTTGTTAACCTGGTCTGTTAAGATACGGACCAAACGGAGCTATCTATCGAGCCGTTCCAGGGAAAAGAAAAACAGAAAAGAAGGAACCAAATCGATCCCCAGCCCACAGTTGCATTGGTTCCGCGCGCGCATGCAGGAGGATCTGGCCCTACGCATGATTTCCAGCAAACAAACAAAGAAATCCAAATAAAGAAAATATTCGGGGTAGCAATCCTTAAACTCTTGGACTTATAGAAATAGCATCAAATAAATTATGACCGTAGCAAATAAAGCATGCACATATAGAAATCTAGTGCAGTAGTGAAACATATCCAATCTACAATCTACAACAAGAACTACATAAAGAAATTGCAGTACTATCTCGTATAGATGATAGAGAGATACATTTATTTATTTTTTGAAATGGAAAGCCCAGCCTATGCATCTGGATGATACACACAGCTTTTATATTAAACAGAAATCATCCAGTTTACAACTCAGTAAAACATAAAAGAAATACAAAGTTCTGTAATCAACGATCGGCTAGGTTGGCCACAAAGACCAACCATCTAAACACCAGCAACACTCGACGAGTACTCATTGTATCCGTCTAGTATGTAACCATCCAGCCTTGCTGAAGATACCCCGAACGACCACCATCAGCCGAGAGCATCCTGCATCCAAACGTCCACTTTGGTCTTGTGGCAGCAGGAGAGACCAAAGATGAATCCAGTTGAGAGCTCGATGAACGGCCTGCAAAAAATGTCCCACTTGCATATTGTTAAAAATGACATCATTCCTGCAATTCCAAATAGCCCACAAAAAGGCACATACACCAACGCGTATACTAGCTTTCGTGGTCTTATCAATTCCATTTAACCAGTTCCCAAACAAATTTGCAACGCTCGATAGAGCTGATATACTAAAAGTGAAATGCACTAGACGCCATATCTTGCGCGCAAATTCACAAGAGATGAAAAGATGCTCTACCGTTTCATCCCTATCACAAAAAAACACATTTTTGACAACCTGGCCACCTACGCTTTGCTAAATTATCCTTACTAAGCAACTCCTTACGAGAGAGGAACCACATGAAGATTTTAATTTTTAACGGCACCTTAAGCTTCCATAAATACTTTTTCTCAGGAAAACAGTGTTATCATTCATAAGCTCAGCATAAACTGATTTAATAGTAAAAACACCAGATTGCGTAAGCTCCAAGAGAACGAATCCGATTCTGAAGATAGAGAAACTGTCATGAGTTTCTCCACTAGTTCTAGCCATGCTACCCATTTAGCACCTGTCAAGGACCGCCTAAACTGAATGTTCAAACGTCCCTGCTGGAAAACATCTGCAACTAAAACATTTTTCTGGCGCACTATATTATACAGAATCGGATACTGAGAAGATAATGGTACTTCCCCAAACCATGGGTCCTCCCAAGACCTTATACACTCCCCATTACCTAAGGTGAACTCAACTTGCTTAAAGAAAACGTCTTTAACACCCAGAACTCCTTTCCAAAAAGGAGAGTCTGTTGGCTTGGCTTCAATCATAGATAGCGGTCTACCTTTAATATATTTATTATGGAGTAGCTCATCCCACACCCCTTCTTCAATTAACAGTTTAAAAAGCCATTTACTAAGAAGACATTTGTTCTTAACGTCTAACACCTCAATTCCAAGGCCACCTTGTTCTTTGGGGCAACAGACACTGTTCCACTTAGAAAGACGATACTTCTTTTTTTATTGAGTGCTTTGCCAAAAGAACCGAGACCTATAGAAATCCAATCTTTTCCTGACTCCCACCGGAATCTCAAAAAAAGATAAAAGAAACATAGGTAGACTAGGTAGAACTGAATTAACCATCACTAAACGATCACCATATGAGAGCAATTTCCCAATCCAGGAACTCAGTTTCTGTTCAAACCTATCTTCCACCGGTTTCCATTCCTTATTAAGAAGTTTCCTATAGTGAATTGGGATACCTAAATACTTAAAATGTAGAATACCAAGCTCACATCCAAATATTTGCATGTATTCCCGCTGACAGTCAGCAGCTTTCCCAAAACAAAATATGTCACTTTTGTGAAAATTGATCTTAAGACCAGATAGTTTCTCAAAGATGGATAAAATGAGTTTCATATTCACCGCCTTCTCTAGATCGTGCTCAAGAAACAAAATAGTATCGTCAGCATATTGGAGTATAGACCCCCCCCCCCTCAACAAGGTGAGGAACTAAACCCCCCACTTGCTCGTCCTCTTTTGCCCTTGCTATCAAGACTGCCAACATGTCAGCAACAAGATTAAAGAGAATCGGAGATAAAGGATCCCCTTGGCGCAACCACTTTCATGTCTGAAAGAAATTTCCAATATCATCATTAACACGAATTCCTACACTCCCCCCCTTGCACAAATCTAGCACCGCATTCACACCACTGTGGAGTGAAGCCTTTCATGCGTAGAGTTTGTTGTAGGAAGGCCCAATTCACCTTGCATAAGCCTTTTCAAAATCAATCTTGAATAACACACCATCTAATTTTTGCCTCTTTACCTCATGTAAAGTTTCATGCAAAACAACCACTCCTTCCAAAATATTCCTACCCGGTAAGAATGCTGATTGAGAAGGCCGAATCACCCTCTGAGAAATGGATGTGACCCGATTGGTGGCTACCTTAGTAAAAATCTTAAAACTAACATTTAGTAAACAAATAGGTCTGTATTGCTCAATTCTACTGGCATCCTTCTTCTTAGGTAACAACGTAATTAACCCAAAATTCAGTTTGAACAATTGTAAATCTCCTGAATACAATTGAGCAAACAAAGGCATTAAGTCACCCTTAATCACATGCCAAAACCGCTAATAAAATTCCGCCGGAAAACCGTCGGGACCCGGAGCTCTATTATGCTCCATTTGAGAGATAGCTTCCAACACTTCGGAAGAGGAAGTGTTAGGAACTCATTCTCCTCATCAGAAACTTGTGGTAAATCATGAACCAAGGATTCAATCATCGAAAAATAAGATGGGGCCGACGCCCGAAACAATTTCTTATGGTACTCGGATATAAACACCTTCAGATTCTCATGACCTACAACCGTACCCTCATCCTGCTCTAGTTGAAAAATCCATTTTTTGCGGTGTTTTCCATTAGCAATCAGGTGGAAATACCTAGTATTGCATCCACCCTCCTACACATGCCTAACTTTAGCACGCTGAGCCCATTTAGACTCCTCATCACAGCAAAGTTTGGCAAGATACGCCTCAGCCTCCTTTAAGGCCTTCCTCTCGGCCTCCGTTAAGGGAGAACTTTCCGCCTTAATATCAAGCTCATTAATAAGCAACAACAATTTGTCGCTCAAAATCTTATACTCCCCTCTAAGGTTCTTAGCCCAACCTCTCAAGAAGCTACGCAAGTGCCTGATTTTGTTCTTCCACCGCTCAATTGGAGAGTTGCCATATTAAATAGACATCCATTCTGTTGCAACCAACTCAAAAAAACCTGGTTGACGCAGCCACGAAAGCTCGAAAGAAAACCGAGGTTTTTCCCATGATGAGATGAAGATCCTGAAAGCGCATGGTGCCCGCATATGTGGTTTTGGTAATTAATGACAATCATTATGGACTAATGTTTGCATTGAGTTATCCTTGTAGATCTTGTCCATAGGAAGTAATGTAGTTCATGTGTTGAACTCTATTAGCTTCCTTGATGGCCATGGTTATATTCAAGGATTTATATGAAGAATGGTCATGGTTTGAGTTGAGCTTATTCCTACTGTGTCTTGAAGAAAAGGATTAGGTGATCTTTCATTATCATCTTCAAGACATCATCATTTTAAGTGAGAAGCAAAGATACAAGGTTGATCAAGCAAGTGATCAACACACAGAGCTACAAGATATACCAAGTGGGTTATCTCATGGTATGGTAAGCAATTGTCAATATAGCTTTGTGAACTAACCCATGATATGTGTGTGTGGCATCTCTATGTGTGGTTAGGTATCTTTCCATGGGCATGAACCAAAAGGAAGATTTCATATAGCCCATGGTCTATATCGTTGTCAAGCGGTGTTCGTCACCTATGTTGACGTGGAAGCTCAAGTGAAGCATCTAGAAGAAATCCTATGCTTGATGCTTTCCACCCTTTTGGAGATTGTGGCCTTGTGAAGATTTGCCGAGAAGAGTCTCTCCCATAATGGTGTCTGGGGGAGCTAGTCTTGTCGTGGGATAATCACGGCAGACGTTACCAGGGGTAACTTATCTTGGGGCAATTCGACTCTGGTGTTTGGGAGAGGGTTTCGCTCAGGGGAAATCATGTTGATAATCGATCTGGTAGCTCTGGCAATCAAGTCGCCGAGTCTCCGATCTATATTCACAATCTCAACTCTCGTGTTACAAGGGATACTCAAATAACTAGTAAAACTCATCCTCATCTAACCCTAGGAGCCGGCTTATATAATATCTGGGCCCCCTGGCTTCCTATCCAAGGCATACTCGGAGTCCTACCCGGGCACCGCTTACAAACCCTAAGTTTCCTTATCAAAACCCACAGTCCGGGTTACGAGGCCTACACTCTTGGGCCTTCTAGAAACTCCTTTTCCTTAAGCCGGGTCTTGCGCAGCTCCCTTTGACATCATCAAGTACATGAACTTGGCTTGAAGATTTTCATATGCGTTGCGAATCGACATAGCCATCTCATAGCTGCTCAACCATGTTTCTAGATCCATAGTCGGCTCATAATTCACCACTTTACCCGGTTCTTTGAATTTATCCGGGTAAGTCTCAGGCCTGATGTTATCCGATAGACACTTAGGCCTAGCTAGATTAGTCAGTACTGGCCTCACTCGGGAAACATGCGATCCTGCGGGGGGCACGACTGGGCGTGGCGCTGCTGCTGACCCGTGTACCGCAGACCCGGCCGCGGCTCGCCTGGCTCTGGAACTACCCACAATAGCTTGTGCTGCTGATGCCGCTGGTGCTGCCTGGACGCGGGGAGGAGGCGGCATTTTCTGCTGCTCTGCCCTCCGTCGCGCTGAACTTGTTTGAATATTGCCGGTATTGCCATGCTGCCGGCTGATATACGGCGTTTCGTGCATTCCACTCCTGTTATCCGGGTAGTTAACTTGCTGTGCCACTGCCGTGCGCAATAGATCTATCGCCCGCCGGGTCTCCTCCACATGGGGTGACTCTCTTAAGGGGATACGATCCAATGCAATTGTTGCTGCATATACATTGTCCATGGGGTTTTTGAAGTGACCTGGTGGTGTACGAAATCGCGATGGTGGTGGTGGTTGTGCTGTGTTGCCAATGGCAACCCCTGTCTGCAATGTGGGTAACCCGGCTTGTACATTTGCCGGCTGTCCTCCTCCAGTCGCAGGATGATGTACCGTTTCCTGATTCACAGCTGGAATTGGTTGATCCTGGGGGGTGATGAACAGCGTGGCCGGGTTTATAACTCCACCCGTAGCCGGTAATCTCGTCTGGTATCTCTGATGCACCCTGGTTGACTCAACCCGGAGCCGGTTCTCCAATGCCTCCAGCTCACGTTGGCGCGTGGCTATCCCTTGTTTTTATGCTTCCACATCTCTCCTTTGCTGCTCCAATGCACGACGGGCTACATCCAGATCCATAGCACGTGCCGCCGCGTTTTCCGGGGTTATCACCGTAGCTAGCACCGTGGGATCCAGGATCAGGTTGTTACTAAACATGGCCGGGTGTTGTGGGTTTGAAGGACCCGCCCCTGGCGTTCTGTTCGCCATAAACCCAAACATATTCCTCTACAACTCACTGTCCGCCGCGTGGCTGGTGACCGAAGCCGACTCTCCGTCAACCCGGGTCAGAACCGGATTTCCGTCAGCCGGATTTTGCTGCTGGGCCAGCGCTCGCGCCGCTCCGACCGCGGCAGTAGTCACGCCCCCCTGATTGAGATTGGTTGCAGGGGCCGTGTAGACCGCGACCTGGCGTGCGATGCCTCGTGAAGACTCGTATTCCTCCTCATCACAACTATCCTCCTCGTACCGGTCCTCCAGCAGGTCCAGGATAGACTCTGTATCATCTTCCCTCGTGACCCGGCCACGCGGGGTCCATGCCGGCTCCTCCGGCTGTTCCCTCTTCGTGGTGGGCTCTTCTATCGGATCTACCGTCCCGACCGATTCTTCTCCATCCGACTGAACGCAGGTCGCTTCTCCTGATATAGAATCATATCCAAAATCATCAGGAATTGAACCGGACGTACGTACCATGCCGATGAAGACATTGACCCGGCCGATTGTGACGACAGATCCGGATTCTAGCAGATCCGACTCTGGCGCCCAGCCAAAATCGTCCACCATCTTCTCTCCTTCGGGGTTGGTGTAGATCTCGCCGATGACGAGGTTCTTCATGTTCTCCCGAGCTTCTCCCGTGATGTAAACACCCTTGGACGTAGGCCCCACGGTGGGCGCCAACTGTCGTGGGATAATCACGGCAGACGTTACCAGGGGTAACTTATCTTGGGGCAATTCGACTCTGGTGTTTGGGAGAGGGTTTCGCTCAGTGGAAATCATGTTGATAATCGATCTGGTAGCTCTGGCAATCAAGTCTCCGAGTCTCCGATCTATATTCACAATCTCAACTCTCGTGTTACAAGGGATACTCAAATAACTAGTAAAACCCGTCCTCATCTAACCCTAGGAGCCGGCTTATATAATATCCGGCCCCCCTGGCTTCCTATCCAAGGCATACTCGGAGTCCTACCCGGGCACCGCTTACAAACCCTAAGTTTCCTTATCAAAACCACAATCTGGGTTACGAGGCCTACACTCTTGGGCCTTCTAGAAACTCCTTTTCCTTAAGCCAGGTCTTGCGCAGCTCCCTTTGGGCCGAGTTACACCTTGACGTTAGCCTACCGGGTTATCATCCCTCCATCAAGTCTCTCCAATAATGGTGTATGGGGGAGCAACTTGCAAGTCTTCATCAAGCGGAGCTTGTGCTAGCAAGCACGATCAAGAAAGAAGAACCAACTTAGGAGAGTCAAGATTGTCATCATCTATCTCAAGTGGATGCTCAAGGCAAAGGTATAATCTTGACATGTTTTCTATTTTACCGGTCTCGTGTCTTTGGGAGACCGGGTTATAGGATAGATAGTCGTACTATCAAGAGGGGCTCTCAAGTGAGTAACTTGATCGAATCGTTATGGAGAGCTCAAACCTTTGCATACTTGGCATATCATCTTTCTTGGTTCTTATTTGGATTTTGTCTCCTTTGGGTTTTAGTGCTTGTCGTGATCTTCATGACAAGCCTTGGTTTCTCGAAAATGGATTTTGTAAGAAAAACTTGTTGCGTTTTCGGTGGTGAAAATATTCCGTTCGTTTTTGACAATGTTCCCACACCTTCCATGCGTGGTAACTTCTCCATACTTTGGGGTATCAATATTTTCAATGCAATTGGATTTACCTCGTTCGGAGTTCGGAGTTCAGAGTTCAATTGGATTTATTTGGATACTCCTTGTTGTTATCTTTCCGATGCAATTGGATTTACCTCGTTCGGAGTTCATTTGCAAAAGTTATGAAGTTATTAGTTCAGCCTCTTTGTTTTTTAAGTCAACCGGATTATTCCGAGCAACCAGATATTCCGGTTAGGATAGTTTTGGTCCATATTCGGGACAGAGATGAGCCGGATTATTTGTACCGGATTATTCAGGAGGAACTTAGTAGATCTCTATCTTTGAGTTCTTGGTGTTTCTCCTCCATTATTCTTCCTCTCTTATTCCCCCATAAGCATTTGTTGCTTTGTTGGAATTCGAGAGTGGAGGATTTGAGCACTTGTGCTCTTGTCATTTGCATCGGTTGCATCGGTTTGGTCTCACCACGAGGTTTCGTGGAAGTGAATGTTTGTGCGCTTGTTACTCTTGGGTCTTGGACCCTAGACGACTTGTGGTGTTCTTGGGAGCCTCCAATTGAGTTGTGGATGTGTGCCCCAATATTGTGGTGACACCGAGAGCCTGCAATTTAGTTGTGGATGTGTGCCTCGGGTTTGAAGGTTGCCAATGGTGGAAGGTGAACTAAGGCCTTTGTGGCAGGGTTCATCGGAGAATAGGGTGAGGCCTTTGTGGCGTTGAGTAGGCCTCTTGTGGCAAGCTCGCACCCCTCCAACGAGACGTACTCCCCTTGTGGGACGGACTCGGGAATACATCATCGTCTCCGTGTGCCTCAGTTATTTCTATACCCGAGCTTTCTTACTTATGAAAGTTACATTGTGATAGCCTTCGCGCTTGAAGTTATATATCTTGCTATAACCTTGTTACTTGTCTTGCTTAGCATAAGTTGTTGGTGCATCTAGTTGATCCTAGAATATTTAGGTTCTAGGTTGTATGCTTGTTAATTTAAACACCTAGTTTATTTCCGCATTTAGGAAGCTTTAACCGGAAAAGCTTTAAGAGCCTATTCACCCTCCCCCTCTAGGCGACGTCGTTGTCCGTTCAGATCCAGAGTCCAATAACAGAGGAGTATGGTCCGACCCAGCTCTGGACAACGCCTGAACCGAGACCAGAGGGTACTTAAGCTCCCATTCGACACTTGCGAGTACACGATCCAACTTCTCAACAGTAGGTATATCGCGCCTGCTAACCCAGGTTTATTGTCTACCCGATAATTCAAGATCTTTCAAATCTTAACTTTCGATGATAGCATTAAAAATACAGGGCCATCTAGGATTAAAATTATCATTGTTCTTCTCCTCACATCGACGAATAATATTAAAATAACCTCCTACCACCATTGGTAGAGTCTCGTTCTCACAAATGCGAACCAACTCCGCAAGAAACTCTGGTTTTTTTGTCATCTTGCGCAACCCCATAGACTACCACAAGCGCCCAAAGGAAGCCATCCTCCTTTGTGTGTACTTGAAATTTAACAGAGAAATCTCCCGCCACCACTTTCAGAACAGTTAGCGTTGCTGTATTGAATCCGGCAAGAATACCTCCCGACCTACCATGAGGTGGAAGGCAGTACCAACTAAAATCAGCCCCACCGGCCAATCTAGTCAAAAAATGAACATCAAATTTAGACCTCCCCGTTTCTATAAGAGCAACGAAATCTAAGCGGTGTTCAATAACAGATTCACGCACAACCAACTGTTTCGCTGGGTCTCCAAAACCATCACTATTCCAGAAAAAGCCTTTCATTATGAAACTATATGTATTTTCTTCAATCTAGCACTTCTTCGTACTGTTTTACCCGTCTTAGACATATTTTTCTTACCACTAGGAGCCACTGTTGCTCCCACATTTAGGGTATCGACATGTTCCCCCGCTCTCTCCTTCTCCTCAAAATCATAATCCCCGCAAAGATTAACCGCCTTACGCATGACCATACTATGGGTGTCATCACCCCCTTCTGAACCTAAATTATTATTTAAAAATGTTAATCTCCTAGACTCCTCTAAGTTCTTTAATAGCGTAATAGAATCATGCACTTGAGATGGCGAAACACCTAGCGAGACCCCTATCTTAGAAGCACGCTCAGAAATAATCTCATTGGAATAGGAAGCAAAAGATATTTTTTTGGCGTCATACCTTCAAGCCAGGCGTCCTTCTTGGCAGCAAGGAGAGCACCTCTCTCGGAAATCGGAAAATCGGCGTTCGGCAGATCCCTCAAGTGAGCGCTGGACCTGATTCCTGACGCCATGGACTCCGGGATCCCAACGAAAGCCACCACGTCATCTCTCGACGGTGGCTCCTCCTCTGTAGAGCCAGTGTCTTCTCCTGACACACGGATAGTAGACGAAGCAGTGGTGTGAGACGGTGTTACACACGCTGATGGCGACAAGTCCGTCCCAGCATCCATCTGCATAGCCAGCGACAATGCCGACCCAGCATCCACCTGCACATGCGATATGGTCAGAATCCTCGCCGGTCTATCATCCAAACCGACAACAGGATCAACGGGCGATACCTGCATCGAGTCGTCGGCCCGCGTGAAGACCCTAGGTGCACAACCATGCATCACTTGGGCAGCGTCCCCTTTGCATGGCCCATGCACAACGCTCGGAGGTGCAACCACCCCCGTATCTGTACCCAGCGCAGCGTCATCCATCCCCAACGACCGTAATTCCTTAGCTTCTTGATCAGATACCGATCCATCAGCAGCCATCACCCCGTCGAGAACCTTCCCAGCTGCATCCTCGTGTTACAGCCACCACCAGACTACCCGCATAATCATCATCTCGAGCAGTCCCCATCGGTTCAACAAGATCAAACTGACGACGGAGGGCCTCATCAAACACCAGCCCTGTGATAGCTCAAGACGAGGTGTGAGAAGCAGAACCATTTCCACTCCCATTAACCAAGCCAGGTGCCACAGCATGTGTAGTACCATTAGTCTCCCCAGCAGTAGAATCATTCAAAGATGTTTTAGCCAACGCATCTCTGAAATCATGAACCAACTCATCATCGTCATCCTGATCCTTGTCATCCTCATCCCCTCTCTCAGCCATAAGAACATCGGAAGCCCCAGAAAAGTCCTCTCCTTCAACCTCAAAAAACAGCTCATAGAACCCGTCCTTGATAAACATTGGGAATTTCAGCGGAATCTTAGTATGGTCCAAGCAACCTACCAAGATACGAAGAACCCCATGTTTCCGAGTATAATCCATGTCAACTTTCAGCGTCATTCCCAATATATAACCCATTGACCACATCGCAATATAGTCACCTTTATGCTTCTCTGGAATCCCGGATATACGCACCCAAATAGGTGGAAGAGTATCAATAGGTTCAATCACTTATGTCCACGTATCCACTGTCATCTCACACCCATAATTGGGTACCTTACACGCCCCCAAAGATTTTCGGCCTCTCCAGCTCAAGCTTAGAGGGAAAAACAACCAGAAACACATTGTGTTGGGAATATTCCCTAGAGGCAATCACGTATAATATAATTCCCAATGTATTCATAAATTTATTAAGTCGTCCTTGTTTTGAACATCTGATATATGTCATTGAATATGTGATTCGGTTGTGGAACTATATATTTATTTTGTTCATACTAAATTGTCCTTGGTCATTAAGGTTGTGCTAGACACACACCCTAGACTAATGTGAGTGTTGGCTGATGACACGGTTCCACTTGTCATGGGCATGGTGATGCCATTCCAGCGTTCAGAGACTTGGTTAAAGAGTTTAGCAAGTCGGACTGACCCACATTGAGATGCAACGAGCAAGTCGTCATTTGCATGTCCCAATCAATGTAATCCTTAGACCTGAGGTTGTCGCACAATCCGAATTGTGGATCACTGACTTAGGTTCTGTCAAACGTTGTTTTATGACAAGGCAACTATAAAGGCAGAGTTCGGGTCGAATGAGAAACAAGCTTCGTGATGTGGATAATCAAGATGGGATTTTGCCCCTCCGAATGGAGAGATATTCTATGGGCCCTCTCGAGTGATATGATTCAGGAAGCATGGCCATGCGCGACTCAGTTAAGTGTTAACTGTGTCTATTGACTAAAGAGTTAGCCAGATGAATCACATATCACGGACTAAGAAGAGAGTTGAGCTATTTAAGGGATGACGATAAATCGCCTATAGCTCGACAAGGTATATCGTGAGGCAAAAGGGACTAAGATGAATATCACATTGAAAGGTATGTCGTCATGACTCAATGGGACTTGGGAGTCGGCACGTTCTGCTAGGAGCCTCTACCGATTGATCGATTGAGAGTCGGACTCCAATCGTGTCCAAGTCGCCACGAGCCTGCAGGGTCGCACACTTAAGAGCGGGAGCAAGTATTGGTCGGGTTGGACCCGAACCGGAAATGGACTGATTTTGTGAGTCGGACTCACAGCGGGAATGGGACACAAGTGTTGTGAAGCCCACTACCATTCGCTATATAAAGAGGGGCGCAGGTTGCCCATCGGGCACGTTAGTCTATTCCCATGCGTTGGGAACCCTAGCCCCACTCAGTCCAGCCGTCGCACCAGACCTAGCAGTCTGCCGTCGGAGTTCCTCCTCGTACGTGTGGATACCGGCAGAGGTGATGTACGTTCAGCTCTTCGACGTTCGAGGGATTGGATCGGCTGGATCGGATCGTGGGACTGCACTGCCCCGACGCGCTTCATCGATAATCCGCACATGCGCGTCTAGTGGTAATACTCGTGGCCTTCTACCTCGGGTAGATCTTGGAAGTACCGCGTAGGAAAAAGTTTTTGTTTATCTCTACGCGTTCCAACAGTGGTATTAGAGCGGTAGCTTCTGGTATTAGGCCCGAGATCCGCACATATGTGATATGTAGTTAGCATTAGATTGGATCTAAGTGCTGTTTTGGTGGTCATTCTATGAGATAGATCGGTTTTGTACAAGATTGATTGGATCAATCGTACTCGGGGTTAATGGATGATCTGGTTTCCGTGATCATACTGCTAAGGTCGTGGAACAACTTACCCCTACCGGTCGGTTTCCGCCATCGGGGGTATACCGTGACACATAAATCCAGTTGCGGTGATCGAAGATCAAAGAGTTTGATCGAATCGGAATACAGATCAGATTTGCGTAAAATCGTTTTATCCGATGAAGAAATCCATGTTCGGAATGCGGAATTCAGGACCGCCGGCTTCGCCCTGTTGTAGCGCCTTAGATGTCGTTGCGGGTTTCACAACGCCGGTAGATATCGTATCTATGCATAACTTGTTTTTGCAGGAAGTTGTGAATGGTCTGGATTGTGTGCATGTGATGTGTGTAATCCATACATGATCTGCGTATCATGTTTTTGTCAGCCGGCTGGAGCCTAGGTGCTGTCATTTTGTTGTATACCGGCCTGTGCGTCGGATTCTATATGTAAATTTTCATTTACTAGCTAGTGTAGCTTGTTGGAGTACCCGGAAGGTATGCAAGTCGATGTACAAGTCGGCTACATGGAGTAAGATGGCACGTGACAAGAGTTGCCACGAGTCGACTTACAAGTTTCGTGGAGATGGAGATCACCATGAAGAGAGCCATACCATTTCACATTATAATTGTTCTACTTGTGTTATTGTTATGTCTATGTTTACCTCTATTTAGATAGTTGGTAGATTCTTTAATCCCTCAAAGAAGGTCTAGTCGGCCGCCCCGCTAGTGCTGCACCATCACAAGTAGGACATTCTTGGTAGTGGGCTCATAAAATTGAGGTGCTACCAATTCTTTCCGGTTAGGTGGGTTTGAGTCGGACTCTTACTGCAGAAGCACTTGGTAATCTAGACGAGTCCATCACAACGGTTGTGGGGCTCGGGGAGAGGTAGGTTGAGAGCCGGGGCATGTGATGCCACCCAACTAACAGGAGTCGTATAGGCATACGATTGGCAAGGTGTTGCCTACCTAGATCACTTGACGGCTAGCGGTGATGCTAAAGCTCACTAGTCGGCTTGCTTATTTAGGATCTTGAATCACCTAGCAACCATCGAAGGGGTGTTGGTTCTAGTGGGAGCATGAGTATTAAAGCGTTTAATATGCCTGCTCTTTTTATGAATACATGTCTTAAGTGTTTTGCATATTTTCTGTTGTAGATCAATGGCACCAAGCAACCTTCCTCAGTTGTCCGCTTTTGCCTTGAGGTCAATCCTAGAGAAAGATAAGCAAAATGGAACTAATTTCACCAACTGGTATCGTAATCTGAGGATAGTACTCAAGCATGACAAGAAAGAACATGTTCTAGAAACTTCACTTCTAGAAGAGCCTGATGATGACGCGACTGTCGCAGTCATGAATGCCTACCGTAAGACTAGAGATGAGTCTACGGAAATTAGTTGTCTTATGCTTGGACACATAGAACCGGACTTGCAGCAGCAGTTCGAGAATGTTGAGGCCCACAATATGATCGAAAGCCTCAAAAGTATGTTCCAGGCTCAGCCAAAGACCGAGAGGTATCAAGTCTCTCAAGCTTTGCTGGGCTGTAAGCTGAAAGACGGCGATCCACTGAGTCCGCATGTAATCAAGATGGTTGGTTACATACAGTATCTAGATCGGCTGGGCTTCCCAATTAACAAAGAGTTCGCTACTGATGTAATTATGAACTCTCTTCCTAGTGCGTATAGTCCGTTCAACATCGAACTACCATAACATGGTATGGATAAGAAGATCACTGAATTACATGGGATGCTCAAAACGACAGAGGCTGATCTCAACAAAGGCGCAGTCAAGTGTTGATTGTGCAGAAAAGGCTAAGTTCAAGAAGAGTTCTTGGACTAAGAAGAAGGATAAGTCAGGAGGCAACGCCCATGGCCCTGTCCAGAGCGCTCCCTCAAAGACTAAGCCTTCTCCTACAGCCGGAGCCAACTGCTTCTATTGCAAGCAGGATGGCCACTGGAAGAGGAACTGCACCAAGTATTTGGCTGACAGAGCCAAGAGTGGAGGTATGACTTCCGACTCAGGTACACTTGTGTGCAATGTTATAGACATTTATCTTGCTGATGCACCTAACAGTTCTTGGGTATATGATACCGGATCATTCATTCACATTTGCAACTCGTTGCAGGGACTGGTAAGAACTAGGAGCTTGGCAAGAGGAGAGGTTGATACCCGGGTCGGCAACAAGAAGAGAGTCGCCGCGTTGGAAGTCGGCACGATGCAACTTCATTTACCTTCAGGATTTTTGTTGGAACTGAATAATTGTTATTATGTTCCAGCGCTTAGTCGAAATATTATTTCCGCCTCATGTTTGATGAGACAAGGTTATGAGTCGAATATTAAGAATAATTGTTGTTCTTTATATTTGAAAGATATGTTTCATGGATTTGCACCCGTTCAGAACGGGTTATTTATTTTAAATCTTGATAGTGAATCGGTCTATAACATAAATGTTAAAAGGTTGAAACCAAATGATCTGAATATGACTTACTTTTGGCACTGTCGGCTTGGTCATATAAGTTGGAAGCGCATGAAGAAGCTCCATGGTGATGGACTTCTAACTTCGTTCGACTTAGAGTCATTCGAGACATGCGAATCATGCCTACTAGGCAAAATGACCAAGACACCTTTTGCAAGGAGTTGTGAAAGGGCATCCGACTTGTTGGAACTAATACATAGTGATGTATGTGGTCCAATGAGCACGACAGCCAGAGGTGGTTATGAGTACTTGATGACTCCCAAGTGGAGGAGATCAATTGTAGTACCTTTCGATAAGTATTTGAGTGTCCCACGAGGAGCTGAAGGTAAGCTATCTATTCTCTAAAGCCCTATAACCCTCTTATATGGTTGTTTATGCAAAGCAATAAGTTTGACTAAAAGGAACCAACTAATTAAAAGCAAGTGACGTGGAGTGTGGTTTGTCTAGTAACTAGTTAAGCAAGTTTAAAATGCAAGTAATGCTAAAGCAAGTTTCTAAAGCTAGTTCTAAGCAAGTTTCACAAGTAGCAAGCAGCAAATATCTCAAGTATCTCAAGGGAGCAAGTGTTCTAGCAATAGGTGTTTCGTTCCTGTGGTTGTCACAATTAGTGAAGCACATGTTTTAGTCTTAGTTGTTTCTTCTAGGAAAGAGCCATGAATAGGTATAGTCAAGTAAATGATCTACAACCCCTTATGATGGATCATGTGACAGGGTAAATGACTGCACAAGATTGATTAAGACATAAAGTCCCACATAGCCTTACGTTCTAAGGTCCCCTATATATATCCCCCAATAACTTAACTTTGTGGCTCGGTCTCAGGTTACTGTCACTCCCAAGTCACCACCACTCCATTATGCTACCGGTGATCACCTTACATGCATTCCCCAACATATGCGTGCACTCATATATTGTACATAAAGACAATCATAGAAGATAACAAACTTGTATGCAACCAATCAACGAACTATTTCACCATTGCCAAGAACAATTCACTACTCAAACATAGACGGGGAGACACAATACATCAAGGGAATATAGTATTGCATCATACATCGTGTTTTCCAAGAGATTACAGTGGAGAGATGGAGCTGATCTTGCTGTAGATGTTGATGATGAACACGCCGGAGGGGGGTGGAGCCCTCCGGGGGTGATCCCGGCGGCAATTCCCCCTACGATCTTCTCCGGCGGTAGCCTTATGTCTCTTTGTTTCGTGGTTTCGTCTCTCGGCGCCGCCTCCTCCTTGAAAAGGCCATGGGACCCTTTATATAGTCGATTTTAGGTCACGAGACACTCGGGAGAAGAAAGATGGACGGCATCGGAGCCACGTGAGCAAAAAGGGGGCCTCTCACGCGGCCAAGGAATCTGGCCGCGTGGAGGGTCCTCTTTGCCACCTGGTTGGCCTTTTGGCCCTCTACTTTGGCCCATGGTCTTCGTCTCGAAAATTCTGAACCGTGCTCTTTGGCCTTGCCCTTTTTGGAGTCCCGAAGCTCCCGGAAAGTCTGAAACAATAAAAAGAACGTTTTCTGGAAAAACAGGGTTAGAACCAAAAGAAGGGGGATTGTTCACAAAATCCCCCAAATCATTATAAAACATGAATATAAGTTGCTAATATGTAGGAAAAACAAGTAATAACATGCAAAGTTCATGTATGCATTTTACATGCATCAACATCCCCAAGCTTAACCCATACTAGTCCTCGAGTATGAAGGTGATAAAACTAACATGGACTTTGTATTTTAAAACAATCATGGAATATCAAAGAAGATTATTCATGCTACATATAATCAAATGATTCATAATGTAGATGAGTAGCAACATACAATTCATGTTATAAGAAATATAAAATATGCAAGCAAAGATGCTTCACGAAAGTTCACAAAGTGTATAATGAAATAAAAGCACTATGGACCAAATGCATACACATAATGAAAAATAAAATCCTATATTGGTCAAAGAATAGCATAATGGAGAATAGAAAATATGGTGGACACTTTGGAGAAAATTGAGTAGAGGTAAAACATGATCAAGTCTTATTTAGCCTCTAAATTATTCAACTAAAATTACTAATTGAAATGTGGTATCCATTGATCTAGGACTCTCATTGCCCCTTTATCACTAGCATCTTAAATGGTGAATGTTAAGGTAATGTGAATGACAAGGTGGTTGAAAGCCTTGCCCCATGAGTGTGAAAACCTACTCCATGATTACTCAACTTAAGATTCCTAATAATCTTTGTAAAATCATAATAAGTATTAATGACATTATAGAGAACTGCAAAGAGGTACCTCTTGCCCCATGACATGGAAACAAGCCCATGTCACAATGACAAGACAAACAAACGGAGTAGACTCATCATCCTTTTTATTTTCATTCACTATTATGCATAGCTTCTTATTTTATTGTAGGATGTGTTGTAGAGTTACTCAAGTTGTAAGTAAATTTCCACCATGATAAAGCATGGCTTGGGTTAGCGGCCCAATGCGTTTCTCTAGTCATATAGATACTTACTCATCAAAACTTACTATTCCTCTATTTCATTTCGGCATGGCAGGAGTCCAAAACAAAAGTACATGATATCAACCAAATGTAAATTTTTGTGCAATGTTGAAAGCTTTCCGGTGATACACGTTTATAGCTAGCTCCCAACCACACACTTGTCAAACGCAAAACTTGTGGCTCCCATTATTGGGTCATGTTTATTAGATGCATAAAAAGTAAAGTGTGCCTTCAAAAGTTCGTGAGAGTCCTATCTCAAGTTCAACCCATGACAATTAATAAAGTGAATATCTTAATTTAGAACATAAATAACACAATAACATGGTGAACATACTCGGAATAGCAATGAAGCTAATGGGAAGATATGGTGGACTCACTGGAAATACTTGGCTAAGGAGTATTGGAAACAAGTTTTTACTTGTTGGAATTTTTAAATTTTTGGCTAGCAAGAGGGAGATAGTTGACCAGATACTATGAATGCATATGTCCATAGAACTAATCATTTCATGACAAACTAAATAAACCAGCAATTAACATCAAGGACATGAATAACAGATAGCTCAAGACAACATTATTGCAAATTTTCTACACATAAAAAGCCTATAAATCATGCAAACATATGTAGCTCTTCAAATCAACCATGGCATCCCTATTCCAAGTCATAATACTAGCATCCAATACATTCCAACCCCAAACTCCAGTAGCTCAATCTCATATAAAATGATGGGTGTGGTCTTATCAAAACAAAAATAAAAACAAAAACTAGACTCTTCAAGTCTCTACGATAAATGCTTTGCTTAGAAAAACAGAAACTAGACGTGTGCTAACCATTCTTGGATGTCTTGAGACGCAGCTCCTCTATTCCCTGTGAAAAAAACTTCACAAAACATGTTTCTCCTATTCTTTTTCTGTGGGGTGAGATTAGCAAGAACAAACAAATCACATGCTTGCTGTGCAAATTTCCAAATCAAATGCTCCAGTAGATATACAATAAGGTTCATTATGTTGTATGTTCACTCTCTTGCTTGAAAGAATCATGGAAATTCAATTCCCAAGCCCAAAGAGTGCATAAAACAAAATAAGGCAGAATCTGTCCAGAAAAGCAACAGCAGCAAAACGAACGTTTTTCCCTAAGCTAGACTCGTCAAAAAATTAAGCCAATTTTTGTGCATACGGAGGACTAAAATTTGCAGAACATACTAAAAACTTATATCAATACGACATACCAATAAAAAACGTAAAATCATACCGTGAGCAGACTCGTGCTGAAACAGAAATTACATGCACTAGGATAGCAACTTATAAGTCCAAATGGGTTTGACTTGACTCTTTATTGAAAACTCCAGAATTAAAACAAAAAAAACTAATCTCTTGAGACAGCAAGAGGACACTAGAAAAATCCAAACGAAATCAACCGGGTTGCCTCCCGTAAAGCGTTTTCTTTATAGCCATATAGCTAGACTTTACTTACTTAACATCATGATGGTTGGAGTGAGGTGGTTCGGCATCCCCAAGCTTGGATTCTTGTAATTATTTGATACATGTAGGGTGAGCCCAGGGGTACATCCCCAAGCTTGATTGGTTGTCCCTCTTGATCTTTGTTCATCTCACTCAACTCTTCCTCCTGAAAAATTCTTCTTACACAAATCTCAACATAAAACTTGATTAGAGGGGTTAGTGCCTCCATAAATAAAATCCACATAGGTACAGCAAAGACACATCATGAGTTGATTAGAAATATTAACTACTGTTACTACAGTTGTGCATTGCTCCTTGATCAAAAGAACCACACAAAACACAAGTAATGAGAGCAATGCAAAATAAAGACATAATCTGCCAAAAACTGAACGGCCCGTAAAGAGTGAATTTTTAGAGGCACTTAAGTTGCTCAAATCAGAAAACTTAAAACTAATGCAATATGTAGTGATAACTAAATATTTTTGTCGTAAATTACCAGGTCAAAATTCCACTTCTGTGATTTTAAACATTTTTCGCAGTGAAGTTCAGGAATCTGTTTTCTTGACAGCTAATTACTATTGTTTAATCCTATCTCTCATATAAGATTATTCTTGCCATTTAAGATGAGAAATAAGACAGAAATGCGATGTTACAGTAGTGAACTAATATTTTTATTGTTTTTAGCTTTGGAGAAAGTTTTAATGATAGAGACTTTGCAATGGTTTCATTGGCATGAACAACACATGTTCAAGGTCGACCCCAACTTCTCCATTACTCATCCTTCTCATTTACTTTCCCAAATTTTTTATAAAATGAAAATCTTAAACTAAATGATACATAACAGTAGGTAAAGGCATTTTACTTGCTGTAAAGACATAAATATGTGCTCAAACCGAATAGGAAATTAAAGCATAAGGAACACACCAAAAAATATTAAACAATTTATTTTTAATTCTAACCCATTTCCTATGCATTGACATTTTGTAATGAAACAAATAAAAGAAGCACATAATAGCAAGCATAGAAAGGTAGATCAAGTGCAACTTCAATACTTTCAGAATAAAGAGGGGAAACTTAATATTGTTGAAATATGTGTAACCATGTTTCCCTCTCTCATAATAATTTTCAGTAGCATCATGAATAGATTCAACAATATGAATATCACATAAAACATTCTTATCATGAGCCACATGCATAAAAGAATCACTACTCTCCACATAAGTAAAATCCTCATTAGTGATAGTGGGAGTTAAACATTCATAATTTTCATTGCAATCATCATATATAGGAGGCATAGTATCATAAAAGTGAATTTTCTCCTCCAAGCTTGGGGAACTAGAAATATCATGCTCATCAAAACCAACTTCCGCAAGCTTAAAACTTTCCATAGAATCAGCAAGTATATCATTTTTATCCTCAATAGTAGGGGGACTAAAAATATCATATTCATCAAGACAAACTTCCCCAAGCTCAAGGTTTTCCTTAGAAATAAAGGTGTTCAAAGAATTAGTACTACCACAAATATGATTGTTGTGCAAATAATTTTTCAATTTCTCCTCAAACACTTCATGTCCTAATTCAAGGTAGATATTATACATTTCTAAAATTGTTTGGTTGTTTTCCATTTTATAATTTTTTTTTGTGTTTTAGGTTTATATGTTAGTATGCAATGCAAACAAGAATAAAAGCTTAGCACAACGCTCCCCGGCAACGGCGCCAGAAAAGTGCTTGATGACTGCCAAGTGCAGGAGATCAATTGTAGTACCTTTCGATAAGTATTTGAGTGTCGAACCCACGAGGAGTTGAAGGTAAGCTATCTATTCTCTAAAGCCCTATAACCCTCTTATATGGCTGTTTATGCAAAGCAATAAGTTTGACTAAAAGGAACTAACTAATTAAAAGCAAGTGACGTGGAGTGTGGTTTGTCTAGTAACTAGTGAAGCAAGTTTAAAATGCAAGTAGTACTAAAGCAAGTTTCTAAGCAAGTTTCACAAGTAGCAAGCAGCAAATATCTCAAGTATCTCAAGGGAGAAAGTGTTCTAGCAATAGGTGTTTCGTTCATGTGGTTGTCACAATTAGTGAAGCACATGTTTTAGTCTTAGTTATTTCTTCTAGGAAGGAGCCATGAATAGGTATAGTCAAGTAAATGATCTACAACCCCTTATGATGGATCATGTGGCCAAGTAAATGACGGCACAAGATTGATTAAGACATAAAGTCCCACCATAGCCTTACGTTCTAATGTCCCCTATATATATATATCCCCCAATAACTTAACTTTGTGGCTCGGTCTCAGGTTACTGTCACTCCCAAGTCACCACCACTCCATTATGCTACCGGTGATCACCTTACATGCATTCCCCAACATATGCGTGCACTCATATATTGTACATAAAGACAATCATAGAAGATAACAAACTTGTATGCAACCAATCAACGAACTATTTCACCATTGCCAAGAACAATTCACTACTCAAACATAGACGGGGAGACACAATACATCAAGGGAATATAGTATTGCATCATACATCGTGTTTGCCAAGATATTACAGTGGAGAGATGGAGCTGATCTTGCTATAGAAGTTGATGATGAACACGCCGGAGGGGGGTGGAGCCCTCCGGGGGTGATCCCGGCGGTGTTTCCCCCTCCGATCTTCTCCGGCGGCAGCCTTCTGTCTCTCTGTTTTGTGGTTTCGTCCCTCGGCGCCGCCTCCTCCTCGAAAAGGCCAGGGGACACTTTATATAGTCATTTTTAGGTCACGAGACACTCGTGAGAAGAAAGATCGACGGCATCGGAGCCACGGGGGCAAAAAGGGGGCCTCTCACGCGGCCAAGGAATCTAGCCGCGTGGAGGGTCCTATTTGCCACCTGGTTAGCCTTTTGACCCTCTACTTTGGCCCATGGTCTTCGTCTCAAAAATTATGAACCGTGCTCTTCGGCCTTGCCCTTTTTGGAGTCCCGAAGCTCCCGGAAAGTCTGAAATACTAAAAAGTACGTTTTCTGGAAAAACAGGGTTAGAACCAAAAGAAGGGGGATTGTTCAGAAAATCCCCCAAATCATTATAAAACATGAATATAAGTTGCTAATATGTAGGAAAAACAAGTAATAACATGCAAAGGTCATGTATGCATTTTACATGCATCAGTACTTCATTACCTTCACTGATGATCTAAGTAGGTATGGATATATCTATTTAATGAAACACAAGTCGGAAGGCTTTGAAAAGTTCAAGGAATTCCAGAGTGAGGTACAAAATCAACTCGGCAAGAAAATAAAGTTTCTACGGTTGGACCGTGGAGGCGAGTACATGAGCCATGAGTTTGATGACCATCTAAAGAGTTGTGAAATAGTTCCTCAACTCACTCCGCTGGGTACACCGCGGAGAAACGGTGTATCGGAACGGAGAAATCGGACCCTGTTGGACATGGTACGATCAATCATGAGTCGGACAGATCTACCTTTATCATTTTGGGGTTATTGTGTAGAAACTGCAGCGTTCACACTAAACAGAGTACCATCAAAGTCAGTAGAGAAGACACCACATGAGATGTGGACTGGTAAAAAGCCAAGTTTGTCTTTTCTTAAGATTTGGGGTTGTGAAGCATTTGTCAAGCGACTACAGTCGGACAAGCTCACGCCCAAGTCGGATAAGTGTATTTTCGTGGGGTATCCGAGGGAAACCTTGGGGTACTACTTCTACAACCGGGAAGAGGGAAAAGTGTTTGTCGCTCGGAATGGTGTCTTCCTTGAGAAAGAGTTTCTCAGTCGGGAAGTCAGTGGGAGCACAGTGCAACTCGAAGAAATTCGTGAGGAACCAGCTAGGGGCGAGTCGGCGAACGACTTGGAGGCTGAGCCGGTCGTGGTACCTACACCGGTAACAACACCTGAACCACGGAGATCTGCCAGATTACAGAGTGCTCGAGATGTTTTACTGTTAGACAGTAATGAGCCGACAACTTATTCGGAAGCGATGGTGGGATCTGATTCCGAGTCATGGCTTGGAGCCATGAGATCCGAGTTAAAGTCCATGGATGAAAACCAAGTTTGGAATTTGGTTGATCTGCCTGGCAGTGCAATACCCGTCGAGTGAAAATAGGTCTTTAAGAAGAAAACTGATATGGATGGAAATATTTCCGTCTATAAAGCACGACTTGTCGCGAAGGGGTTCCGCAGGTTCAAGGAGTTGACTATGGCGAGACCTTCTCACCAGTAGCGATTCTTAAATCAGTTCGGATCATGTTAGCCATAGCAGCCTATTTCGACTATGAGATATGGAAGATGGATGTCAAGACGGCTTTCCTTCATGGAAATTTAACTGGGGACGTGTATATGATACAGGCCGAAGGTTTTGTCGATCCAGCTAATGCTGACAAGGTATGCAAACTTCAGAAATCCATTTATGGGTTGAAGCAAGCATCTCGGAGTTGGTACATTCGCTTTGATGAGGTAGTCAAATCGTTTGGCTTCATCAAGAGCGATCATGGTTCTTGTTTATACAAGAAGTTTAGTGGGAGCAAAGTAAATTTTCTAATCTTATATGTGGATGACATATTACTGATTGGAAATGATGTCATGATGTTGCAAGAAACCAAAAAGTCATTGGACAGGAGTTTCTCAATGAAGGATTTGGGTGAGGCGACATACATATTAGGAATCAGGATCTATATAGATAGATCAAGGCGGCTCATTGGATTGAGTCAGAGTACATATCTGGACAAAGTTTTGAAGAAATTCAAAATGGAAGAGTCCAAGAAGGGATTCTTACCGATGTCCCATGGCATAAAACTTAGCAAGACTCAGTGTCCTTCGACGACTGATGAGCGAAGTCGGATGAGTGTGATCCTGTATGCTTCGGCAATCGGATCCATCATGTATGACATGATTTGTACTAGGCCAGATGTTTCCTATGCTCTAAGTGTTACGAGCAGATACCAGGCTGACCCTGGCGAAGCCCACTGGGCAGCGGTTAACAACATCCTTAAGTACTTGAGAAGGACTAAGGAAACGTTCCTAGTTTATGGAGGTGATGAGGAATTCAGTGTAAAGGGTTACACTGATGCAAGTTATCTCACCGACTCAGATGATTCTCGTTCGCAATCTGGATACATGTTCGTAATGAACGGAGGAGCTATGAGCTGGAAGAGTTCCAAGCAAGATACAGTGTTTGCATCTACAACAGAGGCTGAGTATATTGCTGCCTCGGAGGCGACAAAGGAAACTGTTTGGATCAGGAACCTCCTGATAGATCTTGGTGTGGTTCAGGGCGCGTCCAATCCATTGGACGTATATTGTGACAACAATGGTGCTATCGCACAAGCCAAGGAACCTAGACAACACCAGAAGAACAAACATATACTCATGCGTTATCACCTCATTCGCCAGTTTGTCGAACAAGGTGATATCAAGTTATGCAAAGTACACACAGATGCAAACATTGCAGATCCGTTGACAAAGGCGCTACCACAGCCTAAGAATGAGGCGCACATTAGAGGTATGGGCATTCGATGCCTAGGCATATGATGTTAGGATGATTGACTCTAGTGCAAGTGGGAGACTGTTGGGAATATGCCCTAGAGGCAATCATGTATAATGTAATTCCCAATGTATTCATAAAGTTATTAAGTCGTCCTTGTTTTGAACATCTGATATATGTCATTGAATATGTGATTCGATTGTGGAACTATATATTCATGTTGTTCACACTAAATTGTCCTTGGTCATTAAGGTTGTGCTGGACACACAGCCTAGACTAATATGAGTCTTGGCTGATGAAACGGTTCCACTTGTCATGGGCATGGTGATGTCATTCCAACGTTCACATACTTGGCTAAAGAGTTTAGCAAGTCGGACTGACCCACATTGAGATGCAACAAGCAAGTCGTCGTTTGCATGTCTCAATCAATGTAATCCTTAGACCTGAGGTTGTCGCACAATCCAAATTGTGGATCACCGACTTAGGTTCTGTCAAACGTTGTTATGTGACAAGGAAACTATAAAGGCAAAGTTCGGGTCGAATGAGAAACAAGCCGCGTGATGTGGATAATAAAGATGGGATTTTGCCCCTCCGAATGGAGAGATATTCTCTGAGCCCTCTCGAGTGATATGATTCAGGAAGCATGGACATGTGGGACTCAGTTAAGTGTTAACTGTGTCTATTGATTAAAGAATTAGTCAGATTAATCACATATCACAGACTGAGAAGAGAGTTGAGCTATTTAAGGGATGACGATAAATCGCCTATAGTTCGACAAGGTATATCGTGAGGCAAAAGGGACTAAGATGAATATCACATTGAAAGGTATGTCGTCATGACTCAATGGGACTTGGGAGTCGGCACGTTCTGCTAGGAGCCGCTACCGATTGATCGATTGAGAGTCGGACTCCAATCGTGTCCAAGTCGCCATGAGCCTACAGGGTCGCACACTTAAGAGCGGGAGCAAGTATTGGTCGGGTTGGACCCGAACCGGAAATGGACTGATTTTGTGGGTCAGACTCACAGAGGGAATGGGCCACAAGTGTTGTGAAGCCCACTACCATTCGCTATATAAAGAGGGGCGCAGGTTGCCCAGCGGGCACGTTAGTCCACTCCCATGCGTTGGGAACCCTAGCCCCACTCAGTCTAGCCGTCGCACCAGACCTAGCAGTCTGCTGTCGGAGCTCCTCCTCGTACGTGTGGATACCGGCAGAGGTGCTGTACAAGTATCATGCACTCAAATCTTTGCAAACTGTCGCAAAGCCTTTGCTTCCTAACTTGATATTCCTAAAAGGGAGTTGAACAAGTATCATGCACATTATAAAGATATTGTTAATTGTGCTCCTACTAGAAACATACAAGTTCATGTTGTTAATCTTGCTGTGCCTGAACCTTATATTGAGAAAATAGCTTTCCATGTTAAAGTAAAGGAACATTCTGTGATAGCTAGTGTGGTTAATAAAATTATAAAGAAACCCATTGAACCTGATGAACAAATAACTATAGAACCTACAATATCTATGGTTAAAGATCTTGTTTCTGAAAATGTAGAAGACGGACACATTGTCTTCTGTGGGATGCTTCTAATATTGTTTCCTATCCCCATAGACCTAAGAAAACTAGTGTTCATGTTCTTTCTGTTAAGATTGGTGATCATTGCTATTATGGTTTATGTGATATTGGTGCAAGTTATAGTGCTATTCCTTATGAGCTTTATAATGAAATCATGCATGAAATTGGTTCTTGTGAACTTGAAGTTATAGATGTTGCTATTCAGCTTGCTAATAGTTAAATCGTCTTTCCAGTTGGTATTGTTAGAAATGTGGAAGTTTTATGTGGTAAACCTAAATATCCTACTTATTTTATGCTAGTGAAACTTTTTTTGGTAGACCTTTCTGTAACATTAAATGTTATAGATTGTAGGAAAGAGAAAATATTGACTAAATTTGATGGAAAGTGTTATGAGTTTAATTTCTCTAAATCTTCTAGGTCCCCTTATGAAGCTGAATTGCCTAATGAAAATTTTAAAGTTGAACAACTTCCTTCTATTGCTCTTTCCTCTAACAAAGCTTTGCAGCAATACATAGAGGACCATGAAAGTGAGGTATTTATGGAAGAAAGAAATGAGATTGACAATATTCTTATTCGTCAACCAGTGATCCTGAGACACAATTTACCTGTTGAGGATTTGGGTACCACATTACCACCCAAGGAGGATCATGTTTTCGATTTAAAACCTTTACCTAGAGATCTCAAATATGCTTATATTGATGAGAAGAAAATATATCATGTTATTATTAGTTCTAAACTTTCAGGTGAAGAAGAGGAAAGATTATTGGGGATATTAAAGAAACATTGTGGAGCTTTTGGATATACTCTTGATGATTTGAAAGGGATTTCTCCTACTATATGTTAGCATGTTAATAATATTGAACCAGATGCAAAGCTAGTAGTTGAATATTAACGTTGTTTCATTCCTAAGATGAAGGAAATGGTAAGAAATGAGGTATTAAAACTCATTGATGTGGTATTATTTAACCTATTGCTGATAGTAGATGGGTAACCCATGTGCAATGTGTCACTAGGAAAGGTGGACTGACTGTTGTGCCTAATGAAAATAATGAGCTTATTCCACAAAGAGTAGTAGTTGGTTTTAGAATGTGCATTGATTTTAGAAATAGTTTATAAAGTTACTAAGAAAGATCATTATCCTTTACCCATTATTGATCAAATGCTAGAGAGGTTGTCTAAGAAAACTCATTTTTGCTTTCTTGATGGTTATTCTGGGTTTTGCCAAATTGCTTTAGGGCGAAAGATCAAGAGAAAAGAACCTTTACTTGTCATTATGTAACTTATGCTTATAGGCGTACGCCTTTTGGTTTGTGTAATGCTCCTGCTACGTTTCAAATATGCATGTCTGCTATTTTTCATGCTTTTGTGAAGAAATTGTGGAAGTATTCATGGACGATTTCTCCGTCTATGGAACTTATTTTGATAACTGTTTGCACAATCATGATAAAGCTTTGCAGAGATGTGAGGAAATTAATCTTGTTCTCAATTGGGAGAAATGTCACTTTATGATTAATGAAGGAATTGTTCTTGGACATAAAATTTCTGAAAGAGGTATTGAAGTGGACAGAGCTAAAGTGGAAGCTATAGAGAAAACGCCATGTCCAAGGGATGTTAAAGGTATTCGTAGTGTTCTTGTTCATGCTGGTTTTATAAGGAGGTTTATTAAATATTTCTCTAAAATATCAAAGCCTCTTACTAATCTTCTTCAAAGAGACATACCTTTTTTTTCATGAAACTTTAAAGAAGGCTTTAACTACTGCTCCTATTTTTCAACCACCTGACTGGAATTTACCTTTTGAAATTATGTGTGATGCTAGTGATTTTGTTGTATGTGCTGTTATTGGACAGCGAGTAGATAAGAAATTGAATGTTATTCATTATGCTAGTAATACTCTTGATGTTTCTCAAAGGAATTTTGCTACTACTAAAAAAGAGTTATTAGTTGTAGTTTTTGCATGTGATAAATTTCGACCTTATATTGTTGATTCAAAAGTCACTATTCATATTGATCATGCTGCTATTCGATGCCTTATGGAAAAAAAGATGCTAATCCTAGGCTTATTAGATGGTTTTTGCTTTTACAAGAGTTTGATTTGCATATTGTGGATAGAAAGGGTGCTGAAAATCATGTTGATGATTATTTGTCTAGATTGGAAAACATTGCTTATGACCCTATTCCTGTTAATGATAGTTTTCCAAATGAACAACTACCTGCGATAAAAGTAAGCTCTTAAGATAGTCCATGGTATGTAGATTATGCTAACTTTATTGTTTCCAAGTATTTGCCTCCAATATTTACACCTCAACACAGAAGGAAATTCTTTAATGATTTGAGGCATTATTTTTGGGATGACCCACACTTATATAAATAAGGAGTAGATGGTATTATGCGAAGATGTGCTCTAGAATATGAACAACGCGAAATATTGAGAAAATTTTATGGCAATGCTTATGGAGGACATCACGCTGGAGATAGAACCGCACAAAAGGTTCTACAATTAGGTTTATATTGGCCTACTCTTTATAAAGATGCACGTAATTTTTTTTATCTTGTGATGAATTTCAAAGAGTTGGTAATATTTATAGACGTAATTAAATGCCTATGAATTATTCTCTTGACATTGAACCTTTTGATTGTTGGCAATTTGACTTTATGGGTCCATTTCCTCCTTCAAATGGTTATACTCATATTCTTGTTGTTGTTGATTATGTTACTAAATGGGTAGAAGCTATACCTACAAAGAGTGCTGAGGGTGAAACCTCACTAAAAATGCTTAAAGATGTTATTTTCCCTAGGTTTGGTGTGCCTATATATCTTGTGACTAATGAAGGTTCTCGCTTTAGAAAACCCCTGCTAAATATGATGTTCACCATAGAATTGCTTCAGCTTATCATCCCCAAACCAGTGGGCAAGTAGAATTATCAAATAGAGAAATTAAATCTATATTGCAAAATACTATTATTAAATCTAGGAAAAATTGGGCTAGTAAGTTGAATGATGGTTTATGGGCTTATAGAACTGCTTATGAAAATCATATGGGTATGTCTCCTTATAAAATGGTTATGGTAAATCTTGGCACCTGCCTTTGGAATTAGAACACAAAGCTTATTGGTCAGTGAAAGAACTTAATAAAGATTTTAAATTTGCTGGTAAAAAAGAATGCTTGATTTGAGTTCTTTAGATGAATCGAGACATGAAGCCTATGAAAATGCTAGACTCTTTAAAGAGAAAGTTAAACAATGGCATGATATGATAATTCTTAAAAGAGAGTTTCATGTTGGTGAGAAAGTTCTATTGTATCAGTCTCGTCTAAAAAAAATTATAGGAAAATTACTCTTGAGATGCGAAGGACCTTATGTTATTGAAGAAGTATATCATTCGGGTGCAATCAAAATTGCTTCCCTGATACGTCATAAATGTATCCATAATTTCTGATGTTTCCATGTTGTTTTCATGTTATTTGCTACATGTTTGTTATGCACTTTATATCATTTTTATCGATTTTCTGGGACTAACCTATTGACAAGATGCCACAGAGCCAGTTCATGTTTTCTGTTATTTTTAGTTTCAGAAAAGTTGTTCTGGAAATATTCTCGGAATTGGAAAATTCGAAGCCCAGAAGTCTTAGAATTCTCGAAGGTTCCACGGAGTCCCAAAGAGATCCGGAGAGGGACCCCAAGGGAGCACACCATAGGGCGACGCGCCCCCTGGCCACGCCATGGGGTGGTGTGGGCCCCTCCGGCGCCCACCGCCATCGCCCTTTCAATCCCCTCATATAGTTAACCCTAAAAATATCCCACTTTTCCATGAAAACTACCCGAGGTCGTTGTCATTATCAACCAGAGTTCGGGGAGGTTCTGGAGTAATCCTGGGCACCCTGCAGGGAGGGAAAATAATCACCGGAGGGCTCTACACCACGATGCCCGCCTACGGAGTGATGCGTGAGTAGTTCATCCTTGAACTACGGGTCCATAGAAGTAGCTAGATGGTTGTTCTCTCCTCTTTATCTCTTATGTTTAGATCTTGTGAGCTTCCCTACATGATTGAGATCATCTTATTGTAATGCTACATGTTTTGTTTGATGGGATCCCATTATTTTGAATGCTATGTCTCTTGATTATCAATTTATCATGTTATCTTGATGTGTATGTTATTTATGATCTTGCATGCTCTTCGTTGTTAGTAGATGCTCTGGCCACGTAGATGCTAGTGACTCCAAGAGGGAGTATTGATGCTCGATAGTGGGTTCATGCTTCCCTTGCATTTGTGCTCGAGTGACAGAAACTTGACGAATGGGGGATGTGTTGTTGCCATTAGGGAGAAAACAAAGATGTTTACATTGTTTACATTATGCATTTTTCTTAATGAAATTATGCGTTGCTTACAACTTAATACCCAAGGTTTGTTTGGATATTCGGAGGGTGGATTACTAGTCATAGATGCAGTTTGATACCGGTCTATGAGTCTTGTTGTAATGCATGCATGAATCACATAGCAATCATCATGTCATGCATGTTTCAATATATATCAATTTCCCAGCTGTAATTTGTTCACCACACATGTTATCTATCTTTTTTGGAGAGACACCACTAGTGAACTATGGACCCTGGTCTATTTTCTCATACTAATAATACAACCACTGTAATTACTGTTTTCACACCGTTTCCACTGTTTTCACACTTCTACTATTATTTTCATATTGGTGTCCAACTGTTTTCCATACCATACATTTAACCTCTTTGTTATCAGCAAAACCGGTGAGATTGAAAACCTCACTGCTTCGTTGGGGCAAAGTGAATTTATTTTGTTGTGTAGGTTCCACACTGCTCCTGAACCGGTAGTGCTCCCTACCGCTTCAACTACATCAACCTTCTGAAGTTACTCCTTCCTCATACTGGTCGATTCAACCTTGGTTTCTTTCTGAGGGAAACTTGCAACTGCACTCTTCATACCTTCCTGTTGGGGTCTCCCAATGAACGTGTGTTTACACGCATCATTCCCTCAAAGATAACACTACACAAGTGGTAAACGGGAAAAGACTCAAAACATTATATTTTCGGAGATTCTTATGATGAATATGTTGATACTATTGAAGTTTTAACCTGGAAGAGTTCATAAGGGACAAAATTCCATAATCTGCAGAGTTCATTGTCGAATAGGTAACAGTTATGTTAAGAAAAAGTTCGTGGATTACTTTCCAAGTTATAAATTATTCATATATGGAAAATATAAAAGAAATCAAGCCGAAGAAGGGTAGGAGATGGTGCCCAAGGGCAACACACCACATGGCGGCGCGGGCCCACCCCTGGCCGCGCCACCTTACGGTGTGGGCGCCTCGGAGCCCCTCTCTGACTCGTTTTCAACTTGCAATTTCCTTTCGATACGTATGTTTCTGCTATATAACACCCCGCGGAGCCCCCCGAGGTTTGCATATCATTTTCTCGTCATGTTTCTATTTCACTTGTTTCTGCGAGGATCTGTTTTCGGTTTTAGAAGCACCATGGTCTCCGCCAACAACAACAAGGGGAAGGGACCGATGGAGGATGATCACCAAGACCCAAAGATAGAGGAGGAGATTAATAGTGGAACTGAAGGAGTTGTAGCTGAAGACTCGCGCTTCATGTGTATGTTATTTATGATCTTGCATGCTCTTTGTTGTTAGTAGATGCTCTGGCCAAGTAGATGCTAGTGATTCGAAGAGGGAGTATTTATGCTCGATAGTGGTTTCATGCCTCCCTTGCATTTGTGATCGAGTGACAGAAACGTGACGAATGGGGGATGTGTTGTTGTCATTGTGTAGAAAACAACGATGTATACATTTTTTTACATTATGTACTTTGCTTAATGCGATTATCCGTTGCTTGCAACTTAATACCCAAGGTTTGTTCAGATGATATTCAGAGGGTGGATTACTAGTCATAGATGCAGTTGGATAACGGTCTATGAGTCTTGTTGTAATGCTCGCATGAGTAACATAGAAATCATCATGTCATGCATGTTTCAATATCTATCAATTTCCCAGCTGTAATTTGTTCACCACACATGTTATCTATATTTTTTGGAGAGACACTACTAGTGAACTGTGGACCCCGGTCCATTTTCTCATACTGATAATACAACCACTACAATGACTGTTTTCACGCTGTTTCAACTATTTTCACACTACTATTATTATTTTCATATTGTTCTCCTACTTTTTTCCACACCATATGTTTAACCTTTTTGTTATCAGCAAAACCGGTGAGATTGAAAACCTCACTGCTTTGTTGGGGCAAAGTGAATTAATTGTGTTGTGTAGGTTCCACATTGCTGCTGAACCCGTAGTGCGCCCTACCACGTCAACTGCATCAACCTTCTGAAGTTACTCCTTCCTCCTATTGGTCGATTCAACCTTGGTTTGTTTCTAAGGGAGAAAATTCTAGAATCTGTAGAGTTCATTTTCGAATAGGTAACAGTTCTGTTAAGAAAAAGTTTGTGGATTACTTTCCAAGTTATAAATTATTCATATATGGAAAATATAAAATAAATCAAGCCGAAGAAGGGTAGGAGATGGTGCCTGAGGGCACCACACCACATGGCGGCGCGGGCCCACCCTTGGCCACGCCAGCTTACGGTGTGGGCACCTCGGAGCCCCTCTCCGACTCATTTTTGACTTGCACTTTCCTTTCAATATCTATGTTTCTGCTATATAACACCCCCGGACCCCCCGAGGTTTGTATATCATTTTCTCGACGTGTTTCTATTTCACTTGTTTCTGCCAGGATCTGTTTTCGGTTTTAGAAGCACCATGGTCTCCGCCAACAACAACAAGGGGAAGGGACCGATGGAGGATGATCACCAAGACCCAAAGCTGGAGGAGGAGATTAATAGTGTAGCTGATAGATATGTAGAAGAAGACTCGCGCGTGCATCCATGCGCCACCGTTACAAGCATTGGAGTAGTAGCAAAACCCTTCAAGTACAAGCAAGGGGCACATATGAGCACTGGAGGGAAGGCCCCACGTCAATGTCTATCCTCAAGGATACCACTTCCAAGTATCAAAAACCCCTTCCATACCTTGATCCATGAGTATCAATCTAAAAAGTTACCCGAGGAAAAGTTACCTTCTTGCTGGGATATGGATTGTTCTAACCGTGCAGGTGAGGAAAGCTCCCGATTTGAGGAAGTGTGGGGGGGGGGGAATCTTTACGGGTGGGACTCACCTTCTGACAAGCATGCAAAACGTATTGAGCACAATACGGAGATGATGCGTATGCTCATGTACGCAATTGAAGATTTGAAGAAATCAGTTGATAAGCTTATTGTGAAGGATTCACCACCACCATCGAAGAATTAATTCTTCATTGGTATTGGCATCCCCTTGATTCTTCCAAGAATGGGAGAGTGTCGCGGTATCACACCTTTATCTTTCACCTTTTTACCATTTATTAGAGTCATATCATGAGTAGAAAAAATATCATATAGGATGGTTTTCAGTATGGAAGTATCACTCTTTAGTTGGTTACCGTTGTATCCATTGGTTTGAGTTGCCGGTGTGGAATATTAATGAGAAGTTTCATCATCTTCTACACTTTATTTTAGCTTACAATTTTTTATATATGGTCGATCTTGTTATTAGTATTGGTATCAATATTGTAGCATCAAATTAATCTAGTTGGTTTTGGCAAACTTAGTATTAGTCAGTAGCAGCAATACTTTGAGGTTTAAGTAGAAAATAGGGAGTTGCATGTAGATATATTATTCCATGGTCTTCGTTTCTTGTTGGCTCATAAGCTTAGTATTCTCAAGTTAAGATTGTTTGTACTACCAAGGAAGATTTCATGATTGGTTCTATCATATATATGGTTATTTGTTTTCCCTCAACTCTTATGCTTGGTACCCAACCTTGCTAGCCCAAAAACCTGTACTGAGAGGGAATGCTTCTCGTGCATCCAAACCTTGAGCCCAAAACCATGCCATTTGCGTCCACCATACCCACCTATATGTGGTATTTATACTCCACTCCAAGTAAATTGTTCGTGTGCTACCTTTAAAACCTTCCAAATTACACATGTTTTGTGCCCATGTTTAGCTCATGAGGACGTAAATAGAGAATCTTTATCTCACTTGTTGATTGGACTTTACACACCTGGACTATTGGCTTCATCCGCTTATCCAAATGCTAGAAGAGATGGCAGCGGGGTGCCAAGCCCCAAACTTAACTACAACAAATTCTCTTTGCCATTTTTGGCTCTGATTTACCAGTCAAAGCATGATTGTGTTAAACAGAAGAGAAGAGGGATGATCTGCTGATTTCAGTTAGCGTCCTTCAATGAGAGCCTGTCTTGTAAGGTCTAGTTGTCTTGTGACGTATTGTATTTTCTGTTTGCCATTCGTTGACATAGACATACACACCTACCCCTGAAAATTAGACGCTCCTCCATGGTATGTGATTTATGGCAGGCACCCGAGGATTTGAATAGCTATGGTTTGTGTAAGAAAGGTTGGGAGGAGTGTCGAACTTTTTATTATTTCTCTATTTATCAAATGAAAAGCTCTAGCACATGAGTTAATCCTTGCTTCCCTCTGTGAAGGGCCTATCTTTTACTTTTATGTTGATTTAGTAAACATACTCCCTTCTGTCTTAAGAAATCATTTGAGTTGTATTGATCCATCCATCTATATGTTGATTTACTTAGTCATGTCCTTTATTCTTCCTTGTTTAGTACAAATGTTTTTATCTGAATGAATAACACTTTGAAAGTTATCAATGATTGCAAAGAAATTGTTCTGATTGAGCATGTTAAACTTTGCAATATAAGCTCTAATATAAAAACTTTGATCGAAAGATAAGTACAGTCTGTTAATTGTTCTCTGACCAAGAACGAAGTTTGCCCTCACAATTTTGATTTCCTTTTTGCACCTCTATTGTGACTCCATTTACTTGTTTCAAGTTAAATTATATGAGAGGGAGTTGCTTTCTAGAATGACTAGTGTATGGATATATGTGACGCTTCTTATCCGTATTTTATTTATCGACACCTCACTCCATAAACCTGTGGTCATGTTTACCGAGTTCAGTTTCGCTTGGGGACAATCGAGGTCTAAGCTTGGGGGAGTTGATACGTCCATTTTGCATCACTATTTCATTTCTTTTATTTTCTCTTATTTATCGATATATTTCATGTTATGATGCATTACTTATGTTATTTCATCTTATTTCGCATGTTTGAGAATTATTGGAGAATAAACACCAGGACCAGGAATCTGATGAAAAAGCACCGTCAGGACACCCTATTTTAGAAGATTAGAAGAATAGGGGGATACCGGAGAGATCTTAGAAGTTCAGAACGGGAAGCCAGCCAGAAGGGGAGCCAGAGGGGACCACCAGGGGCCCACACCATGGGGTGGTTCCCCCCCCCCACCGGTCGCGCCGCCAGGTGGTGTGGCCACCCTGTCACACCTCTGGTTGCCCCCTTTCTTATACTTGAACCCCTCGAAACCCGAAGCCCTAGAACATCATCGAAGAAATATTCCGCCGCTGCCTCGGGGCGAAAAACAATAGAGAGAGAAATCTCAATGGCGGGGATAAATCTGTCGGGGAAATTCCTCTTCCCGGAGAGGGAAAATCGTCGCCATCGTCACCGTCATCACTCCGGGCTTCATCAAGATAATTGTCGTGGGATAATCACGGCAGACGTTACCGGGGGTAACTTATCTTGGGGCAAGACGACCCAGGCGTTTGGGAGAGGGTTTAGCTCAGAGGGAAACATGATGATACTCGATCTGGTAGCCGGCAAGCAAGTCGCCGAGTCTCCGATCTCGATATATTAATCTCAACTCTCGTATTACACTGGATACTCGATACCTAGCGATGTTGCTCGAACTCTTGGGTCTCTCTAAACTAGACCTAGGGGCCGGCTTATAAAGCATCCGGACCCCCTGGCTTGCCCTCCAAGGCGCACCCTGAATCCTACCCGGACACCGCATGCAAAACCCTAACTTTCCTTACCGTAACCCACAATCCGGGCTACCAGGCCTACAAACTTGGGCCTTCTAGAAGTTCCTTTATCCTTAATCGGGTCTTGCGCAGTGTCCTTTGGGCCGAGTTACACTTTGGCGTTGTCCTACCGGGTTATCATCCCTCCATCAGTAGTCCCAGAATAGACTGGGCTTCACGGGACCCTCCTTGAAGCGCTTGCTATTCCCTGTAAAAAATACCAGACGTACAAGTCCATAGAGGCCGGGTTAAGGTGCTTTGATAAACAGCTAGGCCTAACTCCAAGATGGCCATATAGTAACCCGGCTTTCTCTAGGTCCTTCTTTACTTTTTCCGGATCAACGCCCTGATAAAAATGTCAAGGATCCGGCTTACTTCACTCGATAACTGATCCTGATATAACGGAGAAGATCTCCTTCTTATCTCTGTCCGGATATCTCGCCCAACACTTAAAGCATATCTCAAAAAATCCGGGCAGGTATCCGTTATCCCGAAATTTCCGGCTCTCGCCCGTTGGACTAGGTTTATCCGCCCGCACCCTTATAAATAGGCACTTAGGGGTTAACCTAACCCCAACGGCTCATTTCCCCCTTTTCCTTCTTCTCTTCACTTCCGCGCTCGAGCTCGCAGAGCACCGTCACGGAGACCTCGCGCGCGTCGCCGGAGCCAATCCGCCGCCGGCTATGCTCCGTCACGATTCGCCCCGCGCCACCGCCAAGATCCGTCGCCGCGCCCTCAACCTGCCCGCCGGGAATCGCAAGGGGGAACCAAGACTGCGCCATTTGCCGCCGCCGCGTGCCGCTCCAATCTCCTCCAGTAAGTTCCTTGTATCCATTAATTCAACCCCGCAATTTTTCGATTTACTCTAGATTAGATCTAGGTCAACCCGCGGGCCATTTTTCTTGTCGCGCAGGATTAGGTCGCTCAGATGCTTGCTAATTCCTCCAATAGCTTTGTTGATGGTCACATACCACTCTCCTATCATCACTAATCATCAATTTCTCCGTAGAATCATCCGCAACTTTTTCAATCTAGATCCATTTCGCCAAAATTTTCCGCGCCTGTCATTGACACCCGGAAAATCCTCTTCTTCCGGTTCTTTTGCTTGCAGTAGATACATGGGCAATCATCCGTCTTCCTCAAACACTTTTCAATACGTAAGTACCCCATAGTTTTCATAATGATGCTTGATACCCGGATAACTTGTAACCTTGCTTCGTAGAGTGATACCCGGATAATTCTTAACTTTCGTGTTTTCTTGATATCGCTCGCAAATACTCGGATAGCTCATGGTTTCCGAGTCTTACTTCTTGTACCTTTTTGCCTTGCGTTTTGCAGGTTGATCCCATGGCTCCCAAGAAGCAGGGGAAGCAGCCGGCCAAGGCCACCAACTCCATATCCGCCAACTAGGCGCGATCCATGGTCACGAAGGCCAAGCTAGAAGAGCTGGCCGAGTTAGGGGTTCTCCCTTCTCAAAAAGATATCCATTGGAGGGTACCGGGTGACGAAACCCGGCCCACGCCTGCCGACGACGAGGTAATCTGCTTCGTCGAACACGTGACCCGGGGGTTCCGTCCTCCGGGTCACCCTTTCTTTCGTGAAGTTCTGAGCCATTATGGCCTCCGGGTATTCGACATAGGGCCTAACTCTATGTTGAATATAACCCATTTCATTGTTCTGTCTGAGTCGTACTTGTGCACTCCGCCAAGTTTGGCTCTCTTTATTGAGCTTTTCCAGTGCAAGCCGTGCCGCGAAAGCGGTGACGGAGCACTTCTTGCTTGCGGCGGGGTCTCTATCCAGCGCCGCAAGAATTCTCCCATGCCGACTCTCACTTTAAATTCCCACGTCAAACACTGGAAACTCTCTTTCTTTACTGCCGAGACACCTCCCCACTCGGCGAAAAGAAACTGCCGGGTTACTCGGAGGGCCTCCTCGACATCTCCGAGACTTTCAATGCTTTCGCCCCTGACTCGGACAGGGAGGCAATCCAGCCTTTGTTAGCTAGAATAGCCGTCCTCTCAGTCCAAGGTCTTCTTGGGCTCAATTTAGTGAAAACTTGGGTTGATTTCCGGATCCAACCCAATTCTATCCGAACCAAATTAATGTGCGAGTACTCGGGGCACACCACGGACGCACTCCGATATTCCACCAAGAGCTTTGCAGCTGGTGATACCAACAAAACCATCAAGGGTTTCTTGACGGAAAAGTTGGAAGTGATAAAGAACATCGCCGGCTTACCTCCGTTCACTCGGGAAAATCCGGCCCCAGCGGTAAGACCCGATATTTGTAAGCTTACTTCCACACTTTGACCGGATACTGCTTCTAGTTCTCACTTTCATTTCTCTGTCTCAGGCTGATGACGCTTTCTGGAGAGTTGAAACCTCCCCCTCTTCCGGAGACCCGGAAGAAAAAGACGAGCCGGCCGACAATGACGAAGGTATTTATCCGAGTTTTCTGTCAACTTTTCTTCCATCCTTTTCCTCACTCATTTAACTTTTTCCATCGATACATACTCGGTTCACAGGGCTGGAGGACGAAGATGAGAAGGACGAGGATGACCCGGAGGCTACCGAGTCCGACCAAGAATTAACAGTCGGAATCAAAAGGAAGGCCAGAGGGGTAGTGTCCAAGGTTCCTTTCTCTTCTATGTCCTCAAAACCCTACTCCTTTGATAACATGCGCCAACTTAACCATCAATTATCGAACTCATCATACTTGAAGGATTCTCTTCCGGCCAAGCGCAGGGTGACTCGGAGTTCTCCGGGTGACGATCCCCTCAACCCGGGCATCTCCACCTCTCCAATCCACCGGGCCGGTACTCCTCCGCCTCGTCCTTCCAGTTCTCCTCAGCGCCACCCTTCTCCCAACCATCCTCTGGCCGGGCAGTTCCGGGTCCCACTATCGGTTCCTGTAACAGTTTCATCTGCTTCCAACAGCGAGCTTCCACCAGATTACGCTGTGAATGCCGGGTAAGTCTTCACTACACGATACCCTTACATACCTGATAATTTTTAACCACTAGTGCTAACTGTTTCTCTCTTTTTCCCTTAGCGCCCAAGTCACAATTAGTGACCCGGAGAACATGGAAACAGATAACCGGGGGACGGAGGGGCCGACTGATGATGTAGACGCCGCGACTGGCGGTGAGGCTGAAGACGGCCAGGGACAAGGCCCTTGGAATGACCCGGCTCAGCAGGAAGCCAGATCTCCGAAGTCGTCCGAAGACGTGGACGAGGAGATTGAGATCCTGGAGACGAGGATGGGTTCCCCAAACCCGGATACCCAGACAGTCCGGGTCTCAACTCCCAAGTCGGGAAAAGTTCATCCATCCAGTGAACAAGCTGTCGGCTCTTCTGGCGTCAGGCCCGAAGACATGACGTTCTCCCAGATGCTTAGTGCCCTTCACACCTTGAGGGCTGATGAAGAAAATATCTTGGAAGCTTTGATAGCCAAACATGAGGTAAATCCGAATAATGTTACTTATATCCTTAGCTAGTCCCCAAGTTCCGAGTGAATTTCTTGATAATTTGCTTGGAACTTCGTAGTGCATCCGGCTAATCTTTCCTTGTATCCCTACTCAGGCTTTCGTGGCCCAATCTGAGAAGAAATTGGCAAAGGCCACCAAACGCATTGAGAAGGAGACGGCTCTACGTGAGGCAGCTGAAGCTGAAGCTAGGAGGAGCGGGAAGATCACAAGGAAGTATAGGAAGAGGGCTCATGCAGCAGAGGATAAGCTGACGACGGTTTCTGTTCAGATTGTCGATACCTATCGTACAACGACTGGTACGATCCTTGACTTTAATAACTAAGACCCGGATTCTCCTTTGGATAGATAGTCGGATCTCCTTACTCATTGCTTTTCTTGCTTTCTGCAGGTCCGGATGAGGTGATCCCGGATGAAGATGATATTGCCAAGTTGAAGACCATTAAGGATATTGTCCGGCAGCTCTGTGTCGGAACTGGATGGATCCTTGACGAACTGCGACTGCCGGGTGTTGGGCCAGGTAACATGAAAAAGCTGCTGGATGTCTGCTCCACTATTCCCGAGTGGATTTGGCATTGGAAACGCTCGTCCTGCCGGGTTGGAGTAACCCGGGGGCTTGCGCTGGCTAAAGCTTATTTTCCTAAGCTAGAGCCGGCCAAGCTTATGGGCGGGTTTCCAGAATTCAACCACGACGGGTCCAAGTTCTTACCGAAGAATTTCAAGGCCATCCAAAAGGAAGTTCGTCACCCGGCCAGTGTGATTGCTGATAGTTTGGATGTCAACTCTATTCTCCCTGCATACGATGCTGATGACAAGGTGGTTAAGGCGGATCGTCCCAAGCCATATGATATGCTTGCCCGATGGAAGGAGGAAGCTGCCAAGTTGAGGGAGGAAGCCGCAAAAAGGAAGGCTGAAGCCGATTCTGCGCCTGCTACCTCCACACCAGTCGTCCCTACTCCTGCGCGAGCCGGCACTGCTGCTGATCCGGGTGCTGCTGCTACCAAGAGTGATGGCAAGGGCAAGGAGAATATGGACGCCACAGCCCAGAATGCCGAGTGATACCTGCTACCTGATGCCGTTTCGTATGCGTCAGTCGGCCAATGGGCCACTTAAACAATCATTTTTTGATGGTGCGCCTGTGCACCTTTGATACTAGTACCGAAATTTGCAATGCACTTTAAGTTCTTGATACACCTTGTGCCTCTCCTGGCCTTTTGGATGATTTTAAATTTATCTACTTTTGAGCTCATTTGTTCTTGATATCCGACTTTCTTTGTGCTTCCTTTTGTGAGACTCGGTTTCCGAGTTTCATGGGTTTTTGACAAGCGGACTTTTCTCTAAGTCCCCAAGTCCCGAAGACTAGGATGTTTGGGTCTTTTGAGTTTAGTAACTAAGCAACTTGTTTCTGTTTCGAAATCCCCAGTCCCCAAGACCCGAAATCCGAGTCTGGGATGTGTGGTCTTTCCAAAAGAACAAATTTTTTTCTACTAAGCCCAAAACCTAGAGCCGTTTCACATAGGTATTGAAGTTATGCTTAATAGACGTTGAGTTTCCGGCTATTAACCTTGTACTCTGCATAACTTGTGGTTTAGATGACCCTTTTTACTATCTTGTACTATAAGCCGGCTTTCGCGTGGATATCATGTTGTTACATCTATACGAAAACAGGGTCAGGCAAGTCCCATTGGGCTTCATGGCTGATTGTAATCGTACGCGAGCAAATCATGCCACTTTAGTGCGAGTCACATCAAGTTTAAGTAAGAAAAGTCAAGAAAATTTGGCTCCTTTGCCCGGTTATAAGATTGCAGCCGTATTCGTTTGCGAGTAATCGGCCCTTATAACTCATAGGCATCAAGGCCGGGTCTTTGAGTTTGTAACTGTGCTATTCAAGCAATCAGCCCCCAAGACCTAGATATATGCAACATACTAAGAGTGAAGAACGTAAGAATAACCGCCTCTTTATTTGATATGTGAAAGTTAGGTCAGCAAGCCGCCTCATTAAAAACCCATCCAGTCCCCAAGGGTACCCTAGATAGGAAAAGAGTGCGTCTGAAACCTGCTGCCTGTTACATCGTGCAATTCCACTTGCCAATGTAGTCTATACTAAGTATAGTAGGGACGTAGCTGAGCTACGTTCCATGGTCTGTCTCTTTCTTGCATAGATGAAGTGGTATGAGCGGTGTCGTTAACTGTAGCCGACTCTTCCCTTGCGTCTATCAAGTAATATGATCCGTTGTGCAGATTCCGGCTTATGATAAACGGTCCTTCCCACGGTGGTGATAACTTGTGTTTTCCTTCGTTTGACTGTACCAGGCGCAGAACCAGGTCTCCTTCCTGAAGACCCGGGTTTTTACGCGCCGGCTATGATACCTCCGTAAATCTTGCTGATATATGGCTGATCTTTCCAGGGCTTGTTCCCTTTGTTCTTCTAACATATCTACAGCGTCATGCCGGGTCTTCTCGTTCTCCACCTCGACGTAGGCTGATACTCGAGGTGAATCATGAATAATATCACTCGGCAACACCGCTTATGCACCATAAACTATGAAGAACGGTGTCATCTGAGTAGATCTGTTAGGTGTAGTGTTGATACCCCAAACCACGGAAGGTAATTCTTCAACCCATGCACCAGCAGCTCTGATGCACGGGACTCGCAGTCGTGGCTTTAATCCACGAAGCAACTCCTGGTTTGCCCTCTCCACTTGTCCATTGGCCTGTGGATGAGCCACTGATGCTATGTCGAGCCGGATTCCATTGTTGCCACAAAACTTCTCCATCTCACCAAGGGACAGGTTGGTTCCATTGTCAGTGATTATGCTATGGGGATATCCGAACCGATAGATAATTCTTTTTAGGAACTTGACTGCAGTAACTGCTTCACAATTGGTAACTGGCATAACCTCAACCCACTTGGTAAACTTATCAATAGCCACCAAAAGATGTGTCTTTTTGCAAGGTGACATGTGAAAGGGGCCAACCATGTCCATACCCCAAACAGCGAACGGCCAAGTTAACGGAATAGTCCGTAATTCCATAGCCGGCACGTGGGTTTGGCGAGCGTACCTTTGACATCCGTCACACCTTGCCACTAAGCGCTCCGCATCTGCTAGGGCCGTGAGCCAGAAGAATCCATGTCGATAAGCTTTGTCCACAAGGGATCTTGTGGATGCATGATGCCCACAATCACCTTCATGGATTTCCTTGAGAATCTGTCGGCCTTCTTCTGGTGCTACACAGCGCAAAAAGACTCCTGCTGCACTTCTCTTGTATAACTCCCCATTGATGATAGAATATCCCTTTGCTCGCCTCAAAATTTGCCTTGCTAACACCTCCTGCTGTGGTAACTCGCCCCGTGATAGGTAGGCCAAGAACGATTCTGTCCACTCGGGAACGGTGCGCACAGTGGCCACGAGCTCCAAATCCGGGTCTTGACTTGCCAGTTCTTCCTCAGACTCGGTTTTAACTGATGGTCGCCATAACTCATCCAGGAAAACATTAGGTGGAACCGGCTCTCTGCGCGAGCCGAGTCTGGCGAGGGCATCTGCTGCCTCATTCTTTCTTCTATCTATGTGCTCCACCTCATACCCGGAAAAACATCCGGCAACCCTGTCAACCTCTCTGCGGTATGCTGCCATAGTTGCGTCCTTTCTATCCCAAGTTCCTGATACCTGCTGTACCACAAGGTCCGAATCTCCAAAACATCGTATCCTCTTAATATTCATCTCCTTGGCTACCTTTAAGCCATGCAATAGGGCCTCATACTCGGCCACGTTGTTCGAACAATCAAAGTGAATCTGTAGCACGTAACTGAATTTGTCTCCTTTGGGTGATGTTAGCACCACTCCAGCTCCTGATCCCTCGTATTGCTTGGATCCATCGAAGTGCATGATCCAAGACTCGGAGTTTGGAGCCATGGTGGGCATGCCTGTGTGCGTCCAATCATTAACGAAATCGACCAGAGCTTGAGATTTGATTGCTGACCTGGGCTCGTAGTTGATGTGATAATCCCCCATCTCTATCGCCCACTTGGCTATTCTTCCTGTTGCATCCGAGTTTCTGATGATATCCGACATTGGTATCGAACTAACCACTGTTATGGGGTGTTCCTGGAAATACGGCTTCAGTTTCCGGCTGGCCATAAAGACCCCGAAAACCAGCTTTTGCCAATGCGGGTAGCGCTGCTTTGCCTCTGATAATACCTCGCTGACGTAATAAACCGGTCTCTGGACCGGGTAACCTTTCCCATCCTCTTTACGTTCCACAACAACTGCTGCACTAACGGCTCAGGGGCCAGCTGCTACGTATAGCAACATAGGCTCTTTAGGACCCGGGGCCGCTAGGACTGGTGCTTCAGATAACTGCTTTTTTAGTGCCTCGAACGCCTCATCCGCCTCTTGATCCCATACGAATTTATCGGACTTCTTCAAGAGCCGGTACAAGGGTATTCCTTTTTCTCCGAGTCTGGATATAAACCGGCTCAAGGCTGCTACACAGCCTGTGAGCTTTTGAACATGCTTCAAATTTTCCGGCTTTTTCAGATTCTCGATAGCTTTGATTTTATCCGGGTTTGCCTCAATTCCTCTCTCCGAAACAATGAAGCCGAGTAATTTCCCAGCCGGAACTCCGAATACACACTTTGTCGGGTTTAGTTTCATCTGATACCTCCTCAGGTTCTTGAATGTTTCCCTTAGGTCGTCAATGAATGTCTCCGCCTTTCTGGTTTTGATAACCACATCATCCACATAAGCGTGGACGTTGCGTCCAATTTGGTCCTCGAAGCACTTCTGAATACACCGTTGATAAGTTGCGCCAGCGTTCTTCAATCCAAATGTCATGGTCTTGTAACAAAAGGCCCCAAAAGGGGTTATGAATGATGTTTTCTCCCAATCCTCCTTCTTGAGCTTGATCTGATGATACCCGGAATATGCGTCCAGAAAGCATAATAGGTCACTTCCAGCCACTGCGTCTATAATCTGATCTATCCTTGGTAGCGCAAACGGATCCTTTGGGCAATGCTTGTTTAGACTCGTAAAATCAATGCACATCCTCCACTCATTGGTCTTTTTCATCACGAGAACCGGATTTGCTAACCACTCCGGGTGAAATACCTCCATGATGAAGCCGGCTGTCAGCAGCCGAGCAATATCTTCTCCTATAGCTTTCCTTGTTTCCTCATTCATCTTCCTCAAGCCCTGCTTCACGGATCTGGACTTGGGATCGACGTGAAAACTGTGCTCTGCCAATTCTGTAGGGATACCCGGCATGTCGCTAGGCGTCCAGGCGAACACATCCTGATTTGAACGAATAAACTCCACAAGTGCTTTCTCCTGCTCGCTGTCCAGGTTAGATCCTATAGCAAATTGCTTAGAGGGATCACCCTCGACAAAAGCCACCATCTTTGTATCCTGTGCTGCCTTGAACTTTGCTCTTTCATCCTCAGTATTTGGTTTTTTCAATGATGTTCTGTCATCCGGGTCTACTTGAGACCGGTAATACTTGAGTTCCTCTTTTCTGCAAGCTTGCTCAGCCATTACTGAATCTCCTTCATCGCACTCAGCCGCTATATCCCGGCTTCCATGTATGGTGATGGTCTGCTTAGGACCCGGGATTTTTAGCTGTAGATACACATAACATGGCCTAGCCATGAATTTAGCATAAGACGGCCTTCCGAACAGCGCGTGATAAGGACTGCGCAACTTGACCACCTCAAAAGTGAGCCACTCAACTCGATAATTGTCCTTTGATTCCCCAAAAGCTACCTCCAATGCGATTTTTCCCTCGGGGCACGCTGAGTGACCCGGCACTATCCCATGAAAAATTGTTGAACTTTCTGTAGCTGAGATTCCTTGAGACCCATGCGTAAAAAGGTTTCCCAGTATAAGATATTGATGCTGCTTCCGCCGTCCATCAGGACCTTTTTCAGCTCATACCCATTGACCTGCGGTGCAACTACCAATGCTAAGACTCCCGGGTGTTCTATCCTTTCCGGGTGATCTCTTCTGCTCCATGTTACTTCCTGTTCTGACCATCTCAGGTACCCCGGGACAGCCGAGGAAACCGAGTTTACCGCTTCTTTCAGTATCTTTTTGTCCCTGTTAGAAGTTCCTGTAGTATGCACATGATATTGTCCTCTTAAATCAGATGTAAGTACCATGCCGATGAAGACGTTGATCCGGCTGATTGTCACGATAGATCCGGATTCGAGGTGATCCGATTCTGGCCCCCAGCCGGAATCGTCCACCATCTTCTCTCCTTTGCGGTCGGTGTAGATCTCGCCGATGACAAGATTCTCCATGTTCTTCCGAGCTTCTCCCGTGATGTAAACACCTTTGGACGCAGGCCCCACGGTGGGCGCCAACTGTCGTGGGATAATCACGGGAGACGTTACCGGGGGTAACTTATCTTGGGGCAAGACGACACAGGCGTTTGGGAGAGGGTTTAGCTCAGAGGGAAACATGATGATACTCGATCTGGTAGCCGACAAGCAAGTCGCCGAGTCTCCGATCTCGATATATTAAACTCAACTCTCGTATTACACTGGATACTCGATACCTAGCGATGTTGCTCGAACTCTTGGGTCTCTCTAAACTAGACCTAGGGGCCGGCTTATAAAGCATCCGGACCCCCTGGCTTGCCCTCCAAGGCGCACCCTGAATCCTACCCGGACACCGCATGCAAAACCCTAACTTTCCTTACCGTAACCCACAATCCGGGCTACCAGGCCTACAAACTTGGGCCTTCTAGAAGTTCCTTTATCCTTAACCGGGTCTTGCGCAGCGTCCTTTGGGCCGAGTTACACCTTGGCGTTGGCCTACCGGGTTATCATCCCTCCATCAATCATCATTCTCATCATCCTCACCACCAGCACCATCACCCTCACCGTCCACCGTCATCTCGTTGTAACAATTAGGGGTCTTTATCGTTGTTTTCCACTAGATCTCTCTCCGGGTGTGGATTACTTGTTAGTAGTTGATGCTTGTGAGATTTATCGGTGTTTTCCCTTGATGACCAGATTTTTATTTACCATTATATCACCTCTGATTATGATCCATATGATGTCTCGTGAGTAGTTCGTTTAGTTCTTAAGGACATGGGAGAAGTCATGATCTTAGTAGTGGATTTATGTTGAAGTAATATATATATGGTTTGATATTTAAGTTCTGGTGTTATTCTTCTAGTGGTGTCATGTGAATGTTGATTACATGACACTTCACCTTTACGGGTCTAGAGGGATGCAATGTATATTTGCGTACTAACTGTGGGTTTGCCGGAGTGACAAAAACCTAAACTCTCGTTAGGAAACCGATGCATGAGGGAGTGTAGGATCTCAGAGTTTAAGGTTGTGGTTATATTTATCCCAATTACTTCTTGTATATGCGGATGCTTATGAGGGGTATAATCACAAGTATGTATTATTCCTAGTTGGGAGGTGCATTAGCATAGGTTCACCCACACAACACCTATCAAAACAATAAATATTAATCAACTATATGAAGCGAAAACACTTGACCAGATTCCCATGTGTCCTCAAGAACATTTAGTACCATGAGTAAAACAACCGGCTTGTCCTTTTCTCTCAAAAGGATTGGTACACTCTCTTCAATTATATTAACTGTTATTTATTTACTCGCACTTTATTTATCTGCTATATCCAAAACCAGCAAAAACATGTTTGCTAGTGTTTATAGTAAATCCTCTATCCAATCTTCTTGTCAACACCTCGTGCTCCTCGTTGGGTTCGACACTCTTATTTATCAAAAATACTACTATACACCCCCTATACTTGTGGGTCATCAGCGTATTTATTGATAATTTTTATATTCTTTTAGACCTGCTAGTATTTGTTTCTTAATTTTGTTTTCGCTTTTTAGTTGTTTTCTTCTTCGTGCTTTTGTTCTTTTCGGTTTTCCTTTATTTTCTCTCTCTCTCTCTCTCTCTCTCTCTCTCTCTCTCTCTCTCTCTCGCTCTTCTTTCCTTTGTTTCTTATTGAAAAAATCCAAAAAGATTTGTGACTTGTTGTTTCGTCGTTTTTATCGCTCTTTCGCTTATTCAGAAAATACCAAAAAACTTTAGTTGTTCCTTTCGTTTGGTTTTATTATCTCATCATCTTTTCCTTCTTCTTGCTTTCTTATTTCTCGGTTTCCCCTCGTTCCTTTCCTTTTGTGTTTTTCCCTCTTTGTTTGCTGCTTCTTAAAAACTCAAAAACAACAACAAGATTTCCCTGTTTCTCTCTTTTTCACCTTTGGAAAACAACAAAATACTTTCTCTTCTATCTTGTTGATGTATAGTTGTTTGTGGATTTTGGCATATGTCCATGGTGGCGCTTACGGATATTATTATTATCATCCTGTTGTGCAAATGGCAAAGCAATAATGACGATATACGATGAGGTGGACGGGATTAGAAAGCTGGTATGAACTCTTTTCTCTTCATTTTTGTTCATATGTCTATTCACATGATCTTATATTAGCTTGTCATGATATATAGTTGTATGTATAATATTGCTTTAGTGGCTCATGCTTTCTTATCATTAGTCTCAAATGATTAGGAGTGCTCAATGTGTTATTAGAGTGTGTGTTGTTTTGTTCATAAGACGGTATGGTTTGATGGTATTCCCCTCCGAAGAACTTATTTGTATTGACTTGGCACATGTTCACACATGTAAGACTATAAAGAAAGTCAATTTAAGCCTTGGTGATCTCTTATTTTCACGGTTACAATGTTACATCCATGCTTTATTCAATGTTGTTTTGTCGCAATGCATGATTATGACCGTTGTTGCTCTCCTAGTTGGTCGCTCCCTGTCTATTTCTAGACTTCACAATGTACTGAGTATGAGCTCCACTCGTGCATCCACCACCGCCTCCCCCCCCCCCCCCCCGCCAAAAAAACCAAAGTTTTCCAATCTGTCCACCATATCTACCTATATGTGGTATTTAATCTCCACTCCAAGTAAATTGCTCGTGTAATACCTTTAAAACTTCAGATGACTAACATGTTTCGTGTTCTTGTTTTAGCTCACGAGGAAGTAGTTTAAGGTTTATCATGTATTGTATCAAGCAAAGTTCTTCTCTCTTATTTCACCCGATGATTATGGAATCGGTGCTCATCTAAATTTTCAAGAGAGTCGGTACTAATTAATATAATAAAAAAAGGCACTTTCTCGTGGTTTGATGAAAGCTGGTGGGTATCCGTGAACACGGCTAGCCCTAGTTTTTGAAAGAAAGGTGGGGGGGGGGGGAAGTGACAACTAATAAACAATGGAAACCGCTATCAAAAGTCTAAACACTTCTCTTGACAAGGGTTATGATAATTTTTTCATTACCATTCGTTGACATAGACATACACCTTTCTCAAAATTGTTTGCAATACCTCTGTTTATAAAATAAAAAGATCCAGCACATGAGTAATCTCACCTTCCCTTTACGAAGGGCCCTTCTTTATTTTGTTGAGTCTCCATCTTTTTACTTAATGCACCGATTAGGAGAGCATGACTGTCATTCTGAGTATAATGTGCATCGTCCCAAAATATTATTGTCAGTTGCATGTTTACAATATTATTTCTCCTGAAATTATTGTATCTAGTCACCAGTTGAGCTTCGGAGTTTCCCTGACATTTATGTTTTGCTAACAATTAAAGTCAAGAGGGATACCATCTTACTATAATTTATTATGATCATTGCAACCTAGTTGGTGTTCTAATTTCATATTGTTTACCTACTTTTCATGAGCTAGAATGAGTTTGTAAGCTTTATTATCCTTATGGCAATTATGATGTACTTGTTAAATCCCGATCATGGAGTAGTCTTATGTGCATTGTATGAACTGAAAAGTGCTTTTCCAAATTTTATTTACCGCGTCCAGTTCGTAAACTGAATTGCTTGAGGACAAGCAATAAACTAAGCTTGGGGAGTTGAGACGTCGCAAACGTATCTACTTTTCCAACCAATTTTCTTATTGTTTTCCCTCACATTTTGCATGATTTGGATCAAACTAACACGTACTAAAGTTTTATTTTAGCAGAATTACCTTTGATGTTTAGTTTTGTGCAGAAATTCAACTTCCTCAAAAAATTCCAGAAAAAACGAAAAATTATTTCTCCCCAGAAAAATCCCAGAGCCAAAAGAAGAACCTGAGGAGGGACTCTGGCCCCCAAGAGGGTGGTGGCTGCGCCCTCCTCTGGTCGTGTCCACGAGGCGCCTGGGTGCCTGAGGCCACCCCCGGGGCCCCTTTGGCCATATTACTCCTTCGTCCCCAAAAACTACGAGATCCCGAAGTATTTTAGACAAATCGATCTGCAACGCCGCCGAGATCCAAAACCCTAGTTCGAGAGACATAAGTTCATGTTCTGACACCCTGCCGGGACGAGGATTCAAGAAAATCGTCGCCATGGTCATCGCCAGCACCTCTATCAACTCTCCTTCATTCACCCTTCGATGTCTAGGTAATTCCCTGCTGTAGGTAGAGGGGGTGATAGGGATTGGATGAGATTCATCATGTAATAGATCACGGGATTGTTAGGGCTTGATGCCCAGTATCCACTATTGTTGTTTATTATCGTTGTTGCAATTTTGAGTGCTTAATTCTTGTCACGGGCCCGAGTGCCATGATTTCATATCTGAACATGTTATGTTTTCATAAATATAATTGTTATTTTAGATCATATCTACTGGTTGTATACACTTATTATTGTCTAGAACCCGAGACCCCATGTGACATGGTTGGGATATGGGAGGGGATGGACTTTAGTTCGAGGATTACATGTTTCCACCATATGTTCATGCTTTGCTCCGGTACTTGGTAGAACAAGTACCTTAATTACCATTATTTCCTTTTTGGCCCCGCAGCAACGGGATGGTGGGACAAAAGATGGCGTGCAAGTTCTTATTGCAAGCACCTATGAGAATTCTCGGAAAACGTGCCTATGATAGTTTGGGACTTGGATACTTTCTTATATATCTGTCCCGCCCTTTGTTACCTCTATTACATGGTCAATCTGATTAATGCAACACCCCTACATCCATCCCTATGTCTATAGTGTTTTTAGCACCGCTAATTATTCCGTTTACATTCACTATTACTAGTGTTGCTACTGTTTTCCTGCTACTTTTATTGTTGAAGTACTGCTACCGTTATATCATTGTTACTACTAATAAATTATGTTAAACAATACACTTTTCAGGTAGAATTGAATTGACAACTCAATTGTTAAGTCTTTTAAATATTCTTTGACTCTCCTTGTGCCGAATCAATAAATTAAGCTATATTTACCATCGAAGACTATTGTGATCCCTACAGTTGTGGGTCATCAATGCTTCATCACCTCCTCGACGATCTTCTTAAACAACTCGGTGCTCATCCTAAAATGACGACGAAAATATTTCCCAGTATATATGGGATCCTCCGCAAAATTGTTATGCATCAACTTGTTGTCGCAATCAGTCCTTTCCCTCCACAACATCACTCTACCCCGAACAGACCCACCGTGCTTTCGTCTCTAATTGACATGTAAATCCAAAAGAAAAGCAATGTGATGTTCCTCTTCTTCGTCAGACGAATCATAATCATAAGACGAACTCATCTACAAATATAGATTGGCGATTATTCTTCAAACTAGAAAAATAGCGATTGTAAATGAACAATTCGGATCCTCTCATACATTTGAGGTATTGCGTCGAACACCTTGCACGCACTAGGTAGCCGCACTGCCGCTGGGCACGGGCATGTAGACGTGGCGGTCTACCGGTCAAATCAGCGGCGGGAGAGAGATCTTGGAAGCGGAAGCCGACCAAGTTCTACCGCGGCGGCGCCTCATAGGAGGCCATGTGAGCGGCAGCGGTGGGAGCTGGGGGCTTCGTGTGGAAGCTACGAGCGGCGACGGGGTGGCGCCGCGGCAGGAGAAGGAGAAGGTGCTGCATCGTGCGCGCACGGAAATTTAATCGGCGGTTGGCTATTCGCGCGTTCAATAGACCGTCGCGCGCAGGACTAGACGCTCAACATCCTGGGCGCCGGATGGAGGTTTTCTCCACGCGTTGGCCAAATTTTGCATTGCGCCTTGGTTTAGCACAGCTGCTGGAGTGCCGAGTTTCGCGTCGTGGGCGGTAAATTGCCGTTTTTTCCATCTCCGCGCTTGTTTACAACCACCGTTGGAGATGCTCTTACGGTACTGAAGGCAATTACGAGTTGCCTTTGATTCTCAAGCAGCCCCGCTGGTGCTCTTCCTGCCATGTTGCCGCTGCTTCTTCACGCCTACCCCCGTCTGCCGTGGTGCGTTACTTGTGGCATAGAGGAATTTTCGACCGGAAGGTCTAGAGCCACCAACGTCGGCGGCGACGGGAAAATCTAGAGCCAGCAACGCCGGCGGCGGCAGGAAAATCCAGAGCCACAAACGCCGTTCAATCGGCCGCCTCCGTCGTTCTTTCGGTGATGGGTTCTCCTGTGCGCCTTTTTGCTGGCATCGAGAAAGTTGCTGGGAGATCTCATGCCACAGCCACCGGCGCCAGCAGTACGGAGAAGACCGGGAATAGAGGCCATGTCGAATCGGGCGCAGTGGCTTTGTTCCGGTTATCACTAGATTCATCCAGTAACGCTATCTGTTAAGGGAGGGGGTTGGGTGGAATCGGATTTAAGCTGGGCCGTAATCCGTTTGCATGGTATTTGATTAGGGGTGGAGCCAACCAAACTTTTTTTTTTGAGATTAAACAGAACTTATATTAAGCAAGTCAGCAAGCCGCCTCATTAAAACCCTTCCAGTCCCCGTAGGTACCCTGGTAAGGAAAAGAGTGCGTCAGAAACTTGCTGCTGCAACCAACCAACGTCAATCAGGTTTACAATCCTTTCTGATACAGGCATCAAGAAAGGTCGGAGTGTAGTTAATCCAGAGGCATCTATGTCTATCCTGACTACTATACTTTGCACAGAGATGTGCAAGTTCATTAGCCTCCCTAGGAATATAAGAGATAGTAAAAGAATCAAAATTCCCTGAGAGATCACTCACTTCTGAGAGAATAGAAGCAATAAGTGATCTGTCGAATTTAGCCACTGACCACATATGAGCTATTTGCTGTGAGTAATCGGATAACGGGGGAAAAATGTCGAACCAAACACGTCATGTGGATGACACGTGACAACCAGGGCATGTATTTGCAGACTACTCTCTTATACATAGCAACCATTAGTGCATTCAACATCACATACCAGAAAAGATATGTAATAACCAAACCACACAAAACATCAGATCCATACAAAGTTGTAGCGAACATCTCTGCATATTCGGTCTGAACTACTCCAGCTTGGTAGCATAACATATAGCCAAGTCGATAGTACTTAAAATTCCAGCCAAATAGTGCGATAATTAATTTATAAGATAATTAAAAATAGGGACAATTGGGACAGAGCTGTCTATTTCTTGTGCTTAGATAAGTTAAATCCACCTCCATTCATCATAAGTCCTTTGCCTCATCCTTATCTCTGCAAATTGGATGTTACAAGGCATAAAATTAATTTCACAATTGACACAGGAAACATATGCTACGAGTCTAGACCTATCATAATATTTGTTTACGAGTTGGCACATGCAGATCTGTGTACTACGTTTTCAAGACAATGTTTGAACATACCTCCGTAGTATATCGATCAAGGATCAAGGCTGCGGGTTTTGTCTGGCAAACCAGTCACGACAGATTGGGCAATGTCGAATACGCCACTCCACGCCGTACACAGCATCTTGCTGACACGGCTTGCAGATACAAGGGTGCTCCTCCAGATGATTGAAGGGCGACGTCGAGGTTGAGTGCTTATTCTGATCCTGGAGCTCTTTTTTGCAGCGCGGACACAAGCCCAGTCGCTGCGTCTTGAAGCTGAAACTGGGTGATGGATATGCAACTTTACCCAACTGCTGGGCGCCGGGTGCCATGAAGAGTGGCGCGCTGGGCGCGAGCAGGCCAACACCTGACCCTGGCACTGCAAGATATTTTCAGTAAATTGATCGGCTATTTAGAAAAATGGTGTGACTTGTAAACACGGTAAACAGATTAGTTCTGCACCTTGTTGTGGAGCTTGATGTCCCGAGAGGAGGTTCATATCATGCGGTACAATGGGATAGAATTGAGCAGTGGCAGATCCGCCTGCTACATAAACATAGATGAGCAATGCATTCCAATACGAAAATCGAGAATAGCAATCACAAAGTTCACATGCTTACGAGCGGTCGAGGACCCTTCAGCCGGTGTGGCCAACTTCTGCCTCTTGGCAGCTGCCAGTATGTCCTGCAGCTGTTTCTCATACTGCGCCACGGCCTCGGCCTCGGCCATACCCAGAACTGTGATAAGCACACCCGAATTATAAATCTTTTTGGAATTAGTAACTTGGTTCACATAGAGCATAACATAAGGAACAATACCATTCGCCATAGTTCTTTAGAAAGATGTTTCGGGGACACAAAGCAGAAGGCGTGGGCACACACATCAATTGTTCTGTTTCAGAAACTATCCATGCAGAAGACAGACTAACCTTGCCGGTCTTGTTGCTGAGGCTGCTGCTGTGGCGGCTGGAACACTTGCGGAGGAGGCTGTGGCGGCTGGAACACTTGCCCAGGAGCCTGCTCATCCTGAACCCCTTGCATCCCGGCCTCCTGCAGGATGCCCAGACCTGTAGCAAAACGCTGTGAAATTACTAGCCTGTTCCTGTTCGTACAGAGCATATAACATACAGTGATCGATACAGAACCAAAATATGCATGCAGATGAAGCGAGGAAGCAACATAGACTCGGACAACATGGATGCGGTGCATCTCGGGGAAGGCCCTAATGCTACGACCTTGTTCTGGCGACGAATCTACACAACTAGGCAAGGTGTTGGCTCGAGGGATTAAGGGCCGGGTGGTGGATGGCGTTGCAGTGGTCGCCGGAGGCAACCGAACAGGCCCTGAGCGTAGCGTTCGTAGACCTGCTACTTTAATCGTTTCGCCTACGAATAGTAACAAGGTACAACGCCGGTTCTGCGTGCACCACTCGGGGAAGGCCCCAAATGTGCGTGATCGACGAGCTACAAGGTTCGGATCTCAGGGCGGGACTGATGGAGCAGAGACAATACAGAAGATGCACGGCGGGACGGGAAACAAAACTCACCTTGCTGCTGGTGTTGTGGTGCGAAGACGACCGGCGGCGGCTGCTGGGGTTGGAAGGCGACCGGCGGATGCTGCTGGTTCTCCAGCCCTTGGGGCGCCTGCTCATTGTCATCGGGCACCTCTTGCAGAAACTCATCCACGAGCTCCTCCACTGCCAAGAACCACACACGAATTGAAAATTAGTAGCCTGTTCAGACTAGAGGCAGACCATACCATGCGGGACAAAAAAAGATACGCCTTAATTCTTGAAATGCTATGGCCCTATATCAAATCATGTGAGTAACCTCGGGAACTTAGCATCGTGGAAGGCCCTAAACCTGCGGCATGATCATGAAGTCGTAGGATCGCACCACTGTGCTGGGCGACGATCTACACAACTACACAAGGTGTGAGGGTTTGAGGGCCGGGTGGTCTAGCATGCAGTTGCCGTGGTCGCCGGCGGCAGGCGAGCAGGCCCGAAGCGTGAATTGTTTCGCCCAGGATAACGAGCCAAGCGACAGAAACGGTGATGCGTGCAGTACACAGGGAAGGCCCTAAACGTGCGTGATGCCGAATTCGACGAGCTACAAGGTTCGGATCTCAGGGCGGGCCTGATGGAGCAGAGACAATACAGAAGATGCACGGCGGGACGGGGAACAAAACTAACCTTGCTGCTGCTGCTGGTGTGGCGGGAAGACGGCCGGCGGCTGGTGCTGTGGTTGGAAGACGACCGGCGCTTGCTGCTGCTGCAGTGGTGCGTGGACGAACTGAGCCGGAACTGGTCCGAGCGGATCGTAGAGCTCGTCAATCGCATCGTCAACCTCGGCTTCAGGGAGTTCCGTCAGCTCCGGAGCACCGGGAGCCGGATCCACGACAACTCCAGCGGCGGCGGCCTGCTGCTGTGCCTCATCTTCAGCGTCAGCCAAGTTGAGCAGATCTATCCAGTTCCAGTCATCTCCTCCTTCCTGAGCGGCCATGGGTGTGCGACGGGGAGGGGAGGGGAGCGGAGCGCTGGTTGGACGGGGCCGGTGGCGACCGGAGGCGAGAACTGGGCGCGGCTTGCGGTGTTGCGAGTTGTGTGCAAAGCGTGGCGGTGGGCGTGGTATATAAAGAGAGCGAGGAGGAGAGCACGGTGGTACCTAGGCCCGACCGGCCGTTACATGTTGCCGGCTGTGACTGACTGGCATGCTCCACCTTGCACACCGGTGAGTGGCTGGAACGGACAGCTACGCCTATCTCAGGCCGCATTCCCCAAGAAAGATACGCTCGCGGGTCCCACGCTCTACGGAAGGGTCAGGCCTTGTTCCCTCATCCTGACATTGCTGTGCCATGCGCAGTCCTGCTGACGACTAAAATCGCAAAGCCAGCCATATCCCAGTACGGTAACCATGTCTTGATTAGCACGAAAGGAGCAACTAATCGGCTAGCCCTCGTCTTGAAACAACCACAAGAACTACTCCTTCTTTCAGTATAGAGTAAAATGCACCGGCGGTACCCGTACTTGTTGACCGAGCACAATACGGTACCCGTACTTCACGATACGCTCAATACGGTACCTATAGTTGCTGAGTGGTGATTATACGGTCACTGTTCATCGTACACGCGTCGTAGCGCGAGCGGGACAGGTGTTGTTTGAGAGAGAACGCTGCATTTATTCGAAAAAACCCCTGGGACTCGGACATCTATGCCCAGGAGGCCGACCAGGTGTCGTTTGGTCTCTTCGTCTCCACCGCCCGCGGAACAGAACGGAGCGCTGCGTCGGCGTCTCCGCCACCGCCATCATCGCCGATTTCTGTCCGTTTCGAGTTGATTTCGCTAGAGGAAGGAGAGGCGCGGTTGTTCTTCATCTTGGTCGTCCTGGATAGTGGCGGCGATGGCTCCGGTGCGCCGTCCCGAAGGAGACCCGCCCCCTGCTTACGGTGAGTCCCTCCATTGATCCTTATCTGCATCGTCCTCTCTAAAATCAAAGCGTTCTAGTAGTGTTGTTTGATAATCTCATGAGTTTAGTCCGATTGTCTTAGGGTTTTCAGTAGCAAATTGTGGTTTGTTGGACGGGGCTTAGGGTTTTTGATCTGAAAAAGGCATGAACTTTCTGTATGTTTTATCTGTCAGGTCGTCGTAGCAGTCACTTCTCAGCTCAGATTCACCATGGAGGGTTCTTTGTTGGGCATGGAGCTAATCGAGGTTATGTGAATGGGCGTTCAGTTTGGTTTGATCAGATTGATTCTGTTACTTGGTCGTCGATAATGCTTGAGCATATTGTTGAGGATATAGGTTGGGAGATGGCAGGCAGGGTGAAAGCTTACTACTGCATCCCTCTGCTAACAATTAGCAGAAATGGTTTGAGGGAACTGACAACTGATGATCAAGTGGAAAGAATGATGCAATTTCAGGGAGCAGGGTATCATTTTTTTGAGATTTATTTAGACCATGATGATAGCTTCAATGCTAACCTGGATAGTGAAGATGATGTGGTCTACAATCCAAGAGCTGTACTTACTGCAGTAATCAGCCCAATGAAGCCTGTTCAGAATGAAGAAGAACAGAGGACAGTTGAAGGTGGAGCAGAGCAAGATGGAACACATGATGGTAGAGCAGAGCTAGATGGATCACATGATGCTGGAGCAGAACAAGGTGGATCACATGATGATGGAGCAGTGGAAGGTGGAGCAGAACATTGTTATGTAGAGCATGTTCCAATGCAAATAATTTATCCTGATGATGCAGTTGAGGATAATGAGGCAAGAACAATGCAGAGAAAGAACTTAAGGGTGAGAAACAGGGCTGCCAGGGTGGAGAGTTGCTTCCAAGATGAGAAAGAAGATTCAGATGACTCAGATGATTCAGACTTTGAGCCTGGTTCTATGGTCGACAGTGATAATGACATAGGTGATGAAGATGATGACTTGTATGCAGGCAATGTTGTTGATGATGACTCTGAACCAGCAAAAGAGAAATGGGATTCCAAATTTAAAGCTGAAGATGAATACATTGAAGAAGGTGAAGATTTGTGGGCACCTGATTCAGGTGATGAGAATTGCAGGATGAGGTTCAAACAGTTTAGAGAAGATGATATGCACTGTCCTAAGTTTGAAGTTGGTCAGGTGTTTGAGAATGTAGATATGGTCAGGCAAGCCATAAGAGAGTACTCATGTCAGAACAGAGTGGACTTGAAGATGCCAATTAATGATAAAAGGAGAGTGAAAGCTATATGTGATGAAAACTGTACTTGGTTTTTGTGGGTGTCACTGGATAGCAGAACCAAATCTTTCATGGTTAAGAGACATGTTAGTGAGCACACATGCAGCAAGAAGTGGAAGGTGAAGGCATTAACAGCAAAATTTCTTGCAGAGAAATACATTGATAGCTTTAGGGCTGATCAAGGTATGAGTTTAAGGAATTTCTCCAGGATTGTGCAAAAAGATTGGCACATGACACCAGGAAGAATGAAGCTTCAGAGGGCTAGAAGACAGGCAATGCTAACCATCCATGGTGATGAGGTTGGCCAGTACAAAATGCTGTGGGATTATGCCAATGAAATAAGGAGGAGCAACCCTGGTTCTTCTTTCTATGTGTCCCTTGATCCTACTGCAAAATTCAGTAAGTTGTACATGTGCTTGGATGCTTGCAGAAGGGGTTTCTTACAAGGTTGTAGACCAGTTATTTTCCTGGATGGTTGTCATATTAAGACTAGATACAGGGGACAGTTACTAGCTGCTGTAGGGATGGATCCTAATGATTGTATCTTCCCCATAGCTATAGCTGTAGTTGAAGTGGAAGATACATCTAACTGGCTATGGTTTCTTGATACATTGAAGAGGGATCTTTGCATTCAGAACACTGAGCCATGGACAATCATGTCTGACAAACAAAAGGTGAGCATTGAGTGATGTATAGTTGATCATGCAGTGCTTGCAATGTATAGATGATAATTGAGTAATATTTATTTGTTGATGCAGGGTTTAATCAATGCTGTCAGTGAATTGTTCCCAGAGTCAGAACATAGGTTCTGTGTGAGGCATATGTGGTCTAATTTTCAACAAATGTACAAGGGGGATGTGTTGAAGAACCAATTGTGGAAGATAGCAAGGAGCAACACAGTAATAAAATATGAGAAACATATGGAAGAGATGGAAGCAATGAACAAGGATGCTTACAAATGGCTTCATGAATTGGACCCTACAACTTGGGTGAGGGCATGGCAGAGGGATTTACCCAAGTGTGATGTACTGTTGAACAACAATTCAGAAGTGTTCAACAAGTAAGTGTGCCATGTAGTTATGATATTTTTGATTCATGTTTAAATATTTTTTAGATGCTTAATGTTGCCTATCCTAATTACTGGTTTTGTAGGTACATTCTAGATGCAAGGGAACTCCCATTGCTAACCATGGTTGACATGATAAAAAATCAGCTAATGGCCAGGCATTATTCAAAGATGATTGAATCAGAGAAATGGACTGGTATTGTTTGCCCCAAGATAAGAAAGAAGGTGGACAAGACTATTGAAATGGCTAACCTGGCAGAGGTAAGTGGAGCAGGTGATGGCCTTTTCCATGTTGCTGATAGAGGATCAGACTACATTGTAGACTTGCATAAGAAAATTGTACTTGTGGAAGGTATCAGAAATCTGGGATTCCTTGTCTGCATGTAGTAGCATGTTGTAGAGCTGAAAGAAAAGATCCTCTTGATATGGTTGATCAATGTTATAGTAAAACAATGTTCCAGAAGGCATATGGAAACATAATTTACCCATGTAAGGACAGGACTGAATGGGAAAAAATGTTTGGGCCACCAATCTACCCACCATTCTATCAAAAACATGTTGGTAGACCAACTAAAAGTAGAAGGAAAGCTCCAGGTGAAGTACCTCATTGCAGTGGTGGAAAGAAAATGTCCAGGCATGGTGTTATCATGCACTGCAGCTACTGCAAAGAGCCAGATCATAACAAAGGAGGTTGCAGGTACCTAAAGGCTGGATTACCTCCTCCTAGTCAGTCTGATGTGCCATCACCCAACATTCCTGAAGAACCTGAAATTGTTCCACCACAACAAGCTGAAAGTGTACAACACAACCAGAGCCAACATGTGGTTGAAAATACATTACTGGACACATTGATTAGTCAGGTAATCTATTTACAGATGTCATTGTTACCTTGCTGCAGTTTTTAGATCCATATAATTAATAACAATGTATATTTTTGACAGATGCCATCTCCAAGAGTTGTTCAGAGTATGCCTGTACCTGAATCTACATTCATTAGTGATGCAAGGGCTATGATGAGCCAAGAGAGCCAAGGAAGTTCCAGTACCATCAGACAAGGTGAACTAGCACAGAAATTGCTTGAGTTGAAAAATCAAAAGGATAGAGAACTTGAAGAGAAGAGGAATGCTCTGACAGCAGCAAGGCAGGAATCTGCTTTACAGAAAGCACAGGATGAAGCAAGAAGGAAACAAGTTGAAGCACAGAAGAAAGCACATGCACTGGAGCTTAGGAAACAACTAGCAGCAGAGAGGATGGCAAAGAGGAAGATGGATGCAGAAATCACAAAGCAAGCAAAAGCCCAAGCAAGAGCTTTTGTTCAACAGGTCAGGAAGGAAGCTCAAGCAAAACATTTAGCAGAGAAGAAAGCTCAGAAAGAGATAGAAAGGCAGCAAGCAGCTCTACTTAAGGAGGAAGCCAAGGCTGAAGCAAGAAGGAAACAAGCTGCAGCAAAAGCAGAAGAAAGAAGACTGACTGCAGAGAGAAGAGCAGAGGAGCAGAGAATTGCTGGACTGGAAATTGCTTATGAGAGAAGAATGGCTGCTGAAATGAGAGCAGAGAAGGAGAGGCTAGTTGCATCTGGAGCAAACAATGAAGCTCAAGTTGAAGAAACACACCTGCAGCCACCAGTCAAGAAAACTTCAATGTTTGACATATTCAGAACCTGAAGCTATTTGCAACATTTGTTTGTTCTATGTATAAGCACTCTATCCAAATCACTCTATCCAAATTGTAGTACTCTATGAGAGTCATTTTGTCTGCATTATAGTACTCTGTATGAGCCATTTTGTTCTCCCATGTAAGAGTCATTTTGAACTCTGTAAGCTTTTTTGAACCTGAAATATGTTTGCTGGAGCTTGTTTCCAAATGCATTGCAAATAGCAAGTGGTTACCATTTCAATTGTTTGAACAGACACATCATTGTTGACAATAATTCATATAAGAGACACAACATCACATTGATAACAGAAACTTCACATAGCATTGTTTGACAACATCACTGAGATGTTTATTCATTACATAGCATCACAACTTCATAGCTAACATATGGTTCTTACACATATTGCACACCTGAAACAGACATCTAACCAAACGACTAACAACAGACACACACTAGTTGATCCAACAGACATGGAATGAAATTCAGTTATCCTTCTTGAGCAATACCAGCACACCTAACACACACAGAACCATCACACTTGCAACAATGCACTTCATGATCATCAAAGCTTCTCTCCCAACAGCAATGAGCTCATTAGCTTGCCTCCTGCTGATTGATTTCTTTCCACTGGACTGATTCGAAGCAACCCATCCATCCTCTTCACCTGCAGCAGTCAAATCCTCCCTCCTCTCCTGCGCAGCACCTATGGCATCCACAGCAGCATCACCCTTGAGTATGTTAAGCTCAACTAGGAGGTCAACATACTCTAGCTCCCAATGCCAAAAATCACAGGTTCTCTGTATGAAAAAAATTGACCCCAGTGAGCTTAAACTCGAACAAAATCGAAATTTTTTTGCACCGAAACAAAAATGCGAACAAATCACCAACAGAAACACTTACCCCATGACTCTGGCACTTGTAGAAGATCCACCCATTGTGAAGAACCGTCGTGGACTCGAACCACTTCACTCGCTTTCCACAGTCTGGGCATGGAATGCAGGGAATCATAGGCAATGGACGACAACCAGAGCGGCGAGCACCTGAGCGTACTGAGCTACTCATCGACATGGCGAAGGGCGACCGCGGTGGGCAACTACGGCGACGGCGAGCTCTCGATTTGGTTGCGGGCGACGGGGCGGGGAAGAAGAGAGGTAGGGATTTGAGAAGAGAATTGGGGATTTTCTCCTCCGCTTGCCACTTTTCAATTTAACCCACATGCAAGTTCCCACCCACGCGAAGCTCCCTCGCCAGGTCAGCACAGCACCTGTCCCGCTCGCGCTAGGACGCGTGTACGATGAACAGTGACCGTATAATCACCACTCAGCAACTATAGGTACCGTATTGAGCGTATCGTGAAGTACGGGTACCGTATTGTGCTCGGTCAACAAGTACGGGTACCGCCAGTGCATTTTACTCTTCAGTATATATCTTCTTTACTTTTACTCGTACCTGCTTCCGACTTCGCCTTGTGTACGTACTCGATGCAAATAGGATCGTGCTGTTCTGGACGAGTTCATTTGCTTCGCATGCCAATGCACACAAGGCTTGAAGCGTCGGAAAAAATAATATAAATTGGAACGGAAACGAAATTTTATTTAAAATTTTGGAAAGTTTTACAGGATTTAAAAAAAATTCAACCAAAGTTTAAACTAAACTAAACCTAATCTAACAGTGAAGGCAGAACACGTCGTAGTCCTCCTCCTTAACGGTGTAACCGCCGTCGCTTCCGCCGCTGCCCGTTTTGCTCGGTCGCGCATCCTCGGTTTGCCGTCGTCGCCGGTGAGGTCCACCATGTAGTCGATGAGCGACCACACGCACCCTGGACAGGCAGCCCTTGGAGGATTGTGGCCTGCTTCGGCGCCCACCGGTTGGCGATGTGGTCCACCATACCAAGGAGCGTGCGCCCCGGCGCGCCCCAGAACCTATGGCGGACGTTCGTGTTCCTGGTGCGCGTTGGCACTTGGCTCAGCAGCTCGCGGTGGATATACTGGAACTTGGCGTCGAAGCGGTCGGTGTTTGGCCGGTCCCACTCATGTTGTTGGTGTTGGGCATCGGTGAGCCCTTACCAGTTATGGTGGATGACATGTGCCTCCCATCGGCGTCGCACGTCCGTGGTGGGTCGACGATAGGCATGCTTAGCAGTGTCCGACGTGCATGTCTGACAAGCAGGGGTACCACGTCTCGAATAGCACCGACGCAAAAGCTGGTGCATTATTCATTTTTCTCGTTGTATATTTACTACTCCCTCCGGTCTGATTTAAGTGTCCAAGGGAATGCACCTTAAGATGTACAAGTACCTAGGTAAGTTAAGAGCTAAATACACTACAGGTCCCAAAACTTGTCCAGTACGTGCAAATTAGTCCCACTAGTTGTAAAATGGGGTCAGGTGGTCCTAATACTTGTCCACTAGGTGCAAAATAGTCCCAAATGCATCTAATCCCGACACGTGGCATAATTATTTCGCAAAAACAGCCCTACAAAATTTTCGTATAGCACCTATAGCCTCAATGACGCTGACCGACGTTGGTCGCACATGTCAGAGGGAGGGAAATTTTTCTAAAATATATAGTAGCGCACAGTGGGGTCGAACCTGGGACCTTTACTTAGGAGCGTAGCATTGAATGGATGCCACTACGCCAAATTCGCACCCGTCTTCAAGTTAAACGCTGAATTATTATTATCACATTTGTTGTCGCTAACTTTTCTGGCATGGAAAATGAAATTAACCTAGTTCTTATTCTAATTATCTGAACAGGCCTAATACCTAGCATATATATCCATTGCAGTTAGAGATTAAATAATAAATATATTCAATATCTACGTCAATACTTGGTGGCAGCGATATCTAATATTCACATGTGAGTGTAGGTGATATCTTTTTCACATTTAAAGTTTACAAGGATAAACTTTACATGTGTATGCACGGCACAAAAAAATTATTTGTGGAAAAATATATTTAGTATCCAGTACACAAAAATTACTGAAGATATAAAGAAGCGATATTTAATATTTATGTCAAACAAAAATACAATGCGAATATTCTTACATAATTATTAATAAAATCCGAAAATAAAAAGTGGACATATCAAATACTTCATTACAGAAAATTGGACTATTTCAACGAGGGCTCGCTTGGTTCACCGTTTTTTAGCCATATCGGATGTAAAATTAGCGATCGTAACGGTTCGAAAAAACAGCGGTTGGTTCGCCTTTTTTCTCGACGGTCCGTATTTTTCCTCCCACGTCTAGTGCGTGGAAGCCCCGCAAAATTTCACATACGTGTTGACCTCTGCGAGAAATTCGGCCGGAATTTGCGGGCACAACAAAACCACACGCTCAATATTTCCATCCGGTATTTTTTACAAATATTCGAAGCGAGCCCTAAGTCTCTAACTTCTATGGATATACTTGGTAGTTATTTGGTCTGCTTAGAGCTAATTAGAATAAGAGTAAGGTTAATTATCTTCTAGATCCCGCTTAGATCACTGTATATTAGGCAATTCCAGTATGGAGGTCACCCTAAAAATACAGCGCAAGACGTGTGGAAAATTACGGGCCGTAATTTGCGATCCCTAATCGAAGCGGGGCCTTAAAGATGTCACGTACATTGCATGAGGTAAAAACAGCGACACTAAATCGATATAAAGTGGCAGCGTAATTATTTGTCAGAATTGTAAGTGTATTGTAGGGGCAACGATGCAGTTCACGATGGAGGTGGTCTACGGTTCGAATCCCTGCGGCCTGCTTTATAATTTTCGGATTTTCCCACCCTATGACATGTGGGACCCACGTCGGTCAGCTGCACTGAGGCTATAGGTGCTATACGAAAATTGTGTGGGGATGTTTTTGCGAAATAATTTTGCCATGTGTCGGCTCCAGACGCATTTGGGACTATTTTGCACGCAGTGGACAAGTATTAGGACCACCTGACCCGTTTTACAAGTAGTGGGACTAATTTGCACATAGTGTACAAGTATTGGGACCAGTGGTGGGGATGTTTTTGCGAAATAATTTTGCCATGTGTCGGCTCCAGACGCATTTGGGACTATTTTGCACGCAGTGGACAAGTATTAGGACCACCTGACCCGTTTTACAAGTAGTGGGACTAATTTGCACATAGTGTACAAGTATTGGGACCAGTGGTGTATTTAGCTCGTAAGTTAACGACACCTTTTCTGGTTAAAGGGAGTATTTGAAACAAAGGCAGCGCGGAATAATTGATTGTAGGAAAAAAGATTCTGTGTTGTGCACTTTAAAGAGGTAGTCCTCTATGCACCAAACTTGGGATCAGATAAAGCTTTTATTTCTGCACAGGCGATCCTGCCAGCAGTGAGGTTTTGACAGCTTCCTCACGTCCTGCAACGGAGTACGTAAAGCGAGAGTGCAGGCTCGAAAGGGGTGAACCGGGTGGTTAGAGCATGCCCCCCAAACGTGTCCTCACGGCATTTTTCCGTCCGAACGGGTCCAGAACGCGTCCACTCACGGGGTCTTCCCGTCCGGATGTTTCCTTGTTTCCGTCCGGCAAACCCAGCCCAACCTCGTCTTCCAAGGGATTCCATGGGTGCGTCAGACGAGACGTTCCGCGTCGCGTGCCCGTCCTGCCAGCGACCCAAGACGACAAAAAACTGGCCCATGCCGCCACGTCTACATCCTCTGCCTCACAGCGTCGCCGCCGCTCAAGTAGGCAAAATTTGGAAAAAAAAGTGCGAAAATTTGGCGAACAAAATAGATTTCATTGATAGGGGCCGAATATAGGCGATTTTTTTTTACATATTTTGGACGAAATTTAAACTGAGACGGTGTAGTCGCCTACATGCTTAGTGCCTTGTACATCTTGGTGTAGACGCCGACGTCGTCTTCGCTCGCCGGCTCCGCCTTCGGGGCGGCGCTGCTGCTGCCCTGCCCTGGGTCGCTTAGGTACACTGGCGGGGAGGCCAGGTGTCGTCGTCGTCGCTGCTGTCCGAGAGGAGGATGACGTCGCCCGGCGCCTGCGGAGGAGCGCGCCCTTCCTGATGGCGAGGGACTGGCTGCGAGTCCGCCGGCGTGGAGGCGCCTCCTGCGGTCCACCTTGACGACAGCTAGAGGAGTGAGCGGGGGAGCAGGCGTGGCCGTGGTGCGGAGGTTCTTCCCCCGCCTCATCTGCCGCTCGATGTGGACGAGGACACGGGTGAGCGTGCGACCGGGTTTGCTCCACCACATTTGGCGGCCGACGGCGTTGTTGCGGCTCGAAAGGGCGACGTGGGTGGGAACGTCGGCGAGCTCCCTCTCGAACTTGTCCTGAAAGAACTCCGTCCAGGCCGCCTCATTGGCGGGATGCCACTCAGGCTGGCCGCGCATCGTCGGCGACATCCGCGCCCGGATGTCCTCGATCTCGACGACGCGCTCGGGCCCAAGTGGGTGGCGGAGGCACAGGCACACCGCCTGCGTTGAGCCGCCAATGCCTTGTCGCGCTCATCCCCGACGGCGAGGTAGTTAGCCTCGTAGAGCAGCCGCGCCTCCCAGAGGTGCAGGGTTCGGCGCCCGAACTCGTTGGCGGCCGCGCCGGCGAGGTAGTTGCGCTACACCATGGCGAGGAGAGGCAGGAAGAACGGCGAGGGGAGGAAGGAAGAACGGCGAGGGGAGGAAGACAAGCGGCAAGGAGAATGTTGCCGAGGATGGCGACGGAGCCGGGTTTTGTAGCCAGGGCAGCGCACTACAGGAATCGGCCTATATGCCGACGGCCAAATTCTATGCCGACGGCATAGGTCGAGTGAGAAAATCTCAAACCGCGAAAAAAAAAATTGCTATGCCGACGGCAATGCCGTCGGCCTTTTGTTTTTTGTTTTTTTTTGAGCTACGCCGACGGCTGCCGTCGGCATAGACCCTAAGAGGGAATCCTGGATTGCGAAAAAAAAAATTTGAGCTATGCCGACGGCAAAGCCGTAGGCATAGCCAAGCTCAAATTTTCTTTTTTTCGACTTAATCACCGTTTTGATCATAACTTTTGCATTCCAACTCGGATTTTGACGTTCTTTAGCTCGTTTCGAAGAGGAGAAACATATCTAAATTATCATGCATATTGTTAAAACTAAATAATTAGAAAAAAATCATGAGAAATAACGCAACTAACAATAATGGGTTAACAGTTTCGTCTGAGAGGGTTGTGGGGCGTCTGAATCCAACCAAAATCTAGGTGGACCTAAAAATCATGAGAAATAGGTAGTTGTGTACCTAAAAATGATTTTTTCCCAAAATCATGAGCAAACTAGGAGGCACCTGTAGTTCAAATTTGCCCCGTTTCCAGCTGAATCGGCAGAAACTTGTGTTCTTCAAAAGAGGTGGATGAAAACCTTTTCAGAGGAAAATAATTGGTTATTTGTGAATATAACATGGTATAGTATATTCAAAAAATGCAGCTCCTAGGTTTTGCAACATATTTGTGGTTGATGCTTCACAAAAAAGCCATTTTTCACACTCGGAGGATGGAAAATGGTTGTTTTATTCAATGAAAAGGAAAACTTTCTTCGGGAACATTGTCCGTGCTTCCAATATGCATGTTTGTGTGGAATATGGGCATATTTAAACAAACTATGCCATGGATTTGGCCATTACACCCGTCATTTGGCCCGAAACCCTAGAATGTTCGTAGAAGATACCTCATTTATGTGAACATATTTTCAACACAACCGTCGTATTCCAAGTTTATTATTTTTGGTGGATACTAGGACATATATAATGACACCACGCGAAGGTCTTACATCATTTTGGGGTTTTTTAAATTTTCTGGAATTTTCTAAGTCGGTTTCGTGAAAAAGTCAAGACGGCGGGTATGACCGTTCGTATCTTGGGCTTGAATATTGAGAAACTCTTGGTGTATCTCTGATGAAATAGGTAGTTGTGTACCTAAAAATGATTTTTTCCAAAAATCATGAGCAAACTAGGAGGCACCTGTAGTTCAAATTTGCCCCGTTTCCACATGAATCGGCAGAAACTTGTGTTCTTCAAAAGAGGTGGATGAAAATCTTTTCAGAGGAAAATAATTGGTTATTTGTGAATATAACATGGTCTAGTATATTAAAAAAATGCAGCTCCTAGGTTTTGCAACATATTTGTGGTTGATGCTTCACAAAAAAAGACATTTTTCACACTCGGAGGATGGAAAATGGTTTTTTTATTCAATGAAAAGGAAAACTTTCTTCGGGAACATTGTCCGTGCTTCCAATATGCATGTTTGTGTGGAATATGGACATATTTAAACAAACTATGTCATGGATTTGGCCATTACACCCGTCATTTGGCCCGAAACCCTAAAATGTTCGTAGGAGATAGCTCATTTATGTGAACATATTTTCAACACAACCGTCGTATTCCAAGTTTATTATTTTTGGTGGATACTAGGACATATATAATGACACCACGCGAAGGTCTTGCATCATTTTGGGGTTTTTTAAATTTTCTGGAATTTTCTAAGTCGGTTTCGTGAAAAAGTCAAGACGGCGGGCATGACCGTTCGTATCTAGGGCTTGAATATTGAGAAACTCTTGGTGTATCTCTGATGAAATAGGTAGTTGTGTACCTAAAAATGATTTTTTCCAAAAATCATGAGCAAGCTAGGAGGCACCTGTAGTTCAAATTTGCCCCGTTTCCAGCTGAATCGGCAGAAATTTGTGTTCTTCAAAAGAGGTGGATGAAAACCTTTTCAGAGGAAAATAATTGGTTATTTGTGAATATAACATGGTCTAGTATATTCAAAAAAATGCAGCTCCTAGGTTTTGCAACATATTTGTGGTTGATGCTTCACAAAAAAAGCCATTTTTCACACTCGGAGGATGGAAAATGGTTTTTTTATTCAATGAAAAGGAAAACTTTCTTCGGGAACATTGTCCGTACTTCCAATATGCATGTTTGTGTGGAATATGGGCATATTTAAACAAACTATGCCATGGATTTGGCCATTACACCCGTCATTTGGCCCGAAACCCTAGAATGTTCGTAGGAGATAGCTCATTTATGTGAACATATTTTCAACACAACCGTCGTATTCCAAGTTTATTATTTTTGGTGGATACTAGGACATATATAATGACACCACGCGAAGGTCTTGCATCATTTTGGGGTTTTTTAAATTTTCTGGAATTTTCTAAATCGGTTTCGTGAAAAAGTCAAAAAGGCGGGCATGACCGTTCGTATCTAGGGCTTGAATATTGAGAAAATCTTGGTGTATCTCTGATGAAATAGGTAGTTGTGTACCTAAAAATGATTTTTTCCAAAAATCATGAGCAAACTAGGAGGCACCTGTAGTTCAAATTTGACCCGTTTCCACATGAATCGGCAGAAACTTGTGTTCTTCAAAAGAGGTGGATAAAAAACTTTTCAGAGGAAAATAATTGGTTATTTGTGAATATAACATGGTCTAGTATATTCAAAAAATGCAGCTCCTAGGTTTTGCAACATATTTGTGGTTGATGCTTCACAGAAAAAGCCATTTTTCACACTCGGAGGATGGAAAATGGTTTTTTTATTCAATGAAAAGGAAAACTTTCTTCGGGAACATTGTCCGTGCTTCCAATATGCATGTTTGTGTGGAATATGGGCATATTTAAACAAACTATGCCATGGATTTGGCCATTACACCCGTCATTTGGCCCGAAACCCTAGAATGTTCGTAGGAGATAGCTCATTTATGTGAACATATTTTCAACACAACCGTCGTATTCCAAGTTTATTATTTTTGGTGGATACTAGGACATATATAATGACACCACGCGAAGGTCTTGCATCATTTTGGGGTTTTTTAAATTTTCTGGAATTTTCTAAGTCGGTTTCGTGAAAAAGTCAAGACGGCGGGCATGACCGTTCGTATCTAGGGCTTGAATATTGAGAAACTCTTGGTGTATCTCTGATGAAATAGGTAGTTGTGTACCTAAAAATGATTTTTTCCAAAAATCATGAGCAAGCTAGGAGGCACCTGTAGTTCAAATTTGCCCCGTTTCCACATGAATCGGCAGAAACTTGTGTTCTTCAAAAGAGGTGGATGAAAACCTTTTCAGAGGAAAATAATTGGTTATTTGTGAATATAACATGGTCTAGTATATTTAAAAAATGCAGCTCCTAGGTTTTGCAACATATTTGTGGTTGATGCTTCACAAAAAAAGCCATTTTTCACACTCGGAGGATGGAAAATGGTTTTTTTATTCAATGAAAAGGAAAACTTTCTTCGGGAACATTGTCCATACTTCCAATATGCATGTTTGTGTGGAATATGGGCATATTTAAACAAACTATGCCATGGATTTGGCCATTACACCCGTCATTTGGCCCGAAACCCTAGAATGTTCGTAGGAGATAGCTCATTTATGTGAACATATTTTCAACACAACCGTCGTATTCCAAGTTTATTATTTTTGGTGGATACTAGGACATATATAATGACACCACGCGAAGGTCTTGCATCATTTTGGGGTTTTTTAAATTTTCTGGAATTTTCTAAATCGGTTTCGTGAAAAAGTCAAAAAGGCGGGCATGACCGTTCGTATCTAGGGCTTGAATATTGAGAAACTCTTGGTGTATCTCTGATGAAATAGGTAGTTGTGTACCTAAAAATGATTTTTTCCAAAAATCATGAGCAAACTAGGAGGCACCTGTAGTTCAAATTTGACCCGTTTCCAGCTGAATCGGCAGAAACTTGTGTTCTTCAAAAGAGGTGGATAAAAAACTTTTCAGAGGAAAATAATTGGTTATTTGTGAATATAACATGGTCTAGTATATTCAAAAAATGCAGCTCCTAGGTTTTGCAACATATTTGTGGTTGATGCTTCACAAAAAAAGCCATTTTTCACACTCGGAGGATGGAAAATGGTTTTTTTATTCAATGAAAAGGAAAACTTTCTTCGGGAACATTGTCCGTGTTTCCAATATGCATGTTTGTGTGGAATATGGGCATATTTAAACAAACTATGCCATGGATTTGGCCATTACACCCGTCATTTGGCCCGAAACACTAGAATGTTCGTAGGAGATAGCTCATTTATGTGAACATATTTTCAACACAACCGTCGTATTCCAAGTTTATTATTTTTGGTGGATACTAGGACATATATAATGACACCACGCGAAGGTCTTGCATCATTTTGGGGTTTTTTAAATTTTCTGGAATTTTCTAAGTCGGTTTCGTGAAAAAGTCAAAAAGGCGGGCATGACCGTTCGTATCTAGGGCTTGAATATTGAGAAACTCTTGGTGTATCTCTGATGAAATAGGTAGTTGTGTACCTAAAAATGATTTTTTCCAAAAATCATGAGCAAACTAGGAGGCACCTGTAGTTCAAATTTGACCCGTTTCCACATGAATCGGCAGAAACTTGTGTTCTTCAAAAGAGGTGCATAAAAACCTTTTCAGAGGAAAATAATTGGTTATTTGTGAATATAACATGGTCTAGTATATTCAAAAAATGCAGCTCCTAGGTTTTGCAACATATTTGTGGTTGATGCTTCACAAAAAAAGCCATTTTTCACACTCGGAGGATGGAAAATGGTTTTTTTATTCAATGAAAAGGAAAACTTTCTTCGGGAACATTGTCCGTGCTTCCAATATGCATGTTTGTGTGGAATATGGGCATATTTAAACAAACTATGCCATGGATTTGGCCATTACACCCGTCATTTGGCCTGTTTCCACCTTAATCGGCAGAAACTGTCAAAATGGCCACCATGGCTATTTATCAAAAGAGATTAATTTTTTTAAAACTATCGATGTTTTTATGATATGGATGTCATATTTGAATTTCTCTAATTTTTCTAATCGATTTAGACATTTTATTTGTCAAATTTCGATTTACGGATTTAAAGATATAAATTATTGTATATTAAATAATTTATTCACAAAATAAAGTAATTTATAACATTATATTGTTATTTTGTCAATAAAGATAATTATAAAATCATTGTTATTTGTTCAAATACTGTTTTAAATATATACAATAGAAAAGTTTAACATCATTCCCCACAGGTTAATATGATTGATATGATAGTAATATCAGTAAGTTCTAACATCTCATATGGAATCTAGTTTGGAAGGAACTCAAAGGTTAAGCGTGTTTAGGCTGGAGCAATTTCAGGATAGGTGACCGAACGGGAAGTTTGACTAAGTTAAGTATGTTGACTAGATTAATTGTGTAATTAGAGATTAGAGATTAAATATGTGGCTAAGTGAAAAATTCTGGAAAATAGAAATTCAAAAAAGTTCAAAAAAAAAAAATTTTTTTTTTTCCAAAATTCGAATTTTGGAAATATTGTGCCGTCGGCATAGAGCTTAGTGTGCCGACGGCTTTGCCGTCGGCATAGCCTACGCCGACGGTTTTTTATGTGCCGACGGCCATTTGACCATGTGCCGACGCCGGATAGGCCGACGGCAAGGTGCCGACGGCGGCCGTCGGCACAGCCTGTGCCGACGGCTTTTTAGCCTGTGCCGACGGCTTATGGCCGTCGGCATATGGAGCGTTTCCTGTAGTGGCGGGCAAGACGAGGTGGCAGCGGCATTACTCCACCGCATGGACGATTGGACTGCTCCGCCGCAGCGTTCCATCTCATCAAGGCGTCAATGAGCACGGCTCCCGAGGCGACGAGCCTTTCCTCGCTGACAGGGCGGGCCCGCATCCCGAATTGGTTTGGGTTGGGGCGACGAGTGGGAACGGGGCATCCCGTGGGCGCGGCACCATCCGGACGCCGATCCAGACGCCTATTGGGGGTCGCGATACCCAGCCAGATCCCACACTAACCCTTTCTTCAACAACATGCAGAGTAATTACTCGTTCACGGCAAAAATGTAAGTTTCTTTTAACCTTTTCGCTTCATACGTGACACGTGCATGTCCACTTTTGACGGCCTTTGTAGTCGAGGTACTACAGTATTATTTTTTTAAGAGTTGACGTGAGGATACTTCTCCGGTATTTTAGTAAAGTTAATATTAATAACTGAAGTAGTGCCACGTATACTTAACACTGTTCCCTAGATTAAATAATTTTAGGAAGCTCGTACAGGCTAGCGGTTATTTGGTTGACAAAAAGTTTCCATAGGCAAAATGAGACTCGAGAAAGTTCTTTTTTTTTTTGCTTTTCTAGCAGCATCCCGCAGGCACGCGCCAAGTATCAGCTCTGACCTCTTTTTATCCGGCACCCACTAGCAACCCAACTTGGGGGCCTGCTCGCGAGTGTTGGACAATGCCTGGACATGGCCTCTGACAGGTGGTTCCCATGTCAAATACATAGAGCTCGGTGAGCCACGGTTAATGATGTCATGCAGACCCTTCCGTGCATGTAATGGCGCGCACTTCGCGTGGCGGAAGCTTACCGCCTCCCGCGAAGCACGGGAGATGCAGAAGAGACACCGAGAGGCCGAGGCGGCAATGGAGACGGAGGAGTGCGCGGGCCATGGAGAGGGATGTGCTGGAGTACATGGCACGCAAGGCGGAAGAGCTAGCCGCGACACGCCAAGCGAGGCGCGTGCGTGCATGTACACATGTGCGGACAGTAGAGGCGGAGTCTCACCGCGTGATGCTCGAATGCAGGGCGGTGAGACGCGGGCTCAGCAGGGATGATGGCCCCCACTGGTAGAAAACTGGTAGAAAACAGGCCTTTAGTCCCGGTTCGCAAATGCGATTAGTCCCGACCGCGCAACTGGGACTAAATATGCGCGACTAAAGGTCCTCCCCTTTAGTCGTGCCTCCTATGGACCGGGACTAAAGGCCCGTCCACGTGGGCGTCAGGAGTCCGTTGAGGCGGAGGACCTTTAGTCCCGGTTCTCGTGGCTAACCGGGACTGAAGCCCTCCTCCGCAGGTTTAGGGTTTTAGCCCCCCTAAACCTGGTTTCTTTTTAATTTGTTTTATTTTATTTCTTTTATATTTTATATTTTGTTTTATTTTAATTTTGATCATATATATTATACGCTACTATATACATGCATATGAAATTTCAAACAACAAGAATTCAATAGGAATATATAATATATATTCAATCTCGGGTGACCATATACAACTTCGACAAGTTTCCATACACAATAACGATGGATGACCATACACAAATTCGAACAAGTTTCAATCTAGGAGATGCATAAGGAAAAATCCTGCTAAGTCGTGTTGAATTGGTCGTCGTCGGACGTATAGTGTTCTCCTTTAGGATTGATGACATGTCTAAGGAAAAATCCTGCTAATTGCTCTTGAATTGGTCGGAAGCGAGCTTCTGGACTAAGCATCCTCCGCAAGTTATCCGTCGCCTTCCGCGCGCTATCCGACATCTTCTTCTTAGAGGTTTCTCTCCGTATGTTCTCACAAACATAGTATCCACATAGATTGGTCCCCGGTGGCTGCTTATCCACACGAACTAAATTTCTAAAATCTAGCTTATGTTTAAATTCATCGTCAATTTCTCCTGAGAACCGTCTCCAAACTCTATAGTGGAAAGAAAATTAAATGAACACGGGAGTTATTAGCTACTGCATATTAGGAAATGAACAAAAGATACAATCGATATAAAGCGCAAATCATTGAAAATAATCACTTTTGCAGCATTTTTCTCATGTCGACCCAAAGCTTTGGATCTGACTCCATAGAGTCCATAATATAAACTGTGGAGGTGTGAAGTTCAATTTTTAGCAGCATCCAGTGGAACCTGCGGACACGTTACATGCACAATCATGCATAACTTATCGATTAGACATACCATGCATGGAGTAAACAAAAGAGAATGTGCACAAGAGAGAAACACTCACCAAAAATGGTAAGGAAATAGAATATAACTTTTGAGTTGATGCTTTCTAAGAAACTTGTACAAGTCTTTCTCCATGTCTTCGGGGTGACGATGTAACACATATCCATTAATGATTTGTGGGTCAATGAACCCAACATCATGGATGTTTCTTATTTTGCATTCCCAAATCTTCAATCTGCATAATAGAGTACGCAACAATATAGTTAAGACAATATATATATACATAGTGCAGGCAATGAAGAACGAGATGAGGTAGAAATAAATCACTTACATAATGTAGCAACTCAGGATAGATTTGTCGAGCTCGCGCAGATTGAACAGCTGGAACAATTCACTCATATCAACTGTTACAGAGTACCGTTTGGTGTGATACTCCTCTGTAACATCCACATAAAAATATTCTTTGGCGGCCCATGATATGAAATTATTGTACCAACGTAGCAGATTTCGCATTTGTGGTGGTAGACTCTTTTCCTGCGTAGGCTCGACGAGAGACCCATTCTTCACATATTGTAATGCTACCTCACCTACTGGCGCATCGTCAAGGCCTAACGAGGCACGGAGAGTCAAACCCATCTCGGACGCATTTTTCATGGCACTCGCTACAGTCAATCCAATTGATGCCGCAGCTGCTATGACCTCGGGGTCCTGTTCCGGACCGACTTTCACTATGAGCGGGGGGTTCGATTGTTGACTCTGCATCCTGAGCTGGTCAACTTGTTTCCCGCTTTTTTTTCTTTTCTTCTTTCTCCTCCTTCAATATTTCTGCTTGCCTACGGAGTTCACTTCCATAGTCGTCAGGCATATTCAGCTCGGCTTGGGACGGTGTCGTCAAAAAACTCGTAGCCCACTTCTTTACCTTCGTAGGGTATACTTCCTTGGGCTTAGGCTCCCTTAGCGCCTTCTTATCGGCCTTCCATTTCTCATACTCAGCATTCCCGGCCAATTTGGTTTCAGCTTCACTAAGTTCCCAAGGCCTTGGGGGGATAGGCTTCAGTGATGACTCCGGTACCCGTGTGGTCTTAGGTACATAAGGCCCCGTGTTAATAGTCCAAGAGCGGCTTTCCTTGCTGTCCGCCTGCTTCTGCTTCTTCGCCGGAGGAGGAATGGGGGGCGACGGCTGCTTATCCGCCGGAGGAGGATTGGGGGGCGACGGCTGCTTATCCGCCGGAGGAGGATTGGGGGCGGCGGCTGATTACCCGCAAGAGGAGGATCGGGGGACGATGTCGAATGGTGTGAAGGAGGTGTAGGTGAACCAGCACCACCACCACCACCACCACCACCACCATCGGAGGGGGGTGGACTTGTTAGCCTTGGCGCCTCGCCTGGAAACACTATGTACTTTTTTTTCCATAGAATGAACTGGCGCTTGACATCTCCAAGTCTTCTCTCCCCTTCGGGTGTAGCTATGTCAATCTCCAGGTCCTCAAACACTTGGACTATGTCTTCCACCGTGACACGAGCATAGCCATATGGAATGGGGTTGTTGTGGTGGAGTGCTCCAGGTGTACAGGGTAAAGCGCTACCGATAGCTACCTTCGTGGAAATGTTCCCCACGGGATAATGCAGATCACATTCTTTCATCTCCTTTACATCATCCACGAGGTAGTGAGGCTCCGGTGCACGAATCTCGATCATCGGTGCATTACCACCTGCAGGCGGGGCCTCCATGGAAGCCACGCTGATTCTCCGCTGATGCTGGCTTCCGAGATCCGCTTCATGATCTTCATGCGGCCCTGCAGGCGCCGATCTTTCTTTCACAAGTATTCCATGCATGGTGTGCTTCAACTCACTAAGTTCCGATGCAACCTTCGCCAAAAGATCTGCATCCCGGTCCGTCTTTCTCTTACGGCTTCTGTAACAGTAAGGTTCATTTTCCTGGGAAAACCCTACTTTCCACGGCATTCTGCCTTTGCCTCGTACATGTCCTTCGTGTTCAGCATTCCCGAGGGCTAATGTCAGTGCGTCTTTCTCTCTGTTGAACGTGATCAAGCCCTGTTGAGCTTGGGTCATTGCGTCAATAAGGGCTTTTGTGGGAGCAAACGTTTTCTGCCGATGAACACACGCCCCTATCTCCGGGTCTAGCGATCCCCCTTGCCCGTACCACCACATTTTGGCTCTTTAGTCCCATCCCTCTGTACCTAGAGGGATTCCTCGCGCCCTCAGGCCGTCCTCCATCTTCTGCCACTTAGGCGCCAAAAGGCGGTATCCTCCTGGCCCAATAACATGATGGTACTGTTTCTTATGCGCATTAGCCTTATTTTTTTTGATATTTCCTTGAAATGCTCCAATTTCTTTTGCCTCACAAATTCTGGCCAATCAACTTTCTGTTTCTCATTTTGTCCAGTGAAAATCGGAGTCTTGCCCTTGTTGACATATTCACTGGTTCAATTTTTCTTGAAGTTCCGGAATGCTTCCGCCATCTTCTGAAGAGCGAACACTTTTACCAGCCTCCTCCTCTCATGTCCACCCGGAACCTCGTTACTGAATTCATCGACTTTGTTGTATTCCGGAGGTAGAATGAAATGTACCATAAGCTTTCTCCAGCAATCCTTTTTCGTTCTCTTGTCGACAAAACTGAAACCAAGACGTGCCTTCTTTGGCTCCTTCCATTCCTGGACGGTGATCGGGATGCTGTCTCTAACAATGACTCCGCATTGGTTGATAAACTTTGTGGTGTGCTGTAGGGGCTTGCCGGTTTCACCGACTAATTCGATGGTATATGTCTCTCCTTGTTTCATCGCCTTGGATTTGCCACGCTTTGTCGTACTCGATCCGGCCGAGGGCTAAAATAAGAAAGAGAGTTGCGCGCATTTAATGCATATGTATTCACATTTCAGTAAGTTTGTATCACGAGAGGCTCAATGTATATATATATATACCTCGCTGGAGGTGGTTGGTCTTTGCAATTCGAGATCGTCGTTTGATGACGGTTGACCTCCGTCGACAATGTCCGTTCCTTCACCTTCTTGATCATCGACAATGTCAGTTCCTTCACCTTCTTGATCATCAAGATTCAGATAAGAAGATACTACATCATCTTCTTGCTCATCTTCTGGGCCCGGCACATAAGGGATCTCGTTGTTTATGATGCCCATTATATAACCTTCAGCCTCCTGATCCGTAAGCGGCAAGGCTCTATTTTCCGCCATATGTCACTCCTGCATACATGCATGTAGTAAAAATTAATTAAGTATAAAGGAGACTTAGCAAATATTGTCGTAGAAGGAGGGAAAACAGATTGCTAGGGTTTTCGGTGGAAGAACGATGACCACCGGAGGGGGAAAACCATACTTTAGAGGTGTGTCCAAGATTAGTTGCTCAAATGACTTGGAGAATCCCATAGCTATTTTGCATTTTCTTTCCTGGTCATTTTGGTATATTACACTTAATATTCTGAATTTATTGAATTAAAACTTATTTTCATTATTTTAATGAATTTAATTCAAATTGTTTTGACTTTTTTTTGACTTAGAAAAAAAGAGTGCTGAAAAAAAAACTGCCAGCCCAGCCCAACTGCGCCAGCAGCCACCGTCCTATCTCAAAAAAAAAAACGCCAACGTGACGTCAGCGTTCGTGGTTCGAGGGCGGCGCGTTCGTGGTTCGAGGGCGGCGTGTCATCCCTTCCGTTCGAGGGCGGCGCGTTCGCGGTTCGTGTTCGTGGTTCGAGGGCGTCCGTTCGAGGGCAGCGCGAGGCCCGCGGGGAACCTACCGGAGACGGCGACGGGGCGGGGGCGTAGCAGGGCGGAGGCGGTGGAGAGAAGGGCGCGGGCGACGGCGGCGACGGCGACGGCGCGGTCCTCTCGCAGAGTCTCTGCGCGGGCGACGGCGACGGAATCGGGGCAGAAGACGAGCAGGGCGCCGACGCGAGGAAGACGAGCGTTTGGGACTTAGAAATTTATGGGGGCAAGAAGACAGCGCGAATATATAGGCTAGCCTTTAGTCCCAGTTGGGGACACCAACCGCGACTAAAGGTCCCCTACGGGTACCATTCGCGGGCCTTTAGTCGCGGTTGGTGTCCCCAACCGGGACTAAAGGGGTACCTTTAGTCGCGGTTGATGTCACGAACCGCGACTAAAGGTTTTTTCGCGGCGTTTTCGTTCCCGCGCGGAAAGAACCTTTAGTCGCGGTTCATGACACGAACCGCGACTACAGGTGCTTTTTCAAATACTTTTCTTTTTACAATCTTAAAAATACAAATAATAAATCAGAAAATTCTGAAAAATAAAACTAATTCTTTTTAAAATATTAAAAATACAAATAATATATCAGAAAATTCAGAAAAATAAAACTACTTCATTTTAAAATCTTAAAAATACAAATAATATATCAAAAAATTCAGAAAGATAAAACTAATTTATTTTAAAATTTTAAAAATACAAATAATATATCAAAAAATTCAGAAAAATAAAACTAATTCATTTTAAAATCTTAAAAATACAAATAATATATCAAAAAATTCAGAATAATAAAACTACTTCATTTTAAAATCTTAAAAATATCAATAATATATCAGAAAATTCAGAAAAATAAAACTACTTCATTTCTTGCCGCCTCCTATCTTCCCGCCTCCTGTCTCCGGTTCGGGTTAATTTCGTTGGGAAACAGATCGTCCCTTTAGTCCCGGCATGTTTTACCAACCGGGACGAAATGGTTAGGGTTTTGTTCCGACCAATCAGAAAGATTCACACGCATCTTGGATATATATATATAGATAAGAAAGGCAGTACATAATGGCAAAAGTGGATCTAAACCTAAACGGAGAGCATAGATGATCTACATAATGGCAAGACTGTGGATCTGATATCTGCTAGTCATACTCCTGCCTAGGCCTATAATACTCCGACTCGTAGTCGTCGTAGTCGCCGCCGTCATCGTCACTATCGTCGGACGGGGCTCTGCACTCCCTCGGAGGGTCATGACTCCAGGACTGGGCGTGAGGGTAGCGCAGGCGGGGGTTATCGCCAGCCCTGATGTAGTTTATGACGCTCTGAAGAGTCCGTCTGCCGCCCCACCACAGCCGACGACCGGCCTCGTTGAAGTTCGAAGGAGGCGGGCCGTTCTCCTCGTACCTGGCGAGCGCACTCTCACGCCGATTAATGAAGAAGGCGTCCCAAGTAGGGCGGTAGTCAGGATTCCAACTGGGATTCCTCCGCTGCTCCGGCGTGAGCTCGTGGTAGTAGTGGTTCATGATGGCCGCCCGACGCGCCACACCTTGAGGAAGAGAAGGTACCGGCACTCCTCCGGCGCTCAGCATCCAACCGGCGGGAACGCTATAGCCGGGCGGGCAGGGGTAGTTTGAGGCGGAAAGTGCCTCCGCCTGGATAAATGTTAGAGTGGGTACGGGACAAGCCATGAGAGAGTGGTGAGTTTGTATGTATTTATGCCAATGGTGTGGCAATGCATACATATATATAGCGAGAAGAAAACATATATCCCTTTAGTCCCGTCCCGTTTTACCAACCGGGATAAATGGTACGGGTTTCGTTGGGAAACGGATCATCCCTTTAGTCCCGGTTGGGGACACCAACCGAGACTAAATGGGTTAGGGTTTCGTTTGGACCAATCAAATAGAATCACATGGATCGTGTTTTTTTTTCAAGCGCTTGTGAGTCGTTGGATCCGGGGTGTGTTTCTTTCGAGCTGTTGTGAGCCGTTCGATCAGGGCTACGGTGTGTTTCTTTCGAGCTGTTGTGAGCCGTTGGATGAGGGTGTCTCTTAACCGTTGGATCAAAACCCTAGAACAACACTTTGTGATCCAGAGGACCCTATATATAGCCCACCTTCATACACCGGTCAGTTCATCGAGCAAATACAAAACATCCGGATTTGCCATCATACATCCTGCCATGCATTTGGTATGCATATATGCACCCAGTAGACACGGTGGGGCTGTATGATGGCGATACCGATTATTTTGTTCTACACCCCCCTTTAAGGTTTGATACATCATATATGCAGTTCATTGAGCAAATACAAAACATCCGGATTCGCCATCATACGTCCTGCCGTGCATTTGGTATGCATATATGCACCTAGTAGCCACGGTAGGGCTGTATGATGGCGATACAGATTGTTTTGTTCTACACCCCCCTTTAAGGTTGGATACATCATATATTCAGTTCATCGAGCAAATACAAAACATCCGGATTCGCCATCATACGTCCTGCCGTGCATTTGGTATGCATATATGCACCCACTAGCCACGGTAGGGCTGTATGATGGCGATACCGATTGTTTTGTTCTACACCCCCCTTTAAGGTTTGATACATCATATATTCAGTTCATCGAGCAAATACAAAACATCCGGATTCGCCATCATACGTCCTGCCGTGCATTTGGTATGCATATATGCACCCAGTAGCCACGGTAGGGCTGTATGATGGCGATACCGATTGTTTTGTTCTACACCCCCCTTTAAGGTTTGCCCCAAAACACATCAGAGATAATATAATTCACATGATCCATTCAACAACGTTTGGTACAATAAATTATTACACATCAATTCTTCCCTTGTGTTCCCGCTTTCTTACGATTTGGCCGTATCCATGGAGCATCCTCATCATTTAACTTAATCTTGGGTCAGTGTTCACTTTGAACGGCAGAATTTCACCAAACATATTATAATCTTCTGACATGTCTGTCTTGTCCTCCACTCCCACGATGTTTCTTTTCCCTTAAAGAACAATGTGGCGCTTTGGATCATCGCATGACGTACTGATCGTTTTCTTATCTTTCCGTTTCCTCGGTTTGCTACTCATGTCCTTCAAATAGAAAACCTGAGCGACATCTTTGGCTAGGACGAATGGTTCCTCAAGGTAACCAAGATTGTTGAAATCCACCATCGTCATTCCGTATTGCTCGTCCACGTTTACCCCACCTCCTGTTAGCTTGAACCATTTGCACCGGAACAAAGGGACCTTAAAGGAGGGTCCATAGTCAAGTTCCCATATCTCCTCTATGTAACCATAATATGTGACCTTTTGCCCAATCTCGGTTGCTGGATCAAAGCAGACACCACTGTTTTGGTTGGTGCTCTTTTTATCTTCGGAGATCGTGTAAAATGTATTCCCATTAATCTCGTACCCTTGGAAAGTAGTTATAGTCAAAGATGGTGTCTTGGCCAACATGTACAGCTGATCTCCAACATCATTGTCATTCATTAAATGTTTTCGCAACCAACTGCCAAAAGTCCCCATGTGGGCCTTTCTAATCCAGGATTCATGCTTCCCCGGGTTGTCCGAGCGTAAAATATTCGTGTGTTGCTCGAAGTACGGAGCCACCAAGCTCGAATTTTGCAGAACTGTGTGGTGTGCTTGAGTCATAGAATGACCGTCCATACATATCGTTGATTTCCTTCCGATCGTGCCTTTTCCACTTAGTCTCCCCTCGTGCCGCGATTGAGGAATACCAATCGGCTTAAGGTCAGGAACATAGTCAATACAGAACTCAATTACCTCCTCATTTCCATAGCCCTTGACGATGCTTCCTTCTGGCCTAGCACGGTTACGAACATATTTCTTTAATACTCCCATGAACCTCTCAAAGGGGAACATATTGTGTAGAAATAGAGGACCGAGAATGGAAATCTCTTCGACTAGGTGGACCAGGAGGTGCGTCATAATATCGAAGAAGGATGGTGGGAACACCAACTCGAAACTGACAAGACAATGGACCACATCGTTCTGTAAACGTGTTAGATCTTCTGGACTGATTACCTTCTGAGAGATTGCATTGAGGAATGCACATAGCTTCACAATGGCTACTCGAACATTTTCCGGTAGAAGCCCCCGCAAAGCAATCGGAAGCAATTGCGTCATAATCACGTGGCAGTCGTGAGACTTCAGGTTTTGGAACTTTTCGTCCGCCATGTTTATTATTCCCTTTATATTCGACGAGAAGCCAGACGGGACCTTCATACTGCTCAGGCATTAAAAAAATGACCTTCCCTTCTTTGGTAAGAGCGTAGCTGGCATGACCTTGAAACCATTCCGGATGCCGGTCATCTGAGTCTTTCAAAAGTTGCTAGTCCTGCCGTGCTTCCTTTGTATCATTTCTCTTCCAATACACGCCCAAGAAGCTTAGCAGGTTCACGCAAATATTCTTCGTAACATGCATCACGTCGATTGCAGTGCGGACATCTAGGACTTTCCAATACTGTAGCTCCCAAAATATCGATTTCTTCTTCCACATGGCTGCGTGCCCGTCAACTCCCAGCGGAACTGATTGTCCGCCAGGACCCTTTCCAAAGATGACTTTCAAATCCTTGACCATATCAAATATCTCAGCACCAGTACGTTCCGTAGGCTTCGGCCGGTGATCTGCCTTGCCGTTGAAATGCTTGCCTTTCTTTCTTACGTTATGATTTCGGGGAAGAAATCGACGATGACCCAGGTACACGTTCTTCCTACAATTATCCAAAAATACACTTTCAGTCTCATGTAAGCAGTGCGTGCATGCTTTGTATCCCTTATTTTTCTGTCCCGAAAGGTTACTGAGAGCAGGCCAATTGTTGATGGTTAGAAAAAGCAACGCTCGTAGGTCAAATTCCTCTTGTTTGTGCTCATCCCACACAGGTACACCAGGTCTGCCCCACAACTCTAAAAGTTCATCAACTAATGGCCTTAGGTACACATCGATGTCGTTGCTGGGTTGCTTCGGATCTTGGATGAGTACTGGCATCATAATGAACTTCCGCTTCATGCACAACCAAGGAGGAAGGATGTAGATGCATAGAGTCACGGGCCAGGTGCTATGGCTGGAGCTCTGCTCGCCAAAAGGATTCATGCCATCAGTACTTAGACCAAATCTTATGTCCCTTGCGTCAGCTGGAAAATCTTTGAACTCTGTGTCGATCTTTCTCCATTGCGTTCCATCGGTGGGGTGTCTCAACTCTCCCTCGGACTTACGGTCCTCTTTGTGCCATCGCAACAACTTGGCATGCTCTTTGTTCCTGAACAGACGTTTCAACCGTGGTATTATAGGAGCATACCACATCACCTTGGCGGGAACCCTCTTCCTGGGTTTATCGCCCTCAACATCGTCACCAGGGTCATCGCCTCTGATCTTATAACGCAATGCAGTGCATACAGGGCATTCATTCAAATTCTTGTATTCACCGCGGTAGAGGATGCAGTCGTTAATGCATGCATGTATCTTCAGAACCTCTAAACCTAGAGGGAAGACAACCTTCTTTGCTTCGTACATACTGGCGGGCAACTCGTTATTCTTTGGAAACATATTCTTCAACATTTTCAGCAAATTTTCAAATGATGAGTCAGCTACACCTTCCCGTGCTTTCCATTTCAGCAAATCCAGTGTGCAGCCCAGCTTTTTCACACTATTGTCGCATCCTGGGTACAGCGACTTCGTGTGATCCTCTAACATGCGATCCAAATTCTCCCTCTCCTTGTCAGTTTCGCAGCGTCTCCGTGCATCAGCAATGGTCCGACCAAGATCATCAACGGGCTCATCATGTGCCTCTTCTTTACCTTCACCAAACCCTTCCCCACCTTCAGCATCATCCTCCATGAAAGTATCACCGAAATCCTCATGATAGTTGACATCGATATAATCCTCTTCTTCATCTTCTTCCATTCTAACCCCTCTTTCTCCATGCTTGGTCCAACAATTATAGCTTGGCATGAAACCGTGCCGAAGCAGGTGCATGTGAACGACTCTTGAGGAGGAGTAACCCTTCTGATTCTTACATTCAGCACATGGACAGATAATAAAACCTCGGTGCTTGTTCGCATTTGCCACTACGAGGAAATCTTTCAAACCCGTAGTGAACTCGCCGGAGAGTCGGTTACCGTACGTACATTGCCGATTCATCTGCATTATTATTATATAAAGTATATAATTAACCATCATGCATTTGTTAAACTAACTAGATAGAAATAATACAAATCATGAAAGGTTCAAGTTGCTAACCGCGATCACGGAGGAAAAATAAATGACAAAGATCAAGTGTGGCTCGGACACTTCATATCATGTGTGTTTCATTCTCTCGGGCATTTCATCGAATACCTTGTGTGCATAGGAAGAACCAAAAGCAAACCCACCACCCCTTGTGAATATTGTGAGTAGAAGTGACACCAAATGTGGCTAAGTGCAGCGAGCTGAGTCCTATATAGGGATGGTTGAAAGTAAAGTATGGGCACCTAGAGGGGGGGGGGTGAATAGGTGCTACGACCAATTTTAATTTTTCTTTCGATTTAGGCTTGACACAAAGGTAAATTCTCTAGATAATGCGGCTATGGTGAATTTACCTATATGACAAGGATAATGATAAGCACAATGCAAGCGATAAGTAAAGAGAGTGAGGGAACGAGGTCACCAAGGTGAAGCACACGGAGACGCGATGTATTTCCGAGTTCCTCCTTTTTAGGGGAGTACGTCTCGTTGGAGGGGTGTGAGCTCACCACGAAGGCCTACTCAACACCACAAAGGCCTCACCCTATTCTCCGATGAACTTCGCCACAAAGGCCTAGTTCACCTTCCACTATTGAACCCCTTTGAGCCGGGGATCGAATCCTTTACAAACAACTTGGGGCACACACCCACAACCAAATTGGGGGGGCTCCCAACTCTTCTTGAATCACCAACAAGTATCAAGATGCCTAGGTTCTCCACAAGAGGAAACCCTTGGCAAGATCTCTCAAACTAGAGAGGGGGAAAATGAAGAACGGCTCGGTGAAGATGTAGATCGGGGCCTTCTCCTTCAATCCTCCAAAGATCTTCAAGATTGGGTGGAGGTATTGGGAGTGATGAGAGATTTGGTGAGTTCTTAAATGCTCATAAATGCTAAGGGGAAGAACTAGATCTTGGGGAAGAAGAGGAGGGGTATTTATAGCCCCTCCTCACAACTAGTCGTTGTGCAGGAAAAAGGGGACCGGAATATCCGGTCTGCTTTCTTCACGAAATCCTGCAGACCTGAACCGGATTATCCGGCTGCCCTGGAATAATCCGGTTCAAATAATCCGGCTCACTGCTGTGAGCAAATCTTCCAGTCCTTAGCCATTTTCGAGCAAGTTCACCAGCAACCGGAATATCCGGTCCGAGATGAAAAATCCGGATCAAATAATCCGGCTCATCTCTGTGAGCAAATCTTCCAGTCCTTAGCCATTTTTGAGCAACTTCACCAGCAACCGGAATATCCGGTCCGAGATAAAAAATCCGGATCAAATAATCCGGTTCATCTCTGTGAGGAAACTGGTCCAGATTTTTCCAGACTAGAATATCCGGCTCCTCCGAATAATCCGGTTCCAAATAATTCGGCTCATCTCTGTGAGCAAACTGGACCAGAATTCTCCAAACCGGAATATCCGGCTCCTCCGAATAACCCGGCTCCAAATAATTCGGTTGGGTTTAGTCCCAAAACTCTCAGGCCAAACTTCACCGACTTTCGGTGATCGATGCCGATGTTAAGTATAACACCTGCACGCTTAACACCTCGATAAATAATATACTTAGTATTGTTAACTAACACACAAAACACTGGGAAAATGAAATGCACTTTCAATCTCCCCCTTTTTGGTGTTAGATGACAATACTAAGATTTGCAATAAAACCTTGACTAGAACATGTTTGAAACAAAATGGAAATGTCTCCCCCTATCTCTATGCATATCTTTTGTTTGCCTCAAATGCAAATAGATGCAATGATATATGGGGAGTAATTTCCAACAAGTAGCAAACATGCCAAAGTAACAATATCATCAATAGGTTGAGAATAAGATAGAAGTATATACCTTGTGCGAAGATAATATATCCAAGAATAACCAAGCACAACAATAGAAAATATCCTCAACATATAAGATAGATAACCATATAGCCACTAACATAGATAATCCATGATAATATCCAACATAGTCTCACACACAATAGCACACATAGTTATAACGAGACAATAAACGGACAAGGTTCACGAAAACGAAGAAACTAAAATGGACACAAGCTCTCAAGAAATGATAAAAGCATACGCTTGTGCCCGAACCCATGCAAATCCCGTAGTCTAGTAGCTACTTCTCCCCCTTTGGCATCAAGACACCAAAAAGGAGGGAAACAACTAAGCTAACGTCCCAAACACGGTCTAAGCATCAGAGTGCTCAGGAGACTCGCCAGCAGACGTCTTGGACTCTCCATGTGCCTCACGCTCATCATCATAAGCAGCTCCAGAGGTAGAAGCCTGAGTAGCCCAGAGAGCAGCCTCAATGCGCTCCCAAGGAGTGTTATCCTCAGCAGACCAAGCAGTGTAGGACTGAGCAGTAAGAGGAGTAGGTAGATCACCAGTAGCACCACTCACGTGGTGAAGAATCTGACTCTGGGTGCTCGCCATGGTAGTGTCTATGCAATAGGCCCTGTACTGCTCCTTGTGGATGTCCACCTTCATGCAGAGCACATTGCGCTGAAACCAGGAAAGCTTCCTGACATGGCGCATAGTGCTAGAACCAGGCGTGGACGCAGGCTGAGAACCAGTAGTGGGACCTCCCATAGAGGAACCACCCTCAAAAAGGAGCATCCTGAGTAGTAGCAGCAGCAGTCTTCTTCTTCCTCTTGATATGCAGCTTCTTGACCTTGTGCTCAACCACAGGTAACTCTGTGTACTCCTTCCGCATCTCATGATTGACGAGCTTCATGATATACGGACCATAGGGAATGGTGTTTCCACCAATCATAGCAGTGTACAGCTCGTGATATATGATGTCCATAACATCCACAGAATAAGAAGCATACGTATCCTCATCCTCCATGCACTCCTTAGCCAGAATCAGAAGGTTGCATAAAGGAGTGGTGAGAGCATCATTATTACCTCCACTCGGCACAAGGAAAGATCTGAAGATGCGCACCAGCTGATCATAAAGAGGAAGAAGTCCCTCATTGCCCCAAATAGTGAATCCAGGAGCATATAACTCAGCCATGGCCACCACCCTCCTAGGCCTATCAACCTCATGGACACGGCGACCAACAGGAGGGTGAGAGCTGTAAGTGTATCCAAGGAGACGTGCAAACCTGGTGAAGGTAACCTCACAAGGAGTGGACTCAGACATCCACTTGAGACAGCACACCTGATCATCACTGAACACCAAAGTGGACACGAACTGCATGACGAGCTGGGTGTTGTAGTTGCACTGGGTCTCCATGAGCTTCACAAGCCCAAACTGGTCAACAATACTCGCGGCATCAGCAAACTCCTATTTCGCCTTGAGAGCAGCAAAGTCAAAGGGCTGCATCATACGGACAGGGTGACGGAAGTCACAGTAGATATCAGCATAAATGTATGACCGCTCCAAGTTCCAGAATCGAGGATCAATATTAGCAATACGAGGAGCGAGGTAGACATCCTTCTGCCTGAGCACATTGAAATCCGGGACAGAGATGTCGGTCTTATAGTTGGGCCGAGCCTTCCTCTTGGTCTTGGTGGAAACCTGCTTGGCACGCTTGGTAGCACGCCTGTCAGAACCACCACCTGTGAAACATGACAATAGAAGGATAGCAAAAGATGAGTTCACAAGTGTCAAACAACGGATGAAACATGCATAAAAACAATAGAAGAGATTCCAGGTAATAATCTAAGTAGAAATCTAGAAAGGATTGATTTTGGGCTGTTCTCAAACAGTACTGCACATAGCCGGATATTCCGGTTCAAAACTGAACCGGATATTCCGGTGGAGCCGGATATTCCGGTTCAGTCGTGGACCGGATATTCCGGTAGTGCGAAAACAACACAAAATCAATCTAAATCTAGACATCAAAAGTAGATCGGTGACATGTGAATCTAGTCTATTCTATCTAGCATGCAAAGGGACCTCTAAGGAACAATTTCTACCAAGCATTTTCAACAAAAACACAAATCCATGGAGTGGTATGGTTATGGCACCAAGATTCAACAAGATTGAACATTACCGGAATCCATGGACGAAGATGCTTGGATGGAAACGTTCCTAAGGACGAGGGGAACGAGATCCGGGCCAAAGCTTGAAGATCCCGCAGAGGAAACAGCCCGGGAGGCCAAGAATCAGAGCGGCGGCGTTTTGTGGTGGAGGGGAACAGATAGGGAAAAGGGCACGAACTGCCTCTTCCCCGTCGGGCTCCAGTTTTTGTGATTTTCGCCGAACCGGATATTCCGGTCCAAAACTGGATCGGAAATTCCGGCTGCCTTCCGATCCGAAATTTCCTCGTTTCAATGGAAAGACACAAGTGCTAGAAAAAGATGGATTTTTGATAGAATGGCTTAGGATAGAAACATCAAACTGAAAATAGTAATTATCCCTCTCAAAAGAAAGAATCAAACCAACAAAAGACCAATTGAGTGGGATTTTCCTATGAAAGAACACTTAGAAGGGAAAAAACAAGAAATGCAATGAAATGTCAAGTAGAACCCAATTAAGATCCAACTCTTCGAAACGAAGAGGTTGGTGGCCTAGGCCACCATGTAAGAGATCATGGTATGCAACCGCGAAGATGTATCTTGGGTGCATTGCCAATTCTCGACATTGAAGCTCACAATTCAACATTAGAAAAAGATAGATTCACAATGAATTTTTGCTTTGGGCATGATGGGGGGGAGGGAGAACCCAATGTGTTAGGATAATGTGACGCCCCGAGATCGGGCACTATGCAGATTTCAGCATTCCCGCCAAAATCCACATAATAACCGATTCCAGGTTGCCACTTGTGATAACATTACAACAGTTCACGAATATTCCGCAACAACAACAGAAAAGATATATACAAGACGACTCAAACGAGCCAAGGATACAACTGATACAATACAAAGATCCAAATGACAGCGGAAGAAACAACATAGCGTCCGGCTACGGACAAGATACAAATTGGACTAAGAGTCCGGAAGATAACCGATGGCGTCCAATCCCTGCCCAGGCCAAGCCGAAGGGATTCCCAAGCTAACGTCGTCAGACTTCAAACCTGTTGACTGCAATGTTGAATATGCAGCCACGAAATGGATTCGTGGGTCAGTACTATTAAGTACTGGCAAGCCATACTCACAAGATACCAGCGTAACCAATCATCACAAGATACAAATACTTTGGGTACAACGGAAAGGAAGGGATTATGGAAAAGAAGCGGCAGCGGGCTGCACTAACTAACTACAGAGACGCGCTACAACATCCGGCTAAAAGAAAGGGATAAGATAGCGCGACAAACCCAACTATAACTACTCACCAAACAATACCCATCCAGTGTTACCCCCTACTAAGGAAGCAACCCAAGGAAACTCACACTGTTGATTAAGGTGACATTCATTTTTATGGTGGAGGTAATCTATATTACTAGTCAAGTTATCATCGTTAAGTGTAAGTTGTCTGAGTACTTGTTAGCCAGCACTTTCACCAAGTCATCCATAACCCCGGACAACACGGCTTCTCGAGAAGATTTAACCCTGCAGGGATGCACCAATTTGGCCGTACACGTAAGAGTATCCCGCCAGACGGGGATCAAACCCACCAAGCGAGGCACTCAACACAACCCAACTCTTCTTCGCATAAAGCCCAAAGAACCCCGTGCAGTTGAGCGCACGACTAATCAAGTCCCACGAAGAAAAGGGGACCCTCATAGCACTCTAAGAACGTGTCTCCCTAAATGCCGACTACAAAAGTTCCACCCTGGCGCCAAGGGTTCGCACCTGCATATGCATGCGGAAAATGGAAAACCCGAACTAAATGAGGCGATTTGGACGAGATGCGGATCGAATCAAAGTTGCGGAGGGCGCCCATACTCGCTTCCCACATGCGGTTAGTGCGCTCATCATGGATCAGTAGACAAGACTCTTTTCCTAATTAAGTTCGACACTAGCAGGCCTCAAAACCACGCCGGGCCTCCTGCCGGTGCCTTATCATCAAATTATTATTACCCAAAACATTAACATGTTGTTGATTGAATCGAAACCCAACTATCAAACTAAACAGGTGATACGAAAAAGGACAACAAGACCTGAGCGCAAACAACAATAAGCATGCAACTACGACACGAGGGCCAACAAGATAAACAAGCATCAGTTGATAGGAAGTGGAATAAAGGCTATATCATGGCTGCAAGGTAAACATATGATAGGATCGAGACACAAGCATCGAATCATAAGGCTAGCATGAAGACAACGGAAAGAATCGGTAACAAGTGAGGAAAGGCAACATAGGTAGCAAGTGAGTATACTTGCCTGAGATCCAGCAAGTAGAGGTAGATCCGCAAAACTTGTCGGTGCTCACATCATCTCAACGTCCTATCCGTGAAGAGGCAACGAACTAGAACATACACCGGATGCAACAATTACTTCTACGGCAAAAGATCCAGCATGATCAAGATATGGATGCATGACAAGTTTAAGGATGCATCAAAGATAAACTAGTTGACATGGTAAACATATTTAAATGGGCACATATGCAATTTGGATTGCATATGGAAAATCCCATGAATTAATGTTGAATTAAATGATCTACAAATAACCATCATGTGAAAGTTGATTAGAATGATGCATGGAGGATGAAAACAATAAGAAAACAACATAGCTTCAGTTTGATATGTTGTTTACCAAGTTTGGAATTTTATTTATTAAGTTATGAACTTCGGCATTTTAAATGATTTAAACAAACATTTGTTGTTTTCACCAATTTTAAATGTTCAAAACAGATAACCAAATTTATATTTGGAAAGAACACACAATTTTAGATGGAATACATATTTCATTTGTTGAATTTGGATTTTAGATGAGCAAGTTATTAAATTGACAATTTTAAATGCATTAATAAAGAAATAGTTGTTTTCAGCAATTTAATTTATTCAAAATAGAAAACAAAGTTTATATTTGGAAAGCTTATTCAATTTTGCATGGAAAACATATTTTACATGTTGGAATTGGATTTGAATTGCCCAAGTTATGAATTTTGCAATTTAAAAGGTGTATTTAAAGTAGTGAATTATTGCACCAATTTGAATTAGGCAAAACAGGGAAAAAATTGCATATTTGAAAAGTACAGGAAATTTGGATTGGAAAACATATTTTACAATTTAAATTTGGAGTTTGTATGAATTATTTATAAGTATTTGAAACACAGGGGCCAATCTGTTATTTCTGAGGACTAATAAAAAAAGAAACAGAAACTCTAGACAGGCCCCTGGGGGTTTTCCCACGCAGTGCACCTCTGCACTGGTCACTGGCCAGTGGGCCAGCCGCCCAGCGGGCTCCCGCGTGGAGGTGGTTGGATGCTGACTGTGCTCCTACGTGCATGACAGGTGGGGCCAGCTCCCAGCGAAATACTCGCAAAACAATTGCGCGGAGGGGGGGATCGAACCCGCGTCTCCCTGGTGCGCGCAAGGAACAGCGCCACTGGGCTACGGCTCGGAATCGTGTTAGGACAGTGGTGCTCGGGGGGGGGGGGTTTGAGGTGTGTGGGCACGGTACTGAACTGAACGAGTTCAGTTTTCTGAACCTTGCACAAACAGGGTCAGACACCGGGGACGGGGAGGCCAGCCGCACGGCTCGCTGCTGCTGTGCGGCGTGCAGAGTGTGTGCACGGCTCGTGATTGCGCTGTGCTTGCGCTGCGTGCGTGCGGACGGATGATTCACGCAGAGAAAAGGCACGGGCGCGAGCTCCCGTTCGGCGTTCATGGCGAGAAGGGTGCTCCGACAGCGGGATGACGCAGCAGAGAGGGAAACATGAGGGTTTCACCAGGAACATAGAGGGAGAAGCTTACATAGGGTGCTCGGCGTCGTCGTTCGGCTCGGGGAAGACAGGAGGCGCCGGAAATCGCCGAGGTCCAGTTTCGGCCGGGAGGGAGACGTGCACGGCGGGGTCGTTCTGCGGCTCTCCGGGCTCGGCCGTGGTGACGAGAAGGAGGACGTGCCCGCGGTGGTCCGATTCCTGCTCCCAGCCAGCCCGGAGGGGCTCCATGGCGTCGAGGTCGAGGGCGACCAACCCCTCTGCTCCCACACCCCCGATCGCCAAAACCAGAGAAAGAAACGGGAGGGGGAAAGAGAGGAACGGCGGCGCCGTGGAGGGGAAAGGAGAGAGGGGAACTAGGGCAGCCGGGGAGGTGTGGAGGAGTCGAGGTTTTATACAGACGGGGGGAGAAGCTCCGGTCGTCCCATCAGACTAGGGGCTACGTGGACATGTTAGATGTGCTGCCGTACGAGGAAGAAGGAAGAGGTGGGCTTCGTTGGTGTGGTGGGATGGGCTGGAAGGGTTCGGGCCGTGGGTGGTAGGTGGGCCACTTGCCTTCCCCCCCACAGCAGCTGTTTTATTTCTTTTCTTCCTTTCTCTCTCTTTTTTTTGTATGAAAGAAAAGAGAGAAAAAAGGATAAGGTTTTAGGGGTTTTATTTTATGCAATAATTTTTTATTGAATTTACAAACAGCAAGGTCAAAGTATGTGAACTTTATTTTCAAAATTTTCAACTGGCCAAAAGATTTGAATTTGTCATTCTAATTTCAAATAGGGTTTCATTTAATACCAATTTGAAAACCAACCCATTTTTGTTATTCCCAACTCCCAAAATGATTTGTTTGCAATTTTAATGGGAACCATTTCAGCATGTTTGAAAGTTTAAATTTGTTTGAATTTTCCAAAAATGTTTTGAAGCAAAATGCAATGCAAAATGCATGATGCAATGCAAAAAGAAAAACAATCAAATCCTATTTGGGGGAAAATCCCCCGGGTGTTATAGACGACACCACTAACAAGGGATTGCGCCCTCGCAATCCACCCAAGGCAAGGGGAAGAGAGGTGTCAACTACGGAGTCTTCGTGTTGCGGTTGATTTCCCGGGTCAGTGGGCGGATCTCTTCTTCTCGACACCACTAACAAAAGTTTCTCGACAGCACTAACTAGAGATTCTTGCTCGGGTTGATGACGATGTTCTTCCACCAGGAATCTTCCGATGATCGAACCTATTACGTTAAAGGCTCAGAAAACGTCCACCCACGTAGGATCCTAAAACTTTGAAAGATAGATAAGGGAAAAGACTCCAAAACAAAAAAGGTAGGAGGAGAAATAGAATAGAGATAAGGAATAAACAAGAATCCTATCGAGAGGTTTTCCAAACCAGGTTTTGCACAAATAGTTTTGACACTCTAAGAACACGACCGTTAGCTAGGTTATCCTACAGGCTTTGCGGACCCGTTGCTTCGATAACCATTCGTATCGAAACAACTTTGGGAATCGGAAACCATGCTCTGATACCATTTGTGACGCCCAGAGATCGGGCACTATGCAGATTTCAGCATTCCCGCCAAAATCCACATAATAACCGATTCCAGGTTGCCACTTGTGATAACATTACAACAGTTCACGAATATTCCGCAACAACAACAGAAAAGATATATACAAGACGAATCAAACGATCCAAGGATACAACTGATACAATACAAAGATCCAAATGACAGTGGAAGAAACAACATAGCGTCCGGCTACGGACAAGATACAAATTGGACTAAGAGTCCTGAAGATAACCGATGGCGTCCAATCCCTGCCCAGGCCAAGCCGGAGGGATTCCCAAGCTAACATCGTCAAACTTCAAACCTGTTGACTGCAATGTTGAATATGCAGCCACGAAATGGATTCGTGGGTCAGTACTATTAAGTACTGGCAAGCCATACTCACAAGATACCAGCGTAACCAATCATCACAAGATACAAATACTTTGGGTACAACGGAATGGAAGGGATTATGGCAAAGAAGCGGCAGCGGGCTGCACTAACTAACTACAGAGACGCGCTACAACATCCGGCTAAAAGAAAGGGATAAGATAGCGCGCCAAAACCAACTATAACTACTCACCAAACAATACCCATCCAGTGTTACCCCCTACTAAGGAAGCAACCCAAGGAAACTCACACTATTGATTAAGGTGACATTCATTTTTATGGTGGAGGTAATCTATATTACTAGTCAAGTTATCATTGTTAAGTGTAAGTTGTCTGAGTACTTGTTAGCCAGCACTTTCACCAAGTCATCCATAACCCCGGACAACACGGCTTCTCGAGAAGATTTAACCCTGCAGGGATGCACCAATTTGGCCGTACACGTAAGAGTATCCCGCCAGACGGGGATCAAACCCACCAAGCGAGGCACTCAACACAACCCAACTCTTCTTCGCATCAAGCCCAAAGAACCCCGTGCAGTTGAGCGCACGACTAATCAAGTCCCACGAAGAAAAGGGGACCCTCATAGCACTCTAAGAACGTGTCTCCCTAAATGCCGACTACAAAAGTTCCACCCTGGCGCCAAGGGTTTGCACCTGCATATGCATGCGTCAAACGGAAAACCCGAACTAAATGAGGCGATTTGGACGAGATGCGAATCGAATCAAAGTTGCGGGGGGCGCCCATACTCGCTTCCCACATGCGGTTAGTGCGCTCATCATGGATCAGTAGACAAGACTCTTTTCCTAATTAAGTTCGACACTAGCAGGCCTCAAAACCACGCCGGTGCCTTATCATCAAATTATTATTACCCAAAACATTAACATGTTGTTGATTGAATCGAAACCCAAATATCAAACTAAACAGGTGATACGAAAAAGGACAACAAGACCTGAGCGCAAACAACAATAAGCATGCAACTACGACACGAGGGCCAACAAGATAAACAAGCATCAGTTGATAGGAAGTGGAAGAAAGGCTATATCATGGCTGCAAGGTAAACATATGATAGGATCGAGACACAAGCATCGAATCATAAGGCTAGCATGAAGACAACGGAAAGAATCGGTAACAAGTGAGGAAAGGCAACATAGGTAGCAAGTGAGTATACTTGCTTGAGATCCAGCAAGTAGAGGTACATCCGCAGAACTTGTCGGTGCTCACATCATCTCAACGTCCTATCCGTGAAGAGGCAACGAACTAGAACATACACCGGATGCAACAATTACTTCTACGGCAAAAGATCCAGCATGATCAAGATATGGATGCATGACAAGTTTAAGGATGCATCAAAGATAAACTAGTTGACATGGTAAACATATTTAAATGGGCACATATGCAATTTGGATTGCATATGGAAAAGCCCATGAATTAATGTTGAATTAAATGATCTACAAATAACCATCATGTGAAAGTTGATTAGAATGATGCATGGAGGATGAAAACAATAAGAAAACAACAATAGCTTCAGTTTGATATGTTGTTTACCAAGTTTGGAATTTTATTTATTAAGTTATGAACTTTGGCATTTTAAATGATTAAACAAACATTTGTTGTTTTCACCAATTTTAAATGTTCAAAACAGATAACAAAATTTATATTTGGAAAGAACACACAATTTTAGATGGAATACATATTTCATTTGTTGAATTTGGATTTTAGATGAGCAAGTTATTAAATTGACAATTTTAAATGCATTAATTAAGAAATAGTTGTTTTCAGCAATTTAATTTATTCAAAATAGAAAACAAAGTTTATATTTGGAAAGCTTATTCAATTTTGCATGGAAAACATATTTTACATGTTGGAATTGGATTTGAATTGCCCAAGTTATGAATTTTGCAATTTAAAAGGTGTATTTAAAGTAGTGAATTATTGCACCAATTTGAATTAGGCAAAACAGGGAATAAATTGCATATTTGAAAATTACAGGAAATTTGGATTGGAAAACATATTTTACAATTTAAATTTGGAGTTTTTATGAATTATTTATAAGCATTTGAAACACAGGGGCCAATCTGTTATTTCTGAGGACTAAAAACAAAGAAACAGAAACTCTAGACAGGCCCCTGGGGGTTTTCCCACGCAGTGCACCTCTGCACTGGTCACTGGCCAGTGGGCCAGCCGCCCAGCGGGCGCCCGCGTGGAGGTGGTTGGATGCTGACTGTGCTCCTACGTGCATGACAGGTGGGGCTAGCTCCCAGCGAAATACTCGCAAAACAATTGCGCGGAGGGGGGGGGGATCGAACCCGCGTCTCCCTGGTGCGCGCAAGGAACAACGCCACTGGGCTACGGCTCGGAATCGTGTTAGGACAGTGGTGCTCGGGGGGGTTTGAAGTGTGTGTGCACGGTACTGAACTGAACGAGTTTAGTTTTCTGAACCTTGCACGACAGGGTCAGACACAGGGGACGGGGAGGCCAGCCGCGCGGCTCGCTGCTGCTTTGCGGCGTGCAGAGTGTGTGCACGGCTCGTGATTGCGATGTGCTTGTGCTGCGTGCGTGCGGACGGATGATTCACGCAGAGAAAAGGCACGGGCGCGAGCTCCCGTTCGGCGTTCATGGCGAGCATGGTGCTCCGACAGCGGGATGACGCAGCAGAGAGGGAAACATGAGGGTTTTGTAACATCCAAGTATGAAAACTACCTAGTGTTTCTGTTCCTTGTTTAATTTATGCAATGCATCATGGCATCATCCTCATTTTATTTTCTATTGCATTCTTTTCTTAAGGAAATTCAATCTTTAATCAACAGTTGTTTTCATACTTGTCTATTACAATCTTTTCAAATAAGGAATTGCAAAACAAAACCTCCCTTGTTTTCCAAATAATTCATTAATGATCACTTCTCAAATTGTTGCTTTAAACCAAACAAATATTTCAATCAATTAATTCTAATTCACTTCAATTTCAAATCCAATGTATTTCAAATCAGTACCTATTTCAAAACCATAAAACTCACCACACAATTGCACTCTTTAAATCCTTCTAAAAACCCTAGGGGTAACCCTATTCAAATGCATGTTTTCATAAGGGTTTATTAATATTAAAAATCTCCCAAATTGGATTCAAATACAAACCTCTTTTAAATCTCAAATTTTTGAAATCCACCCTTGGGAAATGGTTTCTAATTAACTAAATAGCTTAACTAAATTTTTCTGGAATTTTCCTTAACCAAAACCTTAACATTTTTCTTCCAAAAGCAAAACTACAAAAAAAATAGTAACAGAAAAATAAAAAGAAAGGAAACCAGCGCGCGCGCGCGACAACTAAGCGAGCCCAACCCACCTATCTACCGCGCGCGCCAGCCCAGCCCAGCTAAACGCCACTTACCGCTTTGATCTTCGTGCAGATCGTCGTTTAGACGTACGGCACGCAATCGGCCGGTGCCACCGCGGCACAGCGCGCGACTCCGGCGGCCGCCCTCGCTCTCCACGGCTATAAGAAGCCCCCTAGCCCCTGGAAGCAACCCTAGAGCCTAGGGTTTCCCCTGTCCCATCGATCCGCCGTCAATTTCTGCTCTCCGATGCCGCTCCCCACCTCTGAACTTCTCACCGCCGGCGAGCCTCTGAAGATCGCCATGGCGCCACCCACCTAGACCCTCACCTCCTTGTCCACCTACGGGAATCGAAACGCCGCCACTTCCTCTCCCCCTTGGACACCATAGAACACCACGGTGAGCCTCCGTTCAACGCCGCGGTCCTCTCCTTTTCTCCGGCCACCGTGCGCCATTAACTGAACCCGAGTAGACCGTCGCCGTTGCAGGACCTCTCGACGTCGTTTGAGCACTGGAACCTCACCGCCACCATCTCTTCTAAGTGTTGGACACTCGATCGCGCACGGAGGGGCACGGGAACAGCGCCGCCATCAACCTCATCGTCGCCGTCAGCCGTCGAGCTCCTCCTCTGCTAACCTTCTGGTGAGCCCACCGTGCTCCCTTCCCTCTCTCTGTTGCTTGCACACGCACGGCACGCGCATCTGCACCTCAACCATCCTTCACCAGCACGAGCACACGGTGGAACGCCGGCGAGCACATCATTTCCGTCAGTCCTGGAAGCGTTTGTTCGTCAGGTTCAGTTAAGGCATTTCTGAACGTTAACCTCAGCGCGTCTCTGAACCTGACAACGATCGCTCACTCACCGTACTGGCACCGTTCCCTGTTCCGCAACCGCGAGCTCGCGGGATCGAACCCCCGCGGCCGCAAACTTTTTCGAGATTTCTCCCCCCGCGCGAGGCCCACCAAGCAGTGACCCTCACTGCCACGCAAGCTTTCGCTCGCCACGCTGGCCACGGGCCCCCCCTGACAGTGTGTGTGTACGTTCCAGTGGCGGTAACAAAAGAATTAAGGCATTTCTGTTTAATTTCTATTTCTTTTTAAAATGGCAGAATAAACAATAAACTTTAAAATTCAATAACTTTTAATCTGTAATTCTAATAAATAAAAGTTATATATGTTTTCTGTTCAAAATTTCATAAACTTTCCAATTATTCCATTTGTGTTCTGTTTTGAGTTTTCAAAATACATTTAAAATTCAAATTTGAATAATTCAAATGTAATTTGCAATAATTCATAAGTAATTCATATTAATTCCAAATAAGTCAAATAACATATGTTTTTCATACCATTTTGAATATTCTATTCAAATATAAAATTTGTTTCATTGTTTGAATAATTTAAATTGCCTAAATAATTTAATACTTGTTTAATTCAATTAAAATTGATAAAATCATAACTTGCTTAATATAAAATATTTTTGAACATGCAAATTATGTTTTTAAACCACCAAAGTGTGAACTTTTCAAATGTGAATTTGAATTTATGGTTTGAACAAATAAAATTCAAATAATATTCAAACTTGTTTTAAATTCAAATAAAACTTGTTTAATATTGTTTAATTCATAATTAAATTATCCTAACTCCTATTTCAACATGTGAAACATGTAATCCAACTAAAATTTGATAACCTTCTCAAATATAAATTTTGTAAATTGTTTTGCACACTTTAATTTGATGAAAACAATAATTGTTTGTGTGACATGTTTAAGTAACCAAAATTTCCAAAATTAATAAATAATTCCCAAACTTGTTTTATTCCTTTTCCTTTGCATCTATTATTGTTATTTGTTGTTATCTTGTTATCATCATCATGCATGCATCATGATAACAACTATCACATAATAATTAATGGTAAATCATTTGTTTCCACTTATTTCAATGGATCTTTTCCATGTGCAACCCTTGCATATGGGTCCATTTAAATTGTGGTATCATGTTGGCTAGTTATTTTGATGCAATCATTAACTTGTCATGCATCATCTTGATTGTGCACAATGCCATGGCAATGATTGTTTACATTCCTGTTTTGTTTGTTTGCTTCTTCTCGAATAGACGACGACGTTGAGACAGACGACCTTTACAGCACCCCTTCTGAGGATCTAGCTCAGTACCCGGCTGTTGAGCTTCCAGGCAAGTTATCACTCACATGAATCATCGAGTTCCTTTCCACACCCGTTCACGATCCTATCCTTTTGTCTACTATTGATAGCCCTATGTATCGTTGCTTGTTCTTCGAACCTATGACATGATACCCTGAACCAATGATTTTGCCTCACCTCCATACCTACAGCCTTTGCTTGTTGCCTTAGTCTTACCTAGCATGCTTAGGGTTGCTTTTACTCGAGTCTGTTGTCGGTTATTACTTTTACTATCTTATTATTGCACCGGGGGATCGATGTTAATCAATCAATCCTGTTAATTGCTAATGGTAATAATAATTTGATGATAAGGCACCGGCAGGAGGCCCATGAGAGGTTTTGGAGCCTGCTAGTGTCGACCCTAATAGGAAAAGGGTCTTGTCTACTGATCCATGATGAGCGCACTACCCGCATGTGGGAAGCGAGTATGGGCGCCCCCCTCAATTTGATTTGATTCGCATCTCGTCCAAATCATCTCATTTAGTTCGTGTTTTCCATTTGCCGCATGCATGTTTTTGCGAGCCCAGCGCAGGGTGGAACTTTTGTAGTCGGCATATAGGGGGACACGTTCTTAGAGTGCTATGAGGGTCCATTTTCTTCTGAGCTCGATTAGCCGTGCGCCCAAGGTGCTTTGGGCTTGATGCGAAGAATAGTCGAGTTGTGTTGAGTGCCCCGCTTGGTGGGAGGCATCCCATCTGACGGGTTATTCATACGTGTACGGCCAAATTGGTGCAACCCTGCAGGGATAATCTTCTCGAGAAGCCGTGTTTTCCGCGGTTATGGATTACTTGGTGAAAGTACTGGCTAACAAGTACTCAGGACAACTTCAACATAATGATTAATCATGTTTCACCCACTGATTAATAACTTGACTAGTAATAGGTTATTCACACAATAACTTGATTCACCTTATTTCCAACTGTGTGAGTTATCCTCGGATTGCTTCTTTGGATAAGGGGCGAGATCCAGGATGGGTTTGGTTGAAGTTATCTTTCAGTTGGTTACAATCCTCGATCTTATCTTCTTCTGTTAGCCAGAATTTGTAGTTATCTTCTGTAGTTGGTTAGAGCAGCCAGCAGCAACTTTCATATCACCTATTTCTTCCGTTGATCCCAAGCATCTATCTTGTGTTGATGGGTAACTCTTTGATGAAGTGTGAGTCTTGCTTGCCAGTACTTGGACGTACTGACCCCGTTGGGGCTGTGGTTTACGCAGAGTACGACTACGGCTACGATGACCACCAGGATGGCTACTTTGTGGAGTTCGACGAGACTGCAGACGAGTAGTTAGCTGGACCAGGGCTGGATCCAGGACCTACGTGGATGGGCTTCGTCTTCTTTATTTTCTCCGGCTTCTTAAGCCTGATGGATTTGTCTGTACCCAGACACCTTTGATTGCTTCCGCTGTTGTAATGAATGTTATGTTGGGACATGTGTCCTCTGGATGATTGTATTTGCTATCTCTGCCTTAGTGAAGGCCAGTTGCAACTTTATTTCTATCTTTTGTGTCTTAGAGATAAGTTGTGATCATCATTCGTTCAAAGCTATTGACGTACAGTGCGTGCTTGATATGAAGTACGTCGACAGTAGTGCCTATGACTCCTAATGGATAGTTTACATCGACGGTGGAATAGTAGGGCTTGTGTTGTCGCGCATAAGCGCAGGCCTACCAGGAAGCTGGGACGTGGGAGCAGTTACGCCCCATAATCCAAGCACCTGCTATCCAGTTCGTACGATGAGTATCCCTTAGAAGCCAGGGTGCGACAAATGGTATCAGAGCATGTCTGCCTGTAGGATCCCTTTTTACTGGTCGCAGTTGAGTCTAGAAACTATTTTGTAGCTATATAGGAAAAATGAAACGTGAGAGTAGGAATTCTGCCATTTTTCTTCTTTCCCCACCCACCCACCCTTTTCTGGTAAGGAAGTGCAACGTTGTTTTCTGTTCTCACCTAAACTTTCAAGTTAGGATTTCACGTGTTTTGGGTTCTCCGTAGTACCTCAGGACTTTTGGTCTCGTTTTCCCGTTGTTGCTTCGATATCATGTTCTTTTAAAGAACCTTTCGTCCGTTGAAATATTGTTGTTGTTTTCCACTTCCTTTTTCTTCTACCGGCGTCTAATCAAAACCTTCCAAATCATCTGCAGATGGGTCTCAGCTACTACCCGCAGGTGGTTCGCATGACTCGCTGTGAGAGCACCGCCGGTTATCCGGAGATGCTGAGAGACATGGTTACCTATCTGGGTTTCCGTTGGGCACCAGAGTACCAGGTCTACGAGCACCAGCGCGAGTTCGAGCAGACTTTCTACCGGGCCATCGTCTACATTCTGTCGGATGATGGCAGGAGCTTTGTCCACCGCTACGAGGCAGTAGGTTCCACAGTGGATATGGCAGTGCAGCAGGCAGCGTATGTGAGTCTCACCGTCCTACGTGCTGACTACTGGGGGTTTGATGATTCCATCTATCGTCACATCCCCCGTGGTTACATCACGTCGGCAGGAGTTCACTTCACTATCCACCGCGACCTGGATACCTACGAGTCTGATAGCTCCAGGCTGCACACCACTGCTCAGTTCGTGAGGCACAGTGACGCCGTTGCTTCCACACTTGCACAGGAGTTGGCCTCAGTCAGGGAGCAGCTCTACCTCGCGTTGACGCGTCTGGCGACGTACACCACAGACTTCGTTGGGGACGAGCGCTTTGCGCGTTTCCAGCAGACACTGGGTTTTCCTCTGCCAGATGCTGGAGGTTACGAGCCGATCAGAGGTCCACTCCTCAACCTTGGAGCTGGTTACAGTGGTATTCCTCTCTTTGGAGCACAGGGAGAGGACGCCTTCTACTTCACCACTCCGAGGGTCCCTCTCATAGCAGTTCCTATCTACAGGGATCGTCGTGATACTTACTTCCGTGAGCAGACTCCTCCTCGCCGTTCCACTCGCCGTACTCGCCGCCGTCCTGCGTGATGAGCATGGGAGTACCGATGTATCCGTTCCTAGCTATGTTTAGTTATCCTTTGGCATTCGAACCATGTATTGGTCTGTTGGATATTCTGATGTATTTGAACATGTGATGATGTACCTGTTGGTTATCTATTCATGCGTCGGAATAATCTATCTTTCGGTTACCAAGTCTATCCTTTTCTGTTGTTGTGCTAAAATGCATTTCTGTTCAGGATGCCTCCAACCAGGAACAACCCGCCTCCGCCACCACCAATGGGGGAACTGTTAGCTCAGATGACCCAAGTGGTGACTCAGATGGCCCAGATCCAGGCTAACCAGCACCACAACCAGAATGCTCCTCGAGTCAGCATTAAGGAGTTTCTGAGCGTGGGGCCGAGAGCTTTCGTGGCAACACGTGAGCCTTTGGATGCTGATGACTGGATCAGGAAGATCAACAGGGCTCTGGAGATAGCTCATGTTGCTGAGGAAGATAAGGTCAAGTATGCCACCTACCTACTGAAGGGTCAGGCAGCTACTTGGTGGGAGAACTACCAGACCATGAGAGCTGGCTATCCTATCACCTGGGGATGTTTCAAGGATGCCTTCCTGAAGCACCACATCCCAGATGGTCTCATGGAAAGGATGCGTGAGGAATTCTGCTCTCTCAGACAGGGCAAGCTGGACGTCCTCGGCTACCAGAACGAGTTCAATCGTCTCGCTCGGTACGCTGGTGACGAAGTGTCCACTGAAGCCAAGAAGATGGCAAGGTTCCGCCGAGGTTTTAACCCGGAACTGAAGTACGCTCTCACCAACATCAAGTGCAAGGACTTCGTGGAGCTCGTGAACACCACGCTCAATGAGGAGAATGGGCGCAAGGCGTTCGAAGAGTCCCGCAAGCACTCGCGTGAGGGTGGTTCCTCCTCCAACATGACCACCCCTCCGCAGAAGCGCCGCATCTGGGTGCCAAATGGTGCTGTCACTCGGGCTCCAAATGCCCAAGCTTCTCCAGGCTTTGGACCCCGCCCACCCAACCCATCTCAGATGCAGGGTCAGAGGTTCCCGATGGGGCAGCCAAGGCCAGGTCCTTCTCGTGTCGTCACTTGCTACAAGTGCAAGGATACTGGACACTATGCTGATAAGTGCACTCAGAAGCAGCTACCCCTACCTCCTCGCCCCAACACCAACCAGGCAATGGTTCGTGCTCCCCCGGCTAAAGCCTTCAACTCCAACAACAGGCCTGTCGGGAGGAACGCGAGGGTGAACCATATCAAGGCCGACAAAGCTGAGGAACCTGCTGACGTCGTTCTCGGTATATTACCCGTAAACTCTATTCCAGCTAAAGTGTTGTTTGATACTGGAGCATCGCATTCCTTTGTGTCAAAGATTTTTGCAAAAGCATACAACCTAGTTCTGGTTCCGCTAAGCAATCAAATGACTGTTCACTCTCCGGGACCGCAAATGTTGACTTCCAAGATAAGCATGGACAATGAGATCCTAATTGGAGGTCGCATATTCCTTGCTTCACTCATGTTGCTGGGAAATTCTGACATTGATGTCATTCTGGGTATGGATTGGTTGAAGACCCACAAAGCAAAAATTGACTGTGCTCAAAAGTTAATAACTCTCTCCCACACTTCAGGCCAGATAGTCTATTCTCCATATGGATCAAGTTCTGTTCAGCTGTTCAACCTAGATGCCAAACCCCTTCCTGCAATTAAAAATGTTCCGGTGGTTTGTGAATTCCCTGACGTCTTTCCAGAAGAGTTGCCAGGGATGCCCCCGGACAGAGCAGTTGAGTTCGTGATCGAGCTTGAGCCAGGTACTGCTCCAATCTCTAAGCATCCATACAAGATAGCTCCTCCTGAACTGAAATTGTTGAAGGAGCAAATCGATATGTACATGGAGAAAGGTTACATTCAGCCTAGTTCCTCCGCTTGGGGTTGCCCAACTCTGTTTGTTGCCAAGAAGGATCAAACAAAAAGACTCGTGGTTGACTATCGTCCCCTCAACGAGAAAACCATCAAGAATAAGTATCCAATTCCTCGTATCGATGATCTTTTTGATTAACTTGCTGGAGCCTCAATATTCTCAAAGTTGGACTTGAGGATGGGTTACCATCAGATAAAGATCAGAAAGGAAGATATTCCTAAGACAGCTTTCACCACTCGTTACGGTCTATATGAATACACCGTCATGTCCTTTGGTCTCACCAATGCACCGGCGACCTTCCCAAGACTCATGAATTCTGTCTTCCATGAATACCTCGACAAGTTCGTTGTGGTATATCTCGATGACATTCTAGTCTACTCAAAATCCGAGGAAGAGCATGGAGAACACCTTCGTCTCACTCTCATGAAACTTCGCGAGCATCGTCTGTATGCCAAGTTTTCCAAATGTGAGTTCTGGATTCCAGAAGTTGCATATCTTGGTCATATCATCTCTGCCAAAGGCATTGCCATTGATCCTGAAAAGGTTAAGGCAATTGTTGACTGGAAACCCCCTAAGACGGTGAAGCAAGTCAGAAGTTTTCTTGGCTTGGCTAGCTATTGCCGTCGTTTCGTCCAAAACTTCTCCAAGATTGCCAAACCTCTCACTCATCTCACCAAGAAGGACAAGAAGTTCGTTTGGACTCCACAATGTGATGAGAGTTTCAACCTCCTGAAGACTAAACTCACTTCCACCCCTGTTCTGGTTGGCCCAGATACTACCAGACCTTTCCAGATATTCTGTGATGCATCTCTCCAAGGCCTAGGAGCAGTTCTTATGCAAGAACGTCAAGTTGTGGCTTATGCTTCACGTCAGTTGAATGCACATGAGCAAAACTATCCCACTCATGATCTTGAACTTGCAGCAGTTGTGTTTGCCCTCAAGAAATGGAGACAATACTTGTTGGGTAACAAAACTGAAATCTTTTCCGATCACAAGAGTCTGAAATACATCTTCACTCAGCCAGATCTGAACCTCAGGCAAAGGAGATGGATTGAGAAGATTAAAGACTTTGATCTCACCATTTCTTACACTCCAGGCAAGGCTAATGTTATGGCCGATGCTCTCAGTCGCAAATCCTATTGCAATAATCTCATGATCATGGAAAGCCAACCTCCACTTCATGAAGAATTCCAGAAGCTGAACCTTGGTCTTGTCCCTGAAGGATACCTTGCTAGCTTGACAGCCAGTCCAACTCTCGAGGACAAGATTCGTTCCGAAGAACTTCGTGATAATGAAATCAAGAAGATTGTAGAGCACATCAAAGAGGGCAATGATAAATTCAAGTCTTTCTCAATTGATGACAAGGGAACTGTGTTCTTCGAAGGACGCATTGCAGTTCCTCAGATTCAAAGTCTCAAAGATATCATTCTCAAGGAGGCTCATGAAACTCCTCTATCCATTCACCCTGGAAGTACAAAGATGTTGGGAATATGCCCTAGAGGCAATCATGTATGATGTAATTCCCACTGTATTCATAAAGTTATTAAGTTGTCCTTGTTTTGAACATCTGATATATATCATTGAATATGTGATTCGATTGTGGAACTATGTATTCATGTTGTTCATACTAGATTGTCCTTGGTCATTTAGGTTGTGCTGGACACACACCCTAGACTAATGTGAGTGTTGGCTGATGACACGGTTCCACTTGTGATGGGCATGGTGATGCCATTCCAACGTTCACGGACTTGGCTAAAGAGTTTAGCAAGTCGGACTGACCCACATTGAGATGCAACGATCAAGTCGTCATTTGCATGTCTCAATCAATGTAATCCTTAGACCTGAGGTTGTCGCACAATCCGAGTTGTGGATCACCGACTTAGGTTCTGTCAAACGTTGTTCTGTGACAAGGCAACTATAAAGGCAGAGTTCGGGTCGAATGAGAAGCAAGCTGCGTGATGTGGATAATCAAGATGGGATTTTGCCCCTCCGAATGGAGAGATATTCTCTGGGCCCTCTCGAGTGATATGATTCAGGAAGCATGGCCATGCGCAACTCAGTTAAGTGTTAACTGTGTCTGTTGACTAAGAGTTAGTCAGGTGAATCATATGTCACGGATCGAGAAGAGAGTTGAGCTATTTAAGGGATGACGATAAATCGCCTATAGCTCGACAAGGTATATCGTGAGGCAAAAAGGACTAAGATGAATATCACATTGAAAGGTATGTCGTCATGACTCAATGGTACTTGGGAGTCGGCACGTTCTGCTAGGAGCCGCTACCGATTGATCGATTGGGAGTTGGACTCCAATCGTGTCCAAGTCGCCATGAGCCTGCAGGGTCGCACACTTAAGAGCAGGAGCAAGTATTGGTTGGGTTGGACCCGAACAGGAAATGGACTAAGTTAGTGAGTCGGACTCACAGAGGGAATGGGCCACAAGTGTTTTGCAGCCCATTACCATACGCTATATAAAGAGGGGCGCAGGTTGCCCAGCGGGCAAGTTAGTCCACTCTCCCATGCGTTGGGAACCCTAGCCCCACTCAGTCCAGCCGCCGCACCGGACCTAGCAGTCCGCCGTCGGAGCTCCTCCTCGTACGTGTGGATACCGGCAGAGGTGCTGTACGTTCAGCACTTCGACGTTCGAGGGATTGGATCGGCCGGACTGGATCGTGGGACTGCACTGCCCCGACGCGCTGCACCGATAATCCGCACCTGCGCGTCTAGTGGTAATACTCGTGGCCTTCTACCTCGGCTAGATCTTGGGAGCTTTGCGTAGGAAAAGTTTTCGTTTATCTATACGCGCCCCAACAGTGGTATCAGAGCGGTAGCTTCTGGTATTAGGCCCGAGATCCGTACATATGTGATATGTAGTTAGCGTTAGATGTGATCTAATTGCTGTTTTGGTGGTCGGTCTATGAGATAGATCGGTTTTGTACAAGGTTGATTGGATCAATCGTACTCGGGGTTAATGGATGATCTGGTTTCCGTGATCATACTGCTAAGGTCGTGGAACAACTTACCCCTACCGGTCGGTTTCCGCCATCGGGGTATACCGTGACACATAAATCCAGTTGCGGTGATCGAAGATCAAAGAGTTTGGTCGAATCGGAATACGGATCAGATTCGGGTAAAATCGTTTTATCCGATGAAGAAATCCATGATTGGAATGCAAATGGGACCGCCGTCGTCCTGTCGTAGCGCCTTAGATGTCGTTGCGAGTTCACAACGCCGGTAGATATCGTATCTATGCATAACTTGTTTTTGCAGGAAGTTGTGAATGGTATGGCTTATGTGCATGTGATGTGTGTAATCCATACATGATCTGCGTATCATGTTTATGTCAGCCGGCTGGAGCCTAGGTGCTGTCATTTTATTGTATACCGGCCTGCGTGTCGGATTCTCTATGTAAATTTTCATTTACTAACTAGTGTAGCTTGTTGGAGAACCCGGGTGGCATGCAAGTCGATGTACAAGTCGGCTACATGGAGTAAGATGGCACGTGACAAGAGTTGGCACGAGTCGACTTACAAGCTTTGTGGAGATGGAGATCACCATGAAGAGAGCCATACCATTTCACATTATAATTACTTTATTTGTGTTATTGTTATGTCTCTATTTACCTCTATTGACCTCTATGTAGATAGTTGGTAGATTCTTTAATCCCTCAAAGAAGGTCTAGTCGGTCGCCCCACCAGTGCTGCACCATCACAAGTCGGACATTCTTGGTAGTGGGCTCATGAAATTGAGGTGCTACCAATTCTTTCCGGTTAGGTGGGTTCGAGTCGGACTCTTACTGCAGAAGCACTTGGTAATCTAGACGAGTCCATCACAACGGTTGTGGGGCTCGGGGAGAGGTAGGTTGAGAGCCGGGGCATGTGATGCCACCCAACTAACAGGAGTCGTATAGGCATACGATTGGCAAGGTGTTGCCTACCTAGATCACTTGACGGCTAGCAGTGATGCTAAAGCTCACTAGTCGGCTTGCTTATTTAGGGTCCTGAATCACTTAGCAACCATCGGAGGGATGTTGGTTCTAGTGGGAGCATTAGTATTAAAACGTTTAATACGCCTGCTCTTTTAAGAATACATGTCTTAAGTGTTTTTGCGTATTTTCTGTTGTAGATCAATGGCACCTAGCAACCTTCCTCAGTTGTCCGCGTTTGCGTTGAGGTCAATCCTAGAGAAAGATAAGCTTAATGGAATTAATTTCACCAACTGGTATCGTAATCTGAGGATAGTCCTCAAGCATGACAAGAAAGAACATGTTCTAGAAACTCCACTTCCAGAAGAGCCTGATGATGATGCGACTGTCGCTGTCACAAATGCCTACCGTAAGACTAGAGATGAGTCTACGGAGATTAGCTGTCTTATGCTTGCACACATGGAACCGGACTTGCAGCAGCAGTTCGAAAATGTTGAGGCCTACGATATGATCGAAAGCCTCAAAAGTATGTTCCAGGCTCAAGCAAGGACTGAGAGGTATCAAGTCTCTCAAGCTTTGCTTGGCTGTAAGCTGAAAGACGGCGATCCACTGAGTCCGCATGTAATCAAGATGATTGGTTACATACAGTCTTTGGATCGCTTGGGCTTCTCAATTAAAGAAGAGATCGCCACTGATATAATTCTGAACTCTCTTCCTAGTGCGTATGGTCCGTTCATCTCGAACTATCATATGCATGGTATGGATAAGAGTATCACTGAATTACATGGGATGCTCAAAACGGCAGAGGCTGATATCAAGAAAGGCGCCAGTCAAGTGTTGATGGTGCAGAATAAGGCTAAGTTCAAGAAGAGTTCTTGGACTAAGAAGAAGAAGGATAAGTCAGGAGGTAGCGCCCATGGCCCTGTCCAGAGTGCTCCCTCAAAGACTAAGCCTTCTCCTGCAGCCGGAGCCAATTGCTTCTATTGCAAGCAGGATGGCCACTGGAAGAGGAACTGCACCAAGTATTTGGCTGACAAGGCCAAGAGTGGAGGTATGACTTCCGACTCAGGTACACTTGTGTGCAATGTTATAGACATTTATCTTGCTGATGCACCTAATAGTTCTTGGGTATATGATACCGGATCAGTCATTCACATTTGCAACTCGTTGCAGGGACTGGTAAGAACTAGGAGCGTGGCAAGAGGAGAGGTTGATATTCGGGTCGGCAACAAGGCGAGAGTCGCTGCGTTGGAAGTCGGCACGATGCAACTTCATTTACCTTCAGGATTTATTTTGGAACTAAATAATTGTTATTATGTTCCAGCGCTTAGTCGAAACATTATTTCCGCCTCATGTTTGATGAGACAAGGTTATGAGTCGAATATTAAGAATAATGGTTGTTCTTTATATTTGAAAGATATGTTTCATGGCTTTGCACCCGTTCAGAACGGGTTATTTATTTTAAATCTTGATAGTGAATCGGTCTATAACATAAATGTTAAAAGGTTGAAACCAAATGATCTGAATATGACTTACTTTTGGCACTGTCGGCTTGGTCATATAAGTTGGAAGCGCATGAAGAAGCTCCATGATGATGGACTTCTAACTTCGTTTGACTTAGAGTCATTCGAGACATGCGAATCATGCCTACTAGGCAAGATGACCAAGACACCTTTTGCAAGGAGTTGTGAAAGGGCGTCCTACTTGTTGGAACTAATACATAGTGATGTATGTGGTCCAATGAGCACGACAGCCAGAGGTGGTTATGAGTACTTCATTACCTTCACTGATGATTTGAGTAGGTATGGATATATCTATTTAATAAAACACAAGTCGGAAGCCTTTGAAAAGTTCAAGGAATTCCAGAGTGAGGTACAAAATCAGCTCGGCAAGAAAATAAAGTTTCTACGGTCGGACCGTGGAGGCGAGTACATGAGCCATGAGTTTGATGACCATCTAAAGAGTTGTGGAATAGTTCCTCAACTCACTCCGCCGGGTACACCGCAGAGAAACGGTGTATCGGAACGGAGAAATCGGACCTTGTTGGACATGGTACGATCAATGATGAGTCGGACAGATCTACCTTTATCATTTTGGGGTTATTGTCTAGAAACTGCAGCTTTCACACTAAACAGAGTACCATCAAAGTCAGTAGAGAAGACACCACATGAGATGTGGACGGGCAAGAAGCCAAGTTTGTCTTTTCTAAAGATTTGGGGTTGTGAAGCATTTGTCAAGCGACTTCAGTCGGACAAGCTCACGCCCAAGTCGGATAAGTGTATTTTCGTGGGGTATCCGAGGGAAACCTTGGGGTACTACTTCTACAACCGGGAAGAGGGCAAAGTGTTTGTCGCTCGGAATGGTGTCTTCCTTCAGAAAGAGTTTCTCAGTCGGGAAGTCAGTGGGAGCATAGTGCAACTCGAAGAAATTCGAGAGGAACCGGCTAGGGGCGAGTCGGCGAATGCCTTGGAGGCTGAGCCGGTCGTGGTACCTACACCGGTTACAGCACCAGAAACACGGAGATCTGCCAGATTACAGAGTGCTCGAGATGTTTTACTGTTAGACAGTAACGAGCCGACAACTTATTCGGAAGCGATGGTGGGATCTGATTCCGAGTCATGGCTTGGAGCCATGAGATCCGAGTTAAAGTCCATGGATGAAAACCAAGTTTGGAATTTGGTTGATCTGCCTGACGGTGCAAGACCCGTCGAGTGCAAATGGGTCTTTAAGAAGAAAATTGATATGGATGGAAATATTTCCACCTATAAAGCACGACTTGTCGCGAAGGGGTTCCGACAGGTTCAAGGAGTTGACTACGACGAGACCTTCTCGCCCGTAGCGATGCTTAAATCAATTCGGATCATGTTAGCCATAGCAGCCTATTTCGACTATGAGATATGGCAGATGGATGTCAAGACGGCTTTCCTTAATGGAAATTTAACTGAGGACGTGTATATGATACAGCCCGAAGGTTTTGTCGATCCAGCTAATGCTGACAAGGTATGCAAACTTCAGAAATCCATTTATGGGTTGAAGCAAGGATCTCGGAGTTGGAACATTCGCTTTGATGAGGTAGTCAAATCGTTTGGCTTCATCAAGAGCGATCATGATTCTTGTTTATACAAGAAGTTTAGTGGGAGCAAAGTAAACTTTCTAATCTTATATGTGGATGACATATTGCTGATTGGAAATGATGTCATGATGTTGCAAGAAACCAAAGAGTCATTGGAAAGGAGTTTCTCAATGAAGGATTTGGGTGAGGCAACTTACATATTAGGAATCAGGATCTATAGAGATAGATCCAGGCGGCTCATTGGATTGAGTCAGAGTACATATCTGGACAAGGTTTTGAAGAAATTCAAAATGCAAGAGTCCAAGAAGGGATTCTTGCCGATGTCCGATGGTATAAAACTTAGCAAGACTCAGTGTCCTTCGACGACTGATGAGCGAAGTCGGATGAGTGTGATCCCGTATGCTTCGGCAATCGGATCCATCATGTATGCCATGATTTGTACTAGGCCAGATGCTTCTTATGCTCTAAGTGTTACGAGCAGATACCAGGCTGACCCTGGCGAAGCCCACTGGGCGGCTGTTAAAAATATCCTTAAGTATTTGAGAAATACTAAGGAAATGTTCCTAGTTTATGGAGGTGATGAGGAATTCAGTGTAAAGGGTTACACGGATGCGAGTTATCTCACCGACTCAGATGATTCTCGTTCGCAATCGGGATACGTGTTCGTAATGAACGGAGGAGCTGTGAGCTGGAAGAGTTCCAAGCAAGACACGGTGTCTGCATCTACAACAGAGGCTGAGTATATTGCTGCCTCAGAGGCGGCAAAGGAAGCTGTTTGGATCAGGAACCTCCTGATTGATCTTGGTGTGGTTCAGGGCGCGTCCAATCCTTTGGACGTATATTGTGACAACAATGGTGCTATCGCACAAGCCAAGGAACCTAGACAACACCAGAAGAACAAACATATACTCATGCGGTACCACCTCATTCGCCAGTTTGTCGAACAAGGTGATATCAAGTTATGCAAAGTACACACGGATGCAAATATTGCAGATCCGTTGACAAAGGCGCTACCACAGCCTAAGCATGAGGCGCACACGAGAGGCATGGGCATTAGATGCCTAGGCATATGATGCCAGGACGATTGACTCTAGTGCAAGTGGGAGACTGTTGGGAATATGCCCTAGAGGCAATCATGTATGATGTAATTCCCACTGTATTCATAAAGTTATTAAGTTGTCCTTGTTTTGAACATCTGATATATATCATTGAATATGTGATTCGATTGTGGAACTATGTATTCATGTTGTTCATACTAGATTGTCCTTGGTCATTTAGGTTGTGCTGGACACACACCCTAGACTAATGTGAGTGTTGGCTGATGACACGGTTCCACTTGTCATGGGCATGGTGATGCCATTCCAACGTTCACGGACTTGGCTAAAGAGTTTAGCAAGTCGGACTGACCCACATTGAGATGCAACGATCAAGTCGTCATTTGCATGTCTCAATCAATGTAATCCTTAGACCTGAGGTTGTCGCACAATCCGAGTTGTGGATCACCGACTTAGGTTCTGTCAAACGTTGTTCTGTGACAAGGCAACTATAAAGGCAGAGTTCGGGTCGAATGAGAAGCAAGCTGCGTGATGTGGATAATCAAGATGGGATTTTTCCCCTCCGAATGGAGAGATATTCTCTGGGCCCTCTCGAGCGATATGATTCAGGAAGCATGGCCATGCGCAACTCAGTTAAGTGTTAACTGTGTCTGTTGACTAAGAGTTAGTCAGGTGAATCATATGTCACGGATCGAGAAGAGAGTTGAGCTATTTAAGGGATGACGATAAATCGCCTATAGCTCGACAAGGTATATCGTGAGGCAAAAAGGACTAAGATGAATATCACATTGAAAGGTATGTCGTCATGACTCAATGGTACTTGGGAGTCGGCACGTTCTGCTAGGAGCCGCTACCGATTGATCGATTGGGAGTTGGACTCCAATCGTGTCCAAGTCGCCATGAGCCTGCAGGGTCGCACACTTAAGAGCAGGAGCAAGTATTGGTTGGGTTGGACCCGAACCGGAAATGGACTGAGTTAGTGAGTCGGACTCACAGAGGGAATGGGCCACAAGTGTTGTGCAGCCCATTACCATACGCTATATAAAGAGGGGCGCAGGTTGCCCAGCGGGCAAGTTAGTCCACTCTCGCATGCGTTGGGAACCCTAGCCCCACTCAGTCCAGCCGCCGCACCGGACCTAGCAGTCCGCCGTCGGAGCTCCTCCTCGTACGTGTGGATACCGGCAGAGGTGCTGTACGTTCAGCACTTCGACGTTCGAGGGATTGGATCGGCCGGACTGGATCGTGGGACTGCACTGCCCCGACGCGCTGCACCGATAATCCGCACCTGCGCGTCTAGTGGTAATACTCGTGGCCTTCTACCTCGGCTAGATCTTGGGAGCTTTGCGTAGGAAAAGTTTTCGTTTATCTATACGCGCCCCAACAAAAGATGTACCAGGATCTCAAGATTCTGTATTGGTGGTCTGGCATGAAACGTGAAATTGCTCAATATGTTTCTGAATGCGACGTTTGTCAACGTGTTAAAGCAGTCCATCAGAAAACAGCCGGTCTTCTCCAACCTCTCAAAATTCCTGAGTGGAAGTGGGACATGATTGAAATGGACTTCGTTACTGGGTTTGCAAAGTCCAAAAAGGGCAACGATGCAATCTTCGTTGTTATTGATCGTCTCACTAAGGTAGCTCACTTCTTTGCTGTAAAGGAAACTATCTCAGCTAGCCAGTTAGCAGAGCTCTACACAGCAAAGATTGTTCCTCTTCATGGTGTTCCATTGGAAATTAGCTCAGACCGTGGAAGTATCTTCACTTCTCATTTCTGGAAGAGTTTTCAAGAAGCATTGGGCACCAAACTTCTGTTCAGCACAGCTTATCACCCTCAGTCTCAGGGGCAAGTCGAAAGAGTCAATCAGATTCTCGAGGATATGCTCAGAGCATGTGGTCTCTCCTTTGGCATGAAATGGGAGGATTGCCTTCCATATGCTGAATTCTCCTACAACAACAGCTACCAGGCAAGCCTAGGCATGGCACCATTTGAGGCACTGTATGGCCGCAGATACAGGAGTCCAATCAATTGGTCTGGAGCTGGTGAACGTTCACTCTTAGGCCCTGACATTGTTAAGGAAGCCGAGGAGAAAGTTCGTATCATTCGTGACAATCTCAGGATTGCTCAGTCTCGTCAGAAGAGCTATTATGATAGCAAGCACAGGGATATGGTCTATGCACCTGGTGACAAAGCATATCTCCGTGTAACTCCCCTCAGAGGCACTCATCGTTTTGGTGTGAAAGGAAAGCTGGCACCAAGATACATTGGTCCTTTCAACATCCTGTCAAGACGTGCAGAAAATGCCTATCGTCTCGAACTTCCAGAAAAACTATCCAAGGTGCACGATGTGTTCCACGTGTCACAACTCAAGAAGTGTTTCAAAGATCCAGATCGTGCAGTTGATCATGATTCCATTGAGCTGCAAGATGATCTATCTTATGAGGAGCACCCTATTCGTATTCTCGATGAGACCGAGCGTAAGACTCGCAACAAGAGCACCAAGTTCTTGAAAGTGCAATGGTCGCATCATTCCGATAAAGAGGCAACGTGGGAGACCAAAGAGGATCTTCGCAAGAAGTATCCGGACCTTTTCACATCTCAGTAAGGAATCTCGGGGCGCGATTCCTTCAAGGGGGGGGGCGTTTTGTAACATCCAAGTATGAAAACTACCTAGTGTTTCTGTTCCTTGTTTAATTTATGCAATGCATCATGGCATCATCCTCATTTTATTTTCTGTTGCATTGTTTTCTTAAGGAAATTCAATCTTTAATCAACAGTTGTTTTCATACTTGTCTATTACAATCTTTTCAAATAAGGAATTGCAAAACAAAACCTCCCTTGTTTTCCAAATAATTCATTAATGATCACTTCTCAAATTGTTGCTTTAAACCAAACAAATATTTCAATCAATTAATTCTAATTCACTTCAATTTCAAATCCAATGTATTTCAAATCAGTACCTATTTCAAAACCATAAAACTCACCACACAATTGCACTCTTTAAATCCTTCTAAAAACCCTAGGGGTAACCCTATTCAAATGCATGTTTTCATAAGGGTTTATTAATATTAAAAATCTCCCAAATTGGATTCAAATACAAACCTCTTTTAAATCTCAAATTTTTGAAATCCACACTTGGAAAATGGTTTCTAATTAACTAAATAGCTTAACTAAATTTTTCTGGAATTTTCCTTAACCAAAACCTTAACATTTTTCTTCCAAAAGCAAAACTACAAAAAAAAATAGTAACAGAAAAATAAAAAGAAAGGAAACCAGCGCGCGCGCGCGACAACTAAGCGAGCCCAACCCACCTATCTACCGCGCGCGCCAGCCCAGCCCAGCTAAACGCCACTTACCGCTTTGATCTTCGTGCAGATCGCCGTTTAGACGTACGGCACGCAATCGGCCGGTGCCACAGCGGCACCGCGCGCGACTCCGGCGGCCGCCCTCGCTCTCCGCGGCTATAAGAAGCCCCCTAGCCCCTGGAAGCAACCCTAGAGCCTAGGGTTTCCCCTGTCCCATCGATCCGCCGTCAATTTCTGCTCTCCGACGCCGCTCCCCACCTCTGAACTTCTCACCGCCGGCGAGCCTCTGAAGATCGCCATGGCGCCACCCACCTAGACCCTCACCTCCTTGTCCACCTACGGGAATCGAAACGCCGCCACTTCCTCTCCCCCTTGGACACCATAGAACACCACGGTGAGCCTCCGTTCGACGCCGCGGTCCTCTCCTTTTCTCCGGCCACCGTGCGCCATTAACTGAACCCGAGTAGACCGTCGCCGTTGTAGGACCTCTCGATGTCGTTTGAGCACTGGAACCTCACCGCCACCATCTCTTCTAAGTGTTGGACACTCGATCGCGCACGGAGGGGCACGGGAACAACGCCGCCATCAACCTCATCGTCGCCGTCAGTACGTCGCCGTCGAGCTCCTCCTCTGCCAACCTTCTGGTGAGCCCACCGTGCTCCCTTCCCTCTCTCTGTTGCTTGCACACGCACGGCACGCGCATCTGCACCGCAACCATCCTTCACCAGCACGAGCACACGGTGGAACGCCGGCGAGCACATCGTTTCCGTCAGTCCTGGAAGCGTTTGTTCGTCAGGTTCAGTTAAGGCATTTCTGAACGTTAACCTCAGCGCGTCTCTGAACCTGACAACGATCGCTCACTCACCTTACTGGCACCGTTCCCTGTTCCGCAACCGCGAGCTCGCGGGATCGAACCCCCGCGGCCGCAAACTTTTTCGAGATTTCTCCCCCCGCGCGAGGCCCACCAAGCAGTGACCCTCACTGCCACGCAAGCTTTCGCTCGCCACGCTGGCCACGGGCCCCCCCTGACAGTGTGTGTGTACGTTCCAGTGGCGGTAACAAAAGAATTAAGGCATTTCTATTTAATTTCTATTTCTTTTTAAAATGGCAGAATAAACAATAAACTTTAAAATTCAATAACTTTTAATCTGTAATTCTAATAAATAAAAGTTATATATGTTTTCTGTTCAAAATTTCATAAACTTTCCAATTATTCCATTTGTGTTCTGTTTTGAGTTTTCAAAATACATTTAACATTCAAATTTGAATAATTCAAATGTAATTTGCAATAATTCATAAGTAATTCATATTAATTCCAAATAAGTCAAATAACATATGTTTTTCATACCATTTTGAATATTCTATTCAAATATAAAATTTGTTTCATTGTTTGAATAATTTAAATTGCCTAAATAATTTAATACTTGTTTAATTCAATTAAAATTGATAAAATCATAACTTGCTTAATATAAAATATTTTTGAACATGCAAATTATGTTTTTAAACCACCAAAGTGTGAACTTTTCAAATGTGAATTTGAATTTATGGTTTGAACAAATAAAATTCAAATAATATTCAAACTTGTTTTAAATTCAAATAAAACTTGTTTAATAGTGTTTAATTCATAATTAAATTATCCTAACTCCTATTTCAACATGTGAAACATGTAATCCAACTAAAATTTGATAACCTTCTCAAATATAAATTTTGTTAATTGTTTTGCACACTTTAATTTGATGAAAACAATAATTGTTTGTGTGACATGTTTAAGTAACCAAAATTTCCAAAATTAATAAATAATTCCCAAACTTGTTTTATTCCTTTTCCTTTGCATCTATTATTGTTATTTGTTGTTATCTTGTTATCATCATCATGCATGCATCATGATAACAACTATCACATAATAATTAATGGTAAATCATTTGTTTCCACTTATTTCAATGGATCTTTTCCATGTGCAACCCTTGCATATGGGTCCATTTAAATTGTGGTATCATGTTGGATAGTTATTTTGATGCAATCATTAACTTGTCATGCATCATCTTGATTGTGCACAATGCCATGGCAATGATTGTTTACATTCCTGTTTTGTTTGTTTGCTTCTTCTCGAATCGACGACGACGTTGAGACAGACGACCTTTACAGCACCCCTTCTGAGGATCTAGCTCAGTACCCGGCTGTTGAGCTTCCAGGCAAGTTATCACTCACATGAATCATCGAGTTCCTTTCCACACTAGTTGTCGATACTATCCTTTTGTCTACTATTGCTAGCCCTATGTATCGTTGCTTGTTCTCCGAACCTATCACATGATACCCTGAACCAATGATTTTGCCTCACCTCCATACCTACAGCCTTTGCTTGTTGCCTTAGTCTTACCTAGCATGCTTAGGGTTGCTTTTACTCGAGTCTGTTGTCGGTTATTACTTTTACTATCTTATTATTGCACCGGGGGCTCGATGTTAATCAATCAATCCTGTTAATTGCTAATGGTAATAATAATTTGACGATAAGGCACCGGCAGGAGGCCCATGAGAGGTTTTGGAGCCTGCTAGTGTCGACCCTAATAGGAAAAGGGTCTTGTCTACTGATCCATGATGAGCGCACTACCCGCATGTGGGAAGCGAGTATGGGCGCCCCCCCTCAATTTGATTTGATTCGCATCTCGTCCAAATCATCTCATTTAGTTCGTGTTTTCCATTTGCCGCATGCATGTTTTTGCGAGCCCAGCGCAGGGTGGAACTTTTGTAGTCGGCATATAGGGGGACACGTTCTTAGAGTGCTATGAGGGTCCATTTTCTTCTGGGCTCGATTAGCCGTGCGCCCAAGGTGCTTTGGGCTTGATGCGAAGAATAGTCGAGTTGTGTTGAGTGCCCCGCTTGGTGGGAGGCATCCCATCTGGCGGGTTATTCATACGTGTACGGCCAAATTGGTGCAACCCTGCAGGGATAATCTTCTCGAGAAGCCGTGTTTTCCGCGGTTATGGATTACTTGGTGAAAGTACTGGCTAACAAGTACTCAGGACAACTTCAACATAATGATTAATCATGTTTCACCCACTGATTAATAACTTGACTAGTAATAGGTTATTCACACAATAACTTGATTCACCTTATTTCCAACTGTGTGAGTTATCCTCGGATTGCTTCTTTGGATAAGGGGCGAGATCCAGGATGGGTTTGGTTGAAGTTATCTTTCAGTTGGTTACAATCCTCGATCTTATCTTCTTCTGTTAGCCGGAATTTGTAGTTATCTTCTGTAGTTGGTTAGAGCAGCCAACAGCAACTTTCATATCACCTATTTCTTCCGTTGATCCCAAGCATCTATGCTTGTGTTGATGGGTAACTCTTTGATGAAGTGTGAGTCTTGCTTGCCAGTACTTGGACGTACTGACCCCGTTGGGGCTGTGGTTTATGCAGAGTACGACTACGGCTACGATGACCACCAGGATGGCTACTTTGTGGAGTTCGACGAGACTGCAGACGAGTAGTTAGCTGGACCAGGGCTGGATCCAGGACCTACGTGGATGGGCTTCGTCTTCTTTATTTTCTCCGGCTTCTTAAGCCTGATGGATTTGTCTGTACCCAGACACCTTTGATTGCTTCCGCTGTTGTAATGAATGTTATGTTGGGACATGTGTCCTCTGGATGATTGTATTTGCTATCTCTGCCTTAGTGAAGGCCAGTTGCAACTTTATTTCTATCTTTTGTGTCTTAGAGATAAGTTGTGATCATCATTCGTTCAAAGCTGTTGACGTACAGTGCGTGCTTGATATGAAGTACGTCGACAGTAGTGCCTATGACTCCTAATGGATAGTTTACATCGACGGTGGAATAGTAGGGCTTGTGTTGTCGCGCATAAGCGCAGGCCTACCAGGAAGCTGGGACGTGGGAGCAGTTACGCCCCATAATCCAAGCACCTGCTATCCAGTTCGTACGATGAGTATCCCTTAGAAGCCAGGGTGCGACAGGTTTCGCCGGGAACGTAGAGGGAGAAGCTTACATAGGGTGCTCGGCGTCGTCGTTCGGATCGGGGAAGACAGGAGGCGCCGGGAATCGCCGAGGTTCAGTTTCGGCCGGGAGGGAGACGTGCACGGCGGGGTCGTTCTGCGGCTCTCCGGGCTCGGCCGTGGTGACGAGAAGGAGGACGTGCCCGCGGTGGTCCGATTCCCGTTCCCAGCCAGCCCGGAGGGGCTCCATGGCGTCGAGGTCGAGGGCGCCCAACCCCTCTGCTCCCACACCCCCGATCGCCAAAACAAGAGAAAGAAACGGGAGGGGGAAAGAGAGGAACGGCGGCGCCGTTGAGGGGAAAGGAGAGAGGGGAACTAGGGCAGCCGGGGAGGTGTGGAGGAGTCGAGGTTTTATACAGACGGGGGGAGAAGCTCCGGCCGTCCCATCAGACTAGAGGCTACGTGGACATGTTAGATGTGCTGCCGTACGAGGAAGAAGGAAGAGGTGGGCTTCGGTGGTGTGGTGGGATGGGCTGGAAGGGTTCGGGCCGTGGGTGGTAGGTGGGCCACTTGGCCTGCCTCCCCACAACAGCTGTTTTATTTCTTTTCTTCCTTTCTCTCTTTTTTTTGTAGGAAAGAAAAGAGAGAAAAAATGATAAGGTTTTAGGGTTTTATTTTATGCAATAATTTTTTATTGAATTTACAAACAGCAAGGTCAAAGTATGTGAACTTTATTTTCAAAATTTTCAACTTGCCAAAAGATTTGAATTTGTCATTCTAATTTCAAATAGGGTTTCATTTAATACCAATTTGAAAACCAACCCATTTTTATTATTCCCAACTCCCAAAATGATTTGTTTGCAATTTTAATGGGAACCATTTGAGCATGTTTGAAAGTTTAAATTTGTTTGAATTTTCCAAAAATGTTTTGAAGCAAAATGCAATGCAAAATGCATGATGCAATGCAAAAAGAAAAACATTCAAATCCTATTTGGGGGAAAATCCCCCGGGTGTTACAGATAACACTCCCCCTATGTCCATGCCTACATCTAAACTCGAACACGTTTCATCTATAGGGGTGTGTGCAAGATCTTCAAGTCAAACTCCTTGAATCAATCACATTTAGTTCATTCCTCAAGAACAAGAATCTTGCATCATCAAGTGGCTTCGTGAAAATATCCGGAATATTGTCCTTGGTGGGCACATAAGATAGTGCAATATCCCCTCTTGCCACATGATCACGGATGAAGTGGTAGCGAATCTCAATGTGCTTCGTTCTTGTATGTTGCACCGGATTGTATGCAATCTTGATGGCACTTTCATTGTCACACAAAAGAGGCACTTTATCCAAATGAACTCCATACTCCTTGAGAGTTTGCCTCATCCATAACAATTGAGTGCATGCACTTGCGGCGGCAACATACTCGGCTTCGGAGGTGGAAAGAGATATGCAATTTTCTTCTTGGAGGACCAACTTACAAGGGACCTATCAAGAAATTGGCAAGCCCCGGAAGTTGACTTCCTATCATCTTGATCACCCGCCCAATCGGAATCCGTATATTTATTGAGAGAAAATTGTGCCCCCTTTGGGTACCACAAACCAAATCTTGGGGTATGAAGTAAATAACGAAAGATCCTATGAATCGCCACTAAGTGGCAATCCTTAGGGGCCGCTTGATACCTTGCACACACACCTACACTCAAAACTATATCGGGTCTAGATGCAGAAAGATAGAGCAAAGAACCAATCATAGAACAATAAAGCTTTTGATCCACATCCTTACTCCCTTTGGATTGTGTGATAGGTGGCACTTGACTTGCATAGGAGAGGTTTTGAGCTTTGCATCTTGGAAGTTAAACCTCTTGATCATGTCTTGGGTATACTTGGCATGAGAAATGAAAGTCTCACTGGCCAATTGCTTGATCTCAAAGCCAAGGAAGAATTTAAGCTCTCCCATCATAGACATCTCGAACCTATCAGTCATAAGCTTAGAGAACTCATTATTGAAAGCTTGGTTAGTTGAGCCAAAGATAATATCGTCCACATAGAGTTGGCATATGAAAAGCTCTCCTTTTACTCTCTTGGTGAAGAGAGTGGGGTCGATCTTCCCAACTTCGAAACCACGGTCATATAACAATTCTCTAAGGTGCTCGTACCAAGCACGAGGTGCTTGTTTGAGACCATAGAGAGCTTTTTCAAGTTTGTAGACATGGTTAGGAAAGTTGAGATTTTCGAACCCGGGAGGTTGCTTCACATATACCTCCTCTTTTAGTGGACCATTCAAGAAAGCACTTTTCAAATTCATTTGTTGCAACTTGAAATTGTGAGAAGAAGCAGCAAGGAGGATAAGGATGGACTCAAGACGAGCCACGGGTGCGTAGGTATCATCAAAGTCGATACCTTCAACTTGAGTGTAGCCTTGAGCAACCAAGCGAGCCTTGTTCCTTATGACAATTGCATGTTCATCTTGCTTGTTCTTGAAAATCCACTTCGTGCCAATAACATTGTGGCAATCCTTGGGCTTCTCAACCAATCTCCAAACCTTGTTGCGCTCAAAGTTATGGAGCTCATCATGCATTGCTTTAACCCAATCGGAGTCCTCAAGAGCTTCATATACTTTCTTCGGTTCCACCATAGAGATATGAGCTTGATGTTCACAAAAGTTTGCCAATTTCTTTCTTGTGGATCTTCTAGTTTTAACATCCTCCAAGACCTTGTCGTCTTGGGCATCAATTTGCTTCAAAGCTCTTCTTATCCTTTTGATACGACGGGCTTCGATCTCCTCATTATTGCGAGGAGGGATCACTTGATCATCTTGATCATTTGGGTCCCTATCTTGACCAACTTGGCCTTGATCATCATCATCATCATCATCAACAACAATATCTTCAACACTTGCTTCAACTTGAGGAGAGGATGAAGAGGATGGTTGATCTTGGCCTTGACCTTGACTCGCATTAGTGAGAGGAGTGGGTACGACTTGCAGAGTCACTTGGTCAATGAGGGGAGGGTCTTGAACATGTTCTTGGTTAGGTGTAACAGTTGGCTCCTTGGCTTGTTCTTCTATTGTAGAGGAGGGCTCCACTTGTGTGGAGCATAGTCCTTCTCGAGTCGCCATAAGGTGTCCCTCAATGGGGCGAAAAAATCCCACACCCATCCTTCCTATGGCTTCTTGAGGTATTTCAACATCTACATTAGAAACATGAAATTGCGCCACTTGGGAGCCATCATTTTCCTCGAAAGCCACACTACAAGATTCTATGACAATCCGTGAAGTCTTGTCATAGACTCTATAAGTGTGGGATTCGGCGCCGTAACCAACAAATATACCCTCAATAGTTTTGGATTGAAATTTAGACAACCTAACACCCTTGATAAAATAGAAGCACTTACAACTGAATACACGGAAGTAGGAGACGTTGGGCTTGTTGCCGGTGAGGATCTCATACGGGGTCTTGTCCAAGCCTTTTCGGATGTAGAGGCGGTTGGAGGAGTGGCATGCGGTGGATATGGCTTCGGCCCATAAATATTGGGGAGAAGTGTACTCCGCCAACATGGTCCTAGCCATATCCAAGAGAGTGCGATTCTTCCTTTCGGAAACACCATTTTGTTGAGGAGTATAAGTGGCGGAGTATTGATGACGAATGCCTTCTTCACTAAGGAATTCATTCAATGTATAGTTCTTGAACTCCGAACCATTATCACTCCTAATGGCCATGATTTGCACATTGTGTTGACGTTGCACTTGGTTGGTGAAGTCGATGATGGTTTGTTGAGTCTCACTCTTGCACTTGAAGAAATATACCCAAGTGTATCTTGAATAGTCATCGACAATCACCAAGCAATACTTCTTGCCTCCAGGACTTGCCTCGGGCACGACACCAAAGAGATCAACATGGAGAAGCTCCAAGATCCTCTTGGATGAAATAATAGTCTTGGATTTGTGCACCTTGTCATGCATCTTCCCTTCAACACACGACCTACAAACGCGATCCTTTGAAAAAGAAACATTTTCTCTTAGTCCGACAATAAGGCCACATTTGTGAAGACTTTGCAAAGTTCTCATGTTGACATGGGACAAGCGGCGATGCCACAACCATCCCACGTCCGCCTTCCCAAAAAGACACATTGCTTGAGTGTTGGTTGACTTCGAAAAGTCCACCACGAACAACTCATTTTCAACATGTCCCACGTGAGCGACGTCAAGAGTCTTGCTTCTCGAAAGGACCACAATATCACCATAAAAAGACGGAAAAAACCCATCTTTCCAAGCGGACGGAAAGTAAATTGTAACCAAGGGATTCGACAAGCATGACGTTCACGATAGTGATATCGGGAGCCACCACAACCTTGCCAAACCCGGATACCTTAGACTTGGACGAGTCCCCATAAGTGACGGTTGCTTGGATGTCATTTGGTCGCAACTCCGTCACTAGTTCTTTGCTTCCGGTCATATGATTAGTGCATCCACTATCAAGTATCCATTTAGTCCCACCGGAAGCATAGTCCTGCAAGAGATCATTGACTAGAGTTAGGACCCGAGATGGGTCCCTTCATGTTAGAAACAAGGGTCTTTGGAACCCAAATAGTATAGTCAATGAAACCCTCAATAGGACCAACATATTTAGCTTGCACAACACCATAATAATCAACATATAAGAAATGGTGTGGATTGTTAGTTCCCGCGGAGGGGCTACGAGTAGTGCTGTCCCTCATGACACTACTACTCGAGGCAACATTGTTGGCTTGAGCGGGTGTGCTACGAGTAGTGTTGTCCCTAATGACAATACCACCCGAAGAACCATGTTGGTTCTTCTTCTTGTTCTTCTTCTTGGCTACATAGCCAAGACCTTGCTTACCCACTTGTTGCCTTGGAGTACTCAATAGTGGTCTGGCAATGACCGCATTTGAGCTCGGGGCAACCACTTGTGGGGTGGCTAACACAACCTTCTCAATTTGAGGGCCTTTGCCTTTGAGCCTTGCTAGCTCATCCTTCAACCTAGCATTTTCCTCAATAATATTTGCATGATCACAAGAAGAAGTAGAGGTGCTAGGATGGTTAGTTTGAGTAAGTTGACTTTGAAGTTGTTCATGCAACTCTTTGAGGGATGAGTGTTGGCTTTCCAAAGCTTTGTGAGCATTGGTTAGCTTTTCAAACTCCTCGGTTAGTTTACCATGACCAACCCCAAACTCGACTTTATCCTTTTTAGCCTTTTTATATTTAGCAATGGCAAGATCACGTTCCTTAATGATTTTAGAGACAAGTTTATTATGGGTTGATTCAATAGATTCAAGTTCATCCTCTAGAGAAATTCTACCATCATGCTCTTCTTCAAGAGTCATTGAGAGGGATGCAATTTCATCCGCATCCCTTCTCTCAACCTCACCTTTCTTCTCAAGGGCCTCTTGGGCCTCTCCCAATTGCCTCATGAGATGCTCAAAGTACTTCTTGGTCTCCCCTTGCATGTTAGACATAAAACGGTCCAAGGAGACCCTTTCATCTTCTTCTCTAAGACTAGCAATATGTTCTAGTTCACTAGGGCTCTTAGAGTTAGGAGAAGATGATACCTCCGTGCCCTTAGCCATTAAGCACTTGGCGTTGCGTTGAGGAAGATTGTCATTGCGGGATTCAAAAAGGGATGATGATGATGATGGAGTGGAAGCAATAGCTAGAGCGGCCACTTCACTTGTGGTTTCTTCTTCTTCATCACTCCTGAAATCATACTCCTCTTGAGTCAAGAGCACAAACTTGGTGGGGGATTTCTTGTTGAATGGTTTCTTCTTGAAATGAGGTTTCTTGTATTCAACCTTGGACTTGTCCTTGCGAATGAGGTTGCCACTATGGTGCTCTCTATTCTCGTAGGGGCACTCCGCAATGAAATGATGCTTGTCTTGGCAATTGAAGCAAGATCTAACTTTTTGAGCCCCATCATTTCCATAACGAGACTTGGTCTTCTCCTCGACAAATTTCTTGCCCTTGGGGGGATTGTTCCAAAACTTTTGCACGGTAAGAGCAATGAGATCCTTTAGAACGGGATCATAGTCTTGTTCCTTCAAAGGAGGAAATGCCTCTTCTCCATCTTCTTCATTCTCAACCTCTCTTGACAAAGCCTTGGCCTTCAAAGCAACGGATGCTCCTTGGTGCATTCCTATGGCCCTAGCACGGCTGTCAAGAGAATTCTTGGTTTGCACTTTGTAAGAGCACAATTCTTGCATCACTTGAGTTGAGGTCATGGAGGATAAATCATGTCTTCCTTGAATGCTCTTCAAGTTCGTGCCCTCAAATGGCATCAAGACAATCATGTACTTCCTCTTGATCCAAGCATCGTCAATATACTTTGCACCCGCACTAGAGAAGGCGGTGGCAAGAGTTTTGAGTCTTCGATACATGTCAACATGATCTTCTCCATCACGCATGAAAAATCCTTCGGCCTCATTGGTCAAGGTGTCATAGCGATTTCTTTGCATGCTCTCATTCCCAACAAACACGACGACTAGTGCATCCCATGTTTCTTTGGCGGTGGAGAAATGTTGAAGATGTGGCATGTGGTTTGGACCTACGGCTTGTTGAAGGATGGACAATGCGGTGTAGTTTAGTTGGCAATCTACGGCTTCTCTTCTTGTGAGATTCTTGGGGTCAAATGGTTTGTATCCGTCACGAGTGAAGCAGGCGATGCGCCGCTTCGGAGATGAGAGAAGGAAGGCTATCGGTGATCAGATCACCAAGTTGCTGATAAGCAACTTCATTATGGAGGTTTTGCGTCCGGATTGGCTAGCCAACCCGGTTATGGTTGAGAATAAGAAGGAGGACCCCAAGGCCGACACCGACTTGAACAAGGCCTGCACCAAGGATCCCTTTCCGCTGCCTCGCATAGATCAGGTGATCGATTCCATTGGTGGTTGTGAGCTTTTGTCTTCCATAGATGCCTACTCTGGTTTTCATCAGATAGCTCTCATCCCTGCTGATCAAATAACGACTGCTTTCATTACCCCGTATGGGGCTTATTGCTATCGTGTCATGTGCTTTGGGTTGCGGAATGCTGGGGCTACCTATAAGAGATGCATGTAGAAATGCTTGCATGATCAAATTGGCAAGAATGTGCAGGTGTACGTAGATGACATTGTCATCAAAACGAATAAAACACGGTGGGAGGTCAAAGAAAGAGAATTGACCTCTGAATACAGTGATCCTATGTGCCATTTCTCTTGTTTGAATTAATTGCTCACATACTCTGCTCAGTGACCTTGAGGAAAATTTTGCCAACTTGCGCAAGTACAGAATGAAGCTGAACCCAAGTAAATGCACCTTTGGCGTCCCGAATGGCAAGCTGCTCGGCTTCTTGGTATCCAGTCGGGACATTGAGGCCAGTCCTTTAAAGATAAAAGCTATAGGAAGCATGTCTTTGCCGAGATCCCTGAATGATGTGCAGAAATTCACTGGTTTCTTGGCATCTCTGAGCCGTTTCTTGGGCAGAATGGGCGAGAAGGCCTTGCCTTTGTATCAATTGATGAAGAAGAGTGACAAGTTTGTCTGGACACCGCAAGCTGATGTGGCATTCAATGAGGTGAAGGTGATGCAGGATAGCGCTCCTATCTTGGCTAGTCCGCTACCCAAAGAGCCTATGCTGTTATACATTGCGGCTACCAACCGTGTAGTCAGTGTGGTGATTGTGGTGGAGCGAGAAGAGGAAGGCAAGACTGTGCAGCGGCCAGTGTACTATCTCAGTGAGGTGCTATCCAACTCCAAGCAGAACTACCCACATTACCAGAAGATGACTTACGGCGTGTACCCGGGCGCTAAGAAGCTGAAGCACTATTTACAAGAGCATCCCGTCACAGTGGTGAGTTCTGCTCCCATCTCGGACATCATGGGCAACAAGGAAGCAAGTGGCAGAGTAGCCAAGTGGGCGATTGAGCTGGCCACGTACGCTCCCGCATACGCGAGAAGAGAAGCCATCAAGTCACAAATCTTGGCAGATTTTCTGGTGGATTGGACCGAGGTGCAGTATGAGCCTCCCTTGACGGAAACCAATTACTGGAAGATGCATTTTGATGGCTCCAAAGTGAAGGAAGGCCTTGGTGCTGGCGTAGTGCTCACCTCACCCAAGCGAGATCAGCTCAAGTATGTGCTGCAGATCCACTTCAAGGCGTCCAACAATGTTGCCGAGTATGAGGCCGTAGTGCACGGCTTGCGAGTGGCCAAGGAGGTTGGTGTGCAGCGCATTATATGCTATGGCGACTCGGATCTGGTTGTAGAGCAAGTTTCTGGTACGTGGGATGCTCTGGATGCCAAGATGGCAGCATATCGGTTCCTGGTGCAAACAATGACTGGATGTTTTGAAGGATGCGAGTTCCAGCACATACACAGAGCATAGAATGAAGCAGCTGATGAGCTTTCCAAGTTGGGGTCTTCTCGGTAGTCCATCCCAGCTGGGATTTCCTTGGAGCATTTGAGAAAGCCTTCTATCAAGCCATCCCCCAACTCGGAGTCTATATTCGTTCCTTCTCTGCCAGGCGAAGAAGCTGTTGCCATGGAGATTGACTGGGAGGGTGCAAAAGAGAACCCGGGGACTGCAGTCTCCATCCTAGGGATTGGCGCCTGCAACCCGGAGACAGTCCCTCCTAACTCGGGGACTGCCCCTCCTAACTCGGGGACTGTCGCATTCATCGAGGGGGTCTTTGCTGGATGCTCGGGGACTCGTGACCTCGTCCTCAACACAGAAGATGCAGTGGTGGCTGTTCCAATGGAAGTGGACGAACCAGTGTTTCCCACGCGGGAGATACCGAGTTGGGCTATGCCCATATTATCCTTTCTAAAGGACGGCACCGTACCAACTGATGAGGTTACCGCAAGGCAAATTCAGAGAAGATCCAAGGGCTACACCATCTTCAGAGAAGCGCTGAATAAAAGAAGTCCCACTGGTGTGTTGCAACGCTGGGTGGAACCAGAAGAAGGACAAGAAATATTGGTGGAGATACATCAAGGAGAATGCGGACATCACGCCTCTTCTCGGGCTCTGGTCAAGAAGGCTTTTCGGCATGGCTTCTTTTGGCTCACTGCCTTGAAGCAAGGTGAGGATATCTTGAGAAAGTGAAATGGCTGCCAAAGGTTTGCAAGTAAGATCCATATGCCTGCTTCCGAGTTGAAGACCATTCCCCCTTACTTGGCCATTTGCAGTTTGGTGTTTGGATATGGTTGGTCCTTTCAAGCCGGCTAGAGGCAACATGACTCACATCCTGGTCATGGTTGACAAGTTCACCAAGTGGATTGAAGTGAAGCCTATTCGGAAGTGCGATGGAGCCACAGAAGTGAGTTTTTTGAAGGATGTGATCCTGAGATACGGCTACCCGCACAACATCATCACGGATAATGGCACAAATTTCGCTGAGGGTGCCTTTGCAAGGTTCTGCAGAGATAAGCACATCTGGCTAGATATTGCATCTGTTGCGCATCCCGCCTCCAATGGGCAAGTTGAAAGAGCAAATGGCATGGTGCTATCCGGTATAAAGCCAAGGCTGATTGAGCCACTGCTGAAAACACCTGGGTGTTGGCTAGACGAGTTGCCAGCGGTGTTGTGGAGTCTAAGGACTACCCCTAACCGGTCAGCCGGATACACACCATTCTTTCTGGTTTATGGAGCTGAGGCCGTGTTGCCAACTGACCTAGAGCACGACCCCCTCCCCCCGAGTAACCCTCTACACTGAGGCGGAGGCAAGAGAAGCTCGAGAAAATGGCGTTGACCTGCTAGAAGAAGAAAGATAGCTTACTCTGTCACGTTCAGCTGTTTACCAGCAAAACTTGAGGCGTTATCACATCCGGAAAGTGAACCCAATGGTTTTCAGAGAAGGAGACATGGTCTTTAGGCTCGTGCAGCGCACAGCCGGGATGCACAAGTTATCTCCTCCGTGGGAAGGGCCATTCATTGTGAGCAAGGCTCTGCACAATGATGCCTACTACCTGGTTGACGCACAAGAACCACACAAGAACAGTCCGGATAGAGCAGGAGAGAAATCTAAGCGCCCCTGGAATGTAGCTCTACTCCGCCACTTTCATTCATGAGCAAAATGTGTATGTATCCTCACCCGAGTTAAAATTCTAGTCGGCACTCCGAATTCAAACTCGGGGACTGCCCTTAGCCAAACTTGCTATGTGTTGTTCTACTCTGTTTTACCTTTGTCTACTCGGTTGCTCTGCTTAGAATTTCACAAGTACATTTAGTACTGTGTTTAAACCTAAAGGACAACTCTTCGACTCTGCTGCTGTCCGAAACCCGGCTTCATGGCAAGCAAGAGAACAAGCGAGAGGTCAATGAGCACACGAAAAATGACTAAGGAAAAGAGGAGTGCAGGAACCGAGTAGAGTGTTCTTTGCTGCTTTTTGTTAAATTTTTTCGGCTATGTGGTGGGCAGCGTTACTATGAATGTTTCTAAGTGGCTAAGTATTTGAAACTTAATCTTTGACATCTTGTGACTCGAATACCAAAAAGCCACAAGTGGCAGGTTAGAGCTGAGACGGAAACAGAGAGCGGATAAAAAATGCAACTCGGGGACTTTCATAATGTAACATCCCAAGTCTGAAAAATAGCCTTTAGAATGTTTGCTCTCTGTTATTTTATGTTTTGCATCATGGCATCATGTTGATTGCATTTGTTTTGTTTGTTTTCCATTTGTTTTCCTCTGTTTTCATTTGTTTTCCAACTGTTTTCCTTTGTTTTCCTTTGTTTTCTATTTGGATTTCAAACCAAAATTCAAACCTTTTGTTTCATCCTTGTGATGTTACAATTTCCAAAATGATATTTCAGAATAAAACAATCATATGTTTCCATTAAAGTGTGAGCTCAAAACTGTTGTTTTGTTTCTATAAAAATGCATCCAATAACCAAACCCTTTTCAAATTCAATTAATTTCCAAATCAACAACCCTTTTGAAAGTTATGAAAAATTGCAAAACAAATCAATCATTTGTTTCCAATTATTCCATAATGATCAACTTCTAAAATAGTGGCTTAAATCAATTCATTAATTCCAAATTGCATTCTAAGTCAAGTCAAAAACATCAAACAACACCCAATTTTAAATTATGAAAAATACCAAAACAAATATACCCTTTTGTTTCCAAATAAAATGATCTGATAACCCTATGTTAAAATCTTGTTTTAATAACCATTTGATAACCAAAAATTCATCCAAAGGCAATCAATTACAAACAACAATTTTGAATTTGAAATTGTGAGAAAACAAAGTTGGCAATTGGTTGTTTTTACCTAATCAGCCCACACATTTTTTTTCTCTCAAAATTTTCCCTAAACTCCCAATTCCTCATCCTCTTCCTAATTCATTGCAGCAAAAAAAAAAAGGAACACAATATAAAAAAAACAAGGGAGAGAGAGGAGCACACCAGCAGCCCAGCCCATCTTCCCCCTTGGCCCGATACCCCCCTAGCTTTTCTTCTACCTCGGTACGGATCACATCGGTCATGTCCACGTATGTGCAGAGGAGGCAGCAGACGGCTGAGGAGCTCGCCCCCGTCCCTATAACTCCACCTCGAACCCTAACCCTAACCCTATTGTCTTTCTCCCTCCTTCTTCCTTCCCCGCCTCCATCCTCTTCTCCCTGCTCCCTCTGCTCTGTATTTCTGAAACTCTGAACCACCGAGCACCATTGTCGCCTCCCCTCACCGCCGGTCTCCACAACCACCGCGAGGAGGAACCGTGGCCGGGAATGGAACCGCCACGGGTTCCTCCCCCTCGCCGCGCCCTCGGCTCGAGCCGAGGAGCCCTGGAGCTCCGCCGCCGTGGCCTCCATCGCCGGCGTTGCCACTGCCTGCACCCATCTGCTCCGCCCGACTGCCTCGAGGTGATCATCCCCTCCCCCTCTCGCCTTTCCCTCTGCTCCCCTGCACCGCGAGCCCGCAGCCACAACGCACCGCGCACCCTCACCCCGACCGCAGCATCCCACGGCCACCCGACGCCCCTCCGGCGAGCATCGCTGCCGTCGCAGTCATCCGTCGTGGATGCGTTTGCTCCCAGTTGGGTTCAGTTTCGTCAGGCCCCCTGTTCACTAACTGAACCCTAAAACTAACGCATCCCTTACCTGTCACCAAACCAAAGCCCACCGCAGTGGTTCTGCTCCTTCCGCCCACAGCAGGAGGTGGGGGGATCGAATCCCACCCCCCACGGGATTAATCCCACTTTTTCTTTTCTATTTTTCCAATCCAGCACAATCCTCATATCACACACAGGTCCTTGTAAATTAATTCCTAGGTCCCTGTTAATTATTTCTAGCCCTGCAATAATTTTTTTCCAAGTCCCTGTTTCATTAAAAATGGCAGATTTGCACCCAATTTTGGAAATTGCATAAATAAATCATCCTAACTCCAAATCCAACTTTTTTTATATGTTTTCAATACCAAATTAAATGTTCTTTCCAAATATAAAATTTGTTTACTGTTTTGAATATTTTAAATTGGTGCAAAATTTGAAAACTTGTCAAATTCACTAAAATTTGCAAAATTCATAACTTGTTCATAAAAATTCCAAATTTCACAAACCAAATATGTTTTCCAATCAATTTTTCATGTACTTTCCAAATATAAATTTTGTTTGCTGTTTTGAATAATTTAAATTGCTGAAAAGAACTGTTTCCTATCTATTGCATTTAAAATTGCCAAAATAATAACTTGCTCATTTTAAATCCAATTTCAACAAATGAAATATGTTTTCCATGCAAAATTAAACCATCTTTCCAAATATAAAATTTGTTTCATGTTTTGAATAATTAAAATTGGTTAAATGATTTAAACCTTGTTTAATTCATTTAATATTGCTAAATTCATAACTTGATCAAATCAAATTCTTTTGGGACATATAAAATATGTTTTCAAACCATCAAAGCATAACCTTTTCAAATATGAACTTGATTTAATGTTTTGATCAAATAAAATTCAATTAACATCCACACTTGAATTAATTCCAATTTAATTCTTGTTTAACTTGTTTAATTCCTATATAATTTACTTGAAATCCTTTTTCAACAAGTGAAACATGTATTCCAACTAAAATCTTGTTTTATTTTCAAATATGAACTTTGTTATCTATTTTGAACAATTTAACTTGATGAAAACAACAAATACCTGTGTGACATGTTTAAGTAACCAAATTTTCCAACTTAACAAATGATTTCCAAACCTTGTTAAATTCCTTTTCCACTTGCACCTCTTGTTGTTATTTTGCTGTTTTCCTCATCCATGCATCATGCTAATCCACTTTCATATATTGACTAGTTGTAAAACAATTAATTCAACCATAATTCATGGATCTTTTCCATATGCAATCCAATTGCATATGGGTCCAATTAAATTGTGTTATCTTGTCAAATAGTTTATTCTGATGCATCTATTAACATGACATGCATCATCCCATGTTTGTGCACCTATGCCATTATATTGATTGTTTATCTTTCTGCAATGTTTGTTTGCTTCTTCCCGGATATACGACGACGTTGAGACCGACGATACTTACGACACCCCTTCTAAGGAGTTAGCTCAGTACCAGGCTACTGGGTTTTGCAGGCAAGTTATCACTCACATGAACCACTGTGTTCCTTTCAACATTGATTACCGATACTTTCCGTTGTTCTTTTCTGCTAGCCTTAGCAGTAGTTGTTTCTGTTACGAACCTATCACATGAATTCCTTAACCCTGATATTGCCTCACCTCCACTCCTACAACCCCTTTGTTTGAGCCAGTGTCTTACTAGCATGCTTAGGTTGTTTTGCTCGAGTCTGTTACCCGTTACTTTCAGTTACTATATTGTTACTATGTTCTGGGGGCTCGATGTTTAATCAATCAATCATGCTAATGTTACTATTAATAATAAATTTGATGATAAGGCACCGGCAGGAGGCCCATGAGAGGTTTTGAAGCCTGCTAGTGTCGACCCTAATAGGAAAAGGGTCTTGTCTACTGATCCATGATGAGCGCACTAACCGCATGTGGGAAGCGAGTATGGGCGCCCCCCTCAACTTGACCTGATTCGCATCTCGTGCAAATCGCCTCATTTAGTTCGTGTTTTCCATTTGCCGCATGCATGTTTTTGCGAGCCCAGGCCAGGGTGGAACTTTCGTAGTCGGCATATAGGGGGACACGTTCTTAGAGTGCTATGAGGGTCCATTTTCTTCTGGGCTCGATTAGCCGTGCGCCCAAGGTGCTTTGGGCTTGATGCGAAGAATGGTTGGTTGTGTAGAGTACCCCGCTTGGTGGAAGTGCATTTCCATCTGGCGGGATATTCTTGCGTGTACGGCCAAATTGGTGCAACCCTGCAGGGATAATCTTCTCGAGAAGCCGTGTTTTCCGCGGTTATGGATTACTTGGTGAAAGTACTGGCTAACAAGTACTCAGTACAACTCAAACATAATGATCAAACATGTTACACCCAATGATTAATGACTTGACTAGTAATAGGTTGATGACACAATAACTTGATTCACCTTTAATACAACTGTGTGAGTTATCCTCGGATTGCTTCTTTGGATAAGGGGCGAGATCCAGGATGGGTTTTGGTTGAAGTTATCTTTCAGTTGGTTACAATCCTCGATCTTATCTCCTTTCTGATAGCCGGAAGTGGTAGAATCTCTGTAGTTGGTTAGCGCAGCCAGTTGCAGCATCTTTTATATCCCCTCTCTTCCATTGAACCCAAGGCATCTGTGCTTGGTGTTGACGGGTTACACTTTCGTGAACTGTGAGTCTTGCTTGCCAGTACGTTTATGTACTGACCCCTTTGGGGCTGTGGTTTCCGCAGACCTACGTTTCCGAGGATCTACATGGTGGCTACTACGTGGAGTATGATGACGAGACTGCTGACGAGTAGATAGCGGACCCGGGCAGGATCCGAGACTTCGTGGATGGGCTCCGTCTGTTCGTTTCCGGCCTCTTAGGCCTATTTGGTTCTTGTCTGTACTCAGACATGTTGAATGCTTCCGCTGTATTGTAACGATGTATTGTTGGGGCATGTGCCCTCTGAATGATTGTATTTGCTATCTCTGCTCTAATGAGAGCCATTTGCAACTTATTTCAATCTTTTGTGTCGTAGAGATCGGTTGTGATATCACGTGTTAACCGCCGTTGACGTACCATGTGTGTATGGTTTGAAGTACGTCGACGGAAGTGCCTTTGATCTCTAGTGGATAGTTTACATCGACGATGGAATAGCAGGGCTTGTGTTGTCGCGCATAAGCGCAGGCCTACCAGGAAGCTGGGACGTGGGAGCAGTTATGCCCCATAATCCAAGCATCTGCTATCCAGTTCGTACGGTGAGTATCCCCTAGAAATCAGGGTGCGACAAATGGTATCAGAGCCTGTCTGCCTGTAGGATCCCTTTTTACTGGTCGCAGTTGAGTCTAGAAACTATTTTGTAGCTATATAGAAAAAAAATGAAACGTGAGAGTAGGAATTCTGTTCTTTTTCTCCTTTCCCCACCCTCCCTCCCTTTTTCTGGTAAGGAAGTGCAACGTTGATTTCTCCCTTCTCATCTAAACTTTCAAGTTAGGATTTCACGTGTTTTGGGTTTTCCGTAGTACCTCAGGAGTTTTGATCTCGTGTTTTCCCGATGTTCATATCCTGTTCTTCTCAACATCCTTTTCGTCCGTTGAAATCTTGTTGTTGTTTTCCAATTCAATTCTTCTACCGGCGTCTAATCAAAACTTCCTCGTAAACTCTTATCCAGTTAAAGTGTTATTTGATACCGGAGCATCACATTCCTTTGTGTCAACAATCTTTTTCACAACATACAACCCAATTCTGGTTCCACTAAGCAATCAAAACTCTGTTCACTCCCCGGGATCTCAAGTGTTGACTTCCAACAAAAGTAAGAACAATCCAATTCTAATGGGAGGCCACATATTCCTCGTTACTCTCATGTTGATGATTCTGACATTGATGATTATTCCTGGTGTTGCATTGATGTCAATAACTCTGTTCAACCATTCTAGCCAGATAATCTATTCTCCAAATGAATCAAGTTCTATCCAGCTATACACCCTCAATACAAAACCTCTCCCTTTACTTGAAAATGTTCCGGTGGTTTGCTAATTCCCTGACGTCTATCCAATGTGCACGATGTGTTTCACGTATCACAGCTCAAGAAGATCTTCCCAAGAAGTATCCGGACCTTTTCTTTTCTCAGTAGGAATCTCGGGGCGCGATTCCTTCAAGGGGGGGCGTTTTGTAACATCCCAAGTCTGAAAAATAGCCTTTAGAATGTTTGCTCTCTGTTATTTTATGTTTTGCATCATGGCATCATGTTGATTGCATTTGTTTTGTTTGTTTTCCATTTGTTTTCCTCTGTTTTCATTTGTTTTCCAACTGTTTTCCTTTGTTTTCCTTTGTTTTCTATTTGGATTTCAAACCAAAATTCAAACCTTTTGTTTCATCCTTGTGATGTTACAATTTCCAAAATGATATTTCAGAATAAAACAATCATATGTTTCCATTAAAGTGTGAGCTCAAAACTGTTGTTTTGTTTCTATAAAAATGCATCCAATAACCAAAACCTTTTCAAATTCAATTAATTTCCAAATCAACAACCCTTTTGAAAGTTATGAAAAATTGCAAAACAAATCAATCATTTGTTTCCAATTATTCCATAATGATCAACTTCTAAAATAGTGGCTTAAATCAATTCATTAATTCCAAATTGCATTCTAAGTCAAGTCAAAAACATCAAACAGCACCCAATTTTAAATTATGAAAAATACCAAAACAAATATACCCTTTTGTTTCCAAATAAAATGATCTGATAACCCTATGTTAAAATCTTGTTTTAATAACCATTTGATAACCAAAAATTCATCCAAAGGCAATCAATTACAAACAACAATTTTGAATTTGAAATTGTGAGAAAACAAAGTTGGCAATTGGTTGTTTTTACCTAATCAGCCCACACATTTTTTTTTCTCTCAAAATTTTCCCTAAACTCCCAATTCCTCATCCTCTTCCTAATTCATTGCAGCAAAAAAAAAATGGAACACAATATAAAAAAAAAACAAGGGAGAGAGAGGAGCACACCAGCAGCCCAGCCCATCTTCCCCCTTGGCCCGATACCCCCCTAGCTTTTCTTCTACCTCGGTACGGATCACATCGGTCATGTCCACGTATGTGCAGAGGAGGCAGCAGACGGCTGAGGAGCTCGCCCCCGTCCCTATAACTCCACCTCGAACCCTAACCCTAACCCTATTGTCTTTCTCCCTCCTTCTTCCTTCCCCGCCTCCATCCTCTTCTCCCTGCTCCCTCTGCTCTGTATTTCTGAAACTCTGAACCACCGAGCACCATTGTCGCCTCCCCTCACCGCCGGTCTCCACAGCCACCACGAGGAGGAACCGTGGCCGGGAATGGAACCGCCACGGGTTCCTCCCCCTCGCCGCGCCCTCGGCTCGAGCCGAGGAGCCCTGGAGCTCCGCCGCCGTGGCCTCCATCGCCGGCGTTGCCACTGCCTGCACCCATCTGCTCCGCCCGACTGCCTCGAGGTGATCATCCCCTCCCCCTCTCGCCTTTCCCTCTGCTCCCCTGCACCGCGAGCCCGCAGCCACAACGCACCGCGCACCCTCACCCCGACCGCAGCATCCCACGGCCACCCGACGCCCCTCCGACGAGCATCGCTGCCGTCGCAGTCATCCGTTGTGGATGCGTTTGCTCCCAGTTGGGTTCAGTTTCGTCAGGCCCCCTGTTCACTAACTGAACCCTAAAACTAACGCATCCCTTACCTGTCACCAAACCAAAGCCCACCGCAGTGGTTCTGCTCCTTCCGCCCACAGCAGGAGGTGGGGGGATCGAATCCCATCCCCCACGGGATTAATCCCACTTTTTCTTTTCTATTTTTCCAATCCAGCACAATCCTCATATCACACACAGGTCCTTGTAAATTAATTCCTAGGTCCCTGTTAATTATTTCTAGCCCTGCAATAATTTTTTTCCAAGTCCCCGTTTCATTAAAAATGGCAGATTTGCACCCAATTTTGGAAATTGCATAAATAAATCATCCTAACTCCAAATCCAACATTTTTTATATGTTTTCAATACCAAATTAAATGTTCTTTCCAAATATAAAATTTGTTTACTGTTTTGAATATTTTAAATTGGTGCAGAATTTGAAAACTTGTCAAATTCACTAAAATTTGCAAAATTCATAACTTGTTCATAAAAATTCCAAATTTCACAAACCAAATATGTTTTCCAATCAATTTTTCATCTAATTTCCAAATATAAATTTTGTTTGCTGTTTTGAATAATTTAAATTGCTGAAAACAACTGTTTCCTATCTATTGCATTTAAAATTGCCAAAATAATAACTTGCTCATTTTAAATACAATTTCAACAAATGAAATATGTTTTCCATGCAAAATTAAACCATCTTTCCAAATATAAAATTTGTTTCATGTTTTGAATAATTAAAATTGGTTAAATGATTTAAACCTTATTTAATTCATTTAATATTGCTAAATTCATAACTTGATCAAATCAAATTCTTTTGGGACATATAAAATATGTTTTCAAACCATCAAAGCATAACCTTTTCAAATATGAACTTGATTTAATGTTTTGATCAAATAAAATTCAATTAACATCCACACTTGAATTAATTCCAATTTAATTCTTGTTTAACTTGTTTAATTCCTATATAATTTACTTGAAATCCTTTTTCAACAAGTGAAACATGTATTCCAACTAAAATCTTGTTTTCTTTTCAAATATGAACTTTGTTATCTATTTTGAACAATTTAACTTGATGAAAACAACAAATACCTGTGTGACATGTTTAAGTAACCAAATTTTCCAACTTAACAAATGATTTTCAAACCTTGTTAAATTCCTTTTCCACTTGCACCTCTTGTTGTTATTTTGCTGTTTTCCTCATCCATGCATCATGCTAATCCACTTTCATATATTGACTAGTTGTAAAACAATTAATTCAACCATAATTCATGGATCTTTTCCATATGCAATCCAATTGCATATGGGTCCAATTAAATTGTGTTATCTTGTCAAATAGTTTATTCTGATGCATCTATTAACATGGCATGCATCATCCCATGTTTGTGCACCTATGCCATTATATTGATTGTTTATCTTTCTGCAATGTTTGTTTGCTTCTTCCCGGATATACGACGACGTTGAGACCGACGATACTTACGACACCCCTTCTAAGGAGTTAGCTCAGTACCAGGCTACTGGGTTTTGCAGGCAAGTTATCACTCACATGAACCACTGTGTTCCTTTCAACATTGATTACCGATACTTTCCGTTGTTCTTTTCTGCTAGCCTTAGCAGTAGTTGTTTCTGTTACGAACCTATCACATGAATTCCTTAACCCTGATATTGCCTCACCTCCACTCCTACAACCCCTTTGTTTGAGCCAGTGTCTTACTAGCATGCTTAGGTTGTTTTGCTCGAGTCTGTTACCCGTTACTTTCAGTTACTATATTGTTACTATGTTCTGGGGGCTCGATGTTTAATCAATCAATCATGCTAATGTTACTATTAATAATAAATTTGATGATAAGGCACCGGCAGGAGGCCCATGAGAGGTTTTGAAGCCTGCTAGTGTCGACCCTAATAGGAAAAGGGTCTTGTCTACTGATCCATGATGAGCGCACTAACCGCATGTGGGAAGCGAGTATGGGCGCCCCCCTCAACTTGACCTGATTCGCATCTCGTCCAAATCGCCTCATTTAGTTCGTGTTTTCCATTTGCCGCATGCATGTTTTTGCGAGCCCAGGCCAGGGTGGAACTTTCGTAGTCGGCATATAGGGGGACACGTTCTTAGAGTGCTATGAGGGTCCATTTTCTTCTGGGCTCGATTAGCCGTGCGCCCAAGGTGCTTTGGGCTTGATGCGAAGAATGGTTGGTTGTGTAGAGTACCCCGCTTGGTGGAAGTGCATTTCCATCTGGCGGGATATTCTTGCGTGTACGGCCAAATTGGTGCAACCCTGCAGGGATAATCTTCTCGAGAAGCCGTGTTTTCCGCGGTTATGGATTACTTGGTGAAAGTACTGGCTAACAAGTACTCAGTACAACTCAAACATAATGATCAAACATGTTACACCCAATGATTAATGACTTGACTAGTAATAGGTTGATGACACAATAACTTGATTCACCTTTAATACAACTGTGTGAGTTATCCTTGGATTGCTTCTTTGGATAAGGGGCGAGATCCAGGATGGGTTTTGGTTGAAGTTATCTTTTAGTTGGTTACAATCCTCGATCTTATCTCCTTTCTGATAGCCGGAAGTGGTAGAATCTCTGTAGTTGGTTAGCGCAGCCAGTTGCAGCATCTTTTATATCCCCTCTCTTCCGTTGAACCCAAGGCATCTGTGCTTGGTGTTGACGGGTTACACTTTGGTGAACTGTGAGTCTTGCTTGCCAGTACGTTTATGTACTGACCCCTTTGGGGCTGTGGTTTCCGCAGACCTACGTTTCCGAGGATCTACATGGTGGCTACTACGTGGAGTATGATGACGAGACTGCTGACGAGTAGATAGCGGACCCGGGCAGGATCCGAGACTTCGTGGATGGGCTCCGTCTGTTCGTTTCCGGCCTCTTAGGCCTATTTGGTTCTTGTCTGTACTCAGACATGTTGTATGCTTTCGCTGTATTGTAACGATGTATTGTTGGGGCATGTGCCCTCTGAATGATTGTATTTGCTATCTGTGCTCTAATGAGACCCATTTGCAACTTATTTCAATCTTTTGTGTCGTAGAGATCGGTTGTGATATCACGTGTTAACCGCCGTTGACGTACCATGTGTGTATGGTTTGAAGTACGTCGACGGAAGTGCCTTTGATCTCTAGTGGATAGTTTACATCGACGATGGAATAGCAGGGCTTGTGTTGTCGCGCATAAGCGCAGGCCTACCAGGAAGCTGGGACGTGGGAGCAGTTATGCCCCATAATCCAAGCATCTGCTATCCAGTTCGTACGGTGAGTATCCCCTAGAAATCAGGGTGCGACACATAATAACACAACCCGGCATCGAGCCAGATTTGCTCAAATATCAAATATCAAACTTCAAACTGGAATAAAAATGAGTAGCAACAAAGACTTAATAGTTTGGATACATTTGCACCCGACATCCCGGGGATCTGATCAAAGTTTTAAGATAAAGTTTCACGCAGTAGCATTCTCGTCAGCAGTCTTCTCGGAGTCGGCCTTCTCGGCATCAGCATCGATGTCCATCTGGGTGGCTTGGTCAGAGGTGGCCGTGGAGACAGAGATGGGATCAGCGTCAGATGCCGCACCAGAAGTTGAGCCCAGCTCGGGAGCAGCTTGCTGGATCACCATCTCGGTGGTGATGGTGGCCTCCTGGGTCTTGGCTTCCGGCTCCTCGCCTTCTGCGTCAACCTTGGCCTTCCCCTTCCCGGATACATCCTTGGCCGCACCATCTTCGAAAACACTCAAGTCCTCCGACTCGGTGTCCTCGTCTTCATTATCGTCCTCGCTTTCCGCCTCAGTTTCTGGCTCAGGGAGGCCGTCGATGTAGTTGGCGGTGTCCGCGTAGGAGGCTACCTCGTAGGCAACTGCTTTGCGGCGAGCAATGCAGTCGGGATACTTGGACCATTTGGAGTCTTGGCGCATCTCGAGGATCCTGTCAAGGTTAAGGTTCTCGTACCAGCTGCAGATGAAGTGAAGCAACTCGTCAGCTCCTGCCCGAGCTGCGGAAGCACGCCACTTCTTCAACTCGGCCTTCGCACCGTCCAGCTTCACGGAGATCTTGCGGAGGGTCTTGGGTGCAGTCTCACCAGGCAAGAACAAGTCATGCAGCTTATAAGTTGTGGACACCATGCTGGTGCCCAAGCCTTTGAGTTGGCGGAGCTGAGACTTGATGCTGGTAAGGTTGTCACCGATAGTGGATTTGGTGTCCGTGGGCAGTCCGGAGGCTGCTCGGAATTCTTGTGCTTTAGCCAGAGCAGGCGTGCTAGCAGCGCAGAGATCAGGGAAGATATCTGAGAGAGAAACCAACAAGAGTTAGAAATGGAGACAGAGAAGAGACAAAACCAGGTAGAAAAGATGAGAAGCAAAGCAAGCCAAGCGAAAGAGAAGAAAGAAAAAACCAAGTGCAGAGAAGCGTAAACTCACTTTGAAGGTCAATGAGTAGCGCGTCCAGCTTGATCTTCCATGCCTCCTCATCAGCAATGTGCCTATCTTCGATGCTGCGCGCGCTGGCGACCTGGAGCATGAGCTGCTCGTTGTGCTTCTTCAACACCTCGAGTTCCGTCTCGAGGGCCTTCTCTCTGGCCTTGGAAGTTTTCTTGATCTCTTCCTTCTCGGCAACTTGGTCCAAAGCCTACTGGAGAGCACTCTTGAGTTGGACCTGCATCTGCTCGAACTCGGTGCGCTCGGCGTCGCGTTCCTTCTTAAGCTCTGATTCTCGGGTTTCCAGCTGCTGTTTCACCTCGGCGGGCATCAGGCAGTTGAGGTGCTGCTCCCGGAATTCCTTGTACTCTTATGTGAGAAGAACAACACCGTTAGCAGAATAACCAAATAAAAGGAGAAACACAGATACAGTATAGTCAGCAACTCACCTTCCAGTCCCTTGATTCTGCTTTCGGCGGAGGTAGAGAAGACATGGCAGTTTTCGTACTCCTTCTTCAGTTCATTGAATTTGCCTGCAAAGTAGACAGAGTTAGAGCAAAAAGCAAACGCGGGCATAAACACAAAACGCACAAACTGATTAGCTACAAGCTTACTTTCAATTTCAGAGATTTCGAGAGCACGATCCAGTGCCGCCTGCTCCATCGCAGCATCGCCTTTGCGTTCGGCTTCAAGGGCCACGATGCGATTCTTCGCGATGCTGTGGTTCCAGAGCAACCTGCGGAACAGGTTGGTCCTCTTCAAGAGGCTATTCTGTGAAGAAGAAGAAAAGAAATTAGAGAAATTTTGGAAGATTTGGCCCGAGAAGACGACAACTCGGTTGAGTACCCGCCTACTCGGCCCGAATCTCGGGGACTGGGAGTGGCTAAGGAGAAAAAGAAGCACAGAAGAGAAGAGAAACGGCAACTCGGAAAAGCAAGAGAAACTTACAGCGTATGTCCGCTCGACGTCCTCGGCGGCTTTGCGGAGGACGAACAGCTTTGCGGCCAGTGTGCTGGTGGTGGAGGCGGTGGTCATTGGATTATTGCCAAGGTCGGCCTTGTTCCAGTCGACGCGGTAATGGTCAACTGCGCCAAGGGTGCTGCCGTTCCACTTGTCGATGCCGTGAGCATCACTCTCCCAGACCTTGTCAATGAAGCCTACCCGGTCCACGACCTGCATCAGCCCTTCTGATTGGACCTCATCCTCACCGGCCTCGCGCGAGTAGAACTCAATGGGTTTCTTGGCCTTGAGCTTGGCGTCCACTGCCTTGGCCTGGCCGTCCTTCAGAGCGGAAATCCGCTACTCGCCTTTGGACAAGGAGATGCTGTGTTGCTAGGACACAGACAGCAGGTATGATGGCCAACTGCCTTGTGCCCGAGCAGCACCTTGAGCACTTGACCCTGCGCCTGGGCCAGCAGATCCACCAGCAGTGCCGATGGTGAGTTGCGTGCTCTTCGCTGCCGGTTTCCCGGTTGACGCAGTAGGTGCCTTGGGCGGTGGCATCAGCGAAGCATCCTGCGCAACCTGGCGCGATGGATTCTTGCGGACAGTGGTGGCTTCGGGCTTGATGGTCTTCTTGGCAGCAGTGTCCGTCCGAGAAGCGGACAGAGGCACTTGGCGTGAAGCGGGAGGAGACATCTGCTGGGATGCAGTCTTGGTGGTGCTCTGTTTCGTTGGAGGGCTTGGTGCAGTCGGTGGAGTAGCCTGCTGGGTAGGTGGCACAAGGGGCCGGCTACCCTGCGCAGCGTCTAGCTGCGCTTGGTCCTGCAGGACAGGCTCCACCACAGTCTTCTCAACCCGCTGCTCGGTAGCGGGATCGGATCTTGCGTCAACTTGTTCTTCTACCCGCGGCCTGGCCGCGAGATCATCTTGAGCTGCACCTTCTTCTTCCTGCTGGGGGAGAGGAAGGCATCTCATCGTGAGCAGCATCCTGCGCACTCTGGTCTGCGTAGGTCTGCTGCTCCATGTTCTCATCTCTGTCACCAGCGCCCGTGTTCTCGGCCCCGGTGTCGTCTTCTTCGTCTAGCTTCACAGGAGAAGGCACGCGTGTCCCATCCTGCGCGGCTGGCTCATCATCCCCATCTGAGAGCTCAACGAGCTTCTCGAGGTCTATGACAGGTTGCCTCTTGCTGGTGCGAGTGGGGGCAGCGGCAGCGGCAGCATCCAGAGGTTCACTGGAAGAAGGAAAGAAATCAGAAAAGAAGAAACAGAGAGAAGTTTAGCGAGAAGAAGCAAGTTGGTACTCGGATGAAGTAGTTTACCCTTTGACATTGGGAGGTTGTCTTCTGCCGGTGGTGATCTTCTGCCCCTTCTTCGGCTTCTTGGAAGCTGGCTCTTGGGCACCACTGCCCGCCCTCTTCCGAGTGAGGGGAGCAGCCATAGACAGAGGGTCAACCTCCAAGGCCTCTTCATCACCCTCCAGTTCAGTATCCTCTGCAGAGTAGAAGAAGAAAGAGAAAAGTTAGAAGCAGAGAAGGAAGTCAAGCTGGGTTACGAAAAAGCAAAGAGGTGAACTTGGTCACCTTCGTCATCCTCGGAACAGTCCCGGATAGACGCGTCTACTCGTTGCTTACCAGGCTGAGAGGCATGCGGGATACAGAGGGTGTCCTGCGTGTCGTAGGCCTTCTCATCATCCTCATCTCGCTCAGTAGTCCAGTTACTCTGGAAGACCACAGCATCTTCTCTTCTCTGCCGATCGATATACTGAGAAGACACGCAAGATAACACAATGAGTTGAGTTCTATTCGGAAAGACATGCAAACACAAAGCATATTTGTCTAAGTAATTCTACTCGGAATAGCATGCAAACACAGAGCATATTCAGCTAAGGATTTCTACTCGATAAGGCATGCAAACATAAAGCATATAAAGCCAAACAGAGTATTCATGGTGTTCTACTCGGTATCAAAGTGTAACAGCAAAGTGCAGAAGGCTAACCTGTTGATGCGGCTATACGACTCGAAGCCGTACAGCCACTCATCAGAGAGCGTGGTCTGCATGATGGACCTCGCCCAGATAGCTACGTCCGCCTTGGAGAGCTCGAAGGTGGTCATCCTTGTGCAGTCACGGGGTCCTCCCATGTAGCACATCTTGTGGGTGCGGAGCTGGAGCGGGAGTACTCGGCGCGAGATCCAGCACGCGATTGGATCTTCGCGGCGGAATCCCTCCTCCTTCAACTCGCTCAGGCGTTGCTCGACCTGGACGACATCCTCGATGGAGTTCTTCGGATGGTAACCCCAGTTCTGCTGCGTAGGCAACGCATTCTAGAACTTGGGTAGCCCTATCCGGTCCTTGATTGGCTTCCCTTCTTCCGTGGCTACGTTCTTCACATAGAGGAAGCTGCGCTGCCACTTGCGCACAGATTCAAGGCCCTTGACCTTTGGGTGGCTACCCGTGGAACGCTGCAGCATCATGGTGCAGTCTGTCTGGGTCATGGCGCGGGCGCTATCTGTTTTGCCCGGATTGGGGATGCTTTGTTTGCGGAAAAAGAAGTAGGGTGCCCATGTGTGGATTGTCGGGTACACGCCAAGGAAAGCTTCACACACCACGGCGTGGGTGGAGAGGATGATGAGGGAATTTGGTGGGAGATGATGCGGCTGGAGGCCGAAGTGCTCGAGGAACTTAGAGAAGAAATCAGAAATAGGAAGGCCGAAGCCACGCTTGAAATGCGCAAGGAAAACGACATACTCATCCTTCTCAGGTTTGGGGATGACCTCGTTACCTGGATGGCGGCACACCACGCCGGGAGGCACACGGCCTGTGTTGACCAGCCATTGGCAGTCTTCCGCCGTGACCTCGGAGCCTTCCCAGCCGGCGCGGGCGGCGGCATCGTCATCTCCGCGTGCAGCCATGGCGGTGGAGATGCGGATCGGAGATGCAAAACAAAGGCAGTGGTGGGAGATGCGATTTGGAATGCAAGATTGGAGTCTGGATCTCTCTGTTGGTCTCTCCGATGCCGGGTGGAGCAGCGGCGCGGCAAGCAGTTGCGGTGGCGGAGTGCTCGACGGCGGCGGAGAGGCCAAGGGGCAGAGGATGAGAAGGAGCAGGAAAGAGAAGAAGGGAGCGGAGAGGGGGTATTTATCCCGCTCCCTCAGGTGAGTTATTCGCAGATTGATCGTGCGCCGAGATCGTGCGGCGGGTGTAGCGCAACCGTTAGAAACGCACACAGCACATGTCGCGCGCATAACGGGCGCAGTTAATCCCACGTCGAGATCGTGGGTTCTTAAGTGCAGTTGAAGTGACTTAACGGGATGGTGGGCCCTGGTCGCAGTTATGGGCGCGTGGCCTGATGTATCCTAGGCACTGAGGCGTCGTGGGTACGGGGGCGTGACACGTGCCCTGTAGCGACACGGAGAGATGGATTTGCTCTGTCACGACGGGATTATGTTCGAAATTCTGCTAAGTCATTTTACTCGGCATCAGAGAAGAGACATGGTGCTACTCGGAGAAGAAGAGATTCAAGCAAATGATAAAGGCTACTCGGAGGTGCTACTCGGCATCCTACAGTACGAATACAAGATTTGTTTTTAAACTGGAAGGGCCGAGTGAACAAGTTCGCAGGACTCTACCAGCTTCGGGGACTAATGTCGGGGGGTTACCCCCGAGTAGGGGTAAGGCAAGTGCTAAAGGCAAGGTCAGAGGGGATGTTTGGCTGAGTAGCTGGCTACCCGGTACTTGCTACCTGGTCGACTGCTATCCGGCCGTACACACCGATGGCCAGAAGGAAGAATCAAGGAAGTACATTCTTCCGGGTAGAGGAATTGGTCCGAGTAGAGAGAGTGGATACCTACTCGGGCCAGAAGTCAATGGAGCCGTTCTGACAAAGGATACCGCGTATCCTGCGTCCGTACGGCGTGCGGTTCAACTTACGGAGCGTGTGATTATCCGCGCTACGGCGTGGCTACAGGACAGGTGGGCGCCTATCAAGTCCTGTCACTGACAAGGTGGACAGGTCCCATAACCGGACGGCGCGCGACGACTTCCGGCACCAGCGTCAGCGAGAAGCCGGAGGCGTGCTCTGTTCTGCAGTGCTCCTGTCACATCACGTCGTACCTTATACTCGTTTTCTATTCGGCTGGGCACCAGTATATAAGGTGCCCTTCCTCCTCCTGTGAGAGGTTCGCTGTGTTCGCTGCATTCATCGTAACACTTTGCATTTGCTTCACGTAGAGAGCTAGAGTGGCTACTCGGCTGAAGGCCTGATTGTATTGTGGCTACTCGGAGAACACTCAGATAAAGAGAAGGGAAGGAGTAGGGGTGTTACCTCCACACGAGGGCCGTGAACCTGGGTAAGATCTTGGTGTTTGCAGTGTTAGATTCATCCTACACGCGGCTACTCTCCGGGTGATCCCTCCCCGATCACCTCCAACGTCCATCGAGCCCCAACTGTTAGCCATCCTATGGCATCTGCCGTGACACCACCACGACAGCCTCCTTCCTCTGTTTCCTCACCGGCCGCGTGGTTGTCGTCGTCCTCTCCTCTGTTGTCCCAGTTGTCCTCACTGCGTGGTTCACAGGAGTTCACCGGAGCTGCCATCGGTTTGTGGTTCGTGTGGTTCGTGGTTCATCGGAGTTCATCGGAGTAGCGCGGGGGAACCTACCGGAGACGAGCGCGGCGCAGTGCAGAGCAGGGCGGGGGCGGAGTAGGGCGGGCGCGGTGCAGAGAAGGGCGCGGGCCGGTGAGGACGACGACGACGGTGCAGAGGGCGGGCGCGGTCGTCTCTTTGTCTCTGCGGTGAGAGCCTGGTCCTTAGAAGATTTCAAGTCGCGGTTGGTCCTTAGAAAAATTTCGGAGCAGAGAATATATAGGGCAATTCTTTAGTCCCGGTTGGGGACACCAACCGCGACTAAAGGCGCGCGGATGGTACCCGGAGGGTATCTTTAGTCGCGGTTGGTGTTCCCAACCGGGACTAAAGGACACGAACCGCGACTAAAGTCTCTTTCCGCGCGGGAACGGAAACGCTGAGAACCGCGACTAAAGGTACTTTTTCAAATACTTTTCGTTTTAAAATCTTAAAATACAAATAATATATCAAAAAATTCAGAAAAATAAAACTAAATCATTTTAAAATCTTAAAATACAAATAGTATATGAAAAAATTCAGATAAATAAAACTAATTCATTTTAAAATCTTAAATATACAAATAATATATCAAAAAAATAAAACTAATTCATTTTAAAATCTTAAAAATACAAATAATATATCAGAAAATTCAGAAAAATAAAAACTACTTCATTTTAAAATCTTAAAATACAAATAATATATCAAAAAATTCAGAAAAATAAAACTACTTCATTTTAAAATCTTAAAAATACAAATAATATATCAAAAAATTCAGAAAAATAAAACTAAGTCATTTTAAAATCTTAAAAATACAAATAATATATCAAAAAGAATATAAATCTTAAAATCCCGCCTCCTGTCTTCCCGCCTCCTGTCTCCGGTTCGGGTTTCGTTCAGAAATGGATCGTCCCTTTAGTCCCGGCCTGTTTTACCAACCGGGACGAAATGGTTAGGGTTTTGTTCCGACCAATCAGAAAGAATCACACGGATTGTGTGTTTCTTTCAAGCGCTTGTGAGTCGTTGGATCAGGAGTGTGTTTCTTTCGAGCTGTTGTGAGCCGTTCGATCAGGGGTACGGTTTGTTTCTTTCGAGCGGTTGTGAGCTGTTGGATTAGGGTGTGTCTTAACCGTTGGATCAAAACTCTAGCACAACACTTTGTGAGCCAGAGGACCCTATATATAGCCCACCTTCATACACCGGTCAGTTCATCGACAAAATACAGAACATCCGGATTCTCCATCATACGTCCTGTCGTGCATTTGGTATGCATATATGCACCCAGTAGCCACGGTAGGGCTGTATGATGGCGATACCGATTGTTTTGTTCTACATCCCCCTTTAAGGTTTGATACATCATTTAGTTCATCGACCAAATACAAATCATCCGGATTCGCCATCATACGTTCTGTCGTGTATTTGGTATGCATATATGCACCCAGTAGCCATGGTGGGGCTGTATGATGGCGATACCGATTGTTTTGTTCTACACCCCCTTTAAGGTTTGATACATCATGCTAGGGTGGGCCCAAGGAAGCCCCAAAACACATCAGAGATAATATAATTCACGTGATCCATTCAACAAAGTTTGGTACAATAAATTATTCCACATCAATTCTTCCCCTGTGTCCCTGCTTTCTTACGATTGGGCCGTATCCATGGAGCATCCTCATCATTTAACTTAATGCTTGGGTTAGTGTTCACTTTGAAGGGCGGAATTCCACCAAACATATTATAATCTTCTGACATGTCTGTCTTGTCCTCCACTCCAACGATGTTTCTTTTCCCTGAAAGAACAATGTGGCGCTTTGGATCATCGCATGATGTACTGATCGTTTTCTTATCTTTCTGTTTCCTCGGTTTGCTACTCATGTCCTTCAAATAGAAAGCCTAAGAGACATGTTTGGCTAGGACGAATAGTTTGTCAAGGTAACCAAGATTGTTGAAATCCACCATTGTCATTCCGTATTGCTCGTCCACCTTTACCCCACCTCCTGTTAGCTTGAACCATTTGCACCGAAACAAAGGGACCTTACAGGAGGGTCCATAGTCAAGTTCCCATATCTCCTCTATGTAACCATAATATGTGACCTTTTGCCCATTCTCGGTTTCTGCATCAAAGCGGACACCACTGTTTTCGTTGTTGCTCTTTTTATCTTGGGCGATCGTGTAAAATGTATTCCCATTTATCTCGTACCCTTGGAAAGTCGTTATAGTCGAAGATGGTGTCTTGGCCAACATGTACAGCTGATTTCCAACATCATTGTCATTCATTAAATGTTTTCGCAACCAACTGCCGAAAGTCTCCATGTGGGCCTTTCTAATCCAGGATTCAGGCTTCCCCGGGTTGTCCGAGCGTAAAATATTCTTGTCTTGCTCTAAGTACGGAGCCACCAAGCTGGAATTTTGCAGAAATGTGTGGTGTGCTTCAGTCATAGAATGACCGTCCATACATATCGTTGATTTCCTTCCGATCGTGCCTTTTCCACTTAGTCTCCCCTCGTGCCGCGATTGAGGAATACCAATCGGCTTAAGGTCAGGAACATAGTCAATACAGAACTCAATTACCTCTTCATTTCCATAGCCCTTGATGATTCTTCCTTCTAGCCTAGCACGGTTACGAACATATTTCTTTAATACTCCCATGAACCTCTCAAAGGGGAACATATTGTGTAGAAATACAGGACCGAGAATGGAAATCTCTTCGACTAGGTGGAGCAGGAGGTGCGTCATAATATTGAAGAAGGATGGGGGGAACACCAACTCGAAACTGACAAGACATTGGACCACATCGTTCTGTAACCGTGGTAGATCTTATGGACTGATTACCTTCTGAGAGATTGCATTTAGGAATGCACATAGCTTCACAATGTCTACTCGAACATTTTCCGGTAGGAACCCCCTCAAAGCAATCGGAAGCAATTGCGTCATAATCACGTGGCAGTCGTGAGACTTTAGGTTTTGGAACTTTTTGTCCGCCATGTTTGTTATTCCCTTTATATTCGACGAGAAGCCAGAAGGGACCTTCATACTGCTCAGGCATTCAAAAAAATGACGTTCTCTTCTTTGGTAAGAGCGTAGCTGGCATGACCTTGAAACCATTCCGGATGCCGATCATCTGGGTCTTTCAAAAGTTGCTGGTCCTTCCGTGCTTCCTTTGTATCATTTGTCTTCCCATACACGCCCAAGAAGCTTAGCAGGTTCACGCAAATATTCTTCGTAACATGCATCATGTCGATTGCAGGGCGGACATCTAGGACTTTCCAATATTGTAGCTCCCAAAATATAGATTTCTTCTTCCACATGGGTGCGTGCCCGTCAACTCCCAGCGGAACTGATTATCCGCCAGGACCCTTTCCAAAGATGACTTTCAAATCCTTGAACATATCAAATATCTCAGCACCAGTAAGTTCCGCAGGCTTCGGCCGGTGATCTGCCTTGCCGTTGAAATGCTTGCCTTTCTTTCTTACATTATGATTTCGGGGAAGAAATCGACGATGACCCAGGTACACGTTCTTCTTACAATTATCCAAATATACACTTTCAGTCTCATGTAAGTAGTGCGTGCATGCTTTGTATCCCTTATTTTTCTGTCCCGAAAGGTTACTGAGAGCAGGCCAATCGTTGATGGTTACAAAAAGCAACGCTCGTAGGTCAAATTCCTCTTATTTGTGCTCATCCCACACAGGTACACCAGGTCTGCCCCACAACTATAAAAGTTCATCAACTAATGGCCTTAGGTACACATCTATGTCGTTGCCGGGTTGCTTCGGACCTTGGATGAGCACTGGCATCATAATGAACTTCCGCTTCATGCACAACCAAGGAGGAAGGTTGTAGATGCATAGAGTCACGGGCCAGGTGCTATGGCTGGAGCTCTGCTCGCCAAAAGGATTCATGCCATCAGTACTTACGGTCCTCTTATGTCCCTTGCGTCAGCTGCAAAATCTTTGAACTCTATGTCGATCTTTCTCCATTGCGTTCCATCGGTGGGGTGTCTCAACTCCGCGTCGGACTTACGGTCCTCTTTGTGCCATCGCAACAACTTGGCATGATCTTTGTTCCTGAACAGACGTTTCAACCGTGGTATTATAGGAGCATACCACATCACCTTGGCGGGAACCCTCTTCCTGGGTTTATCGCCCTCAACATCGTCACCAGGGTCATCGCCTCTGATCTTATAACGCAATGCAGTGCATATAGGGCATTCATTCAAATTCTCGTATTCACCGCGGTAGAGGATGTAGTCGTTAATGCATGCATGTATCTTCAGAACCTCTAAACCTAGAGGGCAGAGAACCTTCTTTGCTTCGTACGTACTAGCGGGCAACTCGTTATTCTTTAGAAACATATTCTTCAACATTTTCAGCAAATTTTTAAATGATGAGTCAGCTACACCTTCCCGTGCCTTCCATTCCAACAAATCCAGTGTGCAACCCAGCTTTTTCAGACTATTATCGCATCCTGGGAATAGCGACTTCTTGTGATCCTCTAACATGCGATCCAAATTCTTCCTCTCCTTATCAGTTTCGCAGCGTCTCTATGCATCAGCAATGGTCCGACCAAGAACATCAGTGGGCTCATCATGTGCCTCTTCTTCACCTTCACCTAACCCTTCCCACCTTCAGCATCATCCTCCATGAAACTATCACCGAAAGCCTCATGATAGTTGTCATTGATATCATCCCCTTCTTCATCTTCTTCCATTCTAACCCCTCTTTCTCCATGCTTGGTCCAACAATTATAGCTTGGCATGAAACCGTGCCGAAGCAGGTGCATGTGAACGTCTCTTGAGGAGGAGTAACCCTTCTGATTCTTACAGAAAGCACATGGACAGATAATAAAACCTCGCTGCTTGTTCGCATTTGCCACTACGAGGACATCTTTCAAACCCGTAGTGAACTCGCCGGAGAGTCGGTTACCGGACATCCATTGCCGATTCATCTGCATTATTATTATATATAGTATATAATTAACCATCATGCATTTGTTAAACTAACTAGCTAGAAATAATACAAATCATGAAAGGTTCAAGTTGCTAACCGCGATCGCGGAAGAAAAATAAATGAGAAAGCTCAAGTGTGGCTCGGACACTTCATATCATGTTTGTTTCATGCTCTCGGTCATTTCATCGAACACCTTGTGTGCATAGGAGGAACCAAAAGCAAACCCACCACCCCCCTTGTGAATATTGTGAATAGAAGTGACACCAAATGTGGCTAAGTGAAGTGAGCTGAGTCCTATATAGGGATGGGCCTTTAGTCCCGGCTGGCCTGGCCAACCGGGACTAAAGGCCTTCGGGCCAGCCTGAGGACCTTTATTCCCGGTTGGCCTAGCCAACCGGGACTAAAGCCCCTCCCGTCCGCCAGCTGTCGACCCAGCGCGCTGGGCCTTGATAGTTGGTCGCGGGTCTTCTCCCGAACCGCGACTAAAGACCCCTTTGGTCGCGGTTCGATTATTTTGGGAACTAAAGGGGGCGTATGGAAGGCCTATTTTCTACCAGTGCCACCAACACCCCTCGCCGCCATCTCATGTGCAGGCCTATTACAACATCTCGGAACATACTCCACTCTAGACTCCATGAAATTTAGTCGAAGCTGATATTTCATATCACCGATCAAGATACCAATTTGTAAGAAAGCATTGTCCAAGTTCGCCATTGCGTGCTTCAGATTGACGCAATCTGTCTCAAAAATTACTTTTCCCATGCTAAGCCGGTCTGCAATTTAGATTGCATGTGATAAGGCACATGCTTCAGCATGCATGGCATCATATACTGTCGCAATCGTACCATTTGCAGCCACACAGATTTCCGACGAACAATGCCGGCCTATAATTCCCCAGCCTCCAGATTTTGTTTCTTCTCTGAAAGATGCATCAATATTTATTTTGATGAAATTACCTGACGGAGCTATCCACTCACGTTTCTGGTCGCCCGAATCTGCTGCTTTCTTGCACATGTATGTATTCCACTCATGAACAAGATTACAAATGTTGAAAACAAATTTTGAACACTTGTATAGCCTTTAACATTTTTATTTTTGTTTCTCTGCTTCCACAACATCCATAGGAAAGCAACGGATAGGAGTTTTTGATCCGATGGCAAGAGCAATATCTCCTGAAGCATTTCCATGGCGGACTGGCAGGGTAGGAGATTGAGTCTCACATCTTGTAGCTGAAGACCTCGCCATTGCTGTTTGGCATGTTTGCATTCGAGGAATAAATGCCCACCATTCTCGAATAGCCTATGACAGACATCACACCTCGTGTCTAGGTCCACTCCACGTCCGGCAATGTTCATATAAATGGGGTGACTATTGTGCACAAGTCTCCATAAGAAGTGATGGATTTTTGGGGGACACTGAACCTTCACTGGTAGAAAAAAGGCCTTCCATACGCCCCCTTCAGTCCCCAAATTATGCGCACCATGACTAAAGGGGTTTTAGTCCCGGTTCGGGAGGCGACCGCGACAGAAGGTCATGCGCCGCGGTTGGGGAAGCGCGCGGAGGGCATTAATCCCGGTTGGCCAGGCCACCCGCGACTAATGATCGCAGAAGGTCATGCGCCGCGGTTTGGGAAGCGCGTGGAGGGCTTTAGTCCCGGTTGGCCTGGCCACCCGCGACTAAAGATCCAAACTGCTCGCCTCCCGCGCGGTTTTATTTCGCGAGCGAGTGAGCGAGTTGGCCATTGCTATAGTGCGCACCTGAGACTCTCTGTTTCTCTTCCTCTCTTCTCTTCTTCCTCTCTTCCTCCACCAAGCACCCATGGCCTCTTTTTGGAACCTTCTCCGTGTGTCCACACCATGCCACAAGAGTGTCGATGTGGCCTACACCAATATGTGCGAGAGGCTCCCGGGTCTTCTAGAGTATTTGAGCAATCTCTATGAAGAAGCCGATGACCACCATAAGTTCTTCGGTCTTGATCTGGAGTATACGGCGAATCAAGAGGATGTTGCCGTCATCCAGATTGCCTTCAAGGAAATCGTTTTGGTCTTCTAATGGGCAAGGTAACGCACACGTACAATCTCTCTTGTAGGATAGTGTTGCATTTTCGATTTGTTTGTTGCATTGGAAGAATACGCGTGTTGCAACATATCTAACACGTGTTCTATTTTTGTTGTTGCAGTAGTTTTCAAAGCACTCTCCCGAACTTGTTGATTTTCTTGTCAACAAGGGGTACGACGTTTGTATCGTTGACATCACTCAAGACCAGCAGAAGTTGATGCACTTGGGTATTGAGATACCTGAAGATCACTACATTGATCTTCAGGAACTTATCCATTTTGATGAGCTGTACGAGCCCAAGACCGGGATGACTCCGATGGCAACTGCCTTCATCCACGCCGACTACAAAACCATGAAGACTTGTTTCCCCTCGAAGAATCACATGTATTGGGGGAAGAACCCACTGGACCGGATCAATCTCGATTATGCAGCAATAGATGCATACGTTGCCTTCGAGTTGTTCCGCATCTACACTTCGGAGCTCGAGTAGATGTTGTTTGTGTACCGCATCTTGCGATCGATATATGTAATGGATCGATATATTATGTAATGGATATATATGTTTCTATTAATTTCTATATTATTTCTATATTAATTCCTAGCTATATTATTTCTATATTATGTCAAGCACACATTTCAAAACAAACAAACAAAAACACATCAAGAAAACAAACAAAAAACACATCAAGAAAACAAAACAGAAAAACTACACGTGTTCTATTAAAAAGGATGGTATTTTCATTTGGTTGTCATTGCCAAAACAGTTCTTGTGTCCAAAATAATATATAGTCGAAACTTTGATCTGCAAATTTTATATGGTTTAGATTTCATATGGTTTAGTTCATGAATTTTATCAGATTTTATTTTGCATTTAGGAAAGGGGAAATTGAATTAGTATTATTTTTCTGAATATTTTTATATATTATTTGTATTTTTAAGATTTTAAAATGAATTAGTTTTATTTTTTTGAATATTTTGATATATTATTTGTATTTTTAAGATTTTAAAATGAATTAGTATTATTTTTCTGAATATTTTGATATATTATTTGTATTTTTAAGATTTTAAAATGAATTAGTTTTATTTTTCTGAATATTTTGATATAATATTTGTATTTTTAAGATTTTAAAATGAATTAGTTTTATTTTTCTGAATATTTTGATATAATATTTGTATTTTTAAGATTTTAAAATGAATTAGTATTATTTTTCTGAATATTTTGATATATTATTTGTATTTTTAAGATTTTAAAATGAATTAGTATTATTTTTCTGAATATTTTGATATATTATTTGTATTTTTATGATTTTAAAATGAATTAGTTTTATTTTTCTGAATATTTTGGTATAATATTTGTATTTTAAGATTTTAAAATGAATTAGTATTATTTTTCTGAATATTTTTTAGAAATAATACAAATTAAAAAGTTATTGTTTATTTATTTATTCAAAATTATTAATTACATCATTACTTTTGTTTATTAAAAGATTTATTTGAAATTCAGACAATAAAAAAATGTGGCATCGACCAACATGTTAATAGGATTGATATGATATTACTATCACATACACGCGTGCGAAACACTTGGATGCGGGACGAGATGGAACTCGGAAGTTAAGCGTGCTAGTGCTAGAGTAGTGGGAGGATGGGTGACCGAGCGGGAAGTTTGACCACGAGTAAGAAATTTGACTAGAGATAATTGTAGTTAGACACTAAGCAAATAATAAAAATTCTAAAAAAAAAGGGAGTGAAAAATTGGAGTGAAAAATAATTAGAAACCCAAATGAATTAAAGAAATAACGAAATAGCATGTAGTCCCGATTCGTGTGGCCAACCGGGACTAAAGGTCCTCCGCCCCCGGCGCACGCCACCTGCCCACGTGGACGGGCCTTTAGCCGCGGTTCGTAAGAGGGGCGACTAAAGGGGGAGGGGGGCTTTAGTCGCGCCTATTTAGTCCCGGTTGCGCGGCCGGGATTAATGGCCTTGGCGAACCGAAACTATAGGCCTATTTTCTACCAGTGCTTCCATATCTTCCGGTACACATCTGTTTTAATCGAAGTACAAGAAGATCCCTCTCCAACCTGAGAGACACACTCTCTTTTCAGCATATACATGTGCACCTTATACGCTGATTTGACAGAAAAAATCCCTCGGTTATCAGCGTGCCATGCAATAAAATCCTCCATCTCATGCCGCAGTAGTATAGACAAAATTAGAGGCACATCATTCTGATGGTATTGTTGCTGAACAAGATCTACGTTCCAAGAGTATGTGGTAGCATCAATAAGCTCACTTACCAATATCAACTCAGAATCGCCACTCGGTGTGGCGGGTTTGCGTGTGACCCCATTTGGGTCTTGCCAAACCCTGATGTTTGACCCATCTCCAACGCGCCAAATAATTCCTTCTTTAAACACTTCCAAGCCCTTCAAAATACTTCTCCACACATAGCTCATACCCTGGAGATTGGCTTGGCTGTTAGTACATTGCCATCCGGACAATATTTGGCATGAAGCACCTGCCCGCAAAGGGAATTAGGGGCTTGGACCAGCCTCCAACACTGACGAGCCAGCATTGCCAGGTTGAAAGAATATAAGTCGCGGAAGCCTAGACCTCCCTGATCCTTCGAACGTGTCATTTTCTCCCAACTAACCCGGTGCATCCTTTTCTCATCTGCATTCTGTGACCATCGTTATTGACACAGTAATTTTCTAATGTCATCACATAGTGTTTTTGGGAGTTCAAAAGAGGCCATTGCATATGTTGGTATTGCCTGGACTACGGCCTTTATCAATATTTCCTTGGCTGCCATAGACATCATACGCTCCTTCCAACCTTATAGTCTTTTCGAGATTTTTTCCTTAATATAGGGAAAACATCTCGTTCTCGACCTCCCAATGTACGTTCGTAGACCGAGATATTTCCCATCTATAGCTTCGGCTCCAATCCCGAGTGCTTGTAAAAGGATATTTTTTGTGCTTCGGCCAGCATTAGAGCTAAACATGACAGAAGATTTATCTTAATTAACCATTTGGCAAGAGCTATCCTCATATATGTATAGGAGATAGACTTTATGGTTTCCACATTTTGCACATTTGCTTCCAAAAGCAACAACGAGTCATCAGCGAAAAGGAGATGGTTGACTCGCGGTGCATTTGGGGCCAGCTTGACACCATTTATCAGACCCTCGGCTTCAGCTTTATTTAGCAAGGCTGAAAACGTTAAGAACATATAAGAAAACGGTAGTGAGAAATGGGATCACCCTGCTTTAGTCCCCTCCCGGGCTGGACAACACTAGTAAGATGACCATTCAGCCGTAATCGATAGGACACAGTAGTCACGCACCTCATGATCAGCGAAACAAAAGCATCATTGAAACACATCTGCCTCAACATGCCTTCCAAGAAAGACCATTCAACTCGATCAAATGCTTTGCTCATATCCAACTTTGGTGCCATAAATACATCCTTCACTTTTCTCTTTCTCCTCATATAATCTGACATTTCATATGCTAGAATTGTGTTGTCCGAGATTAATTATCGGATATATACCAATTAGGTGTATATCAGATGGTGCTCTAAAGTGTCAGATTACCAGGGTGGCCTAAATGGTAATGGATCACGGTCCATTAGGCGGCCCAGTAACCCGATGCACGGAAGCCGGATTCTAGAAGAACTCGGACCACGGCACACGTGGTACGGCTTGGAGTAGAAGGTGGATTCCTTGTTTACCAAGTTAGAACATACCGTAGTCTTCTAGGTTTCCTATTCTGTAAGCCCTAATCCGGCTATTACCGGACGGGAAAGAAGGAAGATAGACAAGAAGCTAGAGGATAACTCGCCGAGAGGTTGATCCTTGACGAGTAGCTAACCTAAACTCACATTGTACTCTGTGTATACAGGATTTAGTCCTGAATAGTGAGATTGCAGGAGTAGGAACGCCGCACACTTGCGTCGTACCAAACCTGGATAAAATCCTCGGTGTCTTTGCTCTACGTACAACCACGTCCCCCACAATCTCTATCGGTAGTCTTATGGCACCCCCGACCATGAAATCTACTACGATGTCTCAACAGTTGGCGCCCACCGTGGGGCCAGCGACGTCAGGCGTTACGTTTCGATCTGGAATACTCGGGAGAATCGGCAGTACCATAACCTGTCGGAAGTCTGGAATTCGACGACAACGTCAGGCGCTTCATCGACAATGGATCGTACATGCCAGCAGGGAATCATCTGGTAAGTGCCTGCGTTTTTCCGATCGGATTAACTGCAGAAGCAATAGGATTCTGTGGTGGAAGCAAATTTATCCCACCCGCCCTATACCCAGTCGAAGAAGACTACGACACCGGATTTTGCTCAGATCGCCGGTACTCTGCTGAAACGCACTTTATCGGCATGGTGCAATCCAAGATCGCTGAAAACACGGACGAAACTAATCCCGTGGAAGAAGCAGAAAACAACAACCCCACAATTGAGGTGGAAGATCCGACATCCGTCAACATGGCGACGAACTCGGAAACTGACTCTATCTTAGCTGCGATCCAGGCAAGGCTAGAGTCAGAACCCGGATCAGAGGATTTCGATTCCGAAGATGAGGATGAAGACGCCTTTGAAAGGAAAGTCAAATATCTTCAAGAGGGATTCCACGAAGTACTAATGGCAAAACCAGCCAAAAACACGGATGCCACTAGCCAGGAAAGTCCTCGGACACCTCCTCAAGAAGAACGAGAAGAGGGGGAAACTAGTCCAATATTCCCGGAAGTCAAGGAATTGATAGAGGAAGAACCCGTAAAGAAACGTCCCTCTTCCAAGAAAAAACACAAAGCTTCCAAGAAACTCCAGTATAAACTCCGGAAGAAGCAGCTGGCTGATCAAGCTAACGAAAGCCCGAAAGAAGGAGAAGGAAGTGGAGTTAAACCTGCGGAGAAGAAAACAAAGGAAATCCCTGTTCCACTGATGTCAGAACAGGATGAACATGATTTACTTCAGACACCAGTGGGACTGCATGAACCTCCTGAAGTGTTGGAAGCCAGGAGACAAGCTCTCCAAAGGCAAAAGCAACATCTATTCCGAACTCGAGAACACCTCCAAAAAACCCAGGCTGACATCAAGTTAAAGAAGGAAGAAATCGAGGAATACGAGAGAAGGAATATATCTGGCATTAAACCTACAAGGTTACCCGGAATCGCAAGACCGTAAGTACTGCCACCCAAGGAACTGTTTCAAAACCCAGCCTGGCAAAGGCAAGTAAACGGAAAAGATGTCAAGGGCGAACCTATATATAAAACCGCAGCAGATAACGCGGAAGCCGGATTCGCCATCCTCAACAATGACATGTACTCCAATGGCGAAAAACTTCAAGGGGTGTACGCTTTCCAATGAAAAGCCTTACAACAGCACCATCGAGCGCAAACAAGATCAGGGAAGTTGCACGACGACTCGGCCCTATGCAAAACGACTACTTGCGCCGCTGGAGCACCTGGACCTGAAGAACCTGGAGACTCAAGTAACTCGAAAGAAAAGAAGTTGGATCCGAGAAAGGACAAGAAAAACCATGATAAGAAGGATGCTGCATCCAGAACCAGATCTCACCCACCAAGAGGTGAAGTTAAACCCAAAATAGGGAACAACAGAACCGGAAGGACGGAAAAGCAATGCCGCCTCTGAGACCCCCGGCTGAGAAAGCCGGAAAATACGACATTCCTCACAGGCGTGAGATCCCGTACGCCCCCATGGAATAAGGAGCGACACAGGAGCAGAACTCCACCTCGTTCCAAAGGGCATGATAATGGAGGAAACAGAGATAATCCCGGAAAAACGCGTCTGCGTAATAATGGAAAAGAAAGGAGCAGATCCCCTTCTATCCATTCAGCCGGTAGATACTCCGCACACATTGACAGAGCGGAAAGAGACGATTTGTACTTCGGGCCTAAGTGTTTCATTGACAGGATCCGAAAGATAACTCTGCATTCTAGCTTCGCCAAAGTTGGTCCAACATATCAAAAATATACCGGCTGTACAAACACGGATACCTGGCTCTCAGACTATTACACAGCCGTCCAGATTAACAACGGGACATACCTAGAGGCAGTAATATTCCTCCCCCTTATGTTACTGGATGGAGCCAGAGATTGGATCAACGGGCTTCCATCAAGAACCGTCGATAGCTGGGATGATATGGATAGAGTTTTCACTCAGCACTTTTGGGGAACTTACAAACACCCCAACAGCATCAACCAGTTAAACCGCTGCACCCAATTCGAAGATGAGCCATACGTGGACTTTATCTCAAGATGGACTGCAATGAAAAATAGCTGCTCTGAAGTAACTGACGTACAAGCAATGCATGCTTTCGTCAATGGCTTGAAACCAGTCTTAGTACCGTTCATGGTAGGTTCCAAAAAGCACAAAGATCTCAGATCTATGCTAACAACCGCCAATTAGCATGGAGCAGCCGAAGATGACATCAGAGCAAGAGGTGGGAATATTGACGCTTTGATTCAAGCCAAAAAGATCCCCCGCCCTGAGAAAAAAGCAACTCCAGAAGCACAGCAAAAACCCAAGGAGGTAAACATGGCCTTTGGAAGAGAAAATGAAGCAAATGGAAAGGACGAAGCGCAGAACCGATCAACTACACCAAAGAAGAGTGGGAACGAATAAAGCCGGAAAACTGCATCCACCATTCGCAATTTGGGAAACCTACCCATACCAACGCGCAATGCCGGCTGAACAAGCACATGAAAGTCAATGCGGGATCGGGAAACAAAGGGAAGAGTTCCAAGAGAAAATTCTCCAAGCAAAAGCCAGAAGCTGGAAAAGAAGACAGTGAATCGGACACTAACGAAAAAATCCAAGAACAACAGCGAAAAGGCGAGCCTAAGTTTCCGAGAGTTGATGAAGTGTGTAACCTAACCTTCTTGGCAACTCCTTCTGCAAAGGTGGCAAAGAGAACACTTCGAGAAATAAACGTGGATGTTCCCGCAACCCCAAAATTCTTGAAGTATTCAAATACACCAATTACCTGGGATCAGTCTGATCATCCCGGAAATATCCCAGAACCCGACACCCAAGCTCTTGATGTAAGCCCTATTGTTCAAAACACTAGGCTGAAAAGAGTGCTGATGGATGGAGGATCCAGCATTAGCATAATGTACCTGGATACACTGAAGCACCTGCGAATCTCTGAGACACAGCTCAATCACAGTAACATACGCTTTCATGGAATCGTCCCTGGCAGACAAGCACGATCCCTAGGAGAAATGTCCCGAGAAGTAACCTTCGGAGAGAAAGACAATTTCCGTTAGGAAATTTTTTCCTTCGAGGTTGTGCCGTTCGAAAGCGTGTATCACACAATACTCGGACGTCCAGCTTTCACCAAATTCTTGGAACGATCATGTTATATTTATAACAAGCTGAAAATGCCAGGACCAAAAGGAGGAGTAATCACCATAACGGGAGACTTCAAATTGGCGAACGATCTGGAAAAGAAAAACGCCCTTTGCGCGGAAAAGATAATAGCAAAGGAAGAACTGAAGGAGCTGGCAAGGGAAGTTTCGCCGACAGAAATGCCTGCAGGAAAAGAAAGCAGGAAGCCCGCAGATAGTTTCAAAGATTCCGAGAATACAAGACAGGTCATCCTCGATCCCAAAGATCCGACAAAGTTTGTCGTAGTAGGGACCGGGATGACAGACAAATAGGAAGACAAGCTCATCAAGTTCCTCCGTGAGAACTGAGATATTTTCGCCTGGTGTCCAGTTGACATGCAGGCGTACCCAGGGAACTTGCTGAGCATGAACTCAAGGTGATTCCAGGATCCAAACCCGTCAAACAAGGTCTTCGTCGATTTGACGGAATAAGGCGGAAGGCCATTGGCAAGGAGATTATCCGGCTATTGGCAGCATATTTTATCCGGGAAGTTATACATACTGAGTGGTCCGCAAACCCAGTATTAGTCCCGAAGAAAGACAGTACTGTTCTTAGGACGTGTATAGATTACACCGGCCTAAACAAATTGTGTCCAAAAGATAGATTCGCGTTACCCCGAATCGATCAATAATAGACGCCACTGCTGGCTCCGAGCTTTTATGTTTTTTGGACGCTTATTCCGGGTACCATCAAATACGCATGAAGGAATAAGATCAAATCAAAACCTCCTTCATAACCCCTTACGGAATGTACTATTACATAACCATGCCATTCGGCCTGAAGAACGCAGGTGCAACTTACCAACGTTGCATGCAACGATTTTCGCACAGTCAGATCGGTAAAAACGTCCATGTGTACGTGGATGATATTGCCGTCGTTTCCAAGGAAAAAGACACACTCCTTGAAGATTTGCGAGAAACCTTCGAAAATTTACGCACTTATAAAATGAAGTTGAATCCATTAAAGTGCGTATTCAGGGTTCCTTCAGGAAAGCTTCTGGGTTTCATCGTTTCTCAAAGAGGAGTAGAAGTAAACCTGGAAAAGATCAAGGCAATCATGAACATCTCAAAGCCCACATGTGTAAAAGATGTACAAAGATTGACGGGTTCTGCAGCTGCCGTTAGTAGGTTTATCACTCGATTAGGAGACACAACTCTGCCATTATACAAATTGTTGAAGAAATCCGACAAATTTGTATGGACAGAAGAAGCTGATGCAGCATTGACCCAGCTAAAATAAACCTTGATGAAAGCACCGATTTTGGCGTCACCAAAAGACGAAGAACCTATGTTGTTGTATCTCACAGCAAAAAATAGGGTTATCAGTGCAATGATAGTTCTAGAGAGGCGGAAAGATGAACAAAGCATACCAGACCAACATCCGGTATATTATGTAAGTGAAGTTCTTTCCGAGTCAAAGCAAAGGTACCCACATTATCAAAAGCTGGCATATGGCGTATTTTTCGCATGTTGAAAACTCCGTCATTATTTCCAAGGCCATTCCATAACAGTGGTATGTAAAGCACCACTAGGGGATATAATCAACAATGCGGACGCAACTGGCCGAGTAGCCAAATGGGGCATCGAGTTAGCCGCGTTCGACATTAAGTACCAATCCCGGACGGCAATAAAATCCCAGGTGTTCGCAGATTTCTTTACTGATTGGACAGAAGCAATGGAAAACACACAATGCCGAAGTCGGAATATTGGGTTATGCATTTTGACGGATCCAAGATGAAGGAAGGGGCTGGAGTTGGTGTAGTCCTAAAATTCCCTAAGGGAGACACAATGGAGTATGTATTACAAATACACTTCAAGGCCATCAATAATGTGGCAGAATACGAGGCATTGCTTCATGGCGTGCATATTGCAAAAGAAATAGGCGTCAAACGTATATTATGCTATGGTGACTCAGATTTGGTACAGCATCAACTTAACCAAACTTGGGACGCCAAAAGCCCCATCATGGCCAAATATCGGAGAACGGTGGACGAGTTCGCAATTTGCTTCCTGGGATTTGAATTACTTCATGTTAAAAGGGAAGAAAATTGGAACGCGGATGATTTAGCCTGAATGGGCTCGGAAAGAGTGAAATCCCTACCGCCAGGTGTGTTTCCCCAGCATTTGTACGAGCCATCAATAAAAGGTGGAGACGTTTATTACCCTCTCGTTTCCGAGTCAATCGAAGTCCTGTTTGTCAAACCGGATTGGACAATTCCATACATAAACTTCTTAGTAGATCAGAAGTACCCGGAAGGAGCAGACAAGGTCTTGCAAAGACAAATAAAGCGTCGATGCAAAGGATATGTGGTGATTGATGGTTGCCTTTATAAACGCAGTACTATCGGAATTTTTCTATGGTGTATTTCACCAGAAGAAGGACGAGAAATTCTGCAAGAAATCCATGCCGGGGATTGCGGACATCATGCTCAGTTAAAAAGCATAGTCAAAAAAGCATTCCGTGCAGGGTTTTCTTGGCTAACAGCCAAGAAAGATGCCGAACACATAGTTAATACATGTGCCGGATGTCAATATTACGCCAAGCAGATGAATATGCCAGCCCAAGCACTCAAAACTATCCCTATAACATGGCCATTTGTGGTCTGGGGGCTAGATATGACGGGACCACTCAAAACTGCTAGAGGTGGACTCACACATCTACTGGTCGCAGTAGATAAGTATACAAAGTGGGTAGAAGAAAAACCCATTAAAAAGCTGGATGGTATAACTGCCAGAAATTTTATCATCGACATAGTCATGAGATACGGCGTTCCACACAGCATAATCACCAACAACGGGACAAACTTCTCTATTGGAGAGTTGGCAAAATATTGCCGACAAACGGAAATTCGCTTAGATCTTGCATCTGTGGCACACACGCAACCCAATGGACAGGTTGAAAGAATGAACAGCTCAATCATGCAAGGAATACACCCAAGCTCGAATCTCCTCTTCATAGAGCAGCTGGAGCATGGGTGGAGGAACTGCCTTCTGTGCTTTGGCGTATTCGGACAACGCCAAACAGGTCAACAGGGAAAACTCCGTTTTTCCTAGTTTACGAAGCGGAAGCAATGCTTCCAACGGACATGCTCCATGATTGCCCAAGGGTGCAAGCTTTCGATGACTCGGATGCCGAAAGCGCACGACAGGATGCCGTCGATCTCTTAGAAGAGGAACGAGAAGTTGTGCTTCAAAGATCCGCCATTTATCAGCAGGGTTTACGACGCTACCATAGTCGGGAAATCAGGCATCGTTCTTTTAAAGAAGGTGACCTAGTGCTAAGATTGGTGCAACAAAGAAAGCACAAACTGGCCCCAGTTTGGGAAGGACCGTTTGTCATTAGCAAAGCTATGAAAAATGGGTCATATTATCTTGTAGACATTCGAGACACGGAAGATGATCCCAACAAACTGGATTGCAAAAGAAAGAGAAAGATAGATGCTGAACTAGGAGAGACCAAAAGTCCTTGGAGCATCCAGCAGTTACGTCCCTTCTATACTTAGTTCAATGACTACGTAAACATCTTTGAGATCATGAAATAAAGTTGTCGGAATTTGTGCATCTATGTTTTTACAAGTTTATTATAGTATAAAACATAATTCCGTCTTATCTATTTCCTAATGATCTTACAAAATACTCAATGTTAACCCGAATTGTGCATGCGTGCTTGGCGTTTAAAAACTGAATGATTTTCAGCCTAATAAGGGCTAAAGGAAACTCAGATTGTGCCTGCGTGCCTGAGTTTCATTCAAAAAATTCATTACTATTCTCTAAGTATTATCTGATTGTTTATATGTTGGGTCACTGGAACTAGTAAGTAAAAATGCCCTTAGTATGATCTGTGTTTCCAAGTTTGAACTTATCGGTTATACCCAGTCACTTGGCATGAAGATTAAAATAATATTGAGCCATTTCAAACACTAAGGACAGTTAAAGCACATAAACAAGAGAACTTAGAACATAAAGGAATAAAAAACCCGGAAAACTTGCAAAGGATTTAATAACATTACCGCAAAAGGTGGAGTACTTATTCATACAAACAAATAGAAGCATTACAATAAAGTTTTACATGGTAAAGTTCAGTAATGCTCCTATTTCCTATCTCTCCTATCCAGGGAAAGGAAAATTCTTCAAGCATCCGAGTAATCTTCGTTGCTGGACTCCTCGGGCGCTTCTGGAATCTCTTCTTCCGGATAGGTGATTGAGACATTCACCATGGAAGCAATCTTGGTAGCGTGACCTTTGGTCTCATCAAAGATGGTGGTCTGCTGCATCTCCGTATATCCTTGCGGAATGCTGGACGCCACGCGCCAAGATTTGGCGGAAGGATAGTGCATACGCATGAGCCCAAGAGCTATGCGTGCACCACCACGTGCCGCGGAGCGCAAGGTGGATTCCTTGGCCTCCGCCACTTCCACGATAGCTCTTGGAAGTTTTTCAACTTCCGAGAGATCCCCAGACTTTGAGGGAAGATATTTGTTGATGAGAAACATTCCCGCAGCTTTGATCGCGGTGAATACCTTCCCAAAGGCTCGGATTTTCTCAATCCGAGTAAGTGCTGGGTCATCTCCTGTTTTTTCAGACAAACAACCTAAGGGTTAGTGAAAAAACAGAGAAAGAATTCAAAACATGGAAAATCCGGTAAAAGTAGATAACTTACCAAGGATCTTATCCATCTCGGAGCCCTCCTCCAGGCGCAGGGTCAAGGCATTTTCCAGGTCTCGGATAATTGCCTTGTCCTTATCAGCTTGGTTGGAGGCATTGGATTGAGCAATGCGAACAGCCAGCTGGCTGGGCTCCAGTTCCTTTTGAACCCTCATAAGCTCCTTATGAAGGTCCAGGTTCTCCTGCCGGAGGTGCTCAGCATTGCCGGCGTCTTCAGCAATCTGCTTGGCTTTCGCCAAAGCAGCTGAAAAGCAAGTAAAAAGAAGAGTTAGGAAACTCGGAAAATTACTTAGGGAAAACAATGAAACTGGAAGCAGAGAAAGTATTTACATGCTGTCTCTTTCAGCTCACGCTGAGAAGACAACAGTTCAGCCTCCTCACCATCAAGAATAGAGAGGAGATTCCTAACCTCCTTATTCTTGGTGCTAAGCTTGTTGAAAACCTCCAGGTTTATGTTTTCAGAAGTTTGCTGAAAAACGGAAAATAAAAAAAAATGCTTAAGTTAATAGCAGGCATAAAAAGGATAAAAGCATTAAGTGAAAAAAATACATTTGACTTATTGCTTGGGGTCTAGAGATATTACCTCGATCGTTTGTTTTAAACCTGACAAGTTTTCGTTGAATTCTTTTGCGTATTCTGCAAAAAGAATACCAACGTGATGAAGGACGTCTTGGATGACCTGCCGAGGTGAAAATACAAAGTTATTTCCGACAATTAGCCCGCCTTGCGGCCAAGGACGGATCAAGGGAGCAGGAGCGAAGAACTTCTTAGCTTCCGGACGTATATATCCGAGATCATCGAAGGTTTCCTGCTTTACCATGAAATCCCTGTCAAATGTCGGAATGGGCTCCTCCTCTTGAATATGAGAAGGACCACCCATATCTAACTCTGCCCTTTCCCTCGTGTCCGTATTGGATACAAAAGGCTGGCTGGTCGGCAATGGGTTTTCTCTGGGTCTTCTGGTTTGGTCCTCTCCCCCAAGAGTAACGGGGGTGGGGGAAATCTTAGCCTGGGATGGCGTGCCTTTGCTAGAAGTAGCTTTGTGCTTTTTTAGCTTCTTCGATTTCAAAGAAACCGGACCGGGACTGAAAAAGGAAAGGGTAGAATAAAAATCCGAGAATCAAATATTCCGAGAAACTAAAACAACTTATGCAACGAGAAATTGCTGAAGGAATAAAGTTCCCAGGAGAATTACCTCGAGGTGGCGACAGGAATTCCGTCAAGGTTTATCACTTCCTATGTAGACGTTGGCCTCTTGCGCTTGCGACCACCATAAAAGTTGGCATGTAACTCGTCAAGTTAAGCATCAGTCGCAAGGTCCTTTTCCGTAAGGTTGTCAAACTACGGAAGTGGACAAAAATCCGAGTAAGCCCATAAGAAAAGAGAGAGGAAACTGCCGACAAAGTGACTAAAGAAGAAATATGTTTTACCTTGGGAACCGGGTTTTCCTTGTGATATGTTCCCCGACTTTCTTCATATTGATTGCGGGTTGCAATTAAATGATTGACCCGTTTCTTGAAGTCCCTTTTCGTGAAAGCCTTTTCTGTACCCCTCATTTCGTCTTCCGGGCCTTCATACTTGCAAAGGAGACGGGATCGGTAGGCGAGAGGTTGGATTCTACGCCCGAACCAACAAAAGACCGTGTCTGTTCCGGTAACTGGAGGTTTTGAGGAGGTAAGCTTGGCAATACGCCGTTTGATTTTCAATAAATCATCCGGCAAAGTCTGTACTGCTTCAATAGCCCAGCTGTCTTGAGGAATAGCGGCAGAGTTGGTGAATGGAGGAACCCCGATTTCTTTTCCGGGGAACGGGATGTCTTTGTGATAAAAGAAAGAACTCGTCCAAAATTTGACGGACTCTGATGTTTTTATTTTCGGGAACCAATCTTCCCTGAACCTTCGCAGGGTAAAAGATATGGTTCCACAGGTTGGGAGAGCGCCCTCAATAGAGTTTCGCTTAACTCCAAAATAGTATTGCCAGAAATCTAGTCGGGGTTCTATTCCTAAGTATCCCTCGAAAAGGGCTTGGAAGCCGGCCAAATACAGAATATAATTTGGTGGAAGATTATGAGGCTGAATAGCGTAATGATTGAGGATTTCGACAAAAAAGGCGGAAGGCAAAATTCCCATACCTCGTACTATATGCCAGGTTAAGAGAACCCGTTCCCCGGCTTTTGGTGATGGCTCTGAATCTTCCTCGTCATGTCGCCATTTTCCTTTTGCTATTAACCCATCTTTTTCCATTGATTGGAGAAGAGAGGAAGGGATGTTGTATTGGCTCCAATTGCCGGCACTTTCACTCTCGTCTTCCGCCTCGGCGGCGGCGGATGCGGCGGCGAGATCTTCATCGGTGAGTTTGATTTTCTCGTCCGCAGTCTCGGGCGCGAACGACGGAGACGACGTGAAGGAAGATGCAACCGGATTCGTGGCGGCGAGAGGCAGATCCTCGCTGGCTTGGCCACCGGAGGAATTTCCCGGCTCGCCGCCGATGGCGCGCGCAGGCGAATCCACCATGGGATCCATGGTGTTGATGATATCTTCAATCTCCGCCGAGACGGTCCGCGATGGAGAAGCGTTCGGAGATGCCATTCCCGGGCGGCGCGAGGGCGAGTTTGTGACCTCCAGCGAGGTTTTTGAACGGCGCTGTCGCAAGAGTTCCGTTAGGTCTTGCTCTGCTCACAGTGGCTTGGGCGCCAGATGCTCGAGGCGAAGAGAATTTGTGAGTGGAAGGTTTGCCGGATGGAAAGTGTAGGCTATTTATAGCCGAAAGCCCCGTTGTGATACGCGCTAACGGCTATTATGACCGTTGGATGATCAACGCGTGTCACTCGCCGGAAAGTCCGGGAAACGAATCGATAGGTGATTATTGCTATCTCCTCGTTTCTCGTGAGAATCTGTCAGAGATACGTTTCAGGGTTCCACAATCGAAAACCCAAACGTCCCTGACGTCAGCACGATTTGAACGCTGACGTAGGAGGTTCCTTCTCCACGAAGGTTCGTGGAAGAAAAGCCGGATTTCCCGAAATCCGAGTTTCGTCTTATCGCACCACTTCGAAAAAGGAAGAATCAAGACAGAAGGCCAGTATTTCTCGGAAAGAATGCAATTTTGACGAAAAACGGCGAATTGAAGTCTTAATCCTTCCTCAGGGCTACTGTCGGATATATACCAATTAGGAGTATATCAGATGGTGCTCTAAAGTGCCGGATTACCAGGCTGGCCTAAATGGTAATGGATCACGGTCCATTAGGCGGCCCAGTAACCCGATGTGCGGAAGCCGGATTCTAGAATAACTCGGACCACGACCCACGTGGTACGGCTTGGAGTAAAAGGCGGATTCCTTGTTTACCAAGTTAGAACATACCGTAGTCTTCTAGGTTTCCTATTCTGTAAGCCCTAATCCGGCTATTATATAAAGCCGGACGGGAGAGAAGAAAGATAGACAAGAAGCTAGAGGCTAACTCGCCGAGAGGTTGATCCTTGACGAGTAGCTAAACTAAACTCACGTTGTACTCTCTGTATACAGGCTTTAGTCCTGAATAGTGAGATTGCAGGAGTAGGAACGCCGCACACTTGCGTCGTACCGAATCTGGGTAAAATCCTCGGTGTCTTTGTTCTACGTACAACCACGTCCCCCACAATCTCTATCGGTAGTGTTATGGCACCCCCGACCATGAAATCTACTATGATGTCTCGACCATAATCTTCCTGGAACAAAGGCTGACTGATTAGGTGAAATAAACTCCCCTAAGATGACTTTGAGACAGTTGGAAATCACTTTGGTAATGAGCTTATACACGAAGTTTCAAAGGCTAATAGGGCGAAGATCCTTTAGACGGTCTGGGTTTTGAACCTTCATGATGGGTACAACAATAGTTTCATTCCACCCCTCCGGTATACTGCCACCTCGCAACACCTGTAACACCTCCTTAACCACAGTGTCACCAATTGTATCCCAAAACTTCTTGTAGAAGATAGCCGCCATTCCATCGGCACCCGGTGCTTTAAGATCTCCCAGGTCATCAAGATCTTTCTTAACCTCCTCATCAGTGTAATCAGCTTGCTAGGAACTCAATCATTTGAGAAGTAACACGGGGCCCATAGAGTATAGTACTCTCCACGCATCCGAACCTGCCATGGGGGTAAACAAGGATGTAAAATAGTTAGTAACGAGGGCCTTTATGCCATCCTCCCCTTCCACCACCACTCCATCATCGCCTTTTTAATTTCTATAGTGTTCTTTTTTTTTCTCTCCCTTGCTTGGGCATGGAAATAGCTTGTATTGCGATCTCCCTTCTCAAGCCAGTGTACATGTGCTCGTTGTTTCCAGAAAACATGTAGTTGGTACTCTAGCCGCTCGAGTTTGAAATGAGCAACCTGCTCCTTCCTCACATTGGCCTCGGTGAGATCACCCCTTCTTACACCTTCAAGCTCTATATGTAATTTTTTTTAATTCTTTGCTGCAAATCTCCTAACACATCACGACTCCAGGTGTGTAGGCCTATTGACACCGATCTGAGGTTATCAATTATGTTCTCCACTCCCCTCAGAATAGCCTCATTCCAAGACGATCTGAACACATGCTCAAAGTCCAGTTCCAACAACCAGCGAGCTTCAAACTGTTTTTTTAACAATTTGGGTCGTGGTCGTGGATGTCTATGAGCTCCATCAACCGAGATCAAAACCAGACGGTGATCAGAATGTTCAGGACAACCATTAACCACCCTATAGTTAGGAAACATGGCACACCATTCAGGATTATCTACCTCTTTGTCCAAGCGCTCACGAATGTAACCATTAATATGATAGTTATTATTGTGCCAAGTGAAAACATCCCCCCTAAAAACCGAGATAATTCAGATTACAAAAATTCATAGCATTACCGAAGCGTTCCAGTTGGATCTGGGGCTTTGGAGGACCACCTTGCTTCTCGAAACTATAGATAATTTTGTTCAAGTCTCCTATACATACCTTATACGTCATAAAAATATCCTTAATTTCTTATGTTCCATGTTCTTTCATGTTATTTTCTACATGTTTTCTATACACTTTATGTATTTTTTATCGATTTGTGGGACTAACCTATTGACAAGATGCCACAGAGCCACTTCCCTGTTTTATGTTGTTTTTAGTTTCAAAAAGTTGTTCTAGAAATATTCTCCAAATTGGGAAATTCTAACCCCGGAAGTCTTAGAAATCCCGAAGGTTCCACAGAGTCACCGAGAGGCCCTGAGGGGGGCCACAAGGGGCCACACCATAGGGCAGTGCCCCCTGGCCACGCCGTAGGGTGGTATGGGCCCCTCGGGCATCCACCGCCATCTCCCTTTCGCCTATATATGTCCCCTGATACGTCAACCCTGAGAATATACCACTTTTTCCCGAGAAACACCCAAGCTCGCCGTCATCGTCAACCCGAGATCGGGAGGGTTCTCGATCTCTCCCCGGCACCCTACCGGGAGGGAAATTCATCACCGGAGGGGTCTACACCACCATACCCTCCTACGAAGTGATGCGTGAGTAGTTCATCCCTGGACTACGGGTCCATAGCAGTAGCTAGTTGGTTGTCTTCTCCACTTTATGCCTCATGTTTAGATCTCGTAAGCTGCCCTACATGATCGAGATCATCTTATTGTAATGCTACATGTTGTGTTTGCTGGGATCCGATGATTGTTGAATGCTATGTATTTTGATTATCAGTCTATCATGTTATCTTCATGCATATGTTATTTATGCTCTTGCATGCTCTCTGGTATTATTAGATGCTCTTGTCAAGTCAATGCTAGTGACTCCAAGAGGGAGTATTTATGCTTGATAGTGGGTTCATGCCTCCTTTGCATCAGTGCTCAAGCGATAGAAACATGACGGATGGAGGATGTGATGTTGCCATTAGGGAGAAAACAACAGTGTTTACTTTGTTTGCATTGTTTACATTACACTTTTCTTACTGCAATTATTTGTTGCTTGCAACTTAAATCCCAATGTTTGTTCGGATGATTTTCGGAAGGTGGATTATTAGTCATAGATGCAGTTGGATGACGGTCTATGTATCTTGTTGTAATGCCCGCATGAATCACATAGTAATCTTTATGTATTGCATATGCACTATGGTGTACCCTTCATTTCTATAAATTGCCCAACTGTAATTCGTTCTTCACACATGTTATCTATTTTCTATGGAGAGATACCACTAGTGAACTGTGGACCCCAGTCCATTTTCTCATACTGATAATACAACCACTGCAATTGCTGTTTTCCACACCATACGTTTAACCTCTTTGTGTTCAGCAAAACTGGTGAGATTGACAACCACACTGCTTCGTTGGGGCAAATTTATTTGATTGTGTTATGTAGGTTCCACGTTGCCGCTGAACCGGTAGTGCGCCCTACTATCTCAGCTATATTAACCTTTTGAAGTTACTTCTTCCTCCTACTGGTCGATTCAACCTTGGATTCTTTCTGAGGGAAACTTGCTGTTGCGCTCTTCATACTTCATGTTGGGGTTTCCCAACAAACGTGTGTTCACACACATCAATACCCACGGAAGCTTCTCCTCGAGATGAAGTGTACGAAGCAAGCACCATGTCTCCTCTCTTGTTTTGAGCTCTTAGTTCACCATAGATACCAGTGGACCGCCATTTAAAACTGTCAGCCTCCGTGATATCATCGTCAATATGCATATAGCCCATCCAACGCAAACTAAGATTTATTTCTCTCTTCCAAAACAAAGCTAAACCACCACTCTTCCCATGGCACTCTTTAAACACCAGATGTGGCATTCGAAGAGTATACGACAGCTTCTCTATCCCTTTCTTTTCTAATTTTGTTTCACACAAGAAAACAATATAGGGATCCTCCTTTCTTTGGAACTCCAGAGCTCCATGAACTCCCGACCCGTTCCCCATGCCCCGACAGTTCCATCCGCCTAGCTTCATTGGATCTCGCGGAGCTGTCCTGGCAGTCCCGCGTCAACAGAGTTTGTCTCGAAATCACCATTCACCAATGTCTTTGCTTTTTTTCTTTAACTTGTCAATTTGCATCTCATCATCACCCTCCATGAAACTTATCTTCCTATCTTTGTCCATATTTTATGTGGTACTAAACTTCTCAGTCGCCCTCACCCGACCCTCCTGATTGTGTCTTTTGAATCTACCTTTATTATCCTTCTCTTTTGGGCTCTGTCTGGCAGCCCTTCCGATATCACTAATCTCAGAAGAAACTGAGACCGGATGTGTAGGCTGATCGACGTGCATGGCACAAGCTGTACGTTCCAATCTTATGGTGTTTTTTGTTCCTACTGCATTCACCTCGGGCGAGACTAAAAAGTTGTTAATCTATGAATCGCTTTTCTCTTGCCCACCTTGCTTGTCATTTCCTTCCAACAGGAGCTGTTCTGTAGCTAAAATATGGGACGATGTACCTAGCTCCTTTTCTGTACTTTTCAGTTTATTAGTCACCTCCAATTCCTTCTCTTTTTCGACAAGTGCCAGGCCTGTGTCATTTGATTTATGCCAACTATCCTTGTCACTGCCAGATCTTCCACTAGGGCTTTGAAAACCAAACCGCCGGTTGTTCCCACTCCCACGGATATCGGTGGTTATTCTTCCTCCTTCCCAAAATTTTCTGTGTGGTTCTACGATCTGCCTCGGTATATACGCTTTAAGCCAGCTACCGAATTGTGCATGTTCACCTCGTACCAGTTTGATTTTACAGTCCCTATCCAAATGATCAAGCATCCCACACCTATAACGAAAATCTAGAAGAAACTCATACTCAAATCTACACCAAAGTAGAACTTTATTTTCACCCATATTCAGCAAAGATACCACGCATCAGAGGCCTCTTGATATTGATACACACTTTAACACGCAGATACTTCCAGTTTTCCATTCCATCCTTCCCCACATCGGCTTCCACGAACTCCCCTGCCTCATTACCGATAGATTCTCCTGTATCATAATCCATCTTACCAAGCGGTAATCCGAACACTCGCACCCAGAACGGGACAGTACTAAACTCATACTCCTTCAAGGTTTTGGTTGGATCAAAATCCTCCAGCACTAATAGTGACTTGCCAAATTCCCACGGTCCCTCAAAAAGAAATTTATATTTACCAGATTCTTGATGGAACGCAAAGACGAAAATTTTATCTCCGAGATCCTTGCACGTCACCCCTTTCATTGGACACCAAATCCTACCAAGAGTAGTGGCCATGGCCTCGACATGCGCCCGTTTATCTAATATCAGTTTCGCTATTGCTTGTGGGTTAACCGAAACCATCTTCTTTCCGCGCGTCCATCCTCTTTTCAGAGCCTTGCTCTCCAACTCCAACAACTTTAGGCTTTTCATGAGATCTTCAACCCTCTCCATCTCTATCAGATGAAACATACTCCAGGATCTAGGATTGTTAGGTGTCTTACAATCGTGCCCTAGAAACACGAAAGGTTGGTCTGTGGTGGAAGTTTCTATGTGGGGGAAGTGAGGTATGAGACCACGTGAGACTAGACCTACACTGGGAGGAGACTTGGACTGAGGAGAGACGGGAAACGAGAACGCCGGCGAAGACCTTGGCCGAGATGCAATCTCGAGATCGCCAAACAGATCGCCAGGGAACCTAACCGTCACTCAAGGGACGGACAATTCCTTTTGGCGTCTCCGTAATTCATTCGAAATATGGGTGAAAAGTCTAATTTTGCTGCACCATTTCACTATCACTTGTATCCATAGATTTATAGTTTCTATTGTAGTTTCCATATTTTTTTACTCTTATTACAACGCACTATATGCTCTGTGTGGTCCGAGTTCGCACCATATCCTTGTCGTGCAGAATATAAACTTCTTCATTATCCCTGTTGTGCACATCTAGTTTTGATATTGAGTGTTGTTTGTATTGATGCACTAGTGGAAACAACACCTATCGTCCAGGGCCCAAAATTCCATTCATCCTGGTTGCACCAAAATTCGGAACCAATGCTATGCATTGGTCCCAGTTTTTGCTCCAGGGGCAGCAGAATTTGCCTAAGGGCATTGATCCCGGTTTTTAATGCGGCATTTGTTTCGATTTGTGGCATGAACCGGGACCAATGCCTTGCCACAGGCCATGTGGCACGCCCAGGGTCATTGGTCCCGGTTCATGCCACAAACCGGGACGAATGTCCCCCTTCCCCTACATATACTGCCTCCTAGCTGCCCCCTTCCCTCTATTTTTTTTTGCTTGGAGGAGTGAGAGAGGTGGGTGCTAGTGTGTGTTATTTTACTATGCACACGAGGTGTTCGACGAAATACCCGAGCCACACATTAGCTCACATAAAATGGTATCATCGACCGAGGTTAGCAAACTTATCTTTTTCATCTGTAATTGATACATAAAAAAGTTATATTTGTCGATGTACTGTGGTCATTTCTCTATTGAAGATGTTATTGTAATGTTTTTTGATGAGCTTAATTATATGATGCAGATGGATGCACGACAATGATGGATGTACGGTGACCGACGCACTTCCGAGTATATGGCAGGCCTGAATGCATTTCTCGCTGTAGCTCAGACGAACAAAGATAATGGCTTTATGTGTTGCGCATGTGTTGATTGTCAGAACGTCAGGGAGCACTCTTCCTCGAGAGTCCTTCACGGCCACCTACTTCGGAGAGGTTTCATGCCCAGCTATAATTGCTGGACCAAGCATGGAGAAAGAGGGGTTGTGATGGAAGACTATAAAGAAGAAGAAGAAGATGATCCTTTGTTCCCTGAATACGGTGATACTGCAATGGAAGACAATGAAGAAGAAGGAGGTGATCAAGAACAAGCATCAGAAGAGCCCGATGCTGATCTTGGTCGAGTTATTGCTGATGCAAGGGAATACTATGAAAGTGAACTGGAGAGGTTGAAGCTGGACAACATGTTACAGGATCACAAAAACTCGTTGTACCCAAATTGCGAAGATGGCAGCACAAAACTCGGTACCACACTGGAGTTGCTGAAATGGAAGGCACATAACGGTGTGACTCACAAGTCATTTGAGAGTTTACTTCAACTAATGAAGCCGAAGCTTCCAAAGGATAATGAATTTCCTGAGAGTACGTATGAAGCAAAGAAAGCTCTCTGCCCTCTAGGATTAGATGTGCAGAAGATACATGCATGCATTAATGACTGCAACCTCTACCGCGGTGAGAAGTACGAGAATTTGGATGAATGTCCGGTATGCACTCTACTGCGGTATAAGAACAGAGCAGATGAACCTGGTGATGTTGACGGCGAGCCCCCCCCCCCCCCCCCCCCCCCGTAAGAGGGTTCCTGCAAAGGTGATGTGGTATGCTCCTATAATACCACGGTTGAAACGTCTTTTTAGAAACAAAGATCGTGCTAGGTTGTTGCGATGGCACAAAGAAGACCGTAAGAAAGACGGAAAGTTGAGACACCCGGATGATGGATCGCAGTGGAGAAAGATCGAGAGAGACTTCCCGGACTTTACAGGAGAGGCGAGAAACTTATGGTTTGGTCTAAGTACAGATGGCTTTAATCCTTTTGGGGAACATAGCTCCAGTCATAGCACTTGGCCCGTGACTCTATGTAGTACAACCTTCCTCCTTGGTTGTGCATGAAGTGCAAGTTCATTATGATGCCAGTTCTCATCCAAGGCCCGAGGCAACCTGTCAACGACATTGATGTGTATCTAAGGCCATTAGTGGAAGAACTCTTACAATTGTGGGTCAAACCACGTGTACGTGTGTGTCATGAGAACGAACAAAAGCCATTTGACCTATGGGCGTTGCTTTTCGTAACCATCAATGATTGGCCTGCTCTTAGTAACATTTCCGGACATACAAACAAGAGATACAATGCATGCACACACTGTTTAGATAAGACTGAGAGTGTTTATTTGGATAAATGTAAAAAGGTTGTATACCTGGGGCATCGTAGATTTCTTCCGATCAAACATCCCGTAAGAAAGAAAGGAGGGAAGCATTTCAGAGTTGAGGCAGATAACCGGAAGAAGCCTGATCTACGTAGTGGTAATGATTTATTTGATATGGTCAAGGACCTAAAAGTAATCTTTGGGAAGGGTTATGGCAGCCAACCTGTTCCGAACGGCCCTGATAAGCGCGCACCCATGTGGAAGAAGAAATCTATATTTTGGGAGCTACCCTATTGGAAAGTTCTAGAGGTTCGCTCTTCAATCGACGTGATGCACGTGACAAAGAATCTCTGCGTCAACCTGCTATGCTTCCTGGGCGTGTATGGGAAGTCAAAAGATACGCCAGAAGCACGGGAGGACCAACAACGTATGAAAGACCCAAGAAACAAGCACACGGATACAGAGCGCCTTTACTTAAGGAGCTACGCTCTTACTAAAGCAGAGAAGGAATTATTTTTTGAAGTCCTTTACAGTATCAAGGTTCCGTCTGGCTTCTCTTCGAATATAAAGGGGATAATAAACATGACAGAGAAAAAATTCCAAAACCTGAAGTCTCATGACTTCCACGTGATTATGATGCAGTTGCTTCCGATTTTATTCAGGGGGCTTCTACCGGAAAATGTTTAAGTACCCATTGTGAAGCTATGTGCATTCCTCAACGCAATATCTCAGAAGGTAATCGATCAAGAAATTCTGGCAAGATTACAGAGGGATGTGGTCCAGTGTCTTGTTAGTTTTGAGTTGGTGTTCCCACCATCCTTCTTCAACATTATGACTCATCTCCTGGTTTACCTATGTGATGAGATTCATATTCTCGGTCCGGTATTTCTACACAATATGTTACCCTTTAAGAGGTTCATGGGAGTCTTGAAGAAATATGTTCATAACCGTGCTAGGCTAGAAGGAAGCATCTCGAAGGGCTATGGAACAGAGGAGGTCATTGGGTTCTGTGTTGACTTTATTCCTGACCTTAAGACGATTGGTGTTCCTGAATCGCGGCATGAGGGGATACTGAGGGGAAAAGGAACGTTGGGAAAGAAAACAATGATACCCAGGGACGGGCATTCTTTCACTAAAGCACACTACACAGTTCTACAAAATTCCATCTTCGTGGCTCCGTATCTCGAGGAACACAAGAATATTGTACGCTCCACAAACCCGTGGAAGGATGACTCATGGATTAAATGCAAACACATGGAGACTTTCATAAGTTGGTTGCAAACACATCTTATAAATTAAACCACTGTTGAAGATCAGCTGTACATGTTGGTCGGGTCACCATGTTCGACTATTGGGAGTTTTCAAGGGTACGAGATAAATGGGAATACGTTTTACACGATCACCCAAGATAAGAAGAGCGCCAACTAAAACAGTGGTGTCCACTTTGATAAAACGAACGAGAATGGAAAAAATGACGCATACTATGTTTAGATAGAGGACATATGGGAACTTGACTATGGACCTTCTTTTAAGGTCCCTTTGTTCAAGTGCAAATGGGCAACCTGAATGGAGAAGGGGTAAAGGTAGACCCGCTTTACAGAATGACAAAAGTGGATCTCAAAAATATTGGTTACAATAACGAACCATTCGTCCTAGCCAATGATGTGGCTTATGTATTCTATGTGAAGGACATGTCCTCTAGACCGGAAAAAGAAAAAATAAGCAAACAAATACATCATACGATGAGCCGAAGCGTCACATAGTTCTTTCAGGGGAAAAAACATCGTGGGAATCATGGAAGCGACAGACATGTCAGAAGATTATAATAAATTTGTTGAAATTCCACCCTTCACAGTGAAAGTTGACCCAACCATCCCGTTAAATAATGAAGATGCTCCATGGTTACGACCGTAGCGATCATAAGCGAGGGACAATGGTTCATGGACCATCTCTACACAAAGGAAATTCAGAAGACTAGACAGGGATGTTGTTGGTGATGTGTAATAATAAACGTGGAATACATGATCATAGTTCTGTTGAAAAAGTGGTCACAAAAACTTGCTATCTCCTTCTAACATGTTAGGGTTTCAGTTTGAAACGACGGTGCACACAAACATGCATCTTGGAAGCACAGACAATGTTGATGAAGGAGTTGTGCCGCGTGGCGCGGGAGTTTTGACACGTGGCCAGGAGGGCGCGTGAGTTGTGACGATGACCTGGAGGAGGTAACCGACGAGTTCCCCGACGACGACGACGAGGAGAAGTGTTCATATGTTTTCTGCTTTTAATGAAATAATTTGTATTCCGGTGAACTAAAGCACGCTAGCGTTTCTGTTTTCTGTTTTTAATAAAAGAATTTGTCGCACCGGCGCTCGCGCCCATATTGCACACAAACATGCATCTTGGATAGATAAAAAGGAAGTACATAATGGCAACAGTGGATCTAAACCTAAACGGGGAGCATAGATCTACATAATGGCAAGACTGGATCTGATCTGCTTGTCATACTCCTGCCTAGGCCTATAGTACTCCGACTCGTAGTCGTTGTAGTCGCTGTCGTCATCGTCACTATCGTCGGGCAGTGCTTTGGACTCCCTTGGAGGATCACGACGCCAGGACTGGGCGTGAGGGTAGCGCAGGCGGGGGTTATCGCCGGCCCTGATGTAGTTCATGACGCTCAGAAGAGTCCGTTCGCGGCCCCACCACAGCTGACGACCGGCTTCATTGAAGTTCGAAGGAGGCGGTCCGTTCTCCTCGTACGCGGCGAGCGCACTCTCACGCCGACTAATGAAGAAGGCGTCCCAAGTAGGGCGGTAGTCAGGATTCCAACTGGGATTCCTCCGTTGCTCCGGCATGAGCTCGTTGTAGTAGTGGTTCGTGATGGCTGCCCGATGCGCCACACGTTGGGGAAGAGGAGGGACCGGCACTCCTCCGGCGCTCAGCATCTAACCGGCGGGAACGCTGTAGCCGGGCGGGCAGGGGTAGTTCGAGGCGGAAAGTGCCTCCGCCTGGAGGAAGGTTAGAGTGGGTACGATAGAAGAAATGAGAGAGTGGTGAGTTTATATGTGTTTAAGCCAATGGTGGCAATGCATACATATATATATAGTGAGAAGAAAAGAGATCCCTTTAGTCCCGGCCTGTTTTACCAACCGGGACGAAATGGTTCGGGTTTTGTTGGGAAACGGCTCGTCCCTTTAGTCCCGGCCTGTTTTACCAACCGGGACTAAATGGTTAGGGTTTTGTTGGGACCAAAGAATCACACGGATCGTGTGTTTCTTTCAAGCGCTTGTGATTTGTTGGATCAGGGGTGTGTTTCTTTCGAGCTGTTGTGAGGCGTTCGATCAGGGCTACGGTGTGTCTCTTTCGAGCGGTTGTGAGTCGTTGGATCAGGGGTGTTTCTTAGCTGTTGGATCAAAACCCTAGCGCAACACTTTGTGAGAAAGAGGACCCAATATATAGCCCACCTTCATACATCAGTCAGTTCATCGACCAAATACAAATCATCCTGATTCGCCAGCATACGTGCTGCCATGCATTTGGTATGCACATATGCACTCATTAGCCACAGCAGGCTGTATGCTGGCAATACCGATTGTTTTGTTCTACATCCCCCTATAAGGTTTGATACATCATTCAGTTCATCGGCCGAATACAAATCATCCGGATTCGCCATCATACGTCCGACCATTCTTTTGATATGCATATATGCACTCAATAGCCACGGTCGGGCTGTATGATGGCGATACTGATTGTTTTGTTCTACATCCCCCTTGAAGGTTTGACAAAAGTTTTGATGCATCATTCAGTCCATCGACCGAATACAAATCACCCGGATTCGCCATCATACGTCCGGGCGTTCTTTTGATATGCATATATGCACTCAATAGCCACGGTCGGCCTGTATGATGGCGATACCGATTGTTTTGTTCTACATCCCCCCTTGAAGGTTTGACAAAGGTTTGATACTACGTATATATCTGTCTGCCTTGTATGCGACGAAACTAGGTATATGCATGGATCAACTGGTCTGATGTGCACTTATAATAAATTTAACGTACCTTGTTCTGTATTTGAAACATAAAGGAAAACAATAGAAAACATAGAGGAAAATAGTAGAAAACATAAAGGAAATAGTAGAAAACAAAATAAAACAAGAGAAAGCAAAAAGGAAACAATAGAAAACAAAATAAAACAATAGAAAACATAAAGGAAAACAATAGAAAACATAAAGGAAACAATAGAAAACAAAATAAAACAAGAGCAAAAAGAATACAAGAGAAAACAAAATAAAACAATAGAAAACATAAAGGAAAAAATAGAAAACATAAAGGAAACAATAGAAAACAAAAAATAATACAGGAGAAAACAAAATAAAACATAAAGGAAAACAATAGAAAACATAAAGGAAACAATTGAAAACAAAATAAAACAAGAGAAAACAAAAAGGATACAAGAAAAACAAAATAAACAATAGAAAACATAAAGGAAAACAATAAAAACATAAAGGAAACAATAAAAAACAAAAGAAAACAAAAGAAAAGAAGAAATAATTAAAAATAGGGCATTCGTCCCGGTTTTTTCAAACAACCGGGACGGATGCCCCCACCAACGAGCGCGCTCCACCTGCCCCATCCGCCCGATGCGGAAAAAAAAGTGTGAGGCATCCGTTCCGGTTGGTAGCAACAATCGGGACGGAAGACCCTTTCATCCTCGTCGTTGCTGCGAACCGGGACGGATGCCCCTCCCTATATATATGCGTCTTCTCCCTCCCCCAAATTTCCCCATCTCGCGCGCGGGAAACGGATCGAACCGCCGCCAGGCTGCGCAACAGGAGCCCTCGTCGATCGTTCTCGCGCTCGCGCCCGTACGTGCACGTGGAGGAGCAAATCACGCCCTCGCCGCCGCCCCGTGGGCGAGCTCGCCGTCGCCCCGTGGACGCACTCGACGCGCCGCCAACGCCGGCCCACGCCTGCGCCGTCGCCCCTCGCCGTCTTGTCTAGGTAAGAAAAACAGAGATGTTAGTGTTAGGAATTTTAGTGTTTAGTAATTTTTACTTAGGAATTTTTGTTTTTTAATTTTTTTTAGTGTGAGAAATTTAGTGTTAGAATTTTAGTGTTAGAATTTTAGTGTTAGAAATTTAGTGTTAGAATTTAGTGTTAGAAATTTTTTACTTAGAAATTTAGTGTTAGAAAATTTTACTTAGAAATTTAGTGTTAGAAATTGTTACTTAGAAATTTAGTGTTAGAATTTGTTTACCTAGAAATTTAGTCTTAGAAGTTAGTGTTAGGAATTTTTACTTAGGATTTTTTACTGATAAATTTTTAGTGTTAGGAATTTTAGTGTTAGGAATTTCACTTAAGAATTTTTAGAAAATTTCATTAAGTTGAAAAAATTCACTAAGTTAGAATAATTTTAGTAAGTTAGAAAATTTCACTAAGTTAGAAAATTTTCACTAAGTTAGTGTTAGAAAATTTCACTAAGTTAGAAAATTTCACTAAGTTAGAAAAATTTCACTAAGTTATAAAAATTTCACTAAGTTAGAAAATTTCACTAAGTTATATTTTTTTTCTTATTGTTATAAATTTGGAACTGTTATAAGGCACACAGACCGATGACTATCTTGTTCATGTTAAGAGGTACTACATGCGGTGGTGATCCGGGGAAAGGAACGAATGCGAGGGTTTCTGGATTTCTTTCGAACTAAATAATGTCACATATGTAATATGGTTCATGAGATCAGATGAAGTTGAACCCTTTAGTGCACATTTGTAATGGTGACATTCCTCAGAAATCCCTTCTGGGGTTATGAAGAATGTCCCCATTATGTATATGTACAAAAGGGTCTAGTTTTTTCCGGATCTCACTATTACATATATGATTTTGTATAGTTTCAAAGATGTCCAGAAACCCTTCCTTCTCCCACATCGCCATCACGTGTACTTACCTCAAAACAAGCACAAAATGTGAAGGTCCAACTTCACATCAAGGCCCGATGACCATCTTGTTCCTGTTTAAGAGGTACTACATGCGGTGGTGATCCAGGTTAAGGGACGAATGCGAGGGTTTCTAGATTTGTTTGGAACTAAATAATTTCACATATGTAATATGGTTCGTGAGATCCAGATGAAGTTGAACCCATTAGTGCACATTCGTAATGGTGACATTCCCCATAAATCCCTTCTGGGGTTATGAAGAATGTCCCCATTATGTATGTGCACAAAAGGTTATAACTTTGTTCGGATCTCACTATTACATATATGATTTTGTTTAGTGTCAAACATGTCCAGAAACCGTTCCTTCCCCCGCATCGCCATCATGTATACTTACCTCGTAACAAGCACAAAATGTGAAGGTCCAACTTCACATCAAGGCCTGATGACCATCTTGTTCCTGTTAAGAGGTACTACAGGCGGTGGTGATCCGGGGAAAAGAACGAATGCGAGGGTTTCTGGATTTCTTTGGAACTAAATAATGTCACATATGTAATATGGTTGGTGATATCCGGATGAAGTTGAACCCTTTGGTACACATTCGTAATGGTGACATTCCTCAGAAATCCCTTCCGGGGTTATGAAGAATGTCGCCATTATGGATGTGCACAAAAGGGTCCAATTTTTCCGGATCTCACTATATTACATATATGATTTTGTTTAATTTCAAAGATTTCCAGAAACCCTTCCTTCCCCCGCATCGCCATCACGTGTACTTACCTCGTAACAAGCAAAAAATGTGAAGGTCCAACTTCACATCAAGGCCCGATGACCATCTTATTCCTGTTAAGAGGTACTACAGGCGGTGGTGATCCAGGGAAATGAGAAAGATGAGGGTTTCTGGATTTCTTTGGAACTATATAACGTCACAGATGTAATATGGTTGGTGAGATCCGAACAAAGTTGAACCCTTTTGTGCACATTCGTAATGGTGACATTCCTTAGAAATCACGTCCGGGGTTATGAAGAATGTCGCCGTTATGGATGTGCACAAAAGGGTCTAACTTTGTTCGGATCTCACTATATTACATATATGATTTTGTTTAGTTTCAAAGATGTCCAGAAACCCTTGTCTTCATCCTTCTCCGGATCACCATCACGTTTACTACCTCGTAGCAAGCACAAAATGTGATGGTCCAACTTCACATCAAGGCCTAGGCAGGAGTATGACTAGCAGATCAGATCCACTCTTTCCTAATAAACTTGTGACTCGAACGGGGCATAACATCATTCCAGATTATCCAGTCATGTGGAAGAAGAGGAAGTGATCTGCAATGTTTTCACACATGATATGGATAATCTAGGATGCTACATCCGTTATGTCCCGTTCGAGTCTTAACTTTACTCGGCAAGGCTCGATCTGATCTGCTAGTCATATTCCTTACTAAAGTTCAAAAACCCGTGTTCCTGTTAAGAGGTACTATAGGCGGTAGTGACCCGGGGAAAGGATGAAGATGAGGGTTTTGGTTAGAACTAAGGAACGTCACATTTTTAATATTATTGTTAGTGAGATCAGAAGAACTGGGTTGCACCGTTTGGTGCATATGCGTAATGGTGATATTTCTCATAGCCCCGGACGAGGCTATGAACAATATCACCGTTATGTATGTGCACGAAATGGTCAAACTTTGTTCGGATCTCACAAACACTTATGTATGTGATTTTGTTTAGTTTCAACAAAGTTCATAAACCCTTGTCTTCATCCTTCTGTGGATCACCATCACGTATACTACATCTTAACAAGCACAAGATATGAGAAGGGCCAATTTGATCCTTTGTGTTTAACTTTCATCTTATTTATGTCATATTTCTCCATTTACTATTTTTTACTAAGTTAGAAACACTAAGGTATTTTACTTAATTACGGAATATTTACTTAGCCTAGGTGTATTTTTAGTTCATGTCTCTGTTGGACCCGACGGGCGATCTCCGGGACTGGGCCCGCCGGGCTGGCACTAGGAGGTTCTTAGTACCGAGACACGCGGCTTGGTGAGAAATCTGGGTGACGTGGTCGACCCGGATATTCTTTGGTGGCCATCGCGTGGGCCACGGTCGATGCGGAGAGAGCCGGCCCCTGAGAAGGTGGTCCAATAGAGTATCAGAGAGGAGGACGAGCACGCCCGTCGCTACATGTACTTGCTCAAGGGAGTATAGCAGCGGTTGGTCGATTATTCGGAGGGTTCCTTACCACGTGAGCTATGACCCTGTGAGGGTTTCTTACCTATGGACGCGTAGCACCCGCGACTCAGCACCCGGCGGCTTAGGACCCGGTCGGAGTTAATTAGTTTGAGAGATGTCATCAATATGTATAAGTGATATTATCCGATCGTAGTGTAATAATTTGGGTTAAATAAAATGAACCCGAGCTATGTAACTCTTGGTATGTATTGATACGTTTAAATATTTCATCAATGTTGCTTTTATAATTGAAATGACGATTTGGAACATATAGTTACTCTTTTTTCTAACTTGGTTAGCTATAAGTACCATTAGCTATTATCTATAAGAAATGTCAATGAAATGGATCTGGAACATATAGTTACTCTTTTTTCTAACTCAGGGAATTATAGTTAGTATAGCATCAAATTTTGACATAGGGAATTTTGTGTATTTTCAGAAAAGTATGGATCCATGAGACGAAGAAGCGGAAAACTTGCTCGAGGGTTTAATCCGCGGGCCCGAGGAAGAGACTGATGTGAACCAGTGGATGAACAACTCCGGGGAGGGAGATCCGGAGCTCACCCGGGGAGACTTCTCTGCTGAGGGATCCGACGAATCCGGTGAGGGAGAAGCCGACAACTCCGATGAGGGAGAAGCCGGCGGCTCTGGTGGAGCCGTACAAATTACAAACACCGGCTCCGAGGTGCATATAGATATGTTAATTAATGAAGCATCTTTTGTCTATATACATGTATTAACATTCTTTATATTTTTAGTCATCCGGTTCAAGCATATCAACCGGAAAAAAAATACTAAACTAGGTGCAACAAATAAGTTGAAAGATACAGAAAGATATAGGATCGAAACGATCGCAGCAGACAGCGCACCTGAGCTTCCCGCTGATGTTGCCCAAAAATTTGTGAAGCAATGCAAACTGCTAGTTAGGGATCACATCCCGATCTCTGTTCATGAGTGGAATGAGCCAAAAGATCCGCGGAGACAAGGAATTTAATTTGTCAGCAAAAAAGCCAAATATCATCTATATAAAATATCATGTGTAATTTCACCTTACCCTTGCTGGAGTTGGACGAGAATGAGGCGGATGAGAATGAGGAGGTAGATGAGGAAGCCGATGTTACTAAAAAGAAATTTGAGCTACTGGACAAGGTCAAGGCGTGGACTCTGAAAAGGATGGCCGAGCAATTCAAAAACTGGAAGAAAAGATTAAACCTTGACTTTGTTAAGAAGGGAAAGACTCCAGATTTCACTCAAGGGTATGAGAAAATAAAACCCTTATGGGCAGAGTTTGTGAAGTACAAGATGTCAGAGAATGCAATGGAAAGGTCAAAAACAAATAAGGAAAATGCCTCCAAAAAGGTATAGCACCATATTATGGGGCAAGCTGGCTACAAGGGTTCCATGCCAAAGTGGGAGAAATGGGAGAACAACCTGCTTGAGAAGGAGATCACTCCCGAGACATTCTTGTGGGTCGAGCAGACAAGGTCATCATTCTACGGGCATGGTGGCAAGTTGGACGCCAAAGGAAAAGCAATCTATAACCTAAGGCATACAGAGAATCCTCTACCCATAGAAGATCTGAGAAGCGCAATAAAGGATGTTAAAGAGGGGAGGTTCGTGCCAGATAGAGAGAACGACAAGCTCACACGCGCCCTCGGGAATAAGGAACACGTAGGGAGTACACGAGGCACAAAGGGCAATCCTCCGTGGAGTATTGGGTTTCACGACAGCAAAAAGAAATATCCTTATAGAAGCCGCCAACAGAAAAAGGACGCGGAGGCAGCTGAAGCAGAGAGTCAGGCAAACTGGAGGAATCAACTTGAAGAAAAGATAAAGCGGACGCAGGATGTAGCAATGAAGCAGCAGGAGCACATTAACACACTTAGCCAGCTGCTAGTGTCTACCGGCGTACCACACATTGTAGAATGTGAAGTCGATGCTACCGGCGCCGCACATTCTCATTGGAAAAGCAGCATTGCGTCCACGCAGCTCTCGGGTGATGATGCACCGCCGATGATGCACCCGGTGGATGATATCACGGAGATGACAACCTGTGAGCTCCACGTGAAGGTCGTCAATATGACCATCAAGGCGGCGGTCGGCTATGTCTTACCAATTGGCAACGAACCAACTCACCATAGTCTTCCGGTTCCACGGGGCTACGCTGTTGTTGGGGTCGATGAAGTTGTCAACGTATTCGAGCGGTGAAGCTTGAATTCCCTGAAGGTGAAGACGAAGAGGTGAGTGAACTCGGAGAAGCCAAGAATTTGACCGTTCTATGGCTAAAGGAATGCATTGTGCTTCCAAATCAGACGGCAAGGCCATCGACTCCTCACCATTCTCCAGCGCAACAGTCTCAAGCGCGGTCAACTCCGCCGTGCATGCCATCTCAAGCGCGGTCGCCTACGCCATGCATGTTGTCTCCAGCGCAGTCGCCTACTCCTGTCGAATATGCATCTCAACAAGTCCCTTAGGTGAGCCCATAGGGTTTCGATTAGGATAACGTGTAGGCGCCGGTGACAATCGTCGGCTAACAGGGGGCACGATTTACCCAGGTTTGGGGCCCTCGTAGAGGTAAAACCCTTACGCCTGCTTTTGTCGATATGTATTGATGACTAGATTGTTTACAATGGGGGATGCTCAAGTCGAGAGTATGATCTCAATCTCAATGCTTTTGCGATGCGGTATTGCTTGTCCTCTCTCGGTGGTTCTCCTGGCCTTATATAGGTGGCCAGGTCTCGAACCGTACCTAGGGGGACACAAACCCTAACCCTAAGTCGGTTACAAGTTTCCTAACTTGAACCGCAAGGCCTTGCGGGTGGGCTTTAAGTGGGCCTTCTAGAATAGTCCATCGAGTCTCCCCTTGGGCTTAGGTTTGGGCCTTAGACCGGGTATCTTCACCCAATAGGTCCAGGGCTCATCCCTTCGTTAGTAGCCCCCGAGCGTTTACTCAATTGAGATTTTCTTGTCGGGTAGACGCTCAAAGTCTTGGCTTGAATTCTTTCGACTGGTTGTTTCAGTCGTGCGTCATTTGGAGGGCGTGTACCCTGTGTGTGATGAGTTTTTGTACTCGAGCATCGAGCGATGAAAGTTCATGTATCTTTGGCTGTTTTCGCAGAAGGATATGGCTCAGTTGCTTGGCTCTCCCGAAGGCTCTGGGCCAGTTAATTGCATCTAGGGAAAAAACAGTTCTGGCCTACAGAGATTCGAGACCTCCGACTCGAATCCGATGAGGTGATCATTGCGACTGGGTCGTGGAGGTCTTATCGAGTCGAACTTAACCTATAGGGGTACCCGGCGCGTCCGCTAGGATTCTTCTTCGTGTTGTTGACACGGAAATTTACCGGAGGATGCAGCTTGAGTGCGATTCCAGGCCCGCAAGTGAGATCTTTTGGGTCTTACCTTCGTATTCGAAAGAATAAGGCATCGGGATGTGCCTAGTCCGCCGAACGATCCACGGAGGGGATATGTGTACATCGTGTGACCGAGTAGCAGGAGCTGCGCACTCGCGAGTTTCGTCCTGAGATTTTTCGAGTGAAAAATCTCCCTTGCTCTTATGTACAAGGACTTTTGTTTTTGTAGTTTTCTATCCATACGAATGAGTTTTTGTGACTGGAAACTTCTGTTGTGCCCATACGAAAGAAGATTTCGTGTATGGGGCTTTTATGCGAAAGAGTTTTTGCGTCTTGATATGCCCATACGAAGTAAATTTCGTGTCTGGAATCCTACCCGAAAGAATTATCGGGTTTTATGAGGTATACAATGACGTCATTGCGCACTTCGTTTGTTCTGGGTCCTCCCGATGGGACGTGACGAAGTGAAAGCAGGGCACACTGGCCCACCCTGTCAGCTTTTTGACCGGAAACGAGGCGTCGTTTCCGATTTTTCCGCGAGCCACGCGTAGTAAATGTGCATGATCCGCTATTACGATCGTGGCATAAAACAGGATTTCACCGCCGCCTCGTTTCTGCTTCACGCGTGGCAGTCGCGATGGGTGCCACGTTGCTCGATGAGCGGTCCAGATCGCTTTGCCTAGTATATATATCCGCCCTTAGGCAGAAAGTAAAAACTTCCCGGTCATTTGCTTCTTCTTCTTCCTCGCGCACACCTCTCCCTCTGCAAGCACCCACAAGCTCTAATGGCAGGGGGAAGCGCATCACTGCTGTTTCATCGTCGAATGCGCCCAAAGATGTTCCCGTGCCACCCGCCGCGAGGATGGGCGACTAGCGCTCTGCCAACACCACCAAAAAAGCATCAAGGAGATGCAGAGGGAGGGGCTGCTGCCCCCTGATGGCGACAAGCGAGTTCTCCTCGACAAGAAAGAGGAGGTACCAAACCCTCATGCAAACAAGCGCATGATCTTCGTGGAACACGTCTTGCATGGGCTCTCACTCCCCCTTCATCCTTTCCTCCTTGGTATGTTGTATGTCTATGGCATACGGCTCCATGATTGCCTCCAAATGCGATGCATCACATCTCGTGCTTCATCGTACTTTGCGAGTGCTTCTTGGGCAATCGTCCGCAGTGCGGCCTTTGGAAGGCCCTGTTCAAAGTGCGGGTGTTTTGCGAGAAATCACGGGTGGAGAGCCAACTTGGATAGACGTTGCGCACTGGCGGCTTCGGAATCCAAGCAAAGACAGACGGCTCCTACTTGGAGATGCATTTCCTCAACTCCGCGTAAGGATGGCGGAGGAAGTGGTTTGACATTGTTGATAACAGCTCGGGTGGAACTCACGAATTCCACCCATTCGCTGGTTTGAAGCGACGGAAGTCCTGGGTGCACAAGCTCTCAGTCGAAGAAAACCGCGTGATCGCCCCACTACTCGCCAAGGTGGCGACTCTTCGCTACCAGATCACAGGGGTCACGTTGAACGGTCTGCATCTGGCGAGCGTCTTCCTCCGCGTAGGATCGAGCCCCTCCAAGAGAGGCCCTCAACTATGTGGGAGTACCAGGGCATCGAAGACCCTAGCCGTGTTAGTCAAGACATTCTCTCGAATGCTGAATTCGAGAAGAAAATTGCGGCTATCACCAAGCTGAAGGTAGGCGAGTCTTTTGCCGCCTGCCCTCTTGAACCATTCGAAGCTTCGAGACCTCCTCTAGCCGATGTAAGTTTCCTTCTTTTCTTTGCTTTAATCCTTGTTGCCGTTCGAATCTTTATTGATTGAGATCTCGCCTTTTTCTTATTGTTCTCCTTTCGTAGAGTCTGAAGGTAGCAACCTGCTACCCGCCAATATCTGCCGATGATGCCTCGGACTTGTTGACGAGCAACCTTGAGGCACCTCTTGACACCAGCGTCGCCGAGGCCAACTCGAGTTCCGAGCATGGTTCTTAGGATGACGTCGAAGAGTCGGGTAGTGACTTCCACCACTACAAGCGCCGCAGGGAGGGGGACGATGAAGCTACCTCCAAAGATAGTTCTTTGGGTGGCCGATCTGGAAAGGCGACAGAGCCTCTCGTAGTGACTCCTCTAAACGTGCTTCCTCCTCCATCCTCCAAGTAGAAGGTCACGAGCGCCTGGAACGCGGATATGTTGGATGATGACGACGAGGATGAGTGAGTTTTTGCTTTCGCGCTATCTTACAGTCGAAGATTTTCTTCTCTTTTCCTTACGCCTTTGTTCATCTTTCCTTTCATGATAGTCTTCAGACCATCAGCCCCGGCCAGTTTGCTTCCTCTGTTCCTTCTGTGAAGGGGAAGGAAACTGATGTGAGTGAAACTCCAATCGCTAAGGCTGCCCAGAAGTCTCCGAGCCCAGCTCCGGCAGCCGGGGCTACAGATTATAAGTTGCCTAGCTTTGCGGGTGGAGCCTCGGCTCCGAAGGAAGTGTCGGGTAGCTCGGCGGACCCTCTGTGCACCGCTCAAGGCCAGGTAAATCTTGTCATTTATTTGCATCTTCCACTTTGTTTATTTATAATTTTTATCGGGTGCACGGTAGTGCTCCCGATGGGAGTAGCCCCCGAGGCTGTGGTCAATCTCTTGCGATTGGCCACGGACTAAAGTTTAAGCCTTTTTTCTTTCCATTACTTTATCGGGTGCACGGCCGTGATCCCGATGGGAGTAGCTCCCGAGGCTATACTCGACTGTGTACAGTCGTGAATAGGCTCAGTACTTTCTCTTTTGCTTTAACTTGACTTTTGTGCTTTTGCAGTCTCTTCGTGATTCTCTTGTTGCTATTGGTCGCCGCGTGCTTTCGGCTGAGGCAGATTGCGTTTCCCTTCGGGTGGATCGTGATCGACTCATCGAGGACGTCCAAGTTCTCCAAGGTAGGTTAATCCATTCCCTTTTGCTGTTCCTTCTGATCATAGGAGTTCTCTTAGACTAAATTCATCGCTCTGTAGCTCAAGTCGATCTTCTGAAGGACGAGAAAACTGAAGCTGTCAATCGGATGAAAACCCTTGAGGCCGAGCTGGAGTCTGCCCGAAAGGAGCTGGAGTCCTCTCGCAAGAATTCGACTGACTTTGAGGGGAAGCTCACGGAGGACCAGGAGGCGCTGAAGCAATTAGAGGAGGCTGGTGCTAAACATGATAGCGATCTTGTTGGCGTTATTCGCCCTCTGGCTCAGTGATTTGCGGGTAAGTTGCACTTAACCTCCGCTGTGACGCGATTTAATTGGCTATCTCAGGAATTTATGACGCCCTTTTGCAGATGTCCTTGGCGTTGCATTGGAGCTGCCTGGGGGCCAACGATTGGACGCCTTGACGGATTCCTGCACCCATCTCCAGAAACATGCGAGTGGGATCTGCTCCCTCGTTGGCGAAGCCATTGGAGTGTTGACGCAATTCCACGAGCACCTTCTGGTGGATGCTGTGGTTCCGCCTACGCTGGGCGGCCTTCTGAAAGTCTTCCTGGAATATGAGAATCTCCTTCGGTCTTATTCAGTTGCCCAGTCTGAATGCGGAGCTAGGACTGCTATCCAGTTTGTGTTGGCGCCCGGAGTTGCGGGCCTGGAGAAGGCCTACTCAAGCCTTCCCTACGACGCCGCCACAGGCAAAAAGGTAGCGCTTCGTCCTTTTGGCGATCCGGCTGAAGCCCTTGCCAAGAAGCTATCTGAATTGCTTGCCCCTGCTAGTCGCAAGGGACATCCTGCTGCACGTAGCAGTACCTCTACAGTTCCATAGGATAGTCTGTTTTTAGTTTGATCTCTCGATGTAATGAACCTTGATATGTATTCCCGTATTTTGCTTTTAATCGAAGTGTTCTTTGATGTCTAAAATATGGTTATTTGCGATTGACTATTATGATCTCCCGATGGGAGTAGCCCCCGAGCACCTGCTAACTAGGTGGTATGTTTCTCGAGTGGGGTCTTGTAATGTATCTGAACTTTCTTCATTTTCGTCTAGGTAGTGGGTCCTAGCGCAGAGTCTTCGAGTGGATCTGCTGCCCGAGTGGATCCCGTTGTTGCCGCTGCTAGTCCCTTTGCCTCGCTCCGTGATCGCGTCGCGGATGGCGAGCGCAAGCTGCAAGCTTTGCTTGGAGTGGCTGATGTAGCCAAGTCGAAACAAAAGCTTGCGGCTGATCGTGAACAGTTCGTGATGGAGGAGCTGACAGCTGTTGCCAAAGACATGCTTTGTTAGCATGCGAGCCCCCTATTACTTTGTTTATTACGTTCTTTTCACCTTTTAACCCTTTGTACTATTCTTTATAGTTGTTGAGCCTGACGGTCCTTGTGAAACGCATTGGGTGGATAACCACATTGCTCATGAAGCCGGTAGCTCAAAGCCGCATGCGAACAATTTCTGGTCTGACCGTAGTCGAGGCTTCATCTTAGCTACTTTGAAGTACCGAGTAGGCCATGCAAAGATACTTGTTGATTCTTGTCGTGAAGCTCTGACAGTTGTGCACCGAACTTTCTATCCACTGGGTGCAGTTCCAGAAGGTTTGAGCCATCTGCTAAGAATCTTTGGTCGGGTAGGGGAAGTGCGCGAGTGTGTCCGCCAACAGCCGATCTGCGGATCCCAAGTAGCGCTTGCTTTTGTTCAGTTGTGGCATCCTGAGGTCAATTTTAACTCTTTGGCTAGGCTCCCCAATGCTCCAGTCGATTTGACTCCTCATTATGCGGTCGTTCATCCTGCAGCAGAGGATATTATTCGGCTGACTTCTAAAGAGGTTGATCGAGTTTTGGCCGAGGAATATGCTCGTCGCCATATATAATTGTAGGATGTAGATACCCTCTATAATGATTGTAATGTGCTCGAAAGTGTGGTCCTGCAAACTCTGTATAGTTTACTCTGTGTATTTTTAAGGTGTCCATAAGGTGTGTACCTTGTTGACCCTTGTGTTCTTTTTATGCTGATTACGCGTAGCCCCGTGTGTTTTTGGGGTGTATGCCTGTGGTTTATAGCATTAAATATCGAAGATACGAATAGTTGTGGTTGAGAAACCATATTTTTATTGATATGGCTGAGAAGCCATGTGTTTGATCGAACTACAAGATGGCTAGTATAGCCTTATTTCTTTGCGAGTACGATAATCCTAAGGGTAGAATTTGCGGAGATGCACTGGTAGAAAAAAGTCCTTCCATACGCCCCCATTAGTCCCCAAAGAATACGAACCGTGACTAAATGCGTTTTAGTCGCGGTTCGCGAGGAAACCCGCGACTAAATGTCATGAACGGCAGTTGGGGAAGCGCGCGGAGGGCATTAATTCCGGTTGGGCGGGCCACCCGCGACTAAGGCTGGCCACAGTGGGAGTAACTTCAGCAGTAACATAGGTGCCACCTAAGCAAAAATAGTGACGTGGCAGCTAATTAATGAGGAGAGAGTCAAATGGAGTAACTTAGCTAGTTACCATCACATCACAGTTTCCAACACAGGATGAGTCTATAAGCTAATTAATGAGTCCATGCATGTTACTACTTTTAAGTTACTTTGCATTGTAATGGTAGTAACATAGTCTAGATAAACGTGTATGTTACTGGTCTAAGTTACTCCCCATTGTGACTAGCCTAAAGGTCCCAACGGCTGGCATCCCAGCCTTTAGTCCCGGTTGGCCTGGCCACCCGCGACTAAAGGTCGAAACTGCTCGCCTCCCGCGCATTCTCTTATTTCGCGAACGAGAGGCAGAAGGCCATTTGCTACAGTGCGCGGTTCTCTGTTCCTTCTTCCTCTCTTCTCTTCTTGATCCTCTCTCTTCTTCCTCCAAACCACCACCCATGGATTCTCCCGTTTGGAACGTTCTCCATGTGCCCACACCATGCGGCAAGAATATCCATGTCCTCTATACCAATATGTGTGAGAGGCTCCCCGCTGTTCTTCGCTGTTTGAGCAATCGCTATGAAGCCGCCGATGAACACCATAAGTTCTTCGGGCTTGATCTGGAGTACACGGCGAATCAACGGAATGTGGCCGTCATCCAAATTGCTCACGGGGATACCGTGCTTGTCTTCCAATGGGCAAGGTACGCACACGATCTCTCTTGTAGGAAAATTGTGTACGTTGTCATGGTTATAGCACTAGTATCACTTGTTGCAACAATTGTAGAGAGGAAAATTGCATAGGTTAGCAATTGTAGAGAGGAAAATTGTGTTGTCATGTTGATAGCAATAGTATCACTTGTTGCAACAATTGTAGAGAGGAAAATTGCATAGGGTAGCAATATGGCATTTTCTATTTGTTGTTGTTGCATAGGAAAATTGTGTTCCATTTTTGTTGTTGCATTGGAAGAATACACGTATTGCAACAATATCTAACACGTGTTCCATTTTTGTTGTTGCAGTATTTCAAAGCAATCTCCAGAACTTTTTGATTTTCTTGTCAACAAAGGGTACGACTTCTGTAGCGTTGACATCACAAATGACCGGCAGAAGTTGATGCGCACATTGGGTATTGAGATACCTGAAGATCACTACATTGACCTTCAGGACTTGATCCATTTCGATGACATGTCCGGGCACAAGACCGGGATGGCTAGTATGGCAACTTCCTTCATCCATCCCGACTACAAAACCATGAAGACTTCTTTCCCCTCGAAGAATCACTTTTATTTGGGGAAGAACCCACTTGACCGGATCAATCTCGAGTATGCAGCAATAGATGCATACGTTGCCTTCGAGTTGTTGCGCATCTACTCTTCGGAGCTCGAGTAGATGTTGTTTGTGTGTACCGCATCTATGTACCGCTATGTTGCGTTCGATATATGTAATTGATATATTATGTAGTGGATCTATTAATTCCTATATTATTTCTATATTAATTCCTAACTATATTACTATATAGTTTTCGTTAACGACCGTTTGTATGCGTGCGGGTACGTCTAGGTAGCAATTACCTCGATTGTTGATGGCTTCCGTCCCGACACCACTCGACCCTCGCACTTTCCCATTAGCCCATAATCCACTGGGACGGCCCAGCCCAAGAAGAATCAGGAATATTGCCCGCACGTCAGGTGTACGTCACGTGTAGAGTAGGAGTCATATCCGTATGCCCTGAAAAAAGGAACCCATATCTGCATGGCTTTCTAAAACGGATGATTACTTTATAATACTGATAGGCAAGGTATCGATGAAGATTAGAGTTGATTGCGCCAAAATTTCGGGAGATAATTTAGCTAGAGCACATCTACCTGTTAAAGCAACATGCTGAATCGTGCGTCAATGCGAGCTGCATGAGAAACTTTAGATGCGTATGCCTTCTTGTATGCTTTCATGGATGTCCAGCCCCAGCAACACGATGGTTCTAGCCTCTTGACATGGTGGAGAACGGTGTCGTACGTTTTTTATTTTGACTTAAATAAATATATAACATTTTTTTATAAATATACTTAACAGATTTGAGAATGCTTAGCAGAGCTTGCCGCTTGCCGTTCATACGTATTGTTGCGCCGAAAGAGACGGACAATGGAGCTTTCGTCCTCTGGGTGTGCACGATGCGGTAGTATACGGTGCTACGGATTGAAATAGTAATTCAAGGATGACGACGATCGGTAGCGCACATCAGCCGTCACTTCACGGTGGGCAGACATGGAAAGTGCTTCAACTAAGATGATCATGGTTGAGTTAAAATCTTGAGTAAACAAAATTATGTCGTTTGAACGCATTGTGTTACAACCATGTTCAGAGTTCCTGGGTGGTTGTACAAATAAAATCAGACGACCAGAATACGGGAGTAGGAAGACTGATCATAGGCATAGGGTTTGAGGTCGGAGTACATGCAATAAATCTGGTTTAGCAAAAGAGTAGAGCTACACGAATCATATTTCTGATATTGCAACTATATATTTCTTAACGTGAAAATGTAAATACCGGGAAAGAAACAAGAGAATATAAGAAACAATCCTTTGATGCTGCGGCCTTCGACAATGCTTGCAGATCCAAACCTCATCGTTGCACTAGAGCGACCATCTCTACCTGTTACATGACGACGAAGATTTCTATTCTCTCCCGTTGCAACGCACGGGCATACTTGCTAGTTTCTATATTATGTAATGGATATATATATATATATACCGCTATGTTATGTAATGGCTCAAATAAAATAACGGGTTAAACATAGCACAAAATTTACTAAAGCAATCACACAAAGATCTAGCTCACACACAATTCCAAAATAATAAAACTAGAAAGTAACAAATGCTAATTCCATTTTTTATTTGGGTTTCCAATCATGCACACACTTTCTAAGGTAGATAGTCTGCAATCAAACAACCTAATATCAAGTCCTAACACTCTATACAAGCTAGGAAACAAGATAAGATCAAACACATATTTCAAAACAAACAAAAATACATAAAGAAAACAAAACAGAAAAACTACTGTTGCTATATCTGTTCACCAAAAATAAATCTAGAGCTCCAAAAATTAATCTAAGCCAGGAAAACATAGATCTAGTCAATACCAAACTCATCCAGTTGGATTTACTTCAAAATTCATTTTTGAACTCATTCTAAAAATCATAGAAGAGCCTACTGGTATTTTATTAAAAAGGATGGTATTTTCATTTGGTTGCTGACCTTGATGTGAGGCTAAGTGCTATGGATAGATCTTTTCAATATCTATCCAAAACATTTTAGTTTGTCTATTTTGGTTATGTATTTTAAAAGTTATGTTCAAATCATTCTCACAGATAGTCATTGCCAAAACAGTTCTTGTGTCCAAAATAATAGTCCAAACTTGGATCTGCAAATTTTATATGGTTTAGATTTCATATGGTTTGGTTCATGAATTTTATCAGATTTTATTTTGAATTTAGGAAAGGGGAAAATGAATTAGTTTTATTTTTCCGAATTTTTTGATATATTATTTGTATTTTTAAGATTTTAAAATGAATTAGTTTTATTTTTATGAATTATTTGATATATTATTTGTATTTTTAAGATTTTAAAATGAATTAGTTTTATTTTTCTGAATATTTTGATATATTATTTGTATTTTTAAGATTTTAAAATGAATTAGTTTTATTTTTCTGAATATTTTTTTAGAAATAATACAAATTAGAAAGTTAATGTTTATTTATTTATTCAAAATTATTAATTACATTACTACTTTTGTTTATTAAAAGATTTATTTGAAATTCAGACAATAAAGAAATGTGGCATCGACCAACATGATAATAGATTGATATGATACTAGTATCACATACATGCGTGCGAAACACTTGGATGCGGGACGGGATGGAACTCGGAAGTTAAGCGTGCTAGTGCTAGAGTAGTGGGAGGATGGGTGACCGAGCGGGAAGTTTGACCACGAGTAAGTAATTTGACTAGAGATAATTGTAGTTAGACACTAAGCAAATAATAAAAATTCTGAAAAAAGGGAGTGAAAAATTGGAGTGAAAAAAAAGAGATAAAAATTGGAGTGAAAAATAATTAGAAACCCAAATGAATTAAAGAAATAACGAAATAGCCAGTAGTCCCGGTTCGTGTAAAAAACCGGGACTAAAGATCCTCCAGCCTCCGGCGCACGCCAACTGCCCACGTGGCGGGCCTTTAGTCCCGGTCCGTAAGCGGCGCGACTAAATGGGGGGGGGGGCTTTAGTCGCGCATATTTAGTCCCGGTTGCGCGGCGGGGACTAATGGCCTTTGCGAACCGGGACTAATGGCCTTTTTTCTACCAGTGATGCGCCACGTTCCATGGGTTGGAGTAGATGCCACCAGTCTTCGTGTTCTTCAATCGGTATGCGCCACCAGGGATAACTTCGTGTATTATGAAGGGTCCTTCCCATGGTGGCTCGAGCTTGTGTCCTTCCTTTTGCTTGAGTCACAACACTATGTCTCCGACTATGAAAGCTCTGTGGCGTATACCGCGACTATGGTAGTTGCGCAGCGATTGTTGGTATACTACAGATCTTGCGAGTGTGATATCGCGTATCTCATCAGGTGCGTCCATGTCTTCAGCGAGTACTCTCTTTGAAGTTTCTTTGCTGTATGCGACGACTCATGGAGCGTTGAATTTGACATCCCCGAGAAGGACAGCTTCATCTCCGTATAACATGAAAAATGGTGTATAATTTGTTGATCGATTTGGAGTTGTTCGTAGACTCCATAATACCGATGGTAATTCTTCGGCCCAGTACCCTGCTGCTGGGTTTAGGCGATCGAGTAACCATTTCGATAAGCCAGCTCAGACTAGTCCGTTGGATCGTTCGACTTGACCGTTAGTTTGCGGGTGAGGCACCGAGGTGAAGCTGAGGGTGATACCCTTTTCCTCGCAGAATTCCTATGTTTCCTTCGCTGTTAAGTTGCTGCCGTTGTCGGTGATGATGTTGTGTGGTATGACGAATCTGCACACAATAGAGTTGAGGAATTTTCTGGCGCATTGGGCGCTGGCGGAGGTGACTGGCATAACTTCGATTCGCTTCGTGAATTTGTCGACTGCTACGAGCAAGTGTGTATATCCTTCGGGTGTCGACTTGCGTAGTGGTCCTACAATGTCAAGCCCCCATTGTGCAAAGGGCCAGGCGATTGGGATCATGTGTAGCTCTCTGGCAGGGGCGTGTGGCCTGGGAGCAAATCGTTGGCAAGCATTGCACTTGTCGACTAGGTCCTTTGCGTCTCTGGCCGCTGTGATCCAGTAGAATCTTGCTCGGAAAGCTTTGCCCACGATTGCCTTCTAGCTGGCTGGTGTCCGCAATCTCCTTGATGTATGTCCTTCAGCAATTCTTTGCCATCCTCGAGTGCTATGCATCTCTACAATATTCCTGATATGCTCTGCTTATATAGTTCTCCGTTGAGTACCCAAAAAGTTTTGGTGCGTCGTACTATTTGTCGAGCATCGCGAATGTCTACTGGAAGCTATTTATTGGACAAGTAGTCGAGGTATTTCTGTGTCCAGACTGGCTCGACCAGAAAAACTTGTCTAGAAATACCGTGGCTGAGCTTGATGATAGCAACTTGCGGGTTGACGTCTATCTCCAATGCTGCGGGTGCTCCTGCAGTCTTCTTGACCTTTACTAAACGCTTGACCATCCTCTCAAAATATATTCCTAGCGGTATGGGTGTGTTTGTGGACCCCATGTTTGCCAGCTTATCTGCTTCTTCGTTGCTAGACGTTGCAATGTGTTTCAGCTCACATCCTTTGAAGCTTCCTTCGAGTAGATTATACATGTCCCGATAGGCAACCATGTTTTCCACGATAGAGTCGCATTCCTTCATAGTATGTTGCACGATGAGGTTGGAATCTCCATAAATCATCAATCCGGTGGCTCCGCATGCCATTGCCATTCTCATTCCGTGGAGTATGCCTCGTACTTTGCGTCATTGTTGGATGCTGGATCGTCGAATGGGAAGTCCAATCTCAGGACGTATTGTAACTTGTCTCCCCTAGGGGATATGAGGACGACCCCAACTCCAGCTCCTTCGTTCCTCTTCGACCCGTCGGAGTACATGATCCAGTTACTCGTGTATTCTGGTTGACCTGATGTTTGCAATTATGTCCACTCGCTTAAGAATTCTACGAGTACCTGAGATTTCATAGAGTTGCGTCCTGCGTATATGATATCCCAGGCGCCTAGCTCGATGCTCCACTTTGCAATTCTTCCGGATGCCATGGGATTGTTCATGATAGTACCGAGTGATGCGTCGTTTAGCACCGTGACGGTATGTTCCTGGAAGTAGTGCTTGAGTTTTTGAGCTGTGAGTACCACGCCGTATGCGAGTTTTTGGTAGTGGGGGTATCTTTGCTTGCATGGTGAGAGCACCTCGCTGATGTAATATATTGGCCTTTGGACGTCGTACACTTTTCCCTCTTCTGGCCGTTCGACCACGATGACCGTGTTGATGACTTGATTAGTTGCGGCTAGATAGAGGTATAAGGGCTCCTTTTCTTGTGGAGTTGCCAGGACGTGCTTGCTCTAAAGTAGTTGCTTTAGGTCGAGAAATGCCTGTCTTGCTTCGGGTGTCCACTCGAATTTATCTGTCTTCTTTAACAACTTGTAGAAGGGCACTCCTTGCTGGCCTAATCTTGTAATGAATCTTCTCAGGACGGCTAGTCGTCCTGCGAGCTGCTCCACACCGCGAAGATATGTTGGCTCCTTCATTGTTAAGATCGCTTGTATTTTTTCTAGGTTGGCTTCGATTTCTCGAGCCGATACCAGGTAGCCGAGAAGTTGTCATGCAGGGACGCCGAAGATGCATTTTGTCGGGTTGAGCTTGATCCTGTATGCGTTTAGAGGGTCGAATGTTTCCCTGATGTCTTCAAGGAGGTGTCCTCTACTCGAGTCTTGATGACAATGTCATCACCGTACACTTGTACGTTCTTGCCAATGAGCTTGGCGAGGCATTTTTGCATGCAGTGCTGATATGTTGCGCCTGCGTTTTTTAGCCCGAAGGGCATTGTCGTGTAGCAGTAGACACCATGAGGTGTGATGAACGCCGTTTTTTCCTCGTCCTCCTTCTTCATCCTTATCTGATTATATCCCGAGTAGGCATCTAAGAAGGAGAGGCAATGGCAGCCTGCAGTGGAGTCCACGATCTGGTCGATACGTGGGAGGGGAAAATTATCCTTGGGGCAGTGTTTGTTCAGCGACGTGTAGTCGATGCACACGTGAAGGATGTCAGTATTTTTCTTCGGGACCAGCACTGGGTTTGCTAACCAAGCGGATATTTTTATTTCTCTGATGAATTTTGCTGCGAGCAGTCTGTTTACTTCTTCTCCAAGTGCTTTCTGCTTTGGCTATAAGAACCGTCGGGTGGTATGCTTGATAGGCTTGGCATCTTTGTAGACTTCGAGTGAGTGCTCGGCGAAATCCCTGGGTACCCCTGGCATATCTGAAGGCTGCCAGGCAAAAATTTCCCAGTACTCACGGAGGAGTTCGACGAGCGCGCCTTCCTATGCTGGCGAGGGCTTGGTGGATACCATCGCTGTCTTTGTAGGCTCCGTCGGGTGCACGTTGCCGTCCTTGTCGACGCGCATGAGGGAGACTTTGAGTGATTTACTGATTCCGGTCAGGGATTCGCCATCTATGGTTGCGGTTCTTGAGATGTATCTTTTCCTTGCAGGATGATTCCCGACGGAATGTGTTTTGGATAGCGCGACTCGACACTGGCTTGACTCATCCGCCAATTTCCTCCGCTCAGCTAGATCTTGGCGAGCTTCCTTGATCAAAGTTTCCGCTCTTACTAGGTGGTAGTGGTAGGCGGTCATATCTTCATGAGGGGCTCCGGCTCCGAGCGGCTTGCTCGTGCGGATGGCTTCCTTTGCCCTGTCCCAAGCGTCTCGCGACACGTTGATAGTTGCGTGTTCTCTTGCGCTATCTTCTGTTTCTTCGGGTGGGTCGCTCGATTCTGCCATGCATACCTGGGCCAGATATGGCTCGTTAGTCCTAGGCGCAGTCTGGAAAGCGTTCCTGACCCGAGAAGGCTCCTCTGCGGAGAGGGTGTGGAAGTTGCGGGTGTTAAGGCGGATGGATTCACCGCTCCTTGATAAGTTGTGATTCGCGTAGTTAGGCAGCGAGTCGACAGCTCCCGGGCTCGAGATCGACTCGGAGCCCGATCCTTCGAGATTGGTTTGCTCGGGGAAGTGAAGGATTCCCTCCTTGTCAGCATAGAACTGGAAGCTTCTGAACGTCAGGGTGATACTTTTCTCCAAGCCCCTGAATACCGGGCGTGATTCCGGCGAGTGAGGGGCGACGATGACCGACCCGATCCGGATCGGATTGGTTGGAGTCGAAGTTCCGGGGCTCCAGCGTGAGTTGGTTGTCGATGAGGCCGAAGATGCCGGAGATCCAGCGCCCGCCGTTCCCACAGACGGCGCCAATTGTCGAATATGCATCTCAACAAGTTCCTTAGGTGAACCCATAGGGTTTTGATTAGGAGAACGTGTAGGCGTTGGTGACAATCGTCGGCTAACAAGGGGGCAAGATTGTCGCACCCGGACTTCTAGAGGATACTCACCGTACGAACTGAACAGTATTTTGATTGGATTACGGGGCTTACCGGCTCCCGCGTCCTCTTACGAGTAGGCCAGCACTTATGTGCGACAACCAACCGTTACTGTTCACCGTCGATGTAAACTATCCCGTAGAAATCAGGATACTACCATTGACGTACTTCATACCATACACACATGGTACGTCAACGGCTTTGAACAAAAGGATAACACAACATGTCTCTAAGACACAAAAGATCGAAATAAGTTACAACTGGCCCTCACTAGGGCAGAGAATAACAAATACAGTCATCCAGAGGACACATGTCCCAACATAACATCATTACAACTCAGCGGAAGCATTCAAAGGGTCTGAGTACAGACAAATCCAAATTGGCTTAAGAAGCCGGGAATGAAAAGAAAACGGAGCCCATCCACGATGTCTCGGATCCTGCCCGGGTCTGCTAACTACTCGTCAGCAGCCTCGTCAAACTCCACGTAGTAGCCTTCACCTGGATCCTCGTAAGCGTAGTCTGTGGAAACCACAGCCCCAAAGGGGTCAGTACATAAATGTACTGGCAAGCAAGACTCACAGTTCACCAAAGTGTAGCCCGTCAACACCAAGCACAGATGCCTTGGGATCAACGGAAGAAAGGGGTGTAAAAGATGCTGCAACTGGCTGCACTAACCATCTACAGAACATACTACAACTTCCGGGCAACAGAAAGAAGATAAGATAGCGTATCGTAACCAACCTAGCTAACCACCAAACAAACCCATCCTGGATCTCGCCCCTTATCCAAAGAAGCAATACGAGGATAACTCACACAGTTGGATTAATGATGGATCAAATTGTTTTGTGTCAATAAGCCTATTACTAGTCAAGTTATCATTAGTTAGGTGTAAGTTGTTCTGAGTACTTGTTAGCCAGTACTTTCACCAAGTCAACCATAACCGCGGAAAACACGGCTTCTCGAGAAGATTTATCCCTGCAGGGGTGCACCAATTTGGCCGTACACGTAAGAATAACCCGCCAGATGGGAAGGCCTTTCCCACCAAGCGGGGCACTCAACACAACTCAACTCTTCTTCGCATCAAGCCCAAAGCACCACGTGCTGTGCGTGCGCGGCTAATCGAGCCCCACGAAGAAAAGGGGACCCTCATAGCACTGGAAGACCACGCCGCCCTAAATGCCGACTACAAAAGTTCCACCCTGGCCTCGGGTTCGTACCTGCATATGCGTGCATCAAATGGAAAGCCCGAACTAAATGTGGTGATTTGGACGAGATGCGAATCGAATCAAATTGAGGGGGGCGCCCATACACGCTTCCCACATGCGGATAGTGCGCTCATCATGGATCAGTAGACAAGACCCTTTTCCTATTAGGGTCGACACTAGCAGGCCTCAAAACCACGCCGGGCCTCCTGCCGGTGCCTTATCAGCAAATTATTATTACCTCAGATTAACAGGTTGTTGTTTAACATCGAGCCCCAGAATATAAACAGATATGATAACAGAAAGTAACTGACAACGGACTCGAGCAAAACAACCCTAAGCATGCTAGTAAGACACAGGCTCAAGCAACGGGGTTTTAGGACTGGAGGTGAGGCAATATCAGGGTTTAGGGTATCATGTGATGGGTTCGTAACAGAAGCAACGATACATATGGCTAGCGAAATAGACAACGGAAAGTATCGGTAACCAATGTTGAGAGGAATACAATGGTTCATGTGAGTGATAACTTGCCTGCAAACCCAGTAGCCGGGTACTGAGCTAGATCCTCAGAAGGGGTGTCGTAAAGATCGTCGGTCTCAACGTCGTCGTCTATCCGAGAAGAAGCAAACAAACAATACAGGAAAAATAAACAATCAATATCATGGCATAGTGCACAATCATGGGATGATGCATGTCAAGTTAATAGATGCATCAAAATAAATTAATTGATATGATAACACAATTTAAATGGACACATATGCAATTTTGAGTTGCATATGGGAAGCCCATGGATTTTGGTTAGATTATTTGTTTTCCAACTGATCAACAGGTGAAGGTGGATTAGTATTATGCATGCATGAGGAAAACAACAAAATAACATCAATAGAACCAAAAGGAAAATAGGTTTAGCAATTTAGAATTTAATTCATTAAGTTAAGAATTTTTTGGTTCCTTAAAGGTGACACACATGTATTTGTTGTTTTCACCAAGGTAACTTGTGCAAAATAAATAACAAAATTCATATTTGAAAATATCATGAAATTTTGGGTGGATTACATGTTTCAAATACTGAAAAAGGAATTTGGATGAATTTATTATGACTTAAACAAAATTAAACAAGTTTTAAATGAATTTTATTTGAATTTTATTTGTTCAAAATATAAATTCAAATTCACATTTGAAAAGTTTATACTTTGGTGGTTTGAAAACATATTTTGCATGTTCAAAAATAATTTAAATTGAGCAAGTTATGATTTTAGCAATTTTAAATGATGTAAACAAGGATTAAATTATTTAGGAAATTTAAATTATTCAAACCATGAAACAAAATTTATATTTGAAAAGGTTATTCAGAATAGCATGGAAAACATATTTTATTTGAATTTATTGGATTAAGAATGAATTCGTTATGGAATTTAGAAATTTGCATTTGAATTATTGGACTTTGAAATTTAAATGCATTTGGAATTTTCAAAACAGTACACAATTGGATTATTTGGATAGATAATTAAATTTTGAACAATAAACATATTTCACTTTTGTTATTTGGAGTTACAGATTAAAAGTTATTAACAAATTAAAATTGAGGACCAAACTGTAATTAAAAAGGTTCTATTTTTTTGAAACAGAAACGTGCAGGAACTTTTGTTACAGCACAGATAGCCATCCCTTGCCACTGAAGCGTGGGCCTGGAGGGCCAGCGTGGCGTGCTGCGCGTGCGTGGCAGTGCGAGCCACTGAGGTGTGGGTCCCGCCCGTCAGCCAGCGGTGGAAAAAAGGGTGTGGATTTAATCCACGGTGCCGCGGTTCGAACTCGAGACCTCGCGCAAGATTCAGATGTGCTGTAACCAGTGCGGTTCTGCTTCAGTTTTGTCAGAGAAAGAAGCGCGGACAGGTTAAGGTGTCAACCTGTTAACTGAAACTCACAAGTGCACGCGCTGACTGAAGCTAACTGACAGAAACTTGGTCGTGGCTCGCCGGCGGGGAAACAACGCGGCCGTGCTCGTGCTGCTACGAACTGGGGGTGCGGTGTGTAGGGATGCTTGTGCAGATGCGTGCACGGAGCAACAGAGAGGGAAGGGGACGGATGCCGCGGTGGCTCACCGGGAGGTGGTCGAGGTTGCAGAGCTCGGTGACGAACTCGACGGCGACAAGGTTGTGGACGGCGGCGAGGGCACCGTGAGTCTCCGGGGCTGCTCTGGTGTCTAATCGGAAGAGGGGAGAGTGGGGTTTCGGTTCCAGGGTTTAGGTGGGGTGCTGGACCTTCATGGCGACGGCGGCGTGGACGGATTCAGGCGTGCTCGTCTCCGGCGAGGGGAACAGAGAGGATGGAAGCGACGAGGAGAGGGATTGGCAGCGGCGCTCTAGAGGGGAACGGAAACCTAGGACCTAGGGTTGCTCGCAGAGCCCTAGGGCTAGTTATAGGGGCGCACGGGGCTGGATCATCGTTGGAGCTCGTCGATGCCGCCGTGGCTGTCTCCGATGGCCGCCGTACACGAGGGTGACGGCAGATTAGAACGAAGAAAAAAAACGAACCGTTTTCTGCGTTAAGTAACGGGCTGGGCTTGCCGCGCGAGGGGAAAGAAATGGAGAAGTGGGCTGGGCACAGCCCACTCTCCCTGTTGGCGCCAAAATCGTTTTGAATTTTTATTTCTCCTCTTTTTTTTTTGCTGAAATAGGAATTAGAAGGAAAAGGTGGTTTTTAGGTTAGTGAAAAATTTGGAAAAATTAGGGGGAGTTCCTTAGGCCAAAAGCAAACAGATGCTAAGTTTTATTTTTCAAAAAGTTTGAATCTTGCTTGCCGTTTGAATTTAAACCAAATTTGGGTGAATTTTAATATTACATGATCATTAATAAAAAACCAACTTTTGAATAGGGCAACCCCTATGTTAGATATAAACAAATTGAGTTGATTTGTTTTGATAACAACATAATTTCAATGTGATTCTGTTTTGGTGCTTTGATTTGAATTTTAAATGTGATTTTGGAATTTAAATGATTGATTTAAAACCATCATGTTAATAAGTGATCAATATGGAAATAATATGACAACAAATTGGTTGTTTTTATTTGTGATTTTTATTCCAAATGTTGTAACAGAGCAAGTATGAAACAATCATTTGAATAAAGTTTAATTTTGAATTGGGAAAACAGGGGAAAACAGATGCAACAATTAAGAAACAAATGCAAACAATATGAACACAATATGATGACATGATGCAATACTTAATAAACATGAAACAAACATTCTAAGGGGATGGTTTTTCATACTTGGGATGTTACAAAGATTTACCCAGGTTTGGGGCCCTCGTAGAGGTAAAATCCTTACTCCTGCTCCTGTCGATCTGTATTGATGAGTAGACCGGTTACAATGGGGGATGCTCAAGTCGAGAGTATGATCTCTATCTCAAGGATTTTGCGATGCGGTATTGCTTTTCCTCTCCCGGTGGTTCTCCTGGCCTTATATAGGTGGCCAGGTCTCGAACCGTACCCGGGGGGGGGGGGCACAAACCCTAACCCTAAGTCGGTTACAAGTTTCCTAACTTGACCCGCAAGGCCTTGAGGGTGGGCTTTAACTGGGCCTTCTAGAATAGTCCTTGGCGTCTCCCCTTGGGATTAGGTTTGAGCCTTGGACCGGATATCTTCACCTGATAGGTCCAGGGCTCATTCCTTCGTCAACGCCGCCGCGACAGCCTTCTCCGCCCACTAAGTTTCTGCCAAAACGCAAAAGATCACCCAAACGTCAACGGTCACCCCTCCCCAAGGTACCAAAGGAGTTAACAAAATTACCTTACAACTATACTCCTGAGGAAACCAAGAAATGGCAAGGGATGAATACGAGGCGTGGAAATCAAAGCCGAACGAGCCGACAAAGGCAGATTTCCCCGACACCGAAGAAGATGTAGAACGAGCTTGGAAAATGGTGAATACTCTTCATCAACCCGAGCCGAATCTGTCATCTGACTATAACCGCTCTATTCTGAAGTCACACCAGGAAATGGTGTGGTCGACGAAGAGTACTAGCGCAAGCTCGAAAAGCGGGAAATCAGTTGCTCAGCTCGGAGAACAGAAAAAAAAATCCATCTCCCCGCTCAAAGTGATTTCGAGTACCCAGGCGGGGCCGAGCACTAATGCTGACGAGCAAATTGATCCGGTGTTTATAGAACTTTTCGGAGAAAGGGCAGCTGCTGCGGGTTTGTCCATTGCTGAGTATATGCAAACAATAGACTACTTGCCGCTGCTAAATGTGCGTACAAATACCAGCACGGGAATCCTTTCGTCAAACCCGAGGAGGTAAAGGATCTACCAACTAAAATGCAAAGAGTGCATAATTGGTATATGGAAGCCGCTGAGAAATCTCATAACCGGATATGTCACACAGTTAGAGACGAGAACTACGGGTATGGAGATGGAATGGTTCTGATTCAATTTTCCGAATTGTTTCAGTTATTCCAGCAGCAGGCCCTCGACAAATCTATCGTTAGTGCCTATTGTCTATAAGTACTTATTTCTCTAATTAAGTCTCTAGCTAGCTCACCTCGTTCATTGCATATTCATATATATATAGTACAATCATTATATTATAATTGCAGAATGAAGATTCTTGAATGCAAAAGAGGACAAATCTATGATATTGGGGTCATTGACCCACATTTTGTTAATCATAAGACTCTTGAGCCATCTTCCAAGGATACAGAAGATAACATTCTGAGGGCAATAGGGTTTCAACAACACCGACTGGAAATACTATTTCCTTACAACTTCGGGTGAGTGTTACTGTGTTGTACACATTCTTTTTTCCTTAGTCGATGTTCAGTGTATAATTGATGAGTTCTGCGTGCGCAACTTCCACTATATTCTGCTAATCCTCCAAGTTGACAAAGGAAAAGTATTGGTAATATACCCAAAGCGTAAACACCTAGCGATGTGGGCGGACATGCAGGAAATGATCCAGCGGTAATTTCAGTCTTTATTAATTTCAGTCTTTATATATGGCACTATATCGACTATTTTGTTTCATTTTCGGATATCAAGAAATTAGTAACTCTTTTTATTATTTTTCTTCCCCGGGCAGCGTTTGGAAGAGGTTCACAAAAAATTCTGGTGGTGAATCGAAATCAGAGCTTACATTTGATATTGTGGAAGTAAGTAGTACTGATGGAGGGATGATAACCCGGTAGGCTAACGCCAAGGTGTAACTCAGCCCAAAGGGCGCTGCGCAAGACCCGGCATAGGGAAAAGGAGTTTCTAGAAGGCCCAAGAGTGTAGGCCTCGTAACCCGGATTGTGGGTTCCGATAGGGAAACTTAGGGTTTGTAAGCAGTGTACGGGTAGGACTCCGAGTATGCCTTGGATGGTAAGCCAAGGGGTCCGGATATTATATAAGCCGACCCCAAGGGTTAGATTAGACACAATCACACAATCGCAAGATATTCGAGTATCCATTGTAACACGAGAGTTGAGATAATATATTCAGATCGGAGACTCGGCGACTTGATTGCCGGCTACCAGATCGCATATCACCATGGTTTCCCTTAAGCTAAACCCTCTCCCAAACACCAGAGTCAAATTGCCCCAAGATAAGTTACCCCTGGTAACGTCTGCCGTGATTATCCCACGATAGTTGGCGCCCATCGTGGGGCCTACGTCCAAGGGTGTTTACATCACGGGAGAAGCTCGGGAGAACATGAAGAACCTCGTCATCGGCGAGATCTACACCAACCCCGACGGAGAGAAGATGGTGGACGATTTTGGCTGGGGGCCAGAGTCGGATCTGCTCAAATCCGGATCTATCATGACAATCGGCCGGGTCAACGTCTTCATCGGCATGGTACGTACGTCCGGTTCAATCCCTGATGATTTTGGATTTGATTCTGTGTCAGGGGAGGCCACCTGCGTTCAGTCGGATGGAGAAGAATCGGTCGGGACAGTGGATTCGATTGAAGAGCCCGCCACGAAGAGGGAACGGCCGGAGGAGCCGGCATGGACCCCGCGTGGCCGGGTCATAAGAGAAGATGATACCGAGTCTATCTTGCACCTGCTGGAGGACCGGTACGAGGAGGATAGCTGTGATGAGGAAGAATATGAGTCTACACCAAGCATCGTGCGCCAGGTCGCGGTCTACACGGCCCCAGCAACCAATCTTAATCAGGGGAACGTGACTACAGCCGCGGTAGGAGTAGCGCGGGCGTTGGTCCAGCAGCAAAACCCGGCTGACGGAAATCCAGTTCTGACCCGGGTTGACGGAGAGTCGGCTTCAGTTACCAGCCGAGCAGCGGATAGCGAGCTGCATGCGAATATGTTTGGGTTCATGGCGAACAGGACGCCAGGGGTGGGTCCTTCAAATCCACAACACCCGGCCCTGTTCAACAACAACATGATCTTGCATCCCACAGTGCTAGCCACGGTGATAACCCCAGAAAACGCCGCGGAACGCGCTAGGGATCTGGATGTAGCCCGCCGTGCATTGGAGCAACAGAGAAGAGATGTGGAAGCGGAAAAACAAGGGGTAGCCACACGCAACGCGAGCTGGACGCATTGGAGAACCGGCTCCGGGCTGAGACAAGCAGGGTGCATCAAAGATATCAGACCAGATTACCGGCCATGGGTGGAGTCATAAACCCGGCCGCGCTATTTATCACACCTCAGGATCAGCCAATCCCAGCCGCGAACCAAGATACTGTGCACCAGCCCGTGACTGGAGGAGGACAGCCGGCAAACGTGCAAGCCGAGTTACCCACATTGCAGACAGGGATTGCCGCCGCCAACACAGCACCACCACCACCACCATCACGATTTCGCATGCCGCCAGGGCACTTCAACACCCCCATGGACAATGTATACGCCGCAACAATCGCATTAAATCAAATCCCCGTAAGACAGTCACCCCATGCGGAGGAGACCCGGCGGGCGATAGATCTATTGCGCACAGCAGTGGCACAGCAAGTTAATTACCCGGCTAATAGAAGTGGAATGCATGGGACGCCATATATCAGCCGGCAACATGGCAATACCGGCAATATTCAAACAAGCTCGGCACGGCGGAGGGCAGAGCAGCAGCAAATGCCGCCTCCTCCCCGCGTTCAGGCAGCACCAGCAGCACAAGCTATTGTGGATAGTTCCAGAGCCAGGCGAGTTGCGGCCGGGTCCGCGGTACACGGACCAGTAGCAGCACCACGTCCAGCCATGCCCCCCGCAAGATCGCATGTTTCCCGAGTAAGGCCAGTACCAACTAATCTTGCTGGACCTAAGTGTCTGTCGGATAACATCAGGGCTGAGCCTTACCCGGATAAATTCAAGGAACCGGGTAAAGTAGTGAATTATGAGCCGACTATGGATCCAGAAACATGGTTGAGCAGTTATGAGATGGCTATGTCAATTCGCAACGCGTCTGAAAATCTTCAGGCCAAGTTCATGTACTTAATGATGTCAGAAGGAGCAGCAAAGTTGTGGTTGAACAATTTACCAGAAGGATCTATCAAATCATGGGATGAGTTGAAAACAGCGTTTATCAAGCAATTTCATGGGACATGCAGGAAGTTTTTTACTATCGATGATCTAGAACGATGTGTGCAAAAGAAGGGAGAATCGGCGCGCAGCTGGGTGCGCCGGGTTATGGAGATACTTCACTCATCCACGGACATTCAGCCAAAGGATGTGTTACAAGCGATGGCAAAGACGTGCAAGTATACACCTTTAGTGCAAAAGCTAACTCGCATGAAATCAAGTCGGAACGCTTCAGAGGTTACGATGGGAGAGCTAATGGATGCATGCAACAAGCACGCTGCAACGGATACCACAGAAGAGGACGTTGATGACAAGAAAGCAAAAGCAAACACGAGCAATAATGGAAGAGCCGGCAACGGGTCTGCGCCGGGTAACGATGGAGGTCAAAATGGGAACAACCAGAACAAGCGCCCGTTCGAGGGGAATTCCGAGTTTGTCGCCAGCGCAGAAGTCGGGTCTTCGAGACCCAGAGCAGAAGGAAATTTCAACGGAGGAAATCACAACGGAGGAAACTACCAAGGGCCACCAAGGCCGGGTAATAACTGGGATATCTTCAGAATGGCGTGCCCGAAACACAGCAGGAACGGAAGGCCGGCTAACCACTCATTGGAGCAGTGTGCGGATTTGCAGAGATGGAAGAACGAGGAAGTAAACAAGGCTATGCGAGGTGCAGGCCGGGGAGGAGGAACGGGTCCAGGTGGAAACCCGGGCAACGGCCCACCCCCAGCAGGCAACCCGGGAGTTGGAAATCCGGGTAATAATTAGGGAGGAGCTGGAGGTTTCCAAGCTAACCCCAAGCAGTTAGGACAATATCACGTGCATACTACAGGAACTTCCAACAAGGAGAGAAAGATACTCAAACGAGCAGTGAACGCGGTCAATTCAGCTGTTCCGAGATACTTGAGGTGGTCAGATCAAGAGGTGACATGGAGCAGAAGGGATCACCCGGAAACAATAGAACATCCGGGTGTGTTAGCATTGGTGGTTGCGCCGGAGGTCAATGGATATGAGCTGAAAAAGGTCCTAATGGACGGTGGAAGCAGCATCAACATCTTATATTGGGAAACTTTCTTACGCATGGGTCTCAAGAAGTCTCAGCTACAGAAAAGTTCAACAGTTTTTCACGGGATTGTGCCGGGTCACTCGGCGTGCCCCGAGGGAAAGATCACTTTGGAAGTTGCTTTTGGAGAATCGAAGGACAATTTCCGGGTTGAGTGGCTCACGTTCGAAGTGGTAAAATTGCGCAGTCCTTATCACGCGCTATTTGGAAGGCCGGCTTACGCTAAATTCATGGCCAGGCCGTGTTACGTATACCTACAGCTAAAGATTCCGGGTCCTAAGCAAACCATAACCATACATGGAAACCGAATTATAGTGGCTGAGTGTGACGAAGGAGACGCGACAATGGCGGAACAGGCCAGCAGAAAGGAAGAGCTCAAGTATTACCGGTCTCAAGTAGACCCGGATGACAGAACAGTGTTGAAGAGGCCAAACACTGAGGATGAGAGGGCAAAATTCAAAGCAGCACAAGATACCAAGATGGTGGCCTTTGTCGAAGGTGATCCCTCTAAGCAATTTGCTAAGGAGCTAACTTGGACAATGAGCAGGAAAAAGCACTCGTGGAGTTCATTCGTTCCAATCAGGATGTTTTTGCTTGGACGCCTAGCGATATGCCGGGTATCCCTACAGAGTTAGCAGAGCATAGTTTGCATGTTGATCCCAAATCTAGGCCTATGAAGCAAGGCCTGAGGAAGATGAATGAGGAAAGAAGAAAGGCTATAGGAGAAGAAATAGCCCGGCTATTGACAGCCGGCTTTATCATGGAAGTATTTCACCCGGATTGGTTGGCAAATCCGGTTCTTGTGATGAAAAAGACCAATGAGTGGAGGATGTGCATTGATTATACGAGTCTCAACAAGCATTGCCCAAAGGATCCGTTTGCACTTCCAAGGATAGATCAGATCATAGATGCAGTGGCCGGAAGTGACCTATTATGCTTCCTGGATGCATATTCCGGGTATCATCAGATCAAGCTCAAGAAGGAAGATTGGGAGAAAACATCGTTCATAACCCCTTTTGGGGCCTTTTGTTATAAAACCATGACTTTTGGGTTAAAGAACGCTGGCGCAACTTATCAGCGGTGCATTCAGAAGTGCTTCGAGGACCAAATTGGACGCAACGTTCACACTTACGTGGATGATGTGGTGATCAAGACCAGGAAAGCGCAAACGTTTATTGATGATCTAAAGGAAACATTCAAGAACCTGAGAAGATACCAGATGAAACTTAACCCGACAAAGTGTGTGTTCGGAGTTCCAGCAGGGAAGTTACTCGGCTTTATCGTTTCAGAGAGAGGAATTGAGGCAAATCCGGATAAAATCAAAGCTATCCAGAGTCTGAAAAAGCCGGAAAATCTGAAGCATGTTCAGAAGCTTACAGGCTGTGTAGCAGCGCTGAGCCGGTTTATATCAAGACTCGGAGAGAAGGCAATACCCTTGTACCGGCTCCTGAGGAAATCCGATAAATTCGTTTGGGACCAAGAGGTGGATGAGGCGTTCGAGGCACTAAAGAAGCAGCTATCTGAGGCACCAGTCCTAGCAGCCCCGGGTCCTAAAGAGCCCATGTTATTGTACGTTGCAGCCGGGCCCCGGGCGGTTAGCGCAGTGGTTCTTGTTGAGCGCAGTGGTTCTTGTTGCGAGGTATTATCAGAAGCAAATCAGCGCTACCCACATTGGCAGAAGCTGGTTTTCGGGGTCTTCATGGCCAGCCGGAAATTGAAGCCATATTTTCAGGAACACCCCATAACAGTGGTTAGCTCTATACCAATGTCGGATATCATCAGAAACTCGGATGCAACAGGTAGAATAGCCAAGTGGGCGATCGAGATGGGAGATTGTCACATCAACTACGAGCCCAGGTCAGCAATCAAATCTCAAGCTCTAGTTGATTTCATTAATGATTGGACTCACACAGGCATGCCCACAATGACACCAAGTTCCGAGTCTTGGATAATGCACTTTGATGGTTCTAAGCAATACGAGGGATCAAGAGCTAGAGTGGTACTCACATCACCCAAGGGAGACAAGTTGAGTTTCGTGTTGCAGATTCACTTCGATTATTCCAACAACGTGGCCGAGTATACGGTGCTGCTGCATGGATTGAATGTAGCCAAGGAGATGAACATTAAGAGGATACGATGCTATGGAGATTCGGATCTTGTGGTACAGCAGGTCTCAGGAACTTGGGATAGAAAAGATGCAACTATGGCAGCATACCGCAGAGAGGTGGACAGGGTTGCCGGGTGTTTTTCCGGGTATGAGGTGGAGCATATAGATAGAATAAAAAACGAGGCAACAGATGCACTCGCTAGACTCGGCTCGCGCAGAGAGCCGGTTCCACACAATGTTTTCCTGGACGAGCTATGGCGACCATCAGTTAAAACCGAGTCTGAGGAAGAGGTGACAAACCAAGACCCGGATTTGGAGCTCGTGGCCACAGTACGTGCTGTTCCCGAGTGGACAGAGCCGTTTCTGGCCTACCTATCACGGGGCGAGTTACCACAGCAGGAGGTATTAGCAAGGCAAATTCTGAGGCGATGAAAGGGCTATTCTATCATCAATGGGGAGATGTATAAGAGAAGTGCAGCAGGAGTCTTCTTATGCTGTGTAGCACCAGAAGAAGGCCGACAGATCCTGAAGGAAATCCATGAAGGTGATTGTGGGCATCACGCATCCACAAGATCCCTTGTGGCCAAAGCTTATCGACACGGTTTCTTTTGGCTCACGGCCCTAGCAGACGCGGAGCGCTTGGTGGCAAGGTGTGACGGATGTCAAAGGTACGCTCGCCAAACCCATGTGCCAGCTATGGAGTTGCGGACTATCCCATTAACCTGGCCGTTTGCTGTTTGGGGTATGGATATGGTTGGCCCCTTTCACATGTCACCTTGCAAAAAGACACATCTTTTGGTGGCTGTTGATAAGTTTACCAAGTGGGTTGAAGTTATGCCAGTTAGCAATTGTGAAGCAGTTACAGCAGTCAAGTTCCTGAAAAGGATTATCTATCGGTTTGGGTATCCTCACAGCATAATAACGGACAATGGAACTAACATGTCCCTTGGTGAGATGGAGAAATTCTGTGGTAACAACGGAATCCGGCTTGACATAGCCTCCGTAGCCCATCCACAAGCCAATGGACAAGTGGAGAGGGCAAATCAGGAGTTGCTTCGTGGATTAAAACCATGGCTGCGAGTCCCGTGTATCAGAGCTGCTGGTGCATGGGTTGAGGAATTACCTTCAGTGGTTTGGGGTATCAACACCACACCTAACAGATCTACTCAGATGACGCCGTTTTTCATGGTTTACGGTGCAGAGGCGGTGTTGCCGAGTGATATTATTCATGACTCGCCTCGAGTGTCGGCTTACGTGGAGGTGGAGAACGAGAAGACCCGGCAGGACGCCGTGGATATGTTAAAAGAACACATGGAACAAGCTTTGGAGAGATCAGCCATATATCAGCAGGATCTGAGGAGATACCATAGTCGGCGCGTGAAAACCCGGGTCTTCCAGGAAGGAGACCTGGTTCTGCGCCTGGTACAGTCAAAGGAAGGAAAACACAAGTTATCCCCACCATGGGAGGGACCGTTCATCATAAGCCGGAATCTGCACAATGGATCATATTACTTGATAGATGCAAGGGAAGAGTCGGCTACCGTTAACGACACCGCTCACACCACTTCATATATGCAAGAAAGAGAAAGACCATGGAACGTGGCTCAGCTGCGTCCCTACTATACCTAGAATAGACTAGATTCGCAAGTGGAATTGCACGATGTAATAGGCAGCAGGTTTCAGACGCACTCTTTTCCTATCCAGGGTACCTAAGGGGACTGGAGGGTTTTTAATGAGGCAGCTTGTTGACCTAACTTTTCTCATATCAATAAAGAGATGGTTAAACAATATATTGCCCCTTTTTTGTGTGTTTCTTATCAAGTTTTATATATATTTCTGTTATGTTTTTATTTCCTCTTCCAGGTAAGTATTATTTATTGTTCTTAGTATATTAGTTTCTCTAGTAAATTGTATATATCTAGGTCTTGGGGGCTGATTGCTTGAATAGCACAGTTGCAAACTCAAAGACCCGGCCACGATGCCATTGAGTTATAAGGGTCGATTACTTGTAATAAGTACGGCTGCAACTTTATAACCGGACAAAGGAGCCAAACTTTCTTGACTTTTCTTGCTTAAGCTTGATGTGACTCGCACTAAAGTGGCATGCCTTGCTAGCGTATGATGAAAATCAGTCATGATGCCCAATGGGACTTGCCTGACCATGTCTTCGTACAGCTGTAGCAACATTGATTATCCACGCGAAAGCCGGCTTATAATAGAAGAAGGTCAAAATGGTCATCTAAACCACAAGTTATGCAGAGTACAAGGTTAATAGCCGGAAACTCAAAGTATATTAAGCATAACTTCAAAGCCTATGTGAAACGACTCTTGGTTTTGGGCTTAGCAGAAACAATTTGTTCCTTTTGAAAGACCCAACAACCTAGACTCGGAATTTCGGGCCTTGGGGACTTGGGAATTTGAAAAAAGAAACAAATTATCTAGCTATTCCGCTCAAAAACCCAAAAATCTGAGTCTTGGGGACTTAGAAAAAAGCCCACTTGTCAAAACCCATGAGACCCGGAAACCGAGTCTCACAAAAGGAACCATAGCAAAAAAAATCGGAAAACCAGGAATGAAAAAGTCCAAAAGACAGGGAAATATCAAATTTATGCAAATGCCAGAAGGGCCAGGAATGCTATTAAGGTTTTAAATGTATTACAAGCCACGATAGTAGTATCAAAAAGAGCACAGGCGCACTATCAAAAGAATAATTATTTAAAAGGCCCATCGGCCGAATGACGTGTTTGACATGCTAGCGGATAAAAAAGTTTACTCGGCGCCCTGGGTCGAGTCGTCCATCTTGCCCTTGCCCTTGGCAGCCGGGTCTTGGTCCTCGCCTTGTTCTTCAGCAGTCCTTGCAGAAGCAGCATCCGGGTCAGCAGCAGTGCCGGCACGTGCGGGAGGAGGAACAACGGGCGTGGAGGTAGCAGGTGCATTATCGGCCTCAGCTTTCCTCTTTGCAGCCTCTTCCCTCAGCTGGGCAGCCTCTGCCTTCCACCGTGCTAGCATATCATAGGGCTTTGGAGGATCCGACTTAACTGCCTTATCTTTAGCGTCATATGGCGGCACCATCCGACTGACGTCCAAACTATCAGCAATCAGACTTGCCGGGTGACGAATTTCCGTCAGCATGGACTTGTAATGCTTGGCTGAGAACTGAGAGCCGTCATGGTTGAACTCTGGAAACTCGCCAACGAGCTTCGCCGGCTCAAGCTTGGGAAAGTACGCTTTCGCCAAAGCAAGCCCCCGGGTCACTCCAACCCGGCAGGACGAACGTTTCGAGTGCTCGATCCACTCCGGGATGGTGGAACACGCATCAAGCAGCGTGTTGAAACCACCCTCTCCAGTGCCTGGCCACTTGACAGCTTTTAGAATCCACTTGGTGCCGGCACAGATTGCCGGATGGTGCTCTTTATGGTCTTCAACAAAACTACCTCATCTTCATCCGGAATCTCCTCACCCGGCCCTGCAGAAAAGCAGAAACGTTCAAGTCAGGAATTCCGAGTGTTTATCAAGATGAAAAACCCGGATTATTATTAGTCAGCCGGGAATCTTTACCTATCAGTGCACGGTAAGTATCGGCAATCTGGCCCGACAGCTGGTTCACTCTATCTTCTGCAGCATGGGATCTTTTCCTATACTTTTTCGCAAGTTTCCTCAGTTTCTTGGCATCAGATTCAGCCGATTCACGCAGTTTCGTCTCCGCCTTGAGAAGTTTGTTGGTTTTAGCCAACGTTTTCTCAGAGTGAGTTACGTATGCCTGCGTGCAAATATAAGGAAGTGTTAGCCGGACAAACAAGAAATATCAGTTGGATATCCGTGAAAGTTCCAAGTAAATTACGCATAAATTCACTCGGAACTTGGGGACTAGACGAATATATGAGCAGTGTTAGTACAATTTACCTCATGCTTGGCTATCAAGGCTTCTAGGATGCCTTCTTCATCAGCCCTCAGGGTGTGAAAAGCGTCAAGCATCTCAGCAAAACTCATATCCTCAAGCTTAGTGCCGGAAGAGCCAGCGGCCTGGTAACTCGGAGGAGGAGTCTTTTCCGGCTTTGGGGGAGATACCCGGGTGGTCTGGGTGTCAGGGTTGGGGGTACCCATTCTTGCGCCAAGGACCTCCACATCATCATCCCCGGGTCCATCTGCTGGCTTGGGAGACCCGACATCCTTCCTGGCCGAGTCTGTCGGTGGGTCTTGCTCCTTTTCTTCTTCTTCTTCTTCTTCTTCAAGGCCGCCAGTTGCGGTGTTCACGTTATCAACCGGATCTTCAGTTTCCCGGTTATCCATTTCCATGTCCTCTGGTTCACTGATTGTGAATTGGGCGCTAAGGGAAGCAAAGAGAAATGGTCAGTAGCAATAAGCGAAGGTTATCGAAAGTGCAAGTATATCATATAGCAAAAAGTATGACTTACCCAGTGTTTACCACGAAATCCGGTGGAAGCTCGCTGCTAGACGCGGACGAGGCTGTCACAGAATCCGAGAGTGAGACCCGGAACTGTCAGGCTAATGGATGGTTGGGGGAAGGGTGACGTTGAGGTGGATTGGAAGGATAAGATGGAGGAATACCGGCACGGCGAGCTGGGGACGTGGGGATGCCCGGGTTGAGGGGATCATCACCCGGAGAACTCCGGGTCACGCTGCGCTTGGACGGAGGAGGGTCCTTCAAGTGTGGAGAGTTGGATAGTTGTCGGTTAAGTTCACACATATTAGCAAAAGAGTAGGGTTTGGAGGACATGAAGGAGTATGGAACCTTGAAAACAACCCCACGGGGTTTACTCTTGGCCCCGACTTCAACATCCTGCTCGGCCTCGCTTCTGTCGCTCTCAGTCTCCTCCGGGTCTTCTTTCTCATCCTTATCCTCCATCCCTGAGGAGCACAAGTGCATAGTCGGAAAAAGAGAAATATGGGAAAGCAAAGTAACATAAGCTAAGATGATTGAAACCCGGATGATACCTTCATCGGTGTCGGCCGGCTCTTCTTCTTCTTTCGGGTTTTCGGAGGTGGGGTGAGTCTCAATGTTCCAGAAAGCGCTATCATCCTGAGATAAAGGCATAAAAGTGAGAGTTGATAGTTGTATCAAGTAAAAATACAAGAGTGAAAGAATAAGTGTCGGATCTTACCGCAGGAGCTGGGTTATCTCGAGTATACGGCTCTAAGCCGGCTATATTCTTGATCACTTCCACCTTCTCAGTTAGGAAGCTTTTGATGATCTTGTTCGTGTCGCCAGCCGGGTAGTTCCGCGAAGAGTAGCGGAGTGCATCCGTGACATGCCCCGAGTACTCGCACATCAACTTGGGACGTATGGAGTTGGGCTGGATCCAGAAGTTCACCCAAGTTTTTACTAGATTAAGCCCCAGGAGGCCTTGGGCGGAAAGTACAGCTAATTTGGCCAAGTAGGGTTGGATGGACTCCCAGTCCGACTCTGAGGCGAAGGCATTAAAGGTATCCGAGAGATCGAGGAGACCCTCCGAGAAACCCGGAAATCTCTTTTCGCCGGGTGGGGAGGTGTCCCGGCAATAAAAGAAGGCTTTTTGCCAATGTTTGACGTTGGAGTTTAGACTAAGAGTCGGCATGGGTGAATTTTTTCGGCGTTGGATGGACACTCCGCCACAGGCCAAAAGGGCCCCGTCACCGCTTTCGCGGCACGGTTTGCATTGGAACTGTTCTAGAAAGAGGGCAAGGTTTGGTGGGATGCACAGGTAAGACTCACAGAGAACTATAAAGTGAGTGATGTTTAACATAGAGTTAGGCCCTATGTCAAACACTCGGAGGCCGTAATGGCTCAGAAGTTCACGAAAGAAGGCGTGACCCGGGGGACGAAATCCCCGGATCCCGTGCTCAACGAAGCATGTTACCTCGTTGGGGCCAGGGGTAGGCTGGGTCTCGTCACCCGGGACTCTCCAGAAGATATCCTCCTGAGGAGGAAGGATGCCAGACTCGGCGAGTTCATCCAGCTTCACCTTGGTCACGGTAGACCGTGCCCAGTTGGCGGAGATGGACTGAGTTGACCTTGGCTTTGCCGGCTGTTTCCCCTTGTTCTTGGGAGCCATTTGATCAGTCTGCAAACACAAGACAAAGAGTGCAGAACATGAGTAACTAAGACCCGGAAACTGCAGGTTATTCGAGTATCAACGAACAGTATGGAAATTACAGGTAATCCGAGTATCAGCGAGCAATTACAGAAGAAAGTTGATTGACTGGCTATCTAGAGAGTAACTGTGAAATCCGGAAATAGTGGATTATCTGGGTATCGAAGAACAACTACGGAAAATCTTGACAGACTGCACCTAGATTGGAAAATTTGCAGAGAAATTTGCGGAGAAATTAATGGTTACGAATGACAGGAGAGTGTTATGGGATCCACCATTGAGCAATTAGACAAGCAAGAACGGAGTTCAGCAATCTAAATAGGCACAGAGTAAGAAAGTAGCCCACGGGCGGACCTAGATCCAATCTAATTCGAGCGGAAAGCTTGAAGTTGGAATTCATGGAGGAAGGAATCTTACCGACGTGATTTGGAGCAGGGCGCGACAGCGGCAGATGGCGTAGCCGCGGTGGCCTGCGGGGTCCTCCGACGAGCAGCTCAAGGGCGCGGCGGCGGAGGCTAGCGGCGGCGCGGCGCGGATCGTGGACGAGCGCAGTTGGCGGCGGCTCGATTCCGGCGGCGCGTCCGTGGGTTCCGTGATGGCGCGGCGGCGAGCTCAAGTGAGGGAGCACCGGAGGCGAAAGAATTGAAGTGGAAATGGAACGTTGGATTAGGTTACCCCCTAGGGCACCTATTTATAGGTGCGGGTGGGGATACCTAGGTTAAGTGAGCGGGAGCTAAAATTTCGGGAGGTGGGATACCCGCCCGAAATTTTAGGGATAGGAATTAAAATACCCTTGCGCGATATCCGGAAAAGATCAGAAGCATATCACCTCCGTAATATTCGGGCTAATTAGCGAGCAAAGTGAGCCGGGTCTTCTGTGCTTTTCTCGGAATCTTGACCCGGGAAAATAAAGATAGATTTGGAGAAAGCCGGGTTATTATATGGACCACCAGTGGAGCTAGGCCTAGCTGTTTATCAAAGCAACCTAACCCGGCCTCTATGAACTTGTATGTTTGTTATTTTTGCAGGGAATAGTGTGCGCTTCAAGGAGGATCTCGTGAAGCCCAAGCTATTCTGGGGACTACTGATGGAGGGATGATAACCCGGTAGGCTAACGCCAAGGTGTAACTCAGCCCAAAGGGCGCTGCGCAAGACCCGGCATAGGGAAAAGGAGTTTCTAGAAGGCTCAAGAGTGTAGGCCTCGTAACCCGGATTGTGGGTTCCGATAGGGAAACTTAGCGTTTGTAAGCAGTGTCCGGGCAGGACTCCGAGTATGCCTTGGATGGTAAGCCAAGGGGTCCGGATATTATATAAGCCGGCCCCTAGGGTTAGATTAGACACAATCACACAATCGCAAGATATTCGAGTATCCATTGTAACACGAGAGTTGAGATAATATATTCAGATCGGAGACTCGGTGACTTGATTGCCGGCTACCAGATCGCATATCACCATGGTTTCCCTTGAGCTAAAACCCTCTCCCAAACATCAGAGTCGAATTGCCCCAAGATAACACTACAACAAACTAGACATGTAGGGACGTTCTCAATTAGACGCCTTTTATCGCGTCTCTATGCGCTCAACCCTTTGGTTCCTAAAGATGTTTCATGAGACGTTGAGCATGTCGTCTCAACGTTAGGCCGATAGGCATATAGGAAAAAGCCCAGCCCATAAGAAAACTCTTATTCAACGAACCCTCTCTGTTAAGCACCTGCTAATCCACGAACCACCGCAAAATCCTCATCCCTAATTGTGCCTTATCTCTGATCTAGGGTTCATCCTAAGCAGCTGCTCGGGAGCCAGATTCCACGCCTCCGGCCGGCGCTCACCTTTTGTATACCTACGTGGTCGGTATTATCTCCAAATCATGGATGCGCGCTTCTTCCACGAGAAAACGGCGTCGCTGACCCAGCCGTTGGGCCACCCATGGAGTCACAGGCTCACAGCTGCTGAGCTGTACCACGTGCATCGTGCGCCATGGCCGTGGCCGGGCGACCAATGAAGTAGCACTTCACGGCAGTGGTGCTCCCTCCGCCGCCGCCGGAGGCCAAGCTGCACCATGGCGTCCAGCGGAAAGGATGCCAGGACAATCTCGGTTTGGTCATTAGGGCGATCGGTTGTAGCACTGGGTATTTAGATCTGACAAACTGGTGAATTTTTTTTTTGGTTCTGTACGTAGCTTTTGCAATTGCAGGTTCTTCTAAATTCTTATTCCAATCGACAGGCAAACAATAAAACTGGGAGTTCAATAGGCCTGATTGAAACCCACATCCTACTAGAGCTGCAGCTGTGCGGTAGGGTACCCATGATCGTTATGCAGCATGCCGAGAATCGATGGTGAGTTATTTGCTCTTTTGTCGGCCGGTGTGCTTTTAAGCAAGCAAGCTGACGTGGTGTTGATTTTTTTTACTATTGTCGTTTGGTGATGGAGGACATTCATTCTTCCCTGTAAGTGCTGCATCTTGTTTGCCTAAAACTCAACAGTACTCCTGAATAACTTTCATCTCATGTGTTTTATCTAAATCCTTCCGCACATGTGTGTACCCTTATATGTTATTTTAAATATAATTAGTCAAACCTGGTAACCAGTTTGATTTCCAATAAGTTCCGAACTGCGTATGTGCTAACTGCTAAATCATGTTGTCCTCAGGTAGAATTTTATTTTTCGGTGGCATTAGGTATGCAGCAATGTGTACGAGGGTGATCTTTACAAGCTCCTATTCCAAGGTAAGTTGGTCAGTTATTCTCTCTTTTCATACCTTCTCGAATTCGCGCGGTGTGCATTTCGGATTAATTTTGTACATGTTGTATGCAACCTTGTAGTTAATATATCTTTCAAAGTAACAATGAATACCTAAAGCTTGGCCACTTCTCTGGCTGGCTTCATTCGCTACCTGAAGCGCATGATGTTCTGCTATGTGTGTGTACTAGACGGACAAGCGCGCTTCGCCGCGCCACCTGCTTCTCGTGGTCAGCAAGCTGGACATGGCTGTGGTTTGATCTTGGTCCAACACTTCGCTAGAAAATTGGTTTCATGTTTAATTAAATGTGCTGCGATGGACGTCGTGGTCTCACCTTTGTGAAAGTCATTGCTAGAGGTTGCTCACATAGTTATACTTTTATGAATTTAGGTTTTGTTTTTGTTATTGAGCAGATTGTTTACACAAACAGATTGGTTAGATTTATTTTCACCCGTGATGGTGAGCCCAAATCACTGAACCTGTTTTGAGTTTGCTAAAAGGTAACTGCAATACGAAAAATTAGAGAACACGTGGAATGATGCAGTATGGCTGGTAGAAGCATCTGAAAATACATCGGAACTTCATAACCATAATTAACATTAGTTCGCTAAGCCTGCTGACTGGCATTCTTGCAAACATGGCCATTGGGGAGCACTGGTGGGAGTGATTTTTTCGGCCGAGTGTAACACCAGGAAGCTGTGTTCTGCCAGAGTGTGGTTGTGGTATTTTGGCAGCTATGTGCCAACAAATACATGATGGATCATAATCGTCGAGGAAAATTCCACTTTTTAGGGACAACACATAAGAACCTGTAGCTACATTTTCGTATGCAATTTGCTCTTAACTCCAAAAACATGACACATACATGTTACTACAACAGGAAAAGTTAGCACATGTTTGTAGATAATTCTTTCCATTCCCATACCATCTCTATCCACCTTTCTAGTCCATGAGATTCCTAAGGAATCTCGTGTATCAATTCTTCAGCCCATTCTCTCGACATTGACATATATATCAGTATGCCTTCAAAAAATAAGCCAATGTTCAAGATGAATTTTTTTGACGCAAGTATCACTCAAACATGAAATATTAAACCAGTTCTTTACATGGTGGGTGACATTCAACTGTAATTAACGAAGACAATTTAAACCAAATGGAGTTAGCTAAGACCACACAATATTGCATCAGATATCCATAATGACTATCTGCAATATGGCATATCACCAATTTCAGAAAATTCCAAAAAACTGAAATTCTCATTCACCATTCCAGATATAACCATGATTGACCAGTAACCATCATTGACAATAAGCTTACTATATTTAAACTATCATCATAACACTGAACATACTTATCAACAAATAGGCAAGAAAATAATATATGTAAGAAGTGAAACACAACCTTCTGTAGTGGCACTAAGTCATATGCAAAGAAATAGTAAGGCATGCAAGATATCTTAAGTTATGCCTCTAAATTCTTCCAATAATCTCAGGTGGGACTAATAATTGGCACATGCCGATTCCTTTCGAAGTTATATCCTAGTCATGGAACAAAAAGGTCAACAACTTTGCAATTATCTGAATAATTAATCTCACCTTCCTACATTGTATGTCACTAATATTATGAGAACGAAAAGAGCAGAATACCCTAAATCTAGGATGTAACCTTTTTTAATGGGGTATTATTGGTCCATCAGAATATGAGCAACTACAATGGGAGCAATCCTCATACACAGGAAGGTTGTGAGATCTCAATAACATCCTGCCTACCGGCTTCATTCTCAACCAGAATGTACCTTGTAAACAACGAATTGGGTCTTTTGACCAAAACTGAAGATGCACACATCGAATATAATCCATATGGCCATTGCATAACTAAATTAAAATGCCGCAAAATATAAGGTGGTCATAGTGGCGTATATGCCACAACAAAAGCTAGCTTAAGAAAACAAAGTAATGTTAGCGAAAACTTAAAATATGAATTATTAATCTTCTGGGACGGAACATTCCGGTGATCCTGAAGCCCTGACAGAAATCACAAAACCGGAATAAAAAGAGAAACAAATACTTTAAAGGAGATGGTACTTGTCGCTGGGTGATCTAGCAATAAGGCCCCATCCACATCATCTATTTGATTAAGTGGACTCAGGTGAATCTTATCTTTTTTAGCAAGTTCACCCTGATTCTTATGCTATGAGAACACAAGATCAACTCACAGGTTTCAGGATTAATGCATCATGCATTGACCAACGCCAAGCTATAATTTCGTAATGTATTTGCTCCAAACTTCTAAAGTACTAATGCCATTATATAGTAGAATTTTTTGAAAGTTTAGCTAGCACAAGTAACTCTACATGATATAAACTCACACATATTTCTTGGACTATCAAGTGAGGACACAAACTGCAGGATGACAGGCCGCAAGGGCGAAGCTGATGCCACCGCCATCAAGCAGTAGGATGGTCAATACAACTGTTCCTAGTGGTACGTGCCGCTATCTCTCGCCAATTGGGTTCATTCTACACCACACCTCCCAACCTGTTGCCGCGTGATCCTCGCCATCTAGGGCGGAGCGGAGGATATCAGCACTGGCCAGGTAAAATCACAGCATCATGTTACTTATACTCTCATGTCGATGGTCTTCCCTACACTATAGTGCCTGGCACTATGTGAAACTGAAGTTGGCCTCATCAGTTGCCAACATCAGGTTTTCGTCAGAATGGCCAGAAATATAGAATGATCCATTTTCATCTTGACCCCAAAACATTTGACGGCATAGGGATTTCGGAACTTGAATCCACCCCTGTCGGATTATTGGGGGGGGGGGGGAGGGGGTTAAGGTACCGTTGTGATTTGCATGGAGAATGTAAGAAATCGAGAGAGGTACCTCAATAAGTTGCCCATCAGATAGTATTGATTTAAAATATAGACTAATCGCATACGTCTTCAATGCAAATAGAATAGCGGTATATTCTCATTAACTTGCAAACATTTACTTCCACATATTAGCTTACTTTGTCAACCTCAATCAATCATTTATACATATGTTAATATGGTAGTGATATATCAAAAACCTATAGTAATATCATGTAGAAACAAATCTGAACATGGAGGGAATAATATGAAATCCCTCACCATCGACAATCTTCAGTAATGTCACAACATTAACAACAAAAGGGTGAACTTACAAATTTCAAGCATGAAGTGATATCTCAAGTGCTTAGTGCAAAATGCTCAGTAGAAACTTTCTTACACGATTCTTAGCCATGGACGGCCAACCTCAAAGCCAACGTCAAATCCATGTCCTTTTAACATCAAACTTGTGTATTATAATCTTCAAAGATGAGCACAATTTTTTTTTAGTTCCAAACATTTACATTTCCTTAAACCTAGGATTCCGATGACCCTAAAACCGCAATGTATCTTATCTCTTTTATCCATTTTGCAGCGGAGATGCCGCAAGAATGAAGAAGGTACAATATTGTAGCCTACATATACGCACAACATCAATATAGATATACCTATCCATTCATGTGTGTATGTTAAAAGAGTGGCTAGCTTGCACATCAATGGAAACGAACCAGTTATTTGATGTTAAAAAGGACATGGAATTCAGTGCAATAGATAGATACCATTTAGAGCACTACCTGTTATACAATAAAGTCAGTTCATAGGAAGTACAGTAAAATTAACTTATCACCTTATCACCTTATCATGTTAATTCTGCAAACACACGTACACACCATTTTATCTTCATTTTAAGGTAGTGGTCTTCAAATAAGTCTTATTTTGCAGACCATTAGAAAATAAACCTGAAAAGTATGAATAACGGTGGGCAAGGACTGAAGCTACACAAATCAATATGGGAGAACCACTATGAATCTCTGATGTTCCATATTTTGAAACGTGTTCATCGTGAGGAGTACCTGCCCTCCAGCCGATTCTCCTTCATCACGCCGCGAGCCTTGGTGCACTGCGGCGCCAGCCTCCTCCCATGCGCATAGCATATCCTTGTAATCGCATTGCGCCCATGACAATCAGTCATTCAGGAAGAGTTCCTTGCGGCTTTGCTACAAAAACAATCAGATTTCACATATTATTTACAAATCATAACCGATGCATATCTCTAAACTTACAAAGGGCAGTGCACGACCGCCAACTCATGTTCCTATGAATTTTGGGTATAAAGATGAAATCATGACATTGTTGAAATCAGGAAGGCAAGCGCACATACGACCGCATATTAGAAGCCGAAATTAGACTGCACGTAATTTTAGTTTTCAGAAAAAGTATATATATCCTTCAATAACTCTAATCAGTTTGCACTTTGAACATTATATTCATGGAAAAGAAATTGTTACTTCAGTAGCAAATGGTAAAATATATCTTATGGTACATGTAGCAGAACCAGGATTGATGAGAACCATCAGGCTATGCCCGCGACACATACACGAGCACAAATAATGTTTAAGATTCAGTTATTGTTGTTCCGTTTGGCATGCTAGGTCAGCTCTGTCGGGCGCCCTGTCACCGCCTGATGTATTGCATCCTTGATGCCATGGCCTTTCCACTCGCATGCTTCTCCGCCTGCACAACAAATAAAATCATATGGTGAGCCTTAGTGTATTAAGGCTCAAGTGCTCGATCAAATGAGGAACAAAGGAAACACCGCGGCGTCTTGAGCGGTCTCGTGTGGACGATGTTGTGACCATCATTGCGCACGGGCTCCTTCTTGTTGACGTCGCTGGTAACTACCGGCTGCCGCCGTCACTTGCAGAGAGGCCAACATTAGGACCAGCATCCGCACAACAGAGAGGATACTTTATAAGAAGCACAAAATAGACGAACCACACATATTATAATTTATAAGATGCAATCTAGGCCCCAAATCACCAATTCACCATAATGAACATATTCACATTCAGATGTTTTGAAAAGATAATACACTCCACAATATTTAATTAGATCCTTCTATTATATAATTAGCATGCAAAAATACTCTTACTAATTTACGACAGAAGAAAACAACCACAAATTGATAAAAACAGAACCACTGGGTTAATCCTCCAGGACTGAACCTACAACCAAGATCACCGGCAATGCAGCAATCAGACCGTGACAACCGGTAGTGCAGTCCCGTATGACATGAACAAACCATGTCATTTCCTTCTATTTCTCTATTGCATGCCAATGTCCGCAACGGATACAAAGTTAGCTAGCATTTAGACTCAATTAGTGCTTCAGATAATCGTACGTTGACCAGGGTACATACATGAAAGGATACTAAATAAGAAACCATTGCCAAATATCCTAAAAGCCTGATGAAGCTTTGTGCCAGGTTTGGCACCACTTTCATCACAACTATTAAAATATTCCAATCTGGTTATCCCTTAGGAATGACGAGTTGGCCTAATGAAGCCTGATGAAACTTTAGGATTTATGAATGCCGAGTTGGCCTAATCTCACAAGCATTGCTGAACAGGAGCCCAGCTAGCTAATGCCAAACCCACAGTCGCTCAGAAACCCAAACGAAACGGCGATAGGGGCAAGGCATCAGCAGCACACGTCTGTAGGGCAGAGAGAGAATGGGTGTTCAGGTGGCGGCATCTCGGCCGTCGTGAGAGGCAGAGCAGGTCAGGCAGGTGAGGGAGGGGCTCAATGCTAGAGTTTCTGGCAGCTTCGAAAAATCTAGAGGGCGGCGATGGCCAAATCGGGAAGCATCAAAGACGACTACTCGGCCGCCGAGGGTCGGGAGCTCACAGGTGAGGATCCAGCAAACAGACACACAGCGACAGTACCAAAGAAGATAGAGCCGCACCAATCTCCCTGTCTAATCTTTTCTCTCAATTAATCACACACGTGAGCTCTATCTTCTCCTCGCTGATCCACCTTTCTAGCAACCATCCACTTGTATCCATGGATCTCCTACACCGCGGACGTAGGCGGCCTTCTCGATCTCCGAGCAGTGAAAGTGTGACCTGGTCAAGCTCGGCCACCACGTCGGGTCAGCGCATCCGCTAGAGAGCCTGGCCTGATCTAGGTTGCGCTTGAGCCGGAAGAGGGCGTACACGGCAGGAGCCCGTCCCGCCGGAGACCGCGCGTGGCACATATCTAACAGAAATGATTGTCATGAATCAAAACGGATCCTGACCAGAAAATTCATCAATGGAAATGAAGTAACCAACGATTTACTTGTCTGTTTCCATGGAAGCACATCTGCATGCCCACACGCCTATCTGAATTCCATGGGGCACCATGCCAGATTCATTCTTAACTGGTCTTTCCCTCGCCGGATCCGGTGGATGTGACGGTGGGAATCCGGGAAGATTCGGCCTACCGCCTACGAAAGGGAGAACGTCGCCCCGAGGGCTCTCGGCCTCGCCCTCACCTGCTCTTGCGCCACGCCACCGGACTGAAACCTGAGCGCACAAGGGAAGGAAGATGAGATAAGAGATGAAAGGTAACACGATGGCTTGGTGTGGCCGAACGTACTGCATCCCTCACGGCCGCGCTGGGTGGGATCACGCCAGCAGCGAGCCAGGTCGCGGCTCCCCCATGTTGTACCCGGAGCGGAAGCTCGCAGCGCCTCCTGCTCGGCCTCCGGCGAGCTCGACCTTGCTGCTCCAAAATCCGAGCACGGCTCCGGTCCTAGGAGAGCAAGGGCAGCCCCCCTCCCCCCATGTGGTGGTGGGCGGGGACGGCGGAAGACACGACGGGGATGAGCATGGGGGCGGCGACAGACATGACGGTGGCGCATGGAGAGAGATCCAGCAACCCAACACGCAGCGAGTCCCACCGCACATCAATTCGGACGCCAGCTGCGGCGCACGGACGAAAGAGGAAAGCGGGCCACATCCAGCGACATGAAGAGACGAAGGGACCACAAACAGAGAGACAGAACGTAGCAGCGCATGTAATCATCGAACAGGCACACCCGCACAGCGACTGAAGAAGGCAAAAGGCCCCACTGGCAGAGACACAATGCGAGGCAGAAACGCTGAGAATGCTCCCAGCCCATGGAGCTTATAGCTTAAAGGAATACTTTTTGGCGGAAATGCCCGGTACATATTGTATCTTCTGTTCTCGAATTACTTTATTCACATGATGTTTTTCCTATTTTATTTGTAAATCCCTTCTTTGCATTTTTGTAAATTTTACAGGATGAGAGAGATGTAGAATGCACCACTGTATTATTGATGATACAATAAACAAGCTCTCACTAGTGGAAACAACCCCTCTCGTCCAGGGGGCCAGGGGGCAGCTGTCCCGGTTGCAACCAAATCCGGGACAAATGCCCTGCATTGGTCCCTGTTCGTGCGCCCGGGGCAACAGGAATCGCCTGGGCGCATTGCTCCCGGTTCGTGGGGGGCATATCGGTCCCGGCTCTTGCCACGGACCGGGACCAATGCCTAGCCCCAGGCCACGTGGCACGCGCATGACCTGTTGTCCCGGTTCAGTCCACGAACCGGGACCAATGCCCCCTTCCCCTATATATACTGCCCCAGCCCCCCTCCTTCCATCTTTTTTTTTTGCTTGGAGGTGTGAGAGAGTGTGGTGTTGGTGTTTTTTTTTACTATGCACACGAGGTGTTCGACGAAATTCCCGAGACGCACACAAGCTCACTGAAAATGGTATCTTCGACCGAGGTTAACAAATTATCTTTTTCAACTGTAACTGATACATAAAAAAGTATTATTTTGTCGATGTACTGTGGTTATCTCTGTATTAATATGTATTTTGATAAACTTAATTATATGAGGCAGATGGATGCACGGCAGCGATGGATGTACGGTGACCGACGCACTTCCGAGTATATGGCAGGCCTGAATGCATTTCTTGCTGTAGCTCAGGCGAACAAAGATAATGGCTTCATGTGTTGCCCATGTGTTGATTGTCGGAACGTCAGAGAACATTCTTCCGAAAGAATCCTTCATGGCCATCTACTTCGGAGAGGTTTCATGCCCAGCTATAATTGCTGGACCAAGCATGGAGAAAGAGGGGTTGTGATGGAAGACGATGAAGAAGAAGAAGATCCTTTGTTCCCTGAATACGACGATACTGCAATGGAAGAGAATGCAAAAGAAGAAGGTGATCAAGAACAGGCATCAGAAGAGCCCGATGATGATCTTGGCCGAGTTATTGCTGATGCAAGGGAAGACTGTGAAAATAAATTGGAGAGGTTGAAGCTGGACAACATGTTACAGGATCACAAAAAATTGTTGTACCCAAATTGCGAAGATGGTAGCACAAAGCTCGGTACCACATTGGAGTTGCTGAAATAGAAGGCACAAAACGGTGTGACTGACAAGGCATTAGAGAGTTTACTTCAACTAATGAAGCCAAAATTTCCAAAGGATAACGAATTGCCTGAGAGTACGTACGAAGCAAAGAAAGCTCTCTGCCCTCTAGGATTAGATGTGCAGAAGATACATGCATGCATTAATGACTGCATTCTCTTCCGCGGTGAGAAGTACGAGAATTTGGATGAATGTCCGATATGCACTGCATGCGGTATAAGATCAGAGCAGATGATCCTGGTGATGTTGACGGCGAGCCCCCCCGTAAGAGGGTTCCTGCTAAGGTGATGTGGTATGCTCCTATAATACCACGGCTGAAACGTCTGTTTAGAAACAAAGAGCATGCTAGGTTGTTGCGATGGCACAAAGAAGACCGTAAGAAAGATGGAAAGTTGACGCACCCCGCCGATGGATCGCAGTGGAGAAAGATCGAGAGAGACTTTCCAGACTTTGCAGGAGAGGCGAGAAACTTATGGTTTGGTCTAAGTACAGATGGCTTTAATCCTTTTGGGGAGCAGAGCTCCAGTCATACCACTTGGCCTGTAACTCTATGTATGTACAACCTTCCTCCTTGGTTGTGCATGAAGCGTGCCAGTTCTCATCCAAGGCCCGAGGCAACCTGGCAACGACATTGATGTGTATCTAAGACCATTAGTGGAAGAACTCTTAGAACTGTGGGGCAAACCAGGTGTACGTGTGTGGGATGAGAACGAACAAAAGCCATTTGACCTACGGGCGTTGCTTTTCGTGACCATCAATGATTGGCCAGCTCTTAGTAACATTTCCGGTCATACAAACAAGGGATACAATGCATGCACACACTGTTTAGATAAGACTGACAGTGTTTTTTTGGATAAATGTAAAAAGGTTGTATACCTGGGGCATCGTAGATTTCTTCCGATCAAGCATCCCTTAAGGAAAAAAGGAGGGAAGCATTTCAGAGGTGAGGCAGATAACCGAAAGAAGCCTGAGCTCCGTAGTGGTAATGATATATTCGATATGGTCAAGGACCTACAAGTAATCTTTGGTAAGGCTGCTGGCAGCCAACCAGTTCCGTACGACCCTGATAAGCGGGCACCCATGTTGAAGAAGAAATCTATATTTTGGGAGCTACCCTATTGGAAAGTTTTAGATGTCCGGTCTTCGATCGACGTGATGCATGTGACAAAGAATCTCTGTGTCAATCTGCTATGCTTCCTGGGCGTGTATGGGAAGTCAAAAGATACGCCTGAAGCACGGGAGGACCAGCAACGTATGAAAGACCCAAGCAACAAGCACACAGATACAGGGCGCCATTCCTTAAGCAGCTACGCTCTTACTAAAGCAGAGAAGAAAATATTCTTTGAAGTCCTTTACAGTATCAAGGTTCCGTCTGGCTTCTCGTCGAATATAAAGGGGATAATAAACATGGCAGAGAAAAAATTCCAAAACCTGAAGTCTCATGACTGCCACGTGATTATGACGCAGTTGCTTCCGATTGCATTGAGGGGGCTTCTACCGGAAAATGTTCGAGTACCCATTGTGAAGCTATGTGCATTCATGAACGCAATATCTCAGAAGGTAATCGATCCAGAAATTCTGACAAGATTACAGAGGGATGTGGTCCAGTGTCTTGTTAGTTTTGAGTTGGTGTTCCCACCATCCTTCTTCAACATTATGACTCATCTCCTTGTTCACCTATGTGAAGAGATTCATATTCTCGGTCCGGTATTTCTACACAATATGTTCCCCTTTGAGAGGTTCATGGGAGTCTTGAAGAAATATGTTCATAACCGTACTAGGCCAGAAGGAAGCATCTCGAAGGGCTATGGAACAGAGGAGGTCATTGTGTTCTGTGTTGACTTTATTCCTGACCTTAAGACAATTGGTGTTCCTGAATCGCGGCATGAGGGGAGACTGAGGGGAAAAGGAACGCTGGGAAAGAAAACAATGATACCTAGGGACGGGCATTCTTTGAGCAAAGCACACTACACAGTTCTACAAAATTCTATGTTCATGGCTACGTATGTCGAGGAACACAAGAATATTGTACGGTCTGCAAACCCGGGGAAGGATGACTCATGGATTAAACGCGAACACATGGAGACTTTCGGAAGTTGGTTGCAAACACATCTTATAAATGACACCACTGTTGAAGATCAGCTGTACATGTTGGCAGGGTCACCATCTTCGACTATTGGGAGTTTTCAAGGGTACAAGATAAATGGGAATACATTTTACACGAGCTCCCAAGGTAAGAAGAGCACCAACCAAAACAGTGGTGTCCGCTTTGATACAACAAACGAGAATGGAAAAACTGACACATACTATGGTTACATAGAGGAGACATGGGAACTTCACTATGGACCTTCTTTTAAGGTCCCTTTGTTCAAGTGCAAATGGGTCAACCTGAATGGAGAAGGGGTAAAGGTAGACCCGCTTTATGGAATGACAACAGTGGATCTCAACTGTATTGGTTACAATGACGAACCATTCGTTCTAGCCAATGATGTGGCTCAGGTCTTCTATGTGAAGGACATGTCTTCCAGACCGAAGAAAAGAAAAAATAAGGGAACAATTTCATCATACGATGAGCCGAAGCGTCACATAGTTCTCTCAGGGAAAAGAAACATCATGGGAATCGAGGACACGACAGACATGTCACAAGATTATAATAAGTTTGTTGAAATTCCACCCTTCACAGTGAAAGCTGACCCCACCATCCCGTTAAATAATGAAGATGCTCCATGGTTACGGCCGAAGCGATCATAAGCAAGGGACACGAAGAAAAGCTGGCAAGCATTATTGTTCCACCATCCCACTTTTATGTTTCTCTCTCCTCCGTATGTTGGTGATGTGTAATAATAAGCGTGGAATACATGATCATATAGTTCTGTTTGATCAGTATTTTGTATTGACCGGTAAAAAGCTGACAACTATGACCCATATCCGAATACATTTCGAAGTGATAGTACGGATATCATCCTGACAGATATTGCAGGATTATAACTACTTTCGAGATGTAGTATGTGTTGACACACGGTATAGAACAAGTGATTATGGCAGGCCTCTATTGTTATTCATTGGAGTTAACCACCATAAACAACCCAAAAAAGTTTTGACTGACTGCTTTACATCGATAGGCCTTATGGGTGTCATATATTCCGCGCACATATTGCAGGCACACTTCGAAGTGATAGCAGGGATACCATCCTGACAGATATCCTTAAAACAGAAATAGAGCTTCGGTACTTCTTTAACAGATATGATAAATTTTTGGAGGAGAAACGTGTGGTTGGATTCCACCTTCCTAGTGACAGGAGTCTTCCTAAACAAGCTATTGGTCCACCCTACTTCTACTATGAAAATGAGGCCATAGCTTCAAAAAGTGTATGGGTGGAAATTTCCAGAAATTTGTATGACATAGAGCCGGAGTTTGTGGATTCAATAGTTAGAATAATTATTTAGTTAGAATAATTATTTAGTTAAACGAAAAATGGATTTAAATTAGTTTTGCAAATTCTAGCATTTTTCATGTTGGAATTTTTGTCAAATTTGAAAGTATATAGAATTTGTTAATGTGCAAACTTAACCCTTTTCAAATTTTGGCGCTAAAAAATTTTGGGCGCGCAGGGGTGCCACCGAAATTCGAAATTTGTTTTTGGTTCCGGGCCGTGGTACCAACCGGGACCAAAGGGGCTCTAGTCCCGGTTGGTGGCACGGGCCGGGACTAGAGGCCCAGGTGTATAAAAATCGCGGCCCTCTCTCCAGGCCGAACGAACACCCCAGCGGCGGGTACGAGTGGACATGGCTGGGCGAAGCCCTGCCGGCGGCGGGAACGAGTAGACAGATCCCGCCGGCGGACAGCCGGCGGGGATGGGCTAGGGACACGGTAGACTAGGGGGGCACACAACTTATATTAAAAAAAGGCCAGGGGCCTTGCTTACATAGATAGGGGGCGGCACGGCCACAGGCGGCCGACCGTACTTGCATAAAGGGGCGGCGGCGCGGCCACAGGCGGCCGGCCGTTTTCTTGGGGGGTAGCTAGGGGCCTTGCTTACATAGAATAGGGGGCGGCGGCGCGGCCACAGGCGACCGGCGCCGATCTAGTCGTCCTCCTCGTCGTCGGAGATGCAATGGTAGGCGGGTGGCTGCCACAGGTGGGCAGGCGGTTGGGCCGGGGGCGGAGGCATCGGGGGCATCGGGGGCGCGTACGGCGGCGGCGGGGGCAGCACCTCCTGCGGCGGCGGCGGCGGCGGAGGGGGCAGCTCCTGCTCCGGCGACTCCGGCGCCCAAACGCCGCCGGTCCAGGCCCAGGACATGCCGTACTCCAGCCCGGGGGGAGCGGCTGCGGCGGCGGCTGGTCCTCGGACGCCTCATAGTCGGCGTAGAGCGCGTGCCACCAGGGGGTAGGCTCGGGGGGCGGCGGCGGCGGCATGGCGGCGGCGTCGGCGGCGGCCACGACCCGCTCCCACCGCTTGATTTCGTCCTCGACGAGTGAGCGGCGGGAGGCCTCGCAGGCCTCCTCCATGGCGGCCCGGAGCACGGGGTCCTCCTCCCCGGAGAAGTCCTCCGGGATGTCCTCGAGGAGCCACAGCTCCCTCTCCCGGCCGGGCGGTGGCGGCGGGTAGTCCGCGACGTCCACCTCGTGGGGGGCGGGGATGAAGGAGCGCCGGCGCTGCTCGTGCTCCTGCTCGAGCCAGGCGCCCCAGTAGGGGGAGCTGCGCGCGTACGCGCGCTCCCTGTGGACGGGAGCCGGCAGGAGCTCGCGCCGGCGGTCGATCTCCTCGAGCAGCGCCTGGCCGGTCGGGACCGGCGGCACAGGGATCCGCCGGGGGTTCAGGTGCCAGCCGTCCGGGAGGTGGACGTCAGCATAGAACACCGGCGTGGCGTTGTTCCAGTGCCACTCGGCCTCGTCCACCCGGACGTACCGGCGGAACCTCTTGCCCTTGGGCGCGGCGCTGGGCGGCGGGCGTGCAGCCGGAGGTGGCGCGGGGACGCGCGGCGCCCCGCCGAGGCGGACACCTCCAGGGCCGTAGCCGAAGGCCTCCGCCGGCGGTGGTGGGACGCGGCCGGCGCCGCTCGAGGAGCCTTCGTGGTCGTTCCTGGGGCGCTTGCCGGAGCCACTGCCGGAGACGCTGCCGAACCAGCGGGACATGGTGGCTATGGTTGCTCTGCCTTGGGCGCGGCCGGGGTGGATGTGTTGTACGGGCGGCTGGGGGCCTTTAAAAAGGACCCGGGGTGGGCTGGCATGCCAACCGGCGGCCTGAACGTGGCGGCGGTTGCAGGCGGCCATGAATGCGGGCAGGAGCCGAGGCGTGGGCGGCGGTTGCAGCTGTGGCACGCGCGCGTGGGGAAGTGGGGGCGCGGGAAGCCGAGGCGGGGCGGGAAGACGAGGTGACAGTGGCCCTTTGACCGTCCTGTGGTCTTAATTTAAGGGACCAGGCGAGCCAGCCAACGGCCGCTGGCCAGTGGACCCTTCGAACCGTTGACTGACCATAATAAAAGACGCTGTCCAGTGGGCCCTTCGAACCGTTGACTGACCATAATAAAAGACGCTGGCCAGTGGGCCCTTTTGAAAAAAAAATGTGACCAGTGGGCTTAATAAAAGACGTGGGCCTGGACGCGGTTGGGGAAGGGGAGGCCGGCTCGGGATTGGGAGACAGGAGCCCAAAAGACGTGGGCCTGGACGCGGAAACTGAACGATTATATATATTTTTTTGTCAAAAAAGTATCCATCCCGGTCCCTTGAACGAACCGGGACGAACTCCCTGGCCCAGGTTCGCCACGTGGCCTATCCTTACCATCCCGGGTCCTGGCACAACCGGGACCAATGGGACGGGCCATTTGTCCCGGCCAGCCCATCCCGGTTGCACAACCGGGACAACTGGCCCTTACGACCCGGGACAAAAGGCCCTGTTTCCACTAGTGTCTCCACGTGTGAAAGGCCACTTTATCATTGGCCACAACTTGCTATTTTTTATGTAAGCAGTTCTAAATAAATATGTATCTTTCAATTTTTTTTCTCTGCCTGCAAAAAAATATTGAAATAATAAATATTGTTCAGTATGGGTGTGATACCTTTCTTCCAATGAGCATATTTCTAGTTAACTTACATATTTTTTTCGGTTGACTGCAGGGTGTAGGCCGGATGACTCTAAAATGATGTAGGAATGTGACAACGATGTGGAAGATACTCTACGCCTACACTAATTTCTTTTTTCATTTGTACTACTAGATGCCACAACCTATCGAATATTTTGATATTTCAGTGTGTGTTTGGACCATGTGTGGATGCTTCATCCAGTTGTTGACGTCATTTTCTCTTCAATAATGTAATTTTTTTGTCATCGAGCTGCAATTGTTTCTGATCTTTACATTTTGTTTAACTTATTTTGCATATCGACAATTAATGTAATTATATATATGAAATCAGTGCCAAAAGCGAAGAAAAACATGTGGATTTTAATATGTGCACAAACGTTGATGCATTTCAAACGACCATCAAAATATTTCAGAAGAAAAATAAAATCAGCGTCGTGCCCATCAAAACAATATCATTTGAGTCACAATATAGCGTCCCAAAGGATGGTAGAGACGACATGAAAGACCATATATGAGAACGTCTCAAGACCGGTAGAGATGCAATATAAACGTCTCATCTATATGTTGGGACGCTCATCAAATCGTCTTTATGATCTTTGAGACGGTGCATAAGAAGACGCTTTTAGGACGCTTTACAGAAGCGGCTCTACAACCCCGTAGAGATGATATAAAATGTCTCTAACCCTAAAATTAGGCGTCTCCACATGACTTTTTTGTTGTAGTGTAAGTTACCCCTGGTAACATCTGGCGTGATTATCCCACGACAACTACTATCTAGATCTGTGCTTCTCCTTGATTCTAGTGTCGATACCATTATCATGTCTGGTTGATTATTATTTTTATTGAAACCATGTTCTCGTAAAGTGCTTGCAGCAGGGAGACGGGAATCACTTGTGCGGATACTACGTCTGCGAGTTCATTCGTCAAATGACCTGTCCCAAGGGCAGAGATTTAAACCACCTTCATATACGTCAGTCGTCAATTTTTCTTATTATCATCTATTTTAGTTACTTAGTTTCATTAATATATATTGACCACTCTTCTTTATATTAGATCGAACGGCTCCGAGACGGTCTTCTACCAAGGGACCGCATACGAGAAATTCAGGAGGAAATTGCAGGCTTCTTAGATACAGTGGTCCTAAATATAAATGGAGAGTACTATAGCGCCGGTGGGAACTGAATTTGATTTTGTAATTCATTCTATCGGTCATGTAATATGCATGATATACTTAGCTTCTGTAATATAAGTGTTCCTCATTTTGCCATATATATATGTATTACTTATTCACTCGTGGGATCCGGGAGGTCCGGGGAGGGGCCACCGAAACTCCTCTCTTCTCCTGGGATACGGGAGGTCCCGGGAAGGGCCATCAGGCTCCTCTCTTCTCCTGGGATCCGGGAGGTCCGGGGAAGGGCCACCAAGGCTCCTTATCAGTGTATGGTGATAGGGGTATCGTAAAATCGAATTAATCCCAAAACATAAAATAAAAAGGAAAAAAATAAATAGGAAAAAAAACTTTGCCGCGGCAGAGAAAATGACAAAAGTGCTGTCGCGGCAGAGGAGGCATTCATCCCGGTTCGTGTTAAGAACCGAGACGAATCTCCCTGGCCATGGTCAGCCCCATTTGTCCCGGGTCCTGGCACAACCGGGACCAATGGGGGAGGGCCATTTGTCCCGGCTGGCCCATCCCGGTTGCACAACCAGGATGAAAAACCCTTACAAACTGGGACAAATGACTCTGTTTCCACTAGTGATGGCTTCACAGGAAAGTTCATGGCTTTGGTTTGCCAACTCGTATGGCATCCTGCTGCCTAGTCGTGGACTACCACGACTTATCACGCTAATGTTGAGGTAATCCCACTCTCTCAAACCCCGGTGTTTTGGTATAGTAGCTACGTGATCTGCATGCACCATGTTCTTGCTCAATGCAAGGAATAGGTTACAGAGGAGTATGTTTGTAACTTGAAGTGGTGCTCTCTGTCATGGCCTTTGTGCCACGGCCGGGTGTGCATCTTTTGCTAGCCTTTTTTGCTATACTAGTGTAATTGGCTCTAGTTTTAGCCCTTATTTGACTAATGTTTATGGTAGAATCATGGACATCTAATTGTCCACGAACTTAGTCTTAAAAAAATTATGTCATCTTCATTTTGAATAGTCGCAGTTGGTCAATTACTTTTATTTCCCATGATGGCTTCTTGATTATTTTTGTTGTAATTGTATTGATTCTGTATGTGTATAATTGATCATAAACTTGACTTCTAAGGATTTTCTGGGATGCTTGAACCTTAGATAACTTATGTGCTATGTCAGAATGTTGTGCAAAGTGATCACAGGGAATTCCATTTTCACATAATGTATGTTGTGTGCATAATAGCTATGTCCTCCTTAGGTCCTTTCCTTCCATCTCCTCGGTAAAATAACATTTGCTCATAATGATCATGTGCAATCCTTTACATCAGCTTTCAGATTACTAACATTTCCGTCCAATCTGCTCAACCGAAGGCACTATGGGACAAGACCCCAAAAATGAAATATATGCTGCAAAATACGTCGTTCGCCTCTAAAAAGCTTTCCAAAGTCCTTCATTTGTGGATGCAACACGCATCCGACTCAAACAGAGAGAACAACGAGAAGTTGGAATTGCTAGAAGTGCATACAAGGTAACCGTTTGCAATAACAGGAAGTGTGATAAAATAATGTGGGATATGTTCAAGTTAGCATAGAAAAATATATTTTGTTAATCAACATTATGCCACCCTGCACTTGCAAGCTTATCATACCATGTCACTTGAATTTGTGTGTCTCGGCTGGGCTTTGGGCTAAATGTTTGGCTTGACGCTTAGTAAGTCGAATTTTGTAGAAAAATGTGGCTCTCTAGGAAACTTGTGTGCTTATTTTGGATGACTTGATTAATGACAACCTTAAAAAGACCATTTTTTAATTAAATGTGGGCTTGCGCTCTTATTTTAAGAGGGTTTTGGTCCATTTCTATAATTTTGTTAGTTTCCCTTGCAGGAACTGATTTGGGCTAGTTCAGAGTCGTTGCTTTTACTAGTGATTGAACAAACACAAAGTTGTGCCTAACTAAGATGAGTTCTCTATTTTCCTTACTGATGTCCATGCCACTGCTTATTGAAAGACGGATTTAAACTACTCTCGAGTTGTCAGAATTTGTTTGTAGATACATTGAATAAGAATTCTGTAACAAAACCAGTACAACGTGTTTCTGTGTTAAGTAAGTGTGACATTATAGTGCATACAGACCAGTTGGTGGTCGGACGCGATGCTGGGGAGAGGTGTGATAGGAATTTAGGCAATTTACAGATTAAATTAATCCAAGTATAAATCATGAACATGACGTAAACATACTTATACTTAACCATGTTCGTGCATACTAGATTGACAGTAGACACATCTACGCAAACTACTAGTATCGCACACATGGAAATAACAAGAGCAGGGATAAACGTATTATACCCTGACACCGGCCAGTTGGCAGTAGACGTAGCAGTGGCGGCAGCCGCGGCGGCGGCGGCAGCAGCGTTGGCGGCCTCAGCAGCAGCAGCGGCCGCAGCAGCGTCGGTGGCAGCAGTGGCGGCAGCAGCAGCTCGTTCGGCTTCGGTTGCCATGTTGATGACGAGGGCGACGCGGTAGTAGACGAAGTAGACGTACAGCAGCAGCGAGCAGTCGCGTAGGAGACGCTCCCCAAAAACCTAATCGCCCCTCTCCCGTACAGGATCTGGAGAGGCGGGGTTTCGGAGGCCTCCTCTCCCGTCGGCCGTGTACGCGGTAGACGGGATGGGATCACCGGCGGCAGCAACAGTAGGTGGAACGACAGTGAGCACAAAGAGGGTATGAGTTGTGTATATGTGTCCGCCCCTGCGCCCTCAATATATAGGCACGGCCGGGTAGGAGAACGGTCAGCTCACGTATTCATTTGGCGTTTACTACAGCCGTTACCACGTACTCAATGCGCCGTTTTACTGCGCGCGGTTACCACGTGATCAATGCGACGTTTTACTGCGCGCGGCTGTTACCAAAATAAATGTGATGCAATAGACAGCAATCAATATGACGTCTCATATTATTGGCGTGTCTGTTGACTCTCCGTTTCCAACTGCCAAAATAAAGGCATCGGCTCGGCTCATTCCCGCAACCCGCGGCGTGTCGTGACGTGTCGTGACGAGGCGAGGCGTGGCAAGGCGGGCGGCGGAGGAGGAGGAGCGCGCGTGTGGAACACCTCCACTACTCCTCTCTCTTCATACCAACTCACACTAGTGGGGAGAGAGCTCACCTTATAAACTGGTGCAAAACTCTCCCAACTAGCAATGTGGGACTAAAGTCCCACCATTTGCTATGGCAGCATGGGCCTTTGGGATTAAGTGGAAATTGGCTATGGGCCCTAAACGCCATCCGAATTTCAGCAATCCCCCACCAGACCCCGAAGACCCATGGTGTTGTCCTCTGTTCCATTCACTGTTTTTATATACCGGCATTTTCAGTGGAGACCCGTTAAGGTTGAACATCCACCTAGAACAAGTAGCTACACTATATCACAACTGAACAATGGACTATGCCTTGAATTGTCAGTTTGGCGTAAAATAGTTTCACTAAATGTCTTGCCAGTACTAGGCTGCCGAAGGCTGACCCCTCGGGTGGAGCATATTAGTCATACTCCTGGCCTATTCATGAACTTATTAGAGATCACCCAATCTCATAGACTGTGACCAGCAGTCAGGATCATATAGGTGTGTTCCTCCAAAGATCGCTCTGTAGGATAGCATCTTGCTTATATAAGCCTTGGAACACATTAAGACAAAAGTCAACCTGCCATACAGTTTTTGAGAGTTCTGCATCTCCAGTGGAGTGGGTTAGTAAAAATTACTCTCCTCAGTTAACCACAAGCTTGTTTTCCCAGGTCCCACTTCACGGGATCTCCGATCACATAGGTTGGGTTACTGCCATGGCAACTCATGTGGGTCTCATACCCATCTCCCTCGATGCACTTTCTATCACAACACGTGATAGCCCTTTAGTAAAGGGATCTGCCAGATTTTTAGCCGACTGGATATAATCCACCGCTATCACTCCGGAGTTTCTTAAATGTCTGACAGCTTTTAATCTCATTTTTATGTGCTTTGTGGACTGTGCATTGTCCTTTGAACTCTTCACCTTGACAATTACTGTTTGATTGTCACAGTTCATAAGGATAGCCGGTACTGGCTTTTCAACCACAGGCAAGTCCATCAAAAGATCTCGAAGCCATCCTGCTTCGACACTAGACGTGTCTAATGCTGTTAATTCTGCTTCCATTGTTGATCTCGTTAAGATCGTTTGCTTGCAAGACTTCTAGGAAACAGCACCACCTCCAAGGGTAAACACATACCCCGTTGTGGCTTTCATCTCATCAGCATCAGAGATCCAATTCGCATCACAATACCCTTCAAGTACCGAAGGATATCCACTGTAGTGAAGTCCATGGTTCACGGTACCTTTCAGAAAGCGCATAATTCTTTTTACAGCATGCCAATGCACATCACCCGGATTGGAAACAAACCGGCTTAGTTTGCACACAGCAAACATGATGTCAGGCCTCGTAGCGCTTGCTAGATACATGAGTGAACCAATTACTTGAGAGTACCTCAGCTGATCCTTAGCTGTGCCTTCGAACTTTCGAATCCGCACACTAGGATCATATGGTGTTGGAGAAATTTTGCAGTTCGAATATCCAAAACGACTCAAAACCTTCTCAACATAATGGGATTGCAGAAGTGTAATCCCACCCTCATTGTCTCTCAATAGCTTGATGTTCAAGATAACATCAGCCACACCAAGATCTTTCATCTCAAAGTTCTGGGATAGAAATGACTTAACCTCATTGATTACTTTGAGGTTGGTCCCAAATATCAGTATGTCATCAACATACAAACACAAAATAACTCCTTCGCCCCCACCATGGCGATAGTATACACATTTGTCAGCTTCATTAACAACAAAGCCAACAGATGTTAAAGTTGTATTGAACTTCTCATGCCATTGCTTAGGTGCTTGTTTCAGCCCATATAAAGATTTCAGTAACTTACACACCTTTCCTTCTTGACCATCTAACACAAAGCCATCTGGCTGTTGCATATAGATTTCCTCGTCTAACTCTCCATTTAGGAAAGCCGTCTTAACATCCATCTGATGGACGAGAAGACCATGTGAGGCTGCCAACGAGAGTAATACTCGAATGGTGGTCAGTCTGGCCACCGGTGAATAAGTATCAAAGAAATCTTCATCTTCTTTCTGGGAATAACCCTTGGCCACAAGTCTAGCCTTGTACTTTTCAATCGTACCATCAGGCCTAAGCTTCTTTTTGAACACCCACTTACATCCTAATGGTTTACAGCCATAAGGACGTTCAGTGATCTCCCACGTTCCATTAGCCATGATGGAATCCATCTCGCTACGGACCGCTTCTCTCCAGTAGTCAGCATCTGGAGATGCATAAGCTTCTGAAATAGAAGTGGGAGTATCATCCACAAGGTACACAAGGAAATCATCACCAAAGGACTTTGCAGTCCTCTGTCTCTTGCCCCTACCAAGGGTTTCCTCGTCATCCTTCTCAGGATTCTCATCATGTGTTTGTTCATAATATTCCATAGGAATGGCAGGTTCAGGAGTCTCCTCTGATTCCTGTCTAGAAGTGCTTTGCATATCTCTCATAGGAAAAATATCCTCAAAGAATGTAGCATCTTTAGACTCCAAAATCGTACCGACCTTCACGTCAGGTACCTCAGATTTCACTACTAGAAATCTATAGCCAACGCTATTTTTAGCGTATCCCAAATTAACGCAATCCACGGTCTTTGGTCCAAGTTTACGCTTTTTGGGGATCGGCACATTGACTTTCGCCAAACAGCCCCAAGTACGTAAGTACGAGAGTGTTGTTTTTCTCTTCTCCCATTGCTCATAGGGAGTGACCTCATTGTCTTTCGTCGGAACTTTATTCAGGACATGACATGATGTCAATATAGCCTCCCCCCACCATGCCTTGGATAAACCCGATGTATCTAACATGGCGTTAACCAAATCTGTTAGAGTACGGTTTTTCCTTTCGGCAACCCCATTTGACTGAGGTGAATAGGGAGGCGTCCTCTCGTGAATAATGCCATGTTCCGCACAGAAAGAGTCAAACTCATTAGAGAAATACTCTCCACCACGATCTGACCGGATTCGTTTAATTTTCTTTTCAAGTTGATTCTCAACTTCTGCCTTATAGATTTTAAAGTAGTGTAGAGCCTCATCTTTAGTGTTTAACAGATATACATAGCAAAACCTAGTGGAATCATCTATTAATGTCATGAAGTATCTCTTTCCAGCTTTAGTCAACACACCATTCATCTCACAGAGATCAGAATGTATGAGTTCTAATGGCGCCAAGTGTCTCTCCTCCGCAGCCTTGTGGGGCTTGCGAGGTTGCTTTGCTTGTACACACGAGTGGCACTTAGAACCTTTGGCTAAAGTGAAACTTGGAATTAAATTAAGTTTTGCTAACCGCGTCATGCAACTGAAACCAACGTGACAAAGATGTGAATGCCAAACTTCTGTTTCATTAACACTCGAATGAATATTGTTCACGAATTTATTACAAAAATCAGCGAGGGAAAAGCGGAACAGACCTCCGCACTCATACCCTTTTCCAACAAACAGTCCATATTTCGTTACAACTACTTTATTGGACTCGAAAACCAACTTAAATCCTTCTCTACATAGAAGGGAGCCACTAACGAGATTCTTCTTGATGGCGGGGACATGCTGCACGTTCTTGAGCTGCACGATCCTTCCCGAAGTAAACTTCAGATCGACCGTGCCAACACCAAGTACAGAAGCACTTGCGCCGTTCCCCATCAATACGGACCCGTTCCTTGTGACCTGATAAGAAGAAAACAATGAGATGTCAGCACACACATGAATGTTTGCACCTGTGTCAATCCACCAATCAGTAGACTGACAAACTGAGAATACAGTAAACAAATTACCATACCCAGATGCCCCATTCTCATTGTTGCTCACGATCATGTTGACAGCCTTGGAATCCTGTCCTGGCTTCACATACTTCTTTGGGCACTTCCCAGCCCAGTGTTCCAGTGAACCACAAGTGAAGCAGCCATCTTTCTTCTTATCCTTCTTGAAGGTCTTCTTAGCCTTCTTCTTGAAGTCGGTATTCTGCTGGACACCAGTCCTCGCCTTGTTCTTGTGGGAGTTGTAGTTCTTCTGTACCATATTGGCCGCAGAAGTCCCTTCATTCCCTTTTCCATGCGAGTCCTTTGCCCTCGAATTCTGCTCAACACTCAGATGGCCGATGACATCCTCTACTGAGAATTCACGCCTCTGATGTTTCAGAGTGGTGGCAAAGCTCCTCCAGGAATTAGGCAGCTTGGCGATTATGCATCCCGCGACATACTTGCCCGGTAACATGCACTTGAGAATTTCAAGCTCCTTAGCGATGCACTGTATCTCATGAGCCTGCTCCAAAACAGAACGGTTTTCGACCATTCTGTAGTGATGGAACTGCTCTATACTGTACATCTCGCTGCCAGCATCGGTTGCGCCGAATTTGGATTCGAGCGCCTCCCACAAGTCCTTGGCAACCCGCACATGTAAATATGCGTCAACAAACTTTTCTCCGATCACGCTTAGAACGCATCCAACAAAGACGACGGTGGCATCCCTAAACGCCTTCTCCTGATCAGGAGTAATCGTTTCCGTGGGAGTGACACCGACGACCCAGAACACGTTCATAGCCGTGAGCCATAAGAATGTTTTGGTCTGCCAACGCTTAAAGTACGTCCCCGTAAACGGGTCCGGTTTCAGTGCAGTAGCAAAACCATGAATCGAAAATTTCCTACACATATTAGGTTTTTGGATTGATAGGAATTTAGGCAATTTACAGATTAAATTAATCCAAGTATAAATCATGAACATGACGTAAACATACTGATACTTAACCATGTTCGTGCATACTAGATTGACAGTAGACACATCTACGCAAACTACTAGTATCGCACACATGGAAATAACAAGAGCAGGGATAAACGTATTATACCCTGACACCGGCCAGTTGGCAGTAGACGTAGCAGTGGCGGCAGCCGCGGCGGCGGCGGCAGCAGCGTTGGCGGCCTCAGCAGCAGCAGCGGCCGCAGCAGCGTCGGTGGCAGCAGTGGCGGCAGCAGCAGCTCGTTCGGCTTCGGTTGCCATGTTGATGACGAGGGCGACGCGGTAGTAGACGAAGTAGACGTACAGCAGCAGCGAGCAGTCGCGTAGGAGACGCTCCCCAAAAACCTAATCGCCCCTCTCCCGTACAGGATCTGGAGAGGCGGGGTTTCGGAGGCCTGCTCTCCCGTCGGCCGTGTACGCGGTAGACGGGATGGGATCACCGGCGGCAGCAACAGTAGGTGGAACGACAGTGAGCACAAAGAGGGTATGAGTTGTGTATATGTGTCCGCCCCTGCGCCCTCAATATATAGGCACGGCCGGGTAGGAGAACGGTCAGCTCACGTATTCATTTGGCGTTTACTACAGCCGTTACCACGTACTCAATGCGCCGTTTTACTGCGCGCGCTTACCACGTGATCAATGCGGCGTTTTACTGCGCGCGGCTGTTACCAAAATAAATGTGATGCAATAGACGTCATATTATTGGCGTGTCTGTTGACTCTCCGTTTCCAACTGCCAAAATAAAGGCATCGGCTCGGCTCATTCCCGCAACCCGCGGCGTGTCGTGACGTGTCGTGACGAGGCGAGGCGTGGCGAGGCGGGCGGCGGAGGAGGAGGAGCGCGCGTGTGGAACACCTCCACTACTCCTCTCTCTTCATACCAACTCACACTAGTGGGGAGAGAGCTCACCTTATAAACTGGTGCAAAACTCTCCCAACTAGCAATGTGGGACTAAAGTCCCACCATTTGCTATGGCAGCATGGGCCTTTGGGATTAAGTGGAAATTGGCTATGGGCCCTAAACGCCATCCGAATTTCAGCAAGGTGGTGCCAGAGGTTGCCAGATCCGGCTGGCCAGACATGTTCTTTTTTAAACAAAGTGGCACGCACGAAATTGCTTTGTAAAACTGAGATTGTTTTGTAAGTTTAACTACAAGGATACCCCGTGCGTTGCAATGGGATTTCTTATGGTAAATAGCATTTGTGTTTTTTCATGCAGAGGCCAAGGGTCTTAACCTTCTTTTTGGAAAAAAATAGCAATGATACATTATATAGTCTAAAGAAATATAAAAAAATCGGTTGATCATACTCGAGATACTAAATTTATAGACATATGATGCGTATTATAAACCATTATTTTGAAAAAAATGGATGATTTAAGGAATGTATGATATGTAAATTGCATAAATCATTAAATTAAAATAAAATGGATGGTTAAAAAATTGTATGATATGTAGTTTGCATGTAATAATTAATAATTTTAGAGAAATGACATGGACAATTGATTGGCTAAGAGGATGGATGATGTGGATAGCTATGTTGAGATAGAAAAATAATAAATGCATGTTAGTGGAGTTTTACTTTATAAGAAGTATAGATGTGCAAGTATTGTGAAAACACAATTATTTTTCCTATAGCTTGCTTGTGCCTCGACTAGGCTTTTGCCTAGCTTGAGGTTTAGTGGGTTGATTGTCGTTGTAGAAAAGATGTGTCTTTCTAATAGACTTGTGTGCCTGGTTTGGTTGACTTAATTAATGGCATCTTTTAAACACCGGATTTTTATTGAATGTTGGTTTGAGTTCTTCTTTAAGAGGGTTTTGGTAGATTGCTATAAAGTGAGTATGGTTGGACCTATAGTAGTTGATTGTGTCGTGGTGGTGTCACGGCAGATGCCATAGGATGGCTAACTGTTGGGGTCGTTGGACGCTGGAGGTGATCGGGGAGGGATCAAACGGCGAGTAGCCGCGTGTAGGATGAATCCAACACTGCAAACAACCAGATCTTACCCAGGTTCAGGGCCCTCGTGTGGAGGTAACACCCCTACTCCTGCCTCTCTCTTTATATGTGTGTTCTCCGAGTAGCCACGGTACAATTAGGCCTTCAGCTGAGTAGCCACTCTAGCTCTCTCTACGTGAAGCAAATGCTAAGTGTTACAATGAAGGCAGCGAACACAGCGAACCTCTCATAGGAGGAGGCAGTGCACCTTATATACTGGTGCCCTGCCGAATAGGAAATGACTATAAGGTACGACGTGATGTGACAGGAGCACTGCAGAACAGAGCACGCCTCCGGCTTCTTGCTGAGACGGGTGCGGGAAGTCGTCGCGCGCCGTCCTGCGATGGGACCTGTCAACCTTGTCAGCGAGATAGGGTAGGCCCCTATCTCTGTCCTGTCCCCACCGTCAGTGAAAAGACTTGACAGGCGCCTACCTGTCCTGTAGCCACCCCATAGCGCGGATAATCACGCGCTCCGTAAGTTGAACCGCACGTCGTACGGACACAGGATACGCGGGATCCTTTATCAGAACGGCTCCATTGACTTCTGGCCCGAGTGGGTATCCATTCCCTCTACTCGGACCAATTCCTCTACCCGGAAGAATGTAACTTCCTTGATTCTTCCTTCTGGCCATCGGTGTGTACGGCCGGATAGCAGTCGACCGGGTAGCAAGTACCGGGTAGCCAGCTACTCACCAAAACATCCCCTTTGATCTTTGCCTTTAGCACTTGCCTTACCCCTACTCGGGGGTAACCCCCCGACATTAGTCCCCAAAGCTGGTAGAGTCCTGCGAACTTGTTCACTGGGCCCTTCTAGCTTAAAAAAAAATCTTGTCTTCGTACTGTAGGATGCCGAGTAGCACCTCCGAGTAGCCTTTATCCTTTGCTTGAATCTCTTCTTCTCCAAGTAGCACCATGTCTCCTCTCTGATGCCGAGTAAAATGACTTAGCAGAATTTCGAACAGAATCCCGCCGTGACAGAGCAAATCCATCTCTCCGTGTCGCTGCAGGGCACGTGTCACGCCCCCGTACCCACGACGCCTCGGTGCCTGGGATATAGCAGGCCACACGCTCATAACTGCGACCAGGGCCCACCAGCCTGTTAAGTCACTTCAACTGCACTTAATAGCCCACGATCTCGACGTGGGATTAACTCCGCCCGTTACGCGTGCGATATGCGCTGTGTGCGTTTCTAACGGTTGCGCTAGCCACGCTGCACGATCTCTGCGCACGATCAATCCGCGAATAACTCATCGGTAACTGCAACCTGAGGGAGCGGGATAAATACCTCCTCTCCGCTCCCTTCTTCTCTTTCCTGCTTCTTCTCATCCTCTGCCCCTTCGCCTCTCCGCCGCCGTCGAGCACTCCGCCACTGCAACTGCTTGCCGCGCCGCTGCTCCACGCGCCATCGGAGAGACCAAGAGAGAAATCCATACTCCAATCTTGCACTCCAAATCGCATCTCCCACCACTGCCTTCGCTTCTCAGATTCGATTCGCATCTCCTCCGCCATGTCTGCACGCGGAGATGACGACGCCGCCGCCCGCGCCGGCTGGGAGGGTTCCGAGGTCACGGCGGAAGACTGCCAATGGCTAGTCAACACCCACCGCGTGCCTCCCGGCATGGTGTGCCGCCATCCAGGTAACGAGGTCATCCCCAAACCTGAGAAGGATGAGTATGTCGTTTTCATTGCGCATTTAAGCGCGGCTTCGGCCTTCCTATTTCTGATTTCTTCTCCAAGTTCCTCGAGCACTTCGGCCTCCAGCCGCATCATCTCCCACCAAATTCCCTCATCTGCTCTCCACCCACGCCGTGGTGTGCGAAGCTTTCCTTGGCGTGTACCCGACAATCCACACATGGTCACGCTACTTCTTCTTCCACAAACAAAGCATCCCCAATCCGGGTAAAACAGATAGCGCCCGCGCCATGACCTAGACAGGCTGCGCCATGATGCTGCAACGTTCCACGGGTAGCCACCCAAAGGTCAAGGGCCTTGAATCCGTGCGCAAGTGGCAGCGCAGCTTCCTGTACGTGAAGAACGTAGCCACGGAAGAAGGGAAGCCAATCAAGGACCGGATAGGGCTACCCAAGTTCAAGAATGCGCTGCCTACTCAACAGAACTGGGGTTACCATCCGAAGAACTCCATCGAGGATGTCGTCCAGGTCGAGCAGCGCCTGATCGAGTTGAAGGAGGATGGATTCCGCTGCGACGATCCAATCGCATGCTGGATCTCGCGCCGAGTACTCCCGCTCCAGCTCCGCTCCCACAAGATGTGCTAGATGGGAGGACCTCGTGACTGCACAAGGACGACCACCTTCGAGCTCTCCAAGGCGGACGTAGCTATCTGGGCGAGGTCCATCATGCAGACCAAGCTCTCCGACAACTGGCTGTATGGCTTCGAGCCGTATAGCCGCACCAAGCGCATCAGACAGGTTAGTCTTCTGCACTTTGCTATTGCACTTTGATACCGAGTAGCACACCATGAATATCCTGTTCGGCCTTATATGCTTTGTGTTTGCATGCCGTGTCGAGTAGAAATACTTAGACAAATATGCTTTGTGTTTGCATGTCTTACCGAGTAGAACTCCTTAGCTCTGTATGCTTTATGTTTGCATGTTGTTCTGAGTAGAATCACTTAGACAAATATGCTTTGTGTTTGCATGTCTTTCCGAATAGAACTCAACTCACTATGCTATCTTGCTTGTCTTCTCAGCATATTGATCGGCAGCAAAGGGAAGATGTTGCAGTCTTCGAGAACAACTGGCATGCCGACCGGGAGGAGGATGACGAGAAGTCCTACGACACGAAGGACACCCTCTGCATCCCGCATGGCTCTCAGCCTGGTAAGCAACGAGTAGACGCGTCTATCCGGGACTGGTCCGAGGATGACGAAGGTGACTAAGTTCACCTCTTTGCTTACTCGCAACCCAACTTGACTTCCTTCTCTGCTTCTAATTCTTCTCTTTCTTCTTCTACTCTACAGAGGATCCCGAGCTGGAAGGTGATGAAGAGGCCTTGGAGGTTGACCCTCTGTCTGTGGCTGCTCCCCCCACTCGGAAGAGGGCGGGCAGTGGTGCCCAAGAGCCATCTCCCAAGAAGCCGAAGAAGGGGAAGAAGATCACCACTGGCAGAAGAAAGCCTCCCACCGTCAAAGGGTAAACTACTTAATCCGAGTACCAACTTGCTGCTTCTCGCTACACTTCTCTCTGTTTCTTCTTTTCTGATTTCTTTCCTTCTTCCAGCGAACCTCTGGACGCTGAAGCTGCTGCTGCCCCCACTCGCGCCACCAAGAGGAAACCTGTCATAGACCTCGAGAAGCTCGTTGAGCTCTCGGATGGGGACGATGAGCCAGCCCAGCAGGATGGGACACGCATGCCTTCTCCTGTGAAGCTTGAAGAAGAAGATGATAGCACCGAGAACCCGGGCGCTGGTGACCAAGTTGAGAACATGGAGCAGCAGACCTACGCAGACCAAAGTGCATAGGATGCTGCTCACGATGAGACGCCTCCCTCTCCCCCAGCTACCTCAGCTGGGGAGAATGTTGAACAAGAAACTGAGAACCAAGACCGTGCCGCCCTTGAGCGGCAAGACGAGAACCCCGAGCAGCAGGAAGAAGAAGCTGTAGCTCAAGATGACCCCGCGGCCAGGCCGCGGGTAGAAGAACAAGTTGACGCAAGACCCGATCCCGCTGCCGAGCAGCGGGTTGAGAAGACTGTGGTGGAGCCTGTCCTACAGGACCAAGCGCAGCCAGACGCTGCGCAGGGTAGCCCGCCCCTTGTGCCGCCTATCCAGCAGGCTACTCCACCGACTGCACTGAGCCCTCCACCGAAACAGAGCACCACCAAGACTGCATCCCAGCAGATGCCTCCTCCCGCTTCACGCCAAGTGCCTCCGTCCGCTTCTCGGCCGGACATTGCTGCCAAGAAGACCATCAAGCCTGAAGCCACCACTGTCCGCAAGAATCCATCGCGCCAGGTTGCGCAGGATGCTGCTCTGATGCCACCACCCAAGGCACCTACTGCGTCAACTGGGAAACCGGCAGCGAAGAGCACGCAACTTACCATCGGCGCTGCTGGTGGATCTGCTGGCCCAGGCGCAGGGTCAAGTGCTCAAGGTGCTGCTCGGGCACAAGGCAGCTGGCCATCATACCTACTGTCTGTGTCCAAGCAACACAACATCTCCTTGTCCAAAGGCGAGCAACGGCTTTTCGCTCTGAAGGACGGCCATGCCAAGGCAGTGGACGCCAAGCTCAAGGCCAAGAAACCCATTGAGTTCTACTCGCGCGAGGCCGGTGAGGATGAGGTCCAATCAGAAGGGCTGATGCAGGTGGTGGACCGGGTAGGATTCATTGACAGGGTCTGGGAGAGTGACGCTCACGGCATCGACAAGTGGAACGGTACCACCCTCGGCGCAGTTGACCATTACAGCGTCGACTGGAACAAGGCCGACGTTGGCAATAATCCAATGACCATGGCCTCCAACACCAGCACACTGGCCGCGAAGCTGTTCGTCCTCCGCAAAGCCGCCGAGAACGTCGAGCAGACATACGCTGTAAGTTTCTCTTGCTTTTTTGAGTTGCCATTTATCTTCTCTTCTGTTCTTCTTTTTTTCTCCTTAGCCACTCCCCAGTCCCCGAGATTCGGGCCGAGTAGGCGGGTACTCAACCGAGTTGCCGTCTTCTCGGGCCAAATCTTCCAAATTTTCTCTAACTTATTTTCTTCTCCTTCACAGAATAGCCTCTTAAAGAGGACCAACCTGTTCCGCCGGTTGCTCTGGAACCACATCATCGCAAAGAACCGCATCGAGGCCCTTGAAGCCGAACGCAAAGACGATGCTGCGATGGAGCAGGCGGCACTAGATCGTGATCTCCAAATCTCTGAAATTGAAAGTAAGCTTGTAGCTATTCGGTTTGTGCGTTTTGTGTTTACGCCCGTGTTTGTTTTTTGCTCTAACTCTGTCTACTCTGCAGGCAAATTCAATGAACTGAAGAAGGAGCACGGAAACTGCCATGTCTTCTCTACCTCCGCCGAAAGCAGAATCAAGGGACTAGAAGGTGAGTTGCTGACTATTCTGTACCTGTGTTTCTCCTTTTACTTGGTTATTCTGCTAACGGTGATGTTCTTCTCGCAGAAGAGTACAAGAAATTCCGGGAGCAGCACCTCAACTACCTGATGCCCACCGAGGTGAAGCAGCGGCTGGAAACTCGAGAAGCGGAGCTTCAGAAGGAACGCGACACATAGCGCGCCGAGTTTGAGCAGATGCAGGTCCAACTCAAGACTACTCTCCAGGAAGCCTTGGACCAAGTTGCCGAGAAGGAAGAGAGAAAGAAAACTTCCAAGGCCAGAGAGAAGGCCCTCGAGACGGAACTCGAGGTGTTGAAGAAGCACAACGAGCAGCTCATGCTCCAGGTTGCCAATGCGCGCAACATCGAAGACAGGCACATTGCCGACGAGGAGGCCTGGAAGATCAAGCTGGACGTGCTACTCGTTGATCTTCAAAGTGAGTTTACGCTTCTCTGCACTTGGTTGTTTCTTTTTCCTTCCACTTGGTTTGCTTTGCTTCTCATCTTTTCTACCTGGTTTCGTCTCTTCTCTGTCCTCATTTCTAACTCTTGCTGGTTTCTCTCTCAGACATCTTCCCTGATCTCTGTGCTGCTAGCACGCCTGTTCTGGCTAAAGCACAAGAACTCCGAGCTGCCTCTGGACTGCCCACGGACACCAAATCCACTATCGGCGACAATCTTACCAGCATCAAGTCTCAGCTCCGCCAACTCAAAGGCTTGGGCACCAGCATGGTGTCCACAGCCTATAAGCTGCATGACTTGTTCTGGCCTGGTGAAACTGCGCCCAAAACCCTCCGCGAGATCTCTGTAAAGCTGGACGGCGTGAAGGCCGAGTTGAAGAATGGCGTGCTTCCGCAGCTCGGGCGGGAGCTGATGAACTGCTCCACTTCATCTGCAGCTGGTACGAGAATCTTAACCTTGACAGGATCCTCGAGATGCACCAAGACTCCAAATGGTCCAAGGATCCCGACTGCATTGCTCGCCGCAAGGCAGTAGCGTACGAGGTAGCCTCCTACGCGGACACCGCCAACTACATCGACGGCCTCCCCGAGCCAGACACCGAGGTGGAAAGCGAGGACGACGATGAAGACGAGGACACCGAGTCAGAGGACTTGAGTGTTTTCGAAGACGATGCCGCCAAGGACGGATCCGGGAAGGGGAAGGACAAGGTTGATGCAGACGCCGAGGAGCCGGAAACCACCATCACCACCGAGATGGTGATTCAGCAAGCTGCTCCTGAGCTGGGCTTGACTTCTACTGCGTCCACCTCGGCCACCGATCCCATTTCCGTCTCTACGGCCACCTCTGAGCAAGGCACCAAGATGGACATCGATGCTGATGCCGAGAAGGCCGACTCCGAGAAGACTGCCGACGACAATGCTACTGCCTGAAACTTTATCTTGAAACTTTCATCAGATCCCCGGGATGCCGGGTGTAAATGTATCCAAACTATTAAGTCTTTGTTGCTACTCATTTTTATTTCAGTTTGAAGTTTGATATTTGATATTTGAGCAACTCTGGCTCGATGTCGGGTTGCGTTATCATGCAAGTTCCCGAGTTGCATTTTTTATCCGCTCTCTCTTTTTGTCTCAGCTCTTACCTGCCACTTGTGGCTTTTTGGTATTCGAGTCACAAGATGTCAAAGATTAAGTTTCAAATACTTAGCCACTTAGAAACATTCATAGTAACACTGCCCACCACTTAGCCGAAAAAAAGTTAACAAAAAGCAGTAAAGAACACTCTACTCGGTTCCTGCACTCCTCTTTTCCTTAGTCATTTTTCGTGTGCTCATTGACCTCTGGCTTGTTCTCTTGCTTGCCATGAAGCCGGGTTTCGGACAGCAGCAGAGTCGAAGAGTTGGCCTTTAGGTTTAAACACAGTACTAAATGTACTTGTGAAATTCTAAGCAGAGCAACCGAGTAGGCAAAGGTAAAACAGAGTAGAACCACACAGAGCAAGTTTGGCCAAGGGCAGTCCCCGAGTTTGAATTTGGAGTGCCGACTAGAATTTAACTCGGGTGAGGATACATACACATTTTGCTCATGAATGAAAGCGGCGGAGTAGATCTACATTCCAGGGGCGCTTAGATTCCTCTCCTGCTCTATCCGGCCTGTTCTTCTGTGGTGCCTGTGCGTCAACCAAGTAGTACGCATCATTGTGCCGAGCCTTGCTCACGATGAATGGCCCTTCCCACGGAGGAGATAACTTGTGCATCCCGGCTGTGCGCTGCACGAGCCTAAGGACCATGTCTCCTTCTCTGAAAACCCCTGGGTTCACTTTCCAGCTGTGATAACGCCTCAAGTTTTGCTGGTAAACAGCTGAACATGACAGAGTAAGCTCTCTTGCTTCTTCTAGAAGGTCAACGTCATTTTCTCGAGCTTCTCTCGCCTCCGCCTCCCTGTAGAGGGTTACTCGGGGGGAGTCATGCTCTAGGTCAGTTGGCAATACGGACTCAGCCCCATAAACCAGGAAGAATGGTGTGTAGCCGGTTGACCGGTTAGGGGTAGTCCTTAGAATCCACAACACCGCTGGCAACTCGTCTAACCAACACCCAGGTGTTTTCAGCAGTGGCTCAATCAGCCTTGGCTTTATGCCTGATAGCACCATGCCATTTGCTCTTTCAACTTGCCCATTGGAGGCGGGATGTGCAACAGATGCAACATCAAGCCTAATGTGCTTATCTCTGCAGAACCTTGCAAAGGCACCCTCAGATAATTTGTGCCATTATCCATGATGATGCTGTGCGGGTAGCCGTATCTCAGGATCACATCCTTCAGAAAACTTACTGTTGTGACTCCGTCGCACTTCCGAATAGGCTTCACTTCAATCCATTTGGTGAACTTGTCAACCATGACCAGGATGTGAGTCATGTTGCCTCTAGCCGGCTTGAAAGGACCAACCATATCCAAACACCAAACAGCAAATGGCCAAGTAATGGGAATGGTCTTCAACTCGGAAGTAGGCATATGGATCTTACTTGCGAATCTCTGGCAGCCGTTGCACTTTCTCACAATATCTTCAGCTTGCTTCAAGGCAGTGAGCCAAAAGAAACCATGCCGAAAAGCCTTCTTGACCAGAGCTTGATAAGAGGCGTGATGTCCGCATTCTCCTTGATGTATCTCCACTAGAATTTCCTCTCCTTCTTCTGGTTCCACACAGCGTTGCAACACGCCAGTGGGACTTCTTTTATGCAGCGCTTCTCTGAAGATGGTGTAGCCCTTGGATCTTCTCTGAATTTGCCTTGCGGTAACCTCATCAGTTGGTAGGGTGCCGTCCTTTAGTAAGGATAATATGGGCATAGCCCAACTCGGTGTCTCCCGCGTGGGAAACACTGGTTCCTCCACTTCCATTGGAACAGCCACCACTTCATCTTCTGTGTTGAGGACGAGGTCACGAGTCCCCGAGCATCCAGCAAAGACCCCCTCGATGAACGCGACAGTCCTCGAGTTAGGACGGTCAGTCCCCGAGTAAGGAGGGACAGTCCCCGGGTTGTAGGCGCCAATCCCCGGGATGGAGACTGCAGTCCCCGGGTTCTCTTTTGCACCCTCCCAGTCAATCTCCATGGGAACAGCTTCCTCACCTGGCAGAGAAGGAACGAATATAGACTCCGAGTTGGGGGATGGCTTGATAGATGGCTTTCTCAAATGCTCCAAGGCAATCCCAGCTGGGATGGACTGCCGAGAAGACCCCAACTTGGACAGCTCATCAGCTGCTTCATTCTCTGCTTTGTGTATGTGTTGGAACTCGCAGCCTTCAAAAAATCCAGTCATTGTTTGCACTAGGAAACGATATGCTGCCATGTTGGCATCCAGAGCATCCCAAGTACCGGAAACTTGCTGCACAACCAGATCCGAAGTCGCCATAGCATATAATAAGCTGCACACCAACCTCCTTGGCTACTCGCAAGCCGTGCACCACGGCCTCATACTCGGCAACATTGTTGGACGCCTTGAAGTGGATCTGCAGCACATACTTGAGCTGATCTCGCTTTGGTGAGGTGAGCACTACGCCAGAACCAAGGCCTTCCTTCACTTTGGAGTCATCAAAATGCATCTTCCAGTAATTGGTTTCCGGCAAGGGAGGCTCATACTGCACCTCGGCCCAATCCACCAGAAAATCTGCCAAGATTTGTGACTTGATGGCTTCTCTTCTCGCGTATGCGGGAGCGTACGCGGCCAGCTCAACCGCCCACTTGGCTACTCTTCCACTTGCTTCCTTGTTGCCCATGATGTCCGAGATGGGACCAGAACTCACCACTGTGACGGGATGCTCTTGGAAATAATGCTTCAGCTTCTTGGCGCCCAGGAACACGCCGTAAGTCATCTTCTGGTAGTGCGGGTAGTTCTGCTTGGAGCTGGATAGCACCTCACTGAGATAATACACTGGCCGCTGCACGGTTTTTCCTTCCTCTTCTCGCTCCACCACAATAACCACACTGACTACCCGGTTGGTAGCAGCAATGTATAACAGCATAGGCTCTTTGGGTAGCGGACTGGCTAAGATGGGAGCGCTACCCAGCATCGCCTTCAGCTCATGGAATGCCACATCAGCTTGCGGCGTCCAGACAAACTTGTCATTTTTCTTCATCAATTGATACAATGGCAAGGCCTTCTCGCCCATCCTGCCCAAGCAGCGGCTCAGAGATGCCAAGCAACCAGTGAATTTCTGCACATCCTTCAGGGATCTCGGCAAAGACATGCTCTCAATAGCTTTTATCTTTGAAGGATTGGCCTCAATGCCCCGACTGGATACCAAGAAGCCGAGCAGCTTGCCAGTCGGGACGCCAAATGTGCATTTAGTCGGATTCAGCTTCATCTTGTACTTGCGCAAGTTGGCAAAAGTTTCCTCAAAGTCACTAAGAAGAGTATGTGTTTTATTCGTTTTGATGACAATGTCATCTACGTACACCTGCACATTCTTGCCAATTTGATCATGCAAGAATTTCTTCATGCATCTCTGATAAGTAGCCCCAGCATTCCGCAACCCAAAGCACATGACACGATAGCAATAAGCCCCGTACGGGGTAATGAAAGCAGTCTTTATTTGATCAGCAGGGTTGAGAGCTATCTGATGAAAACCAGCGTAGGCATCTATGAAAGACAAAAGCTCGCAACCAGCAGTGGAATCGATCACCTGATCTATGCAGGGTAGCAGAAAGGGATCCTTGGGGCAGGCCTTGTTCAAGTCGGTGTAGTCGACGCACATGCGCCATGCGGTGTCGGCCTTGGGGTCCTCCTTCTTCTTCTCAACCATAACCGGGTTGGCTAGCCAATCCAGATGCAAAACCTCCATAATTAAGTTTCTTATCAGCAACTTGGTGATCTCATCACCGCTAGCCTTCCTCCTCTCATCTCCTAAGCGGCGCATAGCCTGCTTCATTGGTTTGGCGTCATGCCGCACATGTAGCGAGTGCTCAACCAACTCCCTCGGGACGCCCGGCAGATCCTCATTGGACCATGCAAAGACATCCCGATTCTCACGGAGGAAGTGGATGAGCTCGCTTTCCTATTTCTCTCCCAACCCTGCGCCAATGATGGCAACACAGTCTGGGAATTCGGGGTCGAATTGGACCTTCTTCGTCTCCTGGGATGCCTGGAACGCCGTCCCGTACTGGGAACTCGGCATGCCAGGCGCACCGCCTTGTGCTGCTTGTGCCATAGACACCACCTCATGTATCTTCTTCTTCTCGGCAGCAATAACCATGGACTCCGCCAACTGAGAACCAGCAGAGGCACACTCCAGAGATCCCTTGTAATCACCCGAGATGGTGATGACTCCATTGGGACCAGGGATCTTCATCTTCAGGTAGGCAGCATGGGTAGAGGCCATGAACTTGCTGAGGGCGGGCCTACCGAGTAGAGCATGGTAGGGGCTCTCATGATCAACTACCTCGAACTGCAGGCTCTCTGTGCGGCTGTTCTCCCTGGTACCGAATAGAACGTCTATCCAGACACGGCCAATCGGAGAGCAAGATACTCCTGGCAACAATGCCGTGGAAAGTGGTCCTGCTAGGTAGCAACATGTTGTCGGCCATACCGAGCTTCTCTAGCGTGTCTCTGTACACGATGTTGATGCTGCTGCCGTTGTCAATCAGCACCTTGCTGAACCTGACATTCTTCTGAGTACCCAAGAAGGTGGGATCCACCACCAAGGCGTAGCTACCCGGGTTGGGCATCACCCTAGGATGATCAGCTCTGGACCACGTGATCTCTTGGTTGCACCAGTGCAGGTAGTGAGGCACAGCAGGGATCACAACATTGACCTCCATCGCGCGCCTTTGTAGTGACTGCTTGTCGACGGGCTCAGAGGTGAAGATCATGTAGCTCTCGTGGTGCTCCTGGTACTGGTTGCGGCCTTTCGCACCATTGTTGCCGTTGTTGTTCCTGTTCTTGTTGTTGTTGTTGTTGAGGTTGTTGTTGTTGACGAAGTTGCGGTTGCCGTTGTTGTAGTTGCGGTTGGCTCCTAAAGCCACCTGGTTCACATTCTCCCTTCTCGGAAACACTAGAGGCCTCGGGGCAGCTGCCCGAATAGACTGCACGTTGGCATTCACGGCTGTCAGAGGAGGAGGAGGGGGCAGGCCCTCGTTCTTGATCTCGTCCCACCAGCTGCACTGCCGAGTAGTATGGTTGGCAGGTCTACCCGAATGCCGAGTATGGAAACTGCATGGCCCAGTCTTCATGTCCTCGAAGACAAAGTTCTGAACAACACCTGAGTTGCCGCTACCCTGCTGGGGAGCATTGTACGCCTTCTTGATGCCTTGGCCCTGATTCTGGTTCTGCCCGTACTGGGCTCCAGCAGTTTTCTGCCTCTGGCTACTCCCAGCAGCTGTAGTCACATCATTCACCTCCTCGGGATCATACCGAGTATCAATCCGGTCGCCTCTGCGCTTGTTGCGGAAATCATTGCGCCTGTTGCCATCATAGTTCTTCCTTCTCGGCTCAGCAGAGTCAAGCAGAGGCTGAGTTGGGTCACCAAGTGCGTACATGTCCGCAATCTTGATGGTCTCCGCGAGAGTACTCGGCATCTCTCTCTGCAGCCTCTGCCACAAATGCTGCCATGCTTGCAGCCCTGAGCAAACCAAGTGATGGCCTGGGCCTCATTCACACCTTCACAGGTGTTCCTCAGAGTGCTCCACCGAGTAAGATACTCGCGGTCCGTCTCCTCTTCCCGCTGCTTGCAAGCGGACAGTTGTTGTGGCCTATTCGGCCTCTGGTAAGTGCTGGTGAAGTTTCTGACGAAGGCTTCCGCGAAGTCTAGCCAGCAGTTGATGATGTGCTTGGGCAGGTTGTTGAGCCAAGTTCTTGCTGGACCTTCTAGCATCTGCTGTATATACCGCACAACCCATCTCCGGTTGCCGCCTGCAATGTGCACGACTGTGACATAGTCATTCAGCCAGTCTTCTGGCTTGGTGCTGCCATTGGAGCACTTGGTCCCCCTGGCGAGCTGGAACTGCTTCACAGATGACTCATCCATAATGCGATGACCAAAGCACTCTGGGCCAGGCGGCCCCTTGTTCTCGAGTTGCGCAGACCGATTGATCCGGTCCAGCGTGTACCTGGCATCATTGGGCTCCATCACGCGCTCACCCACGCGATCAGTCACATCTCTTGGATCAACATAGCCAGCCAGCCCCATCGCCGAGTAGCCATCATCATATATGTTCATCTGCATAGCTGCGGGTTACACCACTGGGTTGGCTGCTGGCGCAGCCGCACGCGGCTGTGCAGCAGCAGACTGCTGCGTCCTCTGCCAAGTAGGCTGAGCGACCTGATGCCGAGAAGGGCCTTGACGATCTCCATCTCGCGTCTTGCTGTGAGCTTTATGGACTTGATAGCCTGCTCCTGCAGTAGTGTGTTTTTGACCGGACTGTCACGACACAGCTTACTGTTTCGCGGGGACAGCCGGGTCGTACACCTGCATCTTTCTATCTTTCCTGGAGTACGCACTCCACTCCCTCTCACGACTGGGATGCGGCGATGAGGCCTGATCATTAGATCTGACCACACGCGAATGCACCACGTGAGAAGCGCCAGCGCCCGGATTGACTTTCCGGAACTCCTCATTCTGCCTAGCAGCTTCTAGCACTAGCTCATTGAGCCTGTCCTGCTGCCTAATGCGCGCGTCGCCAGCGAGATGCGGCAACTCAGCAGCTACAGCCTCTGCAGCTCTAAGGGTTTTGGCGGGGGTGTTGTACTTGGGCCTAGTGGTAGCTGTGTTTTGGCTATCAGCCTGGCCAGCGGTTTCACCAACTACCGCCATCTCGGCGCCTAGGTTGCGACGAGTGGTGCCTAGCTTGACAGGCCTCCTAACCACAGGCGTAAAGCCGTGGGCCCTGTTGTACTCGTTCTGGTCTAGGTTAAGCTCAAGCCTAACCTTTTCCAGCTCCAGCTGCTCCGCGAGCAGCGCTTGACGCTGCTGGTCGAGTTGCGCCTTCATGGCCATGAGCTCGAGCTCGGTGGGAGGCGGCATGCCCACCCGCACGGCGGCTGCCGGTATCGTCGATGCCGTGGAAGGAGGGATGTAGCCCGGGATGTTGTGAGGCGCATCGTAGGGCTTGTGAGTTCTCGGGGCCTCGCTCGGGCCAGCAAGCTCCTCGATGACTGCTGCGGTTGCGGCTGCGCCCTTCCTGGCAGCGATAGCCGGGCCGGTCGTCAGCACTTCCACGTTGTCCGCAGAACAGCCGGTTGGCCTTCCGCGGGCAGCGAGTACAGCAGGGGATCCTCCGGGACGAGCACCAGCTCAGGATACTCCCAGACGACGGTGGTGGCGACGTAGACGAGGTGCGAGCCGAATGAGAGCACCGAGCCGCCTTCCGGCATGGGCCTGCCGCCGAAATCTCCGGCGTTGTCGGTGACGAAGTCGAAGGAGCCGAATCTGTGGACAAGGCCACAGACCACGCGCTCCCCAGAAGCAGAAATGAGTCATGTCCGAACATGGACTCCAGCCAGCGCCGCTGGTTGCCCCACGGTGGGCGCCAACTGTCGTGGTGGTGTCACGGTAGATGCCATAGGATGGTTAACTGTTGGGGTCGATGGACACTGGAGGTGATCGCGGAGGGATCACACGGCGAGTAGCCGCGTGTAGGATGAATCCAACACTGCAAACAACCAGATCTTACCCAGGTTCAGGGCCCTCGTGTGGAGGTAACACCCCTACTCCTGCCTCTCTCTTTATATGTGTGTTCTCCGAGTAGCCACAGTACAATTAGGCCTTCAGCCGAGTAGCCACTCTAGCTCTCTCTACGTGAAGCAAATGCTAAGTGTTACAATGAAGGCAGCGAATACAGCGAACCTCTCACAGGAGGAGGCAGTGCACCTTATATACTGGTGCCCTGCCGAATAGGAAATGACTATAAGGTACGACGTGATGTGACAGGAGCACTGCAGAACAGAGCACGCCTCCGGCTTCTCGCTGAGGCGGGTGCGGGAAGTCGTCGCGCGCCGTCCGGCGATGGGACCTGTCCACCTTGTCAGTGAGATAGGGTAGGCCCATATCCCTGTCCTGTCCCCTCCGCCAGTGACAGGACTTGACAGGCGCCTACCTGTCCTGTAGCCACGCCGTAGCGCAGATAATCACGCGCTCCGTAAGTTGAACCGCACGCCGTACGGACGCAGGATACGCGGGATCCTTTGTCAGAACGACTCCATTGACTTCTGGCCCGAGTGGGTATCCATTCCCTTTACTCGGACCAATTCCTCTACCCGGAAGAATGTAACTTCCTTGATTCTTTCTTCTGGCCATCGGTGTGTACGGCCGGATAGCAGTCGACCGGGTAGCAAGTACCGGGTAGCCAGCTACTCATCCAAACATCCCCTTTGATCTTTGACTTTAGCACTTGCCTTACCCCTACTCGGGGGTAACCCCCCGACAGATTGGGACTAGATGATCTTGTGATTGAACACACACAGAGCTGTTCAAGTAAGATGGATTCGGTTTGCCATATTGATGGTGCGCTGCAGTTCGAAGATACTGAACTTGCTGATGTTGCTATTCTTACCAGAATGGCTACACAGACGTGCTTCGTAAGCTGAGATGTGAGAGTGCTTCTCTTATCTGGGCAAGTTTGGACAATATCGCCTTCACATGATGTACATGTGTAGCCGATGATGTGCATGTACTGTCCAAAATCAATTAGATTTCCTTGTAGCTAGCTAGCCGATGTGCATCAATGTGTTTGTAGTGTAGTGTCCAAACACACGATTTCTTAACATCGAGTGGATGTCTTGTGCTAAGCTTATGTTCATCACTTCGGATCAACTATTATGAATGATCTGTTAAGGAGTAGGTGAGTGCATTGTGTTTATGTCCATTTATCCAATCATGGTAGTGTTTATGTGATTTGTATATGCACTTTTCCATTAACCGATAAAGACATATTCTTCTCCATAACCAGCATTTTGGAAGAATCATGGGTTTAGCTGAATTAATACATGAAATCTAACCTCAAACTTAAACAAGTTGCATTTTTACTAAATATCAAGGTTGTTTCCTATGATTTGCTAGCTATCTAACTCTTTCTTCTTATTGATTACGATCATTGTTATATCAGCATCATATTAGTCTTGTGCTATAAGTTAACTTGTGTCTTTCTCAGGAGAAGTCTTGAGTAATTGAATCTTCAAGTAGTTAGGCTCCAGACAGTGTTGCGGATGTGTTGCCACAACCTCATGTGCCTCACGCGCCCGCCTTGCCAACCCTCAACTTCGATTACTTTGTCTTTCAACTCCGCGCTTGCTGCCCTGCAATGCGGCGAGTTCTTCATCTCCATGTTTTAGGTGAGTTTCTGGTTCTTCCCTTGTCTCCTCCCTTGCCATGCTCGTTGTTGTAGGCTCAGATGCCCCCAAGCTTTGATTACCTCCTTGGCAGGAATACACCACGGCAGCGGTGATGTCTCGCCCTCGGTTACGAATCTTATCTGGTGACATCAGCTTCATCCCTTGATATCCTCTACTTGTTTGGTTTTATAGTTGGTTCTGCTCTGGCCATAGTGGTGGCGACCTGTTGGTTAAGGTCCGGTGGTGGTAGATGCACGCATAAACAAGCTTTACTGGAACACCTTTCACGTGTCAGTAGATGGAGCCCTGTAATAGGGCATTCCTTGTGTGAGAAAATGTTATTTTCCTTGTACTGTGAAGGTGAAATCTATGTTGGTTTGTTGGCATGAAGCCTTGGTTCAGGATTTAGTGGTAATGTTGGTTTAGATTCAGCTTCAAAGTTGTCAGGTTGTATGTGTTGTGTTGTGTGTAGGTTGAGGTATGGCTACTGTAACCATGGTTGGTGTCAAATTAATTCCATATTTGAGTAGGCAAAAACATATATTCAGATCCAGCGCTCACTCAAATGAATATGTACAATCAATATAGACAACACAAGGCGCTGATGTTGTCAATATGGAGGGATAGGGATACCAGGGCTGGGCCCAGAATTTTGGGGGGCCCAAAAAAATTATATATACACTATACACATTTTTTGAAGGTTATATACAGTACTAGCAAAGAGCCCGTGCGTTGCTACGGAACAGAAAACTTGGTTCATATATAACTTAAAGTATATGAAATATATTTTCAGTGATAATGTAAGTGAAATGAAGATAATAATTACAAATGGTAGTCAAGTGGAACCCTCATATTTTCTAGATAAAACTGATAGCATTGGTATTTGGAGTGTGCTCAATCACTATATCAAAGGCTAGGCTGCTCTCCCGCCTTGCGCCCCCTCCCGCTTCCAAGCTCCATCGAAGAAACTTGGAAGGCCCTCCCTCTCGACGTGGCAGAGCTCACCATCCTATCTGCCATCATGTGGAACATCTGGAAGCACGAGAACTCCCTATGTTCGACGGCCTGGACAACCCGCCTCGGGCTAGTGCTCATAAATGCATCGAAGACGTCAAACTCTGGTTCAACCGTTGTAGCAATCCATCTATCAAGGAGTGCCTTCTTGCCTTGTGTATGCTATTTGATCCGCCCTGAGATCAGATGATGTCTTCTCCCACCCCCTGTAACCTCTCTTTTTTAATTGTTTGACAGTTCCTCAATAAAGAGTTCAGGCTGGCCTTGGCCTGTAGTTACAGTGAAAAAAAAACTATATCAAAGGAAATGAACAGAACATACAAAACCAAAGGGTCAACATTTGTCTGAATGATTATATGTGTACAATCGTCTAATCTTCTTTAATAGTTTACCAAATGTACAACACTTCTACACCACTTTGACCAAACAAAGCTCACACTGGTTCATATTGGTTTATATCTTGTCAGCCTCAATTCATGTGGACAAAGAACGAATAAATTAGCATATTACCTAGAGATTAAACTGAACTCACAAGATGTACCATCTAGGAATCAGCTTAGAATATGTACCAGAAAAAATAGCATCACAGTAATAAATTGTTTCGCTAATTTTTGACCTGCATGCTCCATCCCTGCTTATTTTTTTCAGGAACTGTTTATAAAATCCTAAGACAACAAAATAGATGCAGAAGTACAACTGGATGTGACTCAATCATCATCTTTAACAAAGTTATCCTCATATTTCACAGTAACATTCAGTTCTGATCAGTCAAAAGTTCACTGGATCCTCACATAGGACATGACGTAAACTGAATTGCTCAGAGCATCATGGTAGGAATTGTAAAGTGCAGACTGCATCATGACCAACTCAATCCACTTAGTTCCACGAGCAACAGACAAATCTTTATGTGAACTATCTTGCATGTCTGAATTCATCACCACATTCCTTACCAACAAAATTCAGCAGTTCTTCGCTCGACAAGATTCTGATTCAGAAATACATCTCATTGATATGGTAGCATTCACTGAATCCTTAGAAAACAACATATGAAGATATTGCTACCTGCTACATCTACACGGCCCAACTACTCGTATCTAACCTGTGTGCTCCACCTTGCCTTCGCACACGCCTGCGACTTGCAGACAGACATGGGGTGAAAAGGATAGGAGAGTGGCGGGTGCTATGCCCGCGCTCCTCGTCTCGCCCGACTTGGAGACAAGGGCTATGGAGGCTGTCTCGCCGAGCTACACACAGGCACCATGGCGCTCGTCTCGCCCGACCTGCTGACAAGGGCATCACGCTCTCGTGCAACGAGCAGCCAGCTCCTGGCCAGGCGCGAGGGGCAAGACTACGGGCACCGGCCGGCAGCGGTAGAACCCGTCGCTCGACCTGTAGATAGACGCTATGGGGGCCTAGTACAGCCAACGTCCTGCTCCTGGGCAATCGCGTAAAGCAGAGAAGCGCGTGTACCTTCCGACGGCGGGGAACCGGGGGCCTGCTCCTGGGCAAGTGCCACGGCAGGACCTCGGACACCTTCCGGTGGCGAGGAAACCAGGGAGACGCACAGGCGCCTTCCGGTGGCGGGGAACCGGAGGCGCGGAGGGCATAAGAGCATCCACAGTGGGGCGCTTATTCACATGCGCTAGGGATTAAATCTTGGCCGTTTTGTCTAAATCCCGATGGTAAATAAGAGTCCAACGCTTAAATAAGAGTCTGACGCTTAAAAATATAGTACAAAATAGTGCTACTAAGCGGCGGGCGCTTACTGCATGCGGTAACCAACTAAATAAGCGCCAGTTTTAGCGTCAAACGTGGATCGTGGGCGACTGATTGGGAGGCCATGTTTTTTCTTTTTCTGGCTGTAGCTTGGACATCGGGTTGACTTTGTAGCTTTTAGGGGGTATAAAACAAAAAGTAACCGCGACGTACGACGGCCACCCGAAGCCGTATAGTAGAGATACACATACTTCCTGGAGGCTGTTCAAACGACGAATGACGAGCGAAGTTCAGCGTTCCAGCATGTCTGTGCTCACTGGTAGAAAAAAGGCCTTCCATACGCCCCCATCAGTCCCCAAACGTTGCGCACCGTGACTAATGAGTCTTTAGTCCCGGGTCGGTAGGAGACCCGTGACAGAAGGTCATGCGTCGCGGGTTGGGAAGCGCGTTGAGGCGCGTGGAGGGCATTAATTCCGGTTGGCCTGGCCGCCCGGGACTTATGGTCCTTTAGTCCCGGTTGGCGTGCCCACCCGGGACTAAAGATCAAACTGCTCGCCTCCCGCGCGGCAGTTTTTATTTCGCGAGCGAGGCAGAAGGGCGCCATTGCTACAGTGCGCGTCCGAGTCTCTGTTTCTTCCTCTCTTCTCTTCTCTTCCCTCTCTTCGATCTTCCTCCACCAAGCACACCATGGCTGAAGTTTGGGAGAGATACACGGGTCCCACACCATGCGGCAAGCGTCTCGACGTGTGCTACACCAACAGTTGTGAGAGTCTCCCCGGTGCTCTTGGGCATTTGACCAATCTCTATTTCTCCTCTCCCGATGAACACCGGTTCTTCAGGCTTGATCTGGAGTATACGGCGGATCAAAGGGATGTTGCCGTTATCCAGATTGCGTTCAAGGAGGCCGTTTTGGTCTTCCAATGGTCAAGGTAACGCACACGTACAATCTTGCATCTTCGATTTGTTTGTTGCATCTGAAGAATACATGTGTTGCAACATATCTAACACGTATCAAATTTTTGTTGTTGCAATAGTTCAAAGCATTCTCCGGCACTTGTTGATTTTCTTGTCAACAAGGGGTATGACTTTTGCAGCGTTGACATCACGCAAGATCGTGCGAAGTTGATGCGCTTTTGGGTATTGTGATACCTGAAGATCACTACATTGATCTTCAGAATCTTATCCATTTGAACGGGCCAAAGACCGGGATGGCTCGCATGGCAACTGCCTTAATCCACGAGGGCTATGAAACCATGAAGTCTGGTTTCCCCTCGAGGAATCACTTGTATTGGCAGAAGACCCCACTGGACTTGACGAACGTCAAGTATGCAGCCATAGATGCATACGTCTCCTACGAGTTGTTCCGCATCTACTCGACGGAGCCATAGATGTATGCGTTCGATATATATGCATGTAATGGGTATCTTAGTATGTAATGGATATCTTAGTATTGTGAGACTTATGTTTATGTTATGTGTGATCGTAAGACTCTATGTTATGAATGTGATATGATTGTGTTCTATTCATGATTGTGATGTCTCTACTCGTATTTTACTTGTGATTTAATTATCACTTGTCTTTTGTTGTTTATAAAACTATTTTTGTTTTCTAGTTTTAAATGACTTGGAAAAATTTGCAAAGTGTTGCAAAGTGTAATGGATATTATTTCTATATTAATTCCTAGCTATACTATTTCTATATTATGTCAAACACACGTTTCAAAACAAGCAAACACAAAAACACATCAAGAAAACAAACAAAAACACATCAAGAAAACAAAACAGAAAAACTACAGTTTCTATATATCTGTTCACCAAAAATTAATCTAAGCCAGGAAAACATATATCTAGTCAATACCAAACTCATCCAGTATTAAAATGAATTAGTATTATTTTTCTTAATTTTTTGATATATTATTTGTATTTTTAAGATTTTAAAATGAATTAGTATTATTTTTCTTAAATTTTTAATATATTATTTGTATTTTTAAGATTTTAAAATGAATTAGTATTATTGTTCTTAATTTTTTGATATATTATTTGTATTTTTTAAGATTTAAAAATGAATTAGTTTTATTTTCTGAATATTTTGATATATTAATAGTATTTTTAGAAATAATACAAATTAAAAAGTTAATGTTTTTTTATTTATTCAAAATTATTAATTACATCATTACTTTTGTTTATTAAAAGATTTATTTGAAATTCAAACAATAAAGAAATGTGGCATCGACCAACATGTTAATAAGATTGATATGATACTACTATCACATACATGCGTGCAAAACACTTGGATGCGGGACGGTATGGAACTCGGAAGTTAAGCGTGCTAGTGCTAGAGTAGTGGGAGGATGGGTGACCGAGCGGGAAGTTTGACCATGAGTTAGTAATTTGACTAGAGATAATTGTAGTTAGACGCTAAGCAAATAATACAAATTCTGGAAAAAAAAAGGGAGTGAAAAAAGGGAGTGAAAAAAAGGGAGAGAAAAATTGGTGTGAAAAATAATTAGAAACCCAAATGAATTAAGGAAATAACGAAATAAAGTCTAGTCCCGGTTCAGGTGGCCAACCGGGACTAAAGGTCCTCCGCCCCCCGGCTCCGCCACCCGCCCACGTGGCCGGGTCTTTAGTCCCGGTTCGTAATCGGCGCGACTATAGGGGGGTCTTTAGTCGCGCATAGCTAGTCCGGGTTGCTCGGTCGGGACTACTGGCCCTGGCGAACCGGGACTATAGGCCTATTTTCTACCAGTGGCTGGCCATCCTCCGATTGGAAAAGAGACCATGACATCAGGCAAGCCGCCCTGCAGGCACTATATGACGCTCATTGCGAGTCCTAATCGGTCTCGCCTATGTAATAGCTATTAAAGAAAAATTGACAATAAACTAAGGGGAAAAGCAAGGATTGAACCACATACCTCACCTTCACCACTTACGAGTCGAACCAGTGGGACAACCAATTATTTCTCTGTAGCTTCCATTTTGTTTTTTTGTTTCTTTTCCTTTTTTTTTCTTTTTTTGGTTTTATTATTTTTTCTGTTAAAATTAAAAAATCGTTTTCTGTCTAACTTTTTTTTCGTAATTATTTTTGGTTCAAATTTGAATTTTGTTCGGATAAAATTTTGTTCAAATTTTAAGTTTGTTCAAATAAAAAAACGTTCCGATTTAATTCTGTTCACATTTGAGATATGTTCATATTTAATTTTTGTTCATGTATTGGAATCGTTCAAACCTAAAAAAAGTTCATCATTTAAAAATTATTTATTTTTAGTTATATGATTTTTTCTAAGAAAAGAAAATTTGAAAAAGAAAAAAAAATGAAAATGGGCCGGCCCAGCTTTGGAGCAGTGCGAGCCAGCTAGAGCCAGCCAGAGACACGCGCTCGCGGGCGAGCCCTACCTCCCTGCTCGCTACAAGCGATAGGTAGGGGAACCCAAGCCGACCGCCTCCCAATCCCAAGAAGTTTTAACGTGCAAAATCAATCACATCCAGCAACTAATTAACTCAGCAACAACAGTTCTCTCTGATCTTCTTTGGTTGACTAGCTGATCGGAGGTAGCCTGTTCCCTATGCCTTTTCGTGATTATATTTCAGCTGATCGGCTCCTTCTCTGATTTTCTAAATCCTAACTAACTTTTTCATAGATATTCTTAGAGATCGATTTTCCATTCTTGTTTTCTCGGTCAAAAAACGCAGTATACGAGTTTAACTGGACAAGACATAAGACTACATGAGTTAAACGATTCGTCTAATTGCCTAATATTAACACCCAATTTCCGATTAATTTCTTATGCCGCATCATTCTAATTTTATTTTATTCATAACTACAATGACACAAGTTTCATTTCAAAAAACACAAAAATAATGATGATATAAAAATAAAGATTATTTAACTTTGAGTCAAATAGGTACAATTTTCCATATATTCAATTGTTATGTAAAATTTTATGTCATATATAAATTAGAATAGTTTTTTATTTCAATTTTCTTGTGAGATAGGGCCCCTTTTAGATTTTGGCACAGGGCCTCGGCCAAAGCTGGCCCGGCGATGAGGGATACTTTGGCATTCATGATTTTTGCTTTGTTTTGATAATGGGCTTTATTATTTAAAAGGTTTAAGCATTACACCCGGCTTCTGCATAACAAGATGCACACGGCCGGCAGAACGAAAATAAAAGTAGTCAACAGGTAGCAACATGCCGATTACAATCACAAAGATGAATCAACTGTGCCTAAGGTGCAGCAATCCGTAGATCAAGCGGCCACCCATGTGGGATAAAAATATCCCTCGTCACTCTTTTCAGCCGTACACATGCCTCCGTAAAAAGGCCTTGATACTCCGCCCGCCGTAATCTGCACCACGAACGGAGAGTACATGTCCAACGGAATAGAACCTGCAAACGAGAGAAATTTTTATAGTTAAAAATCTTGTCATTTCTGCATAGCCAGAGCAACCATATAACGGCTAGCGCTCCTATCCTAAATATAGTTTTAAACCTTTTATCAACTCCATTCAACGAATTGCCAAAAATGTTGGCAACAGATGTTCGAGGATATAGGTTCGAAGCCATTTCGATAGCTGACCATATAGAACGTGCAAATGCACACCCGAAGAATAAATGTGTAACCGTCTCAACTTTAGGACAAGAAACACACTTTGTACTCGCATGCCAATTACGTTTGACAAGATTATCTTTAGTTAAAATGACGCCTTTACGAAGATACCATGCAAAGATCTTCATCTTTAAAGGTATCTTAATTCGCCATATTTTATTATTATTGTCGACCGGCATTCCTGAATGTACCAAAGCCTTATAAAAGGAGTCAACTGAGAATAACCATTCTTAGTTAAGCTCCATCGAAACTCATCGGTGCCTTGTGATAATTGGACCAGCACCAATCGATCTAATAGAGCATTTCAAGACTGAAGTCTTGGTCCAATGATATCTCGCCTGAACATTAGGAGGGTATGTTTGCATTACTGTGGCTAACTTATCCCCTTTATGACGAAAAAAATTGTATATTGCCGGACACTGTTCATGGAGGGTGGCGTTACCTAGCCATTGATCCTCCCAGAATCGTATCTGCGATCCATCCTGAATGCTAAATATCTCATAGCGAAAGAATTGCTTCTTAGTCGCCATTAGGCCAGCCCAAAAATGCGAATCACCTGGTTTCCATATAACCTATGATAGCGCCTTAGTGCTGATGTATCTCCTCTTAAGGAGTGTCTGCCAAACACCAATATCTGTAAGCAGCTTAAAAAGTCATTTACCTAGAAGAACTGAGTTTTTGACCTGAAGGTCATGAATCCCCAGCCCTCCTTGATCTTTTGGTCGGCACAGCACATCCCATCTTGCTAGTCAATATTTTTTATTTTCACTATCCCCTTGCTAAAAAAATCTTGATCTAAAGTAATCTAACTTCTTCAAGACTCCTTTTGGTATGTGGAAGAAGGATATCATATACAGTACCATGTTTGATAGGACCGAATTTACGAGTACCAATCTTCCACCTAAGGATAGTAATTTCCCTTTCCAACTTGCAAGCCTTTTTTGCAACCGATCTTCGACATGTTTCCATTCCGCATTAGTCAATCTCCTATAATGTATTGGAATGCCCAAATACTGAATAGGAAACTGACCTTGCTCACATAAAAAAATCTCGGAATATTGAGCAAACGCATCTTGGGCTTTGTCAAAGATAAAAAATTCACTCTTATGGAAGTTAATCTTTAAGCCAGATAATTGCTCAAAAACTGATAGAATTAACTTCAGATTCGTCGCTTTCTCTAGATCATGTTCCATAAAAAGAATTATGTCGTCTGCATATTGAAGTATAGATAGTCCCCCCTCCACAAGATGGGGTACCAACCCTTCCATAAGGCCATTTTCTTTAGAACGTTCGATCATGATCGCTAACATATCCGCCACAGTATTAAAAAGTATGGGCGATAATGGATCACCTTGCCTCAATCCCTTTTTAGTCTGAAAATATTTACCGGTGTCATCGTTGACTTTTACGGCAACACTACTGACAAAGAGATGGACCTTGGACCTGTCGAGTAAGGATACCCGGTCCTAGGCCCAGGACTGAATCCCAAGAGGAGATGCCTTATACTATTCTGGAAGGCCCAGTTGAAGCCCACCCGCAAAGCCTTGCGGGTTAAGATAGGAATCTTATAACCGACTTAGGGTTAGAGTTCGAATCCTCCCCGTGTGAGATTTGAGACCTGGCCACCTATATAAGGCCAGGAGAACCACCAGAAGAGGGCAAGCAATACCACAACACCAAGCCTTGAGATCGAGACCGTACTCTTGAGTTGAGAAACCCCCCATTGTAACCGATCTAGTCGTGAATACAGATCGACAGAGGCAGGAGTAAGGGTTTTACCTCTACGAGGGCCCTGAACCTGGGTAAATCGTGTCCCCTATCTAGCCGACGATTGTCACCAGTGCCCACAGGTTCTCCTAATCGAAACCCTATGGGTTCACCCGAGGGACTTGTTGAGATGCAGATTCGATAATTGGCGCCGTCTATGGGAACGGCGGGCGCTGGATCTCCGGCATCTTTGGCTTCATTGACAACCAACTCGCGTTGGAACCCCACGACTTCGACTCCAACCAATCCGATCCGGATCTGATCTGTCGTCGTCACCCCTCACTCGCCGGAATCACGCCCGGTATTCAGCGACCTGGAAAAGAGCGTCACCCTGACGTTCGGGAGCTTCAAGTTCTACACCAACAAAGAGTGAATCCTTCACTTCCCCGAAGAAGCGGGATCTGAGTCGATCTCTAGCGCAGGAGCTGTCGATTCAAGACCCTACCGCACAGATCGCGACTTGGCGAAAAGCGGTGAATCCATCCGCTTCAACACCGACAACTTCCATACCCTCTCCACGGAGGAACCTTCTCGGATCAGGAAAGCTTTCCACACTACGCCTAGGAACCACGAGACATATCTGGCCCAGGTCTGCATGGAAGGATCACGAGATCCACCCGAAGAAACTGAACACAGCGCAAGGGAACGTGCTGAGATCGGCGTCTCACGAGACATGACCGCCTACCACTATCACCTAGTGAGAGCGGCTACTGCAATCATAGAAGATCGCAGAGACCTAGCCGAACGAAGGAGACTGGCGGACCAGTCGAGCCAACGCCGGGTCGCGCTGTCCTTAACACTCTCTGTCGGGAATCGCCCCACAAGGAAAGGTTACGCCTCAAGAACCGCGACCATGGATAATCAGTCCCTAACCGAGATCAACAAGTCACTCGGACCTTCCCTTATGCGCGTCGACAAGGACGGAAACGTCCCCCCGCAAACTCCCGCCACCGCGATCCTGGCTGCAGCCACCTACATGCAGATAAATCAACCAGGGGAAAACGACCCCCCGAGCAGAGCAGTACAAGCAAGTCCAGAAATGATTGGGCATGGTAGCCGCAAAGCAGCCGCGGAGAAGGAGAAGGAAACATCCCGCAGGCATAGGAGCGCTTCAACCAGGAGGGAAAAATTGCCTCGCCGTGGCCGGGGAAAAGAAGCCCGGCGACGTGATGATAGCCCGGGTAGTAGCGAAGGTAGCCCGAAGAATCGAGACCGCACCACGCGGCATAATAGCAGCCGCTCACGACATCACAGCAAGGAGCCACGGAAAGAAGCTGATCGCGATCAACCATGATACAACGCACGATCAGACATCGCGCAAAATAAGGTGGACAAAGCCCGAGCAGCAAGAAATCGCGCACGCCCCCATCCACCTCGTATGACGATGAGACTTGCGGCGCACTGTGCTTTACTCGCAGCATACGAGAGGCGCTCCTACCCAAGAGATTCAAGCTTAGTACAGAAGTAAAAAAAATACGATGGCTCACTCGAACCTTCGTCCTGGCTGTCAGATTACCTCACGGCAGTAAAATGCCAACGTGGGAATAAAAACACGGCTATGCAGTACCTCAACCTAGACCTGGTGGGAGCAGCACGCAGCTGGCTTGACGCAAGACCGAAGGGTTACTACACGTCATGGGACGATCTACACTTCGATTTCTGCAAGAATTTCCAAGCGACATACAATAGGCTAGCGACCATCGAGGAACTGCGAGCCTGCAAGCAAAAAAGTGGCGAGTCCACCCGCGAGTATATCCAGCGATGGACCACACTTAGGAACACAGCAGGAAACATATCATAAGAAGTAGCAGAATAAGCTTTTGCAAAGGGCGCTCGACGAACAGCCGTCAGAGAAGAACTGGGACGACTCGCGCTCAAAACTATTGGAGTGCTAATGATTATAGGCGACAGATGGGCCAACGGAGAAGACTCGGTGCGCAACAAGAGTGCATCCTCGCCCGCACACGAGGACGATCGTCATGGTCGAAACAAAAGAAGAAAGTATTACGATCACGACGATCGAGAAGAGCTAGTGGCGGCAGACTCCACGCGCGAATGGAAGCCAAAGGCAAAAGAGAAAACTCTCGAGGAGGACCTCGACGGGTACTGTATGCTACATCTATTTACAGATAAGCGCACAGGCAAGACTAAGAAAACGCACCTTCTCACGGATTGCCGAAAGTTCATTGACATACACGAGGCCTTCTCGAAAAAGAATAGAACATCAGTCAGTCAAGGCTACCCGCAGCTCCCGGGAGGAGGAAGCCAGGGATTCCAACCGCCACAACCCCTGCCTCCACCAGGAAACCAGGCGCTAGCAGCACTACCCGCACCACCCGCCACAAACCCGGGTGGCAACGCGTACCCGAAACCCGCAGGACTTTTGGGAATGATACAAAAGGTTTGCCCATCCCGAAGGGCCCAGAAGACAAACACAAGACAAATATGCATGGTTTTCCAAACCCCGCCAGAAAAACTCGAGTACCTGAAGATGGCCGATCAACTAATAATTTTCTCCAACGAAAATCACCCCCCGCGAGTCTATCGACCAGGACACGCCGCTCTAGTCATCCAGGCGCAAATTGGAAATTACGAGCTAGCTCGCATGTTCATGGACGGAGGCAGCGGGATCAACATCATTTACGCAGACACACTTCGTCGAATGAACAAGAACTTGGATGGGCTCGCAGAATCAGAGACATACTTCCACGGAATAGTACCAGGAAAGGCAATTCGCCCACTCGGAAAGATCAATCTGGAAGTGGTGTTGGTCAATCGAAGCAATTACAGGCGAGAATTCCTCGACTTGGAAGTAGTCGACTGGCCTTCACAATACCACGCCATTGTTGGTCGAACAGCGTTCGCAAGATTCATGGCAGTACCACATTACGCTTACCTGAAGCTCAAGCTACCTGGGGAATATGGCACAATCACCATCAACGGTGATTTCCAAAATCAAACAAGTGTGACATCGAGTTCAACGAAATTGCTAAATCCTTCGGGATGCAAGAAGAAATAGAGGAGATAGCAAAAACCACGGACCACTCCGTGATGCCCCTCACCAAGAAGAACGCCCCGGAGCTCGAGTTCAATGCAAACAGTGACACTCGCAAACATAAAGTGCACCGATGGAATCTGCGAAGACGGCGATGGTCTCCACTACCCTCTCGCCAGCATAGGAAGGCGCGCTCGTCGAACTCCGCCATGAGTACTGGGAAATTTTTGCCTGGCAGCCTTCAGATATGCGAGGGATACCCAGGGAGTTCGCCGAGCACTCACTAGAAGTCTACAAAGACGCCAAACCTATCAAGCAGACCACCCGACGGTTCTCAGAGCCCAAGCAAAAAGCGCTCGGAGAAGAAGTAAACAGGCTACTCGCAGCAAAATTTATCAGAGAGATAAAAATATCCACTTGGTTGGCAAACCCAGTGCTGGTCCCCAAGAAGAATACTGACATCCTTAGCGTGTGCATCGACTACAAGTCGTTGAACAAACATTGCCCCAAGGATAATTTTCCCCTCGCCCACATCGACCAAATTGTGGATTCCACTACAGGCTGTCAGCGCCTCTCTTTCCTAGATGCCTACGCAGGATATAACCAGATCAGGATTAACAAGGAAGACGAGGAAAAGACAGCGTTCATTACACCCCATGGTGTCTACTGCTACACGATAATGCCTTTCGGGCTCAAGAACGCAGGCGCTACGTATCAGCGCTGCATGCAAAATACCTCGCCAAGCTCATTGGCAAGAACGTACAAGTGTACATTGACGATATCGTCATCAAGACTCGAGTAGAGGACACACTTCTCGAAGATATCAGAGAAACGTTTGATGCCCTAAACGCATAAATGATCAAGCTCAACCCGACAAAATGCGTCTTCAGCGTCCGTGCAGGACAACTGCTCGGGTACCTGGTATCAGCCAGAGGAATTGAGGCCAACCCAGAGAAAATACAAGCGATCTAAGCAATGAAGGAGCCAACCAATCTTCGTGGTGTGCAACAGCTCGCATGGTGATTAGCCGCCTTGAGCAGATTCATCGCGCGATTGGGCAAGCAGGCATTACTGATGGGGGATGATAACCCGGTAGCCTCATGCCAAGGTGAAACCCGGGCCAAAGGGAATCGCACAAGACGCGGCCCAAGGAGGAGGAGTTTCTAGAAGGCCCAAGAGGGAGCTTAGGTTTTGTAACCCGTACCCTAGAGGTCACTTTAAGGAAACTTAGGGTTGTGTGCGGTTTCCGGGTAGGATTCCTTGTGTGCCTTGTATAGGAAGCTAGGGAGCCGGGTAACATATAAACCGGCTCCTAGGGTTAGAAAAAGGAAGCTTGACCAGATATTTGAGTATCCTGTAATACGAGAGCTGATAGTTGTAACCCTAGATCGGAGACTCGGCGACATTACTGCCAGAGCTACCAGATCGCTTGATAGCATGATTTCCCCTGAGCTAAACCCTCTCCCAAACACCAGAGTCGATTTTTCCCAAAGTAAGTTACCCCTGGTAACGTTTGCAGTGATTATCCCACGACAATTGGCGCCCACCATGGGGCCTACGTCCAAGGGTGTTTACATCACGGGAGAAGCTCGGGAAAGCATGAAGAACCTCGTCATCGGCGAGATCATCACCAACCCCGAAGGAGAGAAGATGGTAGACGACTTTGGTTGGGGACCAGAGTCGGATCTGCTGGAAACCGGATCTATCGTCACGATCGGCCGGGTCAATGTCTTCGTCGGCATGGTACGTACGTCCGGTTCTGTTCCTGATGATATTGAGTATGATTCTGTGTCAGGAGAAGCGACCTGCGTTCAGTCGGACGGAGAAGAGTCGGTCGGGACAGCTGATCCGGTAGAAGAGCCCACCACGAAGAGGGAACAGCCGGAGGAGCCGGCATGGACCCCGCGTGGCCGGGTCACGAGAGAAGATGATACCGAGTCTATCCTGCACCTGCTGGAAGATCGGTACGAGGAGGATAGCTGTGACGAGGAAGAATACGAGTCTTCGCCAGGCATCGCGCGCCGGGTCGCGGTCTACACAGCCCCTGCAACCAATCTTAATCAGGGAGATGTGTCGACGGCCGCGGTCGGAGCGGCGCGAGCGCTGGCCCAGCAGCAAGCTCCGGTTGATGGAAACCTGGTTATAGCCCGGGTTGATGGAGAGTCAGCATCAGTCACCAGCCATACCGGAGAAAGCGAGCGGCAGAGAAACATGTTGGGCCAGGAGCGGGACCTTAGAATCCGTGAAATCCGGCTCTGTTCAACAATAACCTGATCTTAGATCCCACGGTGCTAGCAACGGTGATAACCCCAGAAAACGCGGCGGCACGTGCCCAAGATCTGGATGTGGCTCGCCGTGCATTGGATCAACAGAGGAGAGATGTCGAAGCTGAGAAACGAGGGATGGCCGCGCGCCAGCGCGAGCTGGAAGAATTGGAGAACCGTCTTCAGGTTCAGTCAACTAGGATTTACAATCAGAGGCACCAGACGAGATCAACCAATCCCGGTTGTGAATCAGGAAACCGGACATCAAGCTGCAACACTGGGAGGACAGCCGGCAAACGTGCAAGCCGGGTTACCCATGTTGCAAACAGGAATTGTTGTTGGCAATATAGCACCACCACCACGATTTCATACTCCACCAGGTCACTTCAACAATCCCTTGGATATCGTATATGCAGCAACATTGGCACTTGATCGCATCCCCGTAGGAGAGTCACCCCATGCAGTGGAGACCCGGCGGGCGATAGACCTGTTGCACACAGCAGTAGCTCAACAGGCCAATTACCCGGATAACAGGACTGGAATGCACGGAACATCATACGCTAGTCGGCTGAATGGGAATACCGGCTATATTCAGTCAAGCTCGGCACGGCGGAGGGCAGAGCAGCAGCAAATGCCGCCTCCTCCCCGTAGACCGGCAACGCCTACAGCATCAGCGGCGCAAGCTATTGTAGACAGTTCTCGAGCCAGCATGCAGCGGCCGGGTCTGCGGTACGAGAGCCGGTAGCGGTTGCACCCCCCGCCGTACCCGCCACCGGATCGCACGTTTCCCGAGTGAGGCCAGTACCAGCAAACCTCGCTGGGCCTAAGTGTTTGTCGGACGCCATCGGGGCTGAGCCTTACCCGGATAAATTCAAGGAACCGGGTAAAGTGGTTAATTATGAGCCAACCATGGACCCAGAGACCTGGGTGAGCAGTTATGAGATGGCTATGTCGATTCCCAACGCATCTGAGAATCTTCAAGCCAAGTTTATGTACCTAATGATGTCCGAGGGAGCATCAAAATTATGGTTCAATAACCTACCTGAAAGATCCGTCAATTCATGGAGCGAGCTGAAAACTACCTTCATCAAGCACTTTCATGGGACGTGCAGTAAGTTATTTACAATCGATGATTTAGAGCGACGTGTCCAGAAGAAGGGAGAGTCGGCACGCAGTTGGGTGCGCCGGGTTATAGAAATTCTCCACTCGTCCACTGATATCCAGCCAAAGGATGCATTACAAGCTATGGCGAAAACGTGCAAATACATACCCTTAGTGCAAAAGCTGACACGCATGAAGTCTAGTCGGCACGCTTCAGAGGTTACAATGGGAGAGTTGATGGACGTGTGTAACACGCACGCCGCCACAGATACCACAGAGGAGGATGTTGATGACAAAAAAGCAAAGGCCACCGCAAATAATAGTGGAAGACCCGGCAATGGGACTGCACCGGGTAATAACGGAGGAAGTAATGGAAATAACCGGCACAAGTGCCCGTATGAAGGAAATTCCGAGTTTGTTGCCAATACAGAAGCCGGGTTTGCGAGACCCAGAGTTGAGGGAAATTTCAACGGAGGAAACTTTAATGGAGGAAATTACCAAGGACCACCAAGGCCGGCTAACCATATAGAGGCCTTCAGGATGCCTTGTCCGCGACATAGCAGGAACGGCAGGCCCGCTAATCATTCATTGGAGCAGTGCGTGGATTTACAGAGATGGAAGAATGAGGAAATACATAAGGCCATGCCAGGCGCAGGCCGGGGAGGAGGACTGGGTCCGGGTGGAAACCCGGGCAATGGCCCACCCCCAGCTGGCAACGCAGGAGGTGGTAATCCAGGTAACAATCAAGGAGGTGCTGGAGGTTTCCAAGCCAACCCAAAGCAGCTAGGGCAGTACCATGTTCATACTACATGGACTTCCAACAAAGATAGAAAGATACTTAAAAGGGCCGTAAACTCGGTTTCTTCAGGTGTTCCGAGATATTTGAGATGGTCAGATCAAGAGGTAACATGGAGTAGAAGGGATCACCCGGAAACAATAGAACATCCGGATGTGTTAGCTTTGGTGGTTGCACCACAGGTCAATGGTTACGAGCTGAAAAAGGTTTTGATGGATGGTGGAAGCAGCATCAATATATTATATTGGGAAACTTTCCTACGCATGGGGCTCAAGGAGTCACAGCTGCAGAAAAGTTCCACAGTTTTTCATGGAATTGTGCCGGGTCACTCGGCGTGCCCTGAAGGAAAGATAACACTAGAGGTTGCTTTTGGAGAATCCAAGGACAATTTCCGAGTGGAATGGCTCACAGTTGAGGTGGTAAAATTGCGCAGTCCTTATCACGCGCTGTTCGGAAGGCCGGCTTACGCCAAGTTCATGACCAGGCCGTGTTACGTGTACCTGCAGCTAAAAATCCCGGGTCCCAAGCAAACCATTACCATACATGGGAACCGGGTTGTGGCAGCAGAGTGTGACGAAGGAGACGCGCAAATGGGAGAACAGGCTTGCAGGAAGGAAGAGATCAAATATTACCGGTCTCAGGTAGACTCGGAAGATAGAACGGCATTGAAAAGACCAAACACGGAGGATGAGAGAGCAAAGTTCAAAGCAGCCCAGGACACCAAGATGGTGGATTTTGTCGAAGGTGATCCCTCCAAGCAATTTGCTACAGGATCTAACCTAGACAACAAGCAGGAAGAAGCACTCATAGAGTTTATTCGTGAAAATCAAGACGTTTTCGCTTGGAAGCCTAGCGATATGCCGGGTATCCCAACTGAGTTAGCTGAGCATAGTTTTCATGTTGATCCCGAGTCTCGGCCTGTAAAGCAGGGCCTGAGAAAAATGAATGAGGAGAGAAGAAAGTCTATAGGAGCGGAGATAGCTCGGCTCCTCGCAGCCGGCTTTATCATGGATGTTTTTCACCCGGATTGGTTGGCAAATCCAGTTCTAGTGATGAAAAAGAGCAACGAGTGGAGGATGTGCATAGATTACACGAGTCTCAACAAGCATTGCCCAAAGGATCCGTTTGCCCTTCCAAGAATAGATCAAATTATAGATGCAGCGCCAGGAAGTGACCTATTGTGTTTCCTGGATGCTTATTCCGGGTATCACCAGATCAAGCTCAAGAAGGAAGATTGGGAGAAAACATCATTCATAACCCCCTTTGGAGCTTTCTGTTACAAAACTATGACCTTCGGGATAAAGAACGCTGGCGCAACGTACCAACGGTGCATTCAGAAGTGCTTTGAGGATCAGATTGGACGCAACGTCCATGCTTATGTTGACGACGTGGTGATTAAAACAAGGAAAGCAGAAACATTCATTGATGACCTAAAGGAGACGTTCAGGAACTTGAGAAGATATCAGATGAAGCTTAACCCTACAAAGTGTGTATTTGGAGTCCCAGCAGGAAAATTACTCGGTTTCATTGTTTCCGAGAGAGGAATTGAGGCAAACCCGGAAAAGATCAAGGCCATCCAGAGTCTGAAAAAGCCGGAAGGCCTGAAGCACGTTCAGAAGCTCACAGGATGTGTAGCAGCATTAAGCCGGTTCATATCCAGGCTTGGAGAAAAGGCAATACCCTTATACCGACTCTTGAGAAAAACCGACAAATTCGTATGGGACCAAGAGGCAGATGAGGCGTTTGAAGCTCTGAAAAAGCAATTGTCTGAAGCACCGATTCTGGCAGCACCGGGTCCCAAAGAGCCCATGTTGTTATACGTTGCAGCCGGGCCCCGGGCGGTCAGCGCAGTGGTTGTTGTTGAGCGCAAAGAGGATGGAAAGGATCAACCGGTAGAGAGGCCGGTTTATTATGTGAGTAAAGTCCTATCGGAAGCAAAGCAGCGTTACCCACATTGGCAAAAGTTAGTTTTCAGGGCCTTCATGGCCAGCCATAAATTGAAACCATACTTTCAGGAACACCCCATAACAGTGGTTAGCTCCATACCAGTGGCAGATATTATCAGAAATTCAGACGCGACTGGTAGAATAGCCAAGTGGGCCATTGAGATGGGAGATTATCACATCAACTACGAGCCCAGGTCTGCAATCAAATCTCAGGATTTAGCTGATTTTATCAATGATTGGACTCACACAAGCATGCCCACAATGATGCCAAGTTCCGAGTCTTGGGTGATGCACTTTGATGGTTCTAAGCAATATGAGGGATCAGGGGCTGGTGTGGTACTCACATCACCTAAAGGAGACAAATTGAGCTACGTGTTGCAAATTCACTTCGATTGCTCCAACAATGTGGCCGAGTATGAGGCATTATTACATGGATTGAGAGTAGCAAAGGAGATGAACATCAGGCGAATACGGTGCTATGGAGACTCTGATCTTGTGGTACAGCAGGTCTCAGGGACCTGGGATAGAAAGGATGCAACAATGGCAGCATATCTCAGGGAGGTAGACAGGGTAGCCAGGTCTTTTCCGGGTATGAGGTGGAACATATTGACAGGCGAAAGAACGAGGCAGCAGATGCACTCGCAAGACTCGGCTCGCGCCGAGAGCCGCTTCCACCTAATGTTTTTCTGGACGAGTTATGGCGGCCATCTGTCAAAACCGAATCTGAAGAAGAGGTGGCTAATCAAGACCCGGATTTGGAGCTCGTGGCCAAAGTACGTGCTATTCCCGAGTGGATAGAGCCGTTTCTGGCCTACCTATCACGGGGCGAATTACCACTACAGAAAGTTTTAGCCAGGAAAATCCTGAGACGAGCAAAGGGCTATTCTATCATCAATGGGGAGTTGTATAAAAGAAGTGCAGCAGGAGTCTTTTTGCGCTGTGTAGCACCAGAAGAAGCCCGACAGATTTTGAAGGAGATCCATGAAGGTGATTGTGGGCATCATGCCTCCACAAGATCCCTTGTGGCTAAAGCATATCAGCACGGTTTCTTCTGGCTCACGGCCTTAGCGAACGTTGAGTGCTTGGTGGCAAGGTGCGATGGATGTCAAAGGTATGCTCGCCAAACCCATGTGCCGGCTATGGAGTTGCGAACAATCCCGCTGACTTGGCCGTTTTCTGTTTGGGGTATGGATATGGTGGGCCCCTTCCACATGTCGCCTTGCAAAAAGACTCTTCTTTTGGTGGCTATTGACAAGTTTACTAAGTGGGTTGAAGTTATGCCAGTCACAAATTGTGAAGCAGTCACAGCAGTCAATTTCCTGAAAAGGATTATCTATCGGCTGGGATATCCCCACAGCATAATAACAGACAATGGAACCAACATGTCCTTAGGTGAGATGGAAATATTATGTGGAAACAATGGCATCCGCCTTGACATAGCCTTGGTAGCCCATCCACAAGCTAATGGACAGATGGAGAGGGAAACCCAGGAGTTACTTCGTGGGTTGAAACCACGGCTGAGAGTCCCGTGCCTCAGAGCTGCTGGAGCATGGGTTGAGGAGTTACCCTTAGTGGTTTGGGGAATTAGCACTACACCTAACAGATCTACTCAGATGACCCCGTTTTTTATGGTTTATGGTGCAGAGTCAGTTTTGCCGAGTGACATTATTCATGATTCACCCCGAGTGGTGGCCTATGTTGAGGTGGAGAATGAGAAGACCTGGTAAGATGCCGTGGATATGCTAGAAGAGCACAGGGAGCAAGCTTTGGAGAGATCAGCCATATATCAGCAGGATTTGAGGCGATACCACAGTCGGCGAGTCAAAACCTGGGTCTTCCAGGAAGGGGACCTGGTATTACGCTTGGTACAATCAAAGGAGGGAAAACACAAGTTATCTCCACCATGAGAAGGCCCGTTCATCATAAGCCGGAATTTGCACAACGGATCATATTACTTAATAGATGCAAGGGAAGAGTCGGATACTATCAATGACACCGCCCATACCACTTCATCTATGCAAGAGAGGGAAAGACCATGGAACGTGGCTCAGCTACGTCCCTACCACACTTAGCATAGGCTAGGTTTACAAGTTGAATTACACGATGTAACAAGCAGCAGGTTTCAGACGCACTCTTTTCCTATCCAGGGTACCTAAGGGGACTGGAGGGTTTTTAATGAGGCGGCTTGCTGACCTAACTTTTTTCATATCAATAAAGAGATGGTTAAACTATGATATTGTTTGTTTCTTGTTTATTCTGTTAAGTTTTTAATCTTTCTATTTTTACCTTCAGTTTTTACTTTATCAGGTAAGTATTAATCGTTTGCTTATAGTACACTAGGTTTAATATTTTTGTAGATTGCATATGTAGGTCTTGTGGGCTGATTGCTTGAATAGCACAGCTTAGCAAAAACAATTAGCTTTGTGAGAACTACAAATCCCTAGACTCGAAAATTCGGTTCTTGGGGACTTGGGAATTTCAGAAAAGCAACAAATTGTTTAGCTATCAAGCTTAAAACCCAAAAATCCGAGTCTTGGGGACTTAAGAAATAAAGTCCACCCGGTCAAAAAATCCTGAGACCCGGAAACCGAGTCTCATAGATAAAAAAAACAAGCAAAGATCAGAAAACCAGCAAAAAAAGGTTTAAGACCGGAAAATAGCATATCGAGGTGAATGGCCAGAAGGGCCACCAAAGCTATTAAAGTTTAAACGTATTACAAACCGGGGAAATAGTATAAAAAGTGCACAGGCGCACTATTAAAAGAATAATTGTATCAGGCATATTACATAATGCCTATCGGCCGAATAAATGTTTTTGTGGCGAGAAACAATAAAACTTCACTCGGCATCCATAGCCGAGTCATCAGCAGTGTCCTTGGCGGCCGGGTCTTCAGCATGCTCATCAGTGGTCTTCCCTGCTCCCATGTCCGGGTTAGTCACGGTATTAGCACGAGCTGGAGGAGGAACAGCCGGAATAGAGGAGGAAGGCACAGTATCGGCCTCAGCTTTCTTCTTGTCAACTTCCTCCTTCCAGCGGGCCAGCATGTCGAACGGTAGACGGAGATCAGATGGAACCGGCTTGTCATCAGCATTGTAGGGCGGGGTGAGCTTGCTCACATCCAGATTGTCGGCTATCAAGCTTGCCGAGTGACGAACCTGAGCATGGATAGACTTGTAGTACTTACCAGTGAACCTTGAGCCGTCGTTGTTAAACTCGGGGAACCCATTCACGAGTGTTGCCGGCTCAAGCCTAGGAAAATAGGCCTTGGCCAGGGCAAACCCGCGGGTTACCCCAACCCGGCATGCTGAACGCTTCCAGTGATCAATCCAGGCGGGAATGGTGGAACATGCATCAAGCATATGGGACACACCACCATAACCACCCGGGCACTTCACAGCTTCCAAGGTCCACTTGGTACCAATAGAGAATTGCCGGATCACGGCCTTCAGCGTCTTCAGCTTCTCAATATCATCTTCATATACGGCTTCTTCACCCGGACCTGCAGAGTAACAGAAAAATTAAAGCAATGAGATTCGGGTTATAAACCTTACAGAACGAGACATCCGGGTTATAGTCAGTAAGTTAGGATTTTTTACCAAGCAGAGAGCGGTAAGTGTCGGCAATCTGGGCTGAAACTTTCTTCAGCGCACCCTCAGCATTTTGGGATCGTTTCTTGTATTTCGTGACTCCCTTGGATAGGTCTTTCATCTCGGCCTCCAGCTCTTCCTGCAGCTTGGTCTCGGCCTAGAGGAGCTCGTTGGTTTTCGCCAACATCTCCTCAGACCGGGTCACGTACGCCTGCGGAAATAGACAAGGAAAAGTTAGTCGGACGAAAGGTAAAACCGGGTATGACAGGTTACACAGATACAGAAGTACCGAGCAAACTCTATAGTTAACTCGGAACTTGGGGACTAGATGAATATGTAAGCAACATTGGTTAGGTTACCTGGTGCTCAACTGCTAGGGACTCAAGGATATCCCTCTCATTGGTCTTCAGGGAGTAGAGCTCATTTAGCATCCCTTCAAAATCAAGATCGCCGAGTTTCGGCCTGGAGGAGCTGGGGTACTGGTTACCGGAGGTGGGGCCCTTTCTTGCTTTGGAGAGTTGATCCGGGTTGCCTGGGTGTTAGGAGTGGGGTCACCCCTCCGTGATCCCAGGAACTCGACATCCTCATCTGCCGGTTTATGCGTTGGCAGGGGAAACTCGGCCTCTTGGTCAATTGGGTCCTCCAGCTGTTCTTCTTCTTCAGCGCCGCCAGACGCGGGCTTCACAACATCCTCCGGGTCTTCCATAGCCGGGTTATCCACGTTTATGTCCTCAGGGTCACTAAGTGTGACCTTGGCCCTGAGAAAGAGAAAGAAACAGTTAGTAGATGATAACCGAAAGATATGGAAAATACTAGTGCATTGAATAACAAGGAAAGTAAGTTACCCGGTATTCACGACGAAATCCGGTGGGAGATTGTTGCTGGACCCGGAAGATGATGACAAAGAATCGGAAAGTGAGACCCTAAGTTGTCCGGCTAATGGGTGATTCGGAGAAGGATATCTTTGAGGAAAATGGGATGTATGAGTTTGGCGGGTACCGGCTCGGCGAGCGGGTGATGAACGGATGCCCGGGTGAAGAGGATCATCACCCGGAGAGTTCCGGGTTACCCTACGTTTAGTCGGGGAAGGTTCCTTCAAGTACGATGAATTGGTTAGACGTTGGTTAAGTTCGCACATATTGGCGTACGAGTATGGTTTGGAGGCAATGGAGGAATCGGGCACCTTGAAGACAACTCCCCGGGTCTTCCTCTTCGCCCCAATCTCCACCTCTGGCTCAGCCTCACTCTCATCCGACTGAGTGTCCTCTTTGTCCTCTAGACCTGGTAAATAAGGAGCATTGTAGGAAAAGGGAAAAAATTGGTCTAAACAAGTTAATGAAGAAAGTATAGGAATAAGACCCGGATTTACCTTCATCACTATCAGCCGGCTCCTCGTCTTCTTCTGAGTTTTCGGAAGGGGAGGGGTGACTATCTTCCAGAACGCATCATCTTCCTGAGAGGGAAATACAGTGACAAAGGTTAGTAAATGTGCATAAGAAATATCAGTCGGCTAAAGGGGTGATAGCCGGTTCTTACTGGAGGAGCCGGGTTAGTACGTGTGAAGGGGCTGAGTCCGGATATGCTCCGGATCATGTCAAGCTTTTCGGCCAAGAAGTTTTTCATGGTTTTGTTTACATCCGAGGTCGGTTAATTTTTCTCCGAGTAACGGAGAGAGTCGGTGACGTGCCCGGAGTAATCACACATGAGCTTGGGCCAGATGTTGTTAGGCTGGATCCGGCAGCTTACCCAAGTCTTTATCAAATTAAGCCCAAGGAGACCTTGGGCGGAGAGCACCGCAAGCTTATGAAGAAGAGGCTGGATAGATTGCATATCGGACTCGGGTGCAAAGGAGTTCAGATTATCGGACAAAGTGAGGGTGTCATCAGAGAAACCCGACAATGGCTTCTCGCCGGGTAAGGAGGTATCTTGGCAGTAAAAATAGGTCTTTTGCCAGTGTTTAACGTGTGCATGGAGGCTAAGAGTCCGCATCAGAGAGTTTTTACGTCTCTGAATTGAGACTCCTCCACAAACTAGGAGGGCCCCGTCGCCGCTCTCTCGGCATGGTTTGCATTGAAAGAGTTCGAGAAATAAAGCTACGTTGGGAGGGATGCATAAATAGGCTTCACATAAGACAATGAAGTGGCAGATGTTAAGCATAGAATTGGGGCCGATATCGAATACCCGGAGTTTGTAGTGGCCCAGGAGTTCCCGGAAGAAAGAGTGACCCGGGGGGCGGAAACCCCGGATCACATGCTTGACGAAAACCACCACCTCATCTAGGCCTGGTGAAGGCCGGGTCTCCTCGCCGGGTATCCTTCAGTGCATCTCCGACCGGGTGGGAAGGACACCCGACTCGGCCAGCTCATCAAGCTTAGCCTTTGTGACAGTCGATTTCGCCCCGTTGGCGGAAATCGACTGACCCGGCTTTTGCTTGCCGGCCGGGTTTTTGCCCTTTGACTTGGCGCTGGCCTTAGGAGCCATGGAGTGTAGATCTAAAAGGAGTAAAATGCAACTGTGTGAATATCAAGAAACCCGGAGAGTGCAGCTATTCGATATAATGAGAAGAAGAAAGGGCAAAACGACTAAAGTACTTGCAAAATTTGGCAAATGGATCTAGTCGAGAATACATGGTGGAAAAATATGAGATTGCAAGTAGTGAAAATGTACTAAGAGGCATAGACATGGAAATATGGAATTAGCTAAGTGCGAGCCGTGGAAAAACATGAAATTAGGGGTCACAAGGGCATGCCAAGCTAGTGAGGGAATAGTGAATAGCTAGTAGGTGAGATAGGATCCAAAATATACACGAGAAATCGAAGAAAAGAAATCTAGATCTACAAGATTGAGGAACTTACTGGATAGATCAATAGAGGAGATGCGCGGCGGCGGCGACTAGCTCGACGACGGCGACGTCTCGAGATCTCCGGCGGCTCGAACGGAGGCTTGTTCGCGGGCGTTGACGGCGGCGGCAAACGGCGACCTTGCGGGCATGGATGGCAGCGACCGGCGGTGACCTAGCGGGCGGCGGCGCGGCTCCGATGGCGCGAGCTCGGATTGGGCTCGTTGGCGCGGAGGCGGAGAGAAAGGAAAAGAGAGAGAGAGGAGAAATGGCCGGTGAGATCTAGGTTAACCCCTGGGCACTATTTATAGGTGCGGGGAGAAAATCCCTAGGATTTGGGCGGTAAGTGAAAAATTTCGGGAGAAAAGAGATCCGGTCCGGATTTTTTGGGATAAGCACCAAAATATCCGTTGCGAGATATCCGGATGGAGATCATGATTAATTGCGAGCGTGATATTCGGATGAACTAGTAGCGATGCTGACGCCGAGTCTCGTCACGTTCCCTTGGAGTGTTGACCCGGGAGATGGTGTCCTGACTCGGAAAACACCGGGTTATTATATGGACCGCCCAAAGAGCAGGCCTAGCTATTATCAAAGCATTCTAACCCGGTATATTATGAATTTGAATGTTTATTGTTTTGCAGGGAATAGCGCGCGCTTCATGGTTGATCCCGAGAAGCCCAAGCTATTCTGGGGACTACTGATGGGGGGATGATAACCCGGTAGCCTCATGCCAAGGTGAAACCCGGCCCAAAGGGAATCACACAAGACCCGGCCCAAGGCGGAGGAGTTTCTAGAAGGCCCAAGAGGGAGCTTAGGTTTTGTAACCCGTACCCTAGAGGTCACTGTAGGAAACTTAGGGTTGTGTGCGGTTTCCGGGTAGGATTCCGGGTGTGCCTTGTATAGGAAAGTAGGGAGGCGGGTAACATATAAACCGGCTCCTAGGGTTAGAAAAAGGGAGCTTGAACAGATATTCGAGTATCCTGTAATACGAGAGCTGATAGTTGTAACCCAAGATCGGAGACTCGGCGACATTACTGCTAGAGCTACCAGATCGCTTGATAGCATGATTTCCCCTGAGCTAAACCCTCTTCCAAACACCAGAGTCGATTTGTCCCTAAGTAAGTTACCCCTGGTAACGTCTGCCGTGATTATCCCACGACAATTACCCTTCTACAAATTATTGAAGAAGAAAGACAAGTTCGACTGGACACCCGAAGCAAAAAAGGCTTTCGCAGATCTCAAGCGAGCACTACAGAGTAGGCGCGTTCTGGCAACACCACAAGAACGGGAGCCACTATACTTATACCTAGCTGCAACAAATCTAGTCATCAGCACGGCAATCGTGGTCGAGCGACCTGAGGACGGCAAGGCGTATGGAGTTCAACAGCCCATATACTACATCAGGGAGGTGCTTTCGCCGTGTAAACAGCGATACCACCACTACCAGAAGCTCGCATACGGGGTCGTCCTTACAGCCCGAAAGCTCAAGCATTACTTCCAAGAACATACCGTCATGTTGCTAAACGACGCATCACTCGGTACCATAATGAACAATCCTATGGCATCCGGAAGAATTGCCAAATGGAGCATCAAGCTAGGCGCCTGGGATATTATATACGCAGGCCGCAATTCTGTGAAGTCAAAGGTACTCGTTGAATTCCTAAGCAAGTGGACTAAATTACAAACACCAGTTCCACTAGAATACATGAGTAACTGGATCATGTACTTCGACAGGTCCAAAAGAAACGAAGGAGCTGGAGCTGGGATCGTCCTCATATCCCCTAGGGGAGACAAGTTACAATATGTCCTAAGGTTGGACTTTCCACCCGACGATCCAGCATCCAACAACGACGCAGAGTACGAGGCCCTGCTACACGGCATGAAGATGGCGATTGCATGCGGCACCACCCGATTGATGATCTATGGAGACTCCAACCTCATTGTAATACAGACAATGAAGGACTGTGATGCTATTGCAGATAACATGGTCGCCTATCGGGACATGTACAACCTACCTCGAAGGAAGTTTCAAAGGCTATGAATTGAAACACATAGCACGATCCAGCAACAAAGAAGCAGACAAACTGGCGAACATGGGGTCCACAAACACACCCATATCGCCAGGAATCTATTTTGAGAGAATGGTCAAACGTCCAGTAAAGGTGAAGAAGCCTGCAGGAGCACCCGCATCATTGGAAGCAGAAGTCAGCCCGCAAATTGCCATCATCGATCTCAGTCACATTATTTCAAGACAAGCTTTTCTGGTCGAGCCAGTCTGGACGGAGAAATTCCTCGACTATTTGTCCAACAAACAGCTCCCAACAGACACTCGCGAGGCTCGACAAATCATACGACGCAGTAAATCTCTTCGGGTTCTAAACAGAGAGTTCTACAAACAAAGCATCTCAGGAATATTACCGAGATGCATCGCACCCGAAGACGGCAAGGAACTGCTACGAGACATACACTAAGGAGATTGTGGACATCACGCCAGCTGGAAGGCAATCGTGGGGAAAGCTTTTCGAGCAGTATTTTACTTGCTTACAGCAGCAAGAGACGCAAAGGACCTAGTCGACATGTGCAACGCTTGTCAACGATGTGCACCCAGGCCACACGCCCCTGACACGGAACTACACATGATACCAATCGCCTGGCCCTTTGCACAATGGGGTCTAGACATGGTAGGACCATTACGCAAGTCCACACCCGAAGGATATACGCACCTTCTCGTCGCAGTCGACAAGTTCACCAAGTGGATCAAAGCCATGCCAGTCACCTCGGCCAGCGCCCAATGCGTTGTAAAGTTCCTCAACTCCATTGTGTACAGATTTGGGATACCACACAACATTATCACCGACAACGGCAGCAATTTCACAGCAAAGGAAACACAGCAGTTCTGCGAAGAAAAGGGAATCGCCTTCAGCTTCGCTTCAGTGGCTCACCCGCAAACCAACGGTCAGGTCGAGCGATCTAATGGACTAGTCTCGGCTGGCATAAAGAAACGGCTACTCGACCGCCTGCACCCAGCGGCAGGACATTGGGAAGAAGAATTACCCTTCGTGCTATGGAGCCTTCGTACATCACCAAATCGATCAACAAACTACACGCCATTTTTCATGGTATATGGAGCTGAAGCAGTCCTTCTTGAGGATGTCAATTTCAGCGACCCACGAGTCATCGCTTACAGTGAAGAAACTTCTAATAAGGCACTCGCGGAAGATATGGACGCACTAGACGAGATTCGCGATATTGCACTCGCAAGATCCGCGGTATAAGAACAATCTCTACGTAACTACCATAGTCGCTATATACTCCATAGATATTTCATGGTGGGAGATCTGGTGCTGCGACTCAAGCAGAAGGAAGGACACAAGCTCGAGCCATCATGGGAAGGACCCTTCATAATACACGAAGTTATCCCTGGTGGCGCATATCGACTAAAGAACCCGACGACTGGTGGAATCTACTCCAACCCATGGAATGTTGCACACCTCCGCAAATTCTATCCTTAGGATTATCTTAATCGCGAAGTAAGGCTATACTAGCCATATTGTAGCTCGAGGAAATACATGGCTTTTCAGTCATATCAATAAAATACATGGTTTTTCAACCATAATTATCCTTTTTTTTTCATCTTACACGCTAAACAAACAGGTATACGCCCCAAATACACGGGGGCTACGCCTAACTTAGCATTATGAGAAAATTTACGAATAAAGAGTATAGACAAGGTTGACACCTTACAAAGTTTCAAGAAGACTATACAAAACAGCAGGATATCTACATCCTATAATGGCGACGAGCTGTTTCCTCGTCTAACACTCGATTAATCTCTTCAGAAGTCAGTCGAATGATCTCCTCCGCTGCAGGATGAACGACAATATAATGAGAGATCATATCGATTGGCGCATCTGGAGCCTAGCCACTAAGATGAAATTGACTTCAGGATACCATAGCCGGACAAACGCAAGTGCTACTTGGGATCCAGAAATCAACTGCTGACGGACGCACTCGCGAATTTCCCCTACTCGACCGAAAGTTCTGAGTAGATGGCTCAAATCTTTAGGACCTCACTCCAGCGGATAAAAGCACGATTCATAGCCACTAGAGCATCGCGACAGGAATCACCAAGTATCTTCGCCTATCCCACGCGATACTTGAAAGTGGCCAGAATGAAGCCCCGACTGCGATCGGACCATAAGTTGTTTGCGTGTGGATTTGAGCTACCAGCTTCGTGAGCAATATGGTTATCTACCCAATGCGCTTCACATTGAACGTCAGGCTCAACAACTACAGAGAAAGCTACAGAAAGTTAGAGAAGGAAAAAGAGGCAGTCAAGCAAAATGCTAGGGGGCTCGCGTGCTCACAAAGCATGTCCTTGGCAACAGCTACCAGCTCCTCCATCACAAACTGCTCACGTTCACCCGCATGTTTCTGTTTAGATTTAGCCACATCAGCCACTCCGCGCAAAGATTTCAACTTGCGTTCGCCATCCACGAGGCGATCACGAAGGGAGGCAAAGGTACTAGCAGAGGCAACAAGAGGATCCAGTCGTACAGTAAATCCACTCGAAGACTCCGCGGCAATACCTGTCACCTGGAAAGAGATAAGAAAAAGTTAAGGAAGAATTCAAGGCATCACACCCGAGACATAGACCGCCTATTCGACAGGTGCTCGATGGCTACTCCCATCGGGAGGATCTCATAACAATCAAGTGTAAAAATCGCATCTCAGATATCAAAAGGACGTTTCGACTAAAGACAGAAGTACATGAATGCATCCCAAGGTTCATTACATAAGAAGAGCAAACTAAATAAAATCTATCCTATGGAACCGCGGAAGTGTTGCCACTCACGGCAGGTTGCCCCTTGCGACTAGCACGAGTAATCAAGTCAGCTAACTTCCGAGCAAGGATTCCAGCCGGATCACAGGAAGGTTCGAGTATGCTTCGTCCAAGCCTTCGACTCTGTGCGCCAACACGAACTGGATGGCAGTCTTCGCCCCACACTCAGATTGGGCAACCGAGTAGGCCTGAAGGAGATCATCCTACAGGAAAACCTTCAGGAGACCACCCAGCGTAGGCGGAACCGCAACATCCACAAGAAGGCGCTCGTGGAGTTGCATCAGCACTTGAACGACATCGCCAATGAGGGAGCAGATCCCATTCGCGTGCTTCCGAAGCTGAGCGCAGGTATCCGTCAGCGCATCCACTCGAGGAACCCTTGGTAGCTCCAGCGCAACGCCAAGGACACCTGCAAAGAGATAACATTAATTTCAAAGACACACCAGGCTAGTCGAAAAATAATAAAGGCCAAGTACAACTTACTTGCAAAGTTATGAGCCAAAGGGCGAAGGAAGTCAACAAGATCATTGTCTTGTTTGGCACCAGTCTCCTCCAACTTCTTCAGAGCGTCCTGGGCATCAGCGAGCTTCCCCTCGAAGTCAGTCGACTGCTTGGGAGAGCATTCTAGTTCCTTTCGAGCAGCCTCCAACTCAACCACGAGGGTGTTTACCAGAGTGATAGCATCAGTCTTCTCAGCCTTCAGAATTTCGACTTGGGCTACACAAGCAATAAATTTCAGACCCAAAGGAATTCGCACAACCGGAAAGAATAAATAGAAGGAGCAGATCAACTTACTTTGGAGAAGTTGGCCTTTCATGACGATTCGATCACGATCTGCCCGAAGGGTCACGCAATCTGTCTCAGCTGAAATTACGCGGCGACCAATGGCTGCGAGGGAGTCAAGAAGGACTATAAAACACAAAGATCAAGAAGTCAGAGAAGGTAGAGGAGATTGAGCCTATTCGCGACTGTAAACAGTCGAGAATAGCCTCGGGGGCTACTCCCATCGGGAGCTCTGCCGTGCACCCGATAAAATGAAGAAAAAAGCTTAAGTTCTTGAGCATGTAGCCAATCGAAAGCGATTGACCATAGCCTCAGGAGGCTACTCCCATCGGGAGCATTGCCGTGCACCCGATAAAAATCCTAAATGAACGAAGTACAAAATGCAAGGACAAGAGTAAAGCTTACCTAGCCTTGGGCGATGCACAGAGGATCAGCTGAGCTACCCGACACTTCTTTCGAAGTCGAGGCTCCAACCGCAAAGCTAGGCAGTCTATAATCTGTAGCCGCAGCTGTTGGAGCTGGACTCGGCGAACTCTGGACAGTCTTAGCAGTTGGGGTTCCACCCGCAGCTACATCCTTCTTCTCGGGAGGAAGGGAAGAGGCGAACTGGCCAGGGCTAATAGACTGGAGCCTGTCATGAAAAAGAAACAACATCATAAGGAGGAGCAAGAAGAAAACTTTTGACTAGAGAGTTGGGTCACGAAGAGAGTTTCTTTATCAGATCCTCCACCCAAAGAATTGTCCTTGGAAGTGGCTTCATCGTCTCCCACTCTGCGACGCTTGCGGTGGCGAAGGTCGCTACCCGATTCCTCTACTTCATCCGAAGAACCATGATCGGAGCTCGAATCGGTGTCGGCAGGGACATCCAGATTGCTCGCCAACAGGTCCGATGCCTCTTCACCAGAAACTGACGGGTAGCAGGTAGCTACCTTTAGGCTCTACAGAAGGAAAATAAGAAGAAGAAACTCAGTCGACAAACTCTCGAACAAAGGAAAAAGCTAAGAAAGAAAAGGATTCGAACTTACTTCGGATGGAGGAGGTTTCGAAGCTTCGAATGCAGCAAAAGGGTAGTCGGGGAAGTCCTCTCGCACTTTCAGATTGGTGATGGCCGTGATTTTCTTCTCGAATTCAGCATTCAAGAATTCTTCTCGGCTCACGCGGCTGGGGTCTTTGACGCCCTGATACTCCCACATAGTGGAGGGCCTCTCCTGCAGAGGCTGAATCCTGCGCTTGAGGAACACACTCGCCAGATGCAAGCCGTTCAGCGCAATCCCTAAGGCTTGGTCGCGGAGGGTAGCCACCTTGGCGAGTAGCGGGGCGAAAACTCGGTTTTCTTCGACTGAAAGCTTATGCGCCCAGGAATTTTGCCGCTTCAAGACGGCGAACGGATGGAACTCATGAACTCCACCCGCGCTGTTGTCAACGACGTAGAACCACTTCTTCCTCCAGCCTTGCGCGGAGTCGATGAGGTGCATGTCGAAGTACAAGCTATCTGACTTCGCCTAGATTCCGAATCCGCCGGTGCGCAGCGTCTCTCCAAGCTCGGTCTCTACCCGCGATTTCTCGCGGAAGACCCGCACCTTGAACAGGGCCTTCCAAAGGCCCCAATGCAGGCGAATGCCGAGGAAGCACTCGCAAAGCACGATGAAGCACGAGATGTGCTGCACCGCATTCGGAGGCAGGTCGTGGAGCTGTATGCCGTAGACATACAACAACGCCACGAAGAAAGGATGGAGGGGAAGGGAGAGCCCGCGCGAGACGTGAGCCGCGAAGATCATGCACTCATTCGCACGCGGATTTGGTACCTCTTCTTTTTTGGCGAGGCGAACTCGTTTCACCGCGTCGGGAGGCAGTAGTCCTTCCCTCTGCATCTCCTTGATGCTTTTCTGCATGGAGAGCATCTTCGGAGCGCCTGCGAGGAGGAGACAACAATGCTACATTTCTTCCCCCCCACCATGGATGCTAGTGCAAGCTTGCAGAGAAGAAGGTGGGCGCAAGGAAGACGAAGGCTGGGAAGCGAATGAAGGGAGATTTTTACCTTTTACTTAAGGGCCGTATATATACACAGAGTCACCCAATCCTGGCCGCTCATCGAGCAACGTGGCACCCATCGCGGCTGCCACGCGTGAAGCTGAAACGAAACGGCGGCGAATGCTGTTTCGTGCCACGGTCTTAACAGAGGATCGTGCGCATTTACTGCGCGCGCCTCGCGGGAAAACCGGAAACGACGTCTCGTTTTCGGTCAAAAGCTGACAAGGTGGGCCAGAAAATCCTGTTCTCACTTCGTCACGTTCCATCAGGAGGATTCAGAGCAAAAGTGCGCTATGACATCATAGCGCACATCATCAGGCCCAAAATTCCTTCGGATAAAATCCCAAACACGAATAAAACTTCGTATGGGAAATTTAAAGCGCGAAAAAACTTTCGCATGGAAAACCCCGAGCACAAAATTTTCTTTCGTAGGGGCACAACAATTTTTCAAGACACGAAAACTCTTTCGTATGGACAGACAGCTACAAAGACAAAAACCTTTGTGCACAAAGCAAGAAGGTTTTCTCTTACTCGAGAAATCCCTAGACAAAGCTCGCGAGTGTGCAACTCCTGCCACTCTATCATACGATGTACACACATCACAGAACTGGATTGTTCGGCCGACTAGGCACATCCGGATGCCATATTCTTTCGGATATCAAGGTAAGACCCAAAAGATCTCTCTTAAGGGCCTGGAATCGCACTCAAGCTGCGTCCTCCGGTAAATTTCCGTGTCAACAACACGAAAAAAAATCCTAGCGGACGTGCCGGGTATCCCTATAGGTTAAATTCGACTTGGTAAGACCTCTACGGCCCAGTCGCAATGATCACCTCATCGGGTTCGATTCGGAGGTCTCGAATCTGTGTAGGCCAGAACTGTTTTTGCCCTAGATGAAATTAATTGGCCCTGATCTTTCGGGAGAGCCAAGCTGCTGAGCCATATCCTTCTGCGAAAATAGCCAAAAACACAGGCGCTTTCATTGCTCGATACTCGGGCATAAAAAACTCATCACACGGGGTATATACCCTCCAATCGGAAAACTGCCAGAACGATCATCCGAACAAAAGCAAGACGAAATTTTGAGCGTCTACCCGACATGGAATTCCCAATCGAGCAAACACTCGGGGGCTACTGACGAAGGGATGGACCTTGGACCTGTCGAGTAAGGATATCCGGTCCTAGGCCCAGGAATGAAGCCCAAGAGGAGATGCCTTATACTATTCTAGCAGGCCCAGTTGAAGCCCACCCGCAAAGCCTTGCGGGTTAAGATAGGAAACTTATAACCGACTTAGGGTTAGAGTTTGAATCCTCCTCTGGTGAGATTTGAGACCTAGCCACCTATATAAGGCCAGGAGAACCACCAGGAGAGGGCAAGAAATACCGCAACACCAAGCCTTGAGATCGAGACCATACTCTCGACTTGAGCAACCCCCCATTGTAACCGATCTATTCGTGAATACAGATCGACAGAGGCAGGAGTAAGGGTTTTACCTCTACGAGGGCCCCGAACCTGGGTAAATCGTGCCCCCTGTCTAGCCGAGGATTGTCACCAGCGCCCACAGATTCTCCTAATCGAAACCCTATAGGTTCACCCGAGTGACTTGTTGAGATGCAGATTCGACAACTACCCCCAGACACAAAGTTATGGATCAAAGCAGACCATTCCTCTGAGAAACCTTTCATTCTCAGAGTTTGTTGGAGGAACGACCAATTGACTTTGTCATAGGCCTTTTTCAAAGTCAATTTTAAAAATCACACCATTAAGCTTCTTAGTATGCATTTCATGAACAGTCTCGAGTAAAACCACGACCCCGTCTAGTATATTCCTACCCTGCGTAAAAGCAGTTTGAGTAGGTTTTACCACATGATCTGCCACTGTATTCAACCTAATGCTTGCAACTTTCGTAAAGATTTTGAAGCTAACATTTAGAAGGCAGATAGGTCTGTATTGTTGTATCCTTTCCGCGTCCTGAGTTTTTGGCAACAAAACGATATCCCCAAAGTTAAGACGAAACAGGTCTAGCTGGCCCTCATGCAAGCAACCAAACAATTCCAGAAGGTCATCCTTGATGACATCTCAGAAATGTTGGTAAAACTCCGCATGGAAACCATCTGGACCTAGTGCCTTATTATGCTCCATTGAAAAGACTGCCTTCTTAATTTCCTCTTCCGTGAAGGGAGTATTAAGAAAGGTAATCTCTTCTGTGGATATTTGGGGAATATCACTACTAGGGAAAAGCTTACCCGTGACGGACCGTTTTTCTTATCCGTGACGCACCAGGGCTCGTCACGGCTATCACGCCGCGCCTATGAGTTTAGCCGTGACGCACCAAGCAGGTGCGCCGCGCCTATCGATACCCGTGACGCACGGGCACGGTGCGCCGCGGCTATTGCGTGGCGCGTCACGCCTAACTCCGAAGGTGCGCCACGGCTAGTAATTTAGGTGCGTCACAGCTATTCTATGCTGTATTTTTTAAAAAAGGCAGTACCGTATTTATACAGGTATATACAGCTCAAATACAGAAGAATGTCAGTACACAAAATACAGAAGAATATCAATAGCTCAAACACAGGTATGCAATTGATAGAATAAATTTTCATAGCAGAAATATTACATAGTCTAGAAAACAAACATATATACTACTAATAAATCCAGGAGTTAGTCTCGAAAACAACCATATTACATATTTTCGATCATCACCACATAATCTATCTAGCGGGCGCGGATGTAGTCGATGACCATCATCATGTCCAAGTTGGCGATGTCACTATCCCTCATGGTGATCAGAATAGCTCGGCCAACCTCCATACCACCTCTTGCGGAATGGAACTGCCTCCATGCTTGAGAGTTGAGGATGACCCGACCATCAGCGTTATCCCTGGTGATCGGAACTACGGTGATAGGTCCTGATTCTCCACGGCGTACTCCAATGGTACCCATATGCTCCATGCCAGCACTGTCCGCTACCGCCAAAGGTATTTTCTACAACACACAATTCCAAGAAAGAATAAAAGCACAATGTCAAATACCGGATAAGAAAGTGTTAAGAACATAAGCAACTATACGAATAAGAAAGTGTTAAGAAACATACCATGACATGTCCATTGGAGATGTTAGTGTTGGTGATGCGATGCACGAAAGGGGACCCGATGTAGCTATCTATCTGGGCAAGTTTCTGAAGGACACGGTCCTTCTCAAACTCGCTAAGATTCGCTCTTTGAGCAACCACCACATGTTTCCATGGGTCCTCCTCGTCCATATCATCCTCAGTGTCCATATCCTCGGTGTTCTCAGTTTCCTCCTCACTCCCGCCATCCTCGCTCGCAATCCCGCCCATATACACAATTTTGATGCGAGGTTGCGGTCCTTCCATAGAGAAGTGAATGTAATCACCTCCGCTTAAATTGTACATGGCGATGAGAGCCTGCAATGCTTGCCCGCAGAAGTAGGTCTTCGTTCTTTCTTTTTTCACTCGAAGAATGTAGGTGGTCCCGTGAACATTGAAATCCACGTTACTGCCAACTAACTCGTTGAATTCTTCGCGAATATTGCATGATAGAATCTAAAAAAGAAATATAAAGAATATTTTGTTAATAAACACAAGTCTCAAGCTAGATAGTAAAACGAAAGAACAAGTTAACATAAAAGGAATTGTTAATTACCAACGAATCAACGTCACTCGTGGAGCTGAAGCATAAAAGAAGTCCCAGTGAATCGTCCTTGGGCACATCGAGACCGACATACTTCGCAAGCCATGTTCTATTAAATTAAGAAAGTACACATAGAGGTTAGAGGAGCATAGCTATCACAAAACAAAGACAAATGGCAGAACCTACCTATCACAAAACAAATGCAGAAAGGCTATCTACTTTAATGGAATATCCAAAAACAAAGCAACACTTGGGGACATAGACCATTGATTTGTCATGGAAATACGCATTATTGAAAATTAAATGTGACAGATAACATCCGACATCGCTCCTATCACGGGAAAATGGCTAAGTCCTAAATTCACGGGAAAACTTCGGCATGACCTTTGCTAATTCTCTAACACTAGAGTGCCCGATTCTCGCCGAAACGGAAATTAATCAACATTTCGGCGAAAATGGGCAACTCATTTGAATTCCCTGCAAAGTTTTAAACGGCTCAATGGCCGGACAGGCTTCCAAAACAAGATTCACCAGCACCATCACCAACACAAGAAATGTTTACAAAGTCCATTTCTTCTCCTGCACCACACAGCTCGAGCTACACAGCTCAAGCACACACAACAAAAACCTGGGCACTTCCTATCAGATAATAATTCCAGGGGCAGCAAGATGAAGTAGATAACCTGTGCTTATTGCTTGTCACCAAGCCATCAAAGACCGAGAGGTTAACAGTAGTAGTGAGAGATCCTATAAAGGACACAACATCTCTGCTGATAAGATTATTCAATTGTGCCTTGCTAATTTATGGAGTATGCTCGTCTCTATGTGGTTTGGATACTCACCCTTCTTCGAGGTTTATGTGCTATCAAATGATGTAAACCTATTTTGTCATGTCAAGGGAAACACCGGTCACTCTGTTTCGTTTAAACTTTCGCGTCATAATTTACAATATGTTTTAGATGTTTGCTTTGCAAATGCACAAATCATCCTTACAACTCTCTAAACACCGGGATTCATCAACAGATCACATGTCATCTCCGTGGGGATAGAGCTATTTGCTTCAACACTCTGGCCTCGTACTATCTTTGCTCCTAGCTACCTAAATAGACCACAAGAAAGTTTGCGGTGCCAATAGACCACAAGAAAGTTAAATAATTGGCAAATAATGGTCTTATAAGCACGACTCTTCCAAACTTTATTGGAAGTCAGCAAATACATAATTGATAATGTTTTTAACTAGTCTTCAAATTGTTTTTTGCAAAATCATAGATGCTCAACAGTCTATTCTGCATCACAAAAGACAAAAGGCACATTTTTTACTACTTGTCCACCTCTTGGCTAGATTATTTTTGGTTAGCAATTTCGTCCGACAAACCACGTGAATATCTTAATCTTTAAAGGAAATTTCAGATTCCAAAGATATTTACAGAGGAAACTAGCATTCCCATTCGATAAATCTACATAAAGAGATTTGTCAAAAAATTGTATCCGATGATGTAAACTTACAATTAATATAACGAATCATGTGCATAATGAAACCAAGGCTCCTAATTTTTCTCCACCAAAGAGCTTCTGAATTGAATATTCGGGGACTCATTACTCAAAACACCATCTGTGCACCAGCTAGCCAGTAGCTAGTGCTCTACAAGATCGCACACACGATTTAGGTTCAGTTAGCTACCGTACAATGCATGAAAGGTGAACATTTTTTATGTTTTTTTCTTATCAAATCTAACTTTTAGGCAAGCGTCAGTAAGGCGAATTCATCTTTTGTGTTGCTCAATCGTCACCACTCACGTACGCAAATGGCAACATTATCGTTGGAAACAAACGGAAGAGAACAAAATGCTATCTTGTCTTTCCATGAACCAGCAGTCTATGCCGCTGTTCGTCGGGCGGGATCGAGGAGAAGGGGAGGGAGAGGACTAGGGGGCGGGATCGAGGACTAGGGGGCGGGAAGAAACCTAGGGGGCGGGATCGAGGAGAAGGGGAGGGAGAGGACTAGGGGGCGGCGCACCTTTGTTCGTCGGGCTTCGAGGTCGATGGAGACGGGACGACGACGGCGCAGTGGTCGACGGCAGTGACCTGGTCCTGCGCCTGCTCGTCCTTCTCCTAGGTCGATGCAGAGGCGAGGTGGTGGCGGCGACTAGAGGGAGAGGGCAGAGGCGTGGAGATGTGGATCGAAGAGGAAGAAGGAGAGGACGGGCCAGTCCTAGTATAGGCGAAAGGATAGCCGTGACGCACCAATGGAAGGTGCGCCGCGGGTATCTAACATACCCGTGACGCACCACTGCCAAGGTGCGTCGCGGGTATGCCTCGGAGGCTCGCCACCCCGGCCCCACACGTAGGCGCGACGCACTGTATGTTTGGTGCGCCGCGGGTATGCCTTTAGGCGCGACGCACGAAAGTGTGGTGCGCCGCGGGTAATAGGCGTGACGCGCCAAATAAGAAGTGCGTCACGGGTATCATCACTCCTATAGCCATTTTCCTAGTAGTGTATCCTCTGTTCGCGACTCGTCCATGGACATTGTAATATCCGCCAGAGCCCCAAATAAACCTTTATAAAACTTTGTAATGTAGGCCTCTAGCTGATCATGTCCTTCGATCAGGCCTTTATCCTGCAAAAGATAGTGAATCCGCTTCTTTCTATGTCCTTCATTTGCAACATTATTAAAATAGCGGGTATTCGAATCTCCTTCCAGGATAAATTTGGCCTTCGATCTCTTGTACCATTTTATCTCTTCCTCTCGCAGTAAAGATGCTACCTTCGCATTAGATTGGCTTTTTAGCTCAATTTCGTACGGAGTTAGCAACCTTAATTCTGCACTGATGTCGAGCTCATCAATAATGGAACACATGCGCTCTTTTTCTTTCTTTAAAATACCAGCGGTGTGTCTAGCCCAACCACGAAGATGTAGGTGCACATTGTGCAACTTCTTGTTCCATCTTCCGATCGGATTGTTCACAGCCACTGGTTTAGCCCATTTAGTTTTTACCAGTTCATCAAAACCATCCCGTAACAACCATCTCAGTTCAAATTTGAAATGAGATTGAGCTGGTGGTTTTAATGTACCAGTAGAAAGTAGAATGGGTGCATGATCCGATAAAGAATCAATACGTTCAAGATCTCATACTGAGACCAATGGGTATTTATTTTCCCAATTAGTGCTCATAAGTATTCGATCAATTTTTTCGTATGTTGGCTCTGGGAGACTATTCACCCAAGTGAATTGCCTCCCAGTCATATAAACCGCTCTCAAATCTAAACTGTCAATGACAACGTTAAATAAGAAAGGCCAATGTCTATTGAATCTTGCTTTGCTTTTCTCGTGAGAAAATCTTAGCATATTAAAATCCCCACCTATTAAAATAGGATACGAGTTCTGATTATCCAGATTCACCAATTCGTGAAGGAAAGCTGCTTTATGTTCTTCTTGGGTAGCACCGTACACGGCAACCAAACTCCATATAAAATTACCAGCCTTGTTCCGGATATGTGCCTTAATATGAAATTCACCATCCGTCATTGCCAATATATACATAGTGTCTGGTTTAATGCCTATGTAGTAGTACAACCCATCACGAGCTATACTTTTGTGAGTAGTACTGGCCCCTGGACCGTTCACCAGCACACACAGCATAGATAGTATTCAAAGTAAACAAATGTATTGAAAACTATCGAAATTATCCATAGTAAAGTAGTTTATTACAATCTGCATAGCGAAGTGCTAGCTCAAATAATTATTAAACACACAGCAAAGCAGCGGTAGACCTCCATCTTCTTGTTTGTAAGCCACAGGCGAACAAAGGTTAATGTGAAGCCTCGAAAACCCACGTCAACTAATACGAATCCGAAAAACCTGCACGTTGGAATATGCAGCCCCCAAAAAGGAGGTCAGATCATTCTGAGCAATGATGGCAAGTGACACTATGGTGGTATATTACTGGCAAGTGCTAAACTACATGCATATTTGGCTGGTGGAGTTTCTAGGCTATTTTGTATAAATGCATTTATCCTATCATTTGATAATAATTTAGTTTTGCACATATTCTGGAAACTTTGGTTGATAGCAATATGCTCCTAAATAATTGGACACCTTGGTTGATAGCAAGATGCTCCTACCCTTTGGATTAGCGCGCTGAAACACCATCAGACACTTCTCCAATAACCCATAGTCAAATTATTAGTAATTAATAAAAACAAGATGAACGAGATATGTCATGTTTCCCATCTAGTTGTTGAATTGTCCCTAACCAGTGGAACACGTCTAAGATCTTAGTTTTAACCCTCGCGAGGTTTGTGCCCTTTACCCATGTTGCCTAATCGACCCCAAACACCATGATACACCACTAGGACCACAAAACGAAAGAAGATCAAGCCATAAATTATAAGAAGTAGATCCCAAAACCCACCACGAGCCGGACCAACCTATCACTAATCTACATCTCTGGACACGTTGGGTTCGAGTCACCACAACCTACAATCTATGTCTATCCCATACTAATATGAAACATGGTTGCACGAAAATAACAACTACATAAAGAAAGTAAACATGATCTCAGAATACTGGGCTGCGGTCCCCACCAAACTTTGTACTCTGATGACTCTCTAGCAATCCGCCCAGTGGTTAATTAATATCATGTTGTTTTCATAGGCAATTAAAATAACAATTTTCATCATAACATGATAATGATCCCATCCACGAATAGCTAGAGCATGGCTAAGCAATCTACAACTACGATGTTTGCCTACCATAAGGATGCTACAATCTAGGGTAGCATGTGATTACTTCACTTGGGTGTTAGTGAAGCAATCTCTAATAATAACTAGCATAGCGATAACACTCAACTCCTACTCATGCATAACTACTATAAAACTCTAATGCATATAGTAAAATAATGGGTTCATGTGTGTCACTTGCCTTGGCAACACGTGCAGCTGCTCAAACACTCCTCGCAACCACAATCGTTGTAATCTACACGTTGCAATCGACAATCATAAGCAACAAGACAACAATATGCAACACATGCATGTATGAAATCTTAATGATACAAGAATAGATCTATTATTGTTCTCTGATTATTATTGACATGCATGATGCAAGGAAAGTGTTTTTGTTGCAAGGCAAATAATTAAAACAATTATAATGATTTAATAGTGCTAGATTAAGAACATGCGATATCTAACTTGAATTATGCATCTACACAAGTTCATGATATTTTTTCTGAATAGACCTAATCAAAACAAGATCATACAAAGAAGATTCGATGAATTTTGAGCTACGGTTGATTTTATATGATTTAAATAGCCCATAAAGCATAATTGAAAAACAGAAAATAATTATAGACCAAAATATAGATTTTGTTGCGTAGATGGATAGATCTCATTTTTCTCTTTCATTTGGTATATTAAACGCGCAAAACGGAGTTACAGAACTAAAGATATTGAATTTACAATATTTAGACAATTTCTGGAATTTTAAAACGGAAATAAAACGAATTGACCGAAAATTGACTGACGCTGACGCAGGCATGACGTCAGCGTGACGTCAGCCTACACGTTGACCGCGGTCAGATCTAATCTGAGCCGTCGGATCGAGATCCGACGGCCCAGGACGGATCGCTTCCGTGCTCACCGGAATTGGGCCGGCGATGGCGCAGTCGACGACGGCAGAGGCGATGGGGACGTCCTCCGGCGGCGGCGTGGTCACCGGCGAGCTCCTCTCGTCGGGGCGGGCTCGTTGGTGGTGGCGGCGGGGGTCGTGGAGGTGCTGTTCGCCGGCGGCGAGCTCGTCCGAGGCGGCGGTGGACGGGGAATCCGGCGGCGGCGCTCGTTTTCGAGGGGGTGGCGGCGGGGCTTGGTGTGGACGTGGAGGGGGCGGCGGGGTATTTAAGGGCGGGGGATGGCGTAGGCGAGGGGTAGGTCGAGGCCGAGTCGGCGCGGAATCCGCGCGGCGGCCGTTGGCCGGATTCCGATTCCGGCGAGGGCTGACGTCAGCCCTGACGTCAGCGGCGGAAGTTTTTTTTTTTTGATCGAACGTTTCCGCGGCGGCCAGGCTGGCTGGGCTAGCCCACTGCGCTGAGCGCGCGTTGGGTTGGCTTGGCCGGCCCGCTCTATTTTTTTAAAAAAAAGCAAAAACCAAAACCTTAATAACTTTTAAAATATAACTCCAAAATGGTGAAACAAATTTTGAAAAATTTGTAATTTGAAAACCTATCTACCTAGGTTATTTTGAGGGGGATTTTTTAGAAAGGGTAAAAATAATAAAATACTTTAGCCTATATTGCCTTATAGAAGGAAATGATTTCTCTTTAAACATGATTCAAATTTGGGATTTCAAATGCAACAAACAAGTGCAAATTTTGAAACATGCCATGCTATGCATATGCTCTAAATGCAAAACATTCCAAATGTAAGATTTGGGATGTTACAGCCTAGTAAAATTCCGCCAGATCTTCCACAAGGAGGGATTGAATGCCAAGTCAAATCTACACCTCCTGAGAGGCGATCCAACACACTTTGCGTAAAATCCCATCTACCGGTTTCTGAAATTGCTAAAAAATCTAACCGATGATCCCTCACATACTGAGCAATATTCAAATGTTTAGCCAAGTAACCAAGACCTTTGCTATTAGTGAAAATGTCATTCATTGGGAAATAGTTGGAGTTTTTGAACATTTCTCGTTATGACGAGTTTTTTTTATTTCTTTTATCCTTGGCAGATTTGTATTTCCGGCCTGAGGTAAACAGATCATGTAAAGATCCTAGCCCGTCCTCATCCAAACCCACCTCCACCACCTCACCCACCAAATGTGATAGAAGCTGTCCATCAACCGTGGCATTCACTTCCTCATCATCTAAGGGTGATATAATCGTCTTAGAAGAAGCACAAGGAGATACCCGAAGGCGATCATACTCCACGTGTTTCAAAGCATTAGCCGAGATATTTATTTCGCTCTCGTTTCTACCAATATTAACTCCTATGTTAGCTAAAGTAAAGATAACTTTTAAGTTGAAAGGGACAAAAAGGAGCTATGAACCGAGGACGTACCCATAGCAGGTGGAGGAAAAACCGCACACTGATCGACTTGGTGAATGCCATGTTGGACACTGCTGGTTTATCTAAGGCATGGTGGGGGGTGCTTTGTTGACTTCGTCTCATGTCCTGAATAAAGTTCCTAACAAGAATAAAGAGAAACACCCTTATGAGGAGTGGGTTGGGAGAAAACCATCACTTTTTTATTTGCGTACTTGGGGATGTTTCACGAAAGTCAACGTTCCAATTCCAAAGAAACGCAAACTCGGACCAAAGATAGTGGATTGCATATTTATGGGCTATACTCAGCGCATCATTTGTTATAGATTTCTAGTGGTTAAATCCGAGGTACCTGATGCATGTTGATACTATTACGGAATCTCATGATGCAACAATTTTTGAGAATATGTTTCCCATGAAAGATATGCATAGCTTTGCCGATGTTTCTTCGGAATTAATTCATGAATCTAGTGCATCTAGTGATTATCCTGAACAACCATATGATGAGCAAGTCCTCGAGACAGATGACAATGAAGCTTCTAAACGGAGTAAGAGACAGAGGATTCAAAAATCCTTTGGGGATGACTTCATTGTGTACCTTGTGGATAATACTCTTACGTCTATTGCAGAGGCATTTGCATCTTCAGATGCAGATGACTAGAAATAAGCTCTCCATAACGAGATGGACTCCATTCTTTCTAATGGGACATGGGAGTTATTTGAACGACCTCATGGTTGTAAGTTGGTGGGCTGCAAGTGGGTGTTCAAGAAGAAGCTGAGGTCTGATGGTACCATTGAGAAGTACAAGGCAAGACTTGTAGCCAAGGGCGACACCCGGCGAGAAGGCGAAGATTACTTTGACACCTATTCACCTATTGCTAGACTGACCACCATTAGTGTACTACTTTCTCTGACTGCCTCTTATGGCCTTATCGTTCATCAAATGGACGTAAAGACAACTTTCCTTAATGGAGAGTTGGAAGATGAAATTTATATAGATCAGCCTGATGGGTTTATGGTAAAAGGTGAAGAGACAAAGGTGTACAAATTGTTAAAATCTTTGTATGGACTAAAGCAAGCACCTAAGCAATGTCATGAGAAGTTCGACATAACTTTAACTTCTACGGGCTTTGTCATTAATGAGGCTGATAAGTGTGTATACTACCACCATGGTGGGGGCGATAGTGTTATATTATGCTTGTATGTTGACGACATACTTATTTTAGGTATAAGCATAATTATGATAAATGAGATCAAGTCTTTTCTATCTAAGTACTTTGATATGAAAGATCTGGGAGAAGCTGATGTAATTCTGAACATTAAGCTTATTAAGGATGAGAGTGGTATTACGTTGACGCAATCACACTATGTTGAGAAGGTCTTGAGCCGTTTCGGCTTTATTGATAGCAAGCACTCTCAAACACCTTATGATCCTAGTGTGATGCTTTGAAAGAACAAGTGGATTATTAGAGATCAATTGAGATACTCTCAAATAATCAGTTCACTCATGTACCTTGCGAGCGCGACGAGGCCTGATATCTCTTTTGCTGTGAGAAAATTGAGCAGATTCATGTCAAACCCGGGTAATGATCATTGGCACGCACTTGAAAGGGTCATGCGCTATCTGAATGGTACTATGAGCTATGAGATTCATTATTTCAGGGCACCCTACTATGCTTGAGCGATATAGCGACTCCAACTGGATTTGATATGTAGATAATCTCTACGCCACAAGTAGATATGATTTCTTTTTTGAGGTGGCATAGTGTCATGGAGGTCTTGTAGATAGACCATATTGACGAGGTCAACCATGGAAGCAGAACTTACTGTTTAGATACAACCACTATTGAGGCAGAATGGCTACGTGAAATCTCGATGGACTTGACGGTAGGTGAGAAACCATTAACGGCTATCCTCATGAACTGTGATAATCAACCGATGATTGCAAAGGTGACCAGTTCTAAGGATAATGTGAAGTCGTCAAGACACGTCAAAAGATGTTTGAAGTCTGTCAGTAAATTGAGAAACTCCCGAGTAATTACTGTTACATATATCCAAACATACAAAATCTGGCAGATCCCTTTACGAAGGGACTATCACTTAATGTGATAGATAGTGCATCGAGGGAGATGGGTCTGAGAATCGTGAGCGTTACACCATACTGGTAACCCAACCTATGTGATCGGAAATCCCGTGAATTAGGACCTAGGAAGAACAATCTAGTGATTTAACTGAGGAGAGTATTTGGTAAACACTTCCTAAGTGATGATGCATAACTCTCAAAGAGATGTAAGGCAGGTTGACAACATGCCTTAATGTGTTTATATTGGCTATTCATATAAAAATGTTATCCTATAGAGTATTCTTGAAAGAACACACTTATGTGAGTCTGACTATAAACATCGCAGTCTATGAGATTTGGGTGATTTCTAGTAAACTCATGACGAGACCACGGAGTACGACACATATGCTCTATCCGTAGGGTAGACTACTGGCAGCCAGGTACTACTTATGACTTTGAGTAAAGTCTATTGGCACAAAACTTTCAATTCAAGGCATAGTCCATTGTTCAAATTGCTAATATATGTAGCTTGAGGCTCTTGGTAGAAGTTTAACTTAACAGTCTCTGCTGAAACAGTAGTATATAAACAAGTGGAGAGGATTGACAAATCTTCTAATGGGAATTTGAGATCTGGTAGGGGATTGCTGAAATATTTGGGCCCAACACTAGTAAGCCCAATAGCAAATGCTGAAATTTCAAAATGACCCATTTGTACAAGCAAGTGGTGGGAGTGAGAAGTTTAGTCCCACATTAAAAGTTGGAGGAGTTGCACAAAACCTTATAAGGTGGAGTGTTGTAGGGATTGTATGTGAGTGAGAAGAAGAGAGCCTCTCGCGCACTCCTCCTCCTCCTTCGCCGCCGCCGCCGCTCGCTCGTCTCGACTCGACACGACACGACACGACACGACATATCGCGATCTCTTTTCGTGAATCGAGCCTCGAGCCAAGACAACATTTAGCTTTATTTTGTTGTTTTGGAAAACTGAGTTCGTAGTCGTGACGGACGCGTCACAGTTGCGGCGGTTCGAGTCGCTCCCGTATCGTGTGCTGCAACCGACTCGAACGTGTGGCGTGGGCCACCCATGTTGCACACGTTAGGGTTTTCCGAACCGCACTATAAAAGACGCGCGCCGTGGGCACTGTAAACACACCGAAACCAATCTAGATATGCCACACCTCGTTCCTTGCGCCGCCACCATCATCTACTCCATCCCAAGCGCCGGCGTCCACGGGCAAACGGGAGAGCAGGTCTCCGAAACCTGTCACCTTTGTGGGAAGCGCTTCACGCGACTGCTCGCTGCTTCCACGACGGCTCGTATGCCTAGCAAGTCAGGCGGTTCTGCGTACCGCCGCCTCAAGCGTCGTCTACTCCGACCCGTCATCACCAACGTTGTCATCAACAACGTTTCCACAAACAATCGGTACAGAATCTGTGTCCCGATCTGTTTACATGTTTAGGGAGATCGTGTTGTTGTTATTCATGTTGTCTACTGAATCTAGTATGTTCGAGTTCCACATGTTAATAGCTGATTTTGTCATGTTTTATATTCTGGAATCAACCGTGAAAATTATGCCTAATTACTCAACAATTATTAGAGTTACGAAATTGCAGCAGTAATTTATGGAAAAGGAAGAGATATCGTAATTACTTTTTTGTTTGTTTGTTTTGATAGAAAAGAAAGAGCGTGGTATGCAGTGGCGGAGCTAAGTGCAACGAACCGGGTGCACAGGACACCAGGTAAATGCTGGTTTCTTTGTAAAATTATGATTTTTTACCTCATGTGACACCACTAAAAAATAATTTTTGACAGTTGTGACACCAGTGTGCATCCTGATCACAAATCTTCTAGCTCGGCCACTGCTGGTATGGTACCTCGAGCGCGCTAATTAAGGAGAGAAAAAATAAAATGAAGAATGGACTAGTGTGTGAATGAAGAGAGTCGCTGTGCATGCATGCACGTAGTAATTAACGCTGGGTGAAACCCAGTATCCGTCTCGCCTGGCTCGAGGCAGTAAGTATATGTACGCGTGCCATCTTCGGCCTGCACTGCACGTACATCAGGTAGACTGCCTACTCCTAGCAGCTGGAAGAGGCAACCCTCCGAGACCACGACGCGCAAAGGCAACATATGCAAGATCTTGCCTTTCAACCTCATCGATGAAACTGAACACAGCGCGCACTTTCACAGGGTGCCCAACATCCTGAATGAGACAGAAAGAAGCAGATATGAAGTCGGCAGCCTCCTGGATTTGACCATTTGGATAGACATGTATAGCCCAGCGATGGCCTCCAACCATGAATTGGCATGTGTATAGCCCAGCGATGGCCTCCAACCATGAATTGGCATGACCCTAGTGACGAGCCAGTGGGTATGTCTTTGGCACGCGAGTAGCGGACGATTTCGAGCAGGTGGAAGCCGCTGTGCTCGCCTGTGCTCGCCGGGGTCGGCAGCGGATGATGCCCAAGTTGGCGACGGCATGGCAAGCAACTCAGGTTTGCTGCTTTTCCCTCTCCTTCGTCCAACTGATCTACTACTATACAAGGTTGCAGCGCCAAACCGGGATTTGCGGATTGGATCTTTTTTTCGCGAAAACGCAAAAGCTTTGCGTTTCGATGCATTGATAGAAAAGAGAGTTTTATGTACAAACAGCCATAAGGGCACCCCACACCTTACAACTCGACCCAAGACCTAACTAGGGAGAAGTTGGCGAAGGCCTCGGGCACCCGCGAGCGTCCAAGCACGTGCTTCCTCCTTAATAGTGTCGAGGAGAGATGTCACCGAGGGTCGCGCGTTGTCGAAGACCGCCGCGTCCCGGTTCTTCCAGATCCACCATGCTGTCAACATAACCAGCGATGATGTACCTTTGCGCTGGGCGCGAGGGGAGGCACGCAGCGCCCGAGACCACCATTCCGCGTAGGCACCCTCACCCGCTGGTGGGCTGGCCGTGGATCGGATCCAGGATAGCACCTCATGCCAGACAGTCCGAGAGAAGGTGCATCAAGTGAGGATGTGCGCCATGGTCTCCTCCGACTGGTCACATAGTGGGCAACGCGCGGCGTGCGGCAACCCCCGTCTTGCGAGCCTCTCACCCGTCCAACATCTATCCTAGCAAGCTAGCCAAATGAAGAATTTCACCCTAGGGCGTGCCCAAGTCCTCCAGTTCATCCTCCATGTCTCTGAGGGTATCGAACCTTCAAAGAGGGCCTTGTAGCATGAACGGGAGGAGTATTGGGCATCCGTGGTCCAGCGCCAGATGAGCTTGTCCGGCGCTGCAGACAGCGGAGTGTCTCTCAACCTTATCCACAGCTGGACGTATTGCCAAAGGGCCAGGGGACTCATGGCGCCCGAGATGTCGGCGATCCAGGCGCGCTCCACCAGCGCTTGCTGCACTGTGCGGCACTTCCTGCGGCGACGAGGGATTAGCGCGAACAGGTCCGGCGCTATCTCCTTGACCGTCCTCCCGTCAAGCCATCTGTCCTCCCAAAAGAGGGCCGATGTCCCGTCGCCAACAACCATGTAGGTGGATGCATCGAAAATGTCCCTTTCTCCCTTGGAGAACTGCATATCGACCCCCCGCCAAGGCCTCAGGGGGTCGGTGCGCATCCTCCACAGCCATCTCACCCTGAGACTAATGGAGGTGCGAGTCAGATCAGGGATCCCCAGCCCTCCTAACTGCAGCGGACGGCATACCCTGGACCAGTTAACATGGCAGTGGCCGCCGTTTTCGTCCAGCCTCCCCACCCAAAGGAACCCGCGCATGATCTTAATCACCTGCCTAAGAACCTTTTTGTTAAGGCTCACCACGATGAGTTGGTGCAGCGGGATCGCTGCGAGTACCGAGCGAATGAGCGCCAGGCGGTCAGCGCTAGGCATCATGGCTGCCTTCCAGGTCGGTAGCTTGTCAGCCAGCCGGTTCACCATTGGCTGTAAAGCGTCACCCGTGAGCCTCCCAATAGAGAGGGGGATCCCAAGGTATTTGACAGGGAAGGGTGCCAGAGGGCACTCCATAACCGTTGCCGCCCTGTCGGCCTCCACCACAGAGCATGCGATTGGGGAAACCGTGCATTTCGCAAAGTTGGTATGGAGTCCGGATGCGTGCCCAAAGAGCTCCAGTATCGCGCAGATTGCGCGCAACTCCGTCTCATCTGGGTGGCAGAAGATAACCACGTCGTCCGCATAGAGTGATGTCGACGTGGCTAGTGTCTGACGCGCAAGGCGCTTGAGGATCCCGAAATCATCACTAACACGAAAAGGGTGGGCGAGAGGGGGTCACCCTGTCTCAAGCCCCGTCTATGCCAAATGGGTGGGCCTGGTTCCCCATTGAGCATCACCCTAGTACTCGCCGTGGACAGTAGGATCGCAATCAGTTCGCGAAACCTAGGCCCAAAACCCAGTCTCCGGAGGATCTCAAAGAGGAATCCCCAGGAGACCGAGTCGAAAGCAGGTGCAATGTCCAATTTAAGCATCACCCTTGGCTCCTTGAGCCTGTGAAGGAGCCGTGCGGTTTGTTGCACGAGCATGAAATTGTCGTGAATGCATCGTTTCCGGATGAAGGCGCATTGGTTGTTATCCACCAGGGCTCCCACCCGGGGCGCCAGCCTAATCGCCAAGGTCTTCGCCACCAGCTTGGCGAAAATGTGTATTAGGCTAATCGGCCTGTAATCCCCAAGGGCGGCCGCATCCGGACGCTTAGGCAGCAGTATCAATAGAGCTTGGTTCAGACCCTGGAAACCGCGCCCACACATCGTGAATAGCTTATCAAAGGCAGCCATAAAATCACCCTTCAGCGTCCCCCAAAAGCTTTGCAGGAATTCAGCCGTGAACCCGTCCGGACCGGGCGCCTTCCCATGGGGGAGTCGCCTGATCACCTCCCAGACCTCCTCCTCCGTAAATGGGGCCTCCAACCCTGACAGGTCCTCGGCATGAGTTCCTAGGAAGTCCAAGTCAAGTGAGAATTCGCGGTCTGACGAGGAGCCTAACAGGCGCTCGAAGTGGTTGAAGGTGGCCTCCGCCATGGCGGCGTGGTCCGAGATGACCGCGCCATCAACCTGAAGACTGTGTAACATGTTCTTCTGCTTGCGGTGGGTCGCATGCTGGTGGAAGAAGGCCGTGTTGGCATCCCCCTCTCTGAGCCAGGCGATCTTGGCCCGCTGGCGGGCCATCGTGCGCTCCAGCGAGGCGAGCCCCAGGTATGCTCGCTTAAGGCGGGCCCTGAGTAGCCGTTCGTCAGGGGACAGAGGGCGGGATTCCATGGTGATATCCAATCTGAGGACCACCTCACGCGCGGTCATCAGCTGCAGCCTAATACACCCGATCTTCTTATCACTCCAGCTCATCAGCTTACGAGCTGTGCGCTTAAGTTTCGCCGTGAGACGGCGGAAAGGATCCGGGTCCCCATCCACCTCCCCCCAGGCGGACTCCACCACCTCGCTGAAGCCGTCGAGCTTCAGCCAGAAGTTTTCGAACTGGAAGCGCTTCCGACCCAAAGACTGTGTGGTGCAATCTAGGAGGAGGGGGCAGTGGTCCGCCACAACCGTCGCCAAGCATCGCAGGGAGCAACTGTTGTGCAGTTCTTCCCAGTCCGAAGTGACGAACACCCTATCTAGCCTGACGAGGGTCGGGGTAGCCCGCTCGTTAGACCAGGTGTAGCGACGCCCGTGGAGATAACTATCTTCTGCCTTTTGTTGAGATGATTTGTTAAGATACTGACCTAGGGAGATGCCTACCAATCGAGCCGTTAAAAACAGATTCCATCGTTTCTGCCCGCGCATGCAGGAGGACCTGACGCGTAATATATCCAGCCTTGCGAATTTTCAGGGATTGGCGAATTTTCAGGGGTATGCATGCATTGCGACGGCTTCCATGCATTCATGTTATTTTCCACTCATGGGCCAAACTGGCTCCGTTTAGTGAAAGTACAAGGTGTGTGCTTAATATACTTTCACTGGCCGGCGTTAAGGAGCCGTCAGTGAAATTGCTAGCTACACGAGCCTAATGTTTCACTTCCACGGACATCAATTTTTCTACCATGTGCTGTTGGCTGACTGTCGCTCCAATTATCGTTCGAATCATTAAAGAGATGATAAAATAAAATCTCAAAGTAAACAAAATTCTGAAGAAAAAAAATCATTATGCTATTAGAGTTAAATCTCAAAGTATTTAACACACGCACAGCTCGTACTTTATCAACAAGTCGGTGAAGAAAAAGAGGGTCATGGCGACACTTATAGCTCGTACCACGCCTCCATCCACCACTACACCAACTCTTCGGACGTGTGAAGCCGTCGTTGCCGCCGGTGAGGACCACGCTGGCCAAGTGCTCGATGAAATGCCAAGGTAAAATTTGTGTCTCTCTTCTACACTTCGGTGATGGATTACAACCACGTTTTCCTCTATCTTGTTGCTCTGCCAGCTTTATGCCAAAATTAGAGAATGTGGTCACCGAAGTGGCGAAAGAGGACGGTTTGGCTAACAAGAAAATGTTAGAGGAGATGAATGACCCATGTGGAGGTGATCAAGAACGTGTGCGAAGCTTTGGCGAAAATCAATGATCACGTGGATATGATGGCGAGCAACAAGAAATCAAGGGGGTGCCGTATTGCGAAGAGGATATTGCTTTGTGCCGTGCTTACCGGAAGGTGTCACTCGATTCCCCAATTGGAAGTGATGATTTAAAGGCTGGGTTTTGGAGTAGGGTGATGAACTACTATCCAACATCGTCTACGTCGTGTCGAGCCGCACCCAAGACTTTTTTGCACATCGATGGGGTGTGATCAAAGAGCAATGCCACCGTTGGACCGGTTGTCTTGAGCAAATCTAAAGTGGGGAGACGATTACGGTTGAAGACCTCTTGAAGCATCCCTACAAGAACAACACTTTCATGTTCCACTTTTGCGACGAGGAGATCTGTCTTGGTGGCAATGCGATTGGTGGCGGCCACACGGTGATGCTTGAGTTGTGTTCATTTCAGTGTTATGTTGTATTGATTGTGGGTGAGGCTATCGACTATGGTGGTTTTGGATGAACTTTAGCCTGGTTCAATTTGAATTATTTGAAGATTTAACCTCTATATATGTGTATTGTCAATTTGCCTTGTATGTTAAATTTGAATTATTTGAAAAATTGACGAAATATAGTGCAAATGTTTAAGATGTATTTGAAAAAAGGCTTAAACATTTGCGCAATTTTTTTTTAAGGAGTTAGCTACAGGGATTAAGCTATAAACGGCCACCCTTTAACTACACTAAGAGTATAAGGAGTTAGGCTCCGTTTGGCATCAAAGTATTTTTGAAGTATACATGGAATACTTCGGTTTCTGAAAATACTTAAGTATTGAATACTTCAACATGTTTGGATATAATAAATAATGTGGTTTTAATAATGAAGTATGCTCCAAAAATGCAGTGTTTTTGAAGTATTAGAGAAAGAGGTCTCACCCCCTTTTTTCTAAAATGAAGTATTTTCCAAAACTGAAGTATTGCTTTGCCTGGCAACAAAATACTATGGTTTTGCAATACTCTGTTTTTGGATATACTGAGGTGCCAAACTAGGCCTTAACGATAAAATTCTGTATAAGGGACTAAATTATAAAGAATCGGCTATAGACTATAGCCCTTACGGCTCAATCAATTAATAGTGCAGAAGAGAGTTGTTCCTCTAATTAGTGAAAACCGTTTCCTTAGATGAGAGGAGTGACCTGTTTCCTTTTGCTTCTGACCAGGTCGCTTATGCTTTTCATTTGCGTTTCTTTTGGGTTGTAACAAGACATCTGTTCTGTTATCCCTTCGGTAATGGAACCCGGCTCTAGTCGTTTGAAAAATTAGCGAAAACCGTACAAAAACCAAGATAGAAGTGAGTTGTTCGTCTAACTGCGAGTAGGACATCCGTCCAACTTGGCTACCAACACAAACACAACACACACACCACTGAAAAGAGAAGAGCGCCGTTGTTGTCAGTAGGGTCGTCTTGGCCACCCATCCCCTCTAATCAATGGACACTGACTTTACGGTAGAAGACCATCGATAACGCAATCATCCTCGTGGTGACTTGCATTTAAATGACCTTGGAAGTCAAAAGCAAAGACGTCCGCTGACTGGTATCGTATTCAGTTAATAAATTTCTGTGTAAAGCTTTACAAGATTTGTATCAAATATGAGAAACGTTGAATATCAAACACTAGTGGAAACAACCCCTCTCGTCCAGGGGGCCGGGGGGCAGCTGTCCCGGTTGCAACCAAATCCGGGACAAATGCCATGCATTGGTCCCGGTTCGTGCGCCCGGGGCAACAGGAATCGCCTGGGGGCATTGGTCCCGGTTCGTGGGGGGGCATATCGGTCCCGGCTCTTGCCACGGACCGGGACCAATGCCTAGCCACAGGCCACGCGGCACATGCATGACCTATTGTCCCGGTTCAGTCCACGAACCGGGACCAATGGCCCCTTCCCCTATATATATACTGCCCCAGCCCCCCCCCCCTCGTTCCATCTTTTTTTTTGCTGGGAGGTGTGAGAGAGTGTGGTGTTAGTATGTTTTATTTTACTATGCACACGAGGTGTTCGACGAAATTCCCGAGCCGCACATAAGCTCACTGAAAATGGTATCTTCGACCGAGGTTAACAAATTATCTTTTTCATCTGTAACTGATACATAAAAAAGTAGTATTTGTCGATGTAGTGTGGTCATCTCTGTATTAATATGTTATTGTAATGTATTTTGATAAACTTAATTATATGATGAAGATGGATGCACGGCAGCGATGGATGTACGGTGACCGACGCACTTCCGAGTATATGGCAGGCCTGAATGCATTTCTTGTTGTAGCTCAGGCGAACAAAGATAATGGCTTCATGTGTTGCCCATGTGTTGATTGTCGGAACGTCAGAGAACATTCTTCCGAAACAATCCTTCACGGCCATCTACTTCGTAGAGGTTTCATGCCCAGCTATAATTGCTGGACCAAGCATGGAGAAAGAGGGGTTGTGATGGAAGACGATGAAGAAGAAGAAGAAGATCCTTTGTTCCCTGCATACGACGATACTGCAATGGAAGAGAATGCAGAAGAAGGAGATGATCAAGAACAGGCATCAGAAGAGCCCCTCTGGCCGGCGCCGCTCGAGGAGCCGGATTCGTGGTCGTTCCTGGGGCGCTTGCCGCTCGAGAACCAGCCGGACATGGTTGCTAGGGTTGCTTTGCCTGGGACGCGGCCGGGGTGGATGGGTTGTACGGGCGGCGGGGGCCCTTTAAAAAGGACCCCGGGGGGCTGGCATGCCAACCGGCGGCCGGAACGTGGCGCCGGTTGCAGGCGGCCATGAATGCGGGCGGGAGCCGAGGCGTGCGGCGGTTGCAGCTGGCCACGCGCGCGTGGGGAAGTGGAGGGGCGGGAAAACGAGGCGGCCGTGGGCCCTTTGACCGTCCATGTGGTCTTAATTTAAGGGACCGGGCAGGCCAGCCACTAGGCCGCTGGCCAGTGGCCCCGCGAGTCGTTGTCCGAATATAATAAAATACGCGGGCCAGTGGGCCCTTTTGACAAAAAAATGTGGCAGTGGGCTTAGTTAAATACGTGGGCCTGGACGCGGTTGGGGAAGGGGAGGCCGGTTGGGGATTGCGAGGCAGGAGCAAAAAAAAACGAAACAAAAAACCCTGCCGCGGCAGGGAAAGTGGGTGGAATATTTTTTTTTTAAAATGCCATTCATCCCGCTCCCTAAAACGAACCGGGACGAACTCCCTCGCCGTCCCTGACCCAGAGTCGCCACGTGGGCCAGGCTTACCATCCCGGGTCCAGGCACAACCGGGACCATTGGGGGAGGGCCATTTGTCCCGGCTAGCCCATCCGGTTGCACAACCGGACCAATTAGCCTTTACGACCCGGGACAAATGGCCCTGTTTCCACTAGTGAAAACGGCATATACTCCCTCCGTTCCATATTAGATGATTCTCAAATAGATGTATCTAATACTATTTTAGTAGTAGATACATCTATTTGGGAGTCATCTAATATGGAACGGAGGGAGCATATCACACACGGTAATAGCGAGCAAACAGCTGAGGTAGTACATCAGCTCGAAAATACTGGTGCGCCAAACCAACATCACCAATAATCCAGATTCTAGAATATCTAAACATCATCCCAGAAGCGATAAGACATGATACGTACGGTAACCAGGGACAGTAACAGTGAAAGAACTGCTGAATTACGTACAGAGGCGAGAGTAAATAATACTGCTGCGAAATCAACAAGACCAACGAATCGACTAGTCATAGAGGGGAGCAACTAAGTAGTAACATCAACGCCACGTAGATAAAAAATCTGGTGTGACAACTAATTAATGTGGAGAGAGATGGTGGTGGTAACATTGGTAGTTACTATCACATCACATATTTTAATGCATTATGTGTCTACAACATAAATGCTTGTTTACATGATACCACATATACGTTACTCCCTAATATGAAGATAGTAACATAGAGTAGTAACAACATCATGTTACTACTCTTAGTTACTCCCCACTACGAACAGTCTTATGCTTAAATTCGAGAGTTTAACCGGGATGCGTGCACTAAATCAACAAAATCGTTATTACTCAGTGTTGCTGAAATCTTGCGCCATGGTTGGCTCTAGTGTTGACGGCCCTTCCTCCATGACGATGAGGTCTATCCGGAGGGTGAAACTGTCGGACTTGAGATGCTCGGACTTCTCAAATTCCTCCCTCGATCTGAATCTGTCGTAGTAAACATTGATACCACTCGGCAGATAAATTATTGGCATTGTAGTACGAACAAATCTAGGACCTTGATATTGAACCTCATCGACGAAACTGATGGCAGCCTGCACTTTGACAGGGTGCGCAACATCTTGAAAGAGACGGAAACAAACGGACATGAAGTCGGCGTTCTCCGGGGCATGATTGTTCGGGCTGACCTGTAAAGTCCAGAGATAGCCTCCAACCATGAATGGGCGCGACCTCAGTGCCCAGCCGGTGGGTAGGCCGAATTTGGCGCGGGAGTAGCCGACGATCTGGAGCAGATGGTAGCCGATGTGCTCGCCGGTGGCGGCAGCGGTTGATGCCCAAGTCGGCGACGGCATGGCAAGCAGCTCAGGTTCGGAGTTTTTTCCTCTCTATCGTCCAACTGATCTACTATTATATAGGTTGCAGTGCCCAAGCCGGATTGGCGGATTGGTTCCTTCTTCCTTTTGTTAAGCCGATTTGTTAAGATACGGACTAGCTGTTAAAAACGAATCAATCAACCCTGCCCGCCCCGTCAGTTACGCCCGCGCATGCAGGAGGAACTTGCGCGTAATCCAGCTTTGGAGCGACAATTTTCATGGTCATGCCTGGCGAGGGGCGACGGCAGCAGATCCATGAACAGGAATGATTTATTTTGAAAGTGGCGTGATTTTTGGTGGAGGTGGTCGAACGGATTATGAGGGGGTGTAAGTATAACCGGAAATCAAACGAGTAGAGAGTAACACCATAGAAAACGAATTCCTCTGCAAATACAAACATACTTCAGCTGTGTTTTCAAACTAAAATCTTTAATGCGCGGGTTAGCAATGCTTTTCGGTATCTCAAAACCACAGTTTTTCTCAGTTTTGGCAAAATTATCCAGATTTCTCTTTTGTCAAATATATGTGTGAATGTCAATTTTGTTTATCTTTTTGTCGACACTATTCAAGCTATATTTTTTTTGGCAATTTGTATTTCGGTTTTGAACCTGCAATTTTTCGACGTTGTACACACATTTCTCGTTAACATTCACGCGCTTTTGTACATTTTTTGAAACATTTAAAATTCATTTTTAAATGGTATAAAGTGGTACCACCTAAATCATGGTAGCACTAGATACTCTCTCCATAGCCACACACGAGTCACAGTGCCGCACGACCTAGCTATCTCGTAGCTCTCACTACCCAGACAACCACTCGCGGACCTTGGATGTCACACCAGGCTCGGTCCCGCTGCCCCCATCGTAGCTGCCAGATTTCGGGCGAATAGCTCAGGTGCGACGTTTTTTAGGCGTATTGGACCGGCAGCGACTTCGTTAGCTGAAATATCTCCCGTGGGACAGTTCTTCGAGCAATAGTTGCTCTGCGCGACATAGCCGTCAAGTCATGTTCCCCACGCGGTAAACCGGGTTTGACCGTTACAGTTAGTAATTTAGCACTAGTGGGACCCTTCTGTCAGTGACTTGCCTTTGTTCGCAGGGGAACCATCTCTGCCACATGTCGACGACGGTTCGTGGCTTCGTGCTCACATCTCGCTCTAGTCCCCCTCTATTTCTCCCACCTGTTTCTCAGAGCCGGAGGAAAGCATACTGGCGACGGGCGATTCGAGCGGTGGCAATGGAGCGGGCGAGTCAACTGGCGGCCCGAAGGGAGCACTAGTGGAAACAACCCCTTTCGTCCAGGGGGGCAGGGGGCATCTGTCCCGATTGCACCAAAAACCGGGACAAGTGCCATGCATTGGTCCCGGTTCGTGTGCCCGAGGCAGCAGAAACCACCTGGGGGCATCTGTCCCGGTTCGTGGGGAGCCAATGGTCCCGGTTCGTGGCACGACCCGGGACGAATCCCTAGCCACAGGCCACGTGGCGCGCGCATGGGCATTGGTCCCGGATCATACCCCTAACCGGGACCAATGTCCCTTCCCCTACAAATGCGGCCACAGCCCCGTCCCTTTTTTTTTAAGCATGGGTGGTATTGTCTGTCCGCGTGGCGCATGGGTGGTATTGTCTGTCCGCGTGGCGCGGGAGTTGTAACGCGTGGCCATGAATGCGCGTTATAAACTGCCGCACCTCCACTCCACGCACCGTCGTGCCACCACCATGCCTCCGAGGAGGAACAACACTACCGGTTTCCGCGGAGTTCGATCGCGGCAGAACGGAATGTTCACCGCGACTATCCGCTTCTGGGACGACCGCATCCCCCTCGGCTCCTTTGCGACGGCCTCGGAGGCCGCCAGCGCTTGGGACGCGGCGGCCTGGCGCCTCGGCCGCCCGCGGTCGTTGATGAATTTTAGCGACTGCCACACCCTCTGGGAAGCGGAGGCCAGGGCGCCGACGCCGCAGATCGTCACTGCCGCCGACCACCGCCACCTCAGGCACCGCGCGTTTCAGGGCCTAGTCGACGCCAGGGACGACCGCGTGGTCCGCGAGTATTACCGGAACAATCCGGGTGAGGAGAGCGCCGACGAGGAGCTATGGCAGACCCGCGCGGCTGAGCGGGCGGAGCGGCGCCTCGAACACCCCCTTTAAGGTTTGATACATCATATATTCAGTTCATCGAGCAAATACAAAACATCCGGATTCGACATCATACGTCCTGCCGTGCATTTGGGTCAGTGTTTAACACATTCTTCCCCCTTTAACACATTCATCCATGCATGCTTGGGTCAGTGTTCACTTTGAGCTCGGGTAGTAATGTGCACGGGAACATCACCACCGGTTTCCGCGGCGTCCCGCAAGATGAAAAAAAAAATTATTATTCATCTGCTAGATAAAACAACTTCCATATTTGCCAATAACCACTTTTTTTTTTGGAGTAGACTTCTATTATTTAGGTAAACAGAAAACGGATTTGAATTATTTACGCAATTTCAAACAATTTTAATGTTGTAATTTTTTCGTAATTTGAAAGTATGTAGAAGTTATTCACTTACATATTTAAGATATTCAAAATTTGGCGCTAAAACAATTGGCGCGCCGGCCCACTGGTTCTGGCGCGGGCGACCAGCCGGGCCTTTCGTCCCGGTTGTTGCCACCAACCGGGACGGAAGGGCCTTTCGTCCCGGTTGTTGCCACCAACCGGGACGAAAGGGTCGTAGGATATAAACACGTCACCGCTCCCCTCAGTTCCAGACCGCGCGCAGGGACGAAATCGACGCCGCCAGGCTGCCCATTTTTTCCGTCCCCCCGCGCCGCCCCTCACCCCGTCGGCATCCGCGCCGCCCCCTCGCCCCGTCGCGCCGCCGGCCCGCCGCTGCCCCGCGCCGCTGCTCTAGGCCCCGCGCCGCCCCTCGATCCCGTCGCTCCGCGCCGCCCCTCGATCCCGTCGCTGCCCCGCGCCATCCTCCACCGCCCCCGCGCCGCCGCTGCCCCGCGCCGCCGGCCCGCCGCTGCCCCGCGCCGCTGCTCTAGGCCCCGCGCCGCCCCTCGATCCCGTCGCTCCGCGCCGCCCCTCGATCCCGTCGCTGCCCCGCGCCATCCTCCACCGCCCCGCGCCGCCACTGCCCCGCGCCGTCGGCCCGCCGCTGCCCCGCGCCGCTGCCCCAAGAGGAGGTAAAAGGCCTGCCTCCATCTCGCCCTAATCTGGGGCCTTTTTTGTTTTTCTTCCTTTTTTCACTTAATTACTGTTTTTTATTATTGTTAGAATTATTAGTTTACAAATGTTAGAAATTTTAGTTTATGAATGTTAGAAATTTTAGATTAGACTTATTTACTTTAAATTTGTTTAGAATTGATATAAAAAATGGACCCCGTAAATGGACCACCCCGAACGATTTTTTACAAGTTTGGGTAGGGGGCAGCCCGTCGACCCCTACATGTGCAATCTTTGCGAATCCTTGCGAATGCTGCCAAAGCAAGCTTAGGTTCATAAGACAGATTAATGGCAATTTCATGCATAGCCTGGTGAGTTACTAAAATCTTCGTTTTTGGGGTTTGCTCAAGTTTGTCCGAGTATTTTCACTGCCTCATTCTCTTTTGTTTTTCACCTGTTCCTGCCTGCTATACAGGTCATACCAGAGTGGTTTCTGAACTATTTTGGAGGAAAGATACCAGGAACTGTCAAATTACAAGCCCCTAATGGTATTGCATTTGATGTTGGAGAGTTATGGAGAACATGAACAGAACAATCCTCAAGTATGGGTTCCGCCCACCCATACTTGAGGATTGTTCTGTTCATGTTCTCCATAACTCCAACATCAAATGCAATACCATTAGGGGCTTGTAATTTGACAGTTCCTGGTATCTTTCCTCGAAAATAGTTCAGAAACCACTCTGGTATGACCTGTAGCACGCAGGAACAGGTGAAAAACAAAAGAGAATGAGGCAGTGAAAATACTCGGACAAACTTGAGGAAACCCCAAAAAAGAAGATTTTATAGTAACTCACCAGGCTATGCATGAAAATGTCCAAAACCCTGTTTTGTGAGGGGCCAAAAGCCCGTGCGAGCTCGCACGAGTTTTTGGCCGGCGAAATGCGTATACAGGGCCCTCCACACGCGTTTTAGGGGGCGAAAACATAAGGGGTCTGTTAGACATGCTCTTAGGGGGCGAAAACATAAGGGGTCCGTTAGACATGCTCTTAGAAATTTAAGAATGCTAGAAATGTTATCGTATGTTTAAATATTATTATGCATAAGCAATTTTAATGAATTGGATCTGAAATATATACTTACTCTTTTTGTATAGTATGGAGCCAAGAGACGAAGATGCCGAAAATATGATCGAGGGTTTAATCCGCGGGCCCGACGTAGAGCCCGATGTGAGCCAGTGGATGAACGACTCCGGTGAGGGAGATCCGGTGCTCACCCAGGGAGACGACTCCGATGAGGGAGAAGCCGACGGCTCCGATATGGGAGCAGCCGACGGCTCCGGTGGAACCATACAAATTACAAACACCGGCTCCGAGGTGCATATATATATATATATATATATATATGTTAATTAATGAAGCATCCGTTGTCTATATACATGTATTAACAGTCTTTATATTTTTATCCATCCGGTTCAAATATATCAACCGGAAAAAAGACTAAACGAGGCGCAACAAAGAAGTTGAAAGATACAGAAAGATACAGGATCGACACGATCACAGCAGACGGCGCACCCGAGCTTCCCGCTGATGTTGCCCAAAAATTTGTGAAGCAATGCGGAGTGCTAGTTAGAGATCACATCCCGATCACTGTTAATGAGTGGAATGAGCCAAAAGATCCGCGGAAACAAGGAATTTCATATGTCGGCAAAATAGCCAAAGATCATCTTTTCTCAAAGATTTTGGCTAATTTCAACTTACCCGTGCCGGAGGTGGACGAGAATGAAGCGGATGTGACTGAGGCCGATGTTACTAAAATGAAACATGAGATACGGGAAAAGGTCAAAGCGTGGACCCTGAAAAAGATGGCCGAGCAATTCAAAAACTGGAAGAAAAGATTGAACCTTGATTATGTTAAGAAGAACAAGACTCCTGATTTCACTCAAGGGTATGAGAAAATAAAACCCATATGGCCAGACTTCGTGAAGTACAAGCTGGCAGAGAATGAACTGGAAAGGACGAAAACAAATGAGAAAAACGCCGGCAAAAAGGTATATCACCATGTTATGGGGCAAGGTGGCTACAAGGGTTCTAGTCCCAAGTGAGAGACATGGGAGAACAACCTGATTCAGCAGGGGATCACTCCCGAGCCGTTCTTGTGGGTCGAGCGGACAAGGTCATGGTTCTACGGGCATGGGGGCAGGTTGGACGCCGAAGGAAAAGCAATATATAACCTAAGGCATAAAAAGAGTCATCCTCTACCCATAGAGAAGCTGAGAGACGCAATAAAGGACGTTAAAGATGGGAAGTTCGTGCCAGATAGAGAGAACGACGAGCTCACACGAGCCCTAGGGAATAAGGAACACGGAGGGCGTACACGAGGCACAAAAGGCACTCCTCCGTGGAGTGTTGCGTTCGACTCCACCAAAAAGTTATACCCAGATAGAAGCCGTCAACGTAAAAAGGACAAGGAGGCAGCTGAAGCAGAGAATCAGGCAAACTGGAGGCGTCAACTTGAAGAAATGGTAAAGCTGACACAGGATGTAGCAAAGAAGCAGCAAGACCAAATTAACACACTTAGCCAGCAGATAGTGTCTACCGGCGCATCAGTACACATGCTAGAAGTTGAAGCTGAGGCTCCCGACGCCGCACATTCTCATCGCAAAAGCAGCGTTGCGTCCACGCAGCTACCGGATGATGATGCACCACCGATGATTTACCCGGTGGACGAGATCACGGAAATGACATCCTGTGAGCTCCACGTGAAGGTCGTCAATATAACCATCAAGGCGGCGGCCGGATATGTCTTACCGATTGGCAACGAACCAACTCACCATTGTCTCCCGGTTCCACGGGGCTACGCTGTTGTTGGGGTCGATGAAGTTGCCAACGGATTCGAGCGGGTAAAGCTTGATTTTCCTGAAGGTGAAGACGAAGAGTTGACTGAACTCGGAGAAGCCAAGAACTCGACCGTTCTATGGCTAAAGGAATGCATTGTGCTCACAAATCAGACGGCAAAGCCATCGAATTCTCCGGCGCGGTCGTCTTCGCAACGCATGCCGTCTCCGGCGCGGTCGCCTACGCCGTGCACGTCTCCAGCGCGGTCGCCTACGCCGCCGCGTCAGCCCTCTCCGCCCACTAAGTTTCTGCCGAAACGTAAAAAATCACCAAAACGTCAACGGTCACCCCTCCCGAAGGTACCAAAAGAGGTACTCAAGTTACCTTACGACTATACTCCCGAGGAAACCCAGAAAATCGCAAAGGACGAATACGATGCGTGGAAATCAAAGCGGAAGGAGAAGCAAAAGCCAGATTTCCCTGAGACCGAAGAAGAGATAGAACGAGCTTGGAAAATGGTGAAGACTCTTCATCAACCCGAGCCGAGTCTGTCATCTGACTATGACCGCTCTATTCTGATGTCACACCAGGAAATGGTGCGGTCAACGAAGAGTAGTAGCGCAAGCGGGAAAAAGGGGAAATCAGTTGCTCAACTCGGAGAGCAGAAAAAACAATCCACGTCCCCGCTCAAAGTGATTTCCAATACCCAGGTGGGGCCGAGCACTAATATTGCTGATGAGGATATTGATGCGGAGTTTATAACACTGTACGCAGACAAGGCAGCTGATGCGGGTTTGTCCATTGCTGAGTATATGCAAACAGTGAACTACTTCCCCGCAGCTGAATGTGCGTACAAATACGAGTCCGGGCAGCCTCTTGTCAAACCCGAGGAGATAAAGAATCTACCAACGAAAATGCGAAGAGTGCATAATTGGTATATGCAAGCCGCTAATGAATCTGAGGACTGGCTATGTCTCAGCTTTAAGGACGAGCACTATGGAACTGGAAATGGAATTGTTATGATTCAATTTGAGGAATTGTTTCAGTTATACCAGCAGCAGGCCCTCGACAAATCTATCCTTAGTGCCTATTGTCTGTAAGCACTTATTTCTCTAGCTCACCTCATTCAATTGCATATATATATATATATAGTACACTCATATATTATAATTGCAGAATGAAGATTCTCGAATGCAAAAGAGATAGAATCTATGATATTGGGTTCATTGATCCAAATATTATTTATGAAAAGACTCTTCGGCAATCTCCCAAGGATACAGAAAATAATATTCTGAGGGCAATAATATTTAACCAACACCGACGGGAAATACTATTTCCTTACAACTTCAAGTAAGTGTGTTACTCTGTTGTAAACATTCTATTTTCCTTACTCGATGTTCATTGTATAATTGATGAGTTCTGCGTGCGCAGCTTCCACTATATTCTGCTAATCTTCCAAATTGACAAAGGAAAAGTAATTGTAATGGACTCAAAACGTAAACCCCTCTCAATGTGGGCTGACATGCAGGAAATGATCCAGCGGTAATTTCAATATTTATTAATTTCAGTATTTATATATTGCAATATATCGACTACTTTGTTTCATTTTCGGATATCAAGTAATTACTAACTCTTTTTATTCTTTTTCTTTCTCGGGTAGGGTTTGGAAGAGGTTCATAAGGAAGTCTCCCGGTGAATGGGAAAAACAACTTACATTTGATGTTGTGCAAGTAAGTACTATCTAGATCCGTGCCCATCTCCATTATCATGCCTGGTTGATTATTATTTTGATTGAAACAATCTTCTCGTATAGTGCTTGCAACAAGGAGACGGGAATAACTTGTGTGGATACTACGTTTGCGAGTTCATTCGTCAGACCACATCTCCCAAGGGCAGAAATTTAAAACAACTTCATGTACGTTAATCGTCAATTCTTCTTATTACTATCTATTTTAGTTACTTAGCTTCATATATTTTAGTGACCACTCTTCTTTATATTAGATCGAACGGCTTCGGGACGGTCTTCTACCTAGGGACCGCATACGAGCAATTCAGGAGGAAATTGCGGGCTTCTTAGATGCAGAGGTCATAAACGTACATGGAGAGTACCATGCCTCCGGTTGGAACTAAGTTTGATTTTGTAATACACTCCATCGGTCATGTAATATGATCGATATACTTTGCTTCTGTAATATAAGTGTTTCTTATTCTGCTTTATATACTTATTCACTCGTGCGATCCGGGGGCTCGGTGGAGGGTACACCGAGGCTCCTCTCTTCTCGAGGTCCGGGAAGGGCCGCCAGGAGGTCTCGGGGACCAAAAAAACGGAAATTGTAAAGCCCTGCCGCGGCAGAGAAAAGGGCAAAAGCCCTGCCGCGGCAGAAGGGGCATGCATCCCGGGTCGTATTCAGAACCGGGACTAATAGCCCTGGCCAGGTTCCAGCGCTCGGGCCACGTGGTCAGCCCCATTTGTCCCGGGTCCTGCCACAACCGGGACCAATGGGGAGGGTATTTGTCCCGGATGCCCCGTCCCGGTTGCACAACCGGGACAAAAGGGGGCCTACGAACCGGGACTAAAGCCCCTGTTTCCACTAGTGGAGCGACGGCAATCAGAGTCGACGACGACGCAGGGCTTGCGGTCGCAGTCGCAGGTACGGGAGTCGTGGGAGGGTGAAGCATTGGGCGCCCGTGGAGGATGGGCTGGTGCGGTGTACACGATCGCAGATGTGACCGACGACCCGATTTTTGACTCGTGCAAGAGCGAGGAAGCGATACCGGATTTCTGTCAAGCAGGTGTTGAAGCAGGCATGGCTGCGTCACGGCCTCAAGGGTTTTTCAGTCGGCCGTCGCTCGCCGCCGATGACGAGATAGAGGTTTACCTCGATGCCCAAGGGTTCTTTATTGCAGTCCCCCTGTCATGGAGCCCCTGTCGTCTTTGTTTCTGCGGGCCTGAGCTCATCGAGCACCATTTCAGCACCCTCAACCCCGAGCCTGGACTTCGATGTAGCGTTGAGCATACATAATTTCAACCAAGTTGTCGGGCTGACGGAGGACAAATTGTGTGCTCCGGAATTCTCTGCGAGATCAAATCGAGGTAGAAGAATCTACTGGCCTTTGGAGGGGAAGATGCACGCTGGAAGATCAAACTGCATTCGATAGATAGCGGGTAGCAAAGTCTGTTGAATTTTTCTAGGTGTTTGAAACTCTTTCATGCAGTGTTTGCCCAGCGCTGGAACAGTGTGTGGGGGGGCGCCCGTGTGGGAATACTTTTGTGAAATGGTTGGGCCACTATGTCGAACACCATGGGGTCGTGCTCTGGATGTGCCGTTGGCGCACTCCGGTGGCATTCACACGCCGTGAATATGTAAATTTCTTGTGTTCCTTGTTCTTTTGTTCCTATGTGTTATTCGTGTGTTTCTTGGGGCATTCGCACGCCGTAAGATTGTGGCATTCATACTATCGAACACCTTGGGGGCGCGCTCTGGACACGCTTGATTGTGGTATTGGCACGCCGTCCGGTTGCAAACGAGTTTAAACATTGTCAACTAGCTAGTACAATAGTACTGGAGAGGATCATATAAGAGCCAGATTGCGCTCTTGCAGCGAATTAATGCGAGACGGACGAGATTGCTGTCTGTCGTCTGCTGTCTGCTCGAACACCTTGGGGGCATGCTCTGGACACGCCCGATTGTGGCATTGGCACACCGTCCGGTTGCAACCGAGTTGAAACATTGTCAACTAGGTAGAGCCTTCTTAAAATATGTCATATATAGACAAAATGTTTTAAATATTTATTTGCACTTACCAAAATGTAAATATTGCTAGTGTTGCTAGTGTTCTAGTGGTGGTACATTTGTAGTTATTACCTCCTAATGGTGGTCGATTTTTCGCAAACAGAGGCATAGCCTAGTGGCAAAAGGTTGATGCTTCCTTTGCCCATTAGTATTGCATTGAAATTATTTATTTTCTTTTGATGTTTTGAATTCAACTTTGATAAAAAAAATCACATTTACATCATATTAAGCACTGCATTAAAATGTATCAATATGGTATAGCCAAAGGTGTGAGATTTCAAGCATTACATCAGAGTGCATCAATATGCACCAAAATGAGCTACAAAAGAGCCCCAAAGGTAGCCCAAACAGCCTCATTTCTAATCCTATCATTCTTTTGACCTTCTCCAAATGATGTCAAACTCTAGGGTTAACATATATTGCACTAGTACAGTGTCCTTGCATCAATATGGAGTCATTTCTCAAAACATAAACCACCTCTCTTCACACATGAGAGTTCACATTTTGAAATGTGAGATTTCAGACCATACTGAAGCTATATATGTAGACTTTATTTATCAGTTGGAGATGTTTGTACATGACAAACTAAGACCATGTGTACTGGATTTTCATTTTTTTGAAGTTTTTTTTAATATTTTATGATTATTTCAAAATCGGCCAAAACCCAAGTTTGACCAACATTTAAACAAGTTTTAAATACCAAAATGAAAAACTAATCCTGGTTCATTCTTAGTCACACCAAAATGAAGCTTTGGTGGGTTTTTCAATTTTTTTGAATTTTTTAAACATGAAACCCTCTCTCACTTCGTTGAACTCTCTAAAACTTCGTTCGTGGTAACTCATTTGTGTGAAGGATTTCTCATGAAAACACTCATATACCAAGTTTATATTTTTTTCATAACTATGTCATGTAAAATGACTATGTGCGCCGGTTTCATGTTTTTTTATTTTACTTTTGAATTATCTGTGCACATTTGAATGTTTGGTCAAACTTCGCACAAAAACGTTGACTGAGTTAAAATCAAAGTTTTTTTTATAATTATGTCTTGTAAAACGACAATGTGCGCTGGTTTTATATTTATTTGTTTTTTTTTGAATTACTTATTGTCAACCCTAGCTCATTCCATCGATATCGTGAACATGTGAATGTTGGAATTTAAATGCGGATATAACAAGTTTTATATTTTTGTATAGCAACTTAGTTGCATAAGTAGACCATGTGCGCTGGTTGTATGTTGTTCTGGCTATTATGAATTAGTTGTGCTTAACCTAGCTCATTCCATTGATAGGTTGAATTGTGTGAATGTTTTTCATTTAACTATGGATCTAACAAGTTTCGATTTTTTAGCAACGTATTTGGATAATTAGACAGTGAACCAAAGTCTCATATTTATTTGATTTTTTTAAAATTACTTATGCTCAACCCTAGCTCGCAGGAACCCTAAACACCGGAAACCATGGTAACCCTAAACCCCGGAAACCCCGTTCGAAGCCCCCCTCCCCCTGCTTTAGAGCCGTTGATCACTTGTTAGTAAACGGTTGGATCAGAAGGAAACCCACTGATTCGCGCCACAACCAGTTCTGCGTTCTGATTGGCCTCTCCCTGTTCCGCGCCACTCCTAGGAAAAAAACAACGGTACACCTTTCAACTTTGGGCCAGCAGCATCATTTGGCCCAGCTGAAGGATTTAGCCCAACCGATCCCCCCGTTTCCCTCCTATATATCCATAGGAGAAATGTCGTACCCTAGAAATTATCATTCCACCGGATCTCGCCGTCTGCGACCAAATCCACGCACAATCCAGCCACTCCGCCAGACATCAAGCCCGTACCAGCGATGAGGATGAGGCCTGGAGGTTCCAGCTTGCGCGGCGGCAATTCCGGCCGCGGAAACGGCCCCGACGAGGAAAGGAGAATCCATAAGCGGCCGGCACCGGCTGACCCCGTACGGGCTAAGCTGGTTGCTTCCGACGCCTCTCAGAAGTGCGGCGCGCGCTTACACATTGTGGAGGCGGGAGGCGCCGCCTGCGTACTCTCGACGCGAAGTGGAGGAGTATGACCGCCTAATGGCTGTGGCGGCGAGAGGCATGAGGAGCTCCTCTAGCGCGGGGAGCTCCGCCATAGCACGAGCACCATTGCTGTCGCCGAAGAAGGAGGAGGAGGGGCCCGAGGAGGAGTAGTAGTGGGCCTAGCAGCAGTAGGGCACGGCACCACACGTCGGGTGCGGGTATTTGCCGGGGGACTTCGTCGACGATGTCGACCTCGACTGGGTCACCGCTGACTTGATGGAGCGCACCAAGGAGGAGCAGAAGCAGCTCGAGGCCAACCAGGAGATGAAGACGAAGTTGTACGAGTACGAGCTCCGCCAAGCCATTGAGAAATCCAAGGCCGACATCCCTTGGGGCTCAACGGACTCCGACTTCGACTCCGACTCCGGCTGAGCTGCGCCCCCGCCTCGTCGCCTCAGCACCCCTGGGGCTTAGGTGCGCCCCAATTTTGGATGGATGTAGGAGCTGCGGTCGATGGATGAGGCATGGAGTTTCCCCCTATGTAATTAGTACTAGTATTGTCCCCGTGCGGCTTTTGATTCGACGAGACGCCACCGTCTATAATAGTAATATAATTATCTACTATGTTTGCTGTTTGCTTGGCTGTCCGTCTTTTATTTGAGTTCGGTTGAATGAATTGTGTGAATGGGAGCTTTGTCACCGGAGAAGCAGAGAGAAGCAAAGTGAGGATGCGCGCGAAAGGGGAAAACGGTTCAACCGTCGTCGCTGCTATCTGGGCCCCACCTGAATTGGCTCCCACCTAGCTAATCGATACGTTTAGAGACTTTGTCACCCTGGCCTATTTGTCCATCAAAAAATGGCGCACAGAAGCTATTTCAGCCAACGATGTCGGTGTCCGTCCAATTAGGCTCAAAGACGTCGCATAGGAGCTATTCGCCCCCAGATTTCACATTGCTCGAGGCCGAGCCAGCATCGTCGACGAACTCAATGCCCTAACAGCTCCAAGTCACCACCGAAAACCATACTAGGGCGCCACGGTCGTGCACTATAGGACCATCGCTACATGGTATCCTGAGGCCACCGCCTTGACGCATGACTGACATCCAGTGCCGCTATCACATTATCCACCTCGCTCAACAGCAGAACTCACCTGCTCGACCGCTGCAAACAAGAAGCACCACGAGAAGCGGATCTCCAAGGTGACGCATGCAAATAGGCAACACGGCTTCCCCGTCGCCTACGCGGATGGAGCATAGATTTTCACCCCAGAGATCTTAGAATTGCTCGGTACGATCGGTATCGACCCTCCACAACGATGCAAACAGGAAGGAGAATGACGCAGAAGGCACCACCGTCATCGGCACTAATCGAATTCCTTGCAGGATTTCACCTGGAGGTCAATCCGAGCGCAAAGAGAGAGGAGAAAGAGAAGGGTGTCGAGAATCCCTCGCTGACCACCGAGCTCCACCGCATGCCATGGTTGTCATGGCTCCTCAATCCGCAACAACCATGCCGCCCCACCGAGCGGCCAACGATCTGGGGCCATCGCCCGGCTTTCTCGCAGCTGGGTGCCAGAGAACAGCAATACACGATGCTACCACCTCACAGTACGGGAGAGTGTTATGCAACTGTGTGCTGACATGTTTGTTGTGTGTTGTATATCGGGCACACGACAAAGGCAATCTATACCGTGCATTTCACATTGAAAATAAACGCACACGGCGTAGCGCAGAGAAAATCACACAACAATAAATGGTGCATAGAAAAGACTGGAAAAAACACACGACAAAGAATATGGACACGTGCCACCTGGACGGCAGCACAAACGGCGCAGTCATGTCAGCTCTTTATTGTGTGCTAACACACCACAAACATGGGATTCATCTTTGGCGTAAGCTTGCACACGGAAAACAACTGACATGTTATTATCAAACCATGGCCCACTGGTAGCTCTAATTCGGGTACACGCACACGGCAAAAAGTACCTCTTTGTCATGTGTTTTGCACATGCCAAAGAGCTGCCAGATTTTATTTTATTTCATAAGCTCTGCTTTATGATTATTTAATAATCTATTTTTATTTAGAAATTTCTAATAAATCAACTTTGCTAACCTAACACAACCTAGAAAATAGGTGCACTTTGCTACCCTCTTCCGGTTCCGTTTAAATGTGTAGACGATAAGTGTGGCTAGGCTCCAGCGGGGTTAGGGTTTTGCCAGAGAGGGGCTCCGGAGCGTCGGAATCCTACCAAAACCTAGTGGGTGTCATACCGTGTGGGTGTGTGTGTACAAGTGTGTTTTGGATTGTATATGGCAAAGATTCCACACTGGGGTCTGACCAGCTTCACCGGCATCACCTTCTCTCTAGCGAGTTTCTGGACTTATAACCCGAAACTCCCAGATCGGACATACCGGAGGAAATATTGTGAAGAGTGTGGGTAGAACTTTGTATTTGGTGTTCCTATGGACTATCCTAAAACAACCAAGCGATAAGTTGCACTTTGCTACCCTCTTCCGGCTTCAGCCAACGAGGTAGACTATAAGTTTGACTAGGCTCCAGAGGGGCTAGGGTTTCGCTAGGGAGAGGCTCCGGAGCGTCGGAATTTCTCAAAAATAAATGGAGTCCCATACAATGTGAGTAAAAGTTTGTTTTCATTGTATAAGGAAAATTTTCAACACCGGGGTCTAATCGGATTCGCCAGCATCACCTTCTCTCTAACGACATTTTGACTTACATCCCGAAACTCCCCGATCGGACGAACCGGAGGGAATCTTGTGAAGAGTGTGGGTAATTTTTTCCTTGGGTGTTCCTAGGAACTAACCTAACAAAACCAATCAAGTACTTGCATTTTGCTATCCTCTTCCGCCTCCAATCAAAGGGGTAGACGATAAGTTTGACTAGGCTCCAGCGAGGCTAGGGTTTTGCCGGAAAGGGGCTCTGGTGCATTGGAATCCCACCAAAAGATAGGGTGTGCCTTACCGTTCGTGGACAAGTGTGTTTTGGGTTGAAGATGGAAAACTAATACACCAGGGTCTAACCGGCTTCACCGGCATCACCTTCTCTCTACAAAGTTTCTAGACTTATAGCCCGAAACTCTCAGATCGGACAAACCGGAGGCAATCCTGTGAAGCTTTGTTGGATGTATAACAAAAAGGAAATAATATTTATACATCAGTTTTATATGATTCATATAACTATGCTATAACTAACTTGGTTCTTGTATATGAGATTCAAACGAAAACTCATGCTTACGTGTAGTAACATGAACACAGAAACGAACCATAGTCTTGCCTTTTACGACTAATTCATTGGATGTTTGATGACTATGTGTTTCCTAGTCATGGAAATTGTTTATGTCAACATCAATCAATAATATATTGTTGGAAGGAAACAATATGTTCGGGCATTACCTAAGTAGATTAATATGCTAAGATATTTAACGAAGACATATTTGTCCTTAGAATCGTATCACGGCACAGTTATAATACATTACATCCTTTGACCACGAGTTTATCGGGATAATATATTCTGGAGGTTTTACTTTGGTGCTATCAAGATTCACACCATAAACTGGGTGAATGATGGAGGGGTTAACCTCTAGGGTGGCCCGATCTTCACGAATTGACCAAGAACATGAAGAATACAACAAAGAACACGAAGAACAGACAAGGGGAATCCTGGGGAGGGTGAATAGCGAGAACTGAAAGACTCGATTTCCTGTCAACTAAACCATAACGGCCACCTATGGAACAATCAATCCAACCGAACTCACCTTATCGGAAACCGATTCAACACCCATGGCCGGTCCACTACGCCAATAGAACCTCAAGGGTTAGTTGAGATAGATTGGAAAGTATCTAACTGATTCCCAAGGGGAAAGGATAGGTAACACGATGTAGCCTTGATAAGATCTAAATTACAAGTAATTGGAGTAGCCTTAATACGGTCCTAGATACAAAATATAGGAGTAGCATCACAAGAGAGTTAAGAGAAAAGGTCAATTCATCTAAATTCATCCTAACCCTAGATCTGAGATGGGGGAGTCTATTTGTAGTCTAGTGCAAAGGGGGTAGGTAGCAGGAGGAGATATAGGGGGTCAAAGACCCGAAAGTGGGCTCGTAGGCCGTGTACCAGTGGAGGTTATGGTGGTTTTACCGGTAGTACCGGTGGTTTCACCGGTAGTTCTGGCCTTGGTTCCAGTGGAGGTGCCGTTATGTGCACACCAAGCGATGATTTGGCGGAGGTGGCACTGGAAGTTCCGCTTCCTGGGGTCTTTCACCGGTAGTACCGGTGCAGGTTCCTGTGGCGGCTCCATCGCGTGCACACATAGCAACGTTTTGGCGGAGGCGGCACCGGTAGCTCCGCTTCCTGGGGATCAGTGGTAGTACTGGTGCTCTCACCGGTAGTACTGCTGCCTGGGACTTCTTCCCTTCTTCTTGAGCGGTTTCTCTTTGGTTTCCTTGTCCATCCTTTTGGCCACCGTCTTGCTCATTCTCGGCAGTTTCTTGGGGTCCACTCGACGGTGTGTAGCTGGTTACGCATAGGTCATTTCCATGAGGTAGCGCACCATTCACCATGTTATCAAATGCATAGAGAGAGAGATGAGTGAGTTCACCTTATGATGTATCGCCTTTGCTTGTGATCTTGTCATAGGTCCATTGGTGTTGGGCTTGGTGGAATGGGGTGTGCTGCATCATTTCCCCCTCCCTCCTTGAAAAAGAGTCGACCTCGACTCGTGGTCTTCCTTGTCACTGGGATATCCATGGAAGGGAGAGATATCCTTGACATTGAATGAATTGTGCATAAGGTACTTGGATTGCGGTAAGTAGAGCTTGTAGGCATTTTTTATGCGCTTGAGGATCTTGAAAGATCTATCACCTCTTGGCTTGAGCTTGGAATTGCGCTCTTGTGGAAAGAGGTCTTTGCGCAAGTGGAGCGAAACGAGGTCACCTTCTTGGAACACCATGGGCTTCTTGTTCTTGTTCATCATGCATGCTCGATGCTCGGAATGCTTCTCAAGTGTAGCTCTTGTGGATTCATGTAGCTTCTTGATGTAGTATGCGCGCTTGTCGATGTCCATGTTTGCTTGTTCGCGTAGAGGCAATGGTAGGATGTCGAGAGTGGTGTTGGGGTTGAAGGCGTAGATGATCTCGAATGGGCTTCGCTTTGTTGCTTGATGAAGTGATCGATTGAAGGCGAACTCTACATGTGGGATGCATTCTTCCCAATTCTTTAGGTTGGGCTTGATCAATGCTCGAAGGACTGAAGAGATTGTTTGATTCACCACTTCGGTTTGGCCATCCATTTATGGGTGATAGGCGGCGGAGAATAGTATCTTGACACCGAGCTTGGCCATCAAAGTCTTCCAAAAGTAGGACATGAACTTGACATCTCGATCCGACACAATTGTCTTGGGCACACCATGTAGACGCACAATTTCCCTGGAAAAAAAAATTGTGACATGTGAAGCATCGTCCCTTCTATTTCAAGGAATGAAATGTGCCATCTTTGAGAAACGATCAACAACGACAAATATTGAATCCATGTTTGTTTTAGTGCGTGGTAGTCCTAGCACAAAGTCCATGCTAATGTCACTCCAAGGGACATGTGGTGTAGGGAATGGTAAGTAAAGACCATGAGGATTAGAAGTAAACTTAGCTCCGAGGCATGTAGGACATCAGTTGACGAGTCTTTCAACTTGGTGCCTCATCTTACGCCAATAGTAGTGGTTGTAGAGCATGGTGTACGTCTTGTACCTTCCAAAGTGTCCCACGAGACCTCCTTCATGTGATTCCATTAATAACAACAAGCGAAGAGAGGACTCCGGAATACACAATTTGTTAGCTTGGAACAAGAAACCTTTGTGGAGATAGTAGTCATCAAAACCTCTATGTGGCAAGCATTTTCAGAAAATGGGTCCAAAGAAAGCATCCAAAGAGTATAAGTCTTTGATCTCATCCAAACCAATCACACTCATTTCAAGTCGTGTAAGAAGACATTCTTTGCGAGACAAAGCATGCGCTACAACATTCTCTTTACCTTTCTTGTACTTAATGAGATAAGGAAAATATTCAATTAATTCTACCAATTTAGCATGTCTTTTGTTAAAATTAGCTTGACTATTCAAATATTTCAAGGATTTATGATTGGAATGAATAACAAATTCTTTAGGCCAAAGATAGTGTTGCCAAACTTCTAAGACTTGTACCAAAGCAAAGAGTTCTTTGTAATAAATTGGTTAATTGAGTCTATCACCATCTAATTTTCACTATGATAAGCAACAGGACGTCCATTTTGCATAAGAACGCCACCTATGCCTATTCCACTAGCATCACATTCAATCTCAAAAGTTTTCTCAAAATCCGGAAAAACAAGCAAAGGTGCTTCGGTCAAACATTTCTTAAGAGTACCAAACTCTTTTTGTTGAGCATTTCCCCCAAACAAACGGTACATTCTTCTTTGTAAGCTCATTTAAAGGGCAAGAAATAATTGAAAAATCCTTCACAAAACGGCGATAGAAACAGCATGACCATGAAAACATCTTATTTCACCCACAGAAGTAGGGTAAGGCCTATTTTTAATAGATTCTACTTTCTTTTCATCAAATTCAATTCCATTGGAAGAAACCACAAAACCCAAGAAAACAAGCTTGTCAATACAAAAATTACACTTGGAAAGATTTGCGAATAGTTTTGTTTTCGAAGAGCCAACTAGATTTGAGCAATATGATCAAGGTGGTTTTCCAAGGATGTGCTATATATGAGGATGTCATAAAAATAAACAACAACAAATTTACCAATGAAAGTTCTAACAACTTCATTCACGAGGCGCATAAAAGTTGATGGAGCATTCGAAAGTCCAAAGGACATGACAAGACATTCATACAATCCGAGTTTAGTTTTGAAAGTTGTTTTCCATTCATCACATATGCTCATGAGAATTTGGTGATATGCACTTTTAAGGTCAATTTTGGAAAGATTGTTGCACCACTTAGTTCATCAAGCATATCATCGAGCCTAGGGATGGGGTGTGTATATCTAACGGTGAAAGCATTTATATGGCGACAATCCATGCACATACGAGAAGTATCATCTTTTTTAGGAGGATAACCGGAACGACACAAGGGCTAAGGGATTCTCGAAATAAACCTTTATCTAGAAGTTCTTGGATTTGCCGCTCGATCTCCTTAGTATCCTCGTGGTTGGTGTGGTAGGGAGCGCGGTTTGGAAGTGGCGCACCCGGAATGAGGTCAATGAGGTGCTTGATGCCTTGTAGAGGAGGTATCCCCGGTGGTAGTTCTTCGAGAAATACGTCCTCAAATTCCTGCAACAAGGGAAACAAAGACGGAGGAAAGCTTGTTATGTGGTTAGTTTCAAGTGCTTCTCCTTTTCACACAAGGACGAAGTGAAGTATGGATGGGTCATCTCGTAACTCTCACATGTCTCTTTTGGTGGCAAGTACGGCAAGGCCTTTGGGAGCACTCTAAATTTTTGTACTCATGTTTGCCTTGTGGCTCTCATTATCCTTTAGATGGATCACTCTCTCACCAGTCATCTCATGAAATTTGAGCTCTTCTTGTTTGCATGCAAGAGTCTTTGCATTGTCCGCGATCACTTGGCTTGGAGAAATTGGACGGAGCACAAACGTCTTGTTATTCCACTTGAAGCTATAGTGGTTGGTGAGTCCATCATGAATATCACTCTTGTCATATTGCCAAGGTCTTCCAAAAAGAAGGTGACACACGGTCATAGGCACAACATCACATTCAACCGTGTCTTCATAGGGACCAATCTTGAAGTGCACAGTAACAATGTGTTGTATCTTGAAGGTATCGGAGTCATTAAGCCATTTAACATGATAAGGGTGTGGGTGTTTCTTATAGGTCAATTTGATTTTATTGAAAATTTCTTTGCTAGCCAAGTTGTGAAAACTACCTCCATCGATGATAACCTTGATGGATTTGCCATTGATGTCGGCTCTAGTTTGAAATAGGTTGCACCTTTGGGCATGTTCATCTTGAGGAGAGGTGGTAAGGAACCGAGTCACAACTAGAGATGGATTGTTGTCCACATCGCAATATACATTGACTTCTTCATTGTTGGGTTCATCAAAGGAATTAAGAGCAACTTGATGCAAGGCATAGTATTCGCCTTCACTCGTGGAGTCACGTTCACTATCTTGGTTGACAATCATAATCATCTTGGTGGAGCACTCAAAAAATGTGTGTCCACTCCCACCACATTTGAAGCAAGTTATTGTGCTCGATTTGAATTGAGGAGCATTAGAGTTTGTGTTTGGACACACTTGTTTCTTGAACTGCGGAGTTTTGTTGGTAGCATTGGGAGCTCTAGAGGTGCTCTTGGTGTTGGTCGGTGTTGTTGCTTGTTTCATTGGTTACGAAGTGGTAGGCTTTGATGCAAACTAAGACTTTTCTTGTTGTACTTGAGGTCTTCTGCAATTTCATGCTCGACCTTGAGGGCTTTATGGAAAAGTGCAACTATGTTGTGATATGGTTGATACTCAACAATCTTTCTCATTTAGTAGTTGAGGCCACTTAGGGAGAGGGCCATTGTTTGTTCTTGGGATTCCATCACATGTTCTCATATCAAAGCGGTTTCCATTTCCTTAGAGTACTCATGAACCAGTTTCAAACCTTGTCTAAGCTCTTGTAGCTTTTTCAAGATTTCAGGCTTGTAGTGTGGAGGAATAAAGCGATCATGCATGGATTGCTTCATCTCATTCCAAGTGTTGATGGGAGCAATCCGGTTCTTGATTATTTCATCTTGGAGATGGTCCCACCATAAGAGTGCGTAGCCTTCTACTCTAAAGAAGCCATAGCAACCTGATGCGAGTGATACACACGTTCGTTGGGAGACCCCAAGAGGAAGGTATGAAGATCACGGTAGCAAGTTTCTCTCAGAAAGAAACCAAGGTTGAATCGACCAGTAGGAGGAAGGACTAACTTCAGAAGGTGAACCAACTGAGATGGCAGGGCGCACTACCGGTTCAGACGCAACGTGGAACCTGCACAACACAATCAAATCACTTTGCCCCAATGAAGCAGTGAGGTTGTTAATCTCACCGGTTTTGCTGAACACAAAGAAGTTAAACATATGGTGTGGAAAATAGTAGGAAAATAGTAGTAACAGTATGAGAACAATATGAAAGCAGTAGGTGTTTATTAGTATGAGGAAAAAGGAATGGGGTCCACAGTTCACTAGTGGTGTCTCTCCGTGAAAGATAAATAACATGTGTGGTGACCAAATTACAGCTGGGCAATTGACAGAAATGAAGGTTGCACTGTAGTGCATATGAAAGACATAAAGATTACTATGTGATTCATGCGGGCATTACAATAATATACATAGATTGTTATCCAACTACATCTATGACTAAAATTCCACCCTTAGAATATCATCCGAACAAACGTTGGGTATTAAGTTGCAAGCAACAGATAATTGCACTAAGAAAAGTGTGTAATGTGAACAATAACATAATCCTTAGACAAAGCATTGTTGTTTTCTCCCTAATGGCAACAGCACATCCTCCATCCATCACGTTTCTGTAACTCGAGCACAGATGCAATGGAGGCATGAACCCACTATCGAGCATAAATACTCCCTCTTGGAGTTACTAGCACCTACTTGGCCAGAGCATCTACTAATAACTGAGAGCATGCAAGATCATAAATAACATATGCATGAAGATAACACGATAGATTGATAATCAAAATACATACCCTTCAACATTCATCAGATCCCAGCAAACATAACATGTAGCATTACATAAAGATGATATTGATCATGATAGGCAGCTCACAAGATCTAAACATGAGGTACAAACTGGAGAGAGCAACCATCTAGCTACTACTATGGACCCGTAGTACAGGGATGATGTGGTGACCCAGCACACCTCTGCATGTGTAGTGCGCAAGTCGATGACATAATACTCACAGAAGGACTTATCCGTGAATATTACATCCCTCAGAGTAGTACAACAGAAACACAGCGGGACCTGGCAAAACTATAGGACACAAACTTCATTACAAAATATCGAGAATCTCTTTTAAGAATCAAAGAAGATCTCATACAAATGAAACAACAAAAGAAGCAATTCGAAGCTCCAAGCTGGAGAAGAACTCTAGCTCAGAAATAATCTACTATGGCTGATGCCAGCCCCAATCTATGGCTTCTAACAACTAACTCCAAGAATGCGCTCCACCTACACATTGATAGCTTCTCCTCCATCAGCTTTGTTGATGACGATGCTTCACGATGACGACTTCCATAGGGCTTCAACTCTAAGCAGGGGGCAAACGGGAACGAATGAGTAACGAGCGTTACTTAGCAAGTTCATGATATACAGAGGGTAGTTTGATGCACTAACTACAGCTTTAGACTTGAAAGAGTCATAAGCTAATGCAAGGTTTTGTAAATATTTCTTCAAGAAGTTTCTTTTACTTCTGAAAACTATGCCCGCCAGACCATCACAGGGCTAGAACTTCATGGAGTTGCCTTTCCTATAGCGTTCGCAGTTCCTTCCTGGAACAGGGGGTAACATGCCAGATCCTTTTACACTTTGTAGAGGTGCGTTACTTTACCCATGGACGACCAAGACCATGTTGCACAACCAGGTGTATATTCCTGTCCACTCCCACTCAGGTGTGGGGCCCGGTTGTTGGTCCAAGCCAAACCGTGCTTCTCCGCACAACGCATGCCCACCCATTTCCGCCACCAGATTGAACGCCTGATTCCACCCCTCACGATGGAGATGTACGCTCCCCTGGCAGACACTCATAGACCCAGAGTCCGTGGGATGTAAGGGATCCCACCCATGTGCATGTAGTCTCACAAGACCTACAGCGTACCTCTCTGGCAGTCTGTTGACATGTGAACGAGAGAAGACCACAACTGACTTACTCCCCCCATAGAAGACCCATGGTTAACGCGGTATTTACGGCGCACCGAGTTCTGACGGCATTTGTGATTAATTCCTAGGTAATACCTTCCCATGCAGATGGAACCTTCCTTTCACCTATTCATCTTACCATGGTCCCATCCGCCCACCAAAAATAACACTACCACTCGGGTAGTCATTCAAGTAGTCATATTATTATAAAAATAGGATCATGCATTCTTTTGAGACTAAGTGGTAATACGATAGAGTTGTTGCAATTAGTTTGTTATGAAGTACTGCAAAGGATATGAGCAAGTTATTAACTTGCCTAAGATCGAAAAAATAATAATAATCAATTTCTTCGGGTTCAAGGGTCGCGTAGAGAATTCCGACATCTGAAAGATAGCAAATTACTCCCAGTAAGGACTACAGAAAACATTGGCAAGATGATACATGCATAGTAATGAGATGCATCGTGAATTACCCTGGAAAACACCCCAGCTTACAAGTGTAAGCCACGTTTGATACGATATCTTAATCACACAGATTTTAGGTGAAATGTTCCATTACTTGTAGTTATTGGTTCTTTTAGATTTACATGTGTTTCACTTTTACTTAGCAAACAATTTTTATCCTGTTTAGGTAGAAGCGTTTATTACTTGGTGAGGTAACAAGACAATAGCACATGGAAAAGAATTATTGAAAAGGTAATAAACATGTTTGATTTTATGTTCCAAAAGTGTGGAGCTCATGACAATGAGTTTAGTTGAAAATCATGAACTAGTATAGTCAACTCTATCATCACAATACTTTCCAATGACTTGTGATGATAGGTTTAGTAGGTGTGAAAACATGTGGTTTTATTAATAAGGAAAATTCTCGTGTTGTAATAGTTTCTAGTTATAATGGGACATTATACAATTTCAGTATACTTATAAAAAAATAAGTTTATAAGTTTAATACAATGTTTTATATTTGACATACTTATGTTAGAAATGTTGCTCTCTTTAATTTGGTATATCATTTAATGTTTTCTGACAATATTTGAAAAAGTTATTATTTTATTAATTTTAAATGAATTAAATGACTAGGCAAAACATTGCACACATGAAAACTTGGTCAAATGTCTTTGAAAACATCATAAGTGGATTGCATTTGTAATTTGGAGCATTTTGGTATATAACTTGTATTTTTCTGATTTTATGAATTTTTTTATTATTTTCTCAATTTTAAATGATTTAATTTAATTAAAGATAATATTTAAATTTAAATTTTATTAAACGTTTTTGAAAAGTTAATAAACATTTAGATTTTATTTTTCTAAACATTTCTATATTTATTTCATATTTTTCTGATTAACATAAATAAAGTTATTGAATTAATAAGGTTTAATTAATTTCTGCCCTATTTTAAATTGACAGGTGGGTACCACGTGTCATATAGGATTTATAAAAAGAAAATAAAAACTGTCAATACGTCATGCTGACGTCAGAGACGCGTTAGCTCTGGGGAAATTACTCCTATTGATCCACAATCCGTGGATTAAGTTCGAATTGATGAAATCCTACACTACCATCTGATAGAGGGGCTCACGGGGAGCCAATAGGTGGCGGCGCCGCTACCTGGTGGTCACCGGAGTGACCATGGTGAGCAATGGTACGGTGGCGACGTACAGTTTCTGGCATTGTTTAGGAAATCGTTAACTGGTAACTGCTCGGCTGGCTGACGAGTAGGGGATTAATAGGCTATTCGGCAAGTTAATCGGTCATTTAATCAATTAATCGTATGATTTATCAGTTAATCGGCTACTCGGGGACCCAACGAGTAGGGATTAATCGGAAAGTTAACTGGTTAACTGGCCGAATTCTTGACCAGTGGTTTCTGGCGACGAAAGGATTCCGAGGATAATTTAGAAAACGGAGGGCGTCGTGAGGTGCATAAGCTCACCCCGAGCGCGTGGAGATGCTCGCTGAAGCTTGAGGTGGTCGGAGTCGACGGCGAGCTTCCACGGCGGCCGGAGCAGAGAGCAAAGGGAACAGCCAAATTCCCTGGCTCCCGACCTTCCCACCAAGCGAGGGTTGGTGAGGGATAGAGGAGGTCATGGCGCACCCGGTGATGCTCTCGGTTCCTCGCGAGGTGACCGGAATCGTCGGCAATGGCCGACGGACGTTCGGGCTAGGGTTAGGGTTTGGCTCATTTCGGGCAGAAGAGAGACAGAGAGCGAGCGAGATGGAAGATAGGAAGTAGAGAGAGATGTAGACGCCACCCTCGGTGGTCTTATCCTTGCGGAACGACGTCAGAAGGAGGTGGCACACGCAGCAGCAGCTCGAGCACGTCTCCTCTGCTTTCTGGCAGAGGAAGAAGAAAGGGAAATAAAGGAAACCTTTCGATAACCCCCTAGAATTTATGATAATTACAAACTAGTCCTTCTGTCTTAAAAACTGAAAAGAATCCTATGTTTTCAGGACCTATTTGTAAACAGAAAATTATTAAAAATTATATTTGGAAAGCTCATCAAATTTATAACCTCACCATGTTTTGTTTTTGTGAATTTGAGTATTTCTTTATTTTTTATTTAGGGTGCTAGATTAAGTGATGTTATTTCTTTCACTCAATTCAATTTATTAAATGTCTTAAAATTTATTTTAGGCATGGATATTACCTTCACACAACACACATAGGGTTCCCAAGTTGTGTGTTATAAGTGGATCATATTGGATACAATTACTTATAGAAAATAATTTTAGTAAAACTACTATGTACTGGTTCTATGTACTGTTATGAAAATCATTTAATATGGAATTTTATTCCATGTCACACCAAATGATTTTAATGAGTGAAGAATTTTTTTTTCTTTTATACTATGTTATTTTCATATTAAAACTCTTAGCAATTTTGGTTGATATTTTACTTAGGTAGGTGTAAGCCTTATTTTATAAATTAAGTTCTTTACCAAGTGGAAAACATGTGTGTCTTTGGAACCTATTTGTTTGTTTTCCACTAGTTTCCAAATGTGGATATTATCCCATGTTCTTTTACAACATGCAATCATTTATATGGTGATGTGTAGATGAATTTATGTATTCATCTGTTAGTCTTACATATGAAAAGGATATGGAAAACAAGGTATTAAGCATGTTACCATTAACCTCCACATATAGAGACATGTGGATGAAATGGTTGGTTATTGTTTCATACTTGATAATTGTTTCCATTAAATATTTATTATGAGTTCCTCATCTCTGATGATCTTGACAGAGGTTATTGATTCTCTAATATATCCTAATGATTCACTCAATAATTTCTTATGATCTCTTACTGAGGCAGTGTTGCTTCTTGTGGTCTTCTGCTGCTTGATGTTCTTCTCTCTAGTTGCCACTAGTCTTCTGTTATCACCTTTGTCCATTGCAGATAGGTTCCTTTATTAGTTTCCAACCTCAATTGTTTCACCATTGTGGTGAAAACATCCAATTACTCCAAGCAAGGATTAGGTGATTGTAAAAGAATGTGAGTTTATTTTATAACATCAAGTTACCATATGCATATAAGAAGAATTTGTTAACAAGTGGGCCAAAATTGCCTCCAAATTACTACTCATATACAATTGGATGAGATGTACTAGGTTATATGATCTTAGGTTTATTTGGTTAAGACACTCAAGTGTTTGAGTATACAAAAGTGATATGTTAACAAGGTCTAGAAACTTGTTACCTAACTACTTCTATATAACACTAACATTGGAGTATCACACTGTTTCAAGAGTGTTAATAAGATCATATCAATATATAAGAGTTTCCAAGTAATCTTATTATAGATTTTAATAACACTTCTAGAACACTCTAATTAATCTTCTAGAAGATCTTCATGTGGTAGTTCCTCATGTCTTGCTGTTTCTTCTCTTGCAAAATAACTTGGAGGAGATTGGGAAACAAGATATAATGGTCTGGCCAAAATAACAAGATCTATATTAAGGGTTAATTTATGCTTTTATTATCCTTCCATACATTTCTTGTTTTGCTTCCCATAAGATAGATACTTGTCTCATACATGATTGGTTTTATTTAGCTTTCAATCCAATTCCTCTAATAGAGGTTATAACTTGTTGTTATCCATTACTTGTATCCAAAGGTACTTTAGTTGTGGAATATGTATGTGGATAGAAATGTGGACTGTTTGTGGAATGAGGACTTAAGATAATAATTTGATCAAATGGTTCATTGATGTGTTGAGGTTTCATATGCTCACTTACATAAGATGATTGAAACAATGAGCATGATAAAGTGATTGAGCTTAATGACTTTGATCATGGTTGTTAATTGGTTACTCACGGTGCCATGTTGTCATTTTATATTCTTGATTTGTATTCATGATGCAGGCATAGAGGTTTGGAAAGATCATAGTTAGTTATCAAGATTTAACAGTAGTTTAAGAGGATTTAATTCTTCTTTAGGTACTTCTTTTAGGGTGGATGAGATGTGTACATATTCGATAAATATATTAATACAATTATTATGTCATTTCCCACTTGTGGGTTTGAGTTAACACTTGTATGTATCACTTGTGTTCTATTGAAACTTTGTTGTTTACTTGTGATGGTTCACCTGATAGTTATGAGATGATTTTTAAATATATCGTGTATATGATTCAAAACTTAGTGGGTTGTTATTTTATGGAACATAACATCTCTATTGATGTGATGGTTCAATTGAGTATTTCTCATTTGTGGAAGTATGATTATCACTTATATGATTTGGATACTCACCCCTCTTTGGTTGTAGTTACCTAGTGAATTATGCCAAGTCACTTATAGGCTTGTGGTTAAGGTAGTTAAGAGTTTGTGTTTGATCATAACCAAATATGGTTTGTGTAACCAGATGATTTGGTTTCTTAAGATACTTGTTATAAAGATCATTCCAACTGAACTCTTGACTAGATGAACTAGACCTATTTCATCATGTCAAGTGAAACTTTGGTCACTTTGATTCATTTAAACTTTCCCGCCAAAGTTTCCCGTACTTTTAGATGCATGCATTGCAAATGCACATATTATATTTAGATCCTTATAACTTCCCAAACACTGGGATGCTACAGATGAACTACTCACGCATCACTTCGGAGGAGGGCATGGTGGTGTAGACCCCTCCGGTGATGATTTCCCCCCCCGGCAGGGTGCCGGGCATAGCTCCAGAACCCTCCCGATCTCGGGATGACAGTGACAGCGGCCTCGGGTTTTCTCGGGTGAAAGTGATCTCCTCCTAGGTTTTTGTATCAGGGGGATTAAATAGGCGAAAGGGCAGAGGCGGTGGAGGCCTAGGGGCCCCACGCCACCCCCTGGCGTGACCAAGGGGGGCACCGCCCTATGGTGTGGGCCCCCTGAGGCCCCCCTCCGGGTCTCTTCGGGACTCCATGGAACCTTCGAGAATTCTAAGACTTTAGGGATTCAAATTTTCCAATTCCGAGAATATTTCCAGAACATCTTTTCTGAAACTAACAACAGCAGAAAAAAGGGAACTCGCTCTGTGGCATCTTGTCAATAGGTTAGTCCGGAAAATCGATAAAAATGACATAAACTGTATAGCAAACATGTGGGAAACAATGAGAAAATAACATGGAACATCAGAAATTAAGGAGACATATATGACATACTAACATCCCCCAATCTTAGTTCCTACTCTTCCTCGAGTAGGTAAACGATAAAAACACAATAATTTCTGAGGTGACATGCTACCAACATAAACTTGATCATCAAAAACGTAAAATCATAAGTAAGATGAGATCATAGAACTTCAACACAAGCATGATAAATAAAACTTTAATACTAAAGCATAGCAATCACTTTGCATCATGAGAAGTAACTCAAATAAAATATCATGAATAACAATGTAAAGAAATATATACGTTTGTTTCAAGTATAGAGAAAGCATGGAAAAGTGATATTTCGCTAGTCCTTAAGAATGGGGCAAAACATAAATGTCAAAACACCTTCAAAGTTCATGAGGAAGACTAGAACAAATAATTAGAGAACTAGCAATAACACATCATGGATCAATTAATAATGTTTCTGGGACAAATGCACATAAAACTCAGAATGGAAAAGATGCTCTCTCAACTGTTCATAAAGTTAGAAGATGGAAACTTAATATAAAAGTAAAATAAAGCCCCTTCGCAGAGGGAAGGATGGATCACTCATGTGCTAGAGCTTTTATTGTACTAAACATAGGTATTGAAAACATTTTTAAGAGAGGTGTATGCTTATGTCAACGAATGGTAAACATAAAATACAGTACGTCACAAGCCAACTATGCTTCACAAGAGAGGCTTCCATAGAAGGACGCATCTGGGTAGAAGGTCATCCCTCTTTCTTTTTTGTTTACACCATTACGCTTTGACTGATAAATCAGGGGCAAAAATAGTGAAGATAATTTGTGTTATTAATTTGGGGCTGGGCACACCGCTGCGAGCTCTTCTATCATTGAATAAGAGGATGAAGCCACTAGTAGAGGGTGTGAAAGTCCAATCAACAAGTGAGATAAATATTCTCTATTTACGTCCTCATGAGCTAAAACAGGAGCACAAAACAGGAGTAATTTTGAATGTTTTAAAGGTAACATATGAGCAATTTACTTTGGAGGCGGCTAATTACCACATGTAGTAAGGTATGGTGGACACCATGGGAAAACTTTAGTTTTTATGAGTTTGATTCACGAGTAGAGGTCCTACTCAGTACAAGTGGAGGCTAGCAAAAGACTGGGAGGGGCAATCAAGAGAGCATAACAGCCATAATAATGCAAAGTGACATAAACATCATTAATCAAAGCATAAGAGGTACCAAAAAGTCTAAAAATAAATGATCATATACGCTATTCGTGACTGCTGGTTCATAGTCATAAACATGGTGTGAGCATGCGCCAAGTCAACCAAATAAAACATCCAAAGGAGAACACCACAAATTTATGCTTCAATATGACAAGAGCAACTCATGATTCTTTCAATGGAACATTAAACACTCTTGGATATTTGAGGCTAATAATGCTACTCAATAAACACAAGGCTTTAAAACTAAATTAACATCTAGCATGATATGAAAAATTTCTAGCCACAGTATATACAAGCTTCTACTTGCACCGTTAAAAATTCTACCTCAAGCGGTAGTTTCTTTTCCAACCAAGCACCATAAAAAACATGCTTTAAAAAAAATCCTATACATGCTACAAAAATAAAACATGAGAGTACTCACATAACACTACTAAAACTAACAGCTCTCAATAAGAGATGCAATAAAACCAAGAGCTAAACATGAATTTTTGCAGCAGTTAGAAGAAAATCTAAGAAAACTAGCATGACAAGTATTCAAACGAAAAAGAGAAGCGTGTATCTCTCCTAAACAAGGATGCTAGGTACAATGATATTATTTATGCAAGGAAAAGAAAACAAAACAAAATAAATACAAATAAAAACAAACATACGCTCCAAGTAAACTTCATATGGTGTAACCGAATAAAAATATTGTTTCACGAGAAGTGACCTGATAGATAGTTGATGAAGAAGGGGCTGCCTTGGGCATCCCCAAGATTAGATGCTTGAGTATTCTAAACATATGGTTGGATGAACCATTGGGGCATCCCCAAGCTTTGACCTTGCACTCTTCTTGATCACATATATCACCTCTTCTCTTGACCCTTGAAAACTTCCTTCACACCACACTCAAACAGTAATTCACAGTAGAGGGTTAGTGCAACAATTAAAAATCCATTGGTTCTATATGGAACAAGTGATATTGATAATTTAAACATTATATACAGCCACTGATGTTTCGTGAAGCAAAGAAATCCACTTGACATCGCAAAAGAGCAAATGCAAGAAAAATGGCAGAATCTAACAACACCAGAACTGTCTGTAAAGAAGGATTTTTTAGGGGCACTTAAGTTGCAAAAATCGAAAAACTTTAAGAACAAAAAAGTTGCAGAATCAGCTGAGGAATAATCACAAAAACATTCAGATCATTGTGATCTTCCAGGATTTTATACGATTGTTTACGGTGGACAGAAAAAATATGTTTCCTGCGTAGAAATCCGAAAACCAACTCCAACTCTCGTCACAAACCTTACTTGGCACTACTAAAACATCAAAAGAAAGATAAAAAGAAGTTTATAAATAAGTATACAACACTTTAACTCAAAGAAAACAGAGGAAGACAAAGAAAAATTAAACCATGGGGTATCTCTCAAAAAGTGCTTTTTTTAACGCCTTCTAGCTAGGCGCAGAAAAGTGGAATCAAGTATTTTCAAGTTAAGAAGCATCCAAATTGTAAATTTTTCGAATAACGGAATAAAAAGGCAACTTCATTATCTTTCTAGGAAAGTGTTCCATACCTTTCTTGAGTTGGAACTAAAATTTAATATTTCCTTCTTTCATATCAATAACAGACCCAACAGTTCTAAGAAAAGGTATTCCCAAAACTATTGGACAAGAAGCATTACATTCAATATTCAAGACAACAAAATCAACGGGGACAAGAGTATTATTAACCATGATAATAACATCATCAACTCTCCCCAAAGGTTTCTTTCTAACATTATCAATAAGACGAATATCCAAATAACAAGGTTCCAATGGTGGTAAATCAAGAATATCATAGAGTTTCTTGGGCATAACATAGATACTAGAACCAAGATCACATAGATAATTGCAATAAAAATCATTCACTTTCATTTTAATAATAGATTTCCAACCATCATCTAGCTTCCTAGGGATAGGGGCTTCACATCTTAATTCATCCTCTCTAATTTGCATGAGAGCATTTGTAATATGTTTTGTGAAAGCCATATTCATAGCACTAGCATTACGACAACTAACAAGATTTTGTAAGAACTCAATCACTTCAGTTATGTTTAAATCATAAAAGTAAAGATCATTTTTATGAAAGATAATGGGACCACTGTCTCCCATGTTTCTAAAAATTTCAACACTTTTATCGGGAACATTTTTAGCAGTTCCAAGCAATTTTGCAATTTTACTAGCATAAGTGGGAGTGTTTCCAACACCATTTACTTTACCATTGATAGTAGAACGTTTTATAGCATTAGAATCTTCAGTTTTACTAGTGGTGGAAATGGTGCAAACATTAGCTATATTATTCTTTCTGGCTATTTCATCTTCACTTTCCCATCTAGCATGTAATTTAGCTAACATTCTAACATTATCTTCAATTCGAATTTGGATGGCATTCAAATTTTTTACTTTCTTTAACATCATGAGGCATAACTTTTAGTTTCAAAAAAATCAATATCAAGAGCAAGGCTATCAACTTTAGAAGCAAGCACATCAATTTTGCCAAAAATTTCCTCAACAGATTGATTAAAAGCAGTTTGTGTACTAATAAAATTCTTAAGAATGTTCTAGAGATCAGAGGGTACACTTTTGTTTCTGTTATAGGAGTTACCATAAGAATTACCAGAAGCATTGCTATTCTTAGGAGGATATGGCCTATAATTGGGTCTACCAAAATTATTCCTATAAGCATTGGTGTTGAATTTTTTTTAATGAATTTCACATCAACATGATCTTCTTGAGCAACCAAAGAGGCTAAAGGAACATTATTTGGATCAATAGGAGCATGGCCGCTCACAAGCATAGACATGATAGCATCAAGTCTCTCATTCAAAGAGGAGGTTTCTTCAACAGAATTTATCTTCTAACCAGTTGTAGCTCTCTCAGTGTGCCACTCAGAATAATTTACCATCATATCATCAAGAAGCTTTGTTGCTAACCCCAAGGTAATGGACATAAAGGTTCCTCCAGCAGCTGAATCCAGAAGGTTTCTTGAAGAAAAATTCAGACCTACATAAAAGGTTTGGATGATCATCCAAGTAGTCAGTCCATGAGTGGGGGAATTCTTTACTAAAGATTTCATTCTTTCCCAAGATTTAGTAACATGCTCATTATCAAGTTGCTTAAAATTTATAGTACTACTTCTCAAAGAAATAATCTTAGAAGGAGGATAATATTTTCCAATGAAAGCATGTTTACATTTAGTCCAAGAATCAATACTATTTCTAGGAAAAGATAGCAGCCATTCTTTAGCTCTTCCTCTCAAAGAGAAAGGAAATAATTTCAGTTTAGTAATATCTCCATCAACATCTTTATATTTTTGAATCTCACATAGTTCAAAAAAATTATTAAGATGGGCGGAAACATCATCAGTACTAACACCAGAAAATCTCTCTCTCGTAATAAGGTTTAACATGACTGGTTTTATCTCAAAAAAATCAGAAGTAGGAGCAGGTGGAGAAATGGGTGTGCTAATGAAATCATTGTTTTTGGTACTAGTAAAGTCACACAACTTAGTGTTCTCGGGGGTAGTCATTTTAACAAGGCTAATAACAAGAATAAAACTACAGCTAGAATAAGAACTATTTTTTTGTTTTTGATAAAGAGAAGCAAACAAGAAAAAATAAAATAAACTAAGGAAAACAAAAACAAAGTAAAGAGATTGGAAGTGAGAGACTCCCCTTTGCAGAAATTCTCTTCCTCCCTGGCAACGGCGCCAGAAATTAGCTTTGATGCGCCTGATACACACGTTCGTTGGGAGACCCCAAGAGGAAGGTATGAAGAGCACACTAGCAAGTTTCCCTCAGAAAGAAACCAAGGTTGAATCGACCATTAGGAGGAAGGAGTAACTTCAGAAGGTAAAGCAGTTGAGATGGCAGGGCGCACTACAGGTTCATAAGCAACATGGAACCTGCACAACACAATCAAATCCCTTTGCCCCAACAAAGCAGTGAGGTTGCTAATCTCACCTTTTTTGCTGAACACAAAGAGGTTAAACGTATGGTGTGGAAAACAGTTGGAAAATAGTAGTAACAGTATGGGAGCAGTATGAAAGAAGTATGTTTATCAGTATGAGGAAAAAGGACTGGGGTCCACAGTTCACTAGTGGTGTCTCTCCGTCAAAGATAAATAACATGTGTGGTGAACAAATTACAGCTGGGCAATTGACAGAAATGAAGGCTGCACCGTAGTCCATATGCAAGACATAAACATTACAATGTGATTCATGCGGGCATTACTACAAGATACATAGACCGTTATCCAACTACATCTATGACTAAAAATCCACCCTTCGAATATCATCCGAACAAACGTTGGGTATTAAGTTGCAAGCAACGGATAATTGCAGTAAGCAAAGTGTGTAATGTAAACAATAACATCATCCTTAGACAAAGAATTGCTGTTTTCTCCCTAATGGCAACAGCACATCCTCCATCCGTCACGTTTCTATCACTCGAGCACAGATGCAATGGAGGCATGAACCCACTATCGAGCATAAATACTCCCTCTTGGAGTTACTAGCATTAACTTGGCCAGAGAATCTACCAATAACTGAGAGCATGCAAGATCATAAATAACATATGCCTGAAGATAACACGATAGACTCATAGTCAAAATACATAACATTCAACATTCATCAAATCCCAGCAAACAAAACATGTAGCATTATATAAAGATGGTATTGATCATGATAGGCAGCTCACAAGATCTAAACATGAGGTACAAAGTGGGGAGAACAACCATCTAGCTACTACTATGGACCCGTAGTACAGGGATTATTTACTCACGCATCACTTCGGAGGAGGGCATGGTGGTGTAGACCCCTTCGGTAAAGATTTACCCCTCCGGCAGGGTGCTGGGGAGAGCTCCAGAACCCTCGCGATCTCGGGATGACGGTGACGGCGGCTTCGGGTGTTTATCGGGTAACAGTGGTCTCCTCCTAGGGTTTTGGTATCAGGGGGATTAAATAGGCGAAAGGGCAAGGGCGATGGAGGCCTCGGGGCCCCACACCACCCCCGGCGCGGCCAAGGGGCGGCGCCGCCCTATGGTGTGGTCCCCCTGAGCCTCCTCAAGGTCTCTTTGGGACTCTGTGGAACCTTCGGGAATTCTAAGACTTCCGGGCTTCGAATTTTCCAATTCTGTGAATATTTCCAGAACAACTTTTCTGAAACTAAAAACAGCAGAAAACAGGGAACTGACCTTGTGGCATCTTGTCAATAGGTTAGTCCGGAAAATAGATAAAAATGACATAAAGTGTATAGAAAACATGTGGGAAACAATAAGAAAACAACATGGAACATCAGAAATTAAGGCGACGTATATGACATATTAACATCCCCCAGCTTAGTTCCTACTCGTCCTCGAGTAGGTAAACGATAAAAAAACAATCATTTGTGAGGTGACAAACTACCAATAAACTTGATCATCAAAAATGTAAAAGGATAAGTAAGCTGAGATCATAGAACTTCAACACAAGCATGATAAATAAAACTTTAATAATAAATCATAACAATCACTTTGCATCATGAGACGTAACTCAAATAAAAGATCATGAATAACAATGCAAAGAAATATATACGTTTGTTTCAAGTATAGATAAAGCCTAGAAAAGTGAAATTTCGGTAGTCCTTAAGAATGAGGCAAAACATAAATGCCAGGACACCTTCAAAGTTCATGAGGAAGACTAGAACAAATAGTTAGAGAACTAGCAATAACACATCATGAATCAATTAATAATGTTTCTAGGAAAAATGCACATAAAACTCAGAATGGCAAAGATGCTCTCTCAACTGTGTATAAAGTTAGAAGATGGAGACTCAACATAAAAGTAAAAGAAATCCCCTTCGGAGAGGGAAGCATGGATCACTCATGTGTTAGAGCTTTTATTTTATTAAACAGAGGTATTGAAAACATTTTTTAAGAGAGTGTATGCTTATGTCAACGAATGGTAAACGGAAAATATAATACGTCACAAGCCAACTAGACTTCACAAGAGCGGCTGCCATAGAAGGACGCATCTGGGTAGAAGTTCATCCCTCTTTATCTTTTGTTTACACAATTACGCTTTGACTGATAAATCAGGGGGAAAAGTGAAGGTAATTTGCGTTATTAATTTGGGGATGGGTACACCGCTGCCAGCTCTTCTATCATTGGATAAGAGGATGAAGCCACTAGTCCAGGGTGAGAAAGTCCAATCAACACCACAAATTTATGCTTCAATATGACAAGAACAACTCATGATTACTAAGAATACTAGCATGACAAGTATTCAAACGAAAAAGAGAAGCGTGTCTCTCTCCCAAAAAAGTATGCTAGGTCCAATGATATTCTTGCTGCAAGGACAAAAAAAAACAAAAAAAAACAAACAGACGCTCCAAGTAAACTTCATACGATGTGACCAATAAAAATATAGTTTCACGAGAAGTGACCTGATAGATAGTTGATGAAGAAGGGGATGCCTTGGGCATCCTCAAGATTAGATGCTTGAGTCTTCTAAAATTTGCTTGGATGAACCATTGGGGCATCCCCAAGATTTGACCTTGCATTCTTCTTTATCACATATATCACCACTTCTCTTGACCCTTGAAAACTTCCTTCACACCACACTCAAATAGTTATTCGCATTAGAGGGTTAGTGCAACAATTAAAAATCCATTGGTTCTGTATGGGACCAGTGCTATTGATAATTTTAAACATTATCTTCAACCACTGATGTTTCGTGAGGCAAAGAAAACAACTTGACATCGCAAAAGAGCAAATGCAAGAAAATGGCAGAATCTGTCGACACCAGAACTGTCTGTAAAGAAGAATTTTTTTGGGGCACTTAGGTTGCTCATATTGAAAAACATTAAAAATGAAAAAGTTGCGGAATTATCTGAGGATTAATCACAAAAAAATCGTGATCTTCCAGAATTTTATACAATGTTTTATAGTGGACAGAAGGAATCTGTTTCTTGCGCAGAAATCCGAAAACCAACTCCAACTCTCGTCAGAAACCTTACTTGGCACAACTAAAACATGAAAAGAAAGATACAAAGGAGTTTCTAAATAAGTATACGACCCCTTGACTAAAAAAAACATAGAAATACAAAGCAAAATTAAAACCATGGGTTATCTCTCAAGAACTACTTTTCTTTAACGCCTTTTAGCTAGGCCGAGAAAAGTGGAATCAAGTATTTTCAAGTGAAGAAGCATCCAAATTGTAACTTTTTCGAATAGCAGAATCAAAATGCAACTTCATTATCTTTCTAGGAAAGTGTTCCATACCTTTCTTGAGTTGGAACTAAAATTTAACATTCCCTTCTTTCATATCAATAACTGAACTAACAGTTCTAAGAAAAGCTATTCCCAAAACTATTGGACAAGAAGCATTGCATTCAATATTCAAGACAAGAAAATCAACGGGGATAATAGTATTATTAACCATTATAAGAAAATCATCAACTCTCCCCAAAGGTTTCTTTATAACATTATCAATAAGACGAATATCCAAATAACAAGGTTCCAATGGTGGTAAATCAAGAATACCATAGAGTTTCTTGGGCATCACACAAATATTAGCACCAAGATCACATAGATGATTGCAATCAAAATAATTCACTTTCGTTTTAATAATAGGTTCCCAACCATCATCTAGCTTCCTAGGGATAGAGGCTTCACATCTTAATTCATCCTCTCTAATTTGCATGAGAGCATTTGTAATATGTTTTGTGAAAGCTATATTCACAGCACTAGCATTAGGACAACTAGCAAGCTTTTGTAAGAACTTAATAACTTAAGTTATGTTGCAATCATCAAAGTCAAGATATTTTTTATGAAAGATAATGGGACCACTACCTCCCACGTTTCTAAATATTTCAGCACTTTTATCAGGAACATTTTTAGCAGTTTCGGGCAATTTTGCAATTTTACTAGAAGAAGTGGGAGTGTTTCCAAGACCAATTACTTTACCATTGATAGTAGAAGGTTTTCTAGCATGACAAGCTTCAGTTTTACTAGTGGTGGTAATGGTGCAAACATTAGCTATATTATTCTTTATGGCTATTTGATCTTCTCTTTCCCATCTAGCATCCAATTCAGCTAATATTCTAACATTATCATCAATTCGAATTTGGATGGGATTCAAAGTTTTACTTTCGTTAACATCATGAGGCATAACTTTTAGTTTCAGAAAATCAACATCAAGAGAAAGGCTACCAACTTTAGAAGCAAGAACATCAATTTTGCCAAAATTTTCCTCAACAGATTGATAAAAAGCAGTTTGTGTACTAATAAAATTCTTAAGCATGTTCTCAATACCAGAGGGTACACTTTTGTTGCTTTTATAGGAGTTACCATAAGAATTACCATAAGCATTGCTATTATTAGGAGGATATGGCCTATAATTGTTGCTACCAAAATTATTTCTATAAGTATTTGTGCTGAAATTATTATTTTTTAATGAAGTTCACATCAACATGATCTTCTTGAGAAACCAAAGAGACTAAAGGAACATTATTTGGATCAATAGGAGCATGGCCGCTTGCAAGCATAGACATGATAGCATCAAGTCTCTCATTCAAAGAGGAGGTTTCTTCAACAGAATTTACCTTCTTACCAGTTGTAGCTCTCTCAGTGTGACACTCTGAATATTTTACCAACATATCATAAACAAGATTTGTTGCTAACCCCAAGGTCATGGACATAAAGGTTCCTCCAGCAGCTGAATACAGAAGGTTTCTTGAAGAAAAATTCAGACCTGCATAAAAGGTTTGGATGATCATCCAAGTAGTCAGTCCATGAGTGGGAGAATTCTTTACTAAAGATTTGATTCTTTCCCAAGATTTAGCAACATGCTCATTATCAAGTTTCTTAAAATTCATAATGCTACTTATCAAAGAAACAATCTTAGCAGGAGCATAATATTTTCCAATGAAAGCATCTTTACACTTAGTCCAAGAATCAATACTATTTCTAGGCAAAGACAGCAACCATTCTTTAGTTCTTCCTCTCAAAGAGAAAGGAAACAATTTCAGTTTAATAATATCTCCATCAACCTCTTTATACTTTTGCATCTCACATAGTTCAACAAAATTATTAAGATGGGCGGAACATCATCAGTACTAACACCAGAAAATTTCTCTCTCATAATAAGGTTTAACAGGGCAGGTTTTATCTCATAAAAATCAGCAGTAGGAGCAGGTGGAGCAATTGGTGTGCTAATGAAATCATTGTTGTTGGTACTAGTAAAGTCACACAACTTAGTGTTCTCGGGAGTAGTCATTTTAACAAGACTAAAAACAGGAATAAAACTACAGCTAGAATAAGAACTATTTTTTTGTGTTTTTGATAAAGAGAAGCAAACAAGACAGAGTAAAATAAACTAAGGAAAACAAAAACAAAGTAAATAGATTGGAAGTGAGAGACTCCCCTTCTGAAATTCTCTTCCTCCCCGGCAACGGCGCCAGAAATTAGCTTTAATGCGCGTGATACACACGTTCGTTGGGGGACCCCAAGAGGAAGGTATGAAGAGCATAGAAAGAAACCAATGTTGAATCGACCAGTAGGAGGAAGGAGTAACTTCATAAGGTAAAGCAGCTGAGATGGCAGGGAACACTACCGGTTCAGAAGCAACGTGGAACCCTCACAACACAATCAAATCACTTTGACCCAACAAAGCGGTGAGGTTGTCAATCTCACCGGTTTTGCTCAACACAAAGAGGTTAAACATATGGTGTGGAAAATAGTAGGAAAACAATAGTAATAGTATGAGCGCATTATGAAAGCGGTAGATGTTTATCAGTATGAGGAAAAAGGACCGGGGTCCAGAGTTCACTAGTAGTGTCTCTCCGTGAAAGATAAATAACATGTGTGGTGAACAAATTACAGCTCGACAATTGACATAAATGAAGGCTGCACCGTAGTCCATATGCAATACATAAAGATTTCACTGTGATTCATGCGGGCATTACAACAAGATACATAGACCGTTATCCAACTGCATCTATGACTAAAAATCCACCTTTCGAATATCATCCGAACAAACGTTGGGTATTAAGTTGCAAGCAACAGATAATCGTAGTAAGAAAAGTGTGTAATGTAAACAATAACATCATCCTTAGACAAAGCATTGTTGTTTTCTCCCTAATGGCAACAACACATCCTCCATCCGTCATGTTTCTGTCACTCGAGCACATATGAAAAGGAGGCATCAACCCACTATCGAGCATAAATACCCCCTCTTGGAGTTACTAAAATCTACTTGGTTAGAGCATCTACTAACAACGGAGAGCATGCAAGATCATAAATAACATGAGCATGAAGATATTATGAGATATTGATAATCAGAAGACATGGCATTCAACATTCATAAGATCCTAGCAAACACAACATGTAGCATTACATAAAGATGATCTTGATCATGATAGGCAGCTCACAAGATCTAAACATGAGGTACAAAGTGGAGAGAACAACCATCTAGCTACTGCTATGGACCCGTAATCCAGGGATGAACTACTCAAGCGTCACTTCAGAGGAGGTCATGGTGGTGTAGACGCCTCCGGTGATGATTTCCCCTACTGGCAGGGTGCCGGGGAGAGCTCCAGAACCCTCCCGATCTCGGGATGACGGTGAAGGCGGCCTCGGGTGTTTCTCCGGTAAGAGTGGGATATCTTTTGGGTTTATGTCTCGGGGGATTATATAGGTGAAAGGGCAGAGGCGGTGGAGGCCTGGGGGCCACACCACCCCCGGGAGGGCCAAGGGGGAGCGCCGCCCTATGGTGTGGGCCGCGTGAGGCCCCCCTCCGGGTCTCTTCGGGACTTCATGGAACCTTCGGGAATTCTAAGAATTTCGGGATTTGAATTTTCCAATTCCTAGAATAGTTCAAGTACAACATTTATGAAACAAAAAACAACAGAAAACAGGGACTGGCTCTTTTCGCTTGCCTGCGAATCTCGGGACGAGATTCTTTTACAGGGGGAAGGTCTGTCACACCCCAATTTTTGGAACCTTGTACTGTAGTTCAAGGAGAAAAAAATTAGGGCCAACAAATTATTTTTCTAACAACATGTTTATTTGAACCAACATTTTTATATTATCATAATCATATACGCAATACAAGTTTAGCATCATTTTAAAACCAATACAAAAAAAATTCTAAAAACACTTTTATAAATTGTTCCTGGTGTTTTCCCTGATGCTACTTGAGTGATTTTTATTCCAAGACTTGGATCATGCTTCTTTGCAGCTTTAAATAAACTTCTAGCTTTGTTGGATCCAAGAAACAAAATTGCAAAATTATTTATGGAAGTTTTCTTCTAAGTTTTCTATAAAACTATTCCCTGAAAATATAGCCAAGTACCTGTTTTCCACACTTGTTTTCACTAGGCTATAATATTACATTTTGTGTTTTCATGACTTTTATTTGTTCCTTCATATATGGACTACAAATCCATCAGCTTGGATTAAATTTTGGAATAATAAAAATAATCTTTTGCTTGTTGTTTTTGTGGAAGGAAAATAAGACAGAAAAAGGCATTTTTAGAAATCAGAGAAAAACAGAAAGTAGCCCTTTTCCCACTATGTTTTCATAGCCCTCCACTATTCTAAATTTATTTTCAAAAGATTTTTCTGAAAATATAAAACATGTTTAACAAACTCCAACTTGGAAAACAAAATTTGGAATTCATTTGGTCTCTGAAAACATTTTGGACTTTTTGCTCATTTGGAATTCATTTGGTCTCTGAAAACATTCTGGACTTCTCTAAGTGTTAACTGAATTTTCTGAATTAACAGTAGTAGATGCAATGTTTGACAATTGTTTTCAATTACTTTTTTTCTCAAAACTTCAAGTGCCACTTTTCCATTTGGGTTCCACATTGTATCCCTTGTTATACTTCTAGAAGGCTTGGAGAGAGGGTTTTGGAGTGAGAGAAGGAGAGGGGACAGAGCTGATGTGGCATGGCATGGTCACCCATGCCTTGACTGTTGTGGCCATACCTTGCCTTTTCATCCACTCCAAAGGCCTCTTACCACTTTCCCCCAACCCCTCCAACCTCTTTGACATCGCCCCTTTAATTGGAGCATCCAGGGAATGCCCCAGGGCGCCCCATGCCGTTCCCTGACATGCCCAGAGAGCACCCCCGAGCCATTTGGCTTATTCCCGTGGCTTAAGGCCCCTCACCCGTGTCACTCTCGCCACTAGCTCCCTCACCACCTCCACTCACACCTCGAGCAAACAGAGCGAGCCTGAGAGCCTCCCCGAGCGTGCCCGAGCCAAAGATCGCCGCCGATCACCGCCACCACTCTGTGGGCGAGCACCGCCATCGAGTTCGCCGCATGCGGGCGCCCTACCGTGCATCGCCGTTTGAAGCCCTGCCGACGCCTATTTCCTCACCCCTCGTGTGCACCGAGCCCCTACACCACCCTTGATGTCGTGCCTCTGCTCCCTGTCACCCACGGTGAGCTACCGAGCACCGCCCGCTTTTCCGTCGTGCCCAAGAGAGAGAGGGTAGAGAGGTAGACAAGGACGCCAGGCCGTTGATCCTTTGATCAACGGTGCACGTTGAACGTGCGGTTTTCCTGCGCCGTGCTGCGAGCGCGTTGGCGCGTGGGCCATTTCGAGCGTTAGGTGGGCCGCACCAGTGAGAAACCTAGCCCGCTCTCTGTTTTGTTTTTCCTTTTTGCAAATCATTAGAAAAGAGCTAGTTACTTTGGCTCTGTTGAAAATTGTTTTCTTGCAAAAGAAAATCTACAAAAATTCACGCAGTAGGCAAATGTTTTCCTAGCCATATCCAATTGGTAGATCTAGGTTTGCATTTTTATTTTTGCAATGATAATTAAAATAGGACAAACTGTCCGTGGGACCATTTGGAGTATAGCCTTTTGTGTGTGTCTCCATTTTGTTCAACCCAAATTGTTTTGAGTATCTGGTGAGTAGATATATCCATAGAACCTGGCCTGACATCAAGGAGATTTACCAAATGGAAATGTCATCCATTTTGGTAAATGACCAGTAGGATTTTCTAGGACTTTTAGGAAGAATTTAAAAATGATTTTTGAGGTGAATCCAATTGGATGAGTTTTTATATGACTAGCCTATGTAATCCTAGCTTGGGTGAATTTTTAGAGATCTATATTATTTTTGGCATGCATTTATAGAAACATCACCTTTTCTGTTTTCTTTGTTATTTGTGTATTTGTTTGTTAATAAATGTTTGATTGTGTTAAACTTTTTTCCTAGCATGTATAGATGGGTCACTACTTGCTATTAGGTTGTTTTCTTGCAGTACAATTACACTATAAATTGTGTGCATGTTTGGAATTAAAATAGAAATAGAGATAGCCTTGTGTTGTTTTCTAGTGTTTATCTTTGAATAGGTTGTGTGAGCAAATTTTTGTATGATAGTGCACCTAAGTTCTTGATATTTTTTAGTTGAGTCCAGTATCATTTTGGTACTGTTACTTGGTTGTTATCATCTCTGTTATCTTGCACTTTATTTTATAGAGATGCATGTGTAGCATTTGTTTGCTTGTTTTCACTAAGTGGTTTTCACTAATATAATGGTTGTTTGATGAATGCTTTGTTAACTTATTTTGTCAAGTGTAACCAGAGGCTTTGTGACGTGGGGATGATTCCTGGACCTATCGGGTGAGCCTACCCGGTCCAAGGCCCAAGACCTAAACCCAAAGACAGGTGATATCCCGCGATTCTAGAAGGCCCAACAGAAGCCCACCCGCAAGACTTGCGGGTCAAAACAAGAACTCCTATACGTACTCTACTAGGACTCATGTAACCGCCTCCTGGCTGCATATATAAAGATGGGAGGGAGGAGAGAAAAAGGGGATCCAATCTAGAGAGAGAGAGGAAGATACAAGCCACAACTAGACTAGGAAATACACGGGATGCCCCGTACGCCTCACCATGGCATCGTCATTGTAAACAACTAGACTATCTCGCCATAATACAGATCAGATAAGCAGGAGTACGGGTTTTTCCTCTACGTGGGCCCCGAACCTGGGTAAATCTTGCCTCCTTGTTAGCCATCGAGATCACCAGCGCGTACATCGTTCCTCTACTCGAAACCCTACCAGATCACCCGAGGGATTTGTCGACACGACTATTCGACAATTCGCGCCGTCTGTGGGAAGTCGAACATAGCCTCGGGGCTACTCTCGTCGGGAGCACTTCCGTGCACCCGATAAATTGAAGAAGCAACGTTGGAAGATCTTTGAGTCTATGTCCGATTACAAATAATCGCACATAGACTCGGGGGCTACTCCCATCGGGAGTGCTGGCCGCACACCCAATGAGCGATGGTCGCGCAACCGATGAGCGCTACATGCGCACTCAACGTACTACCATGTCGGAAGCATCTAACACGCTGGCCGCGTATCTGAGGAGCTCTGTCAATTTCTTCGTCCAAGTTCTTATTGTGGTCGAACAAACCTCATATTAACTCGGATGAAGAAAAGCAAAACATCAAACTTGTCCGCCTCCACGAGACACATACAACAACGTGGGCCAATTCGCAAAATCAAAACATCTTCAAGAATTTCCGGGTCCATCTTCCTGTGTGGACTAGGTAGTTGAGCGTCCGTGTCAACTACACGACTTCCACGTCGTCGTGCTACTCCGCCACGTCCAGGTCAACTATACGATCTCCACCACATCGACACTGTCCGCCTTGTCGACTACACGACTTTCTCGTCGACTCCGTCCTCCGTGTTTAGTATACCTCCACCGCGTCGACTCTATCCGCCGTGTTGAGTACACCTCCACCGCGTCGACTCTATCCGCCGTTTCAAGTACATCTCCACCGCGTAATTACGTCATGCGGAAAAACGGGCGCACGACGGCACGCTTCTGGTCAAAAGCTGACAGGATTAGCCCTACGTGCCCTGTCCCACAACGTCACGTCCCGTCGGGAGCAGGCGAGTGCGCGGTGACGTCATTGCGCACCTCATTACACGGAATTTCTTTCGTATGAGCATCGTGACACGAAATCTCTTTCGTATGGGCACATCAAGAGGCGAAATTTCCTTCGCATAAGCACCCAGACACGAAATCTCTTTCATATGGGCACATCAAGATGCGAAATTTCCTTCGCATAAGCACCCTGACCCGAAATCTCTTTCGTATAGGCACATCAAAACGAAAAATTTATTTCGCATAAGAACTCTGACACGAAATCTCTTTTGTATGGGCACATCAAGACACGAAATTTCTTTCGCATAGTCACCCTGACACAAAATTTCTTTCGTATGGGCACATCAAGACAAAATTTATTTCGTGTAAACTTCATAACGCGAAATCTCTTTCGCACAAGATCAAGAAGGAAGATCTCTTCACCCGAAGAATCTCAAGGACATGACAAGGTAAAATCGCGAGTATGCGGCTCCCGCAACTCTACCTCGCGATGTATATACACATTTGTCTTATCCTGGATCGTTCGGCCAACTAGGCACATCCGGATGCCATATTCTTTCGAGTACGAAGGTAAGACCCAAGGATCTCTCCTGTGGGCATGGAATCGCACTCAAGCTGCGTCCTCCAGTGAACTTTCCATGTCGACAACATGAAGAAAAATCCTAGCGGACGCGCCAGGTACCCCTTTAGGTTAAGTTCGACTCGGTAAGACCTCCTCGGCCCAGTCACAACGATCACCTCGCCGGATTCGAGTCGGATATCTCGAACTCGTGTAGGCCAGAACCGTTTTTGCCCTAGATGCAATTATATGGCCCTGATCGTTCGGGAGATTCGAGCGACTAAGCTACATCCTTCTGCAAAAACAGCCAACACAAGGCACATTTATCACTGTATGCGCGATTACATTATCGCGTCGCGCACAGGGTATACGCCCTAAAAACCAGACGATTGAATGACCATTCAAAGAATCCAAGAATGAAGTTTGAGTGCTTACCCGACTTTTCTCAGCCGAATAAACGCTCGGGGTCTAGTGACGTGGGGATGATTCCTGGACCTATCGAGTGATCCTACCCGGCCAAGGCCCAAGACCTAGGCCAAAAGACAGGTGATATCCCGTGATTCTAGAAGGCCCAACAGAAGCCCACCCGCAAGACTTGCGGGTCAAGGCAAGAACTCATATACGTACTCTACTAGGACTCATGTAACCCCCTCCTAGCTGCATATATAAAGGCAGGAGGGAGGAGAGAAAAAAGGGGATCCAATCTAGAGAGAGGAAGATACAAGCCACAACTAGACTAGGCAATACACGGGATACCCCGTACGCCTCACCATGGCATCGCCATTGTAAACAACTCGACTATCTCGCCATAATATAGATCAGACAAGCAGGAGTACGGGTTTTACGTCTACGAGGGCCCCGAACCTGGGTAAATCTTGCCTCCTTGTTAGCCGCCGAGATCACCAGCACGTACATCGTTCCTGTACTCGAAACCCTACCGGATCAACCGAGGGATTTGTCGACACGACTCTTTGACACTTTGTGACCTCTAAATGCATTGGTATTAGTGGGCCCATAACCCACTGGTCCCATTTCATTTTTGTTTGGGGATGCAAAACCCCTACCATACACTTGTGTGTTAGTAGTATGTATTACTATATGTTTGTTTAGTATTTTCCACCAAGGAAAATAGATGTTGCTTCACTTGGTTGTTGAAGTGTTTAGTATTTCTTTGTGAATCCTAGCATGTTTAGGTGTGGTGAATTTGTTAATATAATGTTCCCTTAGGAATATCATGTTAAGAAGTGTTTCACTATTATTCTATTTAATTTGGGCATTGTTTACAAAAAGGATTATTATCCTAGTGTTTGGTAAATTGTGTGAATAGATTTCCTTGAGTGTTTGGATTTTTTAAAGTGTTTAGTTGAGCTTGTATTAAGTGCATAGCCACTGGTTGTATAGCATGTATCTTGGTTGCTTGTTAATTGATTGTTACAAAAAGCATGATTTATTAGACTTGGGTTATTCTTGCTAAGTAGTTGTTTTCATAGGATTATTTTAGTATTTTTGCTTACTAGCATGTGTAAGGTGTTGTGTGTTGTTAGTAGGCTTTTACCTTCATACATTTCTTTTTTAGGGTTATGCATCCTTGTAGTGATGTTTGCTTCTCTAGTGATGAGCTAGTGTCACCACTAGAGATTATGAGTTGCTCTAGTATTTTATCTTTTTATTTTATGAGTGTATGATTATTCTAGCATATTTAGGATGTTGTTACTTTTGTTATTATGACATTACTTGTGGAATTTGCTTGTTGTGATTAGATGTAGGGTACTTTATTTCTTATAACCTGCTTGTGTAGTAATCTTTCCTACAAGTATGCTAGTAGTGTGTTCATGTCATTATGCTGTATTCTCGTTTTGTATCTCTTGTGAGTATTGTGTTTTAGAGTGTGTATTATGACTTGTGGCCATTGGTTGAGACACTGGTTTGTTTTGTTTATTTCCATGATTGCTGGATTCCTTAGCTTTAGCGTTAGACTTAAGCATAGTCACAAACTAGCTTAATCGTCTATGGTATGCTTGCTTGCTGTTTGGAATTGTCTAAGTGTTTACCTTAGCATGAGTATTGTACTTATGTTATTTTTGTGCTTATTAGTATCTTGCTATCTATGCATTAGGTTAGTGGTATACTTGTTTGGTGATGCTTTCTTGTGTTGTTGTTAATACCCACTACCATGGGTATTGCTTTGATTGATTGTTATTTTTTTAGTAGCCTCACCTTTTGTGCCCACAAGCTTATTTTTAGGTTCTTGAATATCTTATTATGAGGGTGGTACACCCACTCCATATATGGTATGTAAGATGTGGGATATGGTTTCTCAACCATATGTTTGTGTGACGATAGTTTTGTACTCTGAGAGTTTTGTGAGATAGTTTTCTCGAAAACTTTTGAGTGATTCCGCTAGTATAAGTTTGCTTGTTGTATGTATTGAGTTGTTTAGTTGTTTGCCTTCTTAAGTTCTGCGTGTGTGTCTTTTATTTCTTTTATGGCGTTAGAAAATGAAGAAGAAGAAGGAGTTGTGGAGTTGTGTGTCAACTTCAAGCTACTTCAAGGCTAGGGACACAAAGAGTTTTAAGGCAAGCCATCTTGATGCTTGCTATTATACTACAATTATCATTATCTATCATGCATGTTTTACTTCTGAAAAGTTTTACAAAACTTTGTTGACCAAAAACTATTTTTGTGTGACTATTACTACTATTAATATTATATATACTATTATTATGCCAGTAGTTGATATTTGGTGTTACCAAGCCCATAGCCACCATATGGTATTTATTACCACAAAAAGTAAAGGTACCTAAGTAGACACCCTAAATATATGTTTTTTGCAAAACAAAGGCTTTATGGAAAAACCGGTGGAAAGGCGAAGCCTTATCCGCCGGAGGCTTGTTGAAGTGGTCATTTTTGGGAAAAAGGTGTTTTTACAAAAATGACATGTAACCTAGTGTTCGTCGGACAACCTCTACCGTACTGCCACCCTAACCCAACATGGGCACGAGGCTTAACTTGAAGTTTGTTTTTGTTAGTGTGTGCTCTATCTCAATTCGCTATAAGGGATGTGATTTTCCCTCGAACAGAAATGCCATCAAATCACGAAACACGAGGCATACAAAATGAGGGATTAAGTTACCCCCCGGGTGCGACAGTTGAGTATCCTTCGTGGCGGGGTGGGACCTGGTGCCTGGGAGAATACACTCAACTGAAGAGATAGGCATATTCTAGCTGGAACATAGTGGATGGTTAGGATCTGTGATCTTATGTTTACATACTGTTGTTACAGTCCGTGGTTGTTCACGGCGGATATACCGAATCTGGTGGAACGTGTACACCTCTGGAGAGAGAAACTATTCGGAATAGCCGCGTCCTCGGATATGGGCAGTTGAATGGCCATGGAGCTAGCATTGTGTCAATGTTTTCAAAAAAGAGTTTTGAAAAGGAGTTGGAACTTATGAAGTACTGAAAAAAGAAAACTTGTATCGTGGAGATACCGTTGATGAAAAGCCAGAAGTTGTTTTACAAGAAGTTTTTGCAAAGAAAAACTATATTATTTTCTTTTGAAGTATATTCTTCAACAAAGATTCGGAGATTTTAAAAATCAACTATGATGTATCTTTCATATATCATGGATAGTGAACTCTATGTATAGCCTACCTATTCCACTATATAATCATACTTGCATTCTGTAAGCTACATGATGGGTGTCTTGCTGAGTACATTCAAATGTACTCATATTTGTTTCGTCCCTGGTATTTACTTGCCGGACTTTGAGGAGGATCCTCAGAAGGAGATCTACAAGGAGGAGTACTACGCTGATGGCTTTGCGAACTAGGATCGTCTCCCGGTTAGCAGCCTGTAGGTTAAGGCGTAACTTGGGCTCTACTACGTGGTGTTGTGTTTTAGTCTTCCGCTGTATGTGTTGTGTGTTCACCCTGCGTGGAAGTTGTCTAGGCTTGGTCATGTGACCATGTTTCTTGTGTAAGTCTTGTTGTAAATGTGTAATGGATGTTGTATTTAAATGCCGACTTGATATGTTGTTCACGACTGGTGTGATCAGGGATCGTGAATGTATGCATATCAGAGGTCCTTGAACAGTGGTTCGGGGGTCCTTACAGAGTTGGTATCAGAGCTATCCTGACCTTAGGAGACCTTAGTTAGCATGGAAGTTAGCAGTACTCTGAAAAGTTAGTATATAATACTAAGTACTAAGATGACTATTTACCAAAATATTCTACATACTCCATCCCCTCCGTGTTTTTTGAAAACTCTACCGCCACTAAGTTGCCTACTGAATACCTTAAAATTTTGCACATTTTTACCTAATTTAAACCACACTTAACATTTTGTGTAGATGGAAGTTGTCTTCACCGATTCCTTCCAGCTAGGTATGCATGCACCTTGCTACCGCCGCTTTGAGGAGGATTTGATCAAGATGACTCGCCTTATCGGTCGCCCACTACCTGAGTTGAAGGGAGCTCAGATTCACCATGATGGACGAGAACTGTCCTGGTTGGTGGTCTGTACCATCTGTGCACCTTTTGTAGCACCATCGACCTCGGAGATCACAAATGAAGTGAAGGAGAACAGTTGGGAAGATGGTATCCTTAGAGTGATGCAGCTGACCATTGCCAAGCTCGCGGACATCTTTCACAACAAGTTTGAAGGCACCCCCTATAGATACTATGGGAGGCGCGACGAGGAGGACAAGCCTTTAGTTGTCACTTGAGACTTTGTTTTTGCTCGTCATTTCCAGCACATGGAGGGACAGCTGTACACCACTCAGTAATTTTCCCTTGATATACTCAAAGGAGAGTTCGACAACCGAGGAAGAGACATAGCCCAGCTGAAGAAAGATCTGAGGGTTTCTTCTGCTACAGAGCGTCGTCTAAAAGCACTAAAGAAAACCCTGAAGTACGTTGACTCCCACCATCGTGCACAAGCGAGAGACCTTCAATTTCATCTTGCAACCAGCAAGACCAGAGTTGGAGGAAGAACTAAGCGCATCCTCGAGAACATATGATTGCCGCAGGGTATTAGGAGATGTGTTTCCCCCACCAAGACGCTTGTTTGTGTTTGTGTTGTGTGAACTCTGCTAAGAGTTATGTGTGTGCTAGGTGTGTTGTAAGCCTTATGCTTTTGCCATGTGAACCTTAAGATTATAATGCTTGTTGAGACTCTGTTTCATGTGTTTGTTAATCTTGTTTGTGATTGGTTCTTAGATGCTTGCTTGTTGTGGTGTTTCCAACCGTTCTCATCATTGTTATGAGCCGGTTTGTTTCGCAAGTTTTAAAAACAAAACTACCCTTCTACCTGCTCTCATCTTACGCCATCCTTTTTCCACAACATGGCCAGCGATTTACCTCCACCACCGCAACCGAAAGTTACCCAACTGTTTGCTCTGCTAAGGGAAGAGCGTGAAGCCGCTCGTGCTGAACTCCTTGCCAACCATGTTGCCCTGGAGCATTTGACCCAACTTGCCACCACCAATGCTGAAAATAATGCTATCCTCATGAGAGCATACCAGTGCCCGCTTGCTGGAGAGAGTCACAAAAGGAAGATAGTGACGCCAGCAGAACCTAGTTCATATGAGACTCGCGGTACCTTACCTGCGATGCCACAACCCCCAAGGAGGCGTGTGAATGTCAGGCCTAAAACCACAGGTTGCTATACTTGTGGAGAGGAAGGACATTTCACTCGTGAGTGTCCCCGGAAGAATCGTGTTCTAGATCATCCTGATGAAACCCAAGAGACCCAGGGTCCAACCCAAAAGAAGCGCAAGAGCCTAATGAGTGGACCTAAGATGATGTTGCAGAAGCACTTGCGACTCATGCCTTAGTTAAGGGGTACGTTCTCAAACCCGACCTTTGACCCCCATAGTTATGTTTGACTTCGTACCTTGAGAAATCCGACGTGATGGAACACTAGTTGTCGTGGGATAATCACGGCAGGCGTTACCAAGGGTAACTTATCTTGGGGCAAGACGACACAGGCGTTTGGGAGAGGGTTTAGCTCAGAGGAAAGCATGATGATATTCGATCTGGCAGCCGGCAATCAAGTCGCCGAGTCTCCGATCTCAAGATAATAACTCAACTCTCGTGTTACACTAGATATTTGATATCAGGCGATATTGCTAGAACTCTTGGGTCTCTCTTAACCTAACCTAGGGGTCGGCTTATAAAGCATCGGGACCCCCTGGCTTGCCTTCCAAGGCGCACCCTGAATCCTACTCGGATACCGCATACAAAACCATAGCTTTCCTTACCGTAACCCACAATCCGGGTTACCAGGCCTACAAACTTGGGCCTTCTATAAGTTCCTTTATCCTTAGCCGGATCTTGCGCAACGTCCTTTGGGCCGGGTTACACCTTGGCGTTGGCCTACCGGGTTATCGTCCCTACATCACTAGTAGTGTCTCGTCGGACAAATAAAAAGTATCTTTAAAACTAACAACCCTAATGTAATTTTATCTAACTCTAGCTTAACATCTAACATCAGTTTTAAAACCAATAACAAAAAAATTCTAAACCAAGGATAAAGTTGCCTTAGGATGTTTAATATTGCTGTTTCACAGAAGAGGAAGTTGAAGGAAATATTGGATTTGTGAGCTATGATTTTACTAGACAATAAGATCTTTCGTGTATATATTTTGGAGGAAATAGATTTTAGGAAATAAGATTGTGGAGACGGTTTGAGGTTTAGAAATATTGGTGGAAGCTATTGGATTTTTAAGAAATACTTGCTATGTGGTGAAGATTTGATTGACTAGATGTAGTATGTTGAGAATAATTGGTGATATTGGAATGATGATGATGGTTTGCATAGGTGATTCTTATACTGGATTTTAGCAGAAAGGTTGATTGTAGTAAAAGGATTATGTTGGATTGGGGTAGATATTCGATTTTTATTAAAGATGTATTGGAGGAATATTGGATTGATATAGGAAGTAATTGTTGAACATAGAAGAATGATTTTTGGATTTTAGGAAAAATCAATGTGGCTTGGATTTAGTAGATGATTATTCTTGGTGAGATATTCTCGGAGATTGTCACGCTCTATTGAGATTGTTTTGAGGAAAAATGATTTAATTTTGATAATGAGATAAGAGTTTGGAGTTTTTGAAAAGGTTTATATAAGTAGTACAAAGTTGGTATATGATTGTTGGATTTGTTGGTTTAGCTTGGGCATCATGATAGTTGAGGAACTAACTTTGAGGGAGACAAATTATTTGAGACTTGATTTTCTAGTAGTATATTAGATTAAGAGGAAGATAGTGGATTTCCTATATTTTAGGGAAGGAGCAATGGGGAGCTCTTGCTGAAGAAAGATTGGTGGGTATCCGTAAATTGAATTATATATTGATGAGAGAGTTTATGCCCAAAGGAGAAAGTAGTGGTATGATAATCTTATGAGATTGGAAACTAGTAGTTCTATGTCTAATGAATAACCCCTAGATAACCATTATGGTTTTGAGGAACAATAAGTTCGAGGTTTAGAACCTAGCACCCAGACTTTGGAAAAACTAACCTGCCGGTGGATTTTGGTAAGATTAATCAAAGGGGGGAAGCACCTGTGCTTAATGTTCCCAACCACCGGCACTTGTTTTTGTGGACTAATGATCTAACATTGTTATTTTGACCAAACCCTCTTTTCGCTTGCCTGCAAATCTCGGGACGAGATTCTTTTAAGGGGGGAAGGTCTGTCACACCCCAATTTTTGGAACCTTGTACTGTAGTTCAAGGAGACAAAAATTAGGGCCAACAATTTTTTTTTCTAACCACTTGTTTTTTTGAGCCAACATTTTTATATGATCATAATCATATATGCAATACAAGTTTTATATCATTTTAAAACCAATAACAAATTTTTCTGACAAACCCTTTTATAAATTGTTCTTGATGTTTTCCCTGGTGCAACTTGAGTGATTTTTATTCCAAGACTTGGATCATGCTTGTTTGAATCTTTAAATAAACTTCTAGCTTTGTTGGATCTAAGAAAACAAATTTCAAAATGATTTATGGAAGTTTTCTATGAAAACTATTCCTTGAAAATATAGCCAAGTACCTACTTTCCATACTTGTTTTCACTAGGCTATAATATTCCATTTTGTGTTTTCTTGACTATTATTTGTTCCTTGATATATGTACTACATATCCAGAAGCTTGGATTAAAGTTTGGAATTAGAAAAATAATCTTTTGCTTGCTATTTTTGTGGAAGAAAAATAAGACAGAAAAAGGCATTTTTTAGAAAATAGAGAAAAACAGAAATTAACCCTTTTCCCACTATGTTTTCATAGCCTTTCACTATCCAAAATTTGTTTTCAAAAGATGTTTCTGTAATTCTAAAACATGTTTAACAAACTACAACTTGGAAAACAAAAATTGGAATTCATTTGGTCTCTGAAAACATTCTGGACTTTTTGCTCATTTCATCTGTTTTCCAACACTTAGAAAATTTCTCTAGGTGTTAACTAAATTTTCTGAATTTTACAGGAACAGTAGTAGATAAAATGTTTGACATTTTTTGTCAATTAATTTTTGTTCAAAACTTGAAGTGCCACATTGGATCCCTTGTTATACTTCTTGGAGGCTTGGAGAGTGAGTTTTAAAGTGAGAGAAGACGAGGGGATAGAGCTGATGGGGCATGGCATGGGCACCCATGCCTTGACGCTTGTGGCCATACCTTGCCTTTTAATACACTCCAAAGGCCTCCTAGCACTTCCCCCAACCCCTCCAACCTCTTTGACATTGCCCCTTGGCTTGGAGCATCGAGGGCATGCCCCGGGGCGCCCCATGTCGTTCCCTGACATGCCCCGAGAGCACCCCCTAGACATTTGGCTCATTCCCGTGGCTTAAGGCCTCCTCACCCGTGTCCCTCTCGCCACTATCTCTCTCACCACCTCCACTCACACCTCCAGCAAACAGAGCGAGCCTGAGAGGCTCCCCGAGCGTGCCCGAGCTGTTGATCGCCGCCGGTCACCGCTACCACCCCGAGGGCGAGCGCCACCGTCCAGTTCGCCGCCTCGGGCGCCCCACCGTTTGTCTCCGTTTGAAGCCGCGCCGCCGCCTATCTCCTCACCCCTCGGGTATTAGGAGCTGTGTTTCCCCACCAAGACGCTTGTTTGTGTTTGTGTTGTGTGAACTCTGCTAAGAGTTATGTGTGTGCTAGGTGTGTTGTAAGCCTTATGCTTTTGCCATGTGAACCTTAAGATTATGTTATGCTTGTTGAGACTCTGTTTCATGTGTTTGTTAATCTTGTTTGTGTTTGGTTCATAGATGCTTGCTTGTTGTGGTGTTTCCAACCGTTCTCATCATTGTTATGATCCGGTTTGTTTCGCAAGTTTTAAAAACAAAACTACCCTTCTACCTGCTCTCATCTTACGGCATCCTTTTTCCACAACATGGCCAGCGATTTACCTACACCACCGGAGCCGAAAGTTGCCCAACTGTTTGCTCTGCTAAGGGAAGAGCGTGAAGCCGCTCGTGCTGAACTCCTTGCCAACCATGTCGCCCTGGAGCATTTGACCCAACTTGCCACCACCAATGCTGAAAATAATGCTATCCTCATGAGAGCATACCAGTGCCCTCTTGCTGGAGAGAGTCGCAAAAGGAAGATAGTGACGCCAGTTGAAACTAGCTCATATGAGACTCGCGGTACCTTACCTGCGATGCCACAACCCCCAAGGAGGCGTGTGAATGTCATGCCTAAAACCACAGGTTGCTATACTTGTGGAGAGAAAGGACATTTCACTCGCGAGTGTCCCCGGAAGAATCATGTTCTAGATCATCCTGATGAAACCCAAGAGACCCAGGGTCCAACCCAAAAGAAGCGCAAGAGCCTAATGAGTGGACCTAAGATGATGTTGCAGAAGCACTTGCGACTCATGCCTTAGTTAAGGGGTACGTTCTCAAACCCGACCTTTGACCCCCATAGTTATGTTTGACTTCGTACCTTGCGAAATCCGACGTGATGGAACACTAGTAGTGTCTCGTCGGACAAATAAAAAGTATCTTTAAAACTAACAACCCTAACGTAATTTTATCTAACTCTAGCTTAACATCTAACATCAGTTTTAAAACCAATAACAAAAAAATCTAAACCAAGGATAAAGTTGCCGTAGGATGTTTAATATAGTTGTTTCACAGAAGAGGAAGCTGAAGGAAATATTGGATTTGTGAGCTATGATTTTACTAGACAATAAGATCTTTCGTGTATATATTTTGGAGGAAATAGATTTTAGGAAATAAGATTGTGGAGATGGTTTGAGGTTTAGAAATATTGGTGGAAGCTATTGGATTTTTAAGAAATACTTGCTATGTGGTGAAGATTTGATTGACTAGAAGTAGTATGTTGAGAATAATTGGTGATATTGGAATGATGATGATGGTTTGCATAGGTGATTCTTATACTGGATTTTAGCAGAAAGGTTGATTGTAGTAAAAGGATTATGTTGGATTGGGGTAGATATTCGATTTTTATTAAAGATGTATTGGAGGAATATTGGATTGATATAGGAAGTAATTGTTGAACATAGAAGAATGATTTTTGGATTTTAGGAAAAATCAATGTGGCTTGGATTTAGTAGATGATTATTCTTGGTGAGATATTCTCGGAGATTGTCACGCTCTATTGAGATTGTTTTGAGGAAAAATGATTTAATTTTGATAATGAGATAAGAGTTTGGAGTGCTTGAAAAGGTTTATATAAGTTGTACAAAGTTGGTATATGATTGTTGGATTTGTTGGTTTAGCTTGGGCATCATGATAGTTGAGGAACTAACTTTGAGGGAGACAAATTATCTGAGACTTGATTTTCTAGTAGTGTATTAGATTAAGAGGAAGATAGTGGATTTCCTATATTTTAGGGAAGGAGCAATGGGGAGCTCTTGCTGAAGAAAGATTGGTGGGTATCTGTAAATTGAATTATATAGTGATGAGAGAGTTTATGCCCAAAGGACAAAATAGTGGTATGATAATCTTATGAGATTGGAAACTAGTAGTTCTATGTCTAATGAATAACCCCTAGATAACCATTATGGTTTTGAGGAACAATAAGTTCGAGGTTTAGAACCTAGCACCCAGACTTTGGAAAAACTAACCTGCCGGTGGATTTTGGTAAGATTAATCAAAGGGGGGAAGCACCTGTGCTTAATGTTCCCAACCACCGGCACTTGTTTTTGTGGACTAATGATCTAACATTGTTATTTTGACCAAACCCTCTTTTCGCTTCCCTGCAAATCTCGGGACTAGATTCTTTTAAGGGGGGAAGGTCTGTCACAGCCCAATTTTTGGAACCTTGTAGTGTAGTTCAAGGAGACAAAAATTAGGGCCAACAATTTTTTTTCTAACAACTTGTTTGTTTGAGCCAACATATTTATATGATCATAATCATATATGTAATACAAGTTTTATATCATTTTAAAACCAATACCAAATTTTTCTGACAAACCCTTTTATAAATTGTTCTTGATGTTTTCCCTGGTGCTACTTGACTGATTTTTATTCCAAGACTTGGATCATGCTTGTTTGCATCTTTAAATAAACTTCTAGCTTTGTTGGATCTAAGAAAACAAATTTCAAAATGATTTATGGAAGTTTTCTATGAAAACTATTCCCTAAAAATATAGCCAAGTACCTACTTTCCACACTTGTTTTCACTAGGTTATAATATTCCATTTTGTGTTTTCTTGACTTTTATTTATTCCTTGATATATGGACTACATATCCAGAAGCTTGGATTAAAGTTTGGAATTAGAAAAATAATCTTTTGCTTGCTATTTTTGTGGAAGAAAAATAAGACAGAAAAAGGCATTTTTTAGAAAACAGAGAAAAACAGAAAGTAACCCTTTCCCACTATGTTTTCATAACCTTCCACTATTCCAAATTTGTTTTCAAAAGATGTTTCTGGAATTCTAAAACATGTTTAACAAACTACAACTTGGAAAACAAAAATTGGAATTCATTTGGTCTCTGAAAACATTCTGGACTTTTTGCTCATTTCATCTGTTTTCCAACACTTAGAAAATTTCTCTAAGTGTTAACTAAATTTTCTGAATTTTACAGGAACAGTAGTAGATACAATGTTTGACATTTTTTTTTAATTAATTTTTGTTCAAAACTTGAAGTGCCACATTGGATCCCTTGTTATAATTCTAGAAGGCTTGGAGAGAGGGTTTTAAAGTGAGAGAAGGAGAGGGGACAGTGCTGATGGGGCATGGCATGGGCACCCATGCCTTGACGCTTGTGGCCATACCTTGCCTTTTAATACACTCCAAAGGCCTCCTAGCACTTCCCCCAACCCCTCCAACCTCTTTGACATTGACCCTTGGCTTGGAGCATCGAGGGCATGCCCCGGGGCGCCCCATGTCGTTCCCTGACATGCCCCGAGAGCACCCCCCCTAGACATTTGGCTCATTCCCGTGGCTTAAGGCCTCCTCATCCGTGTCCCTCTTGCCACTATCTCTCTCACCACCTCCACTCACACCTCCAGCAAACAGAGCGAGCCTGAGAGGCTCCCCGAGCGTGCCCGAGCTGTAGATCGCCGCCGGTCACTGCTACCACCCCGAGGGCGAGCGCCACCGTCCAGTTCGCCGCCTCGGGCACCCCACCGTTTGTCTCTGTTTGAAGCCGTGCCGCCGCCTATCTCCTCACCCCTCGGGTTCTCCGAGCCCCCACGCCACCCTCGACGTCGCTCCTATGCTCCCCGTCGCCCACGGTGAGCTACCGAGCGCCACCTGCTTCTCCGTCGTGCCCGAGAGAGAGAGAGAGAGAGAGAGAGAGAGAGAGAGAGAGAGAGAGAGGGTAGAGAGGTAGACGAGGACGTCGTTCCATTGATCCTTTGATCAACGGCGCATGTTGAACGTGCGGTTTTCCCGCGCCGTGCTTCGAGCGTGTTGGAGTGTGGGCCGTTTCGAGCGTTAGGTGGGCCGCGCCAGTGAGAAACCCAACCCGCTCTCGGTTTTGTTTTTCCTTTTTGCAAATCATCAGAAAAGAGCTAGTTACTTTGGCTCTGTTAAAAATAGTTTTCTTGCAAAAGAAAATCTACCAAAATTCAGGGATTAGGTTAATCTTTTCCTAGCCATATCCAATTGGTAGATCTAGGTTTGCATTTTTATTTTTGAAGTGATAATTAAAATGGCACAGACTATATGTGGGACCATTTGGAGCATAACTTTTTGTGTGTGTCTCCATTTTGGTCAACCCAAAATGTTTGAGTAGCTGGTGCGTAGATCTATCCAAAGAACTTGGCCTCACATCAAGTAGAGTTACCAAATGGAAATGCCATCCAGTTTGGTAAATGACCAGTAGGCATTTCTAGGATTTTTAGGAAGAGTTTAAAAATGTTTTTTGAGGTGAATCCAATTGGATGAGTTTGTATATGACTAGATCTATGTAATCCTAGCTTGGGTGAATTTTTAGAGCTCTAGATTAGTTTTGGCATGCATTTATAGAAACATCACCTTTTTTGTTTTCTTTGGTATTTGTGTATTAGTTTGTTAATAAATGTTTGATTGTGTTAAACTTGCTTCCTAGCATGTATAGATGGGTTACTACTTGTTATTAGGTTGTTTTCTTGCAGTACAATTACACTAGAAAGTGTGTGCATGTTTGGAATAAAAATAAAAATAGAGATAGGCTTGTGTTGTTTTCTAGTGTTTATCTTTGAATAGGCTGTGTGAGCAAAATTTTGTATGATACTGCACCTAAGTTCTTGATATTGTTGAGTTGAGTCCAGTACCATTTTGTTACTGTTACTTGGTTGTTATCATCTATGTTAGCTTGCACTTTATTTTATAGAGATGCATGTGTGTCATTTGTTTGCTTGTTTTCACTAAGTGGTTTTCACTAGTATAATGGTTGTTTTATGAATGCTTTGTTAAATTATTTTGTCAAGTGTAACCAGAGCCTTTGTGAACTCCAAATGCCTTGGTATTAGTGGGCCCATAACCCACTGGTCCCATTTCATTTTTGGTTGGGGATGCAAAACCCCTACTATACACTTGTGTGTTAGTAGCATGTATTACTATATGTTTGTTTAGTATTTTACACCAACACAAGCCCAACCGCAAGACTTGCGGGTCAAGACAAGAACTCCTATACGTACTCTACTAGAACTCATGTAACCCCTGCTGGCTGAATATATAAAGACAGGAGGGAGGATAGAAAAAGGGGGATCCAATCTAGAGAGAGGAAGATACAAGCCACAACTAGACTAGGCAATACACGGGATACCCCATACGCCTCACCATGGCATCTCCATTGTAAACAACTCGACTATCTCGCTATAATACAGATCAGACAAGCAGGAGTACGGGTTTTACCTCTACGAGGGCCCCGAACCTGGGTAACTCTTGCCATCTTGTTAACCGTTGAGATCACCAGCGCGTACATCGTTACTCTACTCGAAACCCTACCGGATCACCCGAGCGATTTTTCGACACGACTCTATGACACTTTGTGACCTCTAAATGCATTGGTATTAGTGGGCCCATAACCCACTGGTCCCATTTCATTTTTTTTTTGGGGATGCAAAACCCCTATCATACACTTGTGAGTTAGTAGCATGTATTACTATATGTTTATTTAGTATTTTCCACCAAGGAAAATAGATGTTGTTTCACTTGGTTGTTGAAGTGTTTAGTATTTCTTTGTGAATCCTAGTATTTTTAGATGTGGTGAATTTGTTAATATAATGTTCCCTTGGGAATATCCTCTTAAGAAGTGTTTCACTATTATTCTGTTTAATTTGGGTATTGTTTGCAAATAGGATTATTATCCTAGTGTTTGGTAAATTGTGTGAATAGGTCTCCTTGAGTGTTTTGATTTTTGAAAGTTTTTAGTTGATCTTGTAGTAAGTGTATAGCTACTTGTTGTATAGCATGTATCTTGGTTGCTTGTTAATTGATTGTTACAAAAAGCATGATTTATTAGACTTGGGTTATTCTTGCTAAGTTGTTGTTTTCATAGGATTATTTTAGTATTTTTTGCTTACTAGCATGTGTAAAGTGTTGTGTGCTGTTAGTAGGCTTTTACCTTCATACATTTCTTGTTTAGGGTTATGCATCCTTGTAGTGATGTTTGCTTCTCTAGTGATCAGCTAGTGTCACCACTAGATATTATGAGTTGCTCTAGTATTGTTATCTTTTTATTTTATGAGTGTATGATTATCCTAGAATATTTAGGATGTTGTTACTTCTGGTATTATGACATGACTTGTGGAAGTTGCTTGTTGTGATTAGATGTAGGATACTTTATTTCTTATAGCATGCTTGTGTAGTAATCTTTCCTACTAGTATGCTAGTAGTGTGTTCCTGTCATTATGTTTTGTTCTCGTTTTGTATCTCTTGTGAGTATTGTGTTTTAGAGTGTGTATGATGACTTGTAAGCATTGGTTGAGCCACTGATTTGTTTTGTTTATTTTCATAATTGATGGATTCTTTATCTTTGGAGGTAGACTTAAGCATAGTCAGTAACTAGCTTACTCATCTATGGTAAGCTTGCTTGCTGTTTGGAACTGTCTGAGTGTTTACCTTAGCATGAGTATTGTACTTATGTTATTGTTGTGCTTGTGTTATTGTTGTGCTTAGTAGTATACCCATAAGCTATATTTATGAGTAACTAGCTTACTTATGTTATTGTTGTGCTTGTGTTATTGTTGTGTTTAGTGGTATACTTGTTTGGTGATGCTTGCTTGTGTTGTTGTTTATACCCACTGCCATGGGTATTGCTTTGATTGATTGTTATTATTTTAGTAGCCTCACCTTTTGTACCCACAAGCTATATTTTTAGCTTCTTGAATATCTTATTATGAGGGTGGTACACCCACTCCATATGTGGTATGTAAGCTGTGGGATATGGTTTCTCAACCATATGTTTGTCTGACGATAGGTTTTTACCCTGAGAGTTTTGTGAGATAGTTTTCTCGATAAATTTTGAGTGATTGCGCTAGTATAAGTTTGCTTGCTGTATGTATTGCGTTGTTTAGTTGTTTGCCTTCTTTAGTTCTGAGTGTGTGTCTTTTATTTCTTTTACGGTGTTAGAAAACGAAGAAGAAGAAGGAGTTGTGGAGCTGTGTGTCAAGTTCAAGCTACTTCAAGGCCAGAGACACAAAGAGTTTTAAGGAAAGTCATCCTGATGCTTCCTGTTATATTACACTTATCATTATCTATCATGCATGTTTTACTTATGAAAAGTTTTACAAAATTTTGATTACCAAAAACTATTTTTGAGTGGCTATTACTACTATTAATATTATACTAGCAAAAATGCCCGTGCGTCGCTACGGGTATTATGTTGGGGCGCGTGGAGATAAACGAAAACTTTTCCTACGCAAAGCTCCCAAGATCTAGCCGAGGTAGAAGGCCACGAGTATTACCACTAGACGCGCAGGTGCGGATTATCGATGTAGCGCGTCGGGTCGGGGCAGTGCAGTCCCACGATCCTGTCCGGCCGATCCAATCCCTCGAACGTCGAAGTGCTGAACGTACAGCACCTCTGCCGGTATCCACACGTACGAGGAGGAGCTCCGACGGCGGACTGCTAGGTCCGGTGCGGCGGCTGGACTGAGTGGGGCTAGGGTTCCCAACGCATGGGAGAGTGGACTAACTTGCCCGCTGGGCAACCTGCGCCCCTCTTTATATAGCGTATGGTAATGGGCTGCACAACACTTGTGGCCCATTCCCTCTGTGAGTCCGACTCACTAACTCAGTCCATTTCCGGTTCGGGTCCAACCCAACCAATACTAGCTCCCGCTCTTAAGTGTGCGACCCTGCAGGCTCATGGCGACTTGGACACGATTGGAGTCCTACTCTCAATCGATCAATCGGTAGCGGCTCCTAGCAGAACGTGCCGACTCCCAAGTACCACTGAGTCATGACGACATACCTTTCAATGTGATATTCATCTTAGTCCTTTTTGCCTCACGATATACCTTGTCGAGCTATAGGCGATTTATCGTCATCCCTTAAATAGCTCAACTCTCTTCTCGATCCGTGATATGTGATTCATCTGACTAACTCTTAGTCAACCGACACAGTTAACACTTAACTGAGTCGCGCATGGCCATGCTTCCTGAATCATATCACTCGAGAGGGCCCAGAGAATATCTCTCCATTCGGAGGGGCAAAATCCCATCTTGATTATCCACATCACGCAGCTTGCTTCTCATTCGACCCGAACTCTGCCTTTATAGTTGCCTTGTCACATAACAACATTTGACAGAACCTAAGTCGGTGATCCACAACTCGGATTGTGCGATAACCTCAGGTCTAAGGATTACATTGATTGAGACATGCAAATGACGACTTGATCGTTGCATCTCAATGTGGGTCAGTCCGACTTGCTAAACTCTTTAGCCAAGTCCGTGAACGTTGGAATGGCATCACCATGCCCATGACAAGTGGAACCGTGTCATCAGCCAACACTCACATTAGTCTAGGATGTGTGTCCAGCACAACCTTAACGACCAAGGACAATTAGTATGAACAACATGAATATATAGTTCCACAATCGAATCACATATTCAATGACATATATCAGATGTTCAAAACAGGGACAACTTAATAACTTTATGAATACAATGGGAATAACATCATACATGATTGCCTCTAGGGCATATTCCCAACAGTCTCCCACTTGCACTAGAGTCAATCATCCTGGCATCATATGCCTAGGCATCTAATGCCCATGCCTCTCGTGTGCGCCTCATGCTTAGGCTGTGGTAGCGCCTTTGTCAACGGATCTGCAATGTTTGCATCCGTGTGTACTTTGCATAACTTGATATCACCTTGTTCGACAAACTGGCGAATGAGGTGGTACCGCATGAGTATATGTTTGTTCTTCTGGTGTTGTCTAGGTTCCTTGGCTTGTGCGATAGCACCATTGTTGTCACAATATACGTCCAAAGGATTGGACGCGCCCTGAACCACACCAAGATCAATCAGGAGGTTCCTGATCCAAACAGCTTCCTTTGCCGCCTCTGAGGCAGCAATATACTCAGCCTCTGTTGTAGATGCAGACACCGTATCTTGCTTGGAACTCTTCCAGCTCACAGCTCCTCCGTTCATTACGAACACGTATCCCGATTGCGAACGAGAATCATCTGAGTCGGTGAGATAACTCGCATCCGTGTAACCCTTTACACTGAATTCCTCATCACCTCCATAAACTAGGAACATTTCCTTAGTATTTCTCAAATACTTAAGGATGTTTTTAACCGCTGCCCAGTGGGCTTCGCCAGGGTCAGCCTGGTATCTGCTCGTAACACTTAGAGCATAGGAAACATCTGGCCTAGTACAAATCATGGCATACATGATGGATCCGATTGCCGAAGCATACGGGATCACACTCATCCGACTTCGCTCATCAGTCGTCGAAGGACACTGAGTCTTGCTAAGTTTTATACCATGGGACATCGGCAAGAATCCCTTCTTGGACTCTTGCATTTTGAATTTCTTCAAAACCTTGTCCAGATAAGTACTCTGACTCAATCCAATGAGCCGACTGGATCTATCTCTATAGATCCTGATTCCTAATATGTAAGTTGCCTCACCCAAATCCTTCATTGAGAAACTCCTTTCCAATGACTCTTTGGTTTCTTGCAACATCATGACATCATTTCCAATCAGCAATATGTCATCCACATATAAGATTAGAAAGTTTACTTTGCTCCCACTAAACTTCTTGTATAAACAAGAATCATGATCGCTCTTGATGAAGCCAAACGATTTGACTACCTCATCAAAGCGAATGTTCCAACTCCGAGATGCTTGCTTCAACCCATAAATGGATTTCTGAAGTTTGCATACCTTGTCAGCATTAGCTGGATCGACAAAACCTTCGGGCTGTATCATATACACGTCCTCAGTTAAAGTTCCATTAAGGAAAGCTGTCTTGACATCCATCTGCCATATCTCATAGTCGAAATAGGCTGCTATGGCTAACATGATCCGAATTGATTTTAGCATCGCTACGGGCGAGAAGGTCTCGTCGTAGTCAACTCCTTGAACCTGTCGGAACCCCTTCGCGACAAGTCGTGCTTTATAGACGGAAATATTTCCATCCATATCAATTTTCTTCTTAAAGACCCATTTGCACTCGACGGGTCTTGCACCGTCAGGCAGATCAACCAAATTCCAAACTTGGTTTTCATCCATGGACTTTAACTCGGATCTCATGGCTCCAAGCCACGACTCGGAATCAGATCCCACCATCGCTTCCGAATAAGTTGCCGGCTCATTACTGTCTAACAGTAAAACATCTCGAGCACTCTGTAATCTGGCAGATCTCCGTGGTTCAGGTGCTGTTACCGGTGTAGGTACCACGACCGGCTCAGCCTCCAAGGCGTTCGCCGACTCGCCCCTAGCCGGTTCCTCTCGAATTTCTTCGAGTTGCACTGTGCTCCCACTGACTTCCCGACTGAGAAACTCTTTCTCAAGGAAGACACCATTCCGAGCGACAAACACTTTGCCCTCTTCCCGGTTGTAGAAGTAGTACCCCAAGGTTTCCCTCGGATACCCCACGAAAATACACTTATCCGACTTGGGCGTGAGCTTGTCCGACTGAAGTCGCTTGACAAATGCTTCACAACCCCAAATCTTAAGAAAAGACAAACTTGGCTTTTTACCAGTCCACATCTCATGTGGTGTCTTCTCTACTGACTTTGATGGTACTCTGTTTAGTGTGAAAGCTGCAGTTTCTAGACAATAACCCCAAAATGATAAAGGTAGATCTATCCGACTCATCATTGATCGTACCATGTCCAACAAGGTCCGATTTCTCCGTTCCGATACACCGTTTCTCTGCGGTGTACCCGGCGGAGTGAGTTGAGGAACTATTCCACAACTCTTTAGATGGTCATCAAACTCATGGCTCATGTACTCGCCTCCACGGTCCGACCGTAGAAACTTTATTTTCTTGCCGAGCTGATTTTGTACCTCATTCTGGAATTCCTTGAACTTTTCAAAGGCTTCCGACTTGTGTTTCATTAAATAGATATATCCATACCTACTCAAATCATCAGTGAAGGTAATGAAGTACTCATAACCACCTCTGGCTGTCGTGCTCATTGGACCACATACATCACTATGTATTAGTTCCAACAAGTCGGACGCCCTTTCACAACTCCTTGCAAAAGGTGTCTTGGTCATCTTGCCTAGTAGGCATGATTCGCATGTCTCGAATGATTCTAAGTCAAACGAAGTTAGAAGTCCATCATCATGGAGCTTCTTCATACGCTTCCAACTTATATGACCAAGCCGACAGTGCCAAAAGTAAGTCATATTCAGATCATTTGGTTTCAACCTTTTAACATTTATGTTATAGACCGATTCACTATCAAGATTTAAAATAAATAACCCGTTCTGAACGGGTGCAAAGCCATGAAACATATCTTTCAAATATAAAGAACAACCATTATTCTTAATATTCGACTCATAACCTTGTCTCATCAAACATGAGGCGGAAATAATGTTTCGACTAAGCGCTGGAACATAATAACAATTATTTAGTTCCAAAATAAATCCTGAAGGTAAATGAAGTTGCATCGTGCCGACTTCCAACGCAGCGACTCTCGCCTTGTTGCCGACCCGAATATCAACCTCTCCTCTTGCCACGCTCCTAGTTCTTACCAGCCCCTGCAACGAGTTGCAAATGTGAATGACTGATCCGGTATCATATACCCAAGAACTATTAGGTGCATCAGCAAGATAAATGTCTATAACATTGCACACAAGTGTACCTGAGTCGGAAGTCATACCTCCACTCTTGGCCTTGTCAGCCAAATACTTGGTGCAATTCCTCTTCCAGTGGCCATCTTGCTTGCAATAGAAGCAGTTGGCTCCGGCTGTAGGAGAAGGCTTAGTCTTTGAGGAAGCACTCTGGACAGGGCCATGGGTGCTACCTCCTGACTTATCCTTCTTCTTCTTAGTCCAAGAACTCTTCTTGAACTTAGCCTTATTCTGCACCATCAACACTTGACTGACGCCTTTCTTGATATCAGCCTCTGCCGTTTTGAGCATCCCATGTAATTCAGTGATACTCTTATCCATACCATGCATATGATAGTTCGAGATGAACGGACCATACGCACTAGGAAGAGAGTTCAGAATTATATCAGTGGCGATCTCTTCTTTAATTGAGAAGCCCAAGCGATCCAAAGACTGTATGTAACCAATCATCTTGATTACATGCGGACTCAGTGGATCGCCGTCTTTCAGCTTACATCCAAGCAAAGCTTGAGAGACTTGATACCTCTCAGTCCTTGCTTGAGCCTGGAACATACTTTTGAAGCTTTCGATCATATCGTAGGCCTCAACATTCTCGAACTGCTGCTGCAAGTCCGGTTCCATGTGTGCAAGCATAAGACAGCTAATCTCCGTAGACTCATCTCTAGTCTTACGGTAGGCATTTGTGACAGCGACAGTCGCATCGTCATCAGGCTCATCTGGAAGTGGAGTTTCTAGAACATGTTCTTTCTTGTCATGCTTGAGGACTATCCTCAGATTACGATACCAGTTGGTGAAATTAATTCCATTAAGCTTATCTTTCTCTAGGATTGACCTCAACGCAAAAGTGGACAACTGAGGAAGGTTGCTAGGTGCCATTGATCTACAACAGAAAATACGCAAAAACACTTAAGACATGTATTCATAAAAGAGCAGGCATATTAAACGATTTAATACTTATGCTCCCACTAGAACCAACATCCCTCCGATGGTTGCTAAGTGATTCAAGATCCTAAATAAGCAAGCCGACTAGTGAGCTTTAGCATCATTGCTAGCCGTCAAGTGATCTAGGTAGGCAACACCTTGCCAATCGTATCTCTATACGACTCCTGTTGGTTGGGTGACATCACATGTCCCGGCTCCCAACCTACCTCGCCCCGAGCCCCACAACCGTTGTGATGGACTCGTCTAGATTACCAAGTGCTTCTGCTTGTAAGAGTCCGACTCGAACCCACCTAACCGGAAAGAATTGGTAGCACCTCAATTTCATGAGCCCACTACCAAGAATGTCCGACTTGTGATGGTGCAGCACTGGCGGGGCGACCGACTAGACCTTCTTTGAGGGATTAAAGAATCTACCAACTATCTAAATAGAGGTAAATAGAGACATAACAATAACACAAATAAAGCAATTATAATGTGAAATGGTATGGCTCTCTTCATGGTGATCTCCATCTCCACGAAGCTTGTAAGTCGACTCGTGCCAACTCTTGTCACGCGCCATCTTACGCCATGTAGCCGACTTGTACATCGACTTGCATGCCTTCCGGGTTCTCCAACAAGCTACACTAGCTAGGTAAAAGAAATTTACATAGAGAATCCGACACGCAGGCCGGTATACAATAAAATGACAGCACCTAGGCTCCAGCCGGCTGACAAAAACATGATACGCAGATCATGTATGGATTACACACATCACATGCACATAAGCCATACCATTCACAACTTCCTGCAAAAACAAGTTATGCATAGATACGATATCTATCGGCGTTGTGAAATTCGCAACGACATCTAAGGCGCTACGACAGGATGACGGCGGTCGGAAAACGCAGATCTCATCTGCATTCCGATCATGGATTTCTTCATCGGATAAAACGATTTTACCCGAATCTGATCCGTATTCCGATTCGACCAAACTCTTTGATCTTCGATCACCGCAACTGGATTTATGTGTCACGGTATACCCCGATGGCGGAAACCGACCGGTAGGGGTAAGTTGTTCCACGACCTTAGCAGTATGATCACGGAAACCAGATCATCCATTAACCCCGAGTACGATTGATCCAATCAACCTTGTACAAAACCGATCTATCTCATAGACCGACCACCAAAATAGCAATTAGATCACATCTAACGCTAACTACATATCACATATGTACGGATCTCGGGCCTAATACCAGAAGCTACCGCTCTGATACCACTGTTGGGGCGCGTGGAGATAAACGAAAACTTTTCCTACGCAAAGCTCCCAAGATCTAGCCGAGGTAGAAGGCCACGAGTATTACCACTAGACGCGCAGGTGCGGATTATCGATGTAGCGCGTCGGGTCGGGGCAGTGCAGTCCCACGATCCTGTCCGGCCGATCCAATCCCTCGAACGTCGAAGTGCTGAACGTACAGCACCTCTGCCGGTATCCACACGTACGAGGAGGAGCTCCGACGGCGGACTGCTAGGTCCGGTGCGGCGGCTGGACTGAGTGGGGCTAGGGTTCCCAACGCATGGGAGAGTGGACTAACTTGCCCGCTGGGCAACCTGCGCCCCTCTTTATATAGCGTATGGTAATGGGCTGCACAACACTTGTGGCCCATTCCCTCTGTGAGTCCGACTCACTAACTCAGTCCATTTCCGGTTCGGGTCCAACCCAACCAATACTAGCTCCCGCTCTTAAGTGTGCGACCCTGCAGGCTCATGGCGACTTGGACACGATTGGAGTCCTACTCTCAATCGATCAATCGGTAGCGGCTCCTAGCAGAACGTGCCGACTCCCAAGTACCACTGAGTCATGACGACATACCTTTCAATGTGATATTCATCTTAGTCCTTTTTGCCTCACGATATACCTTGTCGAGCTATAGGCGATTTATCGTCATCCCTTAAATAGCTCAACTCTCTTCTCGATCCGTGATATGTGATTCATCTGACTAACTCTTAGTCAACCGACACAGTTAACACTTAACTGAGTCGCGTATGGCCATGCTTCCTGAATCATATCACTCGAGAGGGCCCAGAGAATATCTCTCCATTCGGAGGGGCAAAATCCCATCTTGATTATCCACATCACGCAGCTTGCTTCTCATTCGACCCGAACTCTGCCTTTATAGTTGCCTTGTCACAGAACAACATTTGACAGAACCTAAGTCGGTGATCCACAACTCGGATTGTGCGATAACCTCAGGTCTAAGGATTACATTGATTGAGACATGCAAATGACGACTTGATCGTTGCATCTCAATGTGGGTCAGTCCGACTTGCTAAACTCTTTAGCCAAGTCCGTGAACGTTGGAATGGCATCACCATGCCCATGACAAGTGGAACCGTGTCATCAGCCAACACTCACATTAGTCTAGGATGTGTGTCCAGCACAACCTTAACGACCAAGGACAATTAGTATGAACAACATGAATATATAGTTCCACAATCGAATCACATATTCAATGACATATATCAGATGTTCAAAACAGGGACAACTTAATAACTTTATGAATACAATGGGAATAACATCATACATGATTGCCTCTAGGGCATATTCCCAACATATTAAATGTCTGAAAAAAAGATACAATGATCATTCTCTTTCTCTTCATGTTTAAGTAGTCTGCACTAATATAAATAAAAACTAATTTATGAATTCTTCAATTCCATCTGCTAATGATTTTTTTAGAGGGAAGCATATGCTTATATGGGGTTTTAGTATTCTACTCTAAAAAAATACTATTTAGAAAAAAGTATCCTACAATAATGAAGATAGACAAAGTTTCTTGTACTCCTAAAATGAAAGACATTGTGTAGCTAAAAAGCTAGCACCTCACCTGATATATCGCCAGGTTGGGAATTGTTTGTTGCGAGGAAAATCTTTGGCGTGTTGTAACTTTAAACTGTGTGTCTCGTGGCCGGCCGAGCAGGGGCCACAACAAGTACAATAAGGCCAGCCTCCACGGTGTTGCTATTCATCCTTCGCGTAGTTTCTTCGAGCAGCCCACCAATCCTGTTTAATTACGGGCAAAACTACCACATACCATGCTTGCTCATGCTGCGTGCACAAGTCATCCTTGCATGCCCAAACACATGGGGAATTTAATTCCTCCCCGATCTTTAGATTTCAGAGTGTCGTTGCCTCTTTATTACCAATGCAACTTGCTCACGTTGAATGTAATCTGGCAATGCATATGAACCGGTGGAACTCGGTGTAAGAGAGCCAGGTGGGACTAATCAACAAAATATCTCTGCGTGCTGGTCCTCCTTTTCCCTGATCCGCACAAATTTGCCTGGGGGTTTATCGGTGACGTAAAATTTAGCTGGGCCGGGCTAAGGCGTGTGGGCTGCGCAGCCACTCAATAATCAGGCGCATAGGCGCACGACTAAGGAAGGACGTAGTCAGGTAGGTAAGGATGCCACAACTTACGATGAGCGACGACGGTTGAACAAACGAACAAAAAGGGACGAAATTTGGGCGGAAGAAACCTTATTGATTTTATTATTAACCAGTAAACGTGCCCGTGCGCTGCAACGGGAATAGAAATGTCTTTTATCAAAAAAAAGGTTGGCACAATTAAAAAATATTCCAAAGTCTATCGACCTAGGTAGAATAAAAATTTTGTGTATACCTAAATGAGCATCAACATACAACAGCAAAAATAGCTCGATGGGTAAACAAATTATACATGCATTGTCCATTGGAGGTACTTATAGATTTATTTAATTACACCATAAGATACGATACATACGATAAATAAGTTTTCTCTTACCTTCGTTGACCGACGAAAAGCACACGTTAGCAATCTATACCTCTATACCTAATCTTTACCTAATAATAAAGACATTAAGGCTTCCCTGGTTGGTTACTTGGTCGGTCGGCCCGTCATCGAAATTGTCATCCAAGTTGACCAAAATTACCCACTATGCCATCCTTAAGTCATATCCGGCCGTTGGTACGTAATTATTGGTTTTGGTACGTTCCCTAATTTTGGCATCCGTCCGTTCGAAGGAAAAAAAAAGCTCTCTCGGTACAATTGGTTCCATATCAAAAAGGAAAAAGAGGTGTTTGCGCTTATCCGATTCCTACTTCAATACGAAACGCTTGATGGCTGAACGTGTTTTTTGGTACCAAGTATAGTTTAATTAATTAGCGTACAGCTAGGACACGGACAGACAAGAACACAAACTGAACCAGCTTACCGGATCGTATATAAGAAGGAGTTCGTTTCCTAACTACTTTGCAATCCTTCCTACTTTGGTATGTGAGCTGACTAAACGCATATAAAATGGAGTCCGACTCTTACTTTGTTTCATGAGCAAAATCCTTTCCTACGTGAGTACCGGGTCGAGTCCTACTTTGCTACCCGAAATCTAGCTGAACCTGTATAAAATCTTGCGTCTACAGATCAACTAGTTGCTAGCATTCTAACTCAATAATCCCACAACCACGATTAGGCGAGACAGAAAAAACAACAAGAGAGAATACTCCTGACGGTGACGCCTTCCAACTAATCTGAGAAAAACTTTGGCGATGGAAGAGAAAAGGGAACAAATTGTAAATACTTCAAAAGATAGAGATATAAATCAACCAAGACGTAAGCGTGAAAAATCTTGACAGGAAAGTAAAAAATCTATGTGCATATACAACATTTCTTTTCTACGGCCCCCATCATAAGGATGTTGCACGTCGCATGGCTCGCCAGCAGGCGCGCGATCACCTCGACCTTTTCGCCGTTTGCGCGATCACCTCGACCTTTTCAGTCGTCTGCGGCAACGTCACGCAGCCGTGTCGCCAATAAATCATCCCTCAACAACGGCCTCTGGTAGCTTCGTGCACAGTAGCCGCTCGTGCGCGTGTTGCCAGACGGTCTCAGGTGGGGAGGTAGAGGCGATGGAATACATCAAGTGCAATGCTCCGAAGAAAATCCAAAAACGCTCAGGCATATATATAAGCTGAGAAAGCTGCCTGCCGTGAAGGCATATACAAGGCGCTATCTGATAGATGAGTCCACATGCACACATGCACTGTAGCGGTTCGTGAGTATGATTATCCAGTCGATTAATGCATTTGGCCAGTCCCAGAATTTGGTACATCCCTTGTGACACGACTTTGTAAAGCCACCATTTCCAATTTTCGGTCGTACTACTTGGAGGACCGTGATTTGGCTTAGGTAGATAAAATTAGTCCAAAATTAGCACTTCTACTTCTCCATGGTTTTAAAATGTTTAATAAAAATAAACCGTTACAAGGTACGTTCATATTTGCTAGGCGATGAAGTTTCTCTCTTTCTTTGTTCGGTACATTAATTTCATTCGTCCCATTTTCTGCATTGCGATAAATCTTTTCTGTTTTTTGATCAATCCGTAGCAACGCACGGTCATAGTTTGCTAGTAATAATAAAGAGACTAACGTTTCTCCTTGGTCCGTCTAAGTTTCTTGTCGTCCGTACCACAGTTTTCGTATCGTACGTAGCTTAATTAAATCGGAAGCGCTAAACAAGCTGACCAATCTTGCCATACAGAATCACCCAACCTATATAAACGAACCAGTGGGCCAACTTTCAATGGGCAGGACGCACAGTATACCGTGGACCGTCAGTTAAAGAGAATTAGCTAAATCTCAGTCGCGTCAGTTGCCGTTAGATTAGTATACTAAGATTCCTGCATGTTCGTTTTTTTTCCGGATGCGTCGCTCGTTCCTGTTTGTGTTTCCACGCATCTGAGGGGCGGCCCGCAGGGCGTGTGCGGCCGTGGATGCCAATGCTGGAGTGCTGCATCGTGGGATTTAGGCTTTAGCAGTAGCTGCCTTTTTCGTTTTTGATTATTTTGCCCGCTATTATTCTTTTCAGTACGGCTCATTTTCTATAGGGTAGATAACTGGCATTTTGAAACACTAGTAGTTATGCACGTGCAATACACGACCTTTGCTATTATCAATATATCTGAATTATGAGGTAAGCATAACATTATTTAGTTCCAAAATATTACAACAAAAAAACCTATTAATCAATAGTCTCGTTTAATTACAATGGCTTACACATTGTAATTAAAATCACATCCAAGAACCTAGAGAACATCTTTGAATTACTTGTTCACTTTGCTTCCCTTCATCAAATCCATGTAAAACAAGATGAAATAGAGTACTTATACATATGGGCAACATGAGGCGTTGTTGGCACTAACCTTTTATTTAGCTTAGAAACAGCTTGCAACAGGCCGAACACGAACACTGCCTGTACAGAAAGATTTGCTATAATATAACAAGTAGGGAAAGTTGCAAAAGTGTGAGCTGAACTTGAACAAGAGGACATAGCACATAGGTCCACACATCGAGCGTCTGGGGGCTTCTAGCGTAGTCGTGTGCAACTCCATGAAGGTCCCTGCTGATAGAGGGCGAAGATTGTCACAGCAACATTTGTATTTTATCTCCCACGGAACCAATCGCTGGTCAGTATTGTTCTCATCGAAAAAATTATGCACATTGCTCTCTCCTACAAATAAAAATCGCATACTTAAACACTATATGCTTAAAAAGTATATCAAGAACTGTTGCTATTTGCTAATAAAAAATTTATCTATAATTCAAAGCCACATAAGTGACAACGGGAAGCATCATCAACAAGGATATTAACCATGCACATGTTGAGAACTCCATTACCTCTTTATTACCCGAAACAAAAATACTCATAGCTCTAACCGATTCTCATAGGATTTCTAGATGACATTTTTATTACCTGCTGCTCCTCCATTTTGTAGAAATGAACAAATTTATCATAGTGCATTGCTTATAGATTATAAGTTTACATACAAGAATTTATTTTGTCCCAGTATCTAGACTAAATAAGTTTCTTCTTGCTATCAAATTAATTTTCATCCCCCCAACCTACATCGGCAACATAGCACGCAAAAGTTGCATTTTTTCCTTCTGGTGTTACCCTTGCAGTAGCAGTATCTTTCAGGCACGAGACTATTTCCTTTCTACTAATATAAGTTCGATCTACAAGCCCGTGAAGACATGAGGTACTTCCGTACTTGGTACAGTCCCTACCTGCAAGTCCGTTGAAGTAGTAAGCTCACTGAGTCACTGTGACTTAAATAAAGGTTTCAGAAGGGTCGTTGACAGCAAGTTTCTATAGTCAGGACACATCACACGACAGGCTAGTACCTGGAGGTCAGAGCCGAATTACGCCGTTCACGGTCGCCATCTAGCATTCGTCTAGCTTCAGTACCTTTACCGCGCCGGCAACATTGATGAAAATTGCAAATGTTCCGGGTACACCTGCGCCTGATGCATGTCTGGCCCCCGCCGCCGAAAATTTGCCTGGCGGAGCGACCAATCTGTTCGAATTACAAATCACATGTGAGTTCATGCATCTAACAAATCAAACGGATTACAAATCACATCTCAGTTCATGCATCTAAAAGTCAAACTGCAGGCACTCGCCCATTGCAGGCACCTGGTGGCAGAACACTCGCCCATTGCAGGCACCCGGCGCAAGGGGCGTGGGGCTGTGCCGTCGGCGGTGCCTCAAGGTCCCGGCCAGGCGAGCGTGGTCCATGAGGTGGGAGCGACGGGATCCAAGCTGGGGCGGCGTGCGAGGTGGGGTGGCGGTGGCGTCGGCGAGTGGGGAGTTTATCGTCCCCGACATACTCCCTCCGTTCCAAAATAGATGACTTCCAATTTTCCATATATGCATGTATCTAGACATAACATGTCTAGATACATGCATGTATGGAAAAGTGGAAGTCATCTATTTTGGAACGGAGGGAGTACAAGGGAACCTATCGGATTTGGCCGTGCGCGTCCGTGTGAGGATGGAGGACACGAGCGTAACCGACGGAATAAATTGCCTTACTAGACAGGCACGCGCGCTCCGCTGCGCCGGCTGCCAGTCGTTGTCACGGCTCGTTCTCTGCAACGTTTTACCGTGTTGTCATAGTTGCATCTCGTGTACGCATGTGCTATGAGCTAGCCTAGTAGGTTTGAAATAGATTTTTTTGTTGTTGTTGTTGTTCTTTTGCCCAAAAAAGAAGGCTTGGATTGTAAAGAAGGTACTTGTATAACCAATTCGTCCATACGACCGATCCTAAGCGCTAACGTATAATCGGGTCTATTCTTGATTTTATACATGCGTCACCGGATTTAAACCGCACAAGAGTAGCTCGCATCAACAGGTGTTTCAACGGCAAAGCGCATCATAAGGCAAAGTTAGCTATCAAAATTAAAAATAGGCATGTAGCTATGCGATATCACTCTCCATATACATGTCCTTGTATTGCGAGAGATGTTCTTGCCAGGTCAAGTGTGAGCCCTTTCACATACGACCGCACATAAACGAAATGTGAGAGCATACACCATTTAGACGGCGCAACACACGCCTGCCAGCTGTAGCTTAGCCGATCCTAAATGCACCTTCCTGTACTTCCTCAGTCTGAAAATACGATTAATACCAAGATAGTTACCCCACGACTGAATTAAAAAGAACATAAATATGTCTTGCAAATATGCATCATAATACCTTCTTACCCTTCTTGTCAAACAAATTTTGGGAATAACTGCCTTTCGACGGTACCCTCTCTTTAAAAAACCGAAACTGCTCTGCGTCCGACCTTTTTGGTCCGATCCTTGTACGATATAGGGATTTTACATTGCTGGTTGAAGAGCTACGACAAAGTAACGAACAGATCGATCCGTTGTACACACGTCGCACAAAACACGCCGTACACATAGCAGTGCTCCTAGAAAAAACATCTAAGAAACTTGTTTATCATCTAATAAATACTGACACAAAAGAAAAGTAAATAGATATCCCACTTTTTTCAGAATTATCTCCCGAAGGTGATTCCAGATTAGCAGCACGCATATTCAGACCGATAAGTGCTAAACAAAGTTTTTTCAACTGGGTTTCCATGGAACAGTAAAAAGTTTTGTCAAATTTTCTCTACAAAGCGTGCAAAACTATATTAATAGACAAACCAGAAAGCATTGTTTGATTCCTAGCACATTCAGAACCTTCAATACCAACACCGATCCATAAGAAATATAGCAAAAAAAATACCAATCAAAATTGCTGAATTAACAAATAGGCTGTACCAGCAGCAAGTTCCTACACACCAAAGCTTGTAGCAGAGCAACCGAAATCCTCGGATGCTTTGCTAGCACCTGTAAGCGAAGCTTGTAGCCCAACAAAAGCATAACCTGGAAGCGACTAAATTTATTTACTACAAAATGAGTATCGAGACACGCTGACATCAACAACGTAGCTACTGCTCGTTAAAACCGTTATTTCTGGAGGTGAACTGGAAAAACACGCAATTTTCCACAACGAGGACATCAGCCGGCTTGCCTACCAAAGCCCGAGCCACATCAGCAAAAAGACTATCTCCACAGAGGCCTCCTCTCCGGACGCCGGGACGGAAAGGCGGAACCTGAAACAACACCGAAAAAACAATAAGCATCGACGACACACAACCTAAAATATAACGTAAATTAGCATGATGCAACTCACAACAGTGTCAGGCTTGCACCCCTACCACCACCACATTCTCGTTGGTAGACCTATAGGCCGATCCTTCTTCGATCGACTTCCGGTTGCAATCATCTCAAGAAAGGAACCACCAGTCTTGGTTAAGGTTGTAGGGCGTCGATAACAATATTGCTCTTAAATTTCTTGCCTCGCAAAACTGAGTTAGCACCCTCCACAATTTAAACCGATGATCAAGTCAGCCTATCTTTGTCAAGGCTGTTTTTTCAAAACTTCCAAAGCATTTTTCCTACATGAGTTTTACTGAATTCCGTTGTTGGCTGCAGCTTCTACATAGACGTGCCAGTATCATGTCGTTGTTCTTCTAGAACAGGTTTTGCAGCACGCTATGGTCGGCACCAGCTTGGCAAACTTTCCATAGGAAGCCACCACATCGCCTGGCTTTGCACGTACACCTCACAGTTATCCCATTGTCGACAAGGGTTTCCGAGTCACATATGATGACATCCCGTATATCAACTACACCCATCCAAGTCTTAGAATGGAACTATGTTGTAGATGAACAAAATAAACATCCTCACTCAAATATATCCAATTATCTCTTTGATGTTTCAGTTCAGAGCTGCAAACTGCAAAGACAAGCAGAGTCTTCTATTAAAAAAATTGCGACGTACTCATACAACTAAAGGGCAAGCCTTTTGATAAAAGAAAATAGAAGACGTGTAGGCGTGGAAGCAAGCACAACAAATCAAATGGAAGTATCTAATATTAAAGATCAGATTACTCTGCGATGTTTGGTAGTTCTATCTGATGTATCATTAAACATATCCATAAAGCGAAAACATAAATCATGGTTCAAACATGTGACGTTGCACCATGGAAGTCAGACCATACGGCTACAAAATTCCCTACGTGCAACTATAATATTAGTATTTGATAATGTGGATCAATGTTAGCGCCCACTTATGGCAATCATTCTACTTCTGCACACCAATTTAGGTAAGATATCTTTATCTAAAATATAAAAATGATTAGGGCTGAGATCAAGAAATAAAGGAATTTAAGAGCCAAATACATATATAATTTTTCCAGGTGATAATATAGTGGTGTTCTCTTTTCTTTTTGTTTGGAGTTGGGGGTGGTAATACCTCGTGCATTTTAGGGTTGCTAAAGGCGGGCTCATCAATCTCGTTATGCCCAAATGGACGGTAGCATACATTATCCACCACTACATCAAAATGAAATGTTTGCCTCAACTCCGCAGCAAGCTCGCACGTACAAACCACTGCCTCCAAGTCATCACTGTTCACAATGAAAATTGGAACTTCCAATGATTTGGTTACATATGTGGAATATTGTGAAGACCTCCTGACATCGGGTCGGTAGCGAATGCAACCTGATTATTTATGACAAGATGGATTGTCCCGCTGGTGGTGTAGTTCTCAAGGGCACTGAGATGCAAGGTTCGTACACAACGCCCTGCCCTGAGAAGCTTGAATCGTCACAACAACACCCCGAGATTCTTGTCCTGTCAAAATCATTAGAATAGTACGGTTTGCAATCAACGACAGATGGATATGTTTCCCATCCCTGGTAGGGCTATCATATGAAGTTCCTAGATGGTACTTGACATCACCGGTCCCTGTATACAACCCTCCCCCTCATTGACAGGCTTGGTACCACCGCTAAACTCACATAAGATCTACTGCATTGGCTTGCATACGACGTTTCCCACAACCTCTGTGTGGCATCCCAATGACAATGCTCTCTACACCGAGATCAGCTGCCCTGTCAAACATCTCCTTCATACCAGGAATCAATGTCTCTGCATCTTTCTGGTGGTCCACTTCCTTGCCAGGAAATTCTCAAACTACATGCTCCAGATGAGCCTATCGAGCATGACCCGGCAACGGATCGTAGGTCTACTCCCTAGGGTTAACTGTCTCGATCCTCTATCTCTGAGCCAGTTGCACTTTTTACCGTCAGCTATGTGCGTGTAGTCATAACTGATGTTGCCACAATCTGAGCTAATTGTAGATGTTGTCTTAACAAATGTTGTGCGTCATATGGATCATTCACTACTGAAGGTTTTTTATACATTACTGTTGATACTTTATCATTCCCAGATTTTCATCACCATTATCTCTAGTTCTTCAGCCTATGGATTATCTTCAGTCTTGATACTTATGTTGAAATTGATTAGAGGTTTTTAGTCGGATGTAGAAAGTGAAACGGCACACGACTACACTTTGTTTTTCTGTCCAACCATGCACTAACATATTAACTGTCTTGACAACCTGTTCTCTCAAATGGAGAAAGAAACTCTTAGTACACTTCTCATGCCAATCTATACGAATCACCTCTGGCGATAAGAAAACATTTTCACATATGAAAAATAAATCACACAATATAGTTTCTATCCTTAGTAGCAGTCAGATTACAAAAAGATAAATTCCAATTCATTTGGCATCTAAGCATCACGAACTATACGAATTATCTATTCAGATTTGTCAAACACTAAGATATTGAATAAGATTTCGAAGCCTTCATAAATTATATAAATAAGACAACCAGTTTATTTTCATATGTAAAAGAAAGTACTCGGATGGAGGATGCATACATGGCAGCCAGGACCTCGAGTATCGTCGTCGAGCAGGGGAAGATCTAGTCGGCATGCACCTGATCCGCCACCCGGGGCATGCACCGCCAGACCGTGTGCTTGTGTATGTCGTCCTTGACGGAATCATCAGCCCCCTCTTCCCGGTCTCCGCCTCCAGGCCTGACCCGAAGCACGGGAAGCAGCTCGTCTGAGCGGCCTCTCACTGTTCTCCCTCCCTCAGATGAACCAAGAAACGCAGGGCACGGACTGCCACGTCGTCCCGCCGGGCGAGACGGGGATCCCTCACCAGGAAGATGGGCGGCAGTGAGATACAGACTATAGAGGGGGCAGGAGCTACGTCGGGAAGACTGTGGCGGACCTGCAGGAGAAAGGGTACAGCGGGAGTCGTCCGGGCGGCGGCCGGCCGGCCGGGAACCCTATCTGGCTACACGGGCTCTCGCCTCTTAGGATTGAGAGGGTGCACAGTTGGGTTTGTGTGTGAGGTTGGGTCCAGCAATTGCGCACCCATGACAAAGTAATTTTTTTCTGAGAAAAGCACCGTTCCAAATATCATCCGATATGCCGATTTATTGGTCGATTTATTGCTTATCGGGTGGTGACCGATAAGATAAATGAATATCAATGCAGTTAATCATTCATGCCATTTTATCGGTCTTGCAAGCGATTTATCGGTCAGTGTGCCGACAAATCGTCTGATATATCAATTTTCCAGCACCGAAACATATGATTAATGACATCCATCATAGAGTATTTAATATTATTGAATACAATATATCTATATAACATAATTTAGAGTTTTTAGTTCCGCTATAATATATTTTTATAGCATATTTTAAATGTTTTGGTGCTACAATTTAAGATTTACAAGAAAAAATGGCCGATAAACAATCGACCGATAAAATCGATTTACCGGCCGATAAGCCGATATATCTCTTATCATGGGTCGACCAATAAGTTAACGATAAGCGATATACTAAACATTGAAGAAAAGAAAGTAAAACGACCGGCTGTATGGCTGACCGTTCGGCCCAGCGCCTGGTGGCGTCCATCGTCAGCCAGAGAACAAAGGTCGCACGGTAGAAATTTTATTACCATGATGAATGGCAAGGCCCACATGCCGGTGGCAGAGCTTATTACCATGATGAGTCGCAAGGCCCACATACCGTTGGTAGAGCAATGGCAGATGGCCTGGGAAGGCTCGCAGCCATCGAGATTATAGCTTAAAGTAATTAGCGGGCGGGCGCGCATGACAGAGTTTTCGTCCGCCCATCAAATCAAATTAGCTAAAGGTACACCTGGTGCGGGATCATTTGTTATCTTGACCGTCAAATCCCAATTAGTAGGTCTCATCGTGAGGCTCTTTCTGTCTCTATTGTTCTGTGTACCTTTCGCGGGGGTAAATACTATGCGATCAATATGTTTGCTCTTTTAATAGTAGTACAGATACAGACTAGGGAGGAAGCTGCTCGAGCGAGCGAGAAGGCAAGAAGTTGTGACGACGAGATCGACGTCCGCGTGTCATATGAAGATCATTTTTTTACCCTACTTGCACACTGACATTGATTGTAACTGACAATCATATGTTTTGACCCCAGTTGCATATAAGATAGACATGTGTGCAACTAAATAACGTTTTTAACCACAGTTGCACAGAGGCATTGCTTGTGTGCGACTGATCTTTTTTTACCATAGTTGCACACATGCCATTATTTTTAGTTTATCAGCTGCTAAATATCAATTCTTGTCCCTAGTTGCTAATCATGATCACTGTTTTAAACCCAGTTGCCCACAAACTAGGCCGAAGATCATTTTTACCGCGGTTGCACACATGCATTGTTTGTGCGCAACTGAGGATCATTAACTTTTTTTTACCACAGCTGCAATAAATTTTCTTTGTTATTTTAATTATGAGATATGAAGATTTATTTCCTATTTTATTTATTCTAGGGATAGGAAATGTCAAGAAGAAATTGAATTTTTGGGTGAAATGAATTTCACCCAGAGATTTATTTTCTCTTTTTTTTGCACTGAATATCATTTTTTTTACCCTATCATATTTTCTTACACCAGTTGCACACAAACTGGACATGTGTGCAACTGAAGATCATTTTTTACCGCAGTTTCACACAAGTACTGTTTGTGTGCAACTGAAAATCATTTTTTAAACCATAGTTGCAATACATTATAGTTGTTGTTTTAATTTTAATAAATGGTCATTTCTTCTCTCTTAATCATACAAGATGGCATCAAAGATTTAATTTTGTATAATAGTGCGGTGTGATACTTTTTTGTTGTTGGATTGTTCTTTTGTCTTTTCTGGCCCACTTCTTTTGTCTTTTCTGGCCCACAGATGTGTTGGTTTCTTTCTCCTTTTGCAAGATCGAAGATGTATCCCTCCACAAACATGGCCCATTTACAACGCAAAGACAACAATAAGAAAGATGAAAGGCCCAGAAAAAAGTAGAAAGATACGAAGAAGAATAAAATAAAAAAGGGACCAAAACATGACGTCACCCAATTGACTGACATTTAACAAAATCTCAGTCAACTGAGATAGAGTCACACCCAAAAAGAAAATCATCCAGCAACCTAGAAATCATCCGGCGACCGAACTTTTGTCCAGAAAATCCACCCTAAGAGAAGAAAAAATGATCCACAAACGTACGAGAAAAGGTGCTATCGGGAATAGGAAATCGGATCGAAAAAAATCAGATCAGAAAAATAGACCATAACCGATTCGAATCGGAACATATTGTCATATTATTGGCCAGCCGTTAGGACGAGCTCTCATCGCGTCAAGATTCTAGGTAAGATAAAGAAAAGAAGACCCATTAATTACGTCTCCAGCCCCTGATAACCGAGGTAGTCAGGAGCTTCGACGAGATATGGACAAAGGTAAGATTGATGTGTCAGCATGGAAAACTTGGCGATGCCATGGTCGCCGCGGCTGTTGGCCAAGATATGTTGTAGGGACGATGAAGATAGATGAGTACCAAGCGCGCACACACGTAGCTCAAAGATTGTTGAATCAACACTCTTGGTTCACATCATGTAAATCTATTTGGATATGTGGACGCCAGCTGCATTGCGATTGTTGGATCGGACATGCTATTGGTGCTTGGTTATCGTTGATGATGGGCTGATTATTTACGGGTCGTATCGATGCGGAACAACCCAAAGTGGACCAACTGGCTGGAGTACCTATGATGGACGATCTGCAAGGAGAAGAAGAAGGTACGAGCTAATCGCCAGCCGCCGTGAGCCATAGTCGACGGTGATGCGGTGATGGCTAGGATTTCTTCTCATGCTACAACTTTTCTTTTGTTCATCGTCGGCTTTATTTCTTTTTATTTCGAACGGAAGAGAAAAGGAACTTTATTTTGATTATGTTGATTATATAGCGACACACGTACTAGCTTATTTTTAGTAATATAAACCTCTCTATGTCCTAAACTATAATATCTAATAAAAGCTAACCGTAGCAACACAGGAAATAGTGAGACGAGATTGTTGTATGTTTGTAGGTGTGTAGATTCAGTACTCTAATAGGGGTTTCCACAAGATGGTGGAGATTTAGACTAACTGGAATATTCCGGTCTAGATTTTGTTCCAGATTACTCTTGTTTAATGATCGTTTTGTCACTCGAGAATATAGTTGTTTTTCTTTTTTGATTAAATATAGGGTTAATTAGATATATGCCACTCCAATACATGTGAAATCGAAAAATGCCACTCCAATTTGCAATTTTCGAAAAATGCCACTCCAATTCTCGCCTACATCTAAAAATGCCACTCTAGTCATTTTAGCTTCTTTTTTGTTAGAAAACTGGATACGTATTTTGTCTTGGACGATTTTGCCCCTGACTCCATAGACTAAAATCAATTGCCCTACTACAAAGTTTGAGTGTACGTTATTTCGTGTTTGTTTGCAAAAACTAACCGTGCCATTTTGTTTGCAGATAAAACGGATTCCCTTTGAGCATGATTGCCCTACTACAAAGCTTGATGGAGTGAGTTGATGTTGATTTAGTTTATGGGGTCAGGGGCAAAAATCGTCCAAGACAAAATACGTATCCAGTTTTTGTTAAAAAAAGAAGCTGAAATGACTAGAGTGGCATTTATAGATGTATGCGTGAATTGGAGTGGCATTTTTTGAAACTTGCAAATTGGAGTGGCATTTTTGGATTTCGCATGAATTGGAGTGGCATATATCTAATTAACCCTAAAATATAAACAATCATTTCTCTCATGCAGGCAGGAAATTTGGCTCGCAATCTCAATTCATAGATGTCAAGGAACAAAGAAGAAAAAGAGATAGAGAGCGGTATGCACAGATGACGGATGAACAAAAGCAGGAAAAACTGAGAAAACGTCGTGAAGCTTATACGCAAAACAAAACAATTAAAAAGGCGAAAAAAATATGTGGATTTAGAGCCAGAAAAAAGGATAAAACTACGCGCACAAAAAAGGCAGAAATATGCAAATATGCATCCAGAACAAAAAAAGCTAGATTACAACAAATTATAGCGACCCGAGAGTTAAGGCGCAACACGCCATGCAAAGAATCCATTGCGATGAAGAACCATGCATATATCGCAACAGAAGAAGAAGAAGTATATCATAGGAGAAAAAGAAGTTAGTTCAAGAAGAAGAATATCGCAGGAGAAGAAGAAGTTAGTTCATGTACTTCTAATATACAGAATATCATATTGTTTATTTATTTTCATACGCTATTAAACTTCTTCCTATCATGAGAATGTTGCGGAAAATAGGTTTTTAGTTAGATCTTTAGCTTTTAATGCGTTTTCATTAACTCTACCTATAGAACACATACAAAAATTAAATAGAGGATCTGGATCTTTGTGTGTAGGTTGCGGAGGATTGGGTTAGTGGTATTTAAGGTTTTTCTTCTTCCGTTGCAACGCACGGACATGTTTGCTAGTAGAGGTAAAACTTCAACCTGCCCAAGAGTTGATGTAGCATAGTATAAGCTACATGTGGATGATACAGGTCCGTCTCCTTGATTGATTCTTGCAAGCAAAAAAAAGGCACCTGCTGCTTTGCGTTCCTCTGATCCACGTACGGTGTGAAATCAACTTGTAGCGACGAAGCGGGAGCACAGCAGCTGGATCCTGGGTGGAAGGATGCAGCAGACGTTGGTTTGAAGAAGCGCAGTCGTGCCCGCGTCCAACAGGCTCGGCGCGGTGAGAAATCCGGGGTGCTGGACTGCCGCCTGCGCGTGGACGGTGACGAAGAGGGCGACCTCATTGCCTGGGCCTGGTTGTTTTTTCGTCCGCTCGGTATCAGATGAAAACAATGTTGCCGCCCCCAGGAAACGGATATTTGCACGACCGCGGCTAGCTGCCAGCGCCGCCGCACGAGGCTGCCCCCAACTGGCCTACTCCTGCGGCTGGCGGCCCTGTACCAGCGCCACCAAACCCGCATACCTGCTCCACCACAGCCGCACTCGGCTAGCTGTCCGCCGTCGGCCCGCCATCTCCCCTCGCCGTCCGGATTCAGCCTCGCCGCGTGTTCCAGCAGGTGGCATCTCTCCTTGATTGGACACTCGATCTCCCCTCACCGTCCGGACTCAGCCTCTCCGCGTGTTCCAGCAGGTGGCATCTCTCCTTGATTGGACACTCGATCTCTCCTATGCGCCTGCGCGTGGCTCAGGTACATCTCAGCGCTATCGATTAGTGGCGCCACGTGGAGGAGGAGCAGAGCACACGTTGCGAGAGGGCGTCTCCGCACATCGGATGTCCTGCAGCCCCTATGGTAGGTCCCCAACTCCCCATCAACGCTGCATGATGATGGCGCATTGTAGAGCTCAGCCGTATCGGCCACGGTGCGGCCGGACGACCAAGAACGACCTCAATTCATCGCGGCGACATAGGAAATCAAGAACCGACTAAGTTGCGGAGAATGGAACGGGGTGTTGCAGGGTTGTGCTTTGCCCGTGGTTTATTTATGAGAGAAGATCGGGAGAGTTCGTGTCGGGTTCGATCTCGTTCCTATGGGTGGCTGCTCTCTACCGATATTAGCGATATGATCATATGGTTTTGTTTATCGATCAGCACAGGAAAACGTAAAGATGAGACGGGCGAAAATGTAAACTGTTCACGGACGAAAGCGTACCAAAAAAGGGAGGAACCTTCCTCCCTTTATTATTATTATCATTATATATATTCTGGCTACGACCTTGGTCTCGCCGGCGACCTAGTGTTGGGCAATGGTCTATCCCTTCTATGATGCTTTCCTTGCTGGGAGTGGCTTCGCGGTGTCGGGCCGCGAGGCTGAAGAATAATGGCGGTGGTCCTAGGGTTTCCTGCCGCGCGAAGATGAAGATCATGATGTAGGTCCTCTTTGATCAAGCCGGGGTGTCGACCGAAAGGCTCCGTCGGCGACTCCCATAGGCAACGCCTGGAGATTGCTGGATCGGTGGAATTTGGTCGCAATGCTCAGTCATCAAAGGCGAGATTGGAGGACTAGCAACGGTGTTCGGAGTCTTTGCATCGATGGGGAACTGGCTTGGAGTTACAAGATTCGTGGCATCTGTATGTCAGAGGGGGAGACAATATGCGTGGAGTCCAAAGTCCTACCTTTCAGGGTGAAAACCCAAGGTCTGGCCTTAATAGGTTGTGCCTGGCACATGTCTTCTTGGAGCCGTTGTTTTGAGAGCGAGGATTATCTTCAGGGTGAAAACCCAAGGTCTGTCCTTAATTGGTTGTGCCTGGCACCGTTCTTCTTGGAGACGTTGTTTTCGAAGAGTTTGACGTCAGCTGTTGTTTAGGTGGTGGTTGTGCGGATACCGCGAGGATTGTAACCCTATAGCGGGACTTTTCTTCTTTTTTATTTCTTCTTTTTATTGTCTTTCGGTTGTGTGCATCCATTGCGTTGTTGCAGAGGCCGGGTGTAATTTGTATCTCCGCGATATTAATATACTTCCCTTTATCAAAAAAATATATATATATATATATATAATATATAGGTATAGATAAAAAGAAAATAAACATGCCCATGTGTTGCAACGGGAGAGTAAAGAAAAATTGCCTACCGACCTATGTAACTCTAACCTCTACGAAAATGCAACTTCTTAATGATAAGATACCCAAATATGTTTTTATTTTTTCCAATACATGTGGTACTAATAAAACTTACAAGCACGTGGTTCAATACAAACTGCTTCCAAGCCACGAGATGACACAACAGCATGTAGCTTCATGTCAGTGATCTTGGGCAAAGGAAAATAGATGATTATATCTTACTCAATTCCAAAGAAGTTAGGGTTATTTAACAGAGTGCCCTCGGTTGGTACCACGACCTCAGTTTTACCCCTAGCGCTGAATCGACCTCTATTTTGCCCCTAGTCTGTCCGCAAGGACTCGTTTCGCTGCTCCCACTGTAACTTTCTGCCCCCGTTAGGATGCTGACCTGTGGGGCCTATCATGCAACCGTTGGCGCGGCCTGTGGGCCCCACCTGTTGAGCGTTGGCGCGGCTTGTGTGCCCCAGCTATTGACGATTGGCGCTGCATGTGGGCCCCAGCTGTTGACCGTTGCTTGCGGCCCAATGTTAAATGAGGTCCAATGTATACTAACACAGACAAACAGTGGACAAAAATAATTTAAACATTGGACAAATATAATTGAAACATTTGTACAAATATAATTTAAAAATTTCGACAAAAATAATTTAAACATTTGGACAAATATAATTTAAACATTTGGACAAATATAATTTAAACATTCGGACAAATCTATACTTCTTATAAAGCAAAACCCCACTAACATGCATTAATGATTTTTCTATCTCAACATGCAAACTATCCATATCATCCATTCTTGTAGCAAATCAATTGTCCATTTATATTTATTAATCACTACATGCAGACTACACATTATCCATTTATTAAACCATCAAATTATTCGTATTAATAATATAAAATATATACTGTGATCAACTGAAATTTGTATTTATCTTAGAAAACATGATGCATCACATCTCTTATATATAAATTTTGTTTACAATGTGCATATTTTAAAGCGATCACTACAGAACACGCGCGGTATATTCTAAACAGAGGGTACATTTGGATAAATATAAGTAAACATAACTTTATATATAAGGGTCATTTATCGAATTGCCCACAGAGGGTCACTTGTACTCAGTTTTACCCCTAGTGCCGAATCGACCTCAGTTTTGCCCCTAGTCCGTGCGCAACCACTATGGAGAGGCTGGAACGGTAAGTTTGGAGTCGTGTCCGTTAGTCGAAGTGGGCCCGGAGGAGTCAGGCTCCGTTTGGCGAAGTGGGACCGCGTGGGACTGCCAGTTCGCTGAAACCGTCCGGAGCTTACAGGTGGGACCGGGCAGTTGGTTGACTAATCTGAATAGTCCACACCCGAGCTTCCCGCCACAACCGTCGTGCACTGCCGCCCAATTTAGTTGCCCCGCCGTCGTGCGCTGCCGCTCTCGCCGCCGCCACCTCCGCACCAGCACCTGCTGCGCCACGAGCACCTGCGGCACCACCACCACCTGCGGCACCACCACCACCTGCTCCGCCGCCACCTTCCTCAGCCAGCGCGCCACCGCCACCTGTGTCGCCACCTGTGTCGCAGACAGCAGCACGCATTTGCGCCGCCAGCACCACCTGCACCACCTGCACCGCCGCGGCCGTTCCGCGTGGCCACCTGCTTCACCGCCGGGGCCGTCCTGCGACGCCGCTGGTGGGGCGCTCGTTCCACCACTCTGCCCGCCACCTGCTCGACGAAATGGATAGGAATGAAATGGAGAGCGGCCGCGCCGTGGGGCCGGAGACACGCCGCGTCCACGATTGGGTTCCCACTTGGTAAGTACTGAGCTTTGAATTATCGATTAGACACGGATGCCATTGATTTGCAGCTGATTGCGTCTCTATTTTCGTGGGTTAGGATGGAGTTGCGGTTTGCTTTCTCGGTGCACGTTAGAAGGGAGCGATACATCGTCGATGCAGACAGTAAGAAGAAATACCAAGGAGGTTTCAATTATTCGGTCCCAGTGGATTGTAACTGGAGTTTCAGACAATTTGGGGAGATAGTTTGCAGCCCATATCCTTGGGGTTTGCATGATGAAGTGGAATTTAGATACTTTGATGGGGGAAAAGATTGGATCAAAATTAGTAATGATGAAGAGCTCGCTACCATGTTTGCTAAGCATAAGGAGGCAGAGAATTTTAATGTGAAGCTGCAAAATGATGTGGTTGTGCCGGCAGTTGTGGCGGGTTCATCTTTTGTGGCAGGACCATCACGTCGTACTGCCAACTCCAGCCAGAACAGTTCAAAACCAGCTCGACGTGGTGGCTCGACAAGTGTGGGCACTGGGAAAAGGGTTCAAGTCGCTGTGGAGGAGGATGCCTGCATGTCTGCGGATGATGAAGAGAGGCTATATCCTGATGTTATTAGGAATTTAAGACAGACACAGACACCTCAGGTTGAAATCCAATATCAGTCTGACAGTGACAATGACGAAGAGGAAGACATGACACCTGTTGAATGGAACCCTGAGAACCCTCTTATGGAAGAAGGTTGCATTTTTTCTTCCATGGCTGAGTGTAGAAATGCACTTGTGACGTACTGCATGAAGGTAGAACGTGCCTTTGTAGTTGACAAGAGCGATAAAAGGCGCTACACCGTGCACTGTGTGTCTGAAAATTGTCAATGGAGGCTGCACGCATCTAAAATGCGGGGCAGCAGCAATGTTCAGGTAAAAGTGAACCCTTTTCCCCACACATGCGAAGAATCAACCCTTAGGAAGCAAACAATCAGCAGAGCCAAGTCAAGATGGGTGGCGGATGAAGTAAAAAGATGGGTGGCAGAAAACCATCAAGTGAGTGCAAAGCAATTGCAGAAAAATATGAAAGACAAGTTCAAGATAGATTTACCATACATGAGGGTGTTCACTGGTAAAAACAAAGCATTGGAATCTATCCATGGTAACTGGAATGAAAGTTTTCAGTTGTTGTATGCATTCAAAGCTGAAGTGGAGAGGGCAAGCCCAGGCAGTGTTGTTGAAATTGATCACCACGTCGTGGATTACACATTGAAGAAAGTGACAAGGACCAAGCAATGCTTTAGGAGGGTTTTTGTGTGCTTTGAAGCTTGCAAAATGGGTTTTTTGGTAGGCTGCAGGCCTTATTTGGCTATTGATGCTACTTTTCTCACAGGGAGGTTTAAAGGCCAGCTAGTAGCAGCTTGTGCAGTTGATGCACACAGTTTTGTTTTTCCAGTTGCCTACGGTGTGCTGGAGACAGAGTCCGAGGAGAGCTGGACATGGTTTTTGCAGAATCTGCGCCGGGCTATTGGACATCCCAATGGATTGGTAATCCACACAGATGCATGCAAAGGTTTAGAAGTGGCCGTGGATAATGTGTTCCCAGGAGTAGAGCACAGGGAATGTATGCGTCACCTTGCTGCAAATTTTGTGAAGAAATTCAAAGGAAAGTTTTATACCGATCATTTATGGCCTGCATCTTTGACTTGCAGTGTCAGGAAGCACAACTACCACATGAGGCAGTTGTACACAAAAGAGAAAGTGAAGGAATACTTGGAAACACACCACTCGAAGCTATGGTCTAGAAGCCAATTCAGTGAATTGAGCAAAGTTGACTATGTGCACAATAATCTTGCAGAATCTTTCAACTCAACGATCCGGAAACATAAGGATCTTTATTTGGCTGATTTGCTTGACAAGATAAGGATAGAATACGCCGAGAAATTTCATTTCCGTCTTGAAATAGCTAATGCAAAATTCATGGGCCACATTATTATCCCGAATGTGATGAAGGCGTTGAAGCAGAAAACTGTGGGCTTGACTATGAACATGAGATTTGTCTCGGATACCAAATCAGAGGTATCATTCTTTGATAAAAGTAACAAAGAATGGAGATATCCAGTGGATTTAGAAGTGAAAACTTGCAGTTGTAGGCAATGGCAGATAACTGGTTTGCCATGCATTCATGCCTTGTTTTTCATCACTTCTCTCACAGGTCCACAGCAGGGGATATACAGCAGTATGTCCATGATTACTACTCTGTAGCAATGTTCAGAGCCACATATGCACATGCCTTGCCTGCTTTGGAGGGAAAACAGCAGTGGGATAGAGTGGACCCTGGATTCAAACTTTGTGCTCCGGTTCTGAAGAGAGCTGCAGGTAGACCGAGGAAGAGTCGACACCGCCGTCGCAGTGAAGGTAGAGGTGGAGCGAGGGTGCGTAAGTGCACAAGGTGTGGTGGGACCGGTCATTTCGGCAAATATTGTGATAACGCAGTCGATCCAGGGTTTGGAGAGAGTATGCCTGATGAAACTGATGGTCAGCAGCCGGATGCAGCATTTGAAAATGATGTTCAGCAGTCAAGTGATTCAGATGATGCTCCAGAACAACAAAATGATGATCAAGTACATGATCCTCCAGCTGCTCCAGCTGATTATTCATATGATGATCAAGTCCATGATGCTCCAGATGCTCCAGCTGATGATTCATATGATGATCAAGGATATGATGCTCCAGATGCTCCAGCTGATGATTCATATGATGCTCCAGATGCTCCAGCTGATCCGCTGGATGCTCCATTGGATGATTCTGCCATGATCTCACAAGTTTCATTGGATGCTCCATTGGATGATTTTGCCATGGACACACAAGTTTCAGTAGATGCTCCATTGGATGATTCTGCCATGATGTCACCAGTTACAAGCTTAGATGGGTATGTAAATCCTGCCATGATCTCACCAGTTTTGATTTTTCATTTTATTTTTTATTTATTTATCATGATCCTTTATGTTTTGTACAGATCTGGTGTAGTTTCAAAGAAGAAAGCCAAGGTACCGGCTACCAAGAGGAGAAGACCAGAAGCTGTGAGCAAGATGAGCACAAGGAGCAAAGCGCCACCAAAACAGCCAAGGATCACAAAGAAGCCCCGACGCTATTTGGACTAAGTTGGTGTTGTATTTCTGTTGAATAATGTTGTATTTATGTTGACTGGTGATGTATCTAAGTTAGAACATAGTTGAATAATGTTGAATAATGTTGGATGATGTTTGAATAATGTTGGATTCATGTCATTTTGATTTTTTTTGAATTATTTATGCTCATTTGAAACCATCGATGTGGTCTCATGAGAAATGTGCTTCAAATGAGGTGCGAAGCTAGGGTAAACACCCCCGTTTGTAATTTCATGAAAAATTCTATCTTGTCAAAATTATCCAAATAAATTTGAGGAGCAACTATATCGCAAATAACAACATGGTGCGTTGGATTCATGTCATTTTGATTTTTTTTGAATTATTTATGCTCATTTGAAACCATCGCTATATTCTCATGAGAAATGTGCTTCAAATGAGGTGTGAAGCTAGGGTAAACACCCCCATTTGTGCTTCAACAATTTTTGGCATCTCGTCTACATCAGCCAAATTAATTTCCTACACAACTATTGTACATATATAGTGTAAATCTGAAGTTTCGTTATGTTTTCAATAATTCTTCTATTTTTTTTAATATTTTATTTAAATAACATGGTTTAATAGAAAATTCATATATAAAACAGATAAAAATCATCGCTCTAGTAAATATGAAGTTTCATTATGTTTTGAATAAGGGTATTCTTCTATTTTTTTATTTAAATAACAAGGTTTAATACTTAACAGCAAAGAAATCATATGTAGAACATATAGAAACCATCCATCCATGTGGCCAACGGACCAACCAATCAGAGCGCAGGACGAGCGTCTCGCGGATCGCTGTAACTGCGAGCGCATCCGTCCGATGCACGATTCCTTCTAGAAGGCGTCGATCCAACAGCCCAGGTCGAATCTCTGTGTTTCCTTCTAGAAGCTTTTCGGCTGGTCAAACAGAGGGTTGACCAAGCTTGAAATGAGCATAAATAATTCAAAAAAAATCGAAAAAATATATTGGCGACGCACATAGTAGTGTTATGTCATATAGTAACGAGAAAAAAATATAAACCTGTCTTATAAAGAATGGAACGAAAAAACCTTGTGTAACATATGATATCTTGAACAGTCTAGTAGAGAGTTCAAGATAATGAGATGAGTTTCAAACCTTTTGAACTCAAATAAGGTCAAAATCTCACCAAAGCTTCATTTTGGTGTGACTAAGAAAGATCCAAAGTTATTTTTTCATTTTGATGTTTTAAACTTGTTTTATTTACGATTTTCGATTAAAACCATTATTATTCAAAAGAAAATAAATAATACGAATATTCATCCAATAAATTTTTGGGCTTCGGAATTGCATTATATAGGTCTAATACAAGTCTAGTAAATTATAAATAGGATTTATAAACATTAGAACGAAATCCATCACTAAAATGAGATTCCTCGAATACACGACTAGAGATTTCAAAGAATAAGAGGTGGAAACATTGTGAATCTTCCGAAGAGGTGGGTTCTACCTTTTTGTTTTGTGTTCCTATGGGCTATCCTAGCACAACCAAGCAAATAGTTCCACATTGCTACCCCCTTTCGACGCTGTTACCGCGTGTTTCCGTATAAGTCCGGTATTTCTCCAGCGGGGCTAGGGTTTCACCGGGAGGGGGGCTACGGAGCGTATGGATCCCAACACAAGCTAGGGGGTGCCATACCATGTTAGTATAGGTGTGTTGTGTGCTTTGTATGTCCTAGATTCCTCTCTGGGGTGTGACCCGGCTTCACCGGCATCCACTTCTCTCTCGTAGGCGATTACAGGGTGAAACTCCCGTATCGGACCAAACACCGTGAATCTTCCGAAGAGGTGGGTTCTACCTTTTTGTTTTGTGTTCCTATGGGCTATCCTAGCACAACCAAGCAAATAGTTCCACATTGCTACCCCCTTTCGACGCTGTTACCGCGTGTTTCCGTATAAGTCCGGTATTTCTCCAGCGGGGCTAGGGTTTCACCGGGAGGGGGGCTACGGAGCGTATGGATCCCAACACAAGCTAGGGGGTGCCATACCATGTTAGTATAGGTGTGTTGTGTGCTTTGTATGTCCAAGATTCCTCTCTGGGGTCTGACCAGGCTTCACCGGCATCCACTTCTCTCTCGTAGGCGATTACAGGGTGAAACTCCCGTATCGGACCAAACACCGTGAATCTTCCGAAGAGGTGGGTTCTACCTTTTTGTTTTGTGTTCCTATGGGATATCCTAGCACAACCAAGCAAATAGTTCCACATTGCTACCCCCTTTCGACGTTGTTACCGCGTGTTTCCGTATAAGTCCGGTATTTCTCCAGCGGGGCTAGGGTTTCACCGGGAGGGGGGCTACGGAGCGTATGGATCCCAACACAAGCTAGGGGGTGCCATACCATGTTAGTATAGGTGTGTTGTGTGCTTTGTATGTCCAAGATTCCTCTATGGGGTCTGACCCGGCTTCACCGGCATCCACTTCTCTCTCGTAGGCGATTACAGGGTGAAACTCCCGTATCGGACCAAACACCGTGAATCTTCCGAAGAGGTGGGTTCTACCTTTTTGTTTTGTGTTCCTATGGGATATCCTAGCACAACCAAGCAAATAGTTCCACATTGCTACCCCCTTTCGACGCTGTTACCGCGTGTTTCCGTATAAGTCCGGTATTTCTCCAGCGGGGCTAGGGTTTCACCGGGAGGGGGGCTACGGAGCGTATGGATCCCAACACAAGCTAGGGGGTGCCATACCATGTTAGTATAGGTGTGTTGTGTGCTTTGTATGTCCTAGATTCCTCTCTGGGGTCTGACCCGGCTTCACCGGCATCCACTTCTCTCTCGTAGGCGATTACAGGGTGAAACTCCCGTATCGGACCAAACACCGTGAATCTTCCGAAGAGGTGGGTTCTACCTTTTTGTTTTGTGTTCCTATGGGCTATCCTAGCACAACCAAGCAAATAGTTCCACATTGCTACCCCCTTTCGACGCTGTTACCGCGTGTTTCCGTATAAGTCCGGTATTTCTCCAGCGGGGCTAGGGTTTCACCGGGAGGGGGGCTACGGAGCGTATGGATCCCAACACAAGCTAGGGGGTGCCATACCATGTTAGTATAGGTGTGTTGTGTGCTTTGTATGTCCAAGATTCCTCTCTGGGGTCTGACCCGGCTTCACCGGCATCCACTTCTCTCTCGTAGGCGATTACAGGGTGAAACTCCCGTATCGGACCAAACACCGTGAATCTTCCGAAGAGGTGGGTTCTACCTTTTTGTTTTGTGTTCCTATGGGATATCCTAGCACAACCAAGCAAATAGTTCCACATTGCTACCCCCTTTCGACGCTGTTACCGCGTGTTTCCGTATAAGTCCGGTATTTCTCCAGCGGGGCTAGGGTTTCACCGGGAGGGGGGCTACGGAGCGTATGGATCCCAACACAAGCTAGGGGGTGCCATACCATGTTAGTATAGGTGTGTTGTGTGCTTTGTATGTCCAAGATTCCTCTCTGGGGTCTGACCCGGCTTCACCGGCATCCACTTCTCTCTCGTAGGCGATTACAGGGTGAAACTCCCGTATCGGACCAAACACCGTGAATCTTCCGAAGAGGTGGGATCTACCTTTTTGTTTTGTGTTCCTATGGGATATCCTAGCACAACCAAGCAAATAGTTCCACATTGCTACCCCCTTTCGACGCTGTTACCGCGTGTTTCCGTATAAGTCCGGTATTTCTCCAGCGGGGCTAGGGTTTCACCGGGAGGGGGGCTACGGAGCGTATGGATCCCAACACAAGCTAGGGGGTGCCATACCATGTTAGTATAGGTGTGTTGTGTGCTTTGTATGTCCTAGATTCCTCTCTGGGGTCTGACCCGGCTTCACCGGCATCCACTTCTCTCTCGTAGGCGATTACAGGGTGAAACTCCCGTATCGGACCAAACACCGTGAATCTTCCGAAGAGGTGGGTTCTACCTTTTTGTTTTGTGTTCCTATGGGCTATCCTAGCACAACCAAGCAAATAGTTCCACATTGCTACCCCCTTTCGACGCTGTTACCGCGTGTTTCCGTATAAGTCCGGTATTTCTCCAGCGGGGCTAGGGTTTCACCGGGAGGGGGGCTACGGAGCGTATGGATCCCAACACAAGCTAGGGGGTCAACGCACTGTACCAACTATCTCTAAAAATGTCTAGAAATGACATGGCCGAGTAGTGCAGACAGCACCCGTCTAGACTATTGTACATGCACTAAAAACAGAGGGAACCCGATCCTCTTACTTTGCCCACCTTATGTTCTCTGACTTTCTCCCATGACACGTGGGTCCGGTGTGTGATGGGCTCCATTTGTCAGTGACCTAAAGTCAGAGGATCGCGTCTCAGCGTCTGCAGGCCGTTGCCGCTGTAGTTTGCATGCATGGACTCTATCTGCACCGTTCCTTACGATCAAACGGTCGAAAATGACGCAGGTGCATGGACGTGGTGTTTTGGCTCAATGTAACTGCATGCAACAACCGACACTGTCTACTCGGGCCCCGTGCACCTCCCCGGTGCATGCACGCCTCGTTTTTTTGGAGTAAACAACACGTGGCAGAAGAAGAAAATATCGAGTGAACGTCGAGTCGCATTTGCAGCAGCCCTGCACGCCTCCTTTCAGAAACACAAGTCGCGTCGCATTTGCAGCGACGCAGCCCTCCACGCATAAGATACGCATCAATGCATATGCAGCGAGGCACGATTTGGCGTGAGACTTTGGATTTCTTCTCTTCACGTCTTTAATACACGCATGCAACGTCAAATCATTTTGACTCCCTAAGCGCTCAGTCCTACACCTAGGCCTGTTCTACCACCGCATTGACCATGCATCGACTGTACTTTCCACACTGCATCCTACGTTTCACACAGTTTGCTTCATCTACCCCAATAAATTCACGTCTCATCGTGTATTTAAATAGCCCGTTTCTCTTCCTCCATCTTCTCATCACTCTCCAGCCTTGCCTTCTCATCTCCCTTCAAGCCCCGCCCGCCCCGAACACCATGTCTTCCTACTCTCTCCCCTCAAGCCCCGAGTCCGTCTCCGACGAGGACAACCACCCCAAGGCTCGGCCTTGGTACGAGCCCGACTGGACGCCGGAGGAGATGGGCCTCGTGCCCGTCGAATCTCCCAAACGGGAGAAATCACCGTCGACCGACGTCCCCGACAGCGACGAGCCCGCCGCTGACGCCAACAACCTCTCCCCCAAGACGAAGAACCGCCTCCTCAAGAAAGAGGAGCGGCTGGAGAAGAAAGAGATCGAGAAGGAGGAGAAGAAGGAGGAGGAGAGGGAGGAGAAGGCTCTCCGGGCCCGCATCAAGAGGGCCCGTGAGAACGACGTGGAGAGGTGGCAGGAGGCGAACCACCGCGCCCGGATCGACGACGAGATCAAGATCAGGGCGGCGGAGTGGAAGAAGTAGGCCAACCGCCGGCGGTTGGCCGGATGGCCGGAAGGGCGCCCGCATGCATGCAGCGGGCGGTTAGGGTTTAGGGCTAGCTAGGCCCCTTTTTTTTCTAGTAGATGTAATGTCTGACGGGCCCCACTGAATATATGTAAAGTGGGGCCAATATTATCCATATATATAATATCCATGTTTAATTATGTTTGCCAATTAATTTATTTTTAAATTCTATTTGCCCAAATGAAGTCAATGTTTATATTATATTTGTCCCCCCGTTTAAATTGAGTTGAGCACAGTATATTTTATATTATTAATACGAATAATTTGATGGTTTAATAAATGGATAATGCGTAGTCTGCATGTAGTGATTAATAAATATAAATTTTCTTTTTTTTGAAGAAAATTAATAAATATAAATGGATAACGTGTAGTCTACATGTTGACATTGGGCCTCATGTGACATTGGGCCGCAAGGAACGGTCAACAGGTGGGGCCAGGTGGGGCCCACATGCAGCACCAACCGTCAACATCTGGAGCACACAAACCGCGCCAACGCTCAACTGCTGGGGCCCACAGGCCGCGCCAACTGTTCTATGTTGGGTCCCACAGGTCTGGATTCTAACGGGGGGCTGAAAGTAACGGTGGAAGCCGCCAAAGCAGTCCTTGCGCACTGACTAGGGGGAAAACTGAGGTCGATTCGGCGCTAGGGGTAAACTGAGGTCGTGGTGCCAACTGAGGGCACCTTGTTAATTATCCCTATATATAATTAAACATAATTAGAAAGGATAACTGGCCCTAATTTACATATATTCAGTGGGGCCCGACGGATATTACATTTAATTTAAAAAAAGGCCTAGCCCTAACCGCTCCCGCTCTGCATGCGGGAGCCCTTCCCGCCCTGCGCCGCCCTACTTCCTCCACTCCGTTGCCCTGGTCTCCATCTCCTCCTTGATCTGGGTGTGGCGGTTCTCCTCCCGCATCCTCTCCTCCTGGCTCTCACGGGCCCGCTTGATGCGGCCCCAGAGAGCCTTTGCCTCCGCCTTCTCCTCCTTCTTCTCCTCCACCTCCAACTCCTTCTTCTCCAGCCGCACCAGTTTCTTGAGGCGGCGGTTCGTCTTGGGGGAGATGACCAAAGTCTTGGTGGCGGTGGACGAAGGGACGGGGTCGGGGCGATGGACGAAGGGAGGCGACGGCAATCGCTCCCGTTTGGGAGAGTCGACGGGAAATTCGATGGGCAAGAGGTCCAACTGCTCCGGCGGCCAATCGGCCTCGTACCAAGGCCGAGCCTTGGGGTGGTTGTCCTCTTCGGAGACACACTCGGGGCTTGAAGGGAGAGAGTAGGAAGACATGGTGTTCGAGGCTTGAAGGGAGAGAAGGCAAAGGGGCTGGAGAGGGATGAGAAGATGGAGGACAAGTGAAACGGGTTATTTAAAGACACGATGAGACGTTAATTAATTGGGGTAGATGAGAAAACTGTGTGAAAACGTTGGATGCAGTGTATAAGAGTTGATGCATGGTCAAAGCGGTGTAGAACAGGCGTAGACGTAGGACAGCTAGTGATACGGAGTACGAGCGTGCGCATTAGGCAGTCAAAGTGATGCGATGTGCATGCGTGTATTAAAGAGGTGAAGATGAGAAATTCAAATTCTCACGCCAAATCCTGCCTCGCTGCATGCATTGATGTGTATCTTCTGAAAACGAGGCGTGGAGGGCTGCATCGCTGCAAATGCGACGCGACTCGCGTTTCTGAAACGAGGCATGCAGGGCTGCAAATGCGACGCGACGCTTACTCTTTTCTTCTTCTGCCACGTTGTTTACTCTGAAAAAATGAGGCGTGCATGCACCGGGCTGGTGAACGGGGCCCAGTAGACAGTGTCGTTGTTGCATGCAGTTACATTGAGACAAGACACCCAGTCCATGCACCGCGTCATTTTCAATCGTTTGATCGTAAGGAACGCTGCAGATCGAGTCCATGCATGCAAACTACGGCGGCAACGGCCTACAGAGCTGAGACGAGCGCTTCTCTGTGCGGGAACGAGATCCTCTGACTTTAGGTCACTGACAAATGGAGCCCATCACACACCGGACCCACGTGTCATGGGAGAAAGTCAGAGAACGTAAGGTGGGAAAAGTAAGAGGATCTGGTTCCCTCTGTTTTTAGGGCATGTACAATAGTGTAGACGGGTGCTGTCTGCACTACTCGTCCATGTCATTTCTAGACATTTTTAAAGATAGTTGGTACAGTGCGGTGACCCCCTAGCTTGTGTTGGGATCCAGATGCTCCGTAGCCCTCCTCCCGGTGAAACCCTAGACCCGCTGGAGAAATAACGACTTATACGGAAACACGCGGTAACGACGTCGAAAGAGGGTAGCAATGTGGAACTATTTGCTTGGTTGTGCTAGGATATCCCATAGGAACACAAAACAAAAATGTAGAACCCACCTCTTCGGAAGATTCCTGATGTTTCGTCCGATACATGAGTTCCACCATATAAGCGCTCACGAGAGAGAAGTGGATGCCGGTGAAGCGGGTCACACCCTGGAGAGAAATCTATGACATCCAAAGCACACAACACACCTATACTAACATGGTATGGCACCCCATAGCTTGCGTTGGGATCCAGACGCTCCGTAGCCCCTCTCCCGGTGAAACCCTAGACCCGCTGGAGAAATACCGGACTTATACGGAAACACGCGGTAACGGCGTCGAAAGGGGGTAGCAATGTGGAAATATTTTCTTGGTTGTGCTAGGATATCCCATAGTAACATAAAAGAAAAAGGTAGAACCCACCTATTCGGAAGATTCCTGATGTTTCGTCCGATATAGGAGTTTCACCCTATAAGCGCTCACGAGAGAGAAGTGGATGCCGGTGAAGCGGGTCACTCCCTGGAGAGAAATATTTTACATCCGAAGCACACAAAACAACTATAATAACGTGGTACGACACCCACTAGCTTGTGTTGGCATCCAGACGCTCCGTAGCCCCCCTCCTGGTGAAACCCTAGACCCGCTGGAGAAATACCGGACTTATACGGAAACACGCGGTAACGACGTCGAAAGGGGGTAGCAATGTGGAACTATTGCTTGGTTGTGCTAGGATAGACCATAGGAACACAAAACAAAAAGGTAGAACCCACCTCTTTGGAAGATTCCCGATGTTTCGTCCGATACAGGAGTTTCACCCTATAAGCGCTCACGAGAGAGAAGTGGATGCCGGTTAAGCGGGTCACACCCTGGAGAGAAATCTTGACATCCAAAGCACACAACACACCTATACTAACATGGTATGGCACCCCCTAGCTTGTGTTGGGATCCAGACGCTCCGTAGTCCCCCTCCCGGTGAAACCCTAGACCCGCAGGAGAACGGACTTATACGGAAACACGCGGTAACGGCGTCAAAAGGGGGTAGCAATGTGGAAATATTTGCTTGGTTGTGCTAGGATAGACCATAGAAACACAAAACAAAAAGGTAGAACCGACCTCTTCGGAAGATTCCCGATGTTTTGTCCGATACAGGAGTTTCAACCTATAAGTGCTCACGAGAGAGAAGTGCATGCCGGTGAACGGGTCACACCCTGTAGAGAATTCTTTGACATAAAAATCACACAACACACCTATAATAACATGGTATGGCACCCCCTAGATTGTGTTGGGATCCAGACGCTCCGTAGCCCCCCTCCCGGTGAAACCCTAGACCCGCTGAAGAAATACCGGACTTATACGAAAACACGCGGTAACGGCGTCGAAAGGGGGTAGCAATGTGGAACTATTTGCTTGGTTGTGCTAGGATAGCCCATAGGAACACAAAAAAAGGTATAACCCACCTCTTCGAAAGATTTCCGATGTTTCGTCCGATACAGGAGTTTCACCCTATAAGCGCTCACGAGAGAGAAGTGGATGTCGGTGAAGCGGGTCACACCCTGGAGAGCAATCTTTGACATCCAAAGCACACAACACACTTATACTAACATGTTATGGCACCCCTAGCTTGTGTTGGGATCCATACGCTCCGTAGCCCCCCTCCCGGTGAACCCTACCCGCTGGAGAAATACCAGATTTATAAGGGAACACGCGGTAATGGCGTCGAAAGGGGCTAGAAATGTGGAACTATTTGCTTGGTTGTCTTAGGATAGCCCATAGGAACACAAAACAAAAAGGTATAACCCACCTCTTCGGAAGATTCACAATGTTTCCACCTCATATTCTTTGAAATCTCTACTACTGTATTCGAGGAATCACATTTTAGTGAAGGCCTTCGTTCTAATGTTTATAAATCCTATTTATATTTTCCTAGACTTGTATTCGACCTATATAATGTAGTTCCGAAGCCTGACAATTTATTGTATGAATATTCGTATTATTTATTTTCTTCTGAATAATAATGGTTTTAATCGAAAATCATAAATAAAACAAGTTTAAAACATCAAAATGAAAAAATAACTTTGGATCTTTCTTAGTCACACCAAAATGAAGCTTTGGTGAGATTTTGACCTTATTTCATTTCCAAAGGTTTGAAACTCATCTCATTTTCTTGAACTCTCTACTAGTCCGTTTAAGATATCACATATTAGACAAGGCTTTTTCGTTCCATTCTTTATAAGACGGGTTTATTTTTTTTCTCGTTACTATATGACATAACACTACTATCTGCGTCTGCTTTATATTTTTTTGATTTTTTTTAATTATGTATGCTCATTTCAAGGTTGGTCAACCCTCTGTTTGACCCAGCCAAAAAGCTTCTAAAAGGACACCCAGAGATTCGAGCCCGGCTGTTGGATCGACGCCTTCTAGAAGGAATCTTGCATCGGACGGATGCGCTCGCAGCGACAGCGATCCGCGAGACGCTCGTTCTGCGCTAGGATTGGTTGGTCCGTAGGCCACAGGGATCGATGGTTTCTATTTTTTTTACATATGATTTCTTTTCTATTAAGTATTAAACCATGTTATTTAAATAAAAAATATAAAAAATAGAAGAATTATTCAAAACATAATGAAACTTCATATTTACTACATCGATGATTTTTATCCGTTTTACATATGATTTTTCTATTAAACCATGTTATTTAAATAAAAAAATAGAAGAATTATTCAAAACATAATGAAACTTCAGATTTACACAAAATAGAAGAATAGATGTCTAGGAAATTAATTTGGTTGATTTAGACAAGATGCCAAAAAATGTTTAAGCACAAATTGGGGTATTTACCCTAGCTTCGGACCTCATTTGAAGCACAATTCTCATGAGAATAGAGCGATGGTTTCAAATGAGCATAAATAATTCAAAAAAATCAAAATGACATGAATCCAACGCACAATGTTGATATATGTGATATAGTTGCTCCTCAAATTTATTTGGATAATTTTGGCAAGGTCGAATTTTTCATGAAATTACAAATGGAGGTGTTTACCCTAGCTTCGGACCTCATCTGAAGCACATTTCTCATGAGAATAGCGATGGTTTCAAATGAGCATAAATAATTCAAAAAAAAAATCAAAATGACATGAATCCAACGCACAATGTTGTTATATGTGATATAGTTGCTCCTAAAATTTATTTGGATAATTTTGGCAAGGTCGAATTTTTCATGAAATTACAAACGGGGGTGTTTACCCTAGCTTCAGACCTCATTTGAAGCACATTTCTCATGGGAATAGAGCGATGGTTTTAAATGAGCATAACTAATTCAAAAAAAAAAGACATGAATCCAACGCACAATGTTGTTATATGTGATATAGTTGCTCCTCAAATTTATTTGGATAATTTTGGCAAGGTCGAATTTTTCATGAAATTACAAACGGGGGTGTTTACCCTAACTTCAGACCTCACTTGAAGCACATTTCTCATGAGAATAGCGCGATCGTTTTAAATGAGCATAAATAATTCAAAAAAAATTAAAAAATGACATAAATCCAACGCACAATGTTGTTATATGTGATATAGTTGCTCCTCAAATTTATTTGGATAATTTTGGCAAGGTCAAATTTTTCATCAAATTTCAAACGGGGTTGTCTACCCTAGCTACAGACCTCATTTGAAGCACATTTCTCATGAGAATAGAGTGATGGTTTAAAATGAGCATAAATAACTAAAAATAATCAAAATGACATGAATCCAACGCACAATGTTGTTATATGTGATATAGTTGCTCCTCAAATTTGTTTGGATAATTTTGACAAGGTCGAATTTTTCAAGAAATTTCAAACGGGGGTGTCTACCCTAGCTTCAGACCTCATTTGAAGCACATTTGCCTAAAATTTTGGAATGACTTGGTTCAACATCATCCAACATACAAACATCATCCAAACTACTCCCTCCGTTCGCTTTTAATCTAAATTCTGGCTCGTGATTTTGTTAAGAAATACTCAAAATTAATTCAAAATACGGCGAACTCGTTGAAATAGACGCAAATTCATAGATTCGATGATATTTTTACACAAAGACGGCATAATTTAACTTAAAACATTGAAAAAACTTTAAAAAATACTACGGCAGGCCGAGGCTCGCCGCGATCACCCGGCCTGGTCGTCGCCCTCCTCCTAGACGTCGTCCTCTTCCTCGTCGTCCTCCTTGCGCCGGTCGCTCTCGTACCGCGCGACGAGGGCCTGCTGCTCATCCGCCGCCGCGTTTGCGGTGAGCTTCTGCTAGACCTGGTGCTCCGCCTCCTCCCTCTGGTGGGTCTCCAAGGATGCTCGAACAGCGGCAGCCTCGGCCACTGCCGCCGCCTCCTCGAGGCTAGCGCGGACCCGGTGGAAAGCCTCCTTGTTGCGTCATGTTCGAACGAGTGGATCCACGCTTGCTGCTCGGGCCAGATTGGCTGCCGCCTCCCCCTGCGCTGTTCGGTCGCTGCCTCCTCCTGCGGCGGCTGCTGCTCGGGCACCACCTCCTCCTGCGCCGGTTGCTCGTTCTCCTCGTATTGGAATTCGTTGTCACTATCGCCGTCATTGTGGTCATGCGTCGCGGCCGCGGGTTGGCAGTACAACGACGAGTTGCGGTAGGCACGGAGCCGGCGAGGCATCGTCTCGGGGTGTCTAGGTGAAGTGCGGCGAGGGAAATGAGAGTGAGTGCGGTGAGGGCGAGGAGATGAACGGCAATAATGGGGAGAGCGGCGAGGGGCCTTTTTTTTGCCCTGGCGGGGCATTTACTGCGCCGCGCGTGCCGTCGCTGCCGCCCACGCCACTACTCCGGCAGCCTTTGACCGACGTGGGGGCCCGTGGTTTTCCCACGCGTCGCTGACAGCGCTGGCCCGCTTGGGCTGCCCCGCCTTTTCGCCCTCCCAAGCCGAACCCAGCGGTGGGGTGCTTCTGGCGGCGACACAGGTGGCGGTGGGGTGCTGGCTGAGGATCAGGTGGCGGTGGAGCAGGTGGTGGTGGCGCAGCAGGGGGTGGTGCAGCGGTGGCGGCGGCGCGAGCGGCAGCGCACGACGGCGGGTCAACTAAATTGGGTGGCAGCGCACGACGGTGGTGGCGGGAAGCTCGGGTGTGGACTATTTAGCATAGTCAACAAATTGTATGGTCTCACCTATAAACTCCGGACGGTTTCAACGAACTTGACAGTCCCACCTGGACCCACTTCGCGAAACACAGTCTGACTCCTCGGACCCACTTTGCGAAACGGATTCGACTCCAAACTTACCGTTCCGGCCTCTCCATAGTAGTTGTGCACGGACTAGCTAGGGGCAAAACTGAGCATCATTCGGCGCTAGGGGTAAAACTGAGTAGTAATGGACCGCTGTGGGCAATTCGATAAAAAACCCAAGAAAATATTGCAGGAACCATAGACCTATACGTGCCGTACAAAAATAAAAAATTACCATAAGAAAGGTTATACATTCGTCTGGCTATTTTCTGCTTCCTCGGAATTAGTTTAGCCCACACCCAACTGCACTGCTGCCATCGTACACCACCGACCGAGTGAACTGGCGTGCAGACTGCAGTTACTGATGCGAACTCGGCGGACTTGCTTTTGCTGACGAAGCTCCATGGCCGGATCGGTGGAGTAGCGGTTGCTTCTATGGTGCGAATGATTGAGGCATCGACACACACGCGACTACGCGACAGCCATACCTCTGTTGGTGGAGTAGGGGTCAGACCAAGAAGATGTAGTTGAAAAACAGTGCCAAATTTGCTGAAGAAACCAAAAATCCTGCGTCTCGGCGGTGGACGGTGTGTTGGGAATATGCCCTACAGGCAATCATGTATGATGTAATTCCCACTGTATTCTTAAAGTTATTAAGTTGTCCTTGTTTTGGGCATCTGACATATATCATTGAATATGTGATTCGATTGTGGAACTATGTATTCATGTTGTTCATACTAAATTGTCCTTAGTCATTAAGGTTGTGCTGGACACACACCCTAGACTAATGTGAGAGTTGGCTGATGAATCGGTTCCACTTGTCATGGGCATGGTGATGCCATTCCAATGCTCGCAGACTTGGCTAAAGAGTTTAGCAAGTCGGAATGACCCACATTGAGATGCAACGAGCAAGTCGTCTTTTGCATGTCTCAATCAATGTAATCCTTAGACCTAAGGTTGTCGCACAATCCGAGTTGTGGATCACCGACTTAGGTTCTGTCAAACGTTGTTCTATGACAAGGAAGTTATAAAAGCAGAGTTCGGGTCGAATAAGAAACAAGTTGCGTGATGTGGATAATCAAGATGGGATTTCGCCCCTCCGAATGGACAGATATTCTCTGGGCCCTCCCGAGTGATATGATTCAGGAAGAATGGCCATGCGCGACTCAGTTAAGTGTTAAATGTGTCTGTTGACTAAGAGTTAGTCATATGAATCATATATCACGGATCGAGAAGAGAGTTGAACTATTAAAGGGATGACGATAAATCGTCTATAGTTCGATAAGGTATATCGTGAGGCAAAAAGGACTAGATGAATGTCACATTGAAGTTATGTCGTCATGACTCAAAGGGACTTGGGAGTCGGCACGTTCTGCTAGGAGCCGCTACCAATTGATCGATTGGGAGTTGGACTCCAATCGTGTCCAAGTCGCCATGAGCCTGCAGGGTCGCACACTTAAGAGCGGGAGCAAGTATTGGTCGGGTTGGACCCGAACCGGAAATGTACTGATTTTGTGAGTAGGACTCACAGAGGGAATGGGCCACAAGTGTTGTGAAGCCCACTACCATTCGCAATATAAAGAGGGGCGGCGCGGGTTGCCCAACGGGCACGTTAGTCCACTCCCATGCGTTGGGAACCCTAGCCCCACTCAGTCCAGCCATCGCACCGGACCTAGCAGTCCACCGTCGGAGCTCCTCCTCGTACGTGTGGATACCGGCAGAGGTGCTGTACGTTCAGCACTTTGACGATCGCGGGATTGGATCGGCTGGATCGGATCGTGGGACTACACTGCCCCGACGCGCTGCATCGATAATCTGCACCTGCGCGTCTAGTGGTAATACGCATGGCCTTCTACCTCAGCTAGATCTTGGAAGCACCGCGTAGAAAAGTTTTCGTTTATCTCTACGCGTTCCAACAGTGGTATCAGAGCGGTAGCCTCTGGTATTAGGCCCGAGATCCGCACATATGTGATATGTAGTTAGCGTTAGATGTGATCTAATTGATGTTTTGGTGGTCGTTCTATGAGATAGATCGGTTTTATACAAGGTTGATTGGATCAATCGTACTCGGGGTTACTGGATGATCTGGTTTCCGTGATCATACTGCTAAGGTCGTGGAACAACTTATCCCTACCGGTCGGTTTCCGCCATCTGGGTATATACCATGACACATAAATTCAGTTGCGGCGATCGAAGATCAAAGAGTTTGATCGAATCGAAATACGGATCAGATTTGGGTAAAATCATTTTATCCGATGAAGAAATCCATGTTCGGAATGCAGATGAGATCTGCGTTTTCCGAAATCGTCGGGCGCTGCGCGCACCCGCGAGGGACCGCCGGCTTCGGCCTGTCGTAGCGCCTTAGACGTCGTTGCGAGTTTCACAACGCCAGTAGATATCGTATCTATGCATAACTTGTTTTTTTGCAGGTAGTTGTGAATGGTATGGCTTATGTGCATGTGATGTGTGTAATCCATACATGATCTGCGTATCATGTTTTTGTCAGCCGGCTGGAGCCTAGGTGCTGTCATTTTATTGTGTACCGGCCTGCGTGTCGGATTCGCTATGTAAATTTTCATTTACTAGCTAGTGTAGCTTCTTGGAGAACCCGGATGACATGCAAGTCGATGTACAAGTCGGCTACATGGAGTAAGATGGCACGTGACAAGAGTTGGCACGAGTCAACTTACAAGCTTTGTGGAGATGGAGATTGAAGGGGAACGTAGCATAGAAAACAAAAAATTTCCTATGCGCAATAAACCCGAAAGGCCAAGATCTAATCTATGAGATGAAAGGCAACAGGGAGAAAGAGAGTCTTGAGATAACAGACCCTCGAAGACTCAAAGTGGTACGAGAAAAGATCTCGTTGTTGGCGTAGTCGTTCTCACGCCGATCCCGAGCGAGAAGAAGAGCACCGCAATCCGGCGGTGCCTCCGTAATCGGCCACACGTTCAGCTTGATGAAGACTTCCGTTCCCTCGTTCCAGCGGGTTGCGGAAGTAGAGGATCCCTCCGGAACTCCAGCAGCACGACGGCGTGGTGGTGGTGAAGAATCCCACGATCAGGGCTTCGCCAAGCCGGAGACCATGGAATGGAGCAGTGGGTGGAAAGGAAAATGAGTGGGCAAGTGTGTAAAGAAGAGAGAGCCCTCCCCCTCCTTTTATAGGGGAGGGGGAGGCAGCCCAAGGGGTGGTGCGGCCAGCCATGGGTGCCCCCACCCCTTCCTCTCTTCATGTGGGTGGAAGCTCCACTCACACCCACTCAAAATTCCTTAATTTCCCACTTAGAAAATCCAAAGGTTTTTCTTTAATAAATAAATAAAACATTTTTATTTCTTTATTTATATTTGTTAATTCCGTTAACAAACATTTGCATGTAGCACCTCGAACCATTTGTTGATTCTATTAACAACTGTTCGACGAAAAACCCCTTGAACTATTTCAATTTTCCCCGAAACAATTTCGGAGCTGCCGAAAATATTCTTCGGTATTCCGTATCCTCTCTAACGCTTCATCGAACCTTAAGTGTGTCTCCCTACGGTTCGCGAATATTATAGAAATGATCGAGACTCCTCTCCGGTCAATAATCAACAGCGGGGTCTAGAAAACCGTGATGACTCCTATATATTCAACGATGACTCTCGTGATCGTGTGAACCTTTCAACGTTGTAACGATTTCCCTTTGTCTCGCGATATATTACTTGTCCGAGATCCGATCATCGGTATCCACTATACCTTGTTCGATCTCGTTATCCGACAAGTACTATTTTCTCGTTCCCGTGATATAACATCCTTGTGATCATATCACTTGCTTGCAAGCGGTGTCGATGTGATATCACCGAGAGGGCCCTGAGTATATCTATCCGTCATATTGGATGGACAAATCCCATTCTCGATCCATGAGCTTCAACTAACACTTTCCGAATATCCAATGCCACCTTTATAGTCACCCTTTTACGGTGTGACGTTTGATGTCATCAAAGTATTCTTTCGGTATTAGTGATTAACATGATCTCATGGTCTAAGGAATAATGTTACTCCGAATGTAAGATATAACAACAAAACTAAATGACTTGATCGTATTGTTATACTTAGTTAGGGTTTAAGTTCATCATGTCATTCTCCTAATGACATGACCCTGTTATTAACAACATCCAATGTTCATGATCAGGAAACCTTGATCATCTGTTTAATCAACGAGCTAGTTAAAAGAGAGGCTTCACTAGGAACGTCGATTTGTTTATTAATCACACATGTATCAACGTTTCCGGTTAATACAATTCTAGCATGAGAAATAAACATCTATCATAAACAAGGAATAATATAATAAACACTTTATTATTGCCTCTCGGGCATATTCCCTTCAGTCTCCTACTTGCACTAGGGGCAATAATCTATATTATATAGTGATGAATCTAACACCCATTGAGTTCTGGTGTTGATCATGTTTTGCCCTTGAGAGAGTTTTAGTCAACGGATCTGCCACATTCAGATCCGTATGTACTTTGCAAATCTTTACATCCCCATCTGCGACATGCTCACGGATGGAGTGAAAACGGCGCTTGATATGCTTGGAATTCTTGTGAGACCTTGGTTCCTTAGCATTGGCTATGGCACCATTGTTGTCACAATAGATAACCATTGGATCCAACACACTCGGAACCACGCCTAGTTTGGATATGAACTCCTTCATCCAAACTGCTTCCTGTGTTGCCTCCGAGGCAGCAACATATTCCACTTCTGTTGATGATCCCGCCACCACGGATTGCTTGGAACTCCTCCAGCTTACAGCTCCTCCATTCATAACAAATACGTACCCGTAATGAGACTTAGAGTCATCCGGATCAGTGTCGAAGCTAGCATCGACGTAACATCTTGCGACGAGATCTTCTTCACCGCCATATACGAGAAACATATCCTTAGTTCTTCTCAAGTACTTTAGGATATTCTTGACCGCAGTCCAGTGTTCCAAACCTGGATTGGATTGGTACCTACTAGTCAAACTAATAGCATGTGCCACATCCGGTCTTGTACATAGCATAGCATACATGATAGAACCTATGGCTGAAGCATAGGGAGTCCTATTCATCTTTTCTCTATCTTCTGCTGTAGCTGGACATTGAGTCTTACTCAACGTTTTGCCTTGCAACATAGGTAGGAACCCCTTCCTACTATCTTCCATTTTGAACTTCTTCAAAATCTTGTCAAGGTATGTACTTTGTGGAAGTCCAATTAAGCGCATTGATCTATCCCTATAGATTTTGATGCCTAATATATAAGCTGCTTCACCGAGGTCTTTCATCGAAAAACTACTGTTCAAATAACCTTTTACGCTTTTTAAAAGTTCTATATCATTTCCAATAAACAATATGTCATCCACATATAGTACTAGAAATGCTACAGAGCTCCCTCTCACTTTCTTGTAAATACAAGCTTCTCCGTATGTTTGGACAAATCCAAAACCTTTGATCACCTTATCAAAACGGAGGTTCCAACTTCGGGATGCTTGCTTCAGTCCATAAATGGAACGTTGAAGCTTACACACCTTGTCAGCATCCTTAGGATCAACAAAACCTTTGGGTTGCATCATATACAACTCTTCCTCAATATTACCATTAAGGAACACCGTTTTGACATCCATCTGCCATATTTCATAATCGAAAAATGCAGCAACTGCTAACATAATCCTAACTGACTTAAGCATCGCTACTGGTGAGAAAGTCTCATCATAGTCAACTCCTTGAATTTGTCGGAAACATTTTGCGACAAGTCGATCTTTATAGACGGTCACATTACCATCAGCGTCAGTTTTCCTTTTAAAGATCCATTTGTTCTCAATGGCCTTGCGGTCATTGGGTAAATCCACCAAAGTCCAAACTTGGTTTTCGTACATGGATCCTATTTCGGATTTCATGGCTTCAAGCCATTTGTTGGAATCTGGGCTCATCATCGCTTCCTCATATGTCGCAGGGTCATCACCTCCATCTACCATGAAGTTTAATACGGGATCTCCGTACAGTTCAGGAGCTGTACGCTCCCTGGTTGACATGCGAGGTGCGGTAGTATCCTCTATTGGAGTTTCATGATCTTGATCATTGTCTCTCTCTTCATCTGACGGGGTCGGCTCCGGAACAACTTCCGGCGCTGCACTACTCGCCATTCCAAGAAGAGAAGGTTCAATAACCTCGTCGTGCTCTACCTTCCTACTATTCACATCTTTCGAGAGAAACTCCTTCTCCAAAAAGGATCCATTCTTGGCAACGAAAATCTTGCCTTCGGATCTGTGATAGAAGGTGTACCCTATTGTTTCTTTAGGGTATCCTATGAAGACGCATTTTTCCGCTTTGGGTTCGAGTTTATCAGGTTGAAGCTTCTTCACATAAACATCGCATCCCCAAACTTTTAGAAATGACATCTTAGGTTTGTTTCCAAACCATAATTCATACGGTGTCGTTTCAACGGATTTAGATGGTGCCCTATTTAAAGTGAATGCAGCGGTCTCTAGTGCATAACCCCAAAACGATAGTGGCAAATCTGTAAGAGACATCATAGATCGAACCATATCTAATAAAGTATGATTACGACGTTCGGAAACACCATTACGCTGTGGTGTTCCGGCAGGTGTGAGTTGTGAAACTATTCCACATTGTTTCATATGCATTCCAAACTCGTAACTTAGATATTCACCTCCACGATCAGACTGTAGAAATTTAATCTTTCTGTTACGATGATTTTCAACTTCACACTGAAATTCTTTGAACTTTTCAAACGTTTCAGATTTGTTTTTGATTAAGTAAATATACCCATATCTACTCAAATCATCTGTGAAAGTGACAAAATAACGATATCCACCGCGCGCCGATACACTCATTGGTCCATATACATCAGTATGTATGATTTCCAATAAGTCTGCCGCTCGTTATCTTGCCCATAAGGCATGGTTCACATGTTTCAAATGATTCATAATCAAGTGATTCTAAGAGTCCATCAGAATGGAGCTTCTTGATGCGTTTAACACCAATATGACCTAAGCGGCAATGCCACATATAGGTAGCAATATCATCATTTAAATTAATTCTTTTGGCATTCACATTATGAATATGTGTATCAACATTATCAAGATTCAAAAGAAATAAACCATTCTTCTCAGGTGCATGACCATAAAAGATATTATTCATATAAATCGAACAACCATTGTTCTCAGACTTAAAGGAATAACCATCCCGCATTAAGCAAGATCCAGAAACGATATTCATGCTTAATGCAGGCACCAAATAACAACTACTGAGGTTTATAACTAATCCCGATGGTAGACGTAGAGGTAGCGTCCCGACGGCGATCACGTCAACTCTTGATCCATTGCCGACGCGCATCGTCACCTCATCCTTTGCTAGTGGCCGCTTATTCTGCAGCTCCTGTTTCGAGTTACATATGTGAGCAACCGAACCAGTATCAAATACCCAGGTGCTACTGCGAGTACTAGTAAGGTACACATCAATAACAAGTATATCATATATACATTTGTTCACTTTGCTGGCCTTCTCATCTGCCTGATACTTGGGGCAATTGCGCTTCCAGTGGCCAGTACCCTTGCAATAGAAACACTCAGTCTCAGGCTTAGGGCCATGCCTGGTTTTCTTCTCAGCAGTAGCAACAGATTTGCCACCCTTCTTGAAGTTTACCCTTGGCTTGCCTTTCTTGCCTTTCTTGAAACTAGTGGTCTTATTGATCATCAACACTTGATGTTCTTTCTTGATCTCCACTTCAGCAGTTTTAAGCATCGAGAGAAGCTCAGGAAGAGACTTCTTCATGCTCTGCATATTATAGTTCATCACGAAGTTCTTGCGACTAGGTGGCAGAGATTGGAGAACACGATGCATCCCTAGCTCAATGGGAATCGATATTCCCAAGGCTATGAGCTTATCAGCGTACGCAGACATTTTGAGTACGTGCTCACTAACGGCGTTGTTCTCTTCCATCATGCAGCTAAAGAACTTTTCTGAAGCGTCATAACTCTCAACTGCGGCATGGGTATCGAAAATCATTTTCAATTCTCCCATTGTGGCATAAGCAGTGCTGTTCTCGAAACGTTTTCGCAGCTCTGGCTCTAATCCATAGAGGATGCCGTAGTGAACTATACTGTGGTCTTGTTGTTGAGTCAGATAAACATTTTTATCTTCATCAGAAGCATCATCAGCGGGCTGGTCGCCGAGAGGTGCATCAAGCACATAGAGCTTCTTGCAAGCGGTGAGGAGAATCCTCAGGTTAAGTGCCCAGTTGGTAAAGTTGCTTCCATGGTTCGCTAATTTCTCTTTCTCCATGATCATATTGAAATTGAAGGTAGGTGGTGCCATGATCTACAACATATTTGCAAAGACTATTTAGACTATGTTTATGATAAATTAAGTTCAAGTTAATTCTAAAATTATCCCATGAACTCCCACTCAAAAACAACATCCCTCTTAGTTGTCTTCAGTGATTACACGAACCAAATTCACTACACCGAAACCGATCATCACGTGATACGGTGCAGTTGCAAAGGCGAACATCAACATGTTCATCATATCATTCATATGACCCATGCTTTACCTTTCGGTTACGTGTTCCGAGGCCATGTCTGTACATGCTAGGCTCGCCAAGTAGAACCGTTGTATTTCATGTGTTTCAAGGCCATGTGTGTACATGCTAGGCTTGAAAACACCCGTTGTATGCGAACGTTGAGTTTATCACACCCGATCATCACGTGGTGTCTCGAAACGACGAAATTTCTTAACGGTGCATACTTAAGGAAGAACACATTATTATCTTGATATTAAGTGAGAGGGATCATCTTATAATGCTACCGTCGCGATCTAAGCAAAATAAGATGCATAAAAGGATAAACATCACATGCACGGATAATGTGATATGATATGGTCCTTCTTGCACTTGATCTCCATCTTGTGCATCATGGTATGATCTCCATCATTCCACCGGCGTGGCACCAGGGTCCGTGGCACCTCCATCTTGATTGTCCATTACAACATATCACATGGATATGACATACATCACGCAGACCATAAAATAAGACAACCATATGGCTCCAGCCGGTATGTCAATAATTTACAAAAGATATCATCTCATACATAACGTTTGTAACATTGACCATATCACATCACATACCCTGCAAAAACAAGTTAGACGCTTCTAATTTATTTTTGCATATTTTACGTGGTTTTGGGCTTACGAGGATAGAACCGTTCATACCTACGTATAAGAACCACAACGTTGATAAAATATATTTCTAACAACCCTTTGTAGATTAGATCTTAACTATAGTAGGAGAAACAGATACCCGCAAGCCACTTATGCAATTCAAGTTGCATGTCAGTTGTGGAACAAGTCTCATGTACGTGGACATGTAAAGTTAGTCCGGGCCGCTTCATCCCACTATGCCACTAAGATCATAAAATACTCAAAGAGGCAAAAACAGGATCATCAACGCCCATATACTCCTATGTGTTCTACCCGTACAATTCATCTACGCATAGATCCGGCTCTGATACCACTGAAGGGGAACGTAGCATAGAAAACAAAAAAATTCCTACGCGCGATAAACCCGAAAGGCCAAGATATAATCTATGAGATGAAAGGCAACGGGGAGAAAGAGAGTCTTGAGATAACATACCCTCGAAGACTCAAAGTGGTACGAGAAAAGATCTCGTTGTTGGCATAGTCGTTCTCACGCCGATCTCGAGCGAGAAGAAGAGCACCGCAATCCGGCAGTGCCTCCGTAATCGGTCACACGTTCAGCTCGATGAAGACTTCCGTTCCCTCGTTCCAGCGGGTTGCGGAAGTAGCGGATCCCTCCGGAATTCCAGCTGCACGACGGCGTGGTGGTGGTGAAGAATCCCACGATCAGGGTTTCGCCAAGCCGGAGACCATGGAATGGAACAGTGGGAGGAAAGAAAAATGAGTGGGCAAGTGTGTAAAGAAGAGAGAGCCCTCACCCTCCTTTTATAGGGGAGGGGGAGGCAGCCCAAGGGGGTGTGCGGCCAGCCATGGGTGCCCCCACCCCTTCCTCTCTTCATGTGAGTGGAAGCTCCACTCACACCCACTCAAAATTCCTTAATTTCCCACTTAGAAAATCCAAAGGTTTTTCTTTAATTAATAAATAAATAAAATTTATTTCTTTATTTATATTTGTTAATTCCATTAACAAACATTTGCATGCAGCACCTCAAACCATTTGTTAATTCTATTAACAACCGTTTGACGAAAAACCCCTTGAACAATTTCAATTTTCCCCGAAACAATTTCGGAGCTGCCCAAAATATTCTTCGGTATTCCGTATCCTCTCTAACGCTTCATCGAACCTTAAGTGTGTCTCCCTACGGTTCGCGAATATTATATACATGATCGAGACTCCTCTCCGATCAATAATCAACAGCGGGGTTTGGAAAACCGTGATGACTCCTATATATTCAACGATGACTCTCATGATCGTGTGAACCTTTCAACGTCGTAACGATTTCCCTTTGTCTCGCGATATATTACTTGTCCGAGATCCGATCATCGGTATCAACTATACCTTGTTCGATCTCGTTATCCGACAAGTACTATTTTCTCGTTCCCGTGATATAACATCCTTGTGATCATATCACTTGCTTGCAAGCGGTGTCGATGTGATATCACCGAGAGGGCCCTGAGTATATCTATCTGTCATATTGGATGGACAAATCCCATTCTCGATCCATGAGCTTCAACTAATACTTTCCGAATATCCAATGCCACCTTTATAGTCACCCTTTTACGGTGTGATGTTTGATGTCATCAAAGTATTCTTTCGGTATTAGTGATTAACATGATCTCATGGTCTAAGGAATAATGTTACTCCGAATGAAGACATAACAACAAAACTAAATGACTTGATCATATTGTTATACTTAGTTAGGGTTTAAGTTCATCATGTCATTCTCCTAAGGACATGACCCCGTTATTAACAACATCCAATGTTCATGATCAGGAAACCTTGATCATCTGATCAACGAGCTAGTTAAAAGAGAGGCTTCACTAGGAACGTCGGTTTGTTTATTAATCACACATGTATCAACGTTTCCGGTTAATACATTTCTACCATGATAAATAAACATCTATCATAAACAAGGAATAATATAATAAACACTTTATTATTGCCTCTCGGGCATATTCCCTTCAGAGATCACCATGAACAGAGCCATACCATTTCACATTATAATTGCTTTATTTGTGTTATTGTTATGTCTCTTTTTACCTCTATTTAGATAGTTGGTAGATTTTAATCCCTCTAAGAAGGTCTAGTCGTTCGCCCTGCCAGTGCTGCACCATCACAAGTCGGACATTCTTGGTAGTGGGCTCATAAAATTGAGGTGCTACCAATTATTTCCGATTAGGTGGGTTTGAGTCGGACTCTTACAAGCGGAAGCACTTGGTAATCTAGACGAGTCCATCACAACGGTTGTGGGGCTCGGGGCGAGGTAGGTTGGGAGCCGGGGCATGTGATGCCACCCAACTAACATGAGTCGTATTGGATACGATTGGCAAGGTGTTGCCTACCTAGATCGCTTGACGGCTAGCGGTGATGCTAAAGCTCACTAGTCGGCTTGCTTATTTAGGATCTTGAATCACTTAGCAACCATCGGAGGGTTGTTGGTTCTAGTGGGAGCATAAGTATTAAAGCTTTTAATATGCCTGCTCTTTTATGAATACATGTCTTAAGTGTTCTGCATATTTTCTGTTGTAGATCAATGGCACCTACCAACCTTCCTCAGTTGTCCACTTTTGCGATGAGGTCAATCCTAGAGAAATATAAGCTTAATGGAACTAATTTCACCTACTGGTATCGTAATCTGAGGATAGTCCTCAAGCATGACAAGAAAAAACATGTTCTAGAAACTCCACTTCCAAAAGAGCCAGATGAGGATGCGACTGTCGCTGTCATGAATGCCTATCGTAAGACAAGAGATGAGTCTACGGAAATTAGCTGTCTTATGCTTGCACACATGGAACCAGACTTGCAGCAGCAGTTCGAAAATGTTGAGGCCTACGATATGATCGAAAGCCTCAAAAGTATGTTCCAGGCTCAAGCAAAGACCGAGAGGTATCAAGTCTCTCAAGCTTTGCTAGGCTGTAAGCTGAAAGACGGTGATCCACTGAGTCCGCATGTAATCAAGATGGTTGGTCACATACAGTCTCTGGATCGGCTGGGCTTCCCAATTATCGAAGAGTTTGCTACTGATATAATTCTGAACTCTCTTCCTAGTGCGTATGGTCCGTACATCTCGAACTACCATATGCATGGTATGGATAATAAGATCACTGAATTACATGGGATGGTCAAAACGGCAGAGGCTGATCTCAAGAAAGGCACCACTCAAGTGTTGATTGTGCAGAAAAAGGCTAAGTTCAAGAAGAGTTCTTGGACTAAGAAGAAGGATAAGTCAGGAGGCAACGCCCATGGCCCTGTCCAGAGCGCTTCCTCAAAGACTAAACCTTCTCCTTCCGGAGCCAATTGCTTATATTGCAAGCATTATGGCCACTGGAAGAGGAACTGCACCAAGTATTCGGATGACAGAGCCAAGAGTGGAGGTATGACTTCCAACTCAGGTACACTTGTGTGGAATGCTATAGACATTTATCTTGCTCATGCACCTAACAATTCTTGGGTATATGATACCGGATCAGTCATTCACATTTGCAACTCGTTGCAGGGACTGGTAAGAACTAGGAGCTTGGCAAGAGGAGAGGTTGATATCCGGGTTGGCAACAAGGCGAGAGTCGCTGCGTTGGAAGTCGGCACGATGCAACTTCATTTACCTTCAGGATTTTTAATGGAACTGAATAATTGTTATTATGTTCCAGTGCTTAGTCGAAACATTATTTCCGCCTCATGTTTGATGAGACAAGGTTATGAGTCGAATATTAAGAATAATGGTTGTTCTTTATATTTGAAAGATATGTTTCATGGCTTTGCACCCGTTCAGAACGGGTTATTTATTTTGAATCTTGGTGGTGAATCGGTCTATAACATAAATGTTAAAAGGTTGAAACTAAATGATCTGAATATGACTTACTTTTGGCACTGTCGGCTTGGTCATATAAGTTGGAAGCGCATGAAGAAGCTCCATGATGATGGATTTCTAACTTCGTTCGACTTAGAGTCATTCGAGACATGCGAATCATGCCTACTAGGTAAAATGACGAAGACACCTTTTGCAAGGAGTTGTGAAAGGGTGTCCGACTTGTTGGAACTAATACATAGTGATGTATGTGGTCCAATGAGCATGACAGCCAGAGGCGGTTATGAGTACTTCATTACCTTCAGTGATGATCTGAGTAGGTATGGATATATCTATTTAATGAAACAAAAGTCGGAAGCCTTTGAAAAGTTCAAGGAATTCCAGAGTGAGGTACAAAATCGACTCGGCAAGAAAATAAAGTTTCTACGGTCGGACCGTGGAGGCAAGTACATGAGCTATGAGTTTGATGACCATCTAAAGAGTTGTGGAATAGTTCCTCAACTCACTCCGCCGGGCACACCGTAGAGAAACGGTGTATCGGAACGGAGAAATCGGACCTTGTTCGACATGGTACGATTAATGATGAGTCGGACAGATCTACCTTTATCATTTTGGGTTATTGTCTAGAAACTGCAGCGTTCACACTAAACAGAGTACCATCAAAGTCAGTAGAGAAGACACCACATGAGATGTGGACTGGCAAAAGGCCAAGTCTGTCTTTTCTTAAGATTTGGGGTTGTGAAGCATTTGTCAAGCGACTTCAGTCGGACAAACTCACGCCCAAGTCGGATAAGTGTATTTTCGTGGGGTATCCGAGGGAAACCTTGGGGTACTACTTCTACAACCAATAAGAGGGAAACGTGTTTGTCGCTCGGAATGGTGTCTTCCTTGAGAAAGAGTTTCTCAGTCGGGGAGTCGGTGGGAGCACGGTGCAACTCAAAGAAATTCGAGAGGAACCAGCTAGGGGCGAGTCGGTAAGGGCCTTGGAGGCGGAGTCGGTCGTGGTACCTACACCGGTAACAACACCTGAACCACGGAGATCTGCCAGATTACAAAATGCTCGTGATGTTTTTATGTTAGACAGTATTGAGCCGGCAACTTATTCGGAAGCGATGGTGGGATCTGATTCCGAGTCATGGCTTGGAACCATGAGATCCGAGTTGAAGTCCATGGATGAAAACAAAGTTTGGAATTTGGTTGATCTGCCTGACGGTGCAAGACCCGTCGAGTGCAAATGGGTCTTTTAGAAGAAAACTGATATGGATGGAAATATTTCCGTCTATAAAGCACGACTTGTCGCGAAGGTGTTCCGACAAGTTCAAGGAGTTGACTACGACGAGACCTTCTCGCCTGTAGCGATGCTTAAGTCAGTTCGGATCATGTTAGCCATAGCAGCCTATTTTGACTATGAGATATGGCAGATGGATGTCAAGACGGCTTTCCTTAATGGAAATTTAACTGAGGATGTGTATATGATACAGCCCGAAGGTTTTGTCGATCCAGCTAACGCTGACAAGGTATCAAACTTCAAAAATCCATTTATGGGTTGAAGCAAGCATCTCGGAGTTGGAACATTCGCTTTGATGAGGTAGTCAAATCGTTTGGCTTCATCAAGAGCAATCATGGTTCTTGTGTATACAAGAAGTTTAGTGGGAGCAAAGTAAATTTCGTAATCTTATATGTGGATGACATATTGCTGATTGGAAATGATGTCATGATGTTGCAAGAAATCAAAGAGTCATTGGAAAGGAGTTTCTCAATGAAAGATTTGGGTGAGGCGACTTACATATTAGTAATAAGGATCTATAGAGATAGATCAAGGCGGCTCATTCGATTGAGTCAGAGTACATATCTAGACAAAGTTTTAAAGAAATTCAAAATGGAAGAGTCCAAGAAGGGATTCTTACCGATGTCCCATGCCATAAAACTTAGCAAGACTGAGTGTCCTTCGACGACTGATGAGCGAAGTCGGATGAGTGTGATCCCGTATGCTTCGGCAATCGGATACATCATGTATGCCATGATTTATACTAGGCTAGATGTTTCCTATGCTCTAAGTGTTACGAGCAGATACCAGGCTGACCCTGGCGAAGCCCACTGGGCAGCGGTTAAAAATATCCTTAAGTACTTGAGAAGGACTAAGGAAATGTTCCTAGTTTATGGAGGTGATGAGGAATTCAGTGTAAAGGGTTACACTGATGCAAGTTATCTCACCGACTTAGATGATTCTCGTTCGCAATCTAGATACGTGTTCGTAATGAACGGAGGGGCTGTGAGCTGGAAGAGTTCCAAGCAAGATACGGTGTCTGCATCTACAACAGAGGCTGAGTATATTGCTGCCTCAGAGGCGGCAAAGGAAGTTGTTTGGATCAGGAACCTTCTGATAGATCTTGGTGTGGTTCAGGGCGCGTCCAAACCTTTGGACGTATATTGTGACAATAATGGTCCTATCGCATAAGCCAAGGAACCTAGATAACACCAGAAGAACAAACATATACTCATGTGTTACCACCTCATTCGCTAGTTTGTCGAACAAGGTGATATCAAGTTATGCAAACTACACACGGATGCAAATATAGCAGATCCGTTGACAAAGAAGCTGCCACAGCCTAAGCATGAGGCGCACACGAGAGGTATGGGCATTAGATGCCTAGGCATATGATGCCAAGATGCTTGACTCTAGTGCAAGTGGGAGAGTGTTGGGAATATGCCTTAGAGGCAATTATGTATGATGTAATTCCCACCGTATTCATAGAGTTATTAAGTTGTCCTTGTTTTGAACATCTGACATATATCATTGAATATGTGATTCGATTGTGGAACTATGTATTCATGTTGTTCATACTAAATTGTCCTTAGTCATTAAGGTTGTGCTGGACACACACCCTATACTAATGTGAGAGCTGGCTGATGACTCGGTTCAACTTGTCATGGGCATGGTGATGTCATTCCAACGCTCGCAGACTTGGCTAAAGAGTTTAGCAAGTCGGACTGACCCACATTGAGATGCAACGAGCAAGTCGTCATTAGCATGTCTCCATCAATGTAATCCTTAGACCCGAGGTTGTCGCACAATCCGAGTTGTGGATCACCGACTTAGTTTCTGTCAAACGTTGTTCTGTGACAAGGCAGTTATAAAAGCAGAGTTCGGGTCGAATGAGAAACAAGTTGCGTGATGTGGATAATCAAGATGGGATTTTGCCCCTCCGAATGGAGAGATATTCTCTGGGCCCTCTCGAGTGATATGATTCAGGAAGCATGGCCATGCGCGACTAAGTTAATTGTTAACTAAGTCTGTTGACTAAGAGTTAGTCAGATGAATCATATATGATGGATCGAGAAGAGAGTTGAACTATTAAAGGGATGACGATAAATCGTCTATAGTTTGACAAGGTATATCGTGAGGAAAAAGGGACTAAGATGAATGTCACATTAAAGGTATGTCGTCATGACTCAATGGGACTTGGGAGTCGGCACGTTCTGCTAGGAGCCGTTACGGATTGATTGATTGGGAGTTGGACTCCAATCGTGTCCAAGTCGCCATGAGTCTGCAGGGTCGCACACTTAAGAGTGGGAGCAAGTATTGGTCGGGTTGGACCCGAACCGGAAATGAACTGATTTTGTGAGTAGGACTCACAGAGGGAATGGGCCACAAGTGTTGTGAAGCCCACTACCATTCGCTATATAAAGAGGGGCGCAGGTTGCCCAACGGGCACGTTAGTCCACTCCCATGCGTTGGGAACCCTAACCCCACTCGGTCCAGCCGTCGCACCGGACCTAGCAGTCCACCATCGGAGCTCCTCCTCATACGTGTGGATCCGGCAGAGGTGTTGTATGTTCAGCACTTCGACGATCGCGGGATTGGATCGGCTGGATCGGATCATGGGACTACACTGCCCCGACGTGCTGCATCGATAATCCGCACATGCGCGTCTAGTGGTAATACTCGTGGCCTTCTACCTCGGCTAGATCTTGGAAGCACCACGTAGAAAAGTTTTCGTTTATCTCTACACGTTCCAACATGGTAGCGTTGACGCCACTCGTTGCCCATTCCCCTGGCCGGACTTCTGCTCCTGGTGGCGGAGCTTAAGCCTCACAACCATGCGGTAGGAGTTCCAATGTTGCAGGAAGGCGCTCGCCCGCCCGCCTACGTCTAGAGCCAGCCAAGAGAATGGGGAGAATGCGGATGTCTCCGCCGATGTTCCCTAACTCGACGGTGCGGACTCGGAAGTCACTGACGCACTCCTCGGTTTCGTCAATGACCCACCCAACCCCGCCGAGATTGCTGCATTCCCCGACCTATGTTGGGCCAAGAGGTCGCGTGAAGCCGGCCACAGAGGCAAAGACGGCGCGTGGACGTGGTTCTACTTCGCGCCTTTGATGGCCAGCCATGGAACAACTGTGTTAGCCAACAGGCGTTGTGCTGCCGTAGTTTCTGACCAACTTCGTCCTGCCATCGTGCCACTACTCCCGCTGTCTCAGAATATGCATGGCCCAGGGTTCGAGGGCGGAGCGGAGCACACCAGGAATGCGGAAGGCAACGAGTGTCACCAGTCAGCGCCATGCGCGGTGGTGAGGAAGCGGTTCAGTAAGAAGTTGGCCGAGCTGTCACGGGTTATGGCAAGCTGCCACAGGCTGAGCACCGCCAAGGTGATGCAGGAGGCCAGCGGACGGCCGCCACTTGAAAGAACTCCAGGCCCAGGTCGGCGCGCTTGCCTAGAGGAGTGGTTGACCAGAGCCCATCTATCCTGGTCGTCACGCCTCCCTCTCGACACGCCGAGCCACGATAGGCTGATGGCAAACACCATGCTCCGGTCGAGCTCCGGGTCCGTCTACGCACCTCGGCTCTCCACAAATCGGGAGAGTGCTAGGTCGTAAGTGCCCTGATACTGCAGAAACGACAGTGGGGCTCTGGGGAGGAATCGTGGGTGCATTGACATCTTGTTCTTATAGTCGGGAGTTTCGAGAGACCGAGGAGTCGTCGTCAGGCGATTTTCTGTCGTTGGTTTATGCAGGAGCATCGCATTCGCCAACGGGTCGCAACCTCCGCGTTCCCGAGCCTCAGCGGCTTTTGCGAGATAGTCTTGTTAGATCATCTTCTCTAAACTCTAGCGTGAGGGAGCGATATGTCGGTCGCTTGCGCGTCTCCTCTCTCGGCGAGATCGTGTCCTGCGTGAGGAGAGAAGTCACCTGTAAGAGTTGTGCACGTCTAACTTTGGATCCTTTTTTATAGGAAAACGCTTGTTTTGTGCTTGCTGCACACTTTTGGGCGGGCCCGTTACAGCATATACGGGCCCAACAAGCAACAACTTAGTTTTTATCCCATTTTTTGCGTCATACTACATGCAGCCTGTATATGCTAAGTGTTCTTCGACATCTAGACAATGTTCTGTACGTGTTTAAAAATTGTAACAACTTCGCACCTCTTTTGTTGAGAAAATACAAATGAGATGTTGCAATATTTTTTTGGATAACTTTCTAGAAAATGCATATATGCTTATTAGAATTCATTTGGAATGACATGTTTATGGGCTTCTTTACATGTTGTAAACAAGTAAATTTTTTGTTGCGATCGATTTACTTTTTTGTTGAAATAGGTGATGATTTTTGTTGCAACTGAAATTGTAACAAATTATTTTGTTGCTTACCAGCTTTTTAATTGTTGTAACTGTTTTTTTTTGTTGCACTAGGTTGTGATTTTTGTTGAGTTGTTTAAATTTTTTTATTGCAACGCAATAACATATTATTTAACTATTATTTGTAACATTACTTATTTTTCGAAAAAAAATTGAAAAAAATTCTTGCGATACTTTTCTTTTTGTACACGGAGCGATATTTTTTGTTGCGACACAAGTAAATTTGTTGCAATGACAGTTTTGCTGTAATTATCGAGATGACCGAGGGCAACACAATATACCTTTTCATTTTAAGTGGGCTGTTGTGGAGTGCGGGTTCTATATGCGAAAAGCGGGGGGCTAAAATGCAAAAACACGAAAGGCGTTTTGTGGCCATACGATTGCGATCCAACGGCCCACGAGGGGACCTAGATCTAGGGGCGCTAGGGCGACCTACGCCTAGCGTTGCCCTTTTTTATATAGGGAACAGAGCAGGCTTGCGATGTCTTGCCATATAGCATGTCCGTGTTGGACCCAAAAACAATGGACGGAAAGAACTCTTTAGCGATTGAATTACCGATAGCTACGTACAAAAAAACCGCCTTAGGATGACGGACGAAAATATGGTGGAAGAAACCTTCCTGCTTTTATTATTAGGTAGAGATAGAGAAGAGATATACTATTATTATGCCAGTAGTAGATATTTGGTGTTACCAAGCCCATAGCCACCATATGGTATTTATTACCACCAAAAGTATAAGTCCCTAAGTGGACACCCTAAAATATGTTTTTGCAAAACAAAGGCTTTATGGAAAACCCGGTGGAAAGGCGAAGCCTTATCCACCAGAGGATTGTTGAATTGGTCATTTTTGGGAAAAAGGTGTTTTTTACAAAAATGACACATAACCTAGTCTTCGCCGGAAACTTTTACCGTACTGTCACCCTACCCCAACATGGGCATGGGGCTTAACTTGAAGTTTGTTTTTGTTAGTGTGTGCTCTATCTCAGTTCGCTATAAGGGTTGTGATTTTCCCTCGAACCGAAATGCCGTCAAATCACGAAACACGAGGCATACAAAGTGAGGGATTAAGTTACCCCCCGGGTGCGACAGTTGAGTCTCCTGCCATGGTGGGGTGGGACCTGGGGCCAGGGAGAATACACTCAACTGAAGAGATAGGCATATTCTAGCTGGAACATAGTGGATGGTTAGGATCGGTTATCTGATGTTTACATACTGTTGTTATAGTCCGTGGTTGTTCACGGCGGATGTACTGAATCTGGTGGATCGTGTACACCTCTGCAGAGTCAAACTATTCTGAATAGCCGCGTCCTCGGATGTGGACAGTTGAATGGCCATGTAGCTAGTTGAATGGCCATTCAATTGTCCATATCCGAGGACATGGCTACTTCGAAATAGTTGTACTCTGCAGAGGTGTACACATCCACCAGATCCAGTACATCCGCCGTGAACAACCACAGACTGTAACAACAGTATGTAAACATCAGATAACTAATCCTAACCATCCACTATGTTCAAGCTAGAATATGTCTATCTCTTCAGTTGAGTGTAATCTCCCCGGCACCAGGTCCCACCTTGCCTAGACAGGAGACTCAACTGCTGCGACCGGGGGGTAACTTAATCCCTCACTTTGTATGCCCCGTATCCTCTACCTAGCGAGAATCGGTTCGAGGGCTCGACGACCCTTATAGCAAAATGAGATAGAACACACACTAACAAGAACAAACTTCAATTTAAGCCCCGTGCCCATGTTGGGGTAATGTGGCAGTACGGTAAAGGTTGTCCGGCGAAGACTATGTTATGTGTCATTTTTTTGAAAACACGTTTTTCCCAAAAATGACCACTTCCACATTCCTCCGGTGAATAAGGCTCCGCCTTTCTACCGGATTTTCCATAAAGCCTTTGTTTTGTAAAGAGCATATTTTAGGATGTCCGTTAGGGACTTATAATTTTAGTGGTAATAAATACCATAGGCTGGTTATGGGCTTGGTAACACAAAGTATCAACTAATGGCGTAACAATAATATATAATATTAATAGTAGTAGTAGTAGTAGTAGTAGTAGTAGTAGTAGTAGTAGTAGTAGTAGTAGTAGTAGTAGTCACTCAAAAATAGTTTTTGGAAATAAAGTTTTGTAAAACTTTCAGAAGTAAAACATGCATGATAGATAATGATAAGTGCATTATAGCAGCAAGCATCAGGATGGCTTGCCTTAAAACTTTTAATGTCCCTGGCCTTGAAGTAACTTGAACTTGACGCACATCTCCACAACTGCTTCTTCTTCTTCTTCATTTTCTAGCGTCGTAAAATAATAAAAGACACACTCTCAGACCTAAAGACCAAACAACTAAACTAAACAACACATACAGCAAGCAAATGTATACTAGCGCAAACTCACAAACGTTATCGAGAAAACTATCTCACATAGCTCTCAGGGTACAAAACTATCGTCAAACAAGCATATGGTTGAGAAACCATATCCCACATCTTACATACCATATATGGAGTGGGTGTTCCACTCTCATAATAAGATATTCAAGAATCTAAAAATATAGCTTGTGGGTGCAAAAGGTGAGGTTTCCAAAATAATAGCAATCAATCAAAGCAATACCCATGGCAGTGGGTATTAACAACACACAAGCAATCATCACCAAAGAAGTCCATGACTAAACTAATGCATTCATAGCAAAATACTACTAAGAACAACAACAACACTAGCACAACAAATAACATAAGTACAATACTCATGCTAAGGTAATCACTCAGACAATTTCCAGACACCAAGTAACCACATCACAGATGAAAGGGCTAGTTATAGACTATGATTATGTCTACTTGTAGTTCTGGAATCCATCAATCATGAAAATAAACAAGACATACTAGTAGCTAAAATCAATAGCAATAAGTCATAAAAAGTATCTAAAACACAATCATCACTCAAGATAATACTCCTATCAAATCATCATAGAAACATGACTGCATTTAGCATACTAGTATGGAAAAATTCTACACAAGCATGCTATAAGGAATACTTATGTTCTACAACTATAGTAACAGGAAGATCAAGTTGTCATGGCATAATAACAGAAGTAATAAATTCCTAAATATTCTATAATAAATCATCCACTCATAAAATAAAAGATAACAATACTAGAGCAAAACCACAATTTCTAGTGGTGACACTAGTTCAACACTAGAGAAGCAAACAATGCTACAATGACGCTTAACTCTAAACAATCAAGTCATGAACATAAATGTACCTACTAACAGTACCCAAACCTTACACATGCTAGTAAGAACTATGATAAAATAATTCTATGAAAACATCTATTAAGCAAGCATAAATTTATTCTAGTAACACATGCTTTTCTAATTAATTAACTAGCAAGCAACCAAGATATAAACTACACAACCAGTAGCTATGCACTCAATGAAAAGTTAACTAAACCTTTTCAAAAATCCAAACACTCAATTATAAATCATTCACAAACAATCTATCACTCATAAGTAATCATTTTGTTTACAAACAACTTAATTTAGCACACAATAGTGAGGCATTTCTTAGCATGATACCACTAGGGGATATTATGCTAACAAATGAATCACACCCAAACATACTAATATTTATACATAATAAATAAACGTCTCACTTGCATAAGTGAAACCAACCAATCTATTTTCCATGGCGGAAAATAATAATCAATCACATAATAAAACATGTTATTTTCACACACATGTATGGTTGGGCATTTTTTTTATCCTCAACCAAAATGCAATGGGACCAGTGGGTTATGGGCCCACTAATACCAAGGAAAAAGAGGTACAAATCCTCTGGTCACACATGACAAAATTAGTATGACAAAAATAAATACCACAAGGCTATTCATTCTAGTGAATATAATACTAGTGCAATTACATAACAAAACTTATACATGCTTTGCTATAAAATAACATGCAAGCTAACAGAGGCAATAACATCAAAATAACAGTACCAAAATGGTACTGGATCCATCTCTAGCATAGCATAAACTTAGTCAATCAAGCACACAAAAAAATTTCTCACCCAATTATCCCAAATAATAAAACTAGAAAAATAACCAATGCTAGTTTTTATTTATCTTTCCAAACATGCACACACTTTCTAAGGTATATGTACTGCAAGAAAACAACCTAATAACAAGACTTAAACTATGAAAACAAGCTAGGAAACCAGGTCTAAACAATCACACTTTTCATTTCAAACAAATATACACATATAAAAGAAAACAGAAAAGCTGCTGTTTCTAGATCTGCTCACCAAAATAATCCAGTGCTCCAAAAATTATTCCAAGCTAGGGTTATATAGATATAATCAATATAAAACTAATCCAGTTAGATTTACTTCAAAAAGCATTTTTAAACTCACTTTAAAAATATTAGAAAAGCCTACTGGTCTTTTACCAAAATGGATGTCATTTCCATTTGGTAGCTCACCTTGATGTGAGGCCAAGTGCTATGGATAGATCTGGTAAAATCCTATCCAAAAAAAATTAGCTTGTCCATTTTAGTTATATATTAAAAAAGTTGTGTTCAAAACATATTCATAGGTCCTCTGTGAAAAAACAGCCATTGTGAGAAAAATATGGTCCAAAACTCATATCTGCAATTTTTATGTGGTTAGGAACACATAGTGTTAGGTTCATGATTTTTGGTAGATTTTATTTTGCACGTTTAGTATTTTTCACACGTTCAAAGTAAACATACAAGATTCTGTGAAAAACCTTAAAAGAAAAACAAAACGCACCACGGGCTGGCTTTGCGTGGGCGTGGCCCAGCTAGGCTACGGTGTGACCCAACTGCTCTCAGCGCGCAAGCGCAGGCGCAGGAACACACCGGTTCAAGCGTGGCGGTGGATCAAAGATCCAACGGCGCGTAGTCGTCGTCCTCTCTCTCCCTTCTCTTTCTTCCTCGAAACGGTCGGCGACGGGAGGGCTCGTGGAGGCTTACCGTGGGCTCGCGGAGGGGTGGCACGGGATCGGGGGTGTTGCTGGAGTTGAGGAGCGTAGCGGGGCGTAGTCGGTGGTGATGGGAGCGGCTCCAGGCGGTGGTGCGCGTCCGGGCGTCTACGGCGGCGAGGTCGACGGCGGAGGCTTCCCTGCAAGCGAATGGCCATAGGAGGGAGTCGGGGAGGGTCAATGAGAGATGGGGAGGCGTTCCCGAGCAGAGAGGAGAGGTGGGAGGGCACGGGTTGTGTAGATCCACCTCGAGGCCGTGGTGGTCACCGGCTGCGAGTTCACAGGCTCGGGGGCTCCCAGAGACTCGTGCTCTGCCTCATTTCGAGTTGGGGATGCTGGGTGATGGGTGAGTGTGAGAGAGGGGTATGGCGCAGTGAGTGAGGCTCTGGAGCCTTGTACCCGTGGTGAAGATGCAAGGGAAAAAATAGAGGGCTCGTATTCAATGTCTAGGAGTGGCATGAGCAAGCTAGGGGCTATTTTGGTCACTTCCCATCAAAGCAATGCTGGCCAAGAGCAAGACCACGAAAGGGCAAGTCCAAGCCTGGCTTTTGGGGGCAAGGGGGAGAAAGTCAAGAGGTCAAAAGGTCAAGGTATGGGCCTCCATACCATTCCACGTCACCACCTTCTCTCTCTAGGTTTCCTTCATCTACAAGGCTTCTAGAAGCAAGTCAATGAATCCTGGTTCGAGTTAGTACTATGGTGAACACATTTGGCAAAGTTGCATTCCCAAAATTTGAAAAGAAACACAAAGAAAACAATTGATCAAAAGTGTATCTCACACAGTTCAAAATTCAGAAAATTCAGTCTAAGAGTTAGAAACAAAATTAAGTGTTGAAAACAGATTAAATGATCAAAAAGTTGAGCTTGTTTTCAAGGGTCAAATGTTTTCCAAAATTTGTTTTCAAAGTGGGAACTTGATAAACATGTTATTAACCTTCAGAAACATCTTTTGAAAACAATTTTGAAATAGTTTAAGGCCATGAAAACAATGTGGAAAAGGTGTACTTTCTGTTTTTCTCTGTTTTTCAAAAATGTCTTTTTCTGCCTTAATTTCATACCACAAAATCAAAAAGCAAAAGATAACTTTTATTAATCCAAAAATAAAAGTAAGGATATGGTTTTGTAGTACATATATCAAGGATCAATTAAATGCCAAGAAAACATAAAATAACAATTTATAGCCTAGTGAAAACAAAGATAGAAAACAGGTATTTGGCTATATTTTCAGAGATTGTTTTCTATAGAAATCTTAAAGAAAATTTCATAAATCATTTTGAAAACTTTTTTTCTTGTTTGTTTCCTGCGAGCTCGGATTGCATTATGCTCTCCGACATTTCATCGAACACCTCTTGTGCATATGAGGGAAAACAAGTGAGCACACCACACAAAAAAGTGAGTGGCATGAGGAGTGGAGAGGGCTGGCATGGCAGTGTTTATAAAAAAAGAGAAATTTTTTGGATTGGAAGAAAAAAGAATTCTATGAATTTTCATTTTTCTTCTATTTGGTTAGTTATTCTTAATGAAACTGAAATTATTACCTAAAGGGCAATATAGAAATAAAGAAACAACTTTCCATCTAGGTGGGGGTCTTTTGGTGGCTCCAACCGGGGCCAAAGAACTCCACGACGCGCCATGCTCGTTGCGGGCCTTTAGCCCCGGTTTGTGCCTCTAACCGGGGCAAAAGACCTCCCCCCTCCCCTCAGGCGCCCTGCTCACCCCGGCCCCACCTTTGCAGCCTTTTGCACCGGTTGGTGGCCAAGCCGGGGCAAAAGGGGTGCTCGCCACAGAGCAAAAGCCTCGTTTTCCACTAGTGTTGGTGGACATGCTCTCTCTAACAACAATGTGGTATCTCTTTGAGGTATAGTGAACTCCAGGTGGAATGCGGAGCTATCACTACGTGATTAAGATACAATGTCAAGTTCCCTCGAGACTCGGCACACACTTAGCTATATGCCAGGTGTGACATCAAATTAGGTCCATGTTAACATGACTGAGGTAAGATCACCGAACTCTTATACTCGCTCTGTTCCATATAGATTACTCTCATATAGATGTATCTAGTCATATTTTTGTACTAGATACATCTAGTTGAGAGTCATCTAATATGGAACGGAGTGAGTATATAGCAACCATTAATGTATTCGACATCACATATCCGAAAATATATAAATAACCAAAATGCGGAATATTAGACCCTTAAAAAATCTTAGCAAACAACACTGCATGTTCAGTCGGAACTGCTCCAGTTTGGTACCATAACGTGCATATAGGCCAATAGGCCAAATACTTAAAATCTCAGGTAAATACTGGGAGTACCATAATTAATTCATAAGATAAATACGCATAAGAACAGAGCTGTCTATTTCTTGCGCTTAGATAATTTGACCTCCATTCGCCCAAAGTCTTTTTTCCCAGTCCTCATACCTGCAAATTACAGGATAAGACTCGGAATTATTTTCACAATGTTACACGAGCAAACATGCATGAACCTACACCTTTCTTTATCAGTAAAGGAAAAAAAAAAAAAGGGAGTCTTCACCATATGGTACAAAGAAACTGAAGTCGTGAAGGACATTATTAGAGTCTTTTCATTTGGTGACCATGTTTGACAGATGGTTACCAACAAAATAAATACTACTGCTTGGCATATACTACTATGCATGTACGTCCAGGCACATGCAGTTTCAGAACATACCTCTGCAAACACATCACTGAGGGCCAGGCGGAGGCGGAGGCGGGTGCAGGTTACGTGAGACGAACCAGTCACGACAATCACCGCAAAGTAGATATCGCCAATGGTTGCCGTGCGCAGAATCCTGACATGGATGGCAGAGACACCAGTGCGGTTTTAGGCGAGCACTAAGGGGTCCCCCCATCGATCTGCAAGCCTTGTTTTCCTGCTTGTCACGGCTGCCGCATTTGGGACACGGTCCCGGTGGCGGGATTTCCACATTACGGTTACCCTGTGGCAGGCCTTCGTGTCCCTCGAAGATCAGCGCATGGGGAAATTCTGGCATTGCAAAGGCATTTTTAAGTCAATCAATCGCTATTTGATAATATTGTTGTCACTTGCAAAAATGGGAAACAATCTGAGTCGATTAGTTTTTTTTTTACCTTGTATTGATGAAGATTGACCAACAAACGATGGGAATTGCATGGTAGGGTGTACACTGGGATAGAAGGAAGCAGGGCCGCTGCCAGATGCGCCTGCTACAAAAGCATGGATGAGCAATCGACTCAATACATCATTGAGAACGGAAATCAACAGTTTAGACATGCTCACCAGCGCTGAACTCTCCAAATTGCTGGGCGATGTGCAGCCCCTGCCTCCTGGCATCTGCCGGCCCCAGCTGCCCATAGTGCACCACTTGCTGAGCCTGCTGATTCTGCGGCCCTTGCCCCGGAGCCTCCTGGATGTAGTTCAGGCCTACAATAACCACACACCAATTGAAAACGTTGCGAAATTACCAGCCTATTCGCGTAGAGCATACCATACAGAACAAAAAACACACGCCATATATAATCTTGGAAGAAATGTTACGGGGACACAAAACAGAAGGCGTGATTGCAGAAGCCATCTTTCCTGAAACTAACCCTGCAGAAGGCAGACTAACCTCGTCGATGTTGTTGTTGCAACATTTGCTGAGCCTGGTGACCCTGGACTCCTTGCCCCACATCCCCCTGGATGCCAAGACCTGTAGTAACCATTGAATTGAAAAAGCTGTGAAATTACTAGTACAGAACCAAAACATGAGGCATATTTCTTGAAAATAACCAAAAGAAACTATGCTTGCAGAAGCCAGCTAACCTTGCTGCTGGAACATTTGCGGAGGAGCCTGCTGTCCCTGGAGCCCTTGGCCCACCTGGATGCCCACACCTGTAATAGCAACACATGAATTGAAAACGTGGTAAGATTATTAGCCCGTTCACATTAGAGTCAGAGCATACCAAGCGGAACAAAACAAAAAGATACTTTTAAATTCTCGAAATGCTATGGCAACACAAAAGGAGAAGGCTGCGATTTATTAACCTCAGAAAATTTGTGCATCGGCCCTATCAAATTAGGTGAGCTCACCTCAGGAACTTAGTTTGCTATGCAGTGACGAAGGCACTAAACCAGCGGCGTGATGACGAAATGTAGGGATTGGTTCCTGTGGCGACGATCTAAGCAACTACACAAGGTATTGATATGAGGGTTAGATGTCTAGGCTTCTAGCACTGCGTTGCCGTGGTCACCGGTGGCAACCCAGCAAGTCCTGAGGGTGGCGTTCGTAGATTGATACTTTAATTGTTTTTCTTACGGTAAGGTACCAAGATACAACGCCATTCCTGGGCCCTAAACCTAGGGTGAGATGATGAAGTCGAGGGATTTGGTGGCGGTACGAGCACATGGAGGTTTCAGCGACGATCTACAAGCTGTCTAGCATGGGTTCCTGCTATGATCTATAAGTTTGGAATTCACGGTGATGGGAGACGTACGCACGTCAAGTGAGACTGACCTGGCTGTTGCTGTCCTTGCGGTGGCGCCGGAGGTGCCTGTGCCCGCCACTGTACAAAACTGTGGCGCTGGCGCTGTTTTTGGAGTTGGAATCTCAGTTGCACGTCCCGGAGAGTTAAACCTATAGGAACAACAAACAAATTGAAAACCATTGTGGAATTAGTAGTCTGTGACTCGGTTCACATAGAACTTACCATACCAAAGAAAAAGACACGACATTTGTTTTGAAACGCTACGACAACATGTAACAGAGAACGTACGCACAGGAATAACCACACGAACTGAAAACATTATGCAATTACTAAACACAGAATATATATAATCATACGCGGAACAAATGCAAAGGGGATGCCCACACCTATAATAACCATATACCAATTGAAAACGCCGTAACATTACTAGCCCTCTTGACATTAGAGGCAAAGCATACCATGCCAAGACCTGTAGTAACCATTGAATTGAAAAGGCTGTGAAATTACTAGGCTGTTCGTGCAGAGCATATAACATACAGAACCAAAACATGAGGCTTTTTTATTGAAAATAACCAAAAGAAACTAATGCTTGCAGAAGCCAGCTAACCTTGCTGCTGGAACATTTGCGGAGGAACCTGCTGTTCCTGGAGCCCTTGCCCCACCTGGTGCTGTGCGAAGGGAAGTGGCGCCCGAGGGCGAAGTGGGTCGAACGGCGGCCGTGGCGCCAGAGGCTGGTGCTGTGCGAAGGGACGTGGAGCCCGAGGGCGAACTGGGAGGGGCGGCGCCGGATGCACAACGCCAGGGGCGATCTCGGCCTGGTCTTGAATCATGGAGGGGACATCGGCGTCAGCGAGCACTTGCATCTCCAGCGGAACGGCCGGAGCCAGAGGCGGCTCCTGCTCAGCTTGGGCGACCACCGGAGCATCCTCCCCGGGCGCGTGCTCCTCAGCTTGGGCGACCACCGGAGCATCCTCCAGGGGCCCGTCCTCAGCTTGGGCGAGCACCGCATCCGCAAGCAAGTTGACGAACTCGAGAACGGCGGGAGGCAGAGGCGCCTCCTGCTCAGCTTGGGCGACCACCGGAGCATCCTCCCCGGGCGCGTGCTCCTCAGCTTGGGCAACCAGCGGAGCATCCTCCAGGGGCGCGTCCTCAGCTTGGGCGAGCACCGCATCCGCAAGCAAGTTGACGAACTCAACAATATCTTCGTCGTCGGCCATGGCTAGCAGCGCTGGTTGGAGGGCGTTTGATGTTGGCAGGGTGTGGGAGCAGGGCGGTGGCCTGGGGGTATATAAAGAGGAGAGCACGGGCCGGGGCGCGACCGGCCGTTGCGGGTTGCCGGCTGTGGCTGGTTCACCTTGCACCGGTGCCAGCCAGGGTCCGCCCACTCCCCAAGAAAGATACGAGACCGGGGACCACAAGAGTCAGGCCCATGTCCCCGATCGATGCTGTGCACTGAGCAGAGCGAAAGCCAGACGAGGGACTCCAAAGCCAGGCATATCCCCGTACTTTCACCATGTCTTGATTAGCACGTAATTACACGGGCAGGGCAGGTGCGTGAGCCCAAGATATCTACTCGGTAATACTCCCACTACCACCTAGATTACTATCTACTCCGTAACATATGTCGTGTTGTTCTTTCTTGGAGGACTTCATTTGCTTCGGATGCTAGCTGTTCTAGACGAGTAGGTTAGGTACATTTGCTAGCCTTTCCGTCCGGACGCCCTCTTTTCCCGTCCGGCAAACCAGCCCAACCCCTCCCCCAGGGTCTCCCGTGGGGGTGCCGGACGAATCGAAGTGCACCGCGGGTCCGTCTTGCCAGCGACACAAGTGTCTACCAAAATATCTTTCCGCCCGAGACGCCTGCAATTTCCCTCCCCGCCGCCGCTCGTCTTTCCCGCCTCTCCCGTCTCCTCTCCCGCCATGGCTCCGAAAGGGCCACCGAGACCACCGGCGAAGAACGCGAAGGCCGGCACGCTCGGCGTCAAGCGCCGCGTGCTGTAGCCGCGCCCACCGAAGGGACGGCCGGAAGGCATGACCGACGTCGAGTGGGCGGCGGACCAACTGCGGCGCGATGCCTCCTCGTTGGAGCGCTGGCTTCGTCGCGAGAGGTCGCTGGCTCGGACCGCAGCGGCGACCCTGGAAACGCTTGTGTGCGCTGCCGCGGCCGTAGGAGAAAACCCGGGAGGCGCATCGAGCTCGTCGACTTCAGCGTCGCCGTTCCGCGTGGACGCCGCCAGCACGTCGCGCTCGCAGTTGATGCTTGGTCCTAGCCAGGGCCTCTCCCCCGAACTTCAATGAGCCCGGCGGCTATGCCGGCTACGCGTTCGGCTACGGCAACTTCGGCGGCGGCAACCTCGGCGGCTTCGACCCCAACCAACTGCACTCGTTTGGCGGCGCGCCCACCGGAGCGGGGATGGGGCTCGATCTGAACGAGGCGTACGAGTCCCCGGGACTGCGCCGGGACGACGCGGCTGTCGGGCTGGCCCAGTCCGGGCGCACACTGATGTTCGAGGACAACGCCCACAACATGTTCGACACTGGTCCCCAGGCCTCCTTCGGCACCCGGGCGCCCTCTGGCGGCTACGACTTCGGCACCCAGGCCTTCTTCGTTACTCAGGCCTCCTTCGGCACGCAAGATGGTGACGGGAGCACCGTTGTCGACGAGGAGCGAGACGTCGACAACCCCGACGAGGAAGAGGAAGATGTGGAAGCCGATGATGGGAAGAAGAAGAAGAAGAAGAAGAAGAAGAAGCGTGCGTGGCATAGCTTGGATGACGAAAGAGGACGAGTGCTTGATAGAGTCCTGGAGTTCCATTACCCAAGACGTTATCATGGGTTCAAACCAAACGAGCGATTCGTATTGGAAGAGTATTCTCTCCGAGTTTGACGAGCGCAAGTATCAAGCGCCATACATACAGGTCGTCATGGATCGCAACCAGAGTGCGCTAGCTCATCGATGGACAACGATCCAAAAGTCCGTGAACAAATTCCAAGGAGCCTTTGACAACATCACGGCGAGGCCGGAGAGTGGCAAGACTCTGAAAGACCAAGTAAGAGCATCTCCATTGGCATCTTCTCGTATGCAATCACAACATTCATGCATCTTCAAATCTTTGACTTCTCTTGTTGCTAGCTCGTTGATGCCATGGAGTTGTACAAGGCTCTCTACGAGAAGGACTTTGTGCTTCTACATTGTTTCAACAAGTTGCAAAACAATGAGAAGTGGAAGAAGCATAGGCGCCGAGTCAACAAGAAGCCCGGCGATGCTCAAATCGAGGAGGTGGTGCTCAACTCGGAAAGGCCCATGGGAAACAAAAAGGCCAAGAAGGCGGCAGTGGTGGCGGCGAGCTCGGAGCGAGTGAACGCCGCAATTGACAAAGTCATGGAGAATGTTGCGAAGAGCTCAACCGAGAGACGTGCCGCATCTGAGGCCAAGTGGGCGGAGTTCGCCAAGAAGACGGACAAGAAGCTCGAGATCGAGTCCGGCAAGGCGGCGACCAAGAAGAGGCAGGGAACTTCATTATCCTCACGACGGACACGTCGAACCTTGATCCGCAAACGAGGGCGGCGTGTGAGGCGATGTGTGCTTCCATCCTCGCCGAGATGGGCCTCGGTCCGGCGTCCACAACGGCCACGACAACCAACGGCGTGGCGTCCTTGGCGCCCACGGATCGGCACAAAGCGGCAGCCCCGAGCGATGCCCCGAGCGGCGGCAGCAACGAGACGCCGGGCGAGACCCAGGGCGCCGGCGACGAGTTCCACGGCTACACTCCCAACCCCAGCTTCCTCGGCTCCAACGAGGTCGTAAACGTCGATTGACAAACGCCGAGCGCGCTGGCGACGAATTCGAATGATTTTGTAAAGCAAAACCGTTAAATTATGGCCTAAAAACATAATTATGTAAGACTTTATTTATTTTTGCATTTGAACAATTCAAAAGCTTGGAGAAAAATAATTTGGGTTGTTTTAATTGGGGGCTGCGAGTGGGCAGCAGCGCCCCCCGCTAGCGCCTTCCCGTCCGGACGAGCCCCCAAATGGCCTCGCCGGGCGCCCATCCGGACGCCTATTGGGGGCCATCCAGCCGTTCGCCCCCAGGGGACATTTCCGGCACTAAATAGCGCCTCTCGGGGGCGTCCGACGCTATTTTTTTGCCCTGGGGGGAACCTGCTTCCCAGCCGCGTACCCAGGCGAACTGCGCCGGACGGTTCAATTTCTGCCGAATTTGCAAAGTTTTGGCTGTTTTCGCCGAAATTCGAGTAGATTCGTCCTAATTCGGCATGATTTCGGCACAGAACATATATTTATCATAAAATTTGCCACGCACACAGCCAAAAACCAACTATTTCTACATAATTAAACAAGTTTTGAGCACAAATGAAACTAGGCGTTGCCTTTCAGCCTCCGAGATGCTCCACTAGATCACGCTGCAGCTCTTGGTGCACCTGGGGGTCTCAGATCTGCTATCGCCTAGCTAGGTATGCATTCCATTCTGCCGGCACCTGATGATCGACCGTTGCAAGAGGACCCTGTCTGAAATATGGTTCAATGTCAAACAATAGATCGTCACGCTCATCGTGGATGATCATGTTCTGCAAGATCACACAACAATTCATGACCTCCCACATATGCTCCTTGGACCAAGTAAGAGCATGGTACCGGACAAGAGCAAACCGAGCTTGAAGCACACCAAATGCTCGCTCGACATCTTTCCTGCAAGCCTCTTGGCGCTGAGCAAACCAAGACTGCTTGCCTCATGGTACTTGGTTCGAGATAGTCTTCAAAAATGTTGACCATCTTGGATAGATACCATCTGTTAGGTAATATCCCTTGTCGTACTGGTGGCCATTGATCTCATAGTTCACCGGAGGAGCATGGCCTTCAACAAGATTTCCGAAGAGCGGGGAGCACTGCAGAACGTTGATGCCATTGTGAGTTCCAGGCATTCCAAAGAAGGCGTGCCAAATCCACAGTTCCTCTGCAGCCACTGCCTCAAGTAGCACACTACGAGATCCTTTCGCGCCCTTGTACATCACCTGCCAAGCAAACGGGCAGTTCTTCCATGCCCAATGCATACAATCAATGCTTTCTGTGCTAGGATCCGAGCAGTGTCTTCGGCATTGGGTGATCTCAAGTATTTTGGGCCAAACACTGCCACCACTGCTTTGCAGAATCTCTTCAAACACTCAAAGGCAGTGGACTCAGCCATGCGCATGTAGTCATCTTGGGTATCGCCGGGAGCGCCGTATGCAAGCATTCTCATAGCCACAGTGCACTTCTGAAGAGAGGTGAATCCAACCGTCCTGGCGCAATCCTTCTTGCAAATAAAATAATGGTCGAACTCCCGAACAGCGTGCACAATGTAGAGGAAGAGCTTTCGGCTCATGCGGAATCAGCACCGAAACACTGCCTTGTCGTGCAATGGAGCATCGGCGAAGTATTCGGCGTAGAGGATACAGTATCCCCCCACTCGCTGTCTCTCTTTTCCCTTCCGGCGCCCGAACTTTGATCCACCACGCCGGGGTTTCGCGTTCTGCGCAAACAGAGCGGCCAGAGCGGTGAGGCACATGAGGTGCTCGTCGTCGTCGACGGCTCCGTCGGCTTCCTCGTCCATCAGAGCGACGCACATCTCCTCATCGTCCGAGTCCATTGCCGAATAGGCAAAACGCCGAACACCTCACGGGCGTGTTGGAGAGCCACCTGCATGTGCCCTCGCCTGGAAGCGGCAAGCTCGCCGAGAGGAGGGAGGGAGGTTGTCGTGTCTGCGCTGGGGCTACGGCAGGCAGCTACAGCGGCGAAATGGATTCTAGCAGCGGCGCGGTAGTTTGGGGTCGAGGGCTGGTGCCGACATCGGCAAGGGAGAGAACGCGAATGGGCTGCAGGACTTTGACGGACGTATGTGTGAGAACTCTCAGATGGGTAACACGTGAGACCCTTACTCTACTGGATCTAGAAAGCACGATATGGGGAGACGGCAATAGTCCCAACGCTAGGCTTAGCCGTGGGACTATCAACAGGCATCACCGACTTCATCATCGACACTCGTTCCGCGCTTTGTGTTGGTAACGAATCAGATCTATCCATGCATTTACCTTCATAGTAGATCCTATGTGTTACGTACGACGGAAATTTTGAAATTTTGCTACGTGACCCAATACTACCGCCCCTGGGATCTCGAAGGGGTTTTAGGCGGTACCAGGGGTGGCACCACTCCTCGTGGGATAGACATCCCTATGTGAAAACGGTCTTAACTTTTACATCCGGATTCCGGTTTCGATGTTCTTGGGATTGTTGAAATCGCTTCGTCGAGTGCTACAAGAATATGCGAAGAAACAACATAGTCCAATATGGGATTATAAAACCAAATGATGAAAGGTTTGACCTACCTATAAGAGAACAATCGGTAAAACCTCTAACATAAAAAACGTACTCTCTCCGTCCACTTTTATGAGGCACACTACTTACCATTTCAATTTTGCCAACATACATAGTAACATGAGTGAATATATGTGAAAACGAGTCTAGATTCACTCATTTTAGTATATTTGTGTCCAAAATTGTAAAGACTTACAGAAGTGAACGGAGGGAGTAATAAGTTTTTCATGAAATTGAGCTCGTCTTGAGGAGCATGACAAGCTCTTAACCACATATGGAGAAAACTCAAATAAGATCCAAGAAATATGATGTCTAAGATGCAAAAGTTTGAAATCTGTACGAACGATACGATCAAGTTAATCATTCGAGAGCCCCTCTTGATAGAATGGTTATCTATCCTATAATTAGGTCTCCCAAATAACATCATGAGACTGGTAAAAAATAAACTCTATCAAGGTCATACCTTTTCCTTGCGCAATCTACTTGAGCTAGATGACGACGATCTTAATCATCTCAAGTTGGACCACCTTTCTTGATTGCGCTTTGATATGTCATAAACGTATCCTTAATTTCTGATGTTCCATGTTGTTTCTATGTTGTTTCCCACATGTTTGCTATACACTTTATGTCATTTTTATCGATTTTCCGGACTAACCTATTGACAAGATGCCACATAGCCAGTTCCATGTTTTCTCCTGTTTTTAGTTATAGAAAAGTTGTTCTGGAAATAGTCTCGGAATTGGAAAATTCGAAGTTCGGAGGGCTTATAATTCCCGAAGGTTCAATGGAGTCCCAAAGAGACCTAGAGGGGGGGCCAAAGGGGGCCCACACCATAGGGCGGCGCCCCCCCCAGCCGCGCCATAGGGTGGTGTGGGGCCCCCAGGCCTCCACCGCCTTTGCCCTTTCGCCTATTTATACCCCCGAGACATAAATCCTAAATATATATCACTTTGTCCCAAAAAACACCTGAGGCCGCCGTCATCATCATCCCGAGATCGGGAGGGTTCTAGAGCTCTCCCCGGCACCCTGCCGGGAGGGGAATTCATCACCGGAGGGCTCTACACCACCATTCCCTCCTCCGAAGTGATGCGTGAGTAGTTCATCCCTGGACTATGGGTCCAAAGCAGTAGCTAGATGGTTGTTCTCTCCACTTTGTACCTCATGTTTAGATCTAGTGAGCTGCCTCACATGATCAAGATCATCTTTATGTAATGCTACATGTTGTGTTTGCTGGGATCTGATGAATGTTGAATGCTATGTCTTCTGATTATCAATCTATCATGTTATCTGCATGCTTATGTTATTTATGATCTTGCATGCTCTCCGTTATTAGTAGATTCTCTAGCCAAGTAGATGCTAGTAACTCCAAGAGGGGGTATTTATGCTCGATAGTGGGTTCATGCCTCCTTTGCATCTGTGCTCGAGTGACAGAAATGCGACGGATGGAGGATGTGCCGTTGCCATTAGGGAGAAAACAACGATGTTTACCTAGTTTACATTGTTTACATTACACACTTTGCTTACTGCGATAATCTGTTAATAGCAACTTAATGCCCAACATTTGTTCGGATGATATTCGGAGGGTGGATTATTAGACATAGATGCAGTTGGATTACGGTATATGTATTTTGTTGTAATGCCCGCATGAATCACATAGTAATATTTATGTCTTACATATTCACTACGCGCTGCCTTCATTTCTGTCAATTGCCGAGCTGTAATTTGTTCACCACACATGTTATTTATCTTTCACGGAGAGACACCACTAGTGAAATATGGACCCCGGTCCTTTTTCTCATACTGATAAAACACCTACTACATTCATACTGTTACTACTGTTTTCCTAACTTTTTTCACACCATACGTTTAACCTCTTTGTGTTCAGCAAAACCGGTGAGATTGACAACCTCACTGCTTCGTTGCGGCAGAGTGATTTTATTGTGTTGTGTAGGTTCCATGTTGCTTCTGAACCGGTAGTGCGCCCTGCCATCTCAGCTGGTTCAACCTTCTGAAGTTACTCCTTCCTCCTACTGGTCGATTAAACCTAAGTTTCTTTCTAAGGGAAAACTATTGTTGTGCTCATCATACCTTCCTCTTGGGGTTTCCCAAGGAGTGCAAGACCTGCACCATCACGCTTCGCTTGGTGAATACTTGTAAATTTCTCCCCCCCCCCCATAAACTAATATGGTAGAGCTTCTATCATGTCCACCTTCACTTGACCATCTCTATGAGATCTAAACGCAGGGCTATTTGAGGCCCCTGGTTGCTCCTTAGTTTTGCGCGTTCCTGACGGTCCGATCAGAGTGGGTAAATCCCAGCCATTGGTTTAGGAACGGATGAAACCTAGCATTTGGTCTCCAGACCAGGTCTCACGCCGCCTCCTCTCCCTCCTCTCAGTCCTCCCCACTCCTTTCAGCGAACGGTGCCGCACGGCGCGCATCACCTCCTTCGCCGCCATGTCTCCTCTCTGCTGATAATGCTCGAGGGCCGTGCTTCTCCTCCGTCCCCGACCGGTCTCCTCCTTCCCGATGACGTCGACGTATTTTGCATTCATGTTCATCCTCTCACAAGGCTCGATTCTGGGGACAGTGGTGGCAGCTAGTGGAGCGGACTTCGCCACGCAGGCCCGAGCGGCGGTCTTTTTTCCATGACCCAGAGGCTAGCCATGCGTGCGCCGCCGTCGCCATGTCCTACAGCATATCCCTTGCCTTACCGAGAAACCCTAACCCTCAGTTTGAGGTTTCTCTCACCATTCAAGAATCCTGGGCTAGCAGGAGGTAGGAGAGAAAGAGAGGATGTGGTGCGTGTGCGACCAGATTGCAGCTGCCGCTCTAAAATAGATCCACACTTTGCGGGTAATGTTAGTCACTAAACCATCTTGTTCTTTGGAAATTTCATGAAATTTAGGGAATTCGCCTATCAATGTTTTGCTCTCCATGCCATCTATCATTCCAAAGGCGTTGTGCATGCTGGGTTCGAGAAGTGGGCAAGAGTGAGGTTACAGCCATAAGTTTTGGAGCATCCTTGAAGAGACCATTCGTCCCGTAAATTTTCTTTGGTAAAATGTAGTGAGGGATGCAAAAGACCGGTAAATCTCTGATAATCAATTGTTTTTTTCTTATATGATAAAATTTTTTTGTTAGTACTGATTATAGTCGATTACAATTGATGGCTTTCAAAATCTGATCATATTCTGCATATGGCATTCCTGGATACTGAATATTCCACTGCCTTAGAACCTGTTGAACAATTTCTATTGGGTGACCGTGACATTAATTTTGTATTCATACTGACAAGATTTGGGTATAATATTTTAGGAAGCAAGTAAATGCATGGACAAGTCCTTTCCGTTAAGCTTCCTTTGGGGCTCTTTTTTGTGGTTCTATAGTGCTAGAGATAACTATGGATTTCAGAGCTTCCCTACATCAGGCTTTCAAGCCTATAAGAACAGGTTAGATCACATTAGCTCTTTATCTTGGAAGGAATATCTGAAATTAGAGTGGAGCATCCTGGATCTATTTGTTCACAATAGTGTAATGTACTGGTTCTCACAATTTAATTCCAATTAAAATTTTCAGTTTTTTACTTCGGTTTCTCTCCACACCTGATGCCTGCAGCAATTTGTTGAATGAGATAATGAACGATCTTTGCGTCTACGACAAAACGAGGACCAAATCAAGGGACGCATGAGCTCAAGCCTGAATATAAGAATTCTGTTGATGACACTAATGCAACTTGAAGTTTATGTAGAAATAGAATACAGAGTACTATTGCTTTGATGAGTTAAATATGGGTTATGCCTCATCGACAAATGATGACTCTGACATGCTAGCTGCTACATACATGAATCTTATACCCCATCTGGTTGTTCTTAGAAACATAGTTTTTTAGCATAGCTTCGATACATTGTGGGTCAGTGAATTCATCTTGCGCTTTCGCTACTCCCATCATCCTTCCGGTGGCAGAAGGTGCTATGAAATTCAGAATATAATTAAGTAGTTTACTAATGTTACTTTCTAACTTATAGACATGGTATAAAGTAAGTGTTCACAATCACCTAAATCTAAATTATTAAACTCTTAGCATATTACTACGAGTATCCTGATGTAAAGTTACCTTGATGCCTTGAGATGATGAAAAATGTCTGTACCTAATAAATACGCTCTCCTTTCTTTCATCGAGTACCAACAAACAAGTTAGAGAGCAATTTGCACAACTATTACAGACAGATCAGGTAGTACTTCCTAAATTTATATTATATATCATTCGGATCTTGAAGTTCCAGGGCATGAACACAAGTGGCTTTTAAATACCCATGTTTATTACCAGTTTGTCTGCGGCAAGGTGATAAGCATGAACTTGTTTTCTTTGAAGGATGTCAAATGGCAGCACTTGAAGTGCAGAATTTGTGTTATCTTGTGTAGTTGTGCTTATTGTCCTGATTAAAGGAGCTCAGAATTTTAAGGAAATGGAAGTTACTAGTTTTAGTGCTTGAATGGAAATATGGAAATGCATAACTTTGATGACACTATCAAGTAGAGTAAGCATATGGATCTTCAGTTGAATAAACCATGATTTTTTATCTTTCAACCAATAGTATGTGGATTTTGTGATTTTATTTTATTCTCTCACAGGTGATCATGCATGCTGATTTTAACAGCGGATTGACGCAGACTAGAGAAGCAGCTCTGGTATCACTAGCTGGAGCTTAGCAAATAGACCATGCTGAGTTCATGAACTTTCAGTTTTTCTTGTGCCATCCTTTTAAAATAAGATGCCTTCTAAGACATGATATGAGGCACCCTACTTGCTGCCTCAGATGTGGAATACAAGGTTTTGTCACAATGCTGCGAATATTTGGCCGTCCTACAGAGTACTTAAACTTAGGAAATCAGTGCGCCCTTTACACTAATGGATAACTCATAAACATGAATGTGGATCCCCTGGTAGTTAAATCGGAGGGAATTAAATTGGCTGAAGAAATCTTAGATGTTATGGTTTGAGTTAACTGAAGACACTCAAATTACTTGGAGCATGCTGTATGTTCAAGTCAACAAGTGTAGTTCCAGTCTGAACTAGATAAATGATCTCAGTTTTGCATGACTCTACCTGATGTACATGAAAGATGATCACTGGTTCTAAAATATAATGCCTTTGTAAACGAGGAAGTTGCAGTACCATTTTTAAGTTTAGATAAAGTGTTGCAACTTAAGCTGTTCCGCGGCTCCATCCTGTTGAAGTATTTTTCTCAATGGTTTGTGGATCGATGATTTATATGGGTTGGCTCTTCTTTTGTGTACTAGATCTCCATTTCTACAGTTTTTCTTATCTATTTGCTCAAGGCGAGAGATATTGCCCTGTGAATGCTTCGGTACACAATGCATTTATTGTTCTAAAGTGGTTATCGTATGGTTGGAAGAACAATAGGAGATACGATAGTACTTAATATTTTTGTGTGTTCTCTTGTGTCCTAAAAAAACCAAGCCTAGGGCAGTTGTATTTGTCAATGAACTGCATGGTTTTTCTGGACATAATCCAGGTTGTTATCATTGCATTGCAACTATGGTCAATAGCTGAGGTCCTGAGTTTGTCTGCATCTAAATTAGTAACTTCGGAGATATGTTTATGTTCTTGCAGGGTAGCTCCAGTTTGATGGTTAACACCCATGTTGATCCTCAAATGGACTTATAAGTCTATTATTTAGCAGTGAAGTGAATCAAAATTGAAGACCATACCATAAGGCTTCTTTCATGTGTCGGAGCTACCTGATTAGATTAGACTCAATTGTGAATAGAAGACAAATTTTCCTTTAAATTGCTGTAATATGTGTTATCTCATGTTTTTCCTTAGCTTAATTTTTTAAGTTATCCAATCATGTACTCCCTCCGTCCCAAATTAATCGTCTTGCATTTGTCAAAATACAGATGTATTAATACAAAAAATACGTCTAGATACATCCATATTTTATCAAATCTATGGCAATTAATTTGACAAATCTCTTCTAGAATGATTTAGGCAAAGACGATAATTTTAAATATTCCGGCGTATATTTTTGTATGATATTTCTTGATAACTTGCTATAAATTACTCCCTACGTTCTGTAATATAATAAGTTTTAGCAAGCTAAATTAACTTGCCAACACTCTTTTATTCTGGAACAGAGAAATACTTGATAGCCTTGCTTTTCTTCTAATTCAGTCCAAAGAAAGGTAATTATTCAATCGGACTTGGCTTATTTTGTGGCATGGCAAAGGTTTGAAAATAACACCATTAGCAAAGGTTTAATATTTATATAAGTGTTCCACCACGCTTTAGTTTTAACGCAGACTTATGTTTGAATGATTTTCGATAAGTAGTTTTTAGCCATCGATATTTTTTCATATTGCTATTCGTGGTATCAAGCGCATCTAATTTGTGGATGTGAAAAATGGAGTGCAGGAAGTGTTCATAATTAACGGATGAAGCACCAATAGAAAGGGGAATGCCAAGGGCGAAAAAATGGCGCGGCGAAGCGCGCAAGGCCCCTGTAGTAATCTCCATATGGGTGGCAAGCTTCAAGCATATGAAATCTTCTTGATGATCATCTTGAACTTGCACATCACACCATTGATGATGATCACCAATGTCATCATCTACTTTCCTGGTCTATATGAAATATCCATTTTGATGCAACCCCATGGGAGGATACCTAACCCCACAAAGATACTCCACACATATATTTATAATGGGTTAGTTCAAAAATCTATATGGACAATTTCTTACCTTAGCGCGAGATCACATGATCCCACTTGGTGCATCATTTATCTTTATGTGTTGGTCCATCTTTAATCATTTCTTTGCACTTTGACTTGACCAACAAGTCCTCTTCTCCTTTTTCTTCATAATGAGGATGTCTTGAAGGTAAACATGAATGTTCACACAATCTCCATCTTCAACACATACTTGCAATATGGTCAACATTATCATGACCATTCTTCTTCTTGATCATATCAAATTTATTCATTATAAGCAATGATCTTGATGGCATCCAACCTTGAATCCAACACATGGAGTTCAAGTGATGCCAATGGGCAATGATCTTGATGGCATCCAACATTGAAATCCAACACACGGAGTTCAAATGATGCCAATGGGCAATGATCTTGATGGCATCCAACACAAGGAGTTCAAGAAGCTCACAAGACCGTGGCATGATAGCATAAGGAGGAGAGATCACCATCTAGCTGCAGCTATGGACCATAGTCCAAGGATGAACTACTCACTGATCTGTCCAGAGGCAATCACGGAGATGTAGAGGTGTCCGGTGATGATTCCCCTTTCGGCAGAGTGCCGGACTAGGACACCAGAAGCCCTAGATTGTACTTTCAATGTGATGGCGCCTCCGTATCTGTTTCGTGGAAAATTTCTCCGTCTTCGGGGTTTTGGGGGGAAAATGCAATTTATCGGCGAAAAGACGGTGTCGGGAGGTCGCTAGGCCCACCGGGTGATCCCTAGCCGCGGCCTAGTGTGGACCGGTGCCTAGAGGTTGCCTGGTTGGGTCCCACCCCACTAGGAGCTGATCTTTAGCCTCTGTCCATTCTGGGTAAAAAACTGGCCTTCGTGGATTTTCACGACTTTTCGTGAATATTTCTTGTAAAGATTTTCTGAAACAAAAAGACAGCAAAAAAACAGGAACTAGCTTTGGCACTGGGTTAATAGGTTAGTCGTGAAAAACGTATGGAAAACGTTGGAAAACATGTGGCAATTGATAGAAATCAAGCATGGAGCAATAAAAAATTATAGACATATTTGAGACGTATCAGCATCCCAAGTTTAACTCCTACTCCTCGTCAAGTAGGTAAGTGATAACAAAGATAATTTTTAAGGTGACATGCTGCCAACACAAAATTGCTCATTAAAATGTAAAGCGTTGTGAGCTGAGATAAAAAACATTAACAAAGACATAATATATGTCATAATAACAATGAAGCTGAGCAACTACGTTTCCTTATGGAAAAATCATAAATAACTGAAAACAAATAATGTGGCATTGAAAACAAATAAATATGGAGCAGAACATAAATGGTAGGACACCTCCCAAGTTTAAGTGGTGTCTAGATACAAAAACTTTGGAACAAATACTACCACACTCATACTTCTATCAATAAGATTTTGGGACAATGCACAATACACTGAGAATAAAAATTATGCTCACGTAATTGATGCTTTAAGAAAAAAGATGGAGACTCAACATAAAAGTAAAAAAAAAATCTCTTTGCAAATGGAAGCAAAGTTACTCATTTGCTAGAGATTTTTATTTTGTAAAACAGATGTATAAAAAAATTGGGAGGTGTGTCTTTGTCAAGGAATGATTATTGATAATTCATTACTACCCATGTTGAACAAGCTTTGATGACAAATTGACACGATTTCTGACAATGGGACCCACTTGTCAGCCTATTTTATAGAATAAATAATAAAAAAGGAGAAGACACCCCAGTCACTCAGGGGGGCCACCGCGCCGCTGCCTTCGAATCCCACCTCCGGCGTAGGCCCCATGCGTCTGCCTCGGGTACGCGTAGAAACCTCACCAAGTGACTTACCGAGGTAGAACGACTCACCGACGTAGAATGTCCATGAAGAAATATTTACGAGTTGACCCGTGTGGAATTATAAATGAGGAGAAAAAATAAATTGTGGGTCCCAATTGTCAAACAATATTTTTTTTACGGACTATCAAGTGGTCCCACTGTCATTAATCGTGCTCACGAAAAAATAGTCTTCTTTGCAAACTTTTCATCAAAATGCGGTAGTTTTTGACAGTTCAATCATAAATTGGTAGTTTTCCGGAATTTCGTCGAGAAAATGTTAGGTTTATGCTATTGTCTCGCTTGAGGGAAAAGAAACTCTGTTTTGCACGTTGAATGAGTATAGGCTGGGTGGACCAGTGTTGGGATCAGGTGAGGTTGAACTACTGTGTTTCTGCACAGGCGATCCTGTCCTTGCCCGGCAGTGAGGTTTTGGCAGCTTCCTCCCATCCTGCGACCGGAGTACAGCCAGTGCGTGAGGCTGTCCACGGTAAACCATATCTTGATCATCACAGTGCACACAAACACAACTACACAAGACATGTTGTGAGGTTCTCTCCAGTAGTTTAAAAGTAATCGTTAATGCTGGTGCACTACTCGTTTTTTTTTTCCGTTGTAGGAGTATGGAGTGGTACTAAAACAATTTAAACATTTGAAACAAAGGCAGCAAGAGAGAGCGGCCTTGCAGGGTACAGTAGTAGTACGTGAACGCTGAAAGAGAAATGCTTTGTGGACCAGTCTTGGGATCGGATATAAAGCTCTAACACAAACCACTTTTGTTTCTGTCTACGGCCGGATGTGGGGTTTTGGCAGCTTCCTGCCATGTCTGCGACGGGATACGCGAGTTCTGCGCCTACACGCTTTATTGACTGCCCACGCTCCAGCGTTACACCGTACGTACGTGCAACAAATTAAGATACCATTTCCTGATCAACCCGTAACATGCAACACACTTGCACGTGTCGATGCATCGTGTGATGGTGTGCATGCATGGTGCGAGCAGAAGCTAGCAATGTTTCTCTTCCACTGAACGCAAATACGAGCAGTATCGATTGTACTAGCTGTACACAAGACTTATGCGAGGTGAGTAGGTGACTCTCCGGCCGGTAGTTTAATGCTGGTGCACGTTTCATATTTCCGTTGCAAATAAAGTTTTGAATCGTTTAATGGAAACAAAGGCAGCGAGATAGCCACTGCTTACTCGCGCGACGTGCGACCGTTTGCAGGAAAAAAAAAGAGGATGAATCGTTGGAAACATAGGCAGCGATCGAGGTTGCCACGGGAGTAGAGCGCGATCAGATCAAGCTGTAGACCTGCAACGGGAGTACAGATGGACGATACGCTTTGTTGACTGCCCCCGGGATGGTGTGGGCACAAAGCTACTATTATTTGCGTCAGACATGCATGTACAGATTATCTTCTCGTGTATCCGTGTTAGTTTGGAGCGGACTCGGGTGGTGCCAAGTAAAACTTGTTTGAGCATTTTAGGTCATCTCCTCCGGGGCCGCTCAATTGCCCCGGACAGGACGGATTTGAGCAGTCTGGACCAAAATCAGGTCCCTACGAGGCTGCCCAACCCTCGTCTCGGTCCGTTTTTGATCCGTGGCTGCTTAAACCCAGACCAAAATTGGTCCAGAAATGAGCATCCCGCTGACAGAAAACGGACGCGCGGCGCGGCCCCGTCCCCGCTCGGTCAAAGCGCGTGGCCCACCGGTCAGTGACCGTAGCGACGGCTGGCCTCCCCCACGGTCCTATTAAATGGGACCGCCGCCACGCGTTCGTCCCCACACTCCCCAGTCCCCACTCCCTCCCCACTCTCTCTCCACCTCGCTGGCGGCTAGCAAACCCTAGCCATGGATCGCGGGTGGCTCCCCTTTGGCAAGGCCAATAACGACCACGAGGCGGGGGCTCCCGCCGCGCCGCTCCCGCACCACCCCCACCGCCACCACCGCAGACGCGGGCCACCCGCGCGCACGCGCCGCCCCCTTCCGCATCGCGCCGCCTCCTGCTGGCCGGGGTCGCCGCGTCTGAGAGAGGCCTTACCTCAACAAGAGGAAGTGCCAATGGTACTGGGACAACGCGATCGCAGTACCATGGTCGGACGTGCACCTGCCAGAGGACTGGCACCTCAACCGCGACTGCATCCCGGTGCCGCCGGTCCCTAAGGGCGGCCTGGAGCAGGAGGTTGAGATCCACCGGCGCCGCGACAAGCTGCTGGAGGACCTGCGCGGCCACCCCGCGCTCGCCGTGAACAGTCCCCACTAGGACACGTGGTTCACGGACGAGCACGACATGCGCCGCCGCTCCTTCTTCGGGGCAAGGCAGGCGCGCGGCGCGGCCCAGTACCCGCCGCCATCTCCCCCACGCCCGGCGCGGCGTGGACGCGCGGGCCTTCCCCTGCGCATTGGCGACCACGCGCCCGTCAAGGTCGAGGAGGAGCCACTGGAGGAGCCCCCCAGTGGTACGAGGAGGACGACGACGACGAGGAGGGGGCCATGCCCCAGCCCAGCGAGGAGCTGGAGCTGGCCATGGACATCAAGGCCTCTGCCCGGGAGGCCAAGGAAGCGGCCGCGGCGGAGGCGAGGGCCGTGGCGGAGGCCGTGGCGGCTGTGGCTGCCCACAAGGCGGCCGAGGCGGCGGAGGCCAGGGCCGTAGCCGAGGCCATGGCGGCCATGCGAGCACCGGCCGTGGCGGAGGCCGAGGAGAAGGCCGACGAGGAGGAGCGCGACGAGAACCGGCCGTGCGAGCCCTGGTTCTTGCTTCTCGTCGGCATGAGGTGGCAGTGGACAGGGCAACCGCCAGAGCTGCCTGCCAGCGCAGCCACCCACCCCTCCGCGAGCCTTGGCGCTGCCGGCCCACCTCGTCGACGACCCCTGAGTACATCATCCTCGAGTAGGATGCTCCGGGGATCCTCCGGGCACCGCATGGCACTGACCAGTGGGCAGTTTAGTTTAGTTTTTTTTGTTTAATATTGTAAAAACTATGGGGCCTTCTGGGCCCTACCGTATCTATGCAATGTCCTTATTTGGAATGAGCAGACCCGTAGGGAGCAGATGCTCCGGTCCCTGTCCGTGGAACACGGACCGGTGCTCAAACAGACAAAATCCGGACAAACTGGGTCCGGATTTGTGCAACCCCGTAGGATATGTCCTTAGGAAGCTCGTATAGGCTAGGAGGTTATTTGCCTCACAAAATGTTTCAAGGAGGTTTACTTGAGGAAGTTAAATACGCTTTCTTCTTTTTTGCACGTCTGAGAAGCCCATTTACCGCCCATACATTGCATGATTTTTGATTCGCTAGAGCTCGAACAGTCGACTACGAAAAAACAAGCAAGGACTTTATTTCATTTTTTCTCAATCAAATCAATGAAATAGGCCGAAGTCTTTATATTAATGTAGCAACCAACCGATACAACAGACATGATACCAGAACAACAAATCGGGCAGCAGCTAAAACACACTCAAAGAAGGGAAAAAGGGGGGGATGCGACATAGGTGGGTTGACTAGCCGATGATGACCCGCAACCGCTCCGTCCTCCAACATATTACCACCACGCTCCTAGCACTGAGTCGTCAAGTACCAAGCAACACCTTCAGGAACGAAAGGCCATGCTGCTGCTCAGACCAGCTCATTGCTCCTAGGGTTTTCCCGCACAAAAGGGTAGCAGATGAAGGGTAGCCAGGACACACTTTAGGAAGAAAGATGCCAACCGGGGCAGCCACCGCGCTGGTGTGGGATGAACCGACAAGAATTTCTCCCAAAAATCCCATATCCACAGCCTCGGGCAATCGGATGCACAAGAGCCCTACAACGGCGAGCCTCGACACCATCGGACCAGCCGCCCACCAACATGCGCCACCACGGTCATGAACCACCATCGTCATCTCCCCAACGCCACGAGCTCTGTAAGGACGAGGTGATCAGAGACAAGTACCAGGACCAGAAGTACCACAATCGCGTGGGAGAGAACTACCTCCAGCGCCCAGGATGGTAGTCGACCGGACACGGCCGCAAAGCACACTAGTCTCTGTTAGGTCCGGCCAAGCCTAGAGGGCCCATAAAGCCCACACAAAGTAACACCATTCATAATAGGGGTCGGCCGGGTCCAAAATCGGGCCCGTGAAGCTCGCCTTTAGGCTGCAACAGGCCGACCGATGTCCCATGCACCCTCTCCGTCGTCGACACCTACAGATCACATAGAAGGCCATGTCGGCCCGCCCCGACCCAAATGAGGGCCACGCCCAGATCTGGGCCGCACGGCTCCACCGGAACCTCCCAGTTGCACGCTAGCCTTCGATGCACTGTGCTGCCCAGCATTCCACATATGTCGCCGCCGTTCCGCCACCCCCCGCTGGAGCCAGACAACCGCTGCCTGAAGAAGCTCCGCCACCAAGCCGAACCTGCCCCGTCGGGGGGGGGGGGGAGGAGCACCCTACGGCACCCTCCGGCGACCAGGGGGAGAAGGTTGTGGCGAGGCCGCGCTGGGTCACAGAGATCGGATCGCCCCGACCGCCCACGGGGGGTGGGGGTGTGACGGGAGCGAGTCATGGGAAGTCTTTAGTGTGAGACAAGCTATTTTGCTCAATCAAATGAGATGTACACATACAAAATATTTTAAAATAATGTGCACTCACGCAATGAACTCTTTAAGCAAACCCCTCCTAAGTTACATTTCGGTGTAAACTACTATGTATAAAATTGAACAAATTTATCTCTCGATCGATTCATAGAGATACCAATTTGTGTAGTTTATTTAATTTCTGGCAGGTATTGATCTTGTTTACTTCACATAGGTTTTCCTCACTTACAAGGACACCATATCACCCTAACTTTGACATGTATAAGAAAATCGCTTTTCTGCAAATTGAGATGTAGACAAGTCATTCATGTGGCGTCTTCGGAGAGACGCCCGAGAGCAACCATGATGCTAGAGTTTTCCTCCTCTCCTTGTTGAGTCTTTGTGTCGTTGTGATCATGAACCCCGACCCGATGCAGCCTTGTGAATGACATTGCCACCGCTTAAGGCTGCACGCTTAGCAAGCTCCATGGCGACCTTTGCCCACACATTGACGCGCTTTTTGGCGGGATCACTGGGCATGTTGACCACGTCAAGTCCGCCGTCGTCGGCCGAGGCGAGTAATGTCAAGGCGGTTGCACTAAAAGAGATCTACAAGGTTGCGAAGGTGAAATCGGCATCTTAATTAGTGTCTCATGTCGAGTTCGAGACCCCTAAATGTCGGCTGAGGTGGAGAATGACGATGGTAAGACGACAACTCACTTTTTGCATCTGAAACGTGTGGCATTGAAGGGGTGAGGTGAAGCTCTCCTATCCGGGCAAGTAGAGAGGAGGGCAGGTTGATATCCTCATCGTGAAGCCACCATAAGATCCTCCCTTTTTCCCCCATACTTGCAAATAGACTTGGCTGTCTTCGGTTTGATGCAAATATCCAAATATAGCATTTTCTAGACGAGCTCATTTTTGCTGGTGACTCTCCAAGAATGACATATTTTTTGTTGCCCAATGCCCAGTATTGAAACCGTAGTTTAGTACTCCCTCCGTCCTAAATTAATTGTCTCAAAATTAGACAAAAGTGGGTGTATCTAGACATATTTTAGTGTTAGATACATCTAATTTTGTCCAACTTTGAGACAATTAATTTGGGACGGAGGGAGTACTTTATTTTCATAAATGTTTTTTTTCTTTTGTAAATGTTGGTACATTAATTGTTGGTTAAATTACATTTTTAAAACCATAGTTACGCGTCTGCGACAACATATATATCCAATTTAACAGAAATTCTCTCCACTTGGAGCCGTTTTGGCACCCGGGCACCCTATATTTAAAATCTATTTTGAAACATCAAAAAAATTGCAAAAAATATTTTTACATTGATCTTAACATTATTTGTATTCACAAAGTCGTTTCATCAAAAACGATATTTTTATGGCTTGTGTGAAAAAGGAAAAAATTTCGTGCTACAATAAGCGACATTTTTGTTTTTTATACACGACACAAAAAAAATGTCGCTTTTTTCCTGAAAGGACACTATGCACATATTTATGTTAAAGATCTATGCGCGGACATTTTATGTTAAATGAGGCAAAATTGATTTTGATGTCTACCTGTTTTCAGACGTGAGATCGTTAATTCTAATTCACTATATCAGCAAGATCAAGATCACGTCTCTATCTCTATGTAGAGTGCCAAATTATTTTCGTCTGCCATCTCTTCCTTCGTTCGACTGCCTAAAAACTTGTAGGGATATCCACAATTTGTATCGTCAAGCGAAAGCTTCGATGGATACGTTTCTGCAAACAGCTTTCGTTTCCGTGGGTTGAATCACGTCCTGCCATGCCAGTCCGTTTCGGCGGCTTCTGATCACCCTGCCACGGCCGGCACAGCCACACAGGGGAGTATGCGCGGCGGGACCATAGGCATCTCCCAGCCAGCACTTCGTTGGTTGCCCCACAGACCAAAGGACAAACCCGCTTTCAAGAGTACCCCCCCAGGACTTTCCACGTCTCTGTTCCAAAAGAAGGGTCTTTCCCCCACGGTACAATTCTTGGAGGTTTCGCTTTTTTGGGGATCAGAAATACTCCTACTTAACTGACAGTGTATTGACAAAATCAATCAAATATTTTATTCATATCTTATGTGAATAGAAAAGCTTGAGAACATCTGCAAAAAAAAAAAAGCTTGAGAAAATTACACATACGCGGCGGGACACGGGCACCTTCTCTTCGACACTGAGCGTCTTGCCTGGACGCGACACGGCGATGGGCTCCTGCCGTTTCTACGCAGGTCTGCTTCGTGTACGTGCTGGGCTTGAGGCAGCGAGGGTAGATGGACTGTGTGCTACTATAGCCGGAAGAGGCAACCCCACGAAGACCACAACGCGCAAAGGCGATGATTTTTGAGAGAAATCCGATTTATCTCCTAAAAGAACCCTAAAATTGTCTCAAATTCGCTTTGCAACTCTTAACTCTCATTTAATTCAAGTTTCACCCACAGGCTCTAAAAACTGATCCAAATACACCTATTTCACCATTTGAGTGGTTTGACGCGAGGAGTTATGTACACGAAATGGTATATTTTGTTTAAGATGTAGTTCAAATTTATTCGAATGTTGTAATATATCCTAAATATTAGAATGAAATCGTCGTTTAAAATTTTTGGAAGTCTTTTTTTTCATTTGGGGGGGGGGGGGGGGGGGGCGCTCCAACTGGGGCTGCGAGTGGGCAGCCGCGCCCCCCGCCGGCGTCGTGCCATCCGGACGACCCCCAAAGGGCCTCGCCGGGCGTCCATCCGGACGCCAATTGGGGGGCGCGACCGGAGATGCTCTTAAGGCCTCATTTGATTCGTAGGGTAGAGAAACTGAAGGAAAAGGAAATTCAGAGGAATGGAATGCCATGTATAGTCTGATCGTACGGGCATAGGAATTCTCACAGGATTTTTTCCATGTGGTCGGAGCTCATTTTACATTTCCAGCAAAAACACACGTACTAGTTCCTACAGGATTTAAATTCCTACACATCCAACACAACCAATAAATCAAACGTGCGTGGAAGGAAAAATTCCGGATGAACTAAATCCTCCAGAAATCGTGAGGGAATCCTCTGAATCAAAGGAGACCAGGCTCGATGGACCAATCTTGGGATCAGGTAAGGTTAAACTTCCGTCCTTGCCGGACAGTGAGGTTTTGGCAGCTTCCTCAACCTGAGTACAGCCAGTGCTTGATCAGCACCTAGAGCGATTACTCGAGCCGGCCGGCCAGTGCGATTACTCCAGCATGCAAGAGTATAATTCGGAGAACTCAACGTGAAACCACCAAAAGAGTTTTTTTTCTTTTTTTTTGTATTTTCCATACGTGCATGTCGACTTTGCAGCCTCTGTGCATTGAACGAACGCAAATACGTATCGTGCTGTTCTGGACGTGTATACATTTGCTAGCCTGTTTCAGTGCCAGTGCACACAAACACAAGACTTGTTTTTTTTTTAAACGAAGGCAAAAGCTTTGCCTTATTCATTAATTAAGAAGAAGGTGCCCGGTTTATTAGTGGAAGAAACCTGGCGAAAACCATACAACAAAGTTCAACAACACATGAAGGGGCCACACAAACACAACGAACAACACCTAAATCAAGCAACAACCTCTCTCAACCCATGACAACACGACATCACTAGGACCAATCAGCTGACAAATCTTTCCTTGCTATTCTTCTCTTTCTTCTTTGGTCCCTGATAGCAACCTTCACGGTCCTCTGGAGCCTTTCCTGCCAAGACACGCGCAATGTCCTTGCCATATCCAGGGCTGGTCGCCTCTAAACAGCCGAGTAAGCCACAAAGATCTTTAGCAAAAAGGGCCTCGGAGCTAGGAGCCAACTCTCCTCCATTATCCATAGAGGGCGTCGAGGCCACCGTCAAAACCTCAAACGGGCCTAGCTCCGTCGGAAGAACCACGGAAGAATCCCCACACGAGTCGTGAAACTCTGGCGTGATCCGCACAACCGGAGCCAAGGCCGTCGTCGTAACAAGCTGAGGCGAAGGCGACGGGCAGGCACTCTCACGAGGCGAAAAACAACCAAAGTGAACAACTTTCTCAACTAGAGATGACTCCTGCTCAACGGAGTCACGCGAAACAGAAGCATGCGCACGGGCGAGCCCCATTCCACCCGAAGTACATGCCTGTGTCGGCTGCAAAGAATCGCCAACTCGTGCCAACAACAGTTTGAGTCTTGCCACCTCTTCGCGAAGGGGGCGAGACACCTCCTCAATGCAATCAGTGACCAACTGACGGAGCTCCATGCGCAACAAGGCAAAGTGGGACTGAAAGACGGTGTCATTGAACTCCTCGCAACACCTAGGAGAGGGCCTTGGTTGCACCGCAGCACAATCCTGAGGTGACAGAGGACGACGGGGCCGAGCAGACGAAGAACGGCTTCGCAGGCAAGGAGCACGAGTGTCCGGAGAAGGAGCCCCAGCATCCGGAGAGCAATAACGGGCAACAGGAGAGCGCTCACGGCAGAAACGCTCCCGATGACCAGGACGACGACACCGGATGCATCTGAAGGGCCCACGACATGAGCTGACCTGGTGGCCATGCTCGAGGCACCGAAAACACCTCCCTCGAGCCCAACGCTTGAAGACGAGACTAGGATCGTGACCTTCCTGCCAAAGTGGCGCACGGCGGGGATGGCCTCCCCGACCCACCTGCACCCAGCCGCCCTCATCACTTGAAGCGGCCACAACACCAGAGAGGCCACTGGAGGCCTCCGCAGGCGCCTCCTCAACCTGTCGCACGTCACTGTTGCCCTGAACCGTACCGGAAACAACGTCTTTGGTGGAGTCCATCAGCGTGTGCGGAGCCAACTCTTCATCCTCGCCGTCCTCGGCGGAGCTCAACTAAGATGCATAAGCAGGAAAGGGCACCTCCACAGAAACCGGACCGCCCGAGGAAGCCAGTGGCAGCGACAAGGACCCCAGGCCCACTACCATCATGGCAGGGTCGAGCACGTCCGACAACGAGATCACAGAGGGAGCAGCGGAGCGCGGAAACGGCGGAGGAACTGGCGGCGGACGGCATGGGCTGTGCCGTGGCAGGACCACCTCCAAGCTCGGGCAAGTGGTTGGAGCAACGCACAAGGCTTCGACGGAACGGAGACGCGGCGGTGTCTGGGGGGCCAGCTCCTCGTCGTCAACATCGGAGGCCCAAGAAGCAGACTGCAGCACCGCATGAGCCGGCAGAGGCCTGACTAGCACGGACATAGCCCTTGCAGGAATCGAGCTCGAAGAAGGTAGCAGCAGGCTAGAGACGACACCGGCACGGGCAACGGCCGCATCAGCGCAGAGCGTCAGGCCTGGCGCAGTCGCCGCTGCAGACTCGGGGACAACGACGCCGCCATTTTCCTTGCGAAACCTCCCCGCCGGGGGCAGCCTCGACGAGCGAGGGAGGGCCGGGGGCGAGCTCATCTCGCCTGAGAGGCAGGGACGACGCGGCGCAAGATGAACCGTGGAGGAGCCGGTGGTGAGCAGCGGAGCATGCCGAGGAGAAGTCGCTCGGATGCCTCGATGCACAGGCGGAGGTGACGAACTGCAGGGCTGGGAGGTAGAGCGCGCGGTGGCGATCCCGGATCTGTCCGGGACGGGAGCGGAGGTGGTCGGAGCGGGTAGATCAGCACGTCGGCGGCCGGCCACCCACCCAGCGACGGACGCGGTCGCGAGACATGCTGGTGCGCTCCCTCTATGGCTAAAACTCTGCGGGCATTTCAACACAAGACTTGTTGTGAGGCTCTTTCCAGTAGTTTAAAAGTAATCGTTGATGCTGGTGCATTATTCTTTTTTTTTCCGTTGTAGGATTATGTAGTACTGTACTAGAACAATTTAAACATTTGGAACAAAGACAGCAAGAGAGAGCGGATTTATCTTCCCCGGCCTTGCAGCAAAAAGAGATTCTGTTTTAGTAGTAGTAGCACGTGCACGTTGAAGAGATAAATACACTGTAGGTACCATTAGTTGTGACGGAAGTGCAAACCAGTCCCAAAAGTTCAGAACGGTGGCAGCGCGGTCCCAATAGTTGTGTGCGGGTGCAAGTTAGTCCCAATGTGTCCGAATGCAGGCACGCCGCAGCCACGTCGCAGCCACGTGGCAGGATGGTGTCAGGATAATTTGCATTTAAGCCCTGGCAAATTCTGCAATGGAAAAGAAGGGTCTGTGCCTGGATTTTTTGCACTTAAGCACGCTGGACGGACCCCGTCGTTTCGTTTCCAGGGAGGTGCGTTCGAGGCAGAGCGAGTAGAAGGCCACCCCGTTGTCGCCGAGGCAGAGCAGAGAAGAGGACTCCCACCGCGGCGAGCGTCCTCGTCGTCGTAGGTGGAGATGCCGCCGGACCCGCCGCGCCTACGCTTGTGGAAGGATGACCCGCCGGTGTACGGTAAGTTTCTCTTCTCCCCGCTGCCTTCTTCTTCTTTGCTCGCTCGGACGGTGGGTTTCGTTAGGGTTTAGTTAGATCGAACAAAACGGAGTTGCAGGGGAAGAGCTACAGTAGTATGGCTTGGATTGAACAAAACCGAGTTGCAGTAGGTTTAGTTAGATTGAAATTTTTGTTGGGTTGCTGTAGTCGGAATTTTGATGCTCTGATTAGATGCAATATTGGTGCAGATTTGTTATTTGTATGTGAAATCGCAATGTTAGATAGTGTTAGTTTCTTTAATGCCGAAATTAGTGCACTAGGTTGCTGTTTTGTTAGATTGTTTAGGATTGAACTGAACCTTAGTGTCTCTGTATCCTATTTCTGAATATTACTGTATAACTGAAAGTGCATGACTGAATTTTAATGTTTCTGTCTGCTATCTCTGAATTTTAATGTCTCTGTATGACTGAAAGTGCCTAAACTTAATTGTACTGCATGCAATTGGACATGTAATTGACAGTGTGTATGTTACAATGTAGGGGATGAAGAATTGTTTACAATTGCCATCGAGCACAATGGGTTTTTCACAGGAACAACAAGCAATGATGATTTGAATTATGTCGATGGCACTCTGGACTTATTCGACAACTGCAGATGTGACAATTTCTCTCTGACATGGATCCATGATTTCCTGATAGAACTAGGACATTGTATTGACGCAAGGCTGCATGTTTACTGGTGTCCCCCTGGTAAAGATATCGCAAATGGACTGGAGCCCATTGAAGTTGACAGAGATATTCATCGTATGATTGAAGCCACGAAGGAGCATAAAACTGTTTGTGTGCTTGCTGATCACACTAATTTTGTGAGAAATTTCAGAGAGGATGCCATTCATAAGGCAGGAGGTGACGTAGAGGCAGATGTGGATGCAACAGTACAGGAGGCAGAAGGTGATATCGAGGAAGATGTGGATGCAACAGTAGAGGAGACAGAAGGTGATCTCGAGGAAGATACTGACAGCAACTTTGAGGACAGTGACTATGAGGTTGAAGATGGTGATGATGACTTGTTTGCTGACAACATCGACAAAGAGGTGAATGATCACAATGAAGCAGAGGAAGTGGTTGAGAATGAAAATGAAGAAGCTTTAGATGATACTGATCTGAATTTGAGAGAGGAAGACCAGCAACAGCTCAAGAAAAAGTTCAATGTTTTTAATCCGAAAGTGGATATGGATAATCCAATATTTAGTGTTGGTATGGAGTTCAGCAGTGTTGAAGAATTGAGGGCAGCAATTCAATCATACAGTGTTAGGCAGAGAGTTAAGGTGAATAAGAAGAAAAATGACAAGAGGAGAATTGATGCATTTTGCAAAAAAAATTGTCCTTGGTATCTAAAAGCTACACATGACAGTAGGACAGGGGGGTTCACCATTAGGAGTTATTGTGCACGTCATACCTGCCAGAGGGCTTGGGAATTGAAGACATTGACAGCTAAATTTCTCACACACAGTTTCTTGGAAGAGATAAGGGACAACGAGAAGATAGACTTGAAAACATTTGCAGCTAAGGTTCAGAGGCAGTTCAATATGTGTCCAAATAGGTGGAAGCTGGGTAGAGCAAGGAGGGAGGCACTGAGAATTATAAATGGAGATGAAGATGGACAATTTGCTCTTCTGTGGGATTATGGCCAGGAACTTAGGAGATCAAATCCTGGTTCACATCTAGTTTGCCACATTCTCGACAAATATCTTCCACTGGAAGCTGATTGCTCATTGCTATCTCTGGATACTGCATCATGTCCTTCTTCGCTACCTTCCTTTCCCTTCCTTCTTCCTTCTTCGCTACCTGCCCAGTATCTGCCCGCAACTCTGCTGCATCCTACAGAAAACAGAGAACCAATACGAAAATCAACCAAATCGCCCCCCTGCATCCTACTGGATCACTCCGTTTGCACTCAAAATCAACTTACCTCAATGCCCCAGTACACCTCGCCGGTCGCCGTCGCCCATCCAAGATCGCCACCGGCGACGATGCCGCCTGTCACGTTGCCACCGGGGCCTGCGCCGCCAAGGCCCCCGATGCCCTCGCCCCCGATCTCCATCTTCCGCCGGCTCCCCATCAACGCGCCTCCTCCGTCTCCGGCCTCCGTCCTCGACCAGTCGCCCGTCGAGGACCCCTCCGCCAGTCGCCGGAATTTCAGATCGGCTGCTTGCGATTTCAGAATAGGGGATCAACACCTACAGAGACCAGGGGGTTATACGCAAAAGAGCACAAAACTGACAGTGTTTTATCCACGCTGGCACATAATACGTGTCCCTCTATGATTGGCCAGGACTACTAACCAGTCCGCATTAGCACTATTGGGACCGCGCTGCCACCGTTTTGAACTTTTGGGACTGGTTTGCACTTCCGTCGCAACTAGTGGTACCTACAGTGTATTTATCTCCACGTTGAAAGAGAAATGCTTTGTAGACCAGTCTTGGGATCGGATATAAAGCTCTAAAACAAACCACTTTTGTTTCTGTCCCTTACCGGCCGGGTGTGCGGTTTTGGCAGCTTCCTGCCATGTGTGCGACGGGATACGCGAGTTGTGTACCTACACGCTTTATTGACTGCCCAGTGCCCACGCTCCAGCGTTACACCATGCAACAAAGGTATCATTTCCTGATCAACTCGTAACATGCAACACACTTGCACGTGTTGATGCATCGTGTGATGGTGTGCATGGTGCGAGCAGAAGCTGCCATTGTTTCTCTTCCACTGAACGCAAATAGTATATCGCGCTGTTCTGGAGCAGCGTATTTCAGTGCCAATGTACACCAGACTTTTATGCGAGGTGACTCTCCGGTAGTTTAATGCCGGTGCACTATTCATTTTTCCGTTGGAAATGAAGTTTTGAATCGTTTGAAACAAAGGCAGCGAGATAGCCATTGCTTACTCGACAGTCGACCGTTTGTTTCCATTTTTTTTTAAACCGTTGGAAACAAAGGCAGCGATCGAGGTTGCCACGGGAGTAGAGCGGGATCAGGTAAAGCTGTAGATTACTTTTGTTTCTGCGGCCGGCGACGTATCCCGACCTTGTACGTCTGTTTTGGCAGCTTCCTCCCATCCTGCAACGGGACTACGATGGGACGATACGCTTTAATTTGTTGACTGCCCCCTGGATGGTGTGCGCACAAGCTACCATTATTTGCCTTCCACATGCATATAGTGATTATCTTCTCATATGTACCCGTGTTAGTTTGGAGCGGGCAGGTCTAGCTCGCGAGCTCGCGCCGTTTCCAACAGCGTCGCAAGGCTTCGGACAGCAAAACGACAGAAATTGCCGGAGGAGGAAGAAGAACAGTGCTCCCCCGCCGCCATCGCCGGCCTAACCGCCTGCCTCGCCGCTCCGCCCTCCTCAAATCACCACCTCCGCCGGTCCGTCGACGCCTCGGCCATCCCTCTAAACCCCCCGACCTAATAGATCTCGTCGCCGGCGAGCACCCCACCCCACCCCCAATGTTAAGTCTATCCTCAACGGATGCCTTCTCCGCCGCTGCTTCGCAGCGACCTCGCCGGCACCGTCTCGGCCTGGAGGAAGAGAAAATGGAGAAGAAGATCGGGACATGGAGAGAAAGAAGAAAAACAAGGGAGGAAGATGACCATGTGGGTGGGACCCACCCACGCGTCTCTCTGCGCGGACCGCACGAGCGCTCGCGCGCTCGTAAATAAGAAGTTTCGGTTTGGAGCGGACTTGGGCAATTGAAATGGTGCCACGTAAAACTTAAACACGTTCCCTGGGTCAAAGCTTTTTAGGAAGCTCGTATAGGCTTAGGGCGCTTTACGGCCAGGAAAATTCTACGGACCAGCTGAGGTCCGTATATTTTCCCGCTTCGCTCCGTAATTTTACATCGGACCGGAAATCAAAAAGGTAATCCAAGCGGGCCCTTAAGGAAGTTAAATATTTCCACAAGGTAATCAGGTAAAGGAGGTTATTATTTGGCTCACAAAATGTTTCCGGGAGGTAAAGGAGCCCATATATTCTTGAGGAAGTTAAACATTCCTTCTTCTTTCTTTTTTCTTTTTCTTTTTTTGCAATTCTGAGAAGCCAATTTACCGCCCATACATTGCATTATTTTTGTTTAGCTAGAGCGCAAACCGGCGACTATGTCTCAACCAAATTGATGGAATAGGCCAAAGCTCCGCCACATTAATGTAGCAACCACATGATACACCAGACATGAGACTAGAGTAACGGATGGGGCAGCAAGCAGGCAAAACACACCCAAAGAAAGAAAAGAAAAAAAAATACAACACATGTGGATTGACTAGATGATGGCGACCCGCAACCGCTGCGCCCTCCGACGGATTACCACCTCACTCCTAACGTCGAGTCATCAAGTACCAAGCAGCAGCACATTCATGAAGGAAAACCATGGTGCTGCCCACACCAGCTCATTGGTACTAGGGTTTTCCCTGGCACACAAGGGTAGCAGATAAAGAGTAGCCACGACACCCTTCAGGAAGGAAAGGTGCCACCCCGGGGGCGGCACCGCGCCGGTGTAAGATGAACCGACATTGATTTCTCCCGAAAAACCGCTATCCATAGCCTCGGGCAATCGGACGCACGGGAGCCCTGTAAGGGAGAGCCTCGACACCACCGAACCAGCCGCCCACCAACATGCGCCACCATGGTCATGAAGCCACAATCGTTGTCTCCCCGAAGCAAACATCACAAGGTCTGCAAGGCGGGGGTGAGGAGAGGCAAGTACCAGGACCCGCAGTACCACAGCCGCGCGGAAGAGAAATACCTCCACCGCCAAGGACAGTAGTCGACCGGACGCGACCGCAAAGCACACTAGTCACCATTAGATCTGGCCAAATCCAGAGGGCCCGTAAAGCTCACACAGAGGAACGCCATTCATTATAGGGTTCGACTGGCCCCAAAATTGGGCCCTTGAAGCTCGCCTTCATGCCGCAATAGGCCGACCGCCGTTGCAGCTGTCCCCTGCACCCTATCCGTCACCGACTGCAGATCACACAGCAGGCCATGTCGGCCCGCCCCGACGACAACATGCCCAGATCTGAGCTACAGGGCTCCACCGGCGCCTCCAAGCTGCATGCTAGCCTCCGAGGCACCGGGCTGCCCCGCAGTCCACGGATGCCGCCGCCGTTCCGCTATCCCCAGCCGGAGCTGGACCAACGCCACATGAAGGAGCACCGCCACCAAGCCGAACCTGCCCCGCCGGGTCCTCCAGATGCGCGGGAAGAGGAGTGCCCACTGCCACCAGCCCCGCCAGGGCCTAGCCCTACGGCTCCCACCGGTGACAGGGGGAGAAGGTGGAGGCGAGGCCGCGCTAGACGCCGGAGATGGGATTGCACATACAAAATATTTTAGAAGTAATGTGCACTCACGCAAAAGAAATCTTTAAGACACCCCTCCGAAGTTAGTGTAAACAACTATATCTAAAAACACACAAATTTATCTCTCGATCGACTCGTAGAGATACCAATTTCTCTAGTTTATTTAATTTTTGGCTGGTATTGATCTTGTCTACTTCACCTAGGTTTTCCTCACTTACAAGGACTCAATATGGCCCTAACTTTGCCATGTACAAGAAAATAGCTTTTCTGCAACTTGAGATGTAGAAAAGTCATTCATGTGGCACCTCCGGAGAGAGCAACCAAGATGCTAGAGTTTTCCTCCTCTCCTCTTTGACTCTTCGTGTCGTTGTGATCACGAACCCCGGGCCGATGCAGCCTCGTGAATGGTGTTGCCACTGCTGAAGGTTGCACGCCTATCAAGGTCCATGGCGACATTTTCCTACACATTGACGCACTTTTTATCGGGACCATTGGGCATGTTTAAGTCCGCCGTCGTCGGCCAAGGCGAGGAATGTCAAGGCGGTTGCGCTAAAAGTGATCTACAACGACAAGACTCCGAAGGTGAAATCGACATCTTAATTAGTGTCTCATGTCGAGTTTGAGACCCCTAAATGTCGACGGAGGTGGAGAATAACGATGGTAAGACGACAACTCACTTTTTGCATTTGAAACGTGTGGCATTGAAGGTGGTGAGCTGAAGCTCCCCTATCTAGGCGAGTAGAGAGGAGGGCAGGTTGATATCCTCATCGTGAAGCCACCATAAGATCCTTTTTCTGTTTTTCAAGACTTAGCTGTCTTCAAATTGATGCAAATATTGAAATATAGCGTTTTCTAGACGAGTTCATTTTTGCTGGTGCCTCTCCAAGAATGAAACATGTTTTGTTGTCCAGCAATCAAATCGTAGTTTACTACGTTATTTTCATGTAAAAAAATTCTTCCATAAATGTTGATACATTAATTCTTGGTTAATTTCAATTTTTTAACCCATAGTTATGAGTCTGCGACAACATATATACCCAATTTAACATAAATTCTTTCCACTCCTGCCATGTTTTTCGGTGAGGGGTTTTGGCACCCGGGCACCCTATATTTAAAATGTATCTTGAAACAACAACAAAATTGTAAAAAAAAACGTACATAGATCTTAACATTATTAGTATTCACAAAGTCGTTTGATCAAAAATGATATTTTTAATGGCTTGTGTGAAAAAGAAAAAGGAAATTGTGCTAAAATAAGCAACATTTTTGTTTTTATACACGACACAAAAAATGTCGCTTTTTCCTGAAACGACTTCGTACACATATCATGTTAAAGATCTAAGCGCGAACAATTTTATCGAATTTATTTATATTTCTAAAATATCGAGTGTGCATATGCATCAGGAGGCAAAATTGATTTCTGATGTTCACCTGTTTTCAGATGTGGGATCGTTACATGTCAGGCAGGATCCTGTCGCTGAGTCTATGTAGATTGCCAAATCAGAGTTGTAGTATTTTCTTCTTCCGATCTCTTCCTCCGTTCGTCTGTCTAAAAACTTGTAGGGAGATTCATAATTTGTATTGTCGTGCGGAAAGTTTGATGGATTCGTTTCCAGATTTCTGAAGCAACTTTGATCTTGAATCGATTAGAAAACGTGGAATACAAACGAGAGGAGAGAGTTTGAGGGTCTCTGCAAACAGCTTTCGTTTCCGCGGGCTGCGGCGATGAAGCACGTCCTGCCAGTCCGTTTTGGCAGCTTCTGATCACCCTGCCACGGCCCAGGGAGTACGCGCGGTGGGACCCGCATCTGAAGTTCTGAACACTTTGTTGGCAGCCCCACGGACAAACCCGCTTTTAAAAGTTCTCTCCCAGGACTTTCCACGTCTCTGTTCTAAAAGGTCACCGCAAGGCCCACGACGCAGATTTGGATAAAGGCCGGCCACACACGAAACGTCCAAACTCCAGACCCCAGCACCAACATTCACGCAGCCCAACTACCGGGGGCTCCTATTTCCCGCCTGCAGCGGGACCTCACTGACGGGGCAAATGGGCCGGCCCAGTTAGCCTCCCCTTTTTAGTAAAAAAAAATGTTTTGAACAAAAAAAGTAAAAAATAAATTTAGACAAAAAGGTTGAACAAAAAAAGTTCTGAACGACAGAAAATTTGAACAATTTTTTTTTAACAAAAATAAAGTTGAAAATTTGTTTTGGAAAAAAAAACAAAAAATGAACCAGACCCGGCCAGCCCATCGACGCACCCCGCAGGCGGCGCGGCCGAATTGCGCCACCAACGAACGGGAAATAGGATTTGCGCCATGTGCCTGGCTCGCTGCAAGTAGTAGGTGGACTCAGCCCACGCGTGTAGCTCACTAGCACACTGGATGAGCCGACCCATTTTGTTCCTTTCTTTTTCATTTCCTTTTGATGCTTATTTTTCCAATTTATGAACAAATTTACGAAACATGAAAAACTTTCATATTTTGAAAAAATTCTAATTATAAAACTATTCAGATTTTAAAATTGTTTAGATTTTTGAAAGTTTTACACTTTGAAAGAAAATGGATTTTGAAAAATTATTCACATTTGAAATTTGTTCAGAATTGAATTTTTTTCACATTTGAAGTTGTTCGAATTTGAAAGTTGTTTGGATTTCAGAATTGTTCACATTTAAAATTCTTAGATTTCACAATTTTTCTAATTTTGAGAACTTTGAGCTTTTGAAAAAATGTTTCATTTTTTAAACAATTAATGTGGTACCCAAAAAAGCAGCAAAAAAAGAAACAGAAAAAATACGAAAAAGAAAACTGGTGCACACGAGTCGATACTTCGACTAGCAAAGGGAAGATATAGTGGATGCAAACATTCATGACTCCATACCAAAAAGGTCCTTCCTTATTAGTGAAGAAATGCATTACTTGATCCAACAACAAATCTTATACAATCTCACTAACACTCCATATAAAAGATCCGTCAAGAACAAGAGGCGAATAAAAGATACTATACGAGAAATTAGTTGCAGAGCGATATTCTCACAAGTTGTTGACTATAAAATTTGGAGAGCAACTAGGGCAGTGTGCAAGAATAGTCGAGAAGTTAGCATCCCATGTGAATTTTAAATAAGAAAAACATGTAAAAGGGATGAATATTGCAAATCGATATTTGCAATGAGTCTGTGGCTTAAAGTTACGAGATGCTCGAGAGGTAATATCAACATGCCTGTGGGTTCCTCTCTAGGGCGACTCAAACACCGATGAAATACTCTAGTTAACCCAACCCTTCCCCCGTATCTTCTCTCCTGCCGCTTCTAGAGGGGATTGTCGGCAAGTGTGCATGTAGTTGCCTAGGTCGGTGGCGGTATGACTCTCATTGCTCCGCAGTGCGTGTGGGAGCCCTCACAACAACGGTGACGACCTCATGAGGTGAGGGTGCACATCACTAATGAGATGGCAAGGGGCCCATGCTACTGTAGTTGGTAATCCTCCTCGACCATGCGGGTGACAAGGGGTGGTGGATGCTAGTTGCGCCTCGGGAGACACCCCGTCGGAAAGAAAAAGGGTTCTGGCGGATATTCAATAATCGTGTCATAGTGAACTTTTTTTTACTAACTCAAAATCTTGTTGCTAGTACGATTTGCCGATGCATAGTAAAAAAAACTCCAACCCGTGGAGCGAGGGACATTTCAACTCCCCCTCCCCACCCAATTTTCTTGTCTCTTCATAGGGTGGGTTTGCCTCCCCGACATCGTTGCTTGAGGAATGCCTACCCTTCCACCTCCCGCGGTGACCAGCTCATGTCCAGCGCCTCGATCCGTCGTTGTTTTCTTGCCTCCCCGAAGATCTCTCCCGTGGTTCCGTGAGATCACGACCACTAGCCCATTCGCACCAGCGCCCCTAGGTTCTATGCATATCCCCCTCCTCTCCAATTTTGTAGAACCCTACACATCATCATGTCTTATATTCGTCCGCCGCTGTCCCACTCCTCGTCGCGTCGCCGCCATGTGGTGGTGACGCTTACTGACTGCTGTGTTCAGCTCAGGCCATGTTTGTTAAATTATGCCAATTAGATTCGTGTTTGAACCAAGTTATTAAGTAACTATGCGCTTGCAATGTAATGTTTGAATTATGTGTTTGATAATGTGTGTGTGTTTACATCCTCATATGAGAAATTGCAGGAAAGGTAACATTTGAATTTTATGCGTAGTCATGTTCTAAATAGATAAAAAAAATCTGCGTACGTATTTTTAAGTACTTGTTCTTGCAAAATAGCCGATGTACTCAAATAACAATTTTTGAGTTCCACCTTTTGAGTATCTGCTCGAGTTACTCTTATGAAATCAGTAGTTTCTGATCGCTTACTGGTTCTTGGTTTGGCACATGGGAAAAGAGACCGATAGACGTGAAAAATTTGCATTACTGCGAGAACCCAATGTTTAGAGTGTGTGTGTGTGGGGGGGGGGGGGGTAGTTTAGAACCTTTGCGTCTTTGCATATCTTTGATTTGGGGTTTTTGAGATCTTTCGGTACTTTTGTGCAAATTCTTATGGAGAGATCACTTCTCATCTTGCCTTGGAATTGGTAGGCCATTCGCGGACATTTAGTCGAGTGGGTTGGTTTCGCCTTTTCTTTTAAAGTTTGTTTCAAACTTAACCCTAGTGTAAAATTTGATGTTCTACAATAGAGTTTTACTTCTTTACTTATCTTTTCCAAACCAAAACTAGAGTTCTCAAGAATTTGGAATTTGAATTTGATTTTTTTAAAATCATTCTTCACAAAATTTACATAATTCAAGTAGAAATTAAAATGCAAATAAGAGAAGAATTTTCGGATTCAAACATAGATTTGTTTCACTTATAATATTATGTTACAAGGGGATATTACATTCAAGTGAATTACAAAATAATAATAAAGTTACAAGTCCTATTCTAAACCTATCTATTTCTTCAAAACTTGGAAGTTGAAGCTTCAGTACTTGCAAAATATCAAAGACAAGAGCATCTTGTTAGGGATTAGAGTGTTGTCATCACGAGAGGTGTGACATTTTGATGTTTGAAGGCTTTTAAACCTGGTCAACACTTGGTTGATCAAGTTCAGTTGCTAAAGAACTAAATTCTGAAAGCCAGAGAAGGACAAGTTGAAAGCCAGATCACATTAGTGCAAAGTCACAACCAAAACAAGTGTAGCATGAGAGAGCACCAAGTTACAACAAGATCAAGAATTCAAATAGACAAAGACAAATGTACATTGGACAGAGACAAGTGTACTATGGACAGAAACAAGTAACTATTCAAATTCATGGAGGAATTGAACACTAAAGGAAGCATTGCATAACCAAGAGGTACCAGTGCACAAGAATAAGTGCCAGATGAGCTACATTATCCAGACAGGAACGACCAAGATCAAATACAAGTTAGAAAGAAACATCAGAAACAAAAATTAGAGCTAGTACGAGTGAAGTAACCAGATAATACAAGTATAAGAGATGTATCATCATAAAGAAAACTAGGGGGAGCCCCTAGCAAGCGAATCAAGTCTCAAAGGAAAATTCAAATGTAGTTCATATGAAATACAAGTTTCAGTAAGACGCCAAGGCCAAAACCTGCAAGTATCCGGTCATAATAAATGTAGAAAAGCATCAGAGGCCTAAATACAAGCCCAGGTCCAACATCAACAGGTTTCGAGCGTAGGAGAAGAGATATTTCCAACCACATATGCGAAGTATATGCATATGCATCCAATAGACACATGATCCAGTCAAGGAAGGATGCAACCGTATAAGATCGAGAGGGCTAACTAGAGGGGAGGTGAATAGGTTAACTACACATTTTACTTCTTTTTATTTTAAATGGATATTTCTGAAATATAGTGAACAATCCTATATGATGATGAAATAGCACTACCAGTAGATATGAAAACAATTAATCTTGTAACAACAAGGAAAGTTAAGTTGAGAAATAACCGAACACAATGACGTAGAGATTTATCCTGAAGTTCACTTTCTAATGGAAGCTAATCTTCGTTGGAGAGGTGCGGTGCCACCAAAGTGGAATACTGAGTAGCCGTCGAATCACACACCATATCTCCTTCGTGACCTACGACCAATGTGGAGAGGCACGAATTACTATGTTGCCATTGAGGTTGACAACTAGAACCTTAACAAGGATGAGCCACACTCTTGAACTTGGAGGGTCCTCACCAAATCCACCGAGCCACCAAAACTCGATGCTTCAAGGCCGGGGCACACACCACAACTCACTTGGTGGCTCCATACAATGTCTTCATGACTACCAAAGCCTCGAGGGACCACGAGCTCCTAGGGTTCCAACAAACCCAAATAGTAACAAGTTCCTCCATGGAATCAAGCGGGAAATAAAATCGCTTGGGTAGGAATGTAGATCTGGATCTTCTCTCTCAAATCTCCAAAGGGAAAAGTGTTTGAGTGGCTAGAGAGAGAGAGAGAGAGAGATCTATGGAGTTTAAGGTCTTGGACAATGGTGGTGAGATATTTCTGGTCGTGTGCCCTTCTCACGGTAGAGAAGGGTTTATATAGTGTCTCCCAAAACTCTAGCCATTGCAGGCAACTAACATCGGAGACTCCGTCCTGGAGGACCGGAATCTTCGGCCTAGCATAGAGTATCTAGACCCCTTGTGGTCCGGAGTTTCCGGCCTGGCCGGAGACTTCTAGAAGTCCCCGGGCTTACTCCGGCCTCCGGAGTGGGCATCCGCATGACACGCCACTTTGTAGCAACATGCCCTAGCTCCAAGAATATTTGGGGCCGGAGTATCTAGGCGCCCTGAGTCCGGAGTCTCCGGTGTTTTCATACCGGTCTCCGGTCTTGGGACCCCGAAGTCTCAGGGCTGTTTCCTATAGCCACAAAAATCCATTAATAAGGATTATATCTTTGTTTCAACGGTGTCATTGGGATGTGTATATGGATCTTATAGTGGTTAATTGATTTCCCGAGATCTTTGATTGAGCAACCACCCAAAATATCACTATCCCTATGAATATTCAACTAAGGGCTTTGATCTTTTATCCTTTTTGAGTGGCTTGCTACCGTATTGTGCTAAACCTTGTATTGTCTTTGATAGATCTTAAAATACTCAGCACACGGTTAGAAAATACTTATGTTGTTAACAAACACAAAAAACTAATTAGGGATAGAAATGCCCTTTCAACTCCCCTTTGTTTGGTGTTCGATGACAACATAAGAATTTGCATAATAATGTTATATGATTTCAAGAAGTCAAGTATGATAAGTAAAATATAGGCGGGCTCCCCCCTAGATGTGAGCACTATTTTAGAGTATTGTTTTTTAATACAAAGTGCTACGCCTAGGATCAACACTCCCCCTATATTTTAGAAACCAATACTATATGCAAGAGTTTAGAATTTGAGCTCTAAGCATAGTTACTTGCATAATAGATAAGACATAATACATATAATTATATAGACTAAGAGCAGGATATGTAGATCAACATGCAATCTTTTATTTAAAGATAGATACCCGAGCATTGCAAGTCTTACCACACACATAACATGAGTTCAACAAGCAAACAAACCAAGTAGTTCAAATATGAAAATAAAGGGGCACAAGCTTGATAAGCAAATGAAATCATAAGCTTATGCCCGACCCTTGCAAATCCTCGGTTATATCCTAATAGAACAAATCTTCCCCCTCACACCCTTTGGCATCAGGACGCTAAAAGGGGAAAACGACGATGCTACGGAGCCCATGGATTAATCTTACTCCTCTTCCTCGATGTCCTCATCCTCATCATACTCATACTCCTCGTCATCATCCACAGTCTACTTGCCCTTGTCCACTTTGGAGGTGGATGTCTGAGAGGTGGCTTCACCGAAAGCAGAGCAATTGACTACATCAAAGTTTCACTTGTTGTAGGAGATGGTCTTGTCAGATTGCTCACTTAAGGACTCATCATTAGCCCTAGGCGCTTTTCCCTTTCCCCTAAGCTCATCAACTTCCTTCAGAGGAGCTTGACCAGCCTCCCCCTCCTAGTATATAAACTGGCTAGTAAGTGTCTAAACTGGCGAGGTGGGTCTGAACTTCCCACTTAGCCTCACCACTGCACTGGTCAACCATTTGTGGGGTCACTACCCGGTAAAGATACTTGTTGGTATGTCGACGTCGGGACACTCGGAAAGACCGTAACTGTGCCATGTACCAGCACGTCCGGTTGGTGCTAAGGCAAGCGCGGTGGGAGGTTACTCCCACCTCGCCAGTTTAGGGACCGTCCGACTGGTTCATACTCCCTCCGTCCACTAATAAGTGTACACCTATTTTTATACTTAGTCAAGCACGAACGATAAGGACACGTGTCCAGCTCTTTGCCGAGAGGAAAATCTTGTCATGTGTCGTCCGCACTTTATGTTTTGTGTTGTATTTTTCGTGTACCTTTTATACCTCATGCATTGTGCTGCGTGTTCTCCTAGAGATTTGTACCTGGCGCTTCGCATACGTAATCATTTGCCGAGAGCTTGGTAGAACGCTCTCGACAACTGATCAGGCAAATTGGCAAACAATCAGATTCTAGTAGTTCTCTACCACAAACCAGAGGTTCGAACGAATGTCGAAACTTCTGAGAACCTCCTAAGAGCATTCATAGTGGGGCGCTTAAGCTCTAGGGATTGAATCCTGACCGTTTTGCCCAAATCTCGGTGATAAATAGTAGCCTGACACATATAAGAGCCCGTCGCTTAAAAAAATATAAAATAGTGCTATCAAGCTGCCGGCGTCTACTGCGTAGAGTAACTAACTAAATAAGCGCCAGATTTAGAGTCCACCCGCTGTGGAATGCTCTAAGAAGAAATCGCTTCTACGACGTGCCCAAACCGTCCCCATCGGGGCCTTATTCTTTTTTTTTGAAATTAAACACGACTATATTAAGCAAGCAAGCCGCCTCATTAAAAACCTTCCAGTCCCCTTAGGTAGCCTGGTAAGGAAAAGAGTGCGTCAGAAACTTGCCTCTGGACAAAATGATATCAGTCTAGCTTACAGTCCTTTCTGATACACACATCAAGAAAGGTATGAGTGTAGTTAATCCAGAGACATCTTTTCCTCTCAATACTACAATGCTTGGCACAAAGGTGAGCCAATTCATTAGCTACCCTGGGGATATATTGTAGATTAAAGGACTCCAGGTTTCTAGAAAGCTCGCTCACTTCCGCAAGAATAGCCGCCAGTACTGATTTATCGAACCTCGCAGAGGACCACAACTGAACAATCTGCAATGAATCAGATTCCATAGTAACTCTTTGAATTCCTCTCTCCATAGCTACCTTGATCCCATCTCTTATAGCGTACGCTTCCATAACAATCGCCGAGGCTTCTGAAGCGTACCAAATTGATTGCGCAAGAAGAAGTTGGCCATCGCTCCCCCTAAGGGCGACTCCGGTTCCTCCTTCGTAGCTTCTATCATCAAATTTCCCGTCAACATTAGTCTTGACAGTACCCGGCTCGGGGGGTATCCACCGCACTGCCTCCTTGCTCCTAGGAGTAGTAGATATTTTACATGAAATACTAAGATCATTAGTAATATCAATAGCCCATTTAACGGACTGAGTAATCGACCTCAAAGTCTCCGAGCCGCCTAGCATTCCTTTCTCTCCACACGGCCCAGGCTCCACACAAGATAACCGCAGCACTGCTTACTAGAACCCGACCCTCATCCAAAAGATCGAAGGCCCAGCTACCGGGATGCAGAATGGGAATCTTCACACTCGAAGTTTCTTTCACCTCAGCCCAAAAATTCTTCGCCCATGGACACTCGGAGAGCGCATGGTAAATAGATTCAGATTGGCCGCAAAAATCACAGAATTCCAGTCTTTCAACATGTCGATGACAGAGGACAGCTTTAGTAGGTACGAACTTCTTCAGAACGCGCCACCAGAAGTTACGGACTTTCGGGGAATAGGAAGTCTCCACAACTTCTTCCAACCCAAATTAGCTTCCCCAATCGAGGATCCAGCAACACCAGCACGAGCATTATGCAAAAGGGATTTGTAGGCTGAACGAACAGTTAAATAGCCCAACCTCTCAGGTTTCCACGCCCACGAGTCCTCCATGAAAAAGCCAACGGGTATACGAAGAATAGCCTCAGGATCGGCGTGCATAAAATTGAGGCGGACTTTGTCTTCTCTCCACTTATTCGAGAAGGGGTCGAGGAGTTCCTCAACCATAGTGATGTCGCTATCCGGCTCCCTCCTCAAAGGTTTTTCCCATAGTTCTCTAGGATCCACGTGTCCTCCCAAGCCCTAATCGAAGAGTTGTCCCCCACTCTTTTAATCAAACCGAGTTTCAGAGCATCTCTACCATAGATTATATCTCTCCAAGTATGAGATGAGCCTTTCTTCCTTGTAGCGGTCATAAAATCACCCGAGTGGAAGTATTTACCTTTCAAAACTCTCGCACATAAAGAATCTGGGTTTGTAATGATCCACGAGCCTTGCTTCGCTAACATAGCTTGGTTGAAAAGTTTAAGGTCTCTAAAGCCCATGCCCCCATCACAACCTCCTTCCACTTGCACCAATGCATCGTCCGACTCTTCTCATCACCTCCCCACCAAAAACGGGCAATGATGCTCGTAATATTTTTCACCAACTTCTTGGACAATTTAAAGCAACTCATTGAGTAAGTTGGTATAGCCTGTTAAATAGCTTTGATCAAAACTTCCCTTCCGGCACTGTTTAAATGTTGAGGAACCCATCCATTAACAAGCCTCTTAATATTAGAGAGAATACCCTCAAACAACTCATCGGAAGAACGACCCACAACCGTTGGTAAACCCAAGTACTTCTCAACTAGGGCTTCAGTAGTGATATTCACCGTAGCATGGACCTCTTGCTTCATCAGAGTGGAACGGTTAGCACTAAAGAATATTGATGATTTTGATTTATTAACCAGCTGCCCCGATCCTAAATGGTATCTTTCTAGAACTTCATTAATCCTCTGGGCACCTGCTAGGCTAGCTTGAGTGAATATCAGACAATCGTCGGCAAACAGCAGGTCAGATATCAGTGGCGCATGAATACCGACTCTCACCCCTCTTGACAAATGACCTGTTCCAACATACTTAAGTAAACAAGTTAGCCCCTCAGAACATAAGAGAAATACATTCGGCCTAATAGGATCTCCTTGACGAATCCCCCTAGAAGGATTGAAGCTAGCCGAATAGGATCCATTCACACGAACTGAGAAAGAGGTTGTTTCAACGCAAGCCATTATTATGTCCACCCACATCTTAGCAAAGCCCATCTTCTCCATAATACTCCTCAAATAAATCCACTCGACCTTGTCATAAGCTTTAGCCATGTCAAGTTTAATATCACAATCACTAGTTTTACCTTTCTTCCTTTTCAGATAGTGAATGCATTCATATGTCGTGAGAACATTATTAGTAATTAACCTACCCAGGACGAAGGCGCTTTGTTCTTCAGAAATAATATCCTCTAGAATAGGTCTCAATCTCATGGCCAAAACTTTAGAGGCGATTTTGTATAACACATTGCAAAGTGATATAGGACGGAATTGGGTTAAACTCTTCGCATCCTTCACCTTAGGAATAAGAACCAGAATAGTCTCGTTTACCTCGGGGGCATATGACTCGAATCAAAAAACCTCATGATGGCATCCGTGACTGGTTTCTTTAGAATATTCCAGTGTTTGATGTATAAACCCGCCGTGAAACCATCAGGTCCCGGAAACTTATTCAGGTGCATCATAAACAACGCATGTTCCACTTCCATATCAGTCAGTTGCTTGCATAGTTTCTCATTAATGGCATCATCAACCTTTTGCTCCACTACCTCGGTCACGAGATTTGGATTAACCTCTCCATCCGACGTAAAAAGGTCCCTATAGAAACTAGAGGCCGCAGACTCAATCTCTTTTGTTTAGTAACCACCATACCGTCCTCTAAACTCAGAGATCTTATATTATTCATTCTTGCCCTCTCTTTGGCTCTAGCATGGAAAAACGAGGTGTTACGGTCCCCCCTTCTTTAACCACTGAATGTGTGAGCGTTGTTTAGCCATGATCTCCTCTCTAGCCAATAATTCCGAGATCTGTTCATTAGTACCTTCTCAGCCTTGGTAGGACCTCTTCTTAAATTCCTAGCTCTCATACTCTCAAGCCTTCCTCTCATACTCTTCAGCTGTCTTTGGACATCACCTGAATTCAGACCTACTCCAACACTGTAACCTCCTTCTGATAGACCCTAGGGAACCGGCAAGAGCAGCCATGTGCCCCGTAGTAGGGACCCAAGACGATTCGACAACATTAGTGTAGTTATCATGTCTCACCCACGCGTTTTCGAAACAGAATGGTCTCTGCAACTTTGAGGTCTCCTGTTCCGAGCTCTGTACCGATATCAGCAATGTGCAATGATCAGACTTGGTAGTCTGAATATGTGAGATCGACGAGTTACCAAACATGTCAAGAAATTGATCATCGCCAAGCCCACGATCTAGCCTCACCCTTATATTCTGCATGCCACTCTGCCGATTATCCCATGTGTACGGGAGGCCCGAGTATCCCAAGTCAACAAAACGACACATATCCACCGCATCTCTAAAACCCTCGATCATCCAATCCTATCTCAAATTACCTCCCGATTGTTCATTCACGTTAAGGACTTCATTAAAGTCTCCCGCACAAAGCCAAGGTTTATCGAATTGAGTCCTTAAATACTCCAACAGTTCCCAACTTTTGTTCCTCCTAGCTCTCACCGGCTCCCCATAGAAGCCAGTGAATCTCCACTCAACCCCTATCAAGCTGTCGTTCTGGATCAAAACATCAATACGAGTCCTACTGAAAGATTTCAGACGTACCTCCATGTCATTATTCCAAAACAAAGCAAGCCCACCACTTATCCCTTCACTTTTTACCGCAAACGCATTCTGAAAACCAAACCGAAATCTCAAATCTTTTGCTCTCGTTTCAGACAGTTTAGTTTCCGAGAGAAAAAACAAACCCGCGCGATGCAACTTAATCAAGTTGTTGATCTCTTGAACTGTCTCGAGCCACCCGCAGCCCCGACACTTCAAACTGAGGATATTCATTGTGCCCGGCGGTCTCCCTCGAAGGAAGCCGGTGATCTACTTTAATTAGATGATGAATCACTTTCATTCCAGTCTTCTTTGCCTTCTTCGATGTTCTTGGGTTCGTATAGGGTTGTGGTAGGGGGGGACCAAATCCGATTTTACACCCGTAGGAGCATGCTCACTGTTATTTTTTACACCCACCGTACCATCAAAATTGAGCTTCTTCCCCACATTGGAGACACCATTCTTTTCGGTATCCCCCACCCTTGCTATTCCCAAATATTCTAGATTTTTCAAAGGACTAGAGGCAGTATCTCTTAATTCTTTATCATCCTCATCCATATCCGTGGAACTACGTTTACGGGCATAAGGCTGGAACTCAGTGCCTCTACAATGACCTCCCAATCTCCATGTGAAACCTCCTCGGGACATGAATAGATTAGACTGTATTCTTCTCTTTGCAAATAGCCATTTGCCATACTGCATCGTTGTCGGTCATGCACACCATCCACGCATTCTTCCAAGTCATGGCCCATAACTCCACATACATCGCAAAAATATCCAATCTTCTCGTATTTGACATGAAGTAATTCTCTCTTCCCACCGACATTAAGAGGGACAAAACGAATCAGTGGAGACCTAACATCAATGCTCGCTCTAACCCTGAGATAATCACCCTCAAAGTAGCGGGTAGGCTTCATCTCCACGCTATGGACCTTGCCAATTCTCCTAGGCAGTTCATCAACCACCCTGTTCACTCGATACAAGTTTAGGTATTGAGTGGATCTGAGCCCAAATATTTGTCCGTTCGAGCTTGACGTCCTTGGATTGCCTAAGCCATCATACTCGGCAATAATCACCACCAGCTTCTTGAAGAGCCATGGTCCCTGATACATGACCTGGTTCCAGTGTCCGAGGCAGAAAAATTTGAATGTAAAGAGATTATCGTCCACTTCCCTCATCTCAGCCTCGTGTGCTAGAGCCCCAAACCCCCCCGAAGAGTCTCAAAACCCGATGATGCCGAAACTGGTTTCACCGTGTGAACTTTTCTAACAGCCAACCAACATGACTGTTTCTGGAGATCCTTCAACTCATCAACACGAATGAAGACATCATCTAATTCTCTACCCCCAGCTCGAGATTCTGTAGTGCTTTTGCTAGGGCATCATCGCCTTCTCCCCTCCTCGAACCAGCGCTCGTCTCAGGTAACGAAGCCATCGAAACCTCCAGTAAAAACAGCCGCCGGTCGCAGAACCATAAGAACGAGACCTAATCTTACGATCCGAGCGTATAAAAGGTTGGGGAAGGACCCAAGAACCTCTCTCGTTTCTCCGATCAGGAGTCAAATCCGGTTATAGCAGAGAAAAACACTCCAATCTCACCCTGGTAGCGAAGCCGGCGCCAGAGGAGCCAAAACCCTAGTCGCGCTAGGTCTACGGAACCCACCGGAAAAGGAGGTTAGATCCGGCTGTTTTTTCTCCGAGGCGGTGTCCATCAGGGCCTTATTCTGACAAGTGCCATAGTATATGAACAATAGTTGTGCGCGACAGTTTCACTAGTGACGACAAGAGTCATCTCAGAGTAATGTATTCTGACGGGCGCAAAGCCGGTCACAAAAGGGATTCAAACCCCAGCGACATGGTATTAATCTGTACTAGTAGCTTGAGAAACGCCCAACAAAAGTTATACCTATATCTGAGATGAACACATTTTCTGGGTTTCCAAAGAGCCTCCTATCGAAGACGGGTACCCTCTAGAATTTTGTTACTTTCAGCGTGCCTTGGATAACCTTTTCTGTACAAGGTTTTTTTTCTATACGAGTGATATAATATGAAAATTTGGCATATCTAAGTTAGAGCATCTCCACTCGCCTCCCCAAGGCGCCCCAAGGCCGCTTTTTCGGCATTTCGGCACCCCGGAGAATGAAAAATCTCCTACTCGCCCCCCAGCAGCTCAAAAAACGCCGGATTGGGTCGAAATTAGAGCCGGAGATCCCAGGCTGAACCCAGCACGCTGGGTGGAAGCTAGGTGCCAGGCAGAAGAAAAACGCCCACGTCATTTTCCCCGCTGGTGGGCCCCGGCTGCAGCGGACGAGCGCGTCGTTGGCCCGGTGCCTCATTTCCCCTCCCGGCTGAAAGCACAAATTCGCTTTAATCTTGTTTTGAATGTTTGTTCAGGGTCAATTGATATTTTTATTATTGGTGGTGTGTTCTCCAAAATGATAACAAGGGAACTACATGAGCTGGAGGTGCTGGAGTTAATTCCAGGACGGAGTCTCCGGTACCCCAGACTGGAGTCTCCGCGTCAGGGATTTCTAGCGAATAAGAACTAGTGGTTAACCTGTCCGGAATGTTTGCGGAGACTTGTTGGAGTCTCCGGCCCAGCCGAAGTCTCGGTGCATAGGGGACGGAGTCTTCGGACTCCTGGCATCTGCCCTGCCCTCGAAGCTCCCTAGACAGCCTCTGCGCTCTGGAGAGAAATTTCCCCGGAATCTCTGCGGAGTATCCGGTGAGGCCAAAGTGTCCGGCCTGTGAAGACCGGAGTCTCCACCCTTGAAGAATTTCCAGATCCTTGCCAAGTTGGGGTCACCCACTGGATCCAGTCCGGAAAGTGTCTGGAGTCTCCGGTCTGGTGCAAACTGTCCGTCCCTCCGGAATGTTGCCAGAAACTTTCGGAGGCCGGAGTCTCCGGCCTTTGCACCGGAGTCTCTGATGTAACTTAGGCAGAAAAGCTTGAAACGGCTAGATTTTGGGGTTGGGGTATAAATACCCCATCCCCTTCTTCTTCCTCCAGTTAGCTCACCTAGAATTGAATGCCCCATTGATTGAGCTCACCCACCAAGGTAGATCTTCCAACCGGTTTTCTATTCCCTCCTCATTTGCTTGAGGGGAACTAGTCTAGGGTTTCCTTGTGGAAAAGCTAGACCTCATTTCTACTCTTGGTGATTCTTGGGAGACCCCAATTTTTTGTGGGTGTTTGCCCCAAACTCATTCCAAATCACTCAATTCCCGCCTCAAAGGGTATCAGTAGTGGAAGGTGGACTAGGCCTTTGTGGCGAGGTTCATCGGAGAATAGGGTGAGGGCTTTGTGGTGTTGAGTAGGACTTTGTGGCAAAACTCACACCCCTCCGACGAGCCATACTCCCCTCAAAAGGGGAACTCGGAATTACATCCTTGCCACCGCGAGCTTCCTCTATCGGTTACGCCGTTCCCTCTCCTTTACTCTGTGTTTGTATCTTGTATCTTGTTGTGCTTGTCATATAGGTAAATTCACCGTAGTTGCATATCTACAGAATTTACCTTTGTGCCAAGCATTAATTTGGAGAAAAATTAAAATTGGTCGTAGCACCTATTCACCCCCCTCTAGGTGTCCATACTATCCGTCACCGGCGTAATGGCGGGCGCCGGTCAGTTTCCCGAGGCGAGTAATGGCGCCGCCACGCGCTCCCTGCCCGTCCCTTCGCCGCCTTTAAAAATCCCGCAGTCGCGCCTCACCGTCCACACGCTTCTTCTCGCCTTCCCTGTCTTCTCCCGCCTTCTCCGTCTCAACCGCAACCAAGCTTTCTCGCCTGAGTGCTATGGCTGAGAAATTCCCCGGAGACTGCGCAGCGGCCAACGGCTTCAGCCGTCGTTGGCTGCAGGAGGACGAACTTCGCCTGCTCTACACAGCGGCGTACCCCATCCCGCCTGACACCCACGTCGGCCGCGGGTGGAGGATCAGCGCGGCGGGCTATCCCGTGCCCCCGTTTCCCACCCCGGACGAGCTGCAGGTGGTCATCAACAAAGCCCGCACCGCCATGACGCCAGAGCAGCGGGCGGAACTAGCGAGGCAGCGCCTCAACCTCCCGAGGTGGCGTGCGTTCTTCCGCCATCGCGAGGAGAAAGTGGCGGACTACGACGGGCCACTCCTCGCGCCGGCGAACAAGAACTCGGCGGGGAGGACACGGTGGTGGAGCGGCAAGGGCGCACGCTCGCCACCGTGCTTTCCCACATCGAGGCGGACAACAACCCTCCGTTGGGCAGGCCGAAGGTCCCCGCCGCCCCTCTTCCACGGCGCCTCTCCTCCGCGCCCAGCCCCGCCCCGAGGATGTCGGCCTCAGCTTCATCTTCGTCGACGCGCCGCTCCACCGCCTTCGCGCCTCTGACCAGGGTGAAGACAGAGGGCCAGTCCCCCGCTCCGGGTGCGCCAGGTGGGCATCACCATCGGCGGGCCACGCGTGAAGATAGAGCTCCTGGCCGCCGTGAAGAAGGAGGGCGTCGTAACCTCGACGGAGGAGTAAGACGCCATGGCTGCCGACCTCGAGGACGGCCTCGCCTGGTCGAGGGAGCAGTGGATCGCTGCCGAGATGGAGCGCCAGAAGGCCGCCATGGAGGCGTTCGAAGCCCTCTGCAAAGGCCGTGACGAGGGCATCGTCGTCATCCTCGAAGACAGCGATGACGACGAGTTGGTGGCGAAGAAGCCCTTCCGCTCCGGCGACCTGGGCTAGGGCTCCAGCCGCGCCCCGAAGGACGAGCCGCCCGAGCGACGGTGAAGACCGGCGACTACGACGAGGCGATCTACCGCAGCCTCGGCATGTACTTTTAGGTTTTAGTATTTAAATTTTGAATTTGTACCGAAGTTGCCTTACTCGGCCTTTAATCAATGAAATTAATTTAATTTGAGTCTTTTCTTAATTTAGCTGAATTTGGCCTATGTTCGCTGTGCAGCGGCGATACTTTCGCCCGAAAAAATGACCTAGAGGGGCCGATCAAGTGGTAATGCTCTTAGTGAATAGAAGATGTTTCTGCCAAAGAGCATTCATACTTCACCTAACATACAAAAGCAAGAAAATAATTGCCCATACACTGATTGATATAAAGAAAACACGTCAACATGCATTCATCGCTCAGATTGTTATATAATTCAAAAATGAACAAATATAGTTCAGTCTTCAGTGTGTCAGACTTGATCAATGTATGCACACATTTTTACAAGAAAGGAACAACCGAATCACAAAACCTCTTGAAAAAAGTGAAATCCTCAACTCATAAAATCAAAACGAATTATTTCAGTTGAGGCGGATTTCTCATGCCCATATAGCAAGCATGGACATGAGAGCTGTCCCGACCAGCAAAGATATGTTTATGATGACCTGCAACTTTCCGTCGTTCTGCACCCTAGGGTTCATGAAATCTTCGGCTAGAAGGTCAACAAGCGCCATGTAATTCAGTATTCCGGCAGCGGCGGAGCTAAGGATCCCTTCCACGATTAGTGCGCTAGGGCTGTTCTCGTCATACCTAGAGGATATCCCCATGCCGATCACGATACCAATTGGCAATGTGAGTGAGAAGAAGATCGCCATCGTCAAGACAGACTTTAGGCGAAACCTGGCCTGTACGATAGATCCAAGTAAATATCATTACACACTTAGTCTATATTTGCTACCATCAATTTATTGTCCAAGAAGTTTGTGTCATGTTTGGCAATCCAATAATAAGGTTTAGTGACCCTCAAAGTAAGTAAGAAGTACAAAAATTGTGGCGGTTAATCATGTGATGCGATGTGGCGAATCCGTTAATAATGGTACACTAGTTTGCCACATGGTTGAATATATCTTTTATCTTCTATCAGGGGTTTTCAATTTTAATGTTTCTGATTATAATAAAGCACATAGAAATCTGTACGAATGACTTGTGGATTATAAGTTTCATAGTGGACCGACCAATGCTAAACGTGACTTGAATGCCATTTTGGTTAAACTTTTTGATATAATGATAACTGACAAGGAGAAAATAGAAACAATATAATTTGATGAAGGACACGGGCTACAAAGCCCAAAAGTTTATTAGGTCCAACTTGCAACCTGACAAAAATCCTAAAAGTTTATGAAACCATTTAAACTGAACCATATGCCCTTTAAAAATGGAAATAAATCAGTGAAATGGATGAACACACAAATTGACTAAAAATATGAATACATATGTCCTATGGAGAAGTGACAAGATAATATTATCATCTATTGTGTTTTTCTATGGAAAACATAATCATATAGGTTGGTGACTTTTCATCTCGTGCTATAGAATATTCTCCATAACCATGGATTATATTTCAGTTTTTAGAACCTCGAAAGACTAAATCACCCTCCAAATCTTAACCCGGTTATCTATATTTGGTAATTTTTAACATTTGAATTTTCAGTATAAATGAAAAAATATTGGACACGGGGGATTTGTGCCACTGGTTGGCATTGGCAACATTCAAAACTTCAACACTAATAAGACAGTATATATGTCTTCTACAGATACAGGAAACCAACAAAATGAATCAAACTATGTCTTTTCATTTTTTTTTTCAAACTACGTAAATAGGAGTAATATTTTGTAAGGACATCTTTTTCTCAGGCGGATTTTTGTGTTAATGAAAAATAATTTAGGATACTAATTTTTATGTAGCTATAATAACATGTTTTAGTCCCCAATGAAGGTAAAGTGTTAATGGTTGAAGCCCCCCTAAAAAAGGTTATGCGAATATTGCGTCTTTAAATTTTGTATTTATAATTCTCTCTATTTGAGTTGTAGGAAACTTGTAGTATCAAGAGAGGTTAGGTGTTTTCAAGGTGAGGGTATCAACGAATAAAATCACATCCTAGAAATACTCGTGCATGCCTAAGAGAAACCCCCAAATCCCCAGGTTTGTGATGCATACCCGAGGCATTAAACTTGATCCGGGCAAATCTTCTCAATGATCCAGGAAGCTCCTTATCTAGCCTAGAGATCCTCCCGGACAAGAGGAGGTTCTGGGCCGGCTCTAAACTACGATAAGGATTATATATAGCTCTATATGGATGGCCTTCTTCTTTGAAGATACCTATCTGTTGGATCTGAGCTTGAACACCATTGTTGGTCTTCAGAAGCCTTATATATCTCTCTCTCTCCTACTAATCAAGATTGTAATTTTGCAGATTACAATTTTCACATTAAAAACCCGCGAAATGACATACGAGTACTAGGCTAGGGTTCAGGTTTTTTTTTTTCTTTTTCTAGAAACAACGTAGTTTAGAGCGTATGTGGAATAATATTGCACAATTTTAAGGGTCAAAGTTGACACGTCATTTTTCCTGGACGTCTAAACATTAGCAAATCCATTTTTGCAGAGTATACACGCATATTCATATATGAGCGGAACCAGAGACTCGTGTTGAGGAACAGATACCTGGACAATGCATCCTCCGAGCCCTATCCCTCGAAGAACTGATGGAAAGTTAGCGCGATCACGAGTGGTTTGATCGTGCTAGCATCCCCAGATGCACCTAGAGACATGCCGATGATCACCGAGTGCACTACGATCCCCAGCTCAAGCACCTTCAGGTAAAACATTGCATGAGCAAATAAGACAAATATCCAATTAATGGTACAGTGACTTTGTAACAGAAACGTGATGCATAGACAGAATTCGTGATCTAAGCCACGTCTGTCTAGCAAGAGTTGAACACATTGAGCTATCTAATCTAATTATGCAGTGCAGGCATCAATCGATCAGCACCTGTGAGATGACGCGGTGGCGGATGAGCTGCGCGCCATCGTCGTCGGATGTCCCCGCGAACGACGTCGCGATCACGGCCGACATGCCGTGGGAGTGACCGCCATGAGCGTGATCAGAGCCGGATGCCTCCATGTACTCGTCGGCCTGCGGAGACCTTCTTGGCGTGCGCGCGCTGGAAGTACCCCGTGGCGATGGTGTCAACGATGAGTGTAGCGATGGCCGCGAGCATGGCGACGAAGCCGGCGAAGGGGAAATTCTTCCACGGCCCATCGACGAGGCACGGGGAGCCGAGCCTCTCAAATGCTTCCGGGAGGATGTGCACGAAGGACGTGGCAAGGATGACCCCGGCGGCAAAGGCCTTGATGGCGAAGAACAGGTCCGTGTCCGGGCTAAGCGCCGGGAACCTCCGGCCGAGCGAGGGGATGCCACAGCCCGCGGCACTCGCCACAAGGATGGAGAAGATGGCGATGATCTTAAGCTTTAGCGCTCCTGCCTTGTCATGCTCTTCCTCGCCCGGCTCGCACTCACACTCGGCGTGCGCGAGCAAAGGGAGGGAGGAGACCGCGAGGAGGAGGAGGCACAGGGCGGCGATCTTGAGATTTGCAGCCATGGTTTTAGTCGGAGGGATCGAGAGAAGGGTGATCTGCCGGAGACGACAAAGACGCGCATATATATGTATATATGGAGCCGCAAGTACATCTGGATTTGGTCAGGGTATGAACTGGATGATAGAATTGAGATGGCAGCATCAATAAACCCACATAATAGCTGTTGTCAAAAGGAATAGCTAACAGATAGCATAGATATAATTCCGTAAGAACCGGTAATTAACAACCAAAATAATCCCAACTTTGGTCGGCAAAATTTAGAATGGCTAACTTCAAAGTTCAAACTGCGCTTCTATCCACGTGGTACGTGGTGCATAAAGTTGTTCCACTTTTTCTTTGATACGCACACTCACCACTTTATCGTTTACTATCAATGCATTTCCTTTAGTCGATCTCGCATCATTTTTGTCTCCAGGATGCCTGCAGGCTGCACTTTCTCACTCGACTTCACATTTCGTCTGTAGAAAGGATGCAGTTAAATTTGATGCATACACATTTCAAATTCAAGTAGATGAGCTAGCTTTCTCTCTAGTCTCTACCGCATGCATGTATGCAGAGGTCAACGCCCCTCTAGCCGCAACCAATAGCACTCTGTCTCCGTTGACGCATGGCGTCAGACGCCTTCCTGAGATCTGATCTGGGATTGGTCAAACAGAAAAGAAATATTGTTGAGATGTTTGGTGTCGACACCGTGAGCTCAGGGCATGACATAATAGACTGCGTCTTCACATCTCATCTCGGTTTTCACACCTTCGCACGCAAACCACTTGTCTGGCTCAAAGGACAGTGCCCTCATCGGCCTCCTTTCTTCCTCACTGCGCCGTGGGCCCATATCAGGTAACCTTCCAAGGCCTTCACCGCCTCACCCTGTGCAGAGATGAGCTGCAAGGTAGCTGAACAGTAAGCACATTTAATCACATGAGGTAGTGCATCCGAGATGAAAAGGGACTGTAATTTAGTTGCTGAGGAGTCACATTTTTCAATGTCATGATCAGTGAGCCACATGAGCAAGAATGTCGTCATTGTGTATACACTACCTATGCATGTACAGCAAAACATATAGAGCCACAAACAATAAGATGATCATAGGACCGTACCCTAAGGTAAGAGTACTCAATTCCCGAGATGCCTTCGTTCAATCGACTTGCAAAGTCGGTAGCACGTCTAACTTGAGTATTCAAGTGTAAATTCTTTTTTTGAACATCTATTTGAACAAAGTCGCTTGTCGGATAACATTTTAAAATATCAAAACTTATACATGTTGGAAGATGTCCTTATTGGACCATATCAACGGTGGATGACAATATTTACTTATTTGAACGACAATTTGCGTCGGCGGGATCTTCAAGAAGTACCTCGAATATCAAAAGGAAATTGAATAATCGAGAACCATCTCATTGATTGCACCGTGTCTCATATGAGGAAAAGGTGTCATCATATGGGTAATCATAGATGGCAAACTAAAACAATATATTGATGGCAAGGTCAATGCTATATGGTCCGGTTTGAACTTGGCATCGCATCTAACAGTAGTGGTTGTAAGCGTGAATTCTACTTTACACCGTGTATTTGCAACAAATGGACAGGTTGATTTATTTCAAAAATCTTTCACTGATATTTTGCTAGTGGGGAAAATCCATCTTTGAACCAAATGTATCATCTAGGCTTGATACTACTAGATTTCAACTCCATATCTTCAAGATATGCCTCGAATATCTTCAACGACAATTTATTTTCTCAGAGGTCATGTCATGAACGGCATGAACTGTGTTGTCATATTAGTAAGAGTGTCATCATTTGTGTATACAGTACCTATACATATAAAACAAACATATTGAACAAGTAAAACAATAAAAAAGATCATAGGGCTGTACCCTGAGAATAGTTAATTATTGTGATGTCTTCATTCTAGCGAATTGCAAAGTCGGTAGCACGTCTAACTTGAGTATTCAAGAGTAAATTCCGTTTCCGAGCATCTATTTTAAAAAAGTTGCATGTCAGATAACTTCTAAAACTATCGCAATTTATACATGTTGGTAGATGTCTTTACTGGACCACATCAACGACGGGTAACAATATTAACGTATTTCAACAAATTTTGCGTTGGCGGGAATCTTCAAGAACTACCTCGAATATAAAAAGGAAATTTAATAATCGAGGAGCCATCTCCTTGATTGCACCATACCTCATATGAGGGGAAGTGTCATCATTTGCATAATCACATATGGAAAACTAAAACAATGTATTGATTGTAAGGTTGGTTGGGTTTTGAACTTGACAACAGGTCTGACATTAATGGTTGTAAGCGTGAATTCTACTTTCCACCATGTATTTGCAACAAATGGACATGTTGATCTATTTTAAAATATTTCACTGATATTTTGCTAGTGGGGGAAATCCATCTTTGAACCAAATTTATCATCTATGCTTGATACTACTAGATTTCAACTCCAGATCTTCAAGATATGCCTCGAATATCTTCAACGGGAATTTATTTTCTTAGGTGTCATATCTTCAACGGCATGAACTGTGCCGTCATATCAGTAAGAGTGTCATCGTTTGTGTATACAATACCTATACATATACAACAAACATATAGAACGAGCAAAACAATAAAAATAATCATAGGGTTGTACCATGGGAATAGTAAATTCTTGTGATGCCTTCATTCTAGCAAATTGCAAAGTCCGTAGCACGTCTAACTTGAGTATTCAAGAGTAAATTGTTTTTCCGAGCATTTGTTTTAACAAATTTGCATGTTGGATACCTTCTATAACTATCAAAATTTATACATGTTGGTAGATGTCTTTATTGGACCACATTAATGGCGGGTAACAATATTTACTTATTTCAACGACGTTTTGCATTGGCGGGAATCTTAAAGAAATACCTCGAATATAAAAAGGAAATTTAATAATCGAGGAGCCGTCTCCTTGACTGCACCGTATCTCATATGAGGGGAAGTGTCATCATTTTCATAATCACAGATGGAAAACTAAAACAGTGTATTGATTGTAAGGTTAGTTGGGTTTTGAACTTGACAGCACGTCTGACATTAGTGGTTGTAAGCACGAATTCTACTTTCCACCATGTATTTGCAACAAATGGACATGTCGATCTATTTTAAAATATTTCACTGATATTTTGCTACTAAGGGAAATCCATCTTTGAACCAAATTTATCATATATGCTTGATACTACTAGATTTCAACTCCAGATATTCAAGATATGCCTCGAAAATCTTCAACGGCAATTTATTTGCTCAGAGGTCATATCTTCAACGGCATGAACTGTGCCGTCATATCAGTAAGAGTGTCATCATTTGTGTATACAGTACCTATACATATACAACAAACATATAGAACCAACAAAACAATAAAAAATAATTATATTGTTATACCCTGAGAATAGTAAATTCTTCTGATGCCTTCATTCTAGCAAATTGCAAAGTCGGTACCACGTCTAACTTGAGTATTCAAGAGTGAATTTTTTTTCGAGCATCTGTTTTAGCAAAGTTGCATGTTGAATAACTTCTATAACTATCAAAATTTATACATCTTGGTAGATGTCTTTATTAGACCACATCAATGGCGGGTAACAATATTTACTTATTTCAACGATGTCTTGCATTGGCGGAATCTTCAAGAAGTACCTCGAATATAAAAAGGAAATTTAATAATCGGGGACCCATCTCCTGGATTGCACCGTGTCTCATATGAGGAGAAGTGTCATCATTTGCGTAATCATAGATGTAAAACTAAAACAGTCTACTGATTCTAAGGTTGGTTGGGTTTTGAGCTTGACAACATGTCTGACATTAGTGGTTGTGAGCGTGAATTTTAGTTTCGACCATGTATTTGCAACAAATGGTCATGTTGATTTACTTTTGAAAGCTTTCGCTGATATTTTGCTAGTGGGGGAAATTCCTCTCTGAACCAAATTAATCATCTAGTCTTGATACTACTAGATTCAACTCCAAATCTTCAAGACATGCCTCGAGTATCTTCAATGGTAATTTATTTGCTATGAAATCATACTTTCAATGACATGAACTGTGCCGTCATATGAGTAGGAGCGTTGTCATTTGTATATAAATCACATATACATATACGACAAAACATATAGAACCAAAAAAACAATAAAATGATCATAGGACAGTACCCTAAGAGTAGTAAATTCATATGATGCCTTCATTCTAGCGAATTGCAAAATGGGTAGCACGTCTAACTTGAGAATTTAAGAATAAACTATTGTTCGAGAATCTATTTTAATAAATTCGCATGTCGGATAAGTTTTAACACTATCACAATTTATATATGTTGGTAGATGTCTTTATTGGAGCACATCAACGACAGGTAGCAATATTTACTTATTTCAACGATGTTTTGCGTTGGCAAGAATCTTCAAGAAGTACCACGAATATCAAAAGGAAATTGAATAATCTAGAAGCCATCTCCTTGATTTCACTGTGTCTCATATGTGGAGAAGTGTTGTCATTTGCGTAATCATAGATGGAAAATAAAACAGTGTATCGATGGCAAGGTTGGTCAGGTTTTAAACTTGGCAACACGTCTAACATTAGTGGTTGTAAGAGTGAATTATAATTTCCACCATGTATTGGCAAAAAAAAATATGTTGATTTATTTTGAAAGCTTTCACTCATATTTTTCTAGTGGGGAAAACATCTCTCTCAACCAAATTTATCATCTAGGCTTGATACTACTAGATTTCAACTCCAAATCTTTAATATATGCCTCGAATATCTTTGACCGCAATTTATTTGCTGAGAAGTCATCTCTTCAATGGCATGAAATATGCCTTCATATGAGTAAGAGTGTTGTCATTTATGTATAAAGTATCTATACACATACAAAAAAAACATATAAAACCAGCAAAAAATAAAATGATCATAGGACCTTACCCTAAGAGCAGTAAATTCATGAGATGCCTTCATCAAGTGAAATTCAAATTCTATAGCATGTTGACTTGAGTATTCAAGCGTAATATCTATTTCGAGCATCGATTCTAACAAGCCCGCATGTCGGATAAGCCTTAAAACTATCACAATGTTATACATGTTTGTTGTCTTTATTGGACTACATTTCTGTTTGGAAATAGTATGTACTTATTTTAATGAATTTTTTCATCAGCGAGAATCTTTAAGGTGTACCTTGAATATCAAAAGGAAATTGAATGATCGGGAAGCCATCTCTTTGATAGCACAAAGTCTAATATGAGAAAATGTTTCATCATTTGTGAATCATAGTTAGCGAACTAGAAAAATATATCTATTGCGAGGTCAATGCTACATGATCCAATTTTGAACTTGGTAGCAAATCTAACATTAGTAGTGTAGGTACGACTTGTACTTTCAATTGTGTATTTGCGTAAAATGGAAATGTTAATTTATTCTCGAAACTTTTTATTATATTTTTTTAGCGGTGGAAATCTTTATCTGAACCAAATTCATCATCTAGGCTTTATACTAATGGATTTCAACTCCCAGTCTTCAATATATGACTCAAATACTAAGGGTAAAGATTCGAGAAGCCACATGTTTGACAATCATGAGTTAGATGAGCAAATATGGAGTCAAATCTATAAATGATATATCGCAGACTAAAACATCATAATGCTTCATGGTCAACGTTAATATGAAGTGTACTATTCGTATTATGATTTCCTTGTTCGAGTTATGAACTTGGAAGCATGTCGGATTGTAGTTTCCTTAAAGTGAAACTTTAGTTTAAACCACATACTTTTAATAGGTGGACATGTTGATTTATTTTGAAAACTTTGGCTACATTAATCCGTTTGCATTAGAAATCCTTGTTTCAACCACATTAATCATCTAGACATGATGCTAACAGATTTCATCTTTGAATCTGCATGACGTTCCTCGAATATCAAAGGGGAATTGAATATTTGGAAATCCATCTCTTTAATGACATAAATTTTAGCTGAAGAAAATATTATTCCTTATGTAAATTATACAAGAAATGTTAGGTGAAGAAATATTCTTCCGTATGCTTTCATTTGATCTATTTTCACCTGGTTGGACTTTTGTTCATTTATACAGAAAATCTATTTTAAACTATGTGTTTCTATATAAAAAATGATTTTTGATTTTTTTTAAACATCCACCATGTTAATCTGTTAACGGTAGAAATCCGTATTTGAACAACATTTAACATCTATCCCTAATACTAATATATGTTACCTACATTTATTATTGAAATTAATAACCAAAAAAGTTCCTAAAAGATAAGGAAATTTAATGATTAAGAAGCAAGTTCTTGAAACAAACTCGGATTTCACATGACCAATTTTTCTTCTTTCTGTAAGTAGATATAATCAATGTGGCCGCTCAACTTTTCATGTGCCACCCAGTGCTCGTTTTGCAGCCCGGTAACACGTATGATTTAATTATATTTGGCGTGAATTTTAAGTATCGTCATATGTTCATAAATATGACCTACTGAATGAATTTTGATGTAAAAGTATCATAGTGCCATTAAATTACAAAATTTCTAATTTGAAACACATTTAGCATTGGGATGCCATGCCATTATATTATAACTTAAGCCACACCCAAATCCACTTGAGGTACCTTAGACACCAAAAGAAATTTCATACACTCAGTCCTTATATTTGACAATACTTATTATTTACATGAGAAAAACCGTCATTATTTAGGAAAGTTAATACTACAATAGATAATTGTAAAAATGATAGAAATTCAAGGTCACAAGTAAGATAAGATAGTAACTTTATAGTTAATAGAGCTTCTTGAGTCCAATCAAACGTTAAAAGCTCATCTCATCCAAGCGGACAATGGCATACTTTACATGATAGAAAGTCACTGATACGTCTCAAACGTATCCTTAATTTTGGATGTTCCATGATGTTTTCATGCCTTATGCCACATGCTTCTTATACACTTTATGTCATTTTTACGGATTTTCTAGGACTAACCTATTGACAAGATGCCACAGAGACAGTTTCTGTTTTCTGCTGCTTTTAGTTTCAGAAAAGTTGTTCTGGAAATATTCTCGGAATTGGAAATATTCTCCAAGAGGAAGTATTTATGCTCGATAGTGAGTTCATGCCTCCCTTTCACTCACGCTCGAGTGACAGAAACGTAACGGGTGGGTGATGTGTTGTTGCCATTAGGGAGAAAACAACAATGCTTTTTCTAAGGATGATTTTATTGTTTACATTACACACTTTGCTTACTGCAATTATCTGTTGCTTGCAACTTAATACCCAAGGTTTGCTCGGATGACATTATGAGGGTGGATTATTAGTCATAGATGCAGTTGGATAACGGTCTATGTATCTTGTTGTAATGCCCGCATGAATCACATAGTAATCATCATATCATGCATACGCACTACGGTGCATCCTTTATATATGTCAATTGCCCAGTTGTAATTTATTTACCCAGCAGGTTATCTATCTGTTTTGGAGAGACACCTCTAGTGAACTGTGGACCTCGGTCCGTTTCTCTACACGGATACACATCCACTGCAAACACTGGTTTCCTACTGTTTTACTACTGCAATTATTGTTCTCTTTTATCTACTGCAAACAAATATTATTTTGCACATGGTGTGTCTAATCCTTTGTTTTAGCAAAACCGGTGAGATTGACAACCTCATTGCTTCGTTGGGGCAAAGTAATTTGATTGTGTTGTGTAGGTTCCACGTTGCTGCTGAACCGGTAGTGCGCTCTGCCAACATCAGCTGCATTAACCTTCGGGAGTGATTTATTTCTACTACTGGTCGATTCAATCTTGGTTTCTTTCTGAGGGGAAACTTGCCGATGCACTCTTCACACCCTACGCTTGGGGTTTCCCAACGAGCATCAGCCATCAAGCTTTTCTGGCGTCGTTGCCGGGGGGAAGAGGATTTCTGCAAGGGGAGTCTCTCACTTCCAATCTCTTTACTTTGTTATTGTTTTGCTTTTTACTTGCTTTATCATGTTTGCTATCAATGTTTGATTTTGAAACTAGATCTTATTGGCAAGGTGGGTTCATGGATGAACAACAAAAATATTATAAGGAACACTGCTTGTCACAAAAAGGGATACACTTATGGGACAAATTAATAAATTGCATAACTATGCTAAAAACTTGTGCTCTATTTATAATGTTACTTATTGCTTTGATAAATCTTGTTGATGTAGGACATATAAACATATCCCTTTTCAATGTGAGTATAATGATAATGTTGCCATATCTTCTTATGTTAAGGAAAATTATGACTTTTATGATGTGGAACAAATTGAGGAATTTATTGCTTGGAAGGTTGCATTCGAAATTGCCTATTTGCTTGAAAGTATTGATGATGCACCTTATAAATACGAGATTTATGCTATACTTGAATATTGCTTTGATAATTACAAGGATTGTAATTACTACATAATTAAATATCTTAATAGATTCTCTCCCCCCAAAGGGAGAGACTAATGCTCTGCAGGAACCTATGGAAGAAGAAATTGTTGAATCTGGAAACCCATTGGATGAAAAAGGAGGAGGAGAGTGATGATCAAGAGGAGGAAGAATGTAGTAGCTACCCATGTCTACCTCCCAATGAGAGTAACTCTTTAACTCATATCTTATTTGATTGTCGTCCATGATTACCAAAGGAGGATGAGTATTATATCGATAATTGTGATGATCCTATTGATTCTTTTGAAATATCCTTTTTTTTATGAAATTGATACTTACTATACTTGTGACCTTGATACTACAATGAATAAAACTTGTGAGAATGATATTGCTACTGTTATTTATGATAATCCATGCTACTATGATAATCCTCTATTTATTCCAATTATTGATATGCATGATAAGGAGGAAGTTTGTTTACAAAACTTATATGATAATGCTCTAAATGATGGTCCTATGTTACTTGATGTTATAAATTATGATGCTACTGAAAATATGATTGCTATAATGTGGCCTATACCTTTTAAGAGTGACCAATCATCTTGTTTTTCTATTGCTAAAAGTGGGAAAGAAGGGGTCTTTATTTTTAATTTTGTCCCACTATTTTTTAGCTTGATATGAATTATGTGCTTTTAGACCATGACAAACATGCTTTATCTGATAATTATGTTGTTGAGTTTGTTCATGATGTTACTGGAAATTATTATGAGAGAGGAAAATATGGTTGTAGGAATTTTCATGTTACTAAAACACCTCTCTTTTTGTTGAGAGTTTTGAAATTGCTCTTCTTCTACATTCCCATGATTTCTAGTTTTAGCTTCGTTAATTTATTTATTTACAATATTCCTATACATAGGAAGTGGGTTCGACTTGCTTCTTGATGCTCTCTTTTGCTTAATTCATATTTCTTATGTGAGCATCTTCTAGTTTTCTGGGCCTAGCTAGAAGGCGTTAAAGAAAAGCAGTTCTTGGGAGATAACCCATGGTTTTATTTTTGCTTTGTTTTTATCTGTTTTCTTTGAGTCAAGGTGTTGTTTACTTCTATATAAACTCCTTTGTGTCTTTATTTTCTCGCATTTGTTGTGCCAAGTAAAGTCTCTAGTGAAAGTTGAGGTCAGTTTTGGATTTCTACGCAGCAAACAGATTTCTGCTACAAAGTGACCTGCAAATTTTTTTTGCTTGTTTAAATCTGAAATCGTGCCACTCGGGCCCTAGTAACAAGCATTAAGAACAACAAGTTGCAACAATGTTAATCAACATCGATATCGGACACAACGCATCATGACCTAACAATTTGACATATATTAATGAACTATCTCATCCAATCCCTACCATCCCACTTGCCTACAGCAGAAAATTACTCACACACATGGATAGGGAAATAATGGTTGGTTAACGGAGCGACGTTGGTGATGACGATGGCAACAAACTCCCCTCTCTAGAGACCAAAATCAGCCTCTAGATTATCTCTCCGGGGATGAATTCACGTATGGTTTGGAGGCCGAGCCCCACCCCACGGCTCCATTTAGCAAAACAAAGAAGTGGTCTGGGGGCACGGTTGTTTTCATCGGGGAAGGACTTTAAGCCAAAGGGGTGCCAGAGGCGGTGGCCAGGGAGGCACGTGTGTCCTAGGCGTGGCCAGGGATGGATGCCAACCATAATGGTCTCCTAGTGGCTCCCCTCCAGGTGCCATTATGGCTCCATGTCTATATTTTCCCGAAATAATTCTTGAATTTGTTTTCGGAATTTTCCCTACAACTTTATTTTTGCACAAAAACAAGGCATCAATGTGATTCTGTTGCAAACAATGTTGCTACATGTTAGTCCCATTTAAATCATACAAATTAGAGGCAAAACAACAACAAAAGCTTTTGGAAAAGTATATACGTTTGCGATGCATCAATGTTCTTTAGCAACCTTGACCCAAGTTTACCATTAAGGTTCGATAATGAGTTTAGAACCACATTTAGCATGATGGTAACCTTTAGTAAGTACCTAAAAATTTAAACCGTACAATTTATATTTTGGAAGCCATTGGTCCATTACAATTTCATGTGACTAGGCCTTCTCATGAGGAAAAAGGGTGGAGAAATAATAACATACAATATGCGAGCACTAGAAAAAGAAATCTAACTATGGACAGTTGATAACTCAATATTTAGGTGTTGAAATTGTTATTTAGGGTGACTATTAATTAGGGTAGGTCCTATTTAACACTTTACATAAATTTTTTCGCAATTATATTAAAATTTACATATCATAATAGATTTTAGGAATTATAATTAAAATTTAGAGAAAATATGTTTGTAGTTTAATATGATAGTACACGATATTGAAAATAATTATTCACATGGTTGAAAATATTTTTTTCCCGGGTTAAAAAATTATTCAATACTCTGAAAATAATGATTTTCAAGTTCAAAATATTCATGATAGAAAAATGTTCAAATAGTTTGAAATGTTACTTTTTAGGGTTTAAAAAGGTTTACTTATGACACAATAAATATATTTATATGATTTTTAAAGGAAAGAAAAAAGAAGAAGGAAAGGAACTGGAAAAATAAAACATGAATGAGAAAGAAGAATTAAAACTAGAATATAAAACACGAAACAAAAAGAGAAATAAAAGTACCTAGATAGCCCACTAGCGCGCGAGCTTATTGATAATAATATGACTTGTGATTAGTTAGGCTTGCTAGAAGTCTAAAACACCCTAATGTTGAGCGTCTGTTTCAATACACTCGACAAACATGATTGCAATGTCTCCTCGCCATCAAGCACATGAAAAATGGGGACACATGTCCACTTCTTTGTCAAGAGGTAAAGTTACCAGTGTGTTGTATGTAAATTATATCGTGTGTTTTATACCTTATGCAATGTGCTATGTGTGTACCTATATATTTTTGCATAGCGCTCTGCATACATTATTCTTTGTCGAGAGCCAGCTAGAAAGCTCCCAGAAAATGCTCAGTAAAATGGAAAGCTTTCCAAATTATGGTAGTTCTCATTTGTGGACTCGAAGTTAGCATAGATCCTCCGAGATACTACTACAATATTGATTGTCGGTATACACCCAGATATACAAACAGGAGTTTCATATCATTTTTATAAGACTCGAGGAGCCACTAAGAATGTCTAGAAATATGTCGGAGTTTTCAGGTCTTCGTCAAAACTTTTGACATGAGCCTAGTAAGAGATAGTCATGGATGACTTCTACAACGTGTCCAAACCATTTCCCTTGGGAAATTTTTTCTTACCCGCGGCTCCTATTGCCCATTAGAGACGTACATGACAGATAACGACACTGACCCGTTAGTTATGCAAGGAGTCATCTCAGACCAATGCGTCTGGATGGGTGCAAAATTTGTCACAAATGGGGTTTAAACGGTGACATGGTATTATGTACCAGTCTGGCAAAGAAAACCCATCAAAGAATCCACATGTCCACATTTTACGACCCGTCCAAGACGTGTATCCTAAATTCCCGATAATTTGGTAGAAGTCAGTGAAGATTGTCAATGGGAGGAAACCCATATTTCTACTTTCAGCATGCCTTGGATAACTTTTCTATATTTGTGATATAATATGCCAATTTAACATATCTAACCTAGTGATTCGCATAATTTTATGTTAAAACGAATTCATGCTTTATCTAACATTAAAAATTGAGATAACAACTACACATATACTGATTGATATAAATAAAGCACATCAATATGCAATCACAGTTTGGATTGTTACAGTATTGAACAAATGAACATATGTAATTCAGTGTGTTGGGTTTGATCAATATATGCACACATTTTACAAGCAATTAACAAATAAGTCACAAATCCTGTTTTAGTAAAATGGAAAAATCATCACCTCTTAAAATCAAATGAAATATTTTAGACGAGGGGAATATCTCATGCCCATATAGCAAGCACTGACATGAAGGCTGTCCCGACCAGCAAAGAGATGTTTATGATGACCTGCAACCTTCCGTTGTTCTGCACCCTAGGGTTCATGAAATCTTCAGCTAGAAGGTCAAAAAGTGCCATGTAATTCAGAATTCCGGCAGCGGCGGCACCAAGGATTCCTTCCACGATTAGCGCGCTAGGGCTGGTCTCGTCATAAGTAGAGGATATCCCGATGCCGATCACAACTCCAACTGGAAGTGTGAGTGAGAAGAAGATCGTCATCATCAAGACGGATTTCATGCGAAACTTAGCCTGTACGATAGGGTCAAGTAAATAATTATTCACTTAGCCTACATTTGCTACCATCAATTTATGGGTTAAGGAGTTAGTTTCATGTTTGGTAAGCCCTATTAAGGTTTAGTGACCCTACAAATAACAAGGTATAAAATATTGTGGTGGTGAATCATGTGGTGTTATATGGTGAATCCACAAAAAATGCTACACTAATTTATCACATAGTTGAATATATCTTATATTTTATGTCAGTGTAGATATGGTTTTTAGTTTCAATGTTGCCAATTATAGTAGACGTGCATGGAAATATGTACAAATGGACCGACCGACTAGTCAATATGATTAGAATGGTTATAATGGGTCTACCAATTCTAAACGGTACTTGAACTCCATTTTGGTATAATAGTTACTAAATAGGATAAGAAATAAACAATATAGTTTCATGTAGAACACAAGAAAATGTTAATTTTGAAGCCTGAACTATTGTATTAGGCCCAACTTGCACCCTGAACTACAAAGGCCTAAAGTTTATGAAATTGTTTAAACTTAACTGTATGCTTTTCTAGAGAACTTATGGAAGTATCGAAGCTATGAAATTATAGAACACACAGAATCACTAAAAAATGAATACCCGCGACTTGTGGAGAAGTGGTAAGATAAGATGATTATCTATTGTGTTTTTATTTGGATGACATAATCATAGTCATAAGATCATTATCGGTTTTTCATAACATCAGAAGACCATATCATCATCCAAATCCTTACCCAATTATCTAGGGCTTTTTTTTTACCTTTAAATTTTAGAAAAAAATGACAAAATCTTGGAGGCGGGGGATACATGCCACTTGTTGGCAGCATTCAAACACTAACAACCAGTATCCATGCATAAAAGAAGAAAAGAAATAAATCAAACTATCTATTTTCATTTTTGCACATGCCATAAATAGAAGCAATATTTTGGAAGGACATATTTGTCCACTAAGTGGGCTTTGGTGTTAGGGATCGTAATTGAAGGTAGTAATTCTTAAGCAGATGTGATAACAAGTTTTAATCCCCAATGATCAAAAAAATGTTAATGGTTGAAGCTTGGGGTTCGGTGCCATGGCTCTCGGGTGCATGCATTGAGCCCTTGTTTTGAAACATTCAAGAAATGAACTTTATAATTTTAAAAAAGTATCAACACACTAGTAGAAACAAGGACATTAGCCCCTTGTCTTGTGGACCTCTAGTACCCGGTTTGCAAATAAAGGTCTCCCTAGCACCCGGTTTGCAAATGGATTTTTTTGTTGAAAACCCCCCTTCACCAAAGGATAAGGGGAAATTAAGTTTTTGATTTTTTTTATTTATGTTTCCCTGTATTTGAGTTGTAGGTAATTTTTAATTTTAAAAGGGGTTAGGAGTTTTCAAGCTGAGGGGAGCAATGAAAAAACACCTAACCTTCCTAGAAACACTCGTGCACGCATGACAGAAACGCCAAAGAACTCTAAGGTTTGTGATGCACCGAAGCCTTAAACCTGATCCAGGCAGATCTCTTAATTGATCCAGGAATCTCCTTTGCTCGGTTGGAGAACCTTCCGGACTAGACAGAGGTTCTGGTTTTGTGCAAAATTTTGATAACACATAGAAATATATTTATAAGGATGGTCTTCTTCTTCGAAGATGCCTACTCGTTGGATCTAAGCTTGAAGATCCTTGTTGGTCTTCTTCTCAGAAGATACCCACTAATCAACCAAGTGAGAGAAAAAAATGAGACGTAGATTAGTAGTTCTACCAAGCCAAAAGTTGATTCCCCCCTGAGTTTACTTTGTTCCTATAATCTTGGGTCATGTGGGTAACCCTGGATGTCTGGATTTGCTTGGTAGCATCTAAGGTTATGGATTATTTGCCCCCCAATGAGTTTGTGAAGGTACGGAGATGTCTCGAGGAGAAGGCTAGGACTAATGAATGAGCTCATACTTTGTTTGGTAATCTCAAGGAGAAGGCTAGGACTTTGCGTCTCATTTTTTTTTTTTTTTTTTTTTTTTTTTGGCCAGGGCCTGTCCAACGGAGATTAGAGTCCCCTCTAGTTTGTCTGTCATGTTTGCTAGAGTAACATTGACATACAGGATTGTTCAATTATTTGCATTTTTGAGAATACTATTTATCCATGGATCCCTAAAATCAACTTTGTAAAATATGTACTCGTATCGTATATTCACTCTCCTCTAATTGACATTTCTTATCCTTCAACTTTTTCATTTTGTAATGTAATTTTGCAGATTACAAGCTCCTAGCATTATGTACATCTACGGTTTTTTGTATTACGTGAAAACCACGAATGACATACTAGTAGTAGGCTAGGGTTCAGGTTTAACAATTTAAGGAAGCTCGGGAGTAAATTTGGACGACTTCATATATAGTGTTGGTTTTATATTTAGATTTCTTTTTAGGAACAAAGTAGTTTAGAGAGTATGTGGAATTATATTGCACATTTTGAATGTTAAAGTTCACACATCATTTTTGCTGCACGTGAGAAGGTTAGCAAATCCATTTTTGCAAAGTCATATATGAGTGGAATCAGAGACTCATGTAGAGGAACACACCTGGACAATGCATCCTCCTAGCCCTATCCCTTCGAAAAACTGATGAAACGTTAGCGCGACCACGAGTGGTTTGATCGTGCTAGCTTCCTCAGATGCACCTAAAGACATGCCGATGATCACCGAGTGCACTACGATCCCCAGCTCCAGCACCTTCACATAAAACATTGCATGAGCAAACAAGACTTGGGTATATATGCATGCATGCATGGATAGTTGCTATCGAGTATTATGCACGCATCAACCGGTCGGCACCTGCGAGATGACGCGGTGGCGGATGAGCTGAGCGCCGTCGTCGGATGTCCCCGCGAGCGACGACGACGCAATCACGGCCGACATGCCGTGGGAGTGCCCGCCGTGCGCACGATTGGAGTCGGATGCCTCCACGTCAGCGACGACCACGGGTGCCTTCTTGGCATGCGCGCGCTGGAAGTATCCCGTTGCGATGGTGTCAACGACGAGGGTAGCGATGGCTGCGAGCATCGCGACGAGACCGGCGAACGGGAACTTCTGCCATGGCCCGTCGACGAGGCACGGCGAGCCGAGCTTCTCGAAGGCTTCCGGGAGGATGTGCACAAAGGACGTGGCGAGGATGACCCCGGCGGCAAAGGCCTTCACGGCGAAGAACAGGTCCGTGTCCGGGCTCAGCGCAGGGAACCTTCGGCCGAGCGAGGGGATGCCGCAGCCCGCGGCGCTGGCGAAGAGGATGCAGAAAATGGCGATGATCTTAAGCTTTAGCGCGCCCGCCTTGTCATGCTCTTCCTCGCCCGGCTCGCACTCACACTCGGCGCGCGCGACCAAAGGTAGGGAGGAGACGAAGAGGAGGAGGAGGAGGAGCGACAGGGCGGCGAGCTTGAGATTTGCAGCCATGGTTTTAGTGTGAGGGGTCGAAACAACGGTGATCGATCTGCCAGAGACGACCTAGACGTACGCGCATATATGCGTACGGAGTTGCAACTTGCTATGGATTTGGTCTGGATATGAACAAAATATAATAGTTTTTCACAAAAAAGAATCAACATAATAGCTAACAGATAGCATATATATAATTTGTTAAGAATCGGTAGTTAACAACCAATAAACCCAATTTTGGTCAGCAGAGGGAACTTACATTTGCCATTCACATAATGCACTGCGCCTCTACGTGATGCATAAAGTTGCAGTTCCCAGTGGGAAATATTTTCCTTGATACGCACACTCACCACTTCATCGTTTACTGTGAATGCACTCACTTTCTCAGGTTGATGATCTCTCGCATCATCTCCCTCCACTTCACATTTTTCGCCTATAGAAAGTATGAACATTCCGAATGCAAGTATAAGCTATAGCTTTCTCTCCGCAAAACCATAGCACTCTGTCTCCAGTGACACATATGGCGTTAGACGCCTTCTTGTGATCTGATCTGAGACCGGTCAAATAGAAACGAATATAAATATTGTTGAGATGCTGGGTGTCGACTGTCGACACCGTGAGCGCAGAGCTTGACATGATAGACAGTGTGCTCATTTATCTTCTCGGTTTTCTCACGTTCACACTTAACCCACTTGTCTGGATCAAAGGACAGTCGCTCACAAGTCATATTTTTCAAAGGCATGAACTGTGGGTAACATGAGCAAGAGACAAGAGTGTCGTCATTGTGTGTATACGCTTCCTATATATTTACAACAAAACATATAGAACCAGCAAAACAGTAAGATGATCATAGGGCCGTACCCGGAAGTAATTAAGATTACTCAGTTCGATTGATGCTTTCATTCAATCGACTTCCAAAGTCGGTGTCGTAGTTAACCAAGAGTAAATTATATTTTCGAACATCTATTTTAACAAGCTCGCATGTTGGATAAGTTTTTAAACTATCACAATGTTATAAGTACATGTTTGCATATGTCTTTATCGGACCCAAAAAAACGGCGGGTAACAATATTTACTTATTTCAACGACATTTTTGGGTTGGCAGGAATCTTCAAGATGTACCACGAATATAAAATTAAAATTGAATAATCGAGAAGCAACCTGATGGATAGCGCCTAACCTCATATGATCAGAAGTGTCGTCATTTCCGTAATCATAGATGGCAAACTAAAACAGTACATTGATTGCAAGGTCAATGCTATATGGTCCGGTTGCGAACTTGCTTGCACGTCTGACGTTATTGGTTGTAAGCATGAATTCTACTTTCAACCATGTATTTTCAAAAAAAAAAGGGCATGTTGATTTATTTTGAAATATTTTGCTGGAATTTTGGTAGCGGAGAAAATCGATGTCTAAACTAAATTTATCGTCTAGGATTGATACTACTAGATTTCAACTCCATATCTTCCAGATATGCCTTGAATTAATATTAAGGGGAAATGAAGATTCAGGAAGCCACCTATTTTGACAGCAACGAGTAGGATGAGTAAAAATATCATCGCTTGTGTATATGATATATAACAGACTTAAACAACATAATGGTTCATGGTCAAAGTTAAGATAAATAATGCTAAACAACTTATGATTTCCTTTATTCGATTTTTGAACTCCGCAGCAAGTCGGAAGATATTTGCTTTCATAGAGAGAACTCTATTTTAACCACATATTTGTAGTTGGTGGGCATGTTCAATTATTTTGAAAAACAAATCACAACATTAATCCATTATGTTAGAGCTTTCATCTAGAAATGATGTTAGTAGATTTAATCTTCGAATCTTCCTGAAGTGCCTCGAATATCAAAGGGGTTGAGTATTTGGAAATCCATCTCTTTAACGACACAAATTCTAAGATGAGGAAAAATGTCTTAAGTGTGTAAACTATATAGAAATAACTGAATTAATATAAGGCATAATATGTGGCTTCTCAAAGTTTGACATACCACGCCTAGACCCACTATCGGTTCATGCTTTGAGATTCACATATACTTATCACCTACATTGTAGAAAAATTCGTTTAACACCTTAATGAAGTCAACACTACAATGTTAGATGTCTAAAACAAAGTTCCATGGATAACCACAAAAAAATTCCAAGACCGGGGAATTTTATATTTAAGAAGCAAGTTGTAGAATGGAACTTGTCCTTCGTATGCCCTACGATGGGATTATTCGACTTGTCATGTGCTTTCCATCGATCGAATTGCTACTCGGTAACACGTATGATCATAATTATATTTGGTGAGAATTGTATTTTTGCCATGTATTCATAAAAATTGACGGATTGAATCAAATTTGATGTAAAAGCTTCACATTGCCATCAAATTACAAAATTGTTCATTATTAGCCCTTTTAGCATTATGACCCCATGCCATCATATTATAACATAAGGCACCACAAGATCCTCGTGAATTATCTTAGACGTATAAAGTAAATTGCATATTTGGAATCGTTATATTTGACAACACATTTTAAAATTGTAATTATTTGACAAAGTGACACTACAATATTTAATTGTAAAATCAATATAATAATAACAAGGTTACCACTAAGATAAGATATAAATTGGACGGTAAATTTAGAGTTAATAAAGCTTCCTGACTCCAATCAAACATCAAAAGCTCATGTCTCGTCCAAGCTGACAATGTCATACTTGACATGGTACAAGGTAACTATGTTGGGTGTAAGATACATCCATACAAGCATGATTTTGGGGGTATGTGTACTATTAAACGATATGGTGGAGGAATCATTCTCCGCCTCCCATTTTTAATTTTTTACACTATTTGATGTGTGGTTGTCGTGTTTCTATATTGCTCTATAATAATTATGAAAAGAGGATACATCAGTTTTTTGCTAGTTGCCAAACTGTAACACTCTAGAACGTAGTACCGTTATATACTTAAGAAACTGATCAATACAAAAAAAGAGGTGTATTCGTAACAACCCATTTTTCGTAACCAGCTTGTGAAATTTACTACCAGAATGCACTTTCGCAACTTTGAATCCGTTTTACCATCAATGTTTGATATTGATAGTTTAGAACCACATTTAACAGGTAGGAATCCTCACTAAGTACCTAAAAATTGAAAAGGAGCTCTATATATTTTAGAATCAGTCGGCTCATTTCATGTTACCGTGTTCACATGAGGGGAAATGGTGCACAAATAATAACATAAAATATGCGAGATCTAGACAAATAAATCTAACTATGGAAAATAAATAATTCAATATTAAGTTGATATAATGATGTAGCTAGCATCATCTAGGCTTGATACTACTAGATTTCAACTCCATATCTTCCAGATATTCCTTTAATTAATATCAAGGGGAAATGAAGATTCAGGAAGCCACCTATTTGACAGCAACGAGTAGGATGAGTAAAAATATCATCGCTTGTGTATATGATATATAACAGACTTAAAAAACATAATGGTTCGCGGTCAAAGTTAAGATAAATAATGCTAAACATCTTATGATTTCCTTTATTCGAGTTTTTATTTCCGCAACAAGTTGAAAGGTATTTTCTCTCGTAGAGAGAACTCTATTTTAACCACATATTTGTAGTTGGTGGGCATGTTAAATTATTTTGAAAAAAAATCACATCATTAATCCATTTGATGTTAGTGATTTCATCTACAAATGATGTTAACAGATTTAATCTTCGAATCTTCCTGAAGTGCCTCGAATATCAAACGGGTTGAGTATTTGGTAATCCATCTTTTTGACGACACAAATTCTAAGAAGAGGAAAAATGTCTTCACCGAGTAAACTATATAGAACTAACTGAATTGATATAAGGCATAACATGTGGCTTCTCAAAGTTTGACATACCACGCCTAGACCCACTATCGGTTCATGCTTTAAGATCCACATATACTTATCATCTTCATTGTAGAAAAATTCATTTAACACATTAATGGATTCAACACTACAATGTTAAATGTAAAAAACAAATTTCTGTCGATAACCACAAATTTTCCCAAAGATTGGTTTTTTTTTTTTTGGCGTGAGATCGGGAAATTTTGTATTTAAGAAGCAAGTTGTTGAATGGAACTTGTCCTTCGTATGCGCAAAAATGTTGTACTTTATGTAAAAGATACAACACGTATATACATGAAAAGACAAAAAAAAATACGATCACAGGGTCAGCCCTACGATGGGATTACTCGACTTGTCATGTTCTTTCCATCGATCGAATTGCTACTCGGTAACACGTACGATCATAATTATATTTGGTGAGAATTGTATTTTTCTGAGCACTTTTAGCATTGGGACCTCATGCCGTCATATTATAACATAAGACACCACAAGATCCTCATGAATTATCTTAGACGTATAAAGTAAATTGCATATTTGGAATAGTTATATTTGACAACACATTTTCCTTACATGAGAAAAATTGTAATTATTTGTGAAAGTTGACACTATCATATTTAATTGTAAAAGAAATATAATAATCACAAGAAAACCACTAAGATAAGATATAAATTGGATAGTAAATTTAGAGTTAATAAAGCTTCCTGACTCCAATCAAACATCAAAAGCGCATGTCTCGTCCAAGCAGACAATGTCATACTTGACATGATACAAGGTAACTGTGTTGGGTGTGAGATCCATCCATACAAGAACTATTTATGTGTATGCGTACTATTCAACGATATGGTGGAGGAATCATTCTCCGCCTCCCATTTTTATACTAGTTGATGTGCGGTTGTCGTATTCCTATAATGCTCCGTAATAATTATGAAAAGAGGACACATCAGATTTTTGCTAGCTGCCAAAATGTAGCAATCTAGAACGTAGTACAGTTATATACTTAAGAAACTGATCAATGCAAAAAAGAGGTGTATTCATGACAACCCATTTTGCGTAACCAACTTGTAAAATGTACGACCATAATGCACTTTCGCAACTTCAAATCAGTTTTACCATCAATGTTTGATATTAATAGTTTAGAACCACATTTAGCATGTAGGAATCCTCACTAAGTACCTAAAAATTGAAAAGGAACTCTATATATTTTACAATTCATCGGATCATTTCATGTTACTGTATTCACATGAGGGAAAATGGTGGAGAAATAATAACATAAAATATGCGAGCTCTAGACAAACAAATCTAACTATGGAAAATATATAATTCAATATTTAAGTGTTATAACCTTTACTCAGAACATTCGTGACTATTAATTTAAGGTTATGCATTACATAGAGACATTAAATATGTAAAGGTTATGTTGGTTTATTTTGGAAAAATTTCACCGTGCTAATGGTTTTTTACTCGTGGAAATACTCAACTAATTGTATGCTCTCATTTGATCCAGTTTTGAATTTTCCACCATGTTTGACTTTAGTTATTTTATGCGAAAAATCCATTTTCAACTTTGTTTGAAAAGTAAATGGGCATGTTGATATATATTTTTAAAACATCCACGGTGTCAATCCGTTAGTTAGCAGTTGAAGAAAACAGAAAAGGACAAAAAAAAATGAAAAGCGCGAAAACAAGTCGGCCCATCAGCAATGTCCCTCGAGCGGTATATAGGAGTAATGCCCCTTAGGAAGAATATAGGTTTTGGCGGGTGAACCAGGATTCGCCAGCGCTAATACTGCTCTAAGCAAGTGGGTGCACCGTCTCGCTCACAGCTATCAAGCACGTTATTCAGGTTCTTTTTTTTCCTTTCGCTCTTTTTTGTTTTACCTGCCTCTTTTCTCTATTATTTTTTTCTGAACACTTTTGTAATCCAATTTATCTTTGAAATCTAAACCTTTTCAAATATGAACATTTTTAAAAAATTGAACCTTTTTTATGCAAATATTTTAAAATATTAACGATTTTTAATCTAAATAATTTTAAAGTTGAACCATTTCCAAAACTTGATATTTTTCAATTGAAACAATTTTTGAATCCCCGAGATTTCCTTAGATGTGAACGAGACGTAAACATTTTTTAATCTAAACTTTTTTTAGTTTGGAACTTTTCAAAATTTTGAGTTTTTTTCAAATATAAGCTTTTTTCATCTTTGAACATTTAAAAATATATTTTCGAAAACATTTATAAAAATATGGGGAAAAGATAAGGGGAAAAAAAGCAGTAGGGCTACGCTGGAGTCGCACTCACTTCTGGCTACCTCCCTTTAATCGCATTGGCTAGAGCCCATGTAACCAAGTGTGAGCGAGCCTAGGCTTCCAGCTAGCTACAAGCGATACATAGAGGCCCCCAGGAAATACCCACAGTTGGGCTCTCTATCTTGGGCTTTCAACACTCACTCACTGAATGTCCTCTCGTGTCTCAAGCAGGCGTGACCACGTGAGGGTCTGGTCCATGATTATCTGATGAGTGGCTGATAGTCTCTACTCTAGAGGCCCATTGGCCATGAGCCTCCTGAGAGTACTTACCACAAAACTACGAACCACAAGGCCCTCCGATAGCGACTGCGCACGCTGGGCTCGCGGTGATAAAATCCTTTGCAGATCGGCATTTTGGGCGCAAGCTGAGTTATAAGAGCATCTCCAGTACGCGCTGGAAACCGGAGTTTGGCGCGCGGTGTGCCGTATTCGGGCGCGAGCGGGGCGACAGAAAGGCAGAAGCGCTAAAAAAAATCGGGCGACTTTTTGATTAGCAGACGCGCCAAACTAGCGCGCCGCAAACATAGACGAGTTTGATACAGAAATTTGAACGGAAATTTAAACTAAACGAAAAATTAAAAACATATTTAAAAACGGCCGCCGCCGTCGGAGTCCGACATCGTGGCGTCAGAGGACGTCCGGATGTGGTCCCATCGGGAGTCGTCGAACGCCCAGTCCTCGCTTGTGCCTGCTACGAGCTCCGCCACGGCGGTAGCGTGCCTGGCGAGCTTCGCCTCCCGTCGCGCCGCTCGCTCCGGCCGTCTCTGCTTGTAGAAGTTGCGCTCGGCGGCGACGTCCTCCGGGAAGCGCTCGCACCATAGCGCCATCGCTCGCTCGCGCCACAGCGCCATCGCTCGCTCGTATTGCTCCGCGATGGGGAGAGGGTGCTGAGTCAGGCGGTTGCGGCGGTTGTCCTCCTCCGTCACAACGCGCGGCAGCGGCGCCAGGTCTTCCACCTGCTAGCGCGTCCAGACGTCGCGGAAATTTATTCCGGTGCGCGACCGGCCAAGTCTCCACGCCGCCGCATTCAACGCGCGGGCGGCCTCGTGTGCGGTCTCGAACGTGCCGAGACCGGTCCGGGAGACGTCGTTCCGTATCTCTGGGCCGCGCCCGGACGCCGCGGTAGCCGCTCTGGTTTCGGCACGGCGGCGGCGGCGGCGCGTGGAAGAGAGAGGGAGAGGAGCAGGCGCAGGCACGTGGAAGAGAGAGAGGGATAGGAGCAGGCGCAGGCGGTTCCGAGAGAAGGGGCAGTTGCGACGCGCGCCATTTTGTACCACGCGCTCGTGGTCCCGCACCAGAATTCGCGCACAAATGACCACGCGCGACTATTTTTCTCGCACGCGCCGTTTTACCGCGTCTGCTGGAATTTCCCACGCTGACCCGCGCATCGAAAACGGCTGTTTTTCGCGCGGACACGATGGGGCGGCTGCTGGGATGTCTTAGGATTTTGAGCACATGGTCGTGCCGAAACTGCAAACCATGCATACGAGGCAGCTATCCATTTTTTGCGAGTGGGTATATATAAATTAAAACGGTAAAGAAAGGCGAGGATTGCGTAAATTCAGACTCGAGTGAAAAGAAATGTTAATTTTGTCACCATAACGTATGTACTTCCTCCGTTACATAATATAACATGTTTTATCATTTGTCCACATTCATACGTCTATATGTACGTATATAAAAATATACTCCCTCCGTCCGGAATTAAATGTCACAAAGTTTGACAAAAGTGGATGTATCTAGATATAGATAGATACATCCATTTTTGTCAAACTTTGTGACACTTAATTCCGGACGGAGGAAGTACTAATGTGCAGTTTCACTTATTTGTGTCCACACCTGATCATCGTCGTGAAGTTAATATTGGAACGGCTAGAGAACAAACAAGTTGCCGGAAAAGAGAACAAGTCCAGCACCGTTTCTACTGCCGCTGGCGCGCAAGGATCCAAATTAGCTTACGCAGAATGGAGGGGTAGATCCAAGATTACCCGGGAATGAAGGGAAAGACGCAGTGCCACTGTTTCCGTCGCGCAGGACCACCTGGGAATAAAAAAACGAGACATCGAGATTCGCCAACAAAAATGGTTTACTTAGGCTAGCCACAATGGGAGTAACTAAGGTAGTAACATCACACATATCAAGGCAATTTTGCTTATGTGGCACATATTTAATGAAGAGAGAAGTGCTTGTGGTAACTAGCTATGTTAGGCTAGTCACAATGGGGAGTAACATCCACGAGTAACATCACATTTCCCTATACTATGTTACTACCTCCACAATGGGTAGTAACTTATATGTGGTGTCATGCAAGGGTCCATTTATTGCATTATAGACTCATATTATCTTGGTATGTGTGATGTTACGGTAACTAGCTATGTTACTCCATTTGCCTCTCTCCTCATTAATTAGCCTCCACGTCATCTTTTTTGCTTACGTGGCACTGAAGTTACTACCTATGTTACTCCCACTGTGACCAGCCTTACTAGTAACATCACACATACCAAGGAACAATGTGTCTATAGGCCTAATAAATGAAGTCATGCATGACACCACAAATATGTTACTACCCATTGTGGAGGTAGTAACATAATCTAGAAAAACGTGTATGTTACTAGTGTATGTTACTCTCCATTGTGACTAGCCTTAGAGCAAGTACAATAAGCTTATGTAAGCGGGCTATAATGATTAGAATAATATTTTTGTGATGACATGGAAGAGAGAGAATAGGAGAGAGAAGAGGAGTGGGCTCTCATGCAAGAGCTAGCTGCAGCACGTGCTCCTAGGCACCTTATGAGAGTGGGAGGTGGGTCATGTATCAATAAAGTAACACAGTTTTATAGCTCACTATTGTACATGTTGGCTATAGAGTTGGCTATAGGTGACATGGCAATTTCTTGTAGCCGGCTGCTAGCTCTACTATTGAACTTGCTCTTAACCCGCTGGATCGATGGGTTTGTCCTTTCCGCCGTGCCATCTACAGTACGTGCCTGCGCCGGAATAAGCAGTTGATTAGATCGGAGCACAATCGAGTATGTAGCCCGGACTAGAAATACTGCAAGGAGCTAACCTGGTCTAGCCGCTAGATAGAGGAGGTGGTAGTAGACATGCGCGCGTGATGATGATGCAATAGTTTCAAGTCTCGAGGCGATCATGGAGCTTTTTTGGTGTGTGTCCTACGCAAGCTGCTAAGTACTCCCTCCGTCCGGAATTAAGTGTCACAAAATTTGACAAAAATGGATGTATCTAACTCTAAATTATGTCTAGATACATCCAATTTTGTCAAACTTTGTGACATTTAATTCCGGACGGAGGGAGTAATTACTACTCGATTGAAGGACAATTATATACAAATGGATGTATGTACAGCCCGCGTCCTAAACTAACATTCTCTTTCCGGCGGTGAGTGATTCCTGCTTATCCAATCGGAAAGGAAGGTGGGTCGCTGCCAAGTTTTGCTTAACTGCTACTCTAGTTTCCTTTGTTTAGTTCGTAGAATCTGCAAGTAGCAGCACAAGTTGTTTATTCAGCTGGGCACCGTGCCACCATGCATCAACCGGTTGCGAATGTATTGTTGGATCCCAAAAGTTATTCTCTCTCCCGATCCCTTCACCTTGGCTCCATGCGTGTTTTGCTCAGCCCAGATCCAAATCCAGCTCCGCCCCGCCTTCAGAAATGTTTTGCTCAACATGATCTCATCTCTTCTTTTTCCTCGATCACGAGGACGCATAGCTGAAACTACTGTCACCTTAGCTCACACTACTAGAGAACGTTTTGGCCCCTAGATGATATGGTTCCTTCCAGAAGGCGCTCTCAGCGTGGATGCGCAGCTCCATGGATCGGCACACACAGCTGAAACTGTCACGCTGTCTTCGCCGTTGGATATTTTGCAAACCAATCACCCATCACATTCCTATTCAAAAAAAAAAAATCGCATTCGGTGGACAACTGCTTAGACATTACAAGAATGCAAGTGGTCCTCCTTGCACCAACCACCCAATTTTGTATTCATGCATGGTTGGACTAGCTCACACGCTATTTCATACGTACGCAGTACACGTTATGTATTCAGCAGTAGTGGTCCTTGTCGACGATATATCCGTAGCTGCTTTGAAGTCGCGGCCAAGTTTGTACAGGAATGCGCCTCCAGATCAAGAAGGTCTGGCGCAGGGATCGACGCTACCACGCCAGGGACTGTTTTCTTCAACAGTGTATATATGTCTACTACGAAAAAGGAAAATGCAGCTATAGATCGACCCCACGAGATGCACACTCGCTACTCTCGTTGCAGGACGACACACAAATGTGTACAGTTAGCAGTTACATCCAGAAAGAAATTGGCCCTGTGGATAGTATACAAAATTAGAACAATATGTTTTCTCGGGAGAAAGAATATTTCTTTCTCTTGGATAAGTGTACCATCAATGACTGTCTCCATCACCCAAACAGAATACTGTCATGGATCACTCAATCACAAGCGGGTAGGACCATGTCTAAGAAAAGGACATGTGAGGTCCATAATATATAAGAATGTGAGCCAAATGGAGCCGAGAGAACCAGCCATGACTTTGTTTGCCCTATTTTAATCATGACAGTGACGCGATAGAAAGACTCTCGGCACTCTGTTTAATAGTCATTTCTGAACTTGCAGGATTTAAGAACCACCGGGTTCAGACAAGTAGGCTCTTCTTTTATCTCGAGCTGTCAGGAATAATAGAAGCACCTCATCCTCTATGCATGGCAGCAACACTAGTTGGCTGGCTACTCGTTCGCGTGGAGTATGTGTGTTTGTGCGTGAGACATCGAGGGACTGCATGTGTGTTCTCTTCCTTGCAAAGAAAACAAATTAGTCCATCCACGGGACGACCTGAGACTAATTTTTTGAACATAACCATGAGACCAATTAGTCCTTATTTTTGTTCTTCATTGCCGATTTTTAAAAATATAACTTCGATCATTTTGTAGCTAGGGTCAGTCAGACGATTCTTCCCCACGTTTCGCTCTCTTTTCCAACCGATCCGAAGAAGCAAGAGGCGGTAGTTTTCTATGGTGAACACCGGCGAGACCGTGGGTTCTGCGGCTTCCGCCCCTCTCCGTTGCTGCTCCGGCGGCTGGAGGATGGAGGGGGAGGGGGGGTGGAACCCCTTGTGTTTCCCGGTTTGTTTTCACTAGTAGTATTTAGTTCTTCGTCTGGTGGCGCCAAGGCGGTGACGATGGCGTCGCGTTAAATAATTCTGCCATAAACTCTTCCTCGCCGCGAACATGCTCCCCATGACGACGTTGAGGGGCCGGTGGTCTTGTGTGCTCTCCGTCTGTATCTCTGTTTTTGATAGGCAATTTCTATCCTTTTGGGCGGTTGCGACAACCTGGAGTAGTTGGTGGCTCTAGATCAAGGATTGTGGTTCCACGGCGGCGGATATGACCTTCTTCCCCGACTCCTTCGACGAGATGTGGTGGATCCAGGCCGAGGACAGCATCGGGTGGTTACCCGACCGACATTCCACAACGACGAATGCATCATCGTTTGCGACAGGCCTGTTCATCGGCTCATAAAGCCTTCGTGGCGATGTGCTTCCTTGTTTTGGTTTCTATGGACCTTGTTCTCCTTGTCCGGTTGGTTTCTCGGCGGCGCGGGAGGTTAGGGATGGCTGCTGGTGTGTGTAGGGACCCGTCGGGGGCTTGTTGTTCTTTTTCTGGGGGTTCTTCCTGCAAAGTTTTCAGGAGACATGTCATCTTTGTTGGTTGCCGAGTGTGTATGTAACCGTTCATTATTTGTCAATTAATGTTAGTGCGGTCTCTCAAAAAAAAATTGAGGCATCAACTATTAGAGAGACCATAGGTTAGCCTCTTTTGAAAGAAAAAAAAATTACATTACAATAAAAGGTAGTCGGAAGTTGTTTTTAACAAGGGAGGGAGCCTAAACGGTTCCAAGCTAGTACATTAAACAGTGGTATAAATATCAGAAGACCACTAAAAGAAATAAAAATAATAGACGCGCCATTGACCTTTATAAAGAGAGCACGGAGACCAAACTACAAAACACAATCATGTTTCTCGCCCCGTCGTTATTGGTGGGCTCGACCTTACCGCCATTAGCCTTCCCTTGTTGGATGTATGCCTAAGATACAATAATATACATATGGTTTATGATTAAATTATTGTGTTTTTATGCTATAACTGTTATGGTTATTGAATATGAGATGCAGAGGAAAACTCATGCACACGTCTAGAAACATAAACACAATGATATACCTTTTGTCATGTCTCGCGTACAAACTTGTTAATATTAGATGGTCATATTTTCCTGGTCATGGACAATTAATTTGCTAAAGTTAATAAGGGCACTTTATTGTTTCAACATAGTGGCTGGAAAGACCCAAATATTTGAGATACTTTGAGATTTGTTTTGGTAAATAGTATCATCATTAGATGGTTGTTTTGGTTCGTTGGACCATGAGAATATTTAATGATGTTTACCGTAAGGATAATTTTGGTATAGTCAAGTAACACACCGTAAACTGAGTGATAGCAAAGGCTAACACTAGGTGGTCACGAAAGTATTCATTCATTGTGATAGTACAAGATTGGGAATTACTCCTCTAGTTAATAGAGAGATTCATACATGATCCACTAGGTGAAATAGTATAGGTAAATAAGTCTGTGCAGATAAGGACATGACACTAGTCATGGGGACTTAACAAGCTAGAGAGTAAAGATGTTGGTTAGAGGATTAGTGCATAATGACATTTTATATTTGATGACACAAATTATGAAGTTTGGAAAATTAGTATGCTTAATATTTTTAAGGACATGGGTCCAAATATAGAGAAAGTTGTAAATATGGGATTTTCTTCTCCAAAGGACCTAGATTGCTCTTTAGAGGATGAGAAAAACTTATATCTCAATTCTCAAGCTACTCATTTGTTTTTCAAATATGTAAGCATTGTAGTTCTTGAGCTAATCATGTCATTTTGGAAAACGCATGAGATATGGACCAAGCTTCAAGATAAATATGATTACGGGAATGATTGTTCTCCCTCCACCTCTGGGCGTGACGAGTTCTCAACTTCTTCTACTTCACCAACATGTGGCAAGCCACAACATAATTATATGGTGAGTAATGACAAATATTTCAATGTTGATAGTGAGCTTATTTTTTATGATCTTTCATTTCTATCTTATTACAATGCTTCGTCTATGGACTTGAACACATCTAGCACCTAAAATGATTTACATGCTTGTGTTGATAGTCCATACATATCATGTGATAATTGCTTGAAATAATCTAATGGTGATATTGCTGGTCTACGCTGCAGAATTTTAAAAATTGCCCTACGTAGTACGCCAAGATCACTATAGAGATAACCAGGCATGCCCACACATGCGAGAATCAGTATCACGATTCACCGGGAAACGGATTCGATGTAGTCGTAGAAGAGTTCGGAGCAATCGTAAATCCTCATAGCTAGGCCTAGTTGAAAGCATGTCGCTAAGTCTTGCCCTGTCAAGGATCACATATGTAATCCCTCTTATGGTGTGTACACGTACGCTCACGTCAACCCGTCAGTGCTCCTCTGTTCAGGACATGGCACAGACAAAGAGAGACAGCCTTCCAACTTTGCTAATTGGTAGCTCTAATCAACCGTGATTAGAGATATTATGAATCTGAAAGTTCTCAACACATGAGAAAGAAGAGATAATTAGATCTAGGTCTAATTGGGAGAGTATAACTAAAAACCCGATTAGAACAGGCTCTAATTCAATTAGAGTGTCTCTAATTAGATCTCTTATCCGTAGAGAACGAGAGAGAATTATGAAAGCTCAATTGTGTGTCTAAACAATGAGGAGGTGGGGTTATATAGTGGGACAAAGGGAGGCACCTGCCATGCGGGAGGGTCGGTTTCCCCTCCCTCCCTTGGACGCACCAAGCCTCCTAGGAGGACTCGGGTTGGACTCCCAAGTGGAGTCCAATACCCTCCCTTTTTTCATTTTTTTTTTCTTTTTTTCCCACTCAATTATTTCTCAAATAAATTAGGAAACATTCCTACGGAAAGCGAATACACTTTGTTCACCATTGCCACAACCACCATGCCCACTTGTTCACCATCCTCATCACTCTCTTCACCACCATTGAAAGTGCTTATGCCGCCTAATTTAGTTTTGTGTGTTTGATAACAACACTAGTGTTATTTTAACATGTGTATTGATGTTTTAGGGGCTATCGATATTATTATTAAAGGTGAATTTGTTTCCCAAAAAGGAACACAGAGAGATAGAAGAGCTAGAGGTGCTAGAAATTATCTCCGGGCCAAAATCTCCGGGGTTCCAGACCGGAGTCTCCGGACTCAGGGTTTCCAGCAATAAGATCATTTGGTGTCGCTCACTGGAACCATTCTGGATTGTGTCCGGAGAGTGCACGGAATTTGCGGCCCAGTCGGAGTGTCCGGTGTGTAGGTGATGGAGTCCCCGGACTCTGGGCATTTCCCTACACAAGACACGAGTGGTATCACCCACTGGAACCAAGATGGAAAGTGTGTGGAGTTTCCGTGGAATCTCCGGCCTCAGAAGACCAGTCTCCGCACTCGAGACTTTCCCAGCGCGAAGACGAAGTGGTGTCACCCTCTCGACCCTTTCCGGAAAGATTCTGGAGTCTCCGGGGTTTCACAAAGTTTCCTACCCACGGGAATCTGTCGGGAGATTTTTGCTGATCTTCGGAGGATTGAAGGAGAAGGCCCCGATCTACATGTTCACCAACCCGTTCTTCATTTCCCCCTCATTCACTTGAGGGATTAAATTCTAGGGTTCCCTTGAGGAAAACCTAGACTCCATTGTTGCTCACTTGTGATTGTATCAAGATTGTTGGTGTTCTTGGGATCCCCCAATTCAGTTGTGGGTGTGTGCCTCAAGCTCATTGTAAAGGCACCGATTTCCGCCTCAAATGGAATCAATAGTGGAAGGTGAACTAGGCCTTTGTGGAAAATTTCATCGGAGAATAGGGTGAGGCCTTTGTGGCGTTGAGTAGGCCTTTGTGACAAAACTCACATCCCTTCAACGATACGTACTCCCTCAAAAGGAGGAACTCGGGAATAGATCATTGTCTCTGTGTGGTTCCGTTATCGGTTACCTCGTTCCCTCTCCTTTACTTTGTGTTTGTATCTTGCTTAGTGTTGATCATGTCATATAGGTAAATTCACCGTAGTTGCATATCTAGAGAATTTATCTTTGTCTCAAGCCTAAATCGAAAAAGAATTAAAATTTGGAATTAGCACCTATTCACATATACCCCCTCTATGTGCCCATACTATCCATTCAATTATGATATCAGATCCTTCGGGGGAGCTCTCTTGATGAGGTTCTTGGCATTGGGAATGAATTTGGTTTTATTTATGAGCCTTCCACCATTTTCAATTCTACTCTTGAAAGGACAATCCACAACCAAGTGCTCACTATGTCCGCAATTGAAGAAAATTCTTACCTTTTTCATACTTGAGCCTTCTTTCCTTTGTTCTTTGTTGCATTTGATTTAAATCTCCTTTCTTCCACCACTTGTGGTTGGAAAGAGCCAAACATTTATTGTGCGACTTCATCTTCTCCTTCTCGGAGACCATATAAGAAGAACCACCATCATCACTTGATTCCTCTTCATTATGGGATGTGGGCTTCAAGGAAAGAGAAGCTCTCTTCTTTCCATTCACAAGGGCGATGATGTCATCCGAGGTATTCTTCATCATGTTCAAGGTAATGAATACACCAAAAACATGATTGAGCTAGATCCAAGAAATCAGCCCTTGCTTTCACATTCATCACCATGTTCTCATCGTATGGAATCAAGGTTTGAAGAAATTTCTCCTTGACCCAAAATTTATCACAATTCCTGAATCCACAATCTCTTAAATATATCTTTCGAGGTCTCTCCATCCTTCATGATGAAGTTATCCACTTGCCTTTAAAGAATGGACTTCTTTGAAGGTTGCATGCTTACGCTTACATCATACATGGCAATTATACAATCCCATGCTTCCTTGCCATTTGTGAAGGACCGGATGTGCTCAACTCCTTCATTGTCCATTGACTTATCGAGCGAGTGCATTGCATGAGCATTGATTTGTTGATCTATGGTATGACTTGAGCTTAAGTTCTCGGGATCTTTAGGCGTGTATCCCTTCTCAATGATTCTCCATATTTGCGTTGAAGAGCTAAACACATAAGACTTCATGGAAGCTTTTCAATTAGTAAAACGAGACCTATCTACTGAAGAAGGTGCACCAAGATTGTTTACATGTGGATGTTGAACATTAGGAGTAATGTTATAGGAATAACCAAAAGAATTTTCATTGTTTTTAACTTTTGATTGGGAAGCTCATATATATTCTTTAATAGCATTTTCATTTCTAGGAGCATTTTCAGATGAGTTTCTATAGACGAGGATGCCATTTTACTTATTAAATCATCCATCTTCTTTTCCGAGGTATCAACCATGGATTGAATAAGCTTTTTGAATAGCCTCCATGGTGACACTCTCTGGGATGAATAGGTTAACAACAATTTTTCCTTCTTTTTTCTTTTTAAATGGGTATTGCTCAAATATAGATTGTCTAGATTATGCAACTAGGTGAACAATCCTATATGATGAGAAAATACTACTAGCACTAGAGATATGACCAATTAAGCTACTAACGATAAGTAGAGATAAGTTGAGGAATAACCGAAAAAATGAGGCGGACATTTATCCCGAAGTTCACTTCCCAATGTAAGCTAATCTCCGTTAGAGCGGTGAGGTGCCACCAAAGTGGAACACCGAGTTGACGTCAAATGGCATACCGTATCTCCTTCGTGTCCAACCACCAAAGTGGATAGGCACGAATCACTATGTTACCGTTGAGGTTGACAACTAGAACCTTTACAAGGATAAGGCACACTCCACAAATTAGAGGGTCCTCACGAAATATCGAAATCCTCCAAGACTCTCGGCAACAAGATCCACGAGCTCGCAAAGCTTCGGGACACCAACAAGACACCTAGTTCAGATGAACCAAGAACAACAAGGCTCTAGGTTGCAATGAAGCAAGAACATTAAGATCCTTAAGGGATTAGTGAGGTGACACGTATGATACGTCATAAATGCATCCTTAGTTTCTGATGTTCCATGTTGTTTTCTTATTGTTTCCCACATGTTTGCTATACACTTCATGTCATTTTTAACGATTTTCCGGACTAACCTATTGACAAGATGCCACAGAGCTGGTTCCCTATTTTCTACTGTTTCTAGTTTCAGAAAAGTTTTTATGGAAATACTCTCGGAATTGTAAAATTCGAAGCCCGAAAGTCTTAGAAAACACGTGAATCTACTTTTCTGCGCCTAGCTAAAATGCGTTAAAGAAAAGAACTTCTTGGGAGATAACCCATGGTTTTATTTTCTCTTTATTTTTCTCTGTTCTCTTTGAGTCAAGGTGTTGTATACTTCTGTAGTAACTTATTTGTATCTTTATTTTCATGTTTTAGTAGTGCCAAGTAGAGTTTCTGACGAGAGTTGGAGTTGGTTTTCGGATTTCAGCGCAGGAAACAGATTTCTGCTGTCCACCGTAAAAATCGTATAAAATCCTGGAAGGTCAGAATGATCTGAAATTTTCTGTGCTAATTCTGCAACTTTTTTTTCTTTAAGTTTTTCGATCTGAGAAACGAAAGTGCCTCGAAAAAATTCATCTTTACATACAGTTCTGGTTTTCACAGATTCTTCCATTTTTCTTGCATTTGCTCTTTTGCGATGTCGAGTGGATTTATTTGCTTCACAAAACATCAGTGGCTGTAGATAATGTTTAAAAGTATCAATAGGACTTTTTCCATACAAAACCCATGGATTTTTATTTGTTGCACTAACTCTCTAATGTGAATTACTGTTTGAGTATGGTGTGAAGGAAGTTTTCAAGTATCAAGAGAAGAGGTGATATATATGATCAAGAAGAGTGCAAGGTCAAAGCTTGGGGATGCCCCGTGGTTCGTCCAAGCATATTTTTTGAAGACTCAATCATGTAATATTGGGGATTCCCAAGTCATCCCATTCTTCATCAAATATTTATCAGGTCACTTCTCGTGAAACTATATTTTTATCCGGTCACATCATATGAAGTTTACTTCGAGCGTTTTTTTTTTCCTTTGTTTTCTTTTGTTTTCCTTGCTCCAATAATATATTTGTATCCTAGAATTCTTTGTTTGGTAGATAGACACGCTCCGCTTTTTTGTTTGAATACTTGCTATGCTAGTATTCTTAGTTTTCTTCTAGCTGCTGCAAAAATTCCTTTTTAGCTCTCGTTTTCATTGCATCTCTTATTCAGAGATGTTAGTTTTAGTAGTGTTTTGTGAGTCCTCTCATGTTTGCTTGCTTTAGCATTTAGAGAGTTTTTGTTAAAGCATGATTTGTATGGTGCTTGTTGGGAAAAGAAACTGCTGCTTGAGGTAGAATTTTTAACGGTGCAAGTAGAAGCTTGTATATACTGTGGCTAGACTTTTTCATATCATGCTAGATGCCATTTTAGTTTTAAAGCCTTGTGGTTATTGAGTAGCATGATTATCCTCAAATAGATGAGAGTTTTTAATGTGTCATTGAAAGAATCATGAGTTGTTCTTGTCATATTGAAGCATAAATTTGTGGTGTTCTCCTTTGAATGTTTTATTTGGTTGACTTGGCGCATGCTCACACCATGTTTATGACTATAAACCAGTCACGAATAGCCTCTATGATCATTTAGTTTTTAAACTTGTGGTACCACTTATGCTTTCATTAATGATATTTATGTCGCTATGCATGATTATGGCTCTTATGCTCTCTTGATTTGTCGCTCCCAGTCTTTTTCTAGCCTCCACCTGTACTGAGTATGAGATCTACTCGTGCATCCAAATTCCTGAAACCAAATTTTTACCATTTTGTCCACCATACCTACCTATATGTGGTCTTTAACTGCCACTCCAAGTAAATTGCTCATGTGTTACCTTTAAAACCTTCAAAATTATTCCTGCTTTGTGTTCCTGTTTTTGCTCATGAGGACGTAAATAGAGAATCTTTATCTCACTTGTTGATTGGACTTTCACACCCTGGACTAGTGGCTTCATCCTCTTATCCAATGATAGATGAGCTGGCAGCGGGGTGCCCAGCCCCAAATTAATAAATACAAATTCTCTTCACTATTTTTTCCCTGATTTATCAGCCAGAGCATAATTGTGTAAACAAAAGAGAAAGGAGGATGACCTTCTACCCAGATGTGTCCTTCTATGGGAACCGCTCTTGTGAAGTCTAGTTGGCTTGTGACGTGCTGTATTTTCGGTTGCCCATTCGTTGACATAAGCATACACATGTCTTAAAATATAGATACTCCTCCACGGTATGTGATTGTTGGCAGGCACCGAAGGATTCAGTTAGCCATGGTTTATGAAAGATGGTTGGGAGGAGTGTCAAGTTTTTATACCTCTATTTAATAAAATAAAAGCTCTAGCACATGAGTGATCCATGCTCCCTCTGCGAAGGGTCTTTCTTTTACTTTTATGTTGAGTCTTCATCTTCTAACTTTATGCACAGTTGAGAGAGAATTTTTGCCATTCTGAGTTTTATGTGCATTTTTCCCAAAAACATTATTAATTGATTCATTATATGTTCTTGTTTGTTCTCTAATTATTTTTTCTAGTCTTCCTCATGAACTTTGAAGGTGTCTGGCATTTATGTTTTGCCCCACTCTTAAGGACTAGCGAAATATCACTTTGACATATTTTCTCTATACTTGAAACAAACGTATATGTTTCTTTTCATTGTTATTCATGATCTTTTATTTGAGTTAATTCTCATGATGGAAGGTGATTGCTATGCTTTATTATTAAAGTTATATTTATCATGCTTATGTATCTCCGCTTACATATGCTGTTACATTATGATGATCAAGTTTATGTTGGAAGCATGTCACCTCAGAAATTATGTGTTTTTATCGTTTACTACTCAAGGACAAGTAGGAAGTAAGCTTGGGGATGTTGATACGTCATAACGTATCCTTAATTTCTGATCTTCCATGTTGTTTTCTTATTGTTTCCCACATGTTTTTATACACTTTATGTCATTTTTATCCATTTTCCGGACTAACCTATTGACAAGATGCCACAGAGCCAGTTCCCTGTTTTTTGCTATTTTTAGTTTCAGAAAAGTTGTTCTGGAAATATTCTCGGAATTGGAAAATTCGAAGCCCGGAAGTCTTAGAATTCCCGAAGGTTCCACGGAGTCCTAAAGAGACCCGGAGGGGGGCCTCAGGGGGGCCACACCATAGGGCGGCGCCCCCCCTTGGCCGCGTCGGGAGGTGTGTGGGGCCCTAGGGCCTCCACCGCCTTTGCCCTTTCGCCTATTTAATCCCCCCGAGACATAAACCCTAAAAAGATCCCACTTTTACCCGAGAAACACCTGAGGCCGTCGTCACTATCATCCCAAGATCGGGAGGGTTCTGGAGCTCTCCCCGACACCCTGATGGTGCAGGTCTTGCACTCGTTGGGAAACCCCAAGAAGAAGGTATGATCAGCATAGCAGCAGTTTTCCCTCAGAAAGAAACCAAGGTTTAATCAACCAGTAGGAGGAAGGAGTAACTTCAGAAGGTTGGAGCAGCTGAGATGGTAGGGCGCACTACCGGTTCAGAAGCAACGTGGAACCTACACAACAAAATCAGATCACTTTTCCCCAACGAAGCAGTGAGGTTGTTAATCTCACCGGTTTTGCTAAACACAAAGAGGTTAAACATATGGTGTGGAAAACAATAGGAAAGTAGTAGGAAAACAGTAGCAACAGTATGGAAGCAGTATGAAAGCATCAGGTGATTTATCAGTATGAGGAAAAAGGACCGGGGTTCACAGTTCACTAGTGGTGTCTCTCCGTGAAAGATAAATAACATGTGTGGTGAAAAAATTACAGCCGGGCAATTGACAGAAATGAAGGTTGCACCCTAGTGCATATGCAATACATAAAGATTACTATGTGATTCATGCGTGCATTACAACAAGATACATAGACCGTTATCCAACTGCATCTATGACTAATAATCCACCCTCCAAATATATCCCAAACAAACATTGGGTATTAAGTTGTAAGCAAGAGATAATTGCAGTAAGCAAACTGTGTAATGTAAACAATAACATCACCCTTAGACAAAGCATTGTTGTTTTCTCCCTAATGGAAACAACACATCCAACATCTGTCATGTTTTTGTCACTCGAGCACATATGCAAAGGAGCCATGAACCCACTATCGAGCATAAATAATCCCTTTTGGAATTACTAGCATCTACTTGGCCAGAGCATCTACTAATAAGAGAGAGCATGCAAGATCATAAATAACATAAGCATGAAGATAACATGATAGATTGATAATCAAAAGACATAGCATTCAACATTCATCAGATCCTAGCAAACACAGCATGTAGAATTACATAAAGATGATCTTGATCATGTTAGGCAGCTCACAAGATCTAAACATGAGGTACAAAGTGGAGAGAACAACCATCTAGCTACTGCCATGGATCCGTAGTCCAGGGATGAACTACTCACGCATAACTTCGGAGGAGGGCATGGTTGTGTATACCCCTCTGGTGATGATTTCCCCCTCCGGCAGGGTGCCGGGGAGAGCTCCAGAGCCCTGCCGATCTCGGGATGACGGTGACGGCGGCCTCAGGTGTTTTTTAGGAAAAAGTGGTATATCCCTAGGGTTTTTGCCTCGGGGGGATTAAATAGGCGAAAGGGCAAAGACGGTGGAGGCCTAGGGGGCCCACACCACCCCCTGGCGCGGCCAAGGGGGGCGCGCCACCCTATGGTGTGGGCCCCCTGAGGGCCCCCTCCGGGTCTCTTAGGGACTCTGTGGAACCCCCGGGATTTCTAAGAATTCCGGGCTTCGAATTTTCCAATTCCGAGAATATTTCCAAAACAACTTTTCTGAAACTAAAAACAACAGAAAACATGGAACTAGCTCTGTGGCATCTTGTCAATAGGTTAGTCCGGAAAATCGATAAAAATGACATAAAGTGTATAGCAAACATGTGGGAAACAACATGAAAACAACATGGAACGTCAGAAATTAAGGGTACGTTTATGATGTATCAACATCCCCAAGCTTAGTTCCTACTCGCCATCGAGTAGGTAAACGATAAAAACAAATAATTTCTGAGGTGACATGCTACCAACATAAACTTGATCATCATAGTAATGTAAAGCATGTAAACTAGGATCAAATAAATAAAGGTTGTGGTTTATAGTTGATATCAAATAGAATAATGTATAAACCATTAATAATAACAAAGTAAAACTTTTCAATGAATCAATACTAAAAGACAATCCACTGTGCAAAGTATATTAAAGGTGATTTAAGCTTCAAGAACAACAATATAATCATCCAAGGCATCAAATTATCACAACAACTCCTGTTAGGATCAAACCAAGTGACAACAATATGCACGCAGGAAAATCATTCAAATAATTGTGCACTTGAAACAAGCAAGCATTCTGTATTGGTTCCTGGCACCAGAATGTTATGGCTAAAAGAACATTATGGGGGGTTTGGATGGTCAATGGAAGAAAGTCTCACACAACTAAAAGTGATCATTAGACAAGAGGAAGTCTTATAATCGAAGTTATGTAAGGATTAGTGATTTCTACACAACGGATGCACATAGAGCTATAAGTGTATGAAAGCTCTCCAAAGGAACTAGTGGGGGTGCATCCAACCAGCTTGCTCACGAAGACCTAGAGCTCTTTTGAGGAGGCTCATCATTGGAATATATACAAGCCAGGTTCTATAATGTAAATTCCCCACATAGTTATGCAAGTCATAATATGAAAATTCTATCCAAACTGAAGTAATGATGCTAACAAAGCACAAGTGTAGAATAAATGATAGTAGTGTTGCCCCCTCTCTCTTTATTACCTCTCTTTTTCCTCCTTTTTTCTGGCTTTTTCTCTTTCTTTCTTTTTTGATTTATAACCTCACTGGTAGGGGCAACACTCTATTTTACAAAATATCATCACACTTTTAGTACTTATAACTCAAACTGAAATATATCTGATGTAAATAAAACTAAATGCTCCTACTAGTGTAGCAGTATGCAAAATAACAATGAAGCATGACAAGTAACATAATGATGATGGATGTTGTATGGCAATATATCTCGGAATGGCTATGGAAATGCCATGATAGGTAGGTATGGTGGCTGTTTTGAGGAAGATAAATTTTGGCTTATGTGTAGAAGAACAAAGTTCTCCCACCGGGTTTGGATGTACTGGCGAAGTTTGCACCAACTCTCAATGTGAGAATGAGCAATGCACAATACCGAAGAGGCTAGCAAATATGGATGGTGGAAGTGCCAGAAAACCGCAACATAGAACTCACAAGTTAAAAGATTCAAAATAAAATCATGATATCATAAGGAATAATGAAAATCACTCCAATAGGGTCTGTGGTAGTGACAAGTCACTGTTGGCTACCCCGACCGTAGCACGTAACAAAAAGCTATCACGATTGCTATCAGCAAAGGAAGTCATATACCATTATCCTATCAACTAGTTATTTGAGTGTGGCACCGTTTCAAGCTTCTAGACCAACCATTAAGTGTTTTTACTTTACTAAACCAGCAACTTTACCATTAAGCATATTAATATCTCAAAACAACAACAAATAATCAAGTGAAACAGTTTAGTGATCTACAAGAATATGACCATCTATCGCATGTGGAATTTTCTATTTCCATCAAACACCATACTAAACATGCTTTAACAAAAATCCTCTACATGCTACAGTAAGAAAACATGAGAGTACTCACAAAAAACTACTAAAACTAAAAGCTCTGAAAAACAAATGCAATAAAAACAAGAGCTAAAGAGGAATTTTTGCAGTAACTAGAAGAAAAAAAACTAAGAATACTAGCATAGCAAGTATTCAAATGAAAAAGCGGAGCGTGTCTCTCTCCCAAACAAGGATGCCAGGTCCAATGATATTATTGCAGCAAGGAAAACAAAGAAAAAAAAAAGAAACCAAAAGAAAAGGAAAAAAAACAAACAGACGCTCCAAGTAAACTTCACATGATGTGACCGAATAAAAATATAGCCTCACGAGAAATGACCTGATAGATAGTTGATGAAGAAGGGGATGCCTTGGGCATCCCCAAGCTTAGATTCTTGAGTATTCTAAAAATATGCTTGGATGAACCAAGGGGGCATCCCCAAGCTTTGACCTTGCACTCTTCTTGATCACATATATCACCTCTTCTCATGGACCTTAAAAACTTCCTTCACACACAAACTCAAACAGTAATTCACATTAGAGGGTTAGTGCAACAAATAAAAATGCATTGGTTCTGTATGGAACAAGTGCTATTGATATTTTTAAACATTATCTACAGCCACTGGTGTTTTGTGAAGCAAATAAATCCACTCGACATCGCAAAAAAAAAGCAAATGCAAGAAAAATAGCAGAATCTGTCAAAACCAGAACAGTCTGTAAAGACGAATTTTTTCGGTGCTTACGTTACTCAGATCGAAACACTTAAAGAACAAACAAGTTGCGGAATTAGCTGATAAATAAGCACAAAAAATTTCAGATCATTTTGGTCTTCCAGGATTTTATACGATTTTTTACAGTGGACAGCAAAATTTTGTTTCCTACGCAGAAATCCGAAAACCAACTCCAACTCTTGTCAGAAACCTTACTTGGCTCTACTAAAATATGAAAATAAAGATACAAAGGAGTTGCTACAGAATTATACAAACCGTTGACTATAAGAAAACAAAGAAAAACAAAGCAAAAAATAAAACCATGGGTTATCTCCCAAGAAGTGCTTTTCTTTAATGCCTTTTAGCTAGGCCCAGAAAAATGGAATCAAGTATTTTTCGAGTGAAGAAGCTTCCAATTGTAATTTGTTCGAATAACGGAATTAAAAGGAAACTTCATTCTCTTTCTAGTAATGTGTTCCATACCTTTCTTGAGTGGGAACTGAAATTTAATATTCCCCTCTTTCATATCAATAACAGAACAACCAGTTCTAAGAAAAGGTCTTCCCAAAACAATTGGACAAGAAGTATTGCATTCAATATTCAAAACAACAAAATCAACGGGGACAAGGGTATTATAAACCATGATAAGAACATCATCAACTCTCCCCAAAGGTTTCTTTCTAACATTATCAATAAGACAAATATCCAAATAACAAGGTTCCAATGGTGGTAAATCAAGAATATCATAAAGTTTCTTGGGCATAACAGAGATACTAGCACCAAGATCACATAGAGCATTGCGATCAAAATAATTAACTTTCATTTTAATAATAGGCTCCCACACAACACAATCAATTCACTTTGCCCCAACGAAGCAATGAGGTTGTCAATCTCACCGGTTTTGCTGAAAACAAGAGGTTAAACGTATGGTGTGGAAAACATTAGGAACATTATGAGAGCAGTATGAAAGCAGCAAGTGTTTTATCAGTATGAGGAAAATGGACCGTGGTTCACAGTTCACTAGTGGTGTCTCTCCGTGAAAGATAAAAAACATGTGTGCTGAACAAATTACAGCTGGGAAATTGAGATAAATGAAGGCTGCACCGTAGTGCATATGCAAGACATAAAGATTACTATGTGATTCATGCAGGCATTACAACAAAATACATAGACTGTTATCCAACTGCATCTATGACTAAAAATCCACCCTCCGAATATCATCCGAACAAACGTTGGGTATTAATTTGCAAGCAACAGATAATCGCAGTAAGCAAGGTGTGTAATGTAAACAATAACATCATCCTTAGACAAAGAATTGTTGTTTTCTCCCTAATGGCAACAACACATCCTCCATCCGTCACGTTTCTGTCACTCGAGCACAGATGAAAAGGAGGCATGAACCCACTATCGAGCATAAATACTCCCTCTTGGAGTTACTAGCATCTACTTGGCGGGAGCATCTACTAATAACGGAGAGCATGAAAGATCATAAATAACATAAGCATGAAGATAACATGACAGATTGATAATCAGAATACATAGCATTCAACATTCATCAGATCGCAGCAAACACAACATGTAGCATTATATAAAGATGATCTTGATCATGATAGGCAGCTCACAAGATCTAAACATGAGGTACAAAGTGGAGAGAACAACCATCTAGCTACTACTATGGACCCGTAGTCCAGGGATGAACTACGCACGCATCACTTCGGAGGGGGGCATGGTGGTGTAGACCTCTCCGGTGATGATTTTCCCCTCCGGCAGGGTGCCGTTGAGAGCTCCAGAACCCTCCCGATCTCGGGATGACGGTGACGGCAGCCTCGGGTGTTTCTCGAGAAAAAGTGGGATATATCTAGGGTTTATGTCTCAGGGGGATTAATTAGGCGAAATGGCAGAGGCGGTGGAGGTCTCAGGGCCCCCACACCACCCCCGGCAAAGCCAAGGGGGGGCGCCGCCCTATGGTGTGGGCCCCCTAAGGGACCCCTCCGGGTCTCTTCGGGACTCCGTGAAACCTTCGAGAATTCTAAGACTTCCGGGTTTCGGATTTTCCAATTCCGAGAATATTTCCAGAACAACTTTTCTGAAACTAAAAACAACAGAAAACAGGGAACTTGCTCTGTGGCATCTTGTCAATAGGTTAGTCCGGAAAATCGATAAAAGTGACATAAAGTGTATAGCAAACATGTGGGAAACAATAAGAAAACAGCATGGAACATTAGAAATTAAGGATACGTTTATGACGTATCACTTGCATATGCACTACGGTTCAGCCTTTATTTCTGTCAATTGCCCAGCTGTAATTTGTTCACCACACATGTTATTTATCTTTCACGGAGATACACCACTATGAACAATGGACCCCAGTCCTTTTTCCTCATACTGATAAACAGCTACTGCTTTCATATTGTTACTACTGCTTTCATATTGTTCTCCTACTGTTTTCAACACCATACGTTTAACCTCTTTGTGTTCAGCAAAACCGGTGAGATTGACAACCTCACTACTTTGTTGGGGCAAAGTGATTTGATTGTGTTATGTAGGTTCCATGTTGCTTCTGAACCGGTTGTGCGCCCTACCATCTCAGCTGCTTCAACCTTCTAAAGTTACTCCTTCCTCCTACTGGTGGATTCAACCTTGGTTTATTTCTGAGGGAAACTTGCTATTGTGCTCTTCATACCTTCCTCTTGGGGTCTCCTAACGAACGTGTATATCACGCGCATCAATGTCTCAAACCTATATATAATTTTTGATGATCCATGTTGTTATTATATCAATTGTCACATGTTTTGTTTACACTTCATAGATTTTTTATACATTTTCTAGGACTAATCTATTAACAATATGTCATAGTGTCACTTTCTGTTTTCTGTTGTTTTTATCTTTCAGAAAAGCTAGTCGCGAAATATTCTTGGAATTGGACGAAAATTGGCGTCCGCACATAATACACCAGAAGACTCCAGAAGCCCAAAGGGGAGGAGCAACCGACCCAGGGGGCGGCCACGCCACACCAGGGCGCGGCCCACCGCTGGTCGGCCTCCTCCTGTGGCGTCGGCCCCTCGGGTGGGCAGCGGTTTTCCCTTTCGCCTATATATTCCTTCTGCCCCAAAAAACCTAAAGACCCGATCGACATTCCACGAAACATCCAGACGTTGTCGTCGTCGTCAACCCTAGTTCAGGAGGGTTCTGAAGCTCTTCCCGGCACCCTGCCAGAGAGGGGAATCATCACCCGAGGGCTCTACACCGCCATGTCTGCCTCCGGAGTGATGCGTGCGTAGTTCATCCTTGGACTACAGATCCATAGCAGTAGCTAGATGGTAGTCTCTCCACTTTGTGCTATCATGTTTAGATCTTGTGAGTTGTCCTACATGATCAAGATCATCGTTATTTAATGATACATGTTGTGTTTGCTGGGATCCAATGAATATTGATACTATGGGGAAGTTGCTTACTTATCCATATGTCTATATTGTTTATATCGTGCATGCTATCTGTTGCTAGTAGATGCTTTGGCCAAGTACATTATTGTGACTCCAAGAGGGAGTATTTATGCTCGATAGTGGGTCCATGCCTCCAGAAATCAACGTTCGAGTGACTGAAACGTGCACGGTTGTGGATGTGTTGTAGCCACTAGGGATAAAATAATGATGCTTATTCTACGTGTCTTTTGTATTGTTTACATTACACACAATACTTCATGCAATAATATGTTTTTTGTAACTTAATAATGGAAGTGATGCGGATTCTGACCCGAAGGTGTATTATTTAGGCATAGATGCGCTAGATAGAAAGTCTATGTACTTTGTTGTAATGTCCTATTAAATCTCATAGTGAACATCTTGTTATATATTGCATTATCATGCCCTCATTATTTGTCAATTGCTCAGCTGTAATTTGTTTACCCAACATGCTAGAAATATTTACGGAGAGACACCACTAGTGAACTGTGAACCCGGTCCATTTTCCTCATACTGTTAAACCACCTACTGCAATCATAATGTTCTCTACTGTTTCCTGCAATCGTCACTGTTTTCTGCACCATATGTTTAATCCCTTTGTTTTCAGCAAGATCGGAGAGATTGACAACCACTCTGTTTCGTTGGGGGCAAAGTAGTGTTTTTGTTTGTGTGCAGGTTCCATGTCAGTTGCGCCGCTGACAACCTTCTGAAGAACCTCCACGTCCTCCTGAATTCGATAACCTTGGTTAATTTCAAGGAAAAGTTTGTCGTTGTTCTACATCAAACTTTGCGCTTGGAGTAACCTAACGAACAGCACGGCCCCAAGGAATCATGAGGTGGTGATGAATTGGTCTGGTGGAGATGTAGTACTAGTAATTCTCCTCCAAATGCCAAGAGATCAAGAGGTTTGGTTGGGTATTTGGGAAGATCTAAGAGGTTTAAGGTGGTCACAAATAGTGGAGATAGAAAGTTTCAAGTGACACCTTGTAAAGGAGGAAGATGACCCCTCTTATAGTCACTTGAAATGTGGCGTTGGGGGGAAAGTTGTCGCGGGATATTCACGACAGACGTTACCGGGGGTAACTTAGGTTGGGGCAAATCGACTCTGGTGTTTGGGAGAGGGTTTAGCTCAAGGGAAATCATATCAACTAGAGATCTGGAGGCTCTGGCCGCAATGTCGCCGAGACTCCGATCTAGGGTTACAACTATCAACTCTCGTATTACTAGCACACTCGAATATCTGGAAAACTCTAGGTTTCTCTGTGCCAGGAGCCGGCTTATATATTACCCGGCCCTCTGGCTTCCTATACAAGGCACACCCAGAATCCTACCCGGAATACACACGTAACCCTAGATTTCCTAATCGTGGCCCCCAAGGCACGGATTACAAGATCCACGCTCCCCTTTGGGTCTTCTAGAAACTCCTCCAGCTTGGGCCGGGTCTTGTGTGATTTCCTTCTGGCCGGGTTTTTGCCCAGGCATGGGCCTACCGGGTTATCATCCCCCTAACAGTAGTCCCCAGAATAGCTTGGGCATCTTGGGAACAACCATGGAGCGCACGCTATTCCCTGCAAAATAATAGACATCCATATCCATAACTCACCGGGTTAGATTGCTTTAACTTCAGCCAGGCCTGCTCTTTGGGCGGTCCATATAATAACCCAGTTTCACTCGTGCCAGGATGTCATTTTCCGGGTTAACACTCCAAGGAAACATAACATGACCCGCATCCATTTCTCTATTGGCTAGTCCGAGTAACAACGTCTCGAATCCGACTCTCTCAGCCCACTTAATTGATCCGGATTTCACGCGATAATCATGAAGATTCTTATCCCCAGATTCGCGGGCCGGATCAAATCCTCCCGAAAACAACTCACCTTTACCGTTTGGGGATCTAGGGTTTTCCCTGCGCCTATAAATAGGCCCGGGGGGGAACCCTAAAAATCTAAACGCCCATTTCTCCTCATCTTCTTCCTCCCGCTCACTCTTGCGCCCAAAACCGCAAAGCTGAGCTCCAACCACCGGATTCGCCCACACGGGCTACCAAGCTTGTCGCCGGTCTGCGCCAACATCTCCTCCCGCGCCTCCCTCTGCGCCTTTGGAGCTCGCAGGGTAACTCGTCTCCGTCAACGAATCGCTGCCGCTACGCATGTCGTCTTCCGCGGGCCGCCACCGCCGCACACGCCTGCGTCAACGGGCCGCTGCCACCGCGCGCCAAACTTTGTTCCGCCACATCTCCGGTGAGTTCCATTATCCTTTAGATCTAGGTACTCACTTTACATGGATGTTCATCTTAGATTTTTGTTCATATCCCTCTGCTATTGCTCCACTAACTAGATGTGTTTTCACAAACCCTAATCTCACATCCGTTCGTGGTCATCCTTATCTAGATCCATTTCCATAATCCTTAGCTTCGTATTCCTTGCCGGCATTTAGCCCTCATCTCTTGCTACATTATTAGATGCGTTTTCCTGAATTTTTGGATCCACACTTACTTGCGCTCAATTTCATCTAGATCCTCTCTTATGGCGCCCAAAGTTAGCACCAAGTCCAAGGGGAAAAACTCGGCTTCCAAACAAAAGCCGGGTCAATCGATTCCCGCCAACTGGGCAAAATCGATTGTCATGAAGTCAAACCTCGATGAACTAGCCGAGTCTGGGGTTCTACCCGCCGAGTCGGACATCCATTGGAGGACGCCTGGGGAGAAGACCCGGCCTACACCCGGTCCAGGTGAGGTGGTTATCTTCCTCGAGCACGTGATCCGGGGTTTCGGCCCCCCGGGTCAGCCCTTTTTTCGCGAACTTTTGGACCATTACAAACTCCGTCTTTTTGACATTGGTCCAAACTCGATCTTAAATATTTGCCACTTCATAGTCCTTTGTGAAGCCTATCTCTGCATTCCTCCAAACCTTGCCTTGTTCTTGGAGTTATTTCAATGCAAACCCTGTCGGGAGAGCACGGACGGGCCCCTCCTCGTTTGTGTGTGGGGGGGGGGGTATCCATTCAGAGACGCAAAAATTCTCTGATGCCGACTCTCAGCCTTCACAGTCATGTGAAGCACTGGCAGAAGACCTATTTCTACTGCCGAGACACCTCCACACCCGGCCAGAAGCCTTTGCCGGGTTTCTCAGTTGAAACTTTAGCCCTTTCCGACAATCTTAGCTCTTTCGCACCCGAAACCGAGAGACAATCAATCCAGCCCCTCCTTCACAAACTCGCCGTGCTAGCGGCCCAAGGTCTTATTGGGCTAAACCTAATCAAGACCTGGATCAGCTGTCGGATCCAGCCAAACATCGTACGCCCAAAGCTCATCTGCGAGTATTCCGGCCACCTTACCGATTCTCTCCGATATTCGGAGAAATCATACCTGGCTCTGGATGTGAATAAGGCCATGAAGAACTTCTTGGCCGAGAAAGTAGATGTCATCAAAAGCATCTCCGGACTCGGCCCTTTTACGCGCTCTAACCCGGCTCCTCCGGTAAGAACCGATTATCACCTTCTATACCGACTGATCTTTCTTATTTACACGTACTAACTTTTATCTGTTGTTTCTTACTCAGGAAACTGATGCATTCTGGAAAATTGGCACCCCTCCCCCTTCTAAAAACTCGGAGGAGGAGGAGGAACCGACTGACAGCGATGAAGGTACTTCCGGGTCTCTGCTCAATAAATACTTTGTTAGCCTATTAGACAAAAATTCTTCTCCTTCCGACAATGCCCCACCATCACCAGCGCTGGATGATAAAGACGGCTCTCAATCGGAGGAGAGCGAGGCAGAGCCGCAGATTGAGGTTGGCCAGCAGAGAAAACCCAGGAAAGTTGTTTTCAAGGTGCCGTACTCTTCCATGACCTCAGAGCCGTACTCCTATGCCAATATGTGCAAACTCAACAGGTATCTAACCACTACATCATCTTTGAAGGACTTGGTCCCAACCAAGCGACGGGCAACCCAGACTTCTCCGGGTGATGATCCCCTACATCCCGGGATCCCTATGTCGCCAGCTCGCCGAGCCGGTACTCCTTCCACTTACTCTGCCTATATTCCTCGAAAATATCCATCTCCAAATCATCCATTAGCCGAACAACTCCGGGTCTCACTTTCCAACTCTTTATCAGCGTCCTCCGGGTCTAGCAACGATCTTCCAACCGACTTTGTCATAAATACCGGGTAATTCACATGTCTCGTTCGCCAATATCTTTTAATTTATGCATTTCCCTTTATTGTTCACTAACTTCTTGTTTTCCTTTCCTCAGAGCCAAGGTTACCCTTAGTGACCAAGAGGAAACCCCTGCTGATGACCCGTCTATGGAAGACCCGGAGAGTGCTACCAAGCCCCCATTTGTTGAAGAACAAGATCCGGAAGACACGGCTATTCCTACGGCCGAGTCTCCTCCACCCACGCATCACTCTACTGATCCCGACGTCGAGTTTCTTGGGTCGCAAAGGGCATCTCCTGCTCCCAACACCCAGGAAACCAAAGTCGACCCGCTTAAACAGGAGGCAACCCCGCCACCGGGTAACCAGAACCCAAGCTCTTCCAGGCCGGCTCTCAGCGGCCTTGACTTTGAAAAGGTGTTGGGGGAATACAACTCCCTGAAAGCAGCTGAAAAGGATATCATTGAGGCTCTGGTAGCTGAGCATCAGGTAACTTAACTAATACTATGTACATACACCTCCTAGTCCCCAACTTAACTTATACTGTTGCCGACTGACGTTTCCCTATCTGTTTTCAGGCTTATGTGACCCGGACAAACGAAGTTTTGGCGAAAACCAACGAACTCTTGAGGGTTGAGACCAAACTTCGTGAAGAGCTGGAGGCCGAGGTCAAAGATCTTTCTAAGGAGTGCAAGAAGTACAAGAAAAAACTCCATAACACTGAAGGACTTTTGAAGAGACTTTCGACCTTTGTTGCCGACACTTACAGCTCCATCCTTGGTAAATCACACCTAATCTCCTGATTATCACTTGGATTTCTCATTTTGTAGGGTCTTTTAACCCGGGTCTCACCACCTTGCTTTTCTTTTCACTCTGCAGATCCGGGTGAAAAGGCTGAGGATGAGGATGATATCGAGAAGCTAAAGACACTCAAGGCTATTATCCGGCAATTCTCGGTGGGGACCAAGTGGACCCTGGAGGTTGCGAAGTGGATCGGCACTTATGGTGGCGTATCCCAGATGCTTGAGGCGTGCTCAAAAATCCCTGCCTGGATCGATCTTTGGAGGCGCTCGGCATGCCGCGTTGGGGTGATCCGTGGTTTAGCGTTGGCCAAAGCCTACTATCCGAAACTTGAGCCGGCAACTCTAGTGAACGGGTTTCCTGAGTTTAACACTCATGGTTCGAGGTTCTCAGCAAAAGACCTCAAAGCCATCAATACTCAGATTCGTCACTCGGCCTGCCTGATTGCCGAGAAACTGGACGTAAACAAGCTCACCCCTCCATATGACGCTGACGATAAGCTGGTACGCTCTGATTTACCTGCCCCCTTTGATATGTTGGCTCGGTACCATGAGGAGTTTGCCAAGAGGAAAGCCGCGGCCAGCTCTGCGCCAACATCAATGACTCCAGTTGTCCCTCCTCCTGCTCGTGCTGATTCCACGGTTGACCCGGACATAGAGGCGGGGAAAGCTGCAGTGGAGGACGCTGAAGACCCGGCTGCCAAGATCACCCTTCAAGACTCGGCTATGGACGCCGAGTAATGTTCTCGTCTTTTACCCACAAACACTTATTCGTCCAATGGGCATTTGTAATATGCCTGCTACACTTGTTCATTTGATAGTGCGCCTGTGCACTTTTGATACTACTCCTTTGGTTTGTAATACGTTTAAACTACTATGGCTTTGATGGCCCTCCTGGTCATCCCTTCAGTATGCACTTTTGAACCTTGTGTTTGCATATTTTTGCTTTTCTACACTTTTTGCAATAAATACCGATTCTTGGATTTTGGGGTAAGGCAAAGTTTTCTTCCAATTCCCCAAGACCCGGTTTCCGGGTCTTAGGATTTTCTGACTGGGTGAACTTTGCTTCTTAAGTCCCCAAGCTCCCAAGACTCGGATTTTTGAATGTTGAGTTCATTAGCCAGATAGCTTGTTGCTTTCTCAAGTCCCCAAGTCCCCAAAACTCGGATTTTGGAGCCTAGGGATTTGTGGCTTAAGAAAACTCCATGTCCGGCTAACTCCCCGACTACGAGATTACTTGAAGTTATCCTTAATACGCTGTGAGTTTCCGGCTTTTTGCTTTTTACTCCGCATAACTTGTGGTTTGGATGACCCTTTTGACCCCCTTTGCTGTAAGCCGGCTTTCGTGTGGATACTCAATGTTGCTTAAAGCTCTATGAAAACAGGGCCAGGCAAGTCCCCATGGGCATCATGACTGATTGAATTTATAGGCTAGCAATCATGCCACTTTGTTGCGAGTCACATCAAGCTTAAACAAGAAAGGCCAAGAAAAGTTTGGCTCTATTGTCCAGGTTATGAGATTGAGACTGTACTTATTACAAGCAATCAGCCCTCATACCTTGATGGCATCGTGGCCGGGTCTGAGTTTGCAACTGTGCTATTCAAGCAATCAGCCCCCAAGACCTATATATGCAATCTATGAAAATTTTAAACCTAGTATATTGGAATTAAAACAGTAAATACTTACCTGATATGAAGTGCAATAAAACATACAGAAAAACAAACTGATAGAAAACGTAGGAGACAACAATATCATAGTTTAACCATCTCTTTATTGAAATGAAAAGGTTAGGTCAGCAAGCCGCCTCATTAAAAACCCTCCAGTCCCCTTTGGTACCCTGGATAGGAAAAGAGTGCGTCTGAAACCTGCTGCATGTTACATCGTGTAATTCAACTTGCAAAACAAGTCTATGCTAAGTGTAATAGGGACGCAGCTGAGCCACGTTCCATGGTCTTTCCCGTTCTTGCATAGATGAAGTGGTATGGGCGGTGTCATTGGCAGTATCCGACTCTTCCCTTGCATCTATCAAGTAGTATGATCCATTGTGCAAATTCCGGCTTATGATGAACGGGCCCTCCCATGGCGGAGATAACTTATGCTTCCCTTCCTTTGATTGTACTAAGCGCAGTACCAGGTCTCCTTCCTGGAAAACCCGGGTTTTGACTCGGCGACTGTGATACCGCCTCAAATCCTGTTGATATATAGTTGATCGCTCCAAGGCTTGCTCCCTGTGCTCTTCTAACATGTCCACAGCGTCTTGCCGGGTCTTCTCGTTCTCCACCTCAACATAAGCCGCCACTCGGGGCGAGTCATGGATAATGTCACTCGGAAGAACTGCCTCTGCACCATAAACCATAAAGAACGGGGTCATCTGTGTAGATCTGTTAGGAGTAGTGTTAATTCCCCAAACCGCCGATGGTAGCTCTTCAACCCATGCTCCAGCAGCTCTGAGGCAGGAACTCGTAATCGGGGTTTCAACCCACGAAGTAACTCCTGGTTTGCCCTCTCCACCTGTCCATTAGCTTGTGGATGGGCTACTGAGGCTACGTCAAGGCGAATACCATTGTTTCCACAAAACTTCTCCATCTCTCCTAAGGACATGTTGGTTCCATTGTCTGTTATTATGTTGTGAGGATATCCAAACCGATAGATAATCTTTTTCAAGAACTTGACAGTTGTAGCCGCTTCACAATTTGTAACTGGCATAACTTCGACCCACTTGGTAAACTTATCAATAGCCACCAAAAGATGAGCATTTTTGCAAGGAGACATGTGAAAATGACCCACCATATCCATACCCCAAATCGCAAACGGCCAAGTCAATGGGATTGTTCGCAACTCCATAGCCGGCACATGGGTTTGGCGAGCGTACCTTTGACATCCATCACACCTTGCCACCAAGTGTTCTGCATCCGCCAAGGCCGTAAGCCAAAATAAACCGTGTCGATATGCTTTAGCCACAAGGGATCTGGTGGAGGCATGGTGCCCACAATCACCTTCGTGGATCTCCCTCAGTATATGTCGGCCTTCTTCCGGAAAGGTGGGGCTTTATAACACCTTATTCGCCTGATATTCATCTCCTTTACTACTCGTAGTCCATGTAACAGGGCCTCATACTCGGCCATATTGTTGGAGCAATCGAAGTGAATTTGCAACACATAACTCAACTTGTCTCCCTTTGGTGATGTGAGTACCAACCCAGCTCCTGATCCCTCGTATTTCTTGGAACCATAAAAGTGTATCACCCAAGACTCGGAACTTGGTATCATTATGGGCATGCTTGTGTGAGTCCAATCATTGACAAAATCCACTAGAGCCTGGGACTTGATCGCAGACCGGGGCTCATAGTTGATGTGATAATCCCCCATCTCGATGGCCCACTTGGCTATTCTTCCTGTTACATCTGAGTTTCTGATGATATCCGCCATTGGTATGGAACTTACTACTGTTATGGGGTGTTCTTGAAAATATGGTTTCAATTTCCGCCTGGCCATAAATACCCCAAAAACTAGCTTTTGCCAATGTGGGTACCTCTGCTTTGCTTCCGATAAGACCTCGCTTATGTAATAAACCGGCCTTTGTACCGGGTGATCCTTTCCATCTTCCTTACGCTCAACCACAACCACTGCGCTGACTGCCCAGGGCCCGGCTGCAACATATAACATCATAGGCTCTTTAGGACCTGGCGCTGCTAAAATTGGTGCCTCAGATAGCTGCTTTTTCAGGGCCTCGAAGGCCTCGTCCGCCTCTTGGTCCCATACAAACTTATCTGTTTTTTTCAAGAGTCGGTATAAGGGTATCGCTTTTTCTCCGAGCCGGGATATGAACCGGCTCAGGGCTGCCACGCACCCCGTGAGCTTTTGGACATGTTTTAGCTGTTCCGGCTTTTTCAGATTCTGGATAGCTTTGATCTTTTCCGGGTTAGCTTCAATCCCTCGTTCAGAAACGATGAAACCGAGTAACTTTCCTGCAGGCACTCCGAACACGCACTTAGTCGGGTTAAGCTTCATCTGGTATCTCCTCAGGTTCTTGAAGGTCTCCTTTAAGTCATCTATGAAAGTTTCAGCTTTCCTTGTTTTAATCACCACATCAACAACATAGGCATGAACATTGCGTCCAATTTGGTCCTCAAAGCACTTCTGAATACACCGCTGATACGTTGCGCCAGCATTTTTCAGTCCAAAGGTCATGGTCTTATAGCAAAAAGCACCAAAAGGGGTTATGAATGAAGTTTTCTCCCAATCCTCCTTTTTGAGATTTATTTGGTGATACCCGGAATAAGCATCCAGGAAACATAATAAGTCACATCCTGCAACTGCATCTATGATTCGATCTATCCTTGGGAGGGCAAATGGATCCTTTGGGCAATGCTTGTTGAGACTTGTATAATCTATGCACATTCTCCACTCATTATTCTTTTTCAGCACTAAAACCGGGTTTTCCAGCTAGTCCGGGTGAAAGACTTCCATGATAAAGCCGGCTGCTAGGAGCCGAGCTATTTCTGCCCCTATAGCCTTTCTCCTTTCCTCGTTCATTTTTCTCAGGCCTTTTCACTGGTCGAGACTTGGGATCAACGTGCAAGCTGTGCTTGGCGAGTTCGGTCGGGATACCCGGCATGTCACTCGGCGTCCAAGCGAACACGTCCTGGTTCTCGCAAATAAACTTTATGAGTGCCTCTTCCTCCTCATTACCCAGGTTAGAACCTATAGCAAACTGTTTGGAAGAGTCGCCCTCGACAAAGGCCACCATCTTTGTATCTTGGGCCGCTTTAAACTTAGCTCTCTCGTCTTCCGAGTTTGGTTTCTTCAGGGCTGTTCGATCTTCGGGGTCTACCTGAGACCGGTAATACCTGAGTTCTTCCTTCCTGCAAGCTTGTTCTGCCATTGCCGCGTCTCCTTTATCACACTCGGCCGCCATGGCCCTATTCCCATATATGGTGATGGTCTGCTTGGGACCCGGGATTTTTAGCTGTAAGTAAACGTAACACGGTCTCGCCATGAATTTAGCATAAGCCGGCCTTCCGAACAGTGCACGATAGGGACTGCGTAATTTCACCACCTCAAACGTGAGCCACTCTACTCTGTAGTTATCCTTCGATTCACCAAAGGCAACCTCTAGTGTTATCTTTCCCTCTGGGCAAGCTGAGTGCCCAGGCACAATTCCATGGAAAACTGTGGAGCTTTTTTGCAGCTGAGACTCCTTGAGTCCCATGCGCAAAAAGGTCTCCCAGTATAAGATTTTGATGCTAGTCCCACCGTCCATCAGGACCTTTTTTAACTCATACCCATTGACCTGTGGGGCCACCACCAAGGCCAACACACCCGGATGTTCTATCGATTCTGGGTGATCTCTTCTACTCCATGTTATTTCTTGGTCTGACCATCTCAAATACCTCGGAACCCCTGAAGAAACCGAGTTTACAGCCCTTTTGAGTATTTCTTTGTTGGAAGTTCCGGTGGTATGGACGTGGTATTGCCCTAGCTGCTTAGGGTTAGCCTGGAAACCGCCTGCACCTCCTTGGTTATTACCCGGATTGCCGCCTCCTGCGTTGCCGGCGGGGGGTGGTCCGTTGCCCGGGTTTCCACCCAGACCCGGCCCTCCTCCCCGGCCTGCACCTCGCAGGGTCTTCTGTATCTCCTCGTTTTTCCATCTCTGTAAGTCCACGCATTGCTCTAGCGAGTGATTAGTCGGCTTGCCATTCCTACTATGACGCGGACAAGGCATTCTGAAGGCTTCTATATGGTTAGCCGGCCGTGGTGGTCCTTGCTAATTGCCTCCATTGAAGTTTCCATCTACCCTGGGCCTTGGGAACCCGGCCTCGGTATTGGCGACTAACTCGGAGTTTGCCTCGTACGGACGTTTATGCTGGTTATTTCCATTACCGCCTCCATTATTACCCGGCGTAGTGTTGTTGCCGGGTTTTCCATTACTTCTCATGTTGGTCTTCCCTTTCTTTTCCTCTACGTCCTCTTCAGTCATATCAGTGGAAGCGTGTTTGTTGCACGCATCCATCAACTCCCCCATGGTGATTTCTGAAACGTGCGTACTGGATTTCATGCGCATCAACTTTTGCACCAAGGGTGTATATCTGCATGTTTTTGACATAGCTTGTATCGCGTCCTTTGGCTGAATATCAGTGGACGAGTGGAGTATCTCCATTACTCGGTGCACCCAGCTACGAGCCGACTCTCCTTTCCTTTGGATGCATCGATCCAGGTCATCGATTGTATATAGTTTCCTGCATGTTCCATGAAAATGCTTGACGAATGCCGTCTTCAACTCATTCCATGAATTAATGGACTTTTCAGGCAAGTTGTTGAACCATAGTTTTGCTGCTCCTTCGGACATCATAAGATACATGAACTTGGCTTGGAGTTTTTCTGATGCATTGCGAATAGACATCGCCATCTCATAGCTGCTCAACCAGGTCTCGGGGTCCATGGTTGGCTCATAATTTACAACTTTACCCGGTTCCTTGAACTTATCCGGGTATGGTTCTGCTCTGATGGCGTCCGACAGACATTTAGGCCCGGCCAGGTTGGTCAATACAGGCCTCGCGCGCGATACATGAGACTCGGCTGGCGCAGCCGGGGGTGCGCCACCTACTGCTAATTGCACTGCTGACCCGGCCATGCGCCTCGCACGGAAACTGTCGACTATTGCCTGTGCTACCGAAACCGCGGGGGCTGCTGGCCTACGAGGAGGAGGCGGCATTTGCTGCTTCTCTGCCCTCCGTCGTGCCGAGCTTGACTGAATATTCCTCGTGTTTCCGGGTTGCCGGCTGACATATGGCGTCCCATGCAAACCACTTCTATGGTCTGGGTAATTTGCCTGCTGAGCCACCGCAGTGCGTAGCATCTCTATGGCCTGCCGAGTTTCGATTTCTCGAGTCGATTCTCCTAGTGGAATACGGCCGAGCGCTAGGGTTGCGGCGTACACGTTATCCATGGGGTTATTGAAGTGACCCGGAGGGGTGTGAAATCGTGACGGTGGTGGCGCCTTATTGCCCCCAGGGGTCCCGGCTGGTACGTTGGCCTGCTGTCCCCCGAGCGTCGCTCCTTGATTCACAGCCGGGATTGGCTGATCTTGGGATGTAATAAACAACGTGGCCGGCTGTAGGTTTCCGCCTGCCGCCGGTAACCTCGTCTGATGCCTCTGATTATATATCCTTGTTGTTTGAGCCTGAATTCGATCCTCTAATTCTTCCAACTCACGCTGCCGCTCAGCCATCCGTTGCCTCTCAGCTTCTACTTCCCTTCTCTGTTGTTCCAATGCCCGGAGGGCTACATCTAGATCTCGAGCACGTGCCGCTGCGTTTTCTTGGGTTATCACCGTTGCCAATACGGTGGGATCCAAGATCAAATTGTTGCTGAACAGAGCCGGGCAGTGGCGAAGCTTCAGCCCGGCATGCCCAGGCGGCTTCTCGGGCTCCAGCTGCTAAGTTAGCTTAATTTGCTTGCTTAAGTTAATTTCTTGGAGCAAATCATGTGGTCAAAAAGATATGTTAGTATATCTTGCCCAGTCTCAACACTTGTGCTCGCTCCGCCACTGGAGCTGGGTTTTGTGGGCGTGAAATTCCTGCTCCCGTTGCACTGTTTGCCATGAACCCGGACATATTTCTATTTCGCTCACTTTCCCTTGTTCCGCTAGTGACAGAGGCCGGCTCTCCATCGACCCGGGCTATAACCGGGTTTCCATTAGCCGGTGTTTGTTGTTGGGCCAGCACTCGCGCCGCTCCAGCCGCGGCCGCCGACACATCGCCCTGATTAAGATTGATAGCAGGGGCTGTGTAGACCGCGACTCGGCGCGCGATGCCTACCGACGATTCATACTCTTCCTCTTCGCAACTATCTTCTTCGTACCGATCTTCAAGCAAATGCAAGATAGACTCGGTATCATCTCCTCCCATAACCCGGCCACGCGGGGCCCATACCGGCTCCTCCGGCTGTTCCCTCTTCGTGGTGGGCTCCTTCTCCGGCTCTACTGTTCCGACCGATTCTTCTCCGTCCGATTGAACACAGGTATCGTCCCCTGACACAGAATCACATTCATTATGGTCAGAAACAAAACCAGATGCACGTACCATACCGACGAAGACGTTGACTCGGCCAATTGTGACGACAGATCCGGCCTCCAGATGATCCGACTCTGGTCCCCAGCCAAAGTCGTCCACGATCTTTTCTCCCTCATCATTGGTGATGATCTCGCCGATGACGAGGTTCTTCATGCTTTCCCGAGTTTCTCCCGTGATGTAAACACCTTTGGACGTAGGCCCCACGGTGGGTGCCAACTGTCGCGGGATATTCACGGCAGACGTTACCTGGGGTAACTTAGGTTGGGGCAAATCGACTCTGGTGTTTGGGAGAGGGTTTAGCTCAAGGGAAATCATATCAACTGGATATCTGGAGGCTCTGGCCGCAATGTCGCCGAGACTCAGATCTAGGGTTACAACTATCAACTCTCGTATTACTAACACACTCAAATATCTGGAAAACTCTAGGTCTCTCTGTGCCAGGAGCCGGTTTATATATTACCCGGCCCTCTGGCTTCCTATACAAGGCACACCCGGAATCCTACCCGGAATACACACGTAACCCTAGATTTCCTAAACGTGGCCCCCAAGGCACGGATTACAAGATCCACCTCCCCTTTGGGTCTTCTAGAAACTCCTCCAGCTTGGGCCGGGTCTTGTGTGATTTCCTTCTGGCCGGGTTTTTGCCCAGGTATGGGTCTATCAAGTTATCATCCCCCTAACAAAAGTCGTCCTCTAGGAATCCCAGCATGGGAGCCCGGCCAGGCCGGCAGGGTGCCCGAGCAGCCCGGCCTAGGCTCCAGAAAGGCTCAGCCTGGCCTAGGCCGGCTAGCCAGAGAGCGCGACCAGGCCAGCTTGGGAGGCCTACAGGGTTCTTGAGCAGCCCGGCCTAGACCGGCTAGCCAGAGAGCCCGTCCTCGGGTAGCAGGGAGCCCGACCTAGGCCGGCGTTTCTGTGTGTGGGCCAGAAGTGACCCGAGCTACCCGGTCTAAGGAGCAACAGCCAGGCCTAGGCTCGCATTTCTGTATGTAGGCCGGTAGCCATCCAGAGCCGCCCGGCCTGAGGAGCTATAACCTGGCCAGGCCGACGGACACATATTTGAAGGATTTTGTCGATGATAATCATATAGAAAATATAGTCTCTCTTTCTCCTTTTTTATCTTGATAAATATCTTTAACTATTTGCATCTTATCTTAGACTCCTAAGAAATACTTAAACAAACGGTTAGAAACTCTTAGTGTTGTAATCAAACAACAAAATAAGATTAGGGGACGAAATGTCCTTTCACCGCTGTCACGGTCCAACCGGTGGCGACGAGGGTGAGGACATCCGGGAGAGAGGGTTGGGTGGTGGGACGGATCGCCTCACTTCCGTCACTAGAGGACTAGAAAAAACATAGCTCATTCGGTTTGTACTAATAAAATGCGGATATATTGGCCATGGTATATTTTTATATGAGTCCTTATATTTACTACTCCCTCCGTCCGGAATTAAGTGTCACAAATTTTGACAAAAGAGGATGTATCTAACACTAAATTATGTCTAGATACATCCACTTTTGTCAAACTTTGTGACATTTAATTCCGGACGGAGGGAGTATTAACTACTCCTCCTTTGAGAGATTTCATAAGAAAGTTTTATTCAGGTTTCACGCATGTTTGAGAACGGACGTAGCGGCAAATGTAGGATGGAGTATAATTTTTATCGAGGATTTCACAACATGTTACATAATTTTCTCAAGGGTGAACTAAAATTTGAGACATATTTGAAATGAATTATGAAACTTGGGACGAAAACGTTGTGAGAGGTGGACTCTGGGTTGTATTGTTAAAACATGAATGGGTTTTAATTTGTTTTTCGTGAATTTTCCGCACCATACAGTCTATCCTCGCAGGCTGACTGGATATCATCATGGCCATTTGATACCCTCCCGAGGACGCGAAAATTCAACGTATGTTGGTCCTGTTTTGTTTTCTTGCATACACCACACCGTCCTTAAAGCGTTCTCCTGTTCACCGGTCGTGCTGCTGGTACCAAGGGATCACGGGCATGCAGTGGCTACGTACACCTAATCTTGGGGGCATTTGAAAGATGCTTTTCACCTAGACATGCACCGTGCATTATATCAGATGTACTATCGCTCGAAAACGTACACCATCTCCCAGCACTTGGGTACGTAAATACTCTGTAACACTGGACGTACCGCCGATCCGTAGCTAGTCGCACATAGTCGTGGCGATTTTTCAACGAGTGTCTTTTTTTTCTCTCACGGCTCCATCCTACCTCTCCGCCCGGAGCTCATCAATGTCCGCACTCGAGTACGAGTTGGAGCAGCAGCTAATCGGCCATGCATACCACGTACAGACAGCGAGAGGTGACCCTAGCCACACACAAACGTGCATCTACGGACGCTGCAGCCGGTGGTGCACCCCGAAAGTGAGAAGCACCGCATTCACTCCTCAGTACTCCCTCCGATCCATATTAATAGGTGCTGAAGTGGATGTATTTAGACATATTTTATTGTTAGATACATCCACTTTAGAACCTATTAATATGGATCGGAGGGAGTACCATAGTTGAGAGCATCTCCACGCCACATCAAATGTGTGTCCTCATCCCCAATCGTGTCATCTTTGTGACGTCGGACATACGTGCATCATGATGGACACTCCCCACAGCGACGTCCACTAAACAAAAAAAATCGAAAATATTTTTTAGAACAAATATTAAAAATTAATTCAAATTTAAAGATATTTTATAAATTTTCAACGAAATTATAAATCCCGCTACGATCAAACTAAATTAAACTATACTAGATACCGCTCGGGCCTAGCTCGCCTTGGTTCGTCGTTCTATTGGAGGGGCCAACCTCGTCGTGGTTAGTCGGCGGATGGCTGAAGTACGACACTGAGACCGACGAATGGCCTTCCACCTGCGCGAGCCACCGCCTCACCGCCCTTGCTTGCACCCCTCCCCCATCCGGTGCACCTTCGCCTGTTGTGAGCATGTCGGCGCGCCTCCTGCTCTCCTTCGTGCGCGATATTAGCCGCCGTTGTGCTTGTTGGTCCAGCTCCTAAGTTTCGCGGGCTCGATGGAAGGCATTGTCTACACGATGTGGTGGGTGTTTGTCACGTCGCTACGGGCATCCTCCCGCGCATGCCGCACCTCCTACGCCGTGTTTAGCTTCTCGTTGGCCGCACGCTGGGCGGCCATAAATGAGGCGGCATCCTCCTCTCTCTAGGCGATGGGAGCCAACTGCTCGTCCGACGCCGCCTGGGCGTTGAGTTGTTCGTAGACCGCCCACTCATGGCCACAACGGAGCGGAAATGCTCCTCCCTCTGGCGCTCCCGACGAAGCCTGAATGGAGGCTACCTCCGCCTCCTCGCAACCCGACCTCACCAAGCGGAACACCTCATTGTTGCGCTATGTGGCAAACAAAGTTGTACTCCACAACCTGGTCAAGCCACAAAGGAGGCCGCTCCTCCGGCTCCTGCTAGGGCTGCATCCTCCTCCCCCCCTTCCTCGTGCGCCGGGAGAGGAAGTCTGAATCAAAGCCGTCATCACCACTATCGTCGTCCTCCGACGATGGGTTCTGCGCATGGTGCTACTTGCTGGGTGAAGTGACCCACAAGGTATGGAGACGGCGTGGCATGCTGTCGTCAAGATAAGTAGGATAGTGAGGAACGGCGTTGTGGAAGAGGTTACAACGAGAGGGTATGCTTTTATTGTCAGCCTCTCACTGGGTGAGACATGCAAACGGAAAGCAGCCAAGTTGTTTGGCCAACGGGCAAGCACGCGTTGCGTTGGAGTAAATGGTGGCCACAAATCTCCCTCGTGCTTCCCTGCGCCGCTCAGGGAGCCGGGAAGAATGGCCCCGCATCCAAATAGGACTGACCAGCGTAAATGCGACGTGTGTGGCAGAGACGCACCATCGTCCCATCGTCGTCATTACGAGGACGGAACGGCCTTTGGCGCGACATCATTAATCCTCTTGTACAATGTGTGTTTTTGACGAGCGGGCCCTTTTGTCGGATGGGTTGTCCGGACAATGTCCGATATTCCGAGCATGCTCATAAGTTTGGCGTGTCTCCTGGGTGCGAGGCAAATTTTCGCTCCGTCCGACCACTTGAGAACGCCACTATGAGATTTTTTAGGACCCAGTAAACCTGTGGGGGAGCATGTAGGCAGGCATAAATTGGTTCGGCTAAGCAATACTCGGTGATTGGTTGCATTTCGGTTTGTTTTATGCTCACCATGAAAGGAAGAGAACATAATAGAAGTTCATGCATAACTACTACGAGCTTAATTAAAATTTAGCCCTAGCTAAGGCGAATAGCAGTTTATTAGTATATCCCTAACTAGTACAAATCGAATAGTAGCGGTATAGTTTGAGCGGTGCGCCGAAGGTAATCAAGGGGGAGGTGGGAGTTCATATGCCTCTTCTTCTACTACTACTACTACTACTTATTATTATTATTAGTATTATTATTATTATTATTATTATTCTTTTGCTTCAATGCCTTCAGGTCCCTCAGTCATCCCACATTGACTCAGCCCATTTCATCATTTTGTTCTTCCAAGCTTCATTGTCATCCAAGGGCACACCATTGCCGGAGTCAATGCCGTCAAGGGTCACATCTGCCTCATTTGGGACATGGGAATCAAAGTCTCATCGAAGAATCCAGTTGTGAAGAATGCAACACGCAAGAACAAGTTTTACTTGGGTGGCAAAATGGTGAAATGGCTTCTGGTCAAGAATCTTAAATCTCCTTTTTAGTGTAGCAAAAACTCTCACGGCCGTAACTCTAAACTTAGAGTGTCGTAGATTTAACAATTCCCTTGCAGTAGCAGCACCAAACCATGCACTGAACTCGTTTAGATGGTACCTGGTTTTTCGGAAGGGTGAAAGAATCTAGGGCGACATGCATAATCAACATCTCCAAGGTAGAACTTGCCATCGGGGATATTGATCCCATTAGGTCTGGACATGCTGTCAGGAAGAATGGTTGCATCATGTGTTGATCTCTCCCAACCAGCTAGTACATATGTGAACTTGAGATCAGAATCAACAACAGATAACACTCTAGCTATAACATGAATGTCATCTACGACGCCAATACAATTCTGACACACGATGAAAGAAGAGTCATGAATTTTTCCTAAACAATCAGGTGGCGAGACCAAAAAATGGAGTACTACGTACCTTGAAGTATGGATACCATATATACATGTATCTTATCTTTGTAGGAATTTGACCAGCTGGTGGCTAGATCATCTCCTGCCTGACCTCGCCAACAACATACAATACCTGATTGAACTAGCGGGAGATGGTCTCACATGATCTCCTGAACGTGCTATGCATCACTCTGAACCTCTGGTTATGGCCTAGAACACGAAGAAACATGGCAACTTTATCTTCCACAAAGGTGCGGATGATGTTCCTCAACATGCCACTGTCTCTGAACCTTTTGACAAGTTCATAGAAAGGGGCTCTAGCCATTCTAAGCATCAGCCTCTACCTCGTCGTCGTTGTTGTTATTGTTGTAGATATAGTTCAGATTACCAATCCTCTTCTGATCTCTAACGAAGGGCCCCATGTGACCAGAGGAGTGGCGGTGCGCCTAACTGCGATCTTGTGGATTAGCATAATCCAATCTTGAATCGCGGCTATGAGTGTTGTTGTGTACTTTTTCAAAGCCATAATGTCGTCCTAATATGTTGGATCTACCATGAGTACTCACTAAATCGACATTAGCGCTCCATCTAGATGAGGAGGAATATGTTTCACCTTGCTCCTGGCAGTGTGGATGAAGGAGATCAACCGGTGGAGCCATCGAAGAAGAGCACCTCCTGCTTCCCATGAAAACGCCGCCGCGGATCTATGGGACGGACGTGAGCGCGATGAGGTCAGCAAGGGGACGAAGAGGACACTCCAGTGCGGACCTCCGGCTAGATCCGCCGACATTGGACACGCCGCCGTGGATATGTGGGACAGACATGAGCGTGATGAGGTCAGTATTGGGACGAAGAGGACGCTTCGGTGCGGGCCGCCGGCTAGATCCGCCAACATTGGACACGCCACCATGGATTTTTTGACGGGAAGAAAAGAGGAGCTGCCAGTGTGGGATGCAAAAATGGGGAGGTGACCGAAGTGGGGTTGGGGTTGGGGAGAGGTTAAAGGTAAGTCTGGCATGAAACGGCGCCAAAATTTTCCCATCTCCTGCCATCCGTGCAGAGGTCTTGCACGCACAGTGGCGGCCGCTTTTTGCTGTTGCGCGGCTTGGCTATAAGGAAACTGACGATTCGGTCGTTCCGAGCAGGTCTGACCTAAGGGTGTTTTAAATTCGTGCGATTGATACGTTAAATTCGTGCGATTGATACATCATAAATGTATCCTTAATTTCTGATGTTCCATGTTGTTTTCATGCCATATGCTACATGTTTTCCTTACACTTTATGCCTTTCTTTCGATTTCCTGGGACTAACCTATTGACAAGATGCCACGGAGCTAGTTCCTGTTTTCTGTTGTTTTTAGTTTTAGAAAAGTTGTTCTGGAAATATTCTCGGAATTGGAAAATTCGAAGCCCAGAAGTATTAGAATTCCCGGAGGGTCCATGGATACCCGAAGAGATCCGGAGGGGTACCCGGGAGCCACGACACCATAGGGGGGCGCGGTTCCCCCTCTGGTCGCACCAAGGGATGGTGTGGCCCCCCTGGCCACCCCCGGCATCTCCCTTTTGCATATTTATTCCCCCCGAAGCATAAACCCTAAATCAATCGGCCTTTTCCACCAAAAACATCTGTAGCTCCACCGCCGCCGTCGACAAGTTTCGGGGGACATAAATCTCTGTTCTGGCACCCTACCAGGACGGGGAAGTGCCCACGAAGCCATCTCCATCGACTCCACCGCCATCTTCATCGTCGTTGCTGTCTCCTATGATGAGGAGGGAGTAGTTCTCCCCCAGGGCTGAGGGCTCTACCGGTAGCTATGTGTGCCATCTCTCTTTCCCATGGTGTGATCTTTATGTGATCGTGAGCTTTGTAATCTAGTTGAATAAGTAGATGTTACTCTTCATCTGTTATGCTACTCAAGTGGTTTTGTTATGAGATCCCCATAAACACTTTGATCATGGTGTAAAGGTGACAGTGTGTGTACTGTGTGGGTTAGCATGATATTTATATCTTGTGTTGGGTGACCCTATGAAATTGTGGTGTTTGTCTAGTACCTTCTAGGGCGCTCATAGTGACAGCGTGGGGTTAACTAGACATGGGAATGAGACTTTGAGGAGTGCTGTTACAGCCCTACGCAATGAATTGGTGTTTGTTATTCAACCGGAGAGTGGTTTGGAGTAGCATAGTGAAGAGAGATATTTATGCATTCAATTATTTTATCATTGTTGAGAGTGTTCAACTAGTGAAAGTATGATCCCTAGGCCTAGTTTCCTAGCATTGAAATACCGTTTACAACCTGTTCTGCTACATGTTTGCTTGCTGCCATTTGTTATTTCAGTTTGCTATTATCACTTATAATCATCCATAATACTTGTATTTTACTCTCTCTTCGCCAAACTAGTGCACCTATACAACTGAAAATTGTATTAGGTGTGTTGGGGACAAAAGAGAATTCTTGTATCGTGATTGCAGGGTTTCTTAAGAGGGATACCTTTGACCTCTTCCTCTCTGAGTTCGATAAACCTTGGGTAATCCACTTAAGGGAAACTTGCTGCTGTTCTACAAACCTCTGCACTTGGGGGCCCAACACTGTCTACAAGAATAGAAGTGTGCATAGACATCAAGCTCTTTTCTGGCGCCGTTGCCGGAGAGGTAAGGTAAAAGGTACTCACATCCTCAGGTGTGAGTGCTCGAAGTTATTTCCTTTAGATTCTGCAATTATATCTTTTTGTTTCTTGTTTTTATTTTCACTTGTTAGGATTAATGGAAAACAACAAAAATATGAGAGAGTTTTATAATACTTATCTTGAGTTAGGACATGAAGTGTTTGAAGAGAAAATTAAAAAAACCTATGGAGATTTATTTGCATGCTAGTAGCAATGTTATTAGTATAAATTCTTTGAACACCATTATTGCTATGGAAAAGTCTAAGCTTGGGGAATCTATCTTTGATGAATATGGTATTTTTAGTCCCCCAACTTTTGAGGAAGAAATTTTCTTTGATGATACTTTGCCTCCAATATACGATGATTACAATGATGAATATGATATTTTAAGTCCACCTACTATTGAGGAGAAAGTTAATTATTATTACAATATGCCTCCTATATTTGATGATTATGGTGATGAGAATAATAATGATAGCTATTTTGTTGAATTTGCTCCCACTGCTATTAATAAGAATGACTATGCTTATGTGGAGAGTATCAATTCTTTTATGCATGTGGCTGATGAGAAGAATGTTTCTTGTGATAGTTATATTGTTAATTTCATTCATGATGCTACTGAAAGGTATTATGAGAGAGGGAAACATAGTCTTATGCATCTAAAAAATATCAAGTTTCCCCTCTTTATGTTGAATGTTCTGAATTTGCGCTTATTTTGTTTTCCTATGCTAGCCACTTTGTGCTTTATTGACTTGTTTTTCTACAAGATTCTTTTTCATAGGAAGTGGGTTAGACTTAAATTTGCTTTACATTTGCTTCTCGATGTTCTCTTTTTCTTCAATTCATATTTATCATGTGAGCATCTTCTCAGATTATCATGCCTAGCTAAAAGGCTTTAAAGAAAAGCACTTATTGGGAGATAACCCATGGTTTTCTTTTTTCTTTTTTTTTCTCTATTTTCTTTGAGTCAAGGGGCTGTATACTTCTGTAGCAACCCCTTTGTAGCTTTATTTTTCATGTTTTAGTTGTGCCAAGTAAGGTTTCTGATGAGAGTTGGAGTTGGTTTTTGGATCTCTGCGCAAGAAACAGAATTCTGCTGTCTACCGTAAAAAATCGTATAAATCATAGAAAAAACAGAATGACCTGAAATTTCTTATGCTTATTTATCGGCTAATTCCACAATTTTTTGTTCTTTAAGTGTTTCGATATGACCAACGTAAGTGCCTCGAAAAAATTCATCTTTACAGACTGTTCTGGTTTTGACAGATTCTGCCATTTTTCTTGCATTTGCTCTTTTGCGATGTCAAGTGGATTTATTTGTTTCACAAAACATCAGTGAATGTCGCTAATGTTTAAAAGTACCAATAGCACTTGTTCCATACAGAACCCATGGATTTTTGATTATTTCACTAACCCTCTAATGCGAATTACTCTTTGAGTGTGGTGTGAAAGAAGTTTTCAAGGGTCAAGAGAAGAGGGTGATATATGTGATCAAGAAGAGTGCAAGGTCAAAACTTGGGGATGCCCCCGTGGTTCATCCAAGCATATTTTAAGAAGACTCAAGAATCTAAGCTTGAATATGCCCAAGGCATCTCCTTCTTCATCAACAATCTATCAGGTCACTTCTAGTGAAACTATATTTTTATTCGGTCACATCATATACAGTTTACTTGGAGCGTCTGTTTGTATTTCTTTTGTTTTATTTTGTTTTCATTTGCTTTCCTTGCTGCAATAATATATTTGAACCCTAGCATTCCTTGTTTGGGAGAGAGACACACTCCGTTTTTTCGTTTGAATACTTGTTATGGTAGTATTCTTAGTTTTTCTTCTAGTACCGCGAAAATTCTTGTTTAGCTCTTGTTTTCATTGCATATCTTGTTCAGAGCTGTTAGTTTTAGTAGTGTTATGTGAGTAATCTCATGTTTGCTTGCTGTATCATTTAGAGAGTTTTTGTTAAAGCATGTTTTGTATGGTGCTTGTTGGGAAAATAAACTGCTGCTTGAGGTAGAATTTCTAACGGTGCAAGTAGAAGCTTGTATAGACTGTTGCTAGACTTTTTCATATCACGCTAGATGTTATTTTAGTTCTAAAGCCTTGTGGTTATTTAGTATAATTATTAGCCTCAAATAGCTTAGAGTGTCTAATGTGCCATTGAAAGAATCATGAGTTGTTCTTGTCATATTGAAGCATAAATTTGTGGTGGTCTCCTTTGAATGTTTTATTTGGTTGACTTGGAGCATGCTCACACCATGTTTATGACTATGAAATAGTCACTTATAGCCTCCATGATCATTTATTTTTTGAACTTGTGGTACCAGTTATGCTTTGATTAATGATGTTTATGTCGCTATGCATGATTATGGCTCTTATGCTCTCTTGATTTGTCGCTCCTAGTCTTTTGCTAGCCTCCACATGTACTGAGTATGAGCTCTACTCGTGCATCCAACTCCCCAAAACAAAAGTTGTCCCATTGTGTCCACCATACCGACCTACATGTGGTAATTAACCGCCACTCCAAAGTAAATTGCTCATGTGTTACCTTTAAAACTTTCAAAATTACTCATGTTTTGTACTCCTGTTTTAGCTCATGAGGAGGTAAATACAGAATATTTATCTCACTTGTTGATTGGAATTTCACACCCTGGACCAGTGGCTTCATCCGCTTATCCAATGATAAAGAGCTGGCAGCGGGGTGCCCGTCCCCAAATTAACAACAACAAATTCTCTTCACTATTTTTGCCCCTGATTTATCAGTCAAAGCATGATTGTGTAAACAAAAGAGAAAGAGGGATGAACTTCTACCCAGATGCGTCCTTCTATGGGAGCTGCTCTTGTGAAGTCTAGTTGGCTTATGACGTACTGTATTTTCTGTTTACCATTCGTTGACATAAGCATACACCTCTCTTAAAGTATAGACACTCCTCTACGGTATGTGATTGTTGGCAGGCACCCGAGGATTCGGTTAGCCATGGTTTGTGTAAGATGGTTGGGAGGAGTGTCAATTTTTTATACCTCTCTTTAATAAAATAAAAGCTCTAGCACATGAGTTATTCATGCTTTCCTCTGCGAAGGGCCTTTCTTTTACTTTTATGTTGAGTCTCCGTCTTCTAACTTTATGCACGGTTGAGAGAGCATAGTTGCCATTCTGAGTTTTATGTGCATTTGTCCCAGAAACATTATTAATTGATTCATGATGTGTTATTGCTTGTTCTCTAATTATTTGTTCTAGTCTTCCTCGTGAACTTTGAAGGTGTCCTGGCATTTATGTTTTGCCCCACTCTTAAGGACTAGCAAAATATCACTTTGCCATGTTTTCTCTATACTTTTAAAAATGTATATCTTTCGTTGCATTGTTACTCATGATCTTTTATTTCTGTTACTTCTCATGATGCAAGGTGATTGCTATGCTTTATTATTAAAATTATATTTATCATGCTTGTGTTAAAGTTCTGTGATCTCACCTTACTTATGCCTTTACATTATTGATGATCAAGTTTATGTTGGTAGCATGTCACCTCAGAAATTATTTGTTTTGTCGTTTACCTACTCGAGGACGAGTAGGAACTAAGATTGGGGATGTTGATACGTCATAAACGTATCCTTAATTTCTGATGTTCCATGTTGTTTTCATGCCATATGCTACATGTTTTCCTTACACTTTATGCCATTTTTATTGATTTCCTGGGACTAACCTATTGACAAGATGTCACAGAGTCAGTTCCTGTTTTCTGCTGATTTTAGTTTCAAAAAAGTTGTTCTGGAAATATTATCGGAATATTCTGGGACTAACCCATCGACCCCACCGCCATCTCGCCGTTGATGTCTCCTATGATGAGGAGGGAGTAGTTCTCTCCCGATGCTGAGGGCTCTGCCGGTATCTATGTGTTTCATCTCTCTCTCCCATGGTGTGATCTTTATGTGACCGTGAGCTTTGTAATCTAGTTGAATAAGTAGATCTTACTCTATTTGTTATGCTACTCAAGTGGTTTTGTTATGAGATCTCCGTGAACACTTTGATCACGGTGTAAAGGTGACAGTGTTTGCATCGTGTGGTTTAGCATGATATTTATATCTTGTGTTGGATGACCCTATGAAATTGTGGTATTTGTGTGGTACCTTCTAGGGTGCTCATAGTGACAGCGTGAGGTTAACTAGACATAGGAATGCGACTTTGAGGAGTTCTTTTACAGCCCTACGCAATGAATTGGTGTTTGTTATTCAACCGAAGAGTGCTTCGTAGTTGCATAGTGAAGAGAGATATTTATACATTCAATTATTTTATCATTGTTGAGAGTGTTCACTAGTGAAAGTATGATCCCTAGGCCTTGTTTCCTAGCATTGAAATACCGTTTACAACCTGTTCTGCTACATGTTTATTTGCTGCCATCTTTATTTCAGATTTCTATTATCACTTATAATCATCCATAATACTTGTATTTTACTCTCACTTCGCCGAATTAGTGCACCTATACAACTGACAATTGTATTAGGTGTGTTGGGGACACAAGAGACTTCTTGTATCATGATTGCAGGGTTCTTGAGAGGGATACCTTTGACCTCTTCCTCCCCGAGTTCGATAAACCTTGCGTAATCCACTTAAGGGAAACTTGTTGCTATTCTACAAACCTCTCCACTTGGAGGCCCAACACTGTCTACAAGAATAGAAGCATGCGTAGACATCAGCGATCCAAGAATGTACCCGCATGGAATCAACCAAATGGCTCATTTTGCATCTTTAGGGTCTGGTTGGACCTGCTGGAGGCTAAGAGCAACTCCACCGGCACCCATCAAATTCGTGTCCGTTGATACGTCATAAACGTATCCATAATTTCTGATGTTCCGTGTTGTTTTCTTATTGTTTCCCACATGTTTTCTATACACTTTATGTCATTTTTATTGATTTTCCAGACTAAGCTATTGACAAGATGCCATAGAGCGAGTTCCCTGTTTTCTGCTCTTTTTAGTTTCAGAAAAGTTGTTCTGGAAATATTCTCGGAATTGGGAAATTTGAAGCCCGAAAGTCAAAGAAATCCTAGAGGTTCCACAGAGTCCCGAAGAGACCCGGAGGGGGAGCATATGGGGGACCACACAAATAGGGTGGCACGCCCCCCTTGGCCGCGCCAGGGGTGGTGTGGGGCCCCTGAGCCTCCACCGCCTCTGCCATTTCGCCTATTTATTCCCCCTACAGCGTAAACCCTTAATAGATACCAATTTACCCGAGAAACACTCGAGGCCGCTGTCACCGTCATCCCGAGATCGGGAGGGTTCTGGAGCTCTCCCCGGCACCCTGCCGGAGGGGGGAATCATCACCGGAGGGATCTACACCACCATGCCCTCTTCCAAAGTGATGCGTGAGTAGTTCAGCCCTGGACTACGGGTCCATAGAAGTAGCTAGATGGTTGTCTTCTCCACTTTGTGCCTCATGTTTAGATCTTTTGTGCTTCCTAACATGATCAAGATCATCTCTATGTAATGTTACATGTTGTGTTTGCTGGGATCTAATGAATGTTGAATGCTATGTCTTCTGATTATCAACCTATCATGTTATCTTCATGCATATGTTATTTATGATCTTGGATGCTCTCCGTTGTTAGTAGATGCTCTGGCCAAGTAGATGCTAGTAACTCCAAGAGGGAGTATTTATGCTCGATAGTGGGTTCATGCCTCCTTTTCATCCATGCTCGAGTGACAGAAACGTGACGGATGGAGGATGTGTTGTTGCCATTAGGGAGAAAACAACAATGCTTTGTCTAAGGATGATGTTATTGTTTACATTACACACTTTGCTTATGGCGATTATCTGTTGCTCTCAACTTAATACCCAACATTTGTTCGGATGATATTCGAAGGGTGGATTTTTAGTCATAGATGCAGTTGGATAACGGTCTATGTATCTTGTTGTAATGCCTACATGAATCACATAGTAATCTTTATGTCTTGCATATGCACTACGGTGCAGCCTTCATTTATGTCAATTGCCAAGCTGTAATTTGTTCACTACACATGTTATTTATCTTTCTCGGAGAGACACAACTAGTGAACTGTGTACCCCGGTCCTTTTTCCTCATACTGACAAACACCTACTGCTTTCATACTGCTCTCATACTGATCCTACTGTTTTCCTACTGTTTTCCACACCATACGTTTAACGTCTTTGTGTTCAGCAAAACCGGTGAGATTGACAACCTCACTGCTTTGTTGGGGCAAAGTGATTTGATTGTGTTGTGCAGGTTCCACGTTGCTTCTGAACCGGTAGTGTGCCCTGCCATCTCAGCTGCTTCACCTTCTGAAGTTACTCCTTCCTCCTACTGGTCGATTCAACCATGGTTTCTTTCTGAGGGAAACTTGTTGCTGCACTCTTCATACCTTCCTCTTGGGGTCTCCCAACGAACGTGTGTCCACACGCATCATACAGCACTCTGATATGTCCATTTTGCATCATCGTTTTATGTTGATATTTTCTGTTATTCATCGATATATTTCATGTTATGATGCATCCCTTATGTTATTTTATCTTATTTTGCATGTTTCATGATTTTTGGAGAATAAACACCGGGACCAGAAATCTGATGGAAAAAGCACCATCGAGATACCATATTACAAAAGATCAGAAGAAGAAGGGGTACACCAGGGGTGTCTTAGAAGTTCAGAGGAGGAGTCTAGCCGGAAGGGGAGCCATAGGGGGGCCACCAGGGGCCCACACCATGGGGTGGAGTGCCCCCCTGCCCACGCCACAAGGTGGTGTGGCCACCCTGGCCCACCTCTGGGGGATATCTTTCGCATACTTGACCTCCAGGGAATCCTAAGCCCCATACCATCATCGAAGAATTATTCCGCCGCCGCCTCGGGGCGGAAAACACCCCAGAGAGAAAAGCTCTCTGGCAGGGAGAAATCTGCCGAGGAAATTCCTCTCTGGAGAGGGGCAATCATCGCCATCGTTGTTGTCATCACTCCGGGCATCATCAAGATCGTCATCATCATCATCACCACCACTAGCACCATGGGATGTCTTGTGCATAGTTCGTTTAGTTCTTGAGGACATGGGAGAAGTCATGATGTTAGTAGTGAAGTTATCTTGAAGTAATATCTCGTGGTTCCGTATTTAAGTTGTGGTGTTATTCTTCTAGTGGTGTCATGTGAACATCGACTACATGATACTTCACCTTTATGGGCCTAGGAGAATGCATTGTGTATTTTTCTACTAATTGTGGGGTTGCCGAAGTGACAGAAACCTAAACCCCCGTTAGGAAACCAATGCACGGGGCAGCGTAGAATCCCGGAGTTAAAGGTTGTGGTTAGTTTATCTTAATTACTTTCTTGTATTTGCGGATGCTTACGAGGGGTATAATCACAAGTATGTATTATTCCTAGTTGGATGGTGCATTATCATAGGTTCACCCACACAACACTTCACGAACCAATCGATATTAATCAACTGTAACGAAGCGATAGCACTTGACGAAATCCCCATGTGTCCTCGAGAACGTTTGGTAGTCATAAGTAACTCAACCGGCTTCTCCTTTGCTCTCAGAAGGATTGTGCCACTCTCTGCAATATTATTTACTCGCACTTTATTTATCTACTATATCCAAAACAACCAAAAACCCGTTTGCTACTGTTTACAGTGAATCCTCTATCCAACTTGTCAGTCAACACCTTATGCTCCTTGTTGGGTTTGACACTCTTATTTATCGAAAGTACTACGATACACCCCCTATACTTGTGGCTCATCAAGACTATTTTCTGGCGCCGTTGCCGGGGAGTGAAGCGCTATTGGTAAGTGGAATTGGTAAGAGAAATTTTTACCGTGAGTGTTGTTTTTCTTTCTGTCTGCTGTTTTATTTCATTATGGAGAATACTTTTGGTTCTCTGTTTAGGGGTACTTCTACCGTTGCTACTAGGGTAGTTGGTAACCCGTCTTCTTCTGAATTAGAACCTTATAAAATACCTATGAAAATTGTTGGACATGTTATGGATAACTGCTATGACGGTGATGGAATTGTCCATCCCGGTGATCATTTGCTCTTTATACATGAATTCTGCGAGTTATTCAGGTGTGAAAGTATTACAATCGATCAAGTTAAAAGGAAATTATTATCCTTATCGCTGAAAGTAAGAGCCGCTGAATGGTTCAAATTACTGAAGAATGGTGATTATATCGGATGGGAGGAAATTGTTCCTCTCTTTTATTCTAACTTTTATCCTCCTAGTGATATTCATAAAGACCGGAAACAAATCTATAATTTATGGCCTCATGAAGGAGAGAGTATTGCCCAAGCGTGGGGGAGAATGAAGTTATTAATGCTTAAGTGTCCCATTCATGAGCTCTTGAGAATTATTGTTATCAATAATTTTTATGCAAGGCTTTCTCTTCATGATAAAGATTTATTGGATGCTTCTTGTTCTAGATCATTCACACGTATGAAGGAATAAGCTAAATGGGATCTTCTTGACCGTTGATACGTCTCCAACGTATCTATAATTTCTGATGTTCCATGATGATATTATGCCAATTGCTACATGTTTTGTCCCTTCTTTATGTCATTTTATCGATTTTCCGGACTAATCTATTGACAAGATGCCACAGAGCCAGTTCCCTGTTTTCTGTTGTTTTTAGTTTCAGAAAAATTGTTCTGGAAATATTCTCGAAATTGGCAAATTCGAAACCCGGAAGTCTTAGAATTCCCGAAGGTTCCACGGAGTCCCGAAAAGACCCGGAGGGGGGGCTTAGGGGGCCCACACCATAGGGTGGCGCCCCCCCTTGGCCGCGCCGGGGGGTGGTGTGGGGCCTCTAGGGCTCCACTGCCTTTGCCCTTTCGCCTATTTATTCCCCTCCGAAAGAAAACCCTAAGCACCTGATAAAAAATCCCAGAAAAGTTCCGCACCCGCCGTTGTCGTCAACCCTAGATCAGGGGGGTTCTGAAGCTGTCTCCCGGCACCCTGCCGGAGAGTAGATCATCACCGGAGGCTTCTTCATCACCATGCCTACCTCCGGAGTGATGTGTGAGTAGTTCATCCTTGAACTACGGGTCCATAGCAGTAGCTAGATGGTTGTCTTCTCCTCCTATGCCTCAATGTTTAGATCTCGTGAGCTGCCTAACATGATCGAGATTGTTCTTATGTATTTCTATGTGCTGTGTTTGCTGGGATCCGATGAATATTGAACTTATGCCAAGTTGATTATAGTCTTTATTGCATATGTTATTTGTGATCTTGCATGCTTTTCGTTGCTAGTGGTTGCTCTGGCCAAGTAGTTGCTAGTGACTCCAAGAGGGAGTATTTATGCTTGATAGTTGGGTTCATGCCTCCTTTTCGCCTGTGCTCGAGTGACAGAAACGTGACGGGGGAGGATGTGCTGTTGCCACTAGGGAGAAAACATCGGTGTGAGGGCCCGCGTGCACAATCATTGCTTACATTACACACATTGCTTATTGTGATTATCTATTTTTTGCAAATTAATACCTAAGGGAGTTCGGATGATAACCTGAGGGTGGATTACTAGTCATAGATGCAGTTGGATTACGATCTATGTATATTGTTGTAATGCCCGCACTAAATATCATAGTAGTCATCATGTCATGAATGTGCACTACGGTGCAAGCTCTATTTGCCAATTTCCCAGCTGTAATTTGTTCACCCAACATGCTATCTTTTATGGAGAGACACCACTAGTGAACCTATGAACCCCAGTCCATTTTCCTACACTATGAAAGAAACCACTACAATTTCCTGCTTTCTTTAATTACTACAAGCATACACTATTTTCCACACTATACGTCTAATATTTGTTTTCAGCAAGACCGGTGAGATTGACAACCTCACTGTACCGTTGGGACAAAGTATTTTGGTTGTGTTGTGTGCAGGTTCCGCGTTGTTCCTGACACCGGTGAGGCGCCATCACCACCGTCAGTGGCATCAACCTTTCGAAGGTCCTCTTTCTCCTACTGGATTGATAACCTTGGTTCTTAACTGAGGGAAATTCTTACCGCTGCACTCATCACACCCTCCTCTTGGGATTCCCAACACACCATCCATAGCAAAGAATTTCTGGCGCCTGAAGGCACCATCAAGGTGTAGCATCAAAGAATTTCTGGCGCCGTTGCCGGGAATAAAGAAGTCTTCTGGCAAGGGGATTCTCTCACTCTCAACCTCTTTACTTTGTTTATTGTCTTGTTTTTATTTTTGTCTTGTTTTGCTTCTTTATATCAAAAACACACAAAAAAAAATAGTTTACTTTATAACTGTTATTTATTTGCTTGCTTTTATTTTGCTAAAATGATTTCATCTGAAAATACTAAGTTGTGTGACTTCACTAGCACAAACAACAATGGTTTTATTTGCACACCGATTGCTCCACATGCTCCTACCGCTGCTTTCTATGAAATTAAACCTGCTTTATTAAATCTTGTTATGACAGAGAAATTTTATGGTGTTAGTACTGATGATGATGCTGCTCACCTTAATAATTTTGTTGAACTATGAGAGATGAAAAAATATAAAGATGTGGATGGAGATATTGCTAAACTGAAATTATTTCCTTTTTCTTTGAGAGGAAGAGCTAAAGAATGGTTGTTATGTTTGCCTAGAAATAGTATTGATTCATGGACTAAGTGTAAAGATGCTTTCATTGGAAAATATTATCCTCCTGCTAAAATTATATCCCTTAGAAGTGACATAATGAATTTTAAACAATTCGATAATGAACATGTTGCTAAATCTTGGAAAAGAATGAAAACTATGGTGAAGAATTGTCCCACTCATGGACTGACTACTTGGATGATTATACAAACCTTTTATCCAGGACTGAATTTTTCCTCAAGGAACCTATTGGATTCAGCTGCTGGAGGTACCTTTATGTCCATCACTTTGGGAAATGCAACAAAGCTTGTTCATTATATGATGATAAATTATTCAGAGTGGCACACTGAGAGAGCTCCACAAGGTAAGAAGGTAAATTATGTTGAAGAAACCTCCTCTTTGAGTGAAATGCTTGATGCTATTATGTCTATGCTTGTTAATGGTAAATCTCAAGTTGATCCAAATAATGTTCCTTTAGCCTCTTTGGTTGCTCAAGAAGAGCATATTGATGTGAAATTTATTAGAAATAATAATTTTAACAAAAATGCTTATAGAAATAATTTTGGTGGAAACAATTATAAGCCCTATCCTCCTAATAATGGTTATGGTAATTCTTATGGAAATTCCTACAATAATAATAAAATCTCTACCTCTGATCTTGAAAACATGCTTAGAGAATTTATTAGCACACAAACTGCTTTTAATAAATCTGTTGAGGAAAAGCTCTGTAAAATAGATGTTCTTGCCTCTAAAGTAGATAGCCTAGCTATTGATGTTGATTTTCTAAAACTGAAGGTTTTGCCACATGATGTTAAATAAGTAAAACTTTGAATGCCATCCAAGTTCGAATTGATGTTAATGTTAGGTTGATGACTGAATTACGTGCTAGGTGGGAAAGAGAAGATGAATTGGCTAAAAAGAATAATATTGCTAGAGTTTTCACTATCACCACCACTAGTAAAACTGAAGCTCCAAGTGCTAGTAAACCTCCTACTATCAAGGTCTAGTTGGTGTTAACAAAGTCTCCACCCCTTCGGTGAAACGTGCTAAATTGCCTCAAATTGCTTCTGATAAAAGTGCTGAAATTTTTAGAGATGTGGGAGATAATGGTCCCATTACTTTTGATGATAATAATTTGGATTTTGATGATTGCAATATTTCTGAAGTTATTATGTTCCTACAAAATCTTGCTAGAAGTCCCAATGCTAGTTCCATGAATATGGCATTTACTAAACATATTACCAATGCTCTCATGAAAGTTAGAGAAGAAAAGCTGAAACTTGAATCATCTATCCCTAGGAAATTAGATGATGGTTGGGAGCCCATCATTAAGATAAAAGTAAATTATTTTGATTGCAATGCTTTGTGTGATCTTGGTGCTAGTATCTCTGTTATGCCTCAAAAGCTTTATGATATGCTTGATCTACCACCGTTCGAACACTGTTATTTGGATGTTCATCTTGCTGATAACGCTAAGAAGAAACCTTTTGGTAGAATTGATGATGTTATTATTATGGTTAACAATAAACTTGTCCCTGTTTATTTTGTTGTTATGAACATTTCATGCAATGCTTCTTGTCCTATAGTTTTGTGAAGACCTTTTCTTAGAACTGTTGGTGATGTTATTGATATGAAAGTGGGGAGTATTAAATATCAATTCCCACTCAAGAAAGGTATGGAACACTTTCCTAGAAAGAGAATGAAGCTACCTTTTAACTCTATTATTAGAGCAAGTTATTATGTTGATGCTTCTTCACTTGAAAATACATGAGTTGTTTTTTATGCCTAGCTGAAAGGCGTTAAAGAAAAGCGCTGCCGGGAGACAACCCGTTTTATTTCTCCGTTTTCAATCCGTTTTCCGTCGTTTCTTTTATGTTTTATTTGCACCTGGGTGTTGTCTATTTCCTTAGCAACCCCATTGTATCTTTTCTTTTGTGTCTTTTTTTAGCCAAGTAAAGCCTCTAGTGGAAAGTTGAGACTACATTTCGGATTTCTTTGCAGGAAACAGATTTCTGCTTTCCATTGTTAAATTCATATAAAATCACAGAAAATTCAAAATTACCTGAGTTTGTTTGTGCGTAATCCTGGGATATATACACAACTTTGATTAGTTGAACACTTTTTTATTTGAGCAACAAAAGATTTTCGAAAAAAATCATCTTTACCTGTTGTTCTGTTTTGACAGATTTCTGCCAATAATTGCATTTGCATCTTAATCTCTTTCTTTTGGTGTTCTTTTGAGAAAAAGAGTTTTAAAAGAAGTTGTGACAGTATCTAATGTGTTTATGAGTGTTAGGCTTGTGTTTAAACTGAACCATGTGAATTTATTATTTCGATTGCACTAACGTTGCTAATGAAGATTGTGAGAAGTTTGGTGCGAAGGAAGTTTTCAAGGGTCAAGAGAAGAGGATGATATGATGTGATAAACAAGAGTGAAAAGCCTAATATTGCGGATTCCCCGGAGGTACATCCCAGCAAATTCCAAGAAGACTCAAGCATCTAAGCTTGGTGATGCCCAAGGCATCCCCTTCTTCATCGACAAATTATCATGTCACTTCTAGTGAAACTATATTTTTATTCGGTCACATCTCATGTGCTTTACTTGGAGCGTATTGTTTTTTTGCTTTGAGTTTTTTTATTTTTGCAATAATCTTGGTTGGACCCCAGCATTCTTTTATTGGAGAGTGACACGCTCCGCTTTTTCATGGGAATACTTTGTATTCTTAATCTTTGGCTGGCTGATGCATTTATTTCGCTCATGTTTTGCATGCATCTCTTATCTAAGAGCTGTTGGTTTTAGTAGTGTTATGTGAGTGCTCTCATGTTTGATTGATGTATCATGTAAAGTATTTTTGTTAAAACATATCTTGTATGGTGCTTGTTGGAAAAAAAACTGCTGCTTGAAGTAGATTTTTTTAATGGTGCAAGTAGAAGCTTGTATAGACTGTGGCTAGAACTTTTTCATATCATGCTGGATGTTATTTTAGTTTTAAAGCCTTGTGGTTATTTAGTAGCATGATTAGCCTCAAATAGCTGAGATTGTTTAATGTGCCAGTGAAATAATCATGAGTTTTTCTTGTCATTTTGAAGCATAAATTTGTTGTATTCTCTTTAAAATGTTTTATTTGGTTGACTTGGCGCATGCTCACACCATGTTTATGACTATGAACCAGTCACTAATAGTCTCTATGATCATTTAGTTTTTTAACTTATGATACCGATTATGCTTTGATTAATGATGTTTATGTTGCTATGCATGATTATGGCTCTTATGCTCTCTTGATTTGTCGCTCACAGTCTTTTGCTAGCCTCCATCTGTACTGAGTATGGAATTCTACTCGTGCATCCAACTCCCTAAAACCAATTTTTCCCATTGTGTCCACCATACCTATCTACATGTGATATTTAACTGCCACTCCAAGTAAATTGCTCATGTGTTACCTTTAAAACCTTCAAAATTACTCCTACTTTGTGTTCCTGTTTTTTCTCATGAGGACGTAAATAGAGAATCTTTATCTCACTTGTTGATTGGATTTCCCACGCTGGACTAGTGGCTTCATCCGCTTATCCAATTGATAAAAGAGCTGGCAGCGGGGTGCCCAGCCCCAAATTAATACACACAAAATCTCTTCACTATTTTTGCCCCTGATTTATTAGTCAAATCATAATTGTGTAAACAAAAGAGAAAGAGGGATGACCTTCTATACCAGTTGTGCCCTTCATATGGGAGCCGCTCTTGTGAAATCTAGTTGGCGTGTGACATACTGTATTTTCTGTTTACCATTCGTTGACATTAGCATACATCTCCCAAAATATAGACACTCGGTGTCAAACTTTTAATACCTCTGTTTAATAAAATAAAAGCTCTAGCACATGAGTGATCCCTGCTTCCCTCTACGAAGGGTCTTTCTTTTACTTTTATGTTGAGTCTCCATTTTCTAACTTTATGCACAGTTGAAAGAGCATTTTTTCCATTCTGAGTTTTATGTGCATTTGTCCCAGAAACATTATTAATTGATTCATGATGTGTTATTGCTTGTTCTCAAATTATTTGTTCTATTCTTCCTCATGAACTTTGAAGGTGTTCTGGCATTTATGTTTTGCCCCACTCTTATGAACTAGCGAAATACTACTTTGCCATGCTTTCTCTATAATTGAAACAAATGTATATCTTTCTTTGCATTGTTATTCATGATCTTTTATTTGAGATACTTATCATGATGCAAGGTGATTGCTATGCTTTATTATTAAAGTTCTATTTATCATGTGTGTGTTAAAGTTCTAGGATCTCAGCTTACATATGCTTTTACATATTATGATCAAGATTGTGTGGTAGCATGTCACCCTAGAAATTATTTTGTTTATCGTTTACCTACTCGAGGCCGAGTAGGAACTAAGCTTGGGGATTCTTGATACGTCTCCAACGTATCTATAATTTCTGATGTTCAATGATGATATTATGCCAATTGCTAAATGTTTTCTTCCTTCTTTATGTCATTTTTATCGATTTTCCGGACTAACCTATTGACAAGATGCCACAGAGCCAGTTCCCTGTTTTCTCTGTTTTTAGTTTCAGAAAAGTTGTTGTGGAAATCTCGAAATTAGAAAATTCGAAGCCCGGAAGTCTTAGAATTCCTGAAGGTTCCACGGAGTCCCAAAGAGACCCGGAGGGGGGCCTCAGGGGCCCACACCATAGGGTGGCCCCCCCTTGGCCGCGCCGGGGGGTGGTTTGAGGCCCCCAGGGATCCACCGCCATTGCCCTTTCGCCTATTTATTCCCCTCCGAAGGAAAACCCTAAGCACCTGATCAAAAATCCCCGAAAAGTTCTGCAGCCGCCATCGTCGTCAACGCTAGATCAAGGGGGTTCTGAAGCTGTCTCCCGGCACCCTACCGGAGAGGAGATCACCACTGGAGGTTTCTTCATCACCATGCCTGCCTCCGGAGTGATGCGTGAGTAGTTCATCCTTGGACTACGGGTCCATAGCAGTAGCTAGATGGTTGTCTTCTCCTCCTATGCTTCAATGTTTAGATCTCGTGAGCTGCCTAAAATGATCGAGATTGTTCTTATGTAATTCTATGTGTTGTGTTTGCTGGGATCCGATGAATATTGAACTTATGCCAAGTTGATTATAGTCTTTATTGCATATGTTATTTGTGATCTTGCATGCTTTCCGTTGCTAGTGGTTGCTCTGGCCAAGTAGTTGCTAGTGACTCCAAGAGGGGGTATTTATGCTCGATAGTTGGGTTCAGGCCTCCTTTTCTCCTGTGCTCGAGTGACAGAAACGAGACGGGGGAGGATGTGATGTTGCCAGTAGGGAGAAAACATCGGTGTGAGTGCCGCGTGCACAATCATTGCTTATATTACACACATTGCTTAATGCGATTATCTGTTGTTTGAAACTTAATACCTAAGGGGGTTCAGATGATAACCTGAGGGTGGATTATTAGTCATAGATGAAGTTGGATTAAGGTCTATGTATATTGTTGTAATGCCCGCACTAAATATCATAGTAGTCATCATGTCATAAATGTGCACTACGGTGCAACCTCTATTTGTCAATTGCCCAGCTGTAATTTGTTCACCCAGCATGCTATCTTTTATGGAGAGACACCACTAGTGAACCTATGAACCCCGGTCCATTTTCCTACACTTTTAAACAAACCATTACAATTTCCTGCTTTCTTTACTTACTGCAAGCATACACTATTTTCCGCACTATACGTCTAATCTTTGTTTTCAGCAAGACCGGTGAGATTGACAACCTCACTGTACCGTTGGGACAAAGTATTTTTGTTGTGTTGTGTGCAGGTTCCACGTTGTTGCTAACACCGGTGAGGCGCCATCACCACCGTCAGTGGCATAAACCTTCCGAAGATCCTCTTTCTCCTACTGGATTGATAACCTTGGTTCTTAACCGAGGGAAATTCTTACCTCTGCACTTATCACACCCTCCTCTTGGGGTTTCCAACACACCATCCATAGCAAAGAATTTCTGGCGCCTCAAGGCACCATCAAGGTGTAGCATCAACCGTATTCAAGAAAACACTGAAGGATGTGAGAACGACAAAGGTAGAAAGTCAGGTATAAATTATGATTATGAATGCATTAAATCTTTTATGGGAACCAATGATTTCTACGATGTTAGTGTTGTTTGTGGTTTTGATTCTCAAATCTTTGCGAACTGTCTTAAAGCTTTTGCCTCCTATCTTGATATTCCTAAAAAGAATTATCACAAGTACCATGCACCTTATAAAGATATTCTGCCTGCTAGTAATATAGAAGTGCATACTGTTAATCCTGCTGTTCCTGAGCCATATGTTGAAAAAGTGCCTTTCCCTGCTAAGGTGAAAGAACACTCTATGGTGGCTTGTGTGGTTAATAAGAGTAATAAGAAATCTATTGGACCTGGTGAACAAATAACTGTTGAACCCGTTGTAGCAATAGTGAAAGATCTTCTTTGTGGAAATGTGGGGGATGAACATATTGTCTTTTGTGAGGATGCTTCTGATATTGTTTCCCATCCTCATAGACCTAGGAAAACTAGTGTGCTTGTGCTTTCAGTTAAGATTGGTGATCATTGCTATTATGGTTTGTGTGATATTGGTGCTATTTCTAGTGCTATACCTTATGAGCTTTATAGAGAAATTATGCATGAAATTGGTTCTTGTGAGCTTGAAGATATTGATGTGGTTATTCAGCTTGCTAATAGAGAAAATGTTTTTCCGATTGGTATTGTTAGAGATGTGTAAGTTTTGTGTGGTAAGACTAAATACCCCACCGATTTTCTTGTACTTGGTAGGGATGCTAGTAAGACTTGTCCTATTACTTTTGGTATACCTTTCTTGAACACGTAAAAGAGAGAAGATTTTGACTAAATTTGATGGAAAATCGTATGAGGTCATTTTTCTCCAAATTTGCTAGAGCACCTTATGAATCTAAATTGCCTGATGAGAATTTAAAGTTGAACAACTTGCTTCTATTGATCTTGCTCCTAACAATGCTTTGCAGCAATATATGGAGGACCATGAGAGTGATATCTTTATTGAAGAGAGAAATGAGATTGACGATATTCTTCTTCGTGAACCGGTTATACTGAAACACAATTTCCCTGTGGAATACTTGGGTACAACATTATCACCCAAGGAGGATCTTGTTTTTTATTTAAAACCTCTGCCTGATGATTTTAAATATGCTTATCTTGATGATAAGAAAATATATCATGTTATTATTAGTGCTAAACTTTCAGGTGAAGAAGAGGAAAGATTATTGGGAATTTTGAAGAAGCACTGTGGAGCTATTGGATATACTCTTGATGATTTGAAGGGAATTTCTCCTACTATATGTCAGCATGCTATTAATATTGAAGCTGATGCAAAGCCAGTTGTTGAACATCAAGGCCGTTTAATTCCTAAGATGAAGGAAGTGGTAAGAAATGAGGTATTAAAACTTTTTGATGCTAGTATTATTTTTTCCTATTGCTGATAGTAGATGGGTGAGCCCTGTGCATTGTGTCCCTAAGAAGGGAGGAATGATTGTTGTTCCTAATGAAAACAATGAGTTCATTCCACAAAGAGTAGTGGTTGGTTATAGAATGTGCATTGACTTTAGAAAGGTTAATAAAGTTACTAAGAAAGATCATTATCCTTTACCCTTTATTGATCAAATGTTAGAGAGGTTGCCTAAGAAAACTCATTTTTGCTTTCTTGATGGTTATTCTGGGTTTTCTCAAATTGCTGCTAGGAAGCAAGATCAAGAGAAAACAACCTTCACTTGTCCTTATGGTACTTATGCTTATAGACGTATGCCTTTTGGTTTGTGTAATGCTCCTGCTACTTTTCAAATATGCATGTGTGCTATTTTTCATGGTTTTTCTGAAGAAATTGTGGAAGTATTCATGGACGATTTTTCCGTCTATGGAACTTCTTTTGATAATTGTTTGCACAACCTTGATAAAGTTTTGCAGAGATGTGAGGAAACTAATCTTGTTCTTAATTGGGAGAAATGCCACTTTATGGTTAATGACAGAATTGTTCTTGGGCATAAAATTTCAGAAAGAGATATTGAAATTGACAGAGCTAAAGTGGGAGCCATAGAGAAAATGCCCTGTCCTAGGGATGTTAAAGGTATTCGTAGTGTTCTTGGTCGTGCCGGTTTTATAGGAGGTTTATTAAAGATTTCTCTAAAATATCAAAGCCTCTTACTAATCTTCTTCAAAAAGACGTGTCGTTTGTTTTTTATGATGATTGTAAGGAAGCTTTTGAAACTTTAAAGAAGGCTTTAACCACTGCTCCTATTGTTCAACCACCTGACTGGAATTTACCTTTTGAAATTATGTGCGATGCTAGTGATTTTTCTGTTGGTGCTGTTCTTGGACAACGCATAGATAAGAAGTTGAATGTTATTCATTATGCTAGTAAGACTCTTGATGCTGCTCAAAATAATTGTGCTACTACGGAAAAAGAGTTCTTAGCTGTAGTTTTTGCATGTGATAAGTTTAGGCCTTATATTGTTGATTCAAAGGTTACTATTCATACTGATCATGTTGCTATTAGATACCTTATGGAAACGAAAGATGCTAAGCCTAGGCTTATTAGATGGTGTTGGTTTTACAAGAGTTTGATTTAAATATTGTGGATAGGAAGGGTGCTGAAAATCCGGTTGCTGATAACTTGTCTAGATTGGAAAACATTACGTTTGATCCTATTCCTGTTAATGATAGTTTCCCAAATGAACAGTTGGATGCAATAAAGGTAAAACCCCAAGATAGTCCATGGTATGCTGATTATGCTAACTTTATCGTTTCAAAGTATTTTGCCTCCAACATTTATAGCTCAACAAAGAAGAAAATTCTTCTATGACTTGAGGCATTATTTTTGGGATGACCCACATTTATATAAAGAAGGAGTAGATGGTATTACGAGAAGATGTGTAACGGATCATGAACAACGTGAAATATTGAAGAAGTGCCATGGTAGTACTTATGGAGGGAATCACGCTGGAGATAGAACCGCACAGAAGGTTCTACAATCGGGGTTTAATTGGCCTACCCTCTTTAAAGATGCACGTAAATTTATTTGATCTTGTGATGAATGTCAAAGAGTAGGCAATATTTCTAGACATAATGAAATTCCCATGAGTTATTCTCTTGTTATTGAACCTTTTGATAGTTGGGGATTTGACTTTATGGGTCCTTTTCCTCCTTCGAATGGTTATACTCATATTCTTGTTGCTGTTGATTATGTTACTAAGTGGGTAGAAGCTATACCTACTAAAAGTGTTGATGGTGAGACCTCTATGAAAATGCTTAAAGATGGTATTTTCCCTAGGTTTGGTGTGCCTAGATATCTCATGACTGATTGAGTTTCTCATTTTATTCTTGGTGGTTTTAGAAGACCCTTGCTAAATATGATGTTAATCATAGAATTGCCTGAGCTTATCATCCTCAAACCAGTGGGCAAGTAGAATTACCAAATAGAGAAATTAAATCTATCTTGCAAAAGACTGTTAATAAATCTAGGAAGAATTGGTCAGATAAGTTGAATGATGCTTTATGGGCTTATAGAACTTCTTATAAAAATCCTATAGGTATGTCTCCTTACAAAATGGTTTATGGAAAAGCTTGTCACTTGCCTTTAGAATTAGAACACAAAGCTTATTAGGCAGTGAAAGAATTAAATAAAGACTTCAAACTTGCTGGTAAGAAAAGAATGCTTGATTTGAATCATCTAGATGAATGGAGATGTGAAGCTTATGAAAATGCTAAGCTCTCTAAAGAGAAACTTAAACAATGGCATGATAAAAGAATCCTTAAAAGAGAGTTTCATGTTGGTGAGAAAGTTCTATTGTATCGGTCCCGTCTCGGATTTTTTGCAGGAAAATTACTCTCCCGATGGGAAGGACCTTATATTATTGAAGAAGTGTATCGCTCGGGTGCAATCAAAGTTGCTTCCCTCAAGGATAACACTACACAAGTGGTAAATGGACAAGGACTCAAACATTATATTTCTGGCGATTCTTATGATGAAGATGTGGATGTTATTCAAGTAATGACTCCAGAGAAGTTCATTAGTAGGGAGATTCCAGAATCTGCAGAGTCTATTTTGGAATAGGTAACAGTTCTGTTAAGAAAAAGTTCGCGAAATACCTTTTCAGTTATAGATTATTGATTTTTGGAAAATATGAAAAACACCGAGCCGAAGAGGAGTTGGAGAAGGTGCCCGGAGGCACCACACCACTAGGTGGCACGGGCCCACCCTTGGCCACGCCAGCCTATGGTGTGGGCGCCCCGGAGCCCCTCTCCGACTCGTTTTCGACCTGGACTTTCCTTTTGTTGCGTATATTTTTGCTATATAATCCCTCGGACCCCCCGAGGTGGTCCGTATATCGTTTTCTCGTCGTGTTTCTGTTTCCTGCTGTTTCTGCCAGGATCTGTTTTCAGTTTTAGAAGCATCATGGTCTCCGACAACAACAACAAGGGGAAGGGGCGAAGGAAGAAGATCTCCAAGACCGCGAGCCGAAGAAGGAGATTGGCAGTGGATCTGAAGGAGACGTAGAAGAAAATCCACGAGTGCGTCCACGCGCCACCATCATGAGCATTCGAGTGGTTGCAAAACCTCCCAAGCAAAAGGCAAGGACAAACACTGGATGGAGGTCCCGATGTCACTTTTTATCCCCAGATATTCCACTTTCAAGTATTGAGAGACCTTTAAATACTTTAATTCATGACTATCAATATATGAGGGTACCCGAGTCAAGGTTGCCTTCTTGGTGGGATATGGACCGTTCTAATCGTGCAGATAGATAGAGCTCTCAACCTAAAGAAGTGTGGGCGAAAAATCCAGATGCGTATGCTTATTTTCGCAATTGAAGATCTGAAGAAATCAATTGATAAGGTCATCGCGAAGGATTCACCACCACCACCGAAGAATTGATTCGTCATTGGTATTGGCATCCCCTTGGCTTGTTCCAAGCTTGGGGGAGTGCCGCGGTATCACCTTTATCTTTCACCCTTTTTACCTTTTTTAGTAGAGTCATATCATGAGTAGAGGAAATATCATATAGTATGGTTTGCAGTATGGAAGTGTTGCTCCCTAGTTGGTTATCGTTGTATCCCTTGGTTTGAGTTGTCGTAATGAAATATTAATGAGAAGTTTCATCATCTACTTGTTTCACTTTATTTTATTTTGGATTTTTTGTTATGTGGTTGATCTTGTTATTAGTATTGGTATCAATTGTGGAGCTTCTAGATAATCTAGTTGGTTTTGGAAAACTTGGCATTGGTCAGTAGCAACAATTCGTTGAGACTTAAGTAGAAAAAAGGGAGTTGCATGTAGATATATTATTTCATGATCTTTCTTCTTTGTTAGACCATAAGCTTAGTATTCTCAAATAGATTTGTTTGCACCTTCAAGGAAGATTGCATGATTGGCTTTATCATATATGTCTTTGTTTGTTTTGCTTCAACTCTTATGCTTGCTACCCAACCTTACTAGCAAAAAAAACATGTACCTGAGAGGGAATGCTTCTCGTGCATCCAAACCTTGAGCCCAAAAACCTTCCATTTGTGTCCACCATACCTACCTATATGTGGTAATTCACCGCCACTCCATGTAAATTGCTCATGTGTCACCTTTAAAACCTTCTAAATTATCCTTGTTTTGTGTTCCTGTTTTAGCTCATGAGGATGCAAATAGATAATCTTTATCTCACTTGATGACTGGACTCACACACCTGGACTAGTGGCTTCATCCGTTTATCCAAATGCTAGAAGAGCTCGCAGCGGGGTGCCCAGCCCCAAATAATAATACAAATTCTCTTCACTCGTTTTGCCCCTGATTTATCAGTCAAAGCATAATTGTGTAAACAAAAGAGAAAGAGGGATGACCTTCCATACCAGTTGCGTCCTTCAATGGGAGCCGCTCTTGTGAGTCTAGTTGGCTTGTGACGTACTGTATTTTCTGTTTGCCATTCGTTGACATAGACATACACACCTCTCAAAATATAGACACTCCTCCACGGAATGTGATTATTGGCAGGCACCCGAGGATTCGGTTAGCCATGGTTTGTGTAAGATGGTTGAGAGGAGTGTCGAACTTTTATACCTCTGTTTTACAAAATAAAAGCTCTAGCACATGAGTGATCAATGCTTCCATCTGCGAAGGGCCTATCTTTTACATTTATGTTGATTCAGTAAACCTATTTGTTTCTGTCTAAGCAAGCATTTGAGTTGTTGGGATTCATCCAGATACATGTTGATTTACTCAATCATGTTATTTTTTCTTCTTTGTTTCTGCAAATGTTTTTATCTACTTGAATACCACTTTGAAAGTTACCAATGTTTGCAAAGAGACCGTTATAATTGAGCATTATAAACTCCGCAATATAGCTCTAGTATAAAAGACTTTGATCAAAAGATAAGTACACTGTTAATTGTTCTCTGACCAAGAACGAAGTTTGCCTTCACCAATTGTGATTTACTTTTTGCATCTTTGTTGTTACTTTACTTGTTTCAAGTTTGATTATATGAGGACAGTTGCTGTCTACAATGACTTGTTCTTTGTAGATGTGATGCCTCTTGGCCGTATTTTATTTTATCGACACCTCACTCCATAAACCTATGGTCATGTTTACTAAGTTCAGTTTCGCTTGGGGACAAGTGAGGTCTAAGCTTGGGGGAGTTGATACGTCCATTTTGCATCACCGTTTTATGTTGTTATTTTCTGTTATTCATCGATATGTTACATGTTATGATGCATCTCTTATGTTATTTTATCTTATTTTGCATGTTTCATATTTTTTAGAGAATAAACACCGGGACCAGAAATCTGATGGAAAAAGCATCGTCGAGATACCATATTTCAGAAGATCAGAAGAAGAAGAAGGGGGACACCTGGGGTGTATAGAAGTTCAGAGGAGGAGTCCATCCGGAAGGGGAGCTAGAGGGGGGCCACCAGGGGCCCACACCATGCGTTGGCGCGCCCCCTGGCCGCGCCACCAGGTGGTGTGGCCACCCTGGCCCACCTCTGGGGATATCTTTCATGTACTTGACCCCCAGGGAACCCTAAGCCTCATACCATCATCGAAGAATTATTCCGCCGCCGCCTCGGGGCGGAAAACACCCGAGAGAGAAAAGCTCTCTGGTAGGGAGAAATCCTCTTCGGAGAGGGGAAATCATCGCCATAGATCACTGTCATCACTCCGGGCATCATCAAGATCATCATCGTCATCATCATCACCACCAGCACCATCACCCTCATCATCCATCGTCATCCAGCTGTAACAATTAGGGGCCTCTATCGTTATTTTACATTAGATCTCTCTCCCGGTGTGGATTACTTGTTCGTAGTTGATGCTTGTGATATTTATCGATGTTAGCACTTTATGACCAGATTGTTATCATCCATTATATCACCTCTGATTATGATCCATATGATGTGTTGTGAGTAGTTCGTTTAGTTCTTGAGGACATGGGAGAAGTCATGATGTTAGTAGTGAAGCTATATTGAAGTAATATCTCGTGGTTCGGTATTTAAGTTGTGGTGCTATTCTTCTAGTGGTGTCATGTGAACGTCGACTACATGATACTTCACCTTTATGGCCTAGGAGGATGCATTGTGTATTTGGCTACTAATTGTGGGTTTGCTGGAGTGACAGAAACCTAAACCCCCGTTAGGAAACCAATGCACGAGGGAGCGTAGAATCCCGGAGTTTAAGGCCGTGGTTAGTTTATCTTAATTAATTTCTTGTATCTGCGGATTCTTACGAGGGGTATAATCACAAGTATGTATTAGTCCTAGTTGGGCGGTGCATTAGCAAACGTTCACTCACACAACACTTCACGAATCAATGGATATTAATCAACTGTAACGAAGCGAAAGCACTTGACGAAATCCCCATGTGTCCTCGAGAACATGTGGTAGTCATAAGTAACTCAACCGGCTTGTCCTTTGCTCTCAAAAGAATTGGGCTACTCGCTGCAATATTATTTCTGCACTTTATTTACTCGCACTTTATTTATCTCCTATATCCAAAACAACCAAAAACCCGTTTGCTAGTGTTTACAGTGAGTCCTCTATCCAACCTGCCTGTCAACACCTTCTGCTCCTTATTGGGTTTGACACTCTTATTTATGAAAAGTACTACGATACACCCCTTATACTTGTGGGTCATCACACCCCCCAATTGGACCCCCTTTAGGGGGCGCCGGACCTGTGTCCGCGATTTTGGTGGGCGTGCTCCGCAGCGGCGCTCTTCAATCGACCCCCCCCCCTAATGGGAGACCCGATCAAACAGTTGGCGAGTTTCAGTTTTACCAAAAGTACATGCGATCGGCCAACACAAGTCCGGCGATCAAAGGTTAGTCTCGACCAACACACGGTCGTTCGAAAGGGCACCACTCTCGGTGCGCATGGGAGTTGAGTCTTCTTGGGTCTCGACATCCACTATAGCTGCCGCCTCGGCGGTATCGGCGTCACCAGCTACTACATCCACCGCATCCGCCTCGGTAGCTAGAGCATCCACCTAGGCCGCTAGGCCCACCACCCTCGCCGCTCTTGCCGCGGTGATGCGTCGTATTTCCTTCCTGAAGTAGGTCTTTTGATCAGGGCTCATGTCAGCCGTGTTGGTTGTCATGATCGAGCACTCTTCAGCCTTCTCTTGGGCTTTGGCTTTCACCTCGGCCATGACATGAAAAGTGTTCCACCTCTCTTTGATATCGCCGTGCATCTTCAGTTTCTTCGCTGCCGATGCGGCCACCTCTTGCATGCCGCTTGCTGACGCCCCATACTTTTCAGACTTTGCCTTTTCTTTTTGAAACATTTTCTACTGCAGGGGAGTCCCCCACAACCCTTTATTGCCATCAAAATAGTGTTACAGTTATATACAAATATACACAAAGGAATAGACTAAGGCAGTCTATCAATAGCTAACACTAGCTAAGGGAGAGTCTTAATCCATGAGGATAAATCCGCAGCCAAAGAAGCACTCAACCTATGCTTAAGCATAAGGAGGTCTAACAAGAAGCCAACTTTCCATCCGATAAAGGAATGTCTTTCAGATTTGAAGATAACTCCATTCCTTTGCTTCCAGATGTTCCAACAGGCAAGAATCACTATCTCAGTGAAACAAGGTCCTTTGAAAGCCTTTTTTGCATTGGAGAGATTATGCAAGACTGTGTTATCACTCCAGTTGATTTGCAAGTAATTCCAAATCCGCGAGCTGAAAACACACTGGAAGAACAAATGAATCCAGTCCTCATGACAAAAATTACTGCAAAGAACACAGTGGTCAGTCCCCTCAATCTTCCAGTTCCTTCTCTTAATCATGTCCTTGGTATTAATTCTATCTTTTAGGATCAGCCAAGCAAAAAATTTGTGCTTTGACATGCATTTGGACTTCCAGATCCACTTGGCAGGCCCATCATCAGGCAGTTGAGCAAACTGCAGCTGATAGAATTTACTGGAAGTATAAACCCCTTTATTAAAATTACATTTCCAAACATCATCATTGTCATTCACCTGAACAGTTCCCAAGACGACTTGCAGATCAGCAAATTCAAGGAAAGCTTCATTTGAAAGAGGCAAAAGAAAAGCATCTAGGAGGTCTGTCAACAGTTTCAAATCTCTCACTAAGGACAATTGATCCTTGGCAAAAGAGAACAATCTTGGAAATTTTACTGACAAAGGCTGTCCCATCCAAGAATCTTTCCAGAATAGCCTAGTATATCCATTCCCCACTATGCAAGAAGAGAATGAACACCAAGTATCAGCTAATTGCATAACACCCCTCCACCAGAAGGATCCACAGGAGGTCACAACATGCGGAACCGACTGAAAATAATAAGCATTCTTGACTAGATGAACCCAAGGAATATCCATAGAGTTATAGAATTTTGCCAGGAATTTCAGCAACAAATCCCTATTTTGGATCTGAAGATTAATGACCCCTAATCCTCCTTTACTTTTAGGCTTACACACCATATCCCAAGCAGCCAAAGAATTCGCTCTTTGCTTATTTTTGTCCTTCGTCCATAAACACCTCCTCCTTGCTTTATCAATAATATCAATGACACCCTTAGGTATCACTAATGTGCACATATAATATGTGGGCAAAGAGGACAGAACCGAATTCACAAGAACCAAGCTATCCCCATAAGAAAGAAAGGAGACTGTAGCAGAAAGTCTCCTCTCAACTCTGTCAATGAGTGGGGCAAAATCTCTGATAGATGGTTTAGTGGTTCCCATGGGCAAGCCTAAATAAGTAGAGGGCATAGAATCCACATTACAATCCAACACAGAAGGAAAATCAACAGTTTCCTGCTGCGGTAAATTTATTGGTATCATTGAATACTTGTTATAATTCACCTTTAACCAAGTGATTTGAGCATAAAGGTTGAGCAAATTTTTAAATACCAATAATTGATCAGAATCAGCAGGTAAGATTACCAAAGTGTCATCAGCAAATTTTTAAATACCAATAATCTTCCAGGTAGGAAATCTCCTCCAATAGGAATTGGTAAACGAAGACGTCCCTCCCTTAGAGCCAGATTAACAATACTTTGCAACAAATCCCCACCCAGCACATAGAGAATAGGTGACAAAGGATCACCCTGCCTGACTCCTCTTTTGCAGACAAAAGGTTTGCCAGGAACTCCATTTAACAGAACCGAAGATGATCCAGAGGAGAGAATTTCCTTCACCCATTTTATCACTAAAGGAGGAAACCCTTTAGATCTCAAAATTTGGAGAATGGCACTGTGCTCAATGGTATCAAAAGCTTTCTCAAAGTCTATCTTGAAAACCACCACTTTCTGTTTAGATTGCTTACACTAAAAAATGTACTCAAAACACCATGCCAGACAATCTTGAATAGTTCTGGACTTGATGAGCCCATATTGATTAGCATGGATGCATCGAATTTTTTTATCTTGGAATCGATTAGCCAGAATCTTAGTGATGAATTTCAAACAAGTGTTGGTCAGAGAAATAGGCCTAAAGTCATTCACAGTCTCAGGAGAATGTGTCTTTGGAATTAAAGTAATGAAAGAACCATTAATACTTTCCAAAGAAATCTTAGCACTATGAAATTCATTGCAGAGCTTGATAAAATCCTCTTTTAAAATACTCCAACAGTGCTTAATAAAGAGACCAGTGAATCCATCTGGACCAGGCGCTCGAGCAGGTTTGAGATGTTTTACAACCCCCTCAATTTCCTCAACAGAAAAAGGATTAGCAAGGTCCTCTAATCCATCAACCACAGGCAAGAATTGAGACAAATCAGTAGCAATAAAAAGTGGACAGGAGACGCCCATTCTGTTCTTGAAACAGGACCAAAAAGCAGCAGCTTTTTCCTGGTGATCCACCAACAAGTTCCCGGAAACATCCGTGATGGAAGGAATAGTATTTTGCCTAAACCTCTCAGCAGCTCTGGCATGAAAATATTTAGTGTTTTCACCAGAGAGCTTGGCCCATCTAATAGTACATCTCTGCTTCCAATAATCAGACTGCAAAGCAAGCAAATTTTTGATGTGCTTTTTAACAATAAGTCTGAAATTAAACTCGGGAACACTGAGAGTCCTCTCATCTTCCAACTGGTCAAAAAACAGAATCACTTAACTACTCATCTCAATAAGCAATTTGAACGGAGAGAGATTCCTTCCCCAATCCTTAAGAGCATATCTAAGATTCTTTAATTTAGCTGTGATTCTGGAAGTGATCGATTTGGCCATGATAGGTGTGTTCCAAATTTTTGTCACTAAGTCTAGAAAACCAGGTTGATTAACCCAATGGTTTTCAAATCTAAAAATCTTTGCCTTCGGAATGTTTGTTCCAATTTTAACAGTACATGGCAAATGATCAGAGGTGATTTTGGACATGGGCAAAACCAAAGTATTGGGAAAATCCAATGTCCATTGACAGGAAGTAAAAAACCAATCCAATTGGACCAGAAGTGGATCCTTTTGCATATTAGACCAAGTGAAATTCCTACCTTTAACAGGCAACTCCAATAAACCCAGATGACTAATGACATCATTAAAGATAAAAATATCATTACGATCAGCCCCTGGTTTATTTCTATTATCCAAAGATCTAATAAAATTAAAATCTCCAAGAATCATCCAATTTTGATGAATAGGGATAGAGAGATTATATAGCCAGTTAACAAAATCATCTCTTTCCACACCTTTGCAGGGACCATAAACATTCACTAGGAACCAAGAAACAGAGTTATGAACTGAAGTGAATTTAATGTGAATGGCAGAACAATGAACTTCCAATAATTCTCCATTGAAAATGGAACCATTCCAGAGCACAATTAAACCCCGAGAAGCTCCAACAGAAGGGGAGAAAACAAATTGATCAAACCTCTTAGGACAAAATGACCTAATAAAAGAGTGATCAAAGTCCTGGCATTTAGTTTCCTGGAGGCAAATAACAGAAGCCTGGCTTTGCTCTATTTTATTATATACAACTTCTCTTTTAGATTTATCATTTAGACCTCTCACATTCCAATCAAACACAATCCAATCCAAATTCATTGAGGTCGTATTATCCATTGAAGATTGAAAAAGTAATAAAACCTGTTGGCCATCATAAATGACCAACTTAAAAGATAACCAGATAATAACAACCTTGTCCAGATAGCAGTACAGAGTGACACCATTATAACAAAATGAAGCAAAAAGGTCCAACAGACACTCCAGGGACTAACAAGGCCCAAAAATGAAGACAAAGGCCCACTAAACATCATAACTTGATGGGCTGGTGGGCTTCTTTGGAGCTGCTTCAAGCTTCTCCACAGTTAATTCCGAGTCTTCAATCTGAAGCATCTTTCCCGCCCTCCTCAACACAGCAACATGAGTGATCGGAGGCACCCCATCCGAAGGAGTCTGAGGACGAGAAGATTTTGATTTCTTCCTAGGTTCCAGCTTGTCAGAACCAGGCAGAACCCGGAAGCCTGCATTCTTAGCGAGGCTCCTCGTCACACGACGCTCCTCAAGGACTAGAGGGGTAGCAGCCTTCCTAGCTCTCTTCTTGGTTGCAGCAGGCTCAGGGGTCACTAGGTTAAACTCCAGCAGCAGAGGAGCAGGATCAGCATGAAAGACAGGTTCCTCCAAAGGCAACAGCGAGGACAGAAGTTCAAATCTCTTGTCAAAAATAATCCTCGCATTGTGTTCCAGAAAATAACTGGACCAATCCATCACAGGATCAGGCAGGAGAACTTGTAGTATCTGAACTTCATTATCCTGAACTGCAGCATCCACCTGAACTGGTGGGACAAAAGGAACAACTGCCAACTGGTTTTGTTCCACTTGTTGCTGCAGCTCGACGAAGTGCTCAGGACATTCTGCCCTGACAGCATTCACCGAATCCACTGTCGCACCAGAGAACTGGATAGATACCGATGATTGCACCTGTTCAGGCTCCGGTGGCTGGTCGACAGGATCCTCCTGTGCCTTATTCTCTCCCTGCTCCTCATTGTTCCAATTACCCCACCCATCATGCTGTGGTTGAGGATCAACTGGTGGTACCCAAGCCTCTTCAGCAGGTGCGGCAGGTGCACCGAAAACAGGATGCGGGTTGCCACCAGGAGGAAGGAGGTCCTCATCCCCCGGCAAAATGTCAGCAGCATCGCTGTCCAAAATGAATACAGGACAAGTCCAGGAGACCACATGACCTCCATATCTCTGAACTTCACGAATAACAATAGACCGAGGAATATCAGCAGCTCCTCCATAAGTGACCTTGAGCAGGGTACGGACAGGGGAAGCATCCTCCCTCCACCAGGACCTGAGTTTGCCAAATTTGGAAACCACCTCCCGAAGAAATTCATCGGTGCGGTAGTCCATATGCAGATTCAGAATCATAATCCACCCGGTCCTGGTGTAAACAGTTGCTCTAACATTCTCCCCTTCATCATGCCTCACGAAGGAGAGCATTCTACCATCAGGAAAGATAAACTGGGGAGAATTTACCAAAATATCTCTGGCCACTTGATCTGCCATGCGGAACATGCCGACTCCAACCACGCTTTCAGAGAAGGAGACGACCTACAGATGTAACTCTTGAAAGATGTAATCCACGATCTGCTGCAAGATATCGTCGAGTTCTTCGACAGGTGGCCGAGGGACCAGTTGAGCAATGGCCCAAGATTCATGGCGTCGAGCAGGAGCCATGGAAAAGGTGATGTAGACGCGAGTAGGCCGCTCCTCGGCCGCCCAGGGCTCCGCGACATGCATCCCCGCCGGGAGGAACCTGGTAGGATCACAGGGGAAGTTCGCCATTGATAATGGAGGTTCCGATTCGAGTGGAGATTCCGGCGAGGGTTTTCGTGGAACAGTGGCAGGGGCAGGGGCTAGAACAGGGGAGGACTCCTCGGTTCCGACTGTCGGCGATTTAACTACCCAACTCAGAGTTCCATTAATTCCCGGGCAGTTTCTGCGGATATGGCCCGAACGTGAACAAGACCAACACCGAATCCGGCCCATACACTCTTCTGTTGCATGTTTAGCTGAGAGACAGTTCGAACAAGGCCAAACCTGGGCCGCCATCTTATCAATTAGATTGGCAAAGCCATCATCGACGGACACGGAGGCAACAACAGGGGCCACAGGAATAAGATCCCTAACAGACTTAGCAACAGAAAATCCAGGCTCAAACGAACCAAACTTGATGGCAGGCAACTCAAAATCAAAAGCAGTATCATTATCTTTAACAACCACAGAAGAATCATCGGACTCTTTGGCATGAGTAACAATATTTTTATGAATAAATAACTGATTCTGTGGCTTGAACTGTTTAGATTTTACCTTTTTCTTATACCTCGAGACCAAAGTCCACTCATTATCCTGTTCGTGAGACCAAAGACTTTTCCTTCTTGTTCCCAATCAGCCGTTTGGCACTCCTGCCCGATATCTTGGTTTCATTCACGTCGGCGTCGTCCTCCCCTTTTCCGGCCGCCATGAGACGCCAACTTTTCCACTTTGGGGAGTCTTTAATCTTGATCCAAACATCCATGAACTTGAACAACTTCTTGTTATCCATGTTCAGCACTACGTACATCTTGTGGGTGTCCTTGAACTACAGAAAGGAGGGCGTCATAATAAGCAAAAAAAAGTATAAAAAGGAGCCCGGCAACAATTTGAAAGGATTTTACTTTGAGGGCGTCGGTTTTTCCACTCTCGTTCCTCATCCGCACTTGATCACGACAGCCATGAAATTTGTTGCTCGACCCTCGAAGAATTGCCAAAACGGTTCTCACATCCTTTGGCATTGCGATTGGGGAGGTAGCCACACTTATGGTGTGCCTTCCTTTCGTCGAAGTCAGCTTTAATGCACTTCCAATACGCATCACGTGTTTGTTGTGCGCCTTTGCCGACGTCCAACGCCACGAACATCCATGACTCGGCCAATATTAGGTCCTCCATATTAGACCATGTCTTGCCTCGGGTACCCGGCTTCTTGACGGTCTCGTCGGTGTCCAGATCGTGCACGTCTACTTCGTCACCTTGGACGGCGTCAGCGTGCCCAAATTAATCACCGTGACCTTGAGCAAATCGATCGGCGTCGGCGTCAGCGTGCCCAAATTAATCGCCGTGAGCTTTAGAAAATCGATCTGCGTCGGCGTCAGCGTGCCCAAATTAATCGTCGTGAGCTTGAGCAAATCGATCGGCGTAGGCGTCAGCGTGCCCAAATTAATCGCCGTGAGCTTGAGAAAATCGATCGGCGTCGGCGTCAGCGTGCCCAAATTAATCGCCGTGAGCTTGAGAAAATCGATCGGCGTCGTCGTGCCCAAAGTTGTTGGTGGAGATGCAGATAAGTTCCTGCATGGAGCCCTACATCGGCAAATCGACAGTCAGTACACAATTCACCTGGCTAACTGGTAGATCGGCAACAATGAATGCACGGCCGCAATGAAATACCTCCGCCTGCTCGGTTGTTTGGTTCATCATGTTGGCGCCTTCTTCGGCGAAGATGCCGCCCCAGGATGCCGTCTGCTCGCCGCTTGTGAACCCTGTACGACGCAACGCCGGCGAGGACTCGAAGAAGGTCTTCTTGTTCAGATCGATGCCGGTGGACTGAGCCGGGTCCTCTGGCGAGACTGAGAAGCGTGATTGCTGTGAGGCCTATACCTGGCTAGACTCGGCGTAGTAGCGCGGGGAAGACGGCGATGAGCTACACTGGGGGTGGCAGATGTGGTAGTTTGGCTCAAAGCCACAAGCATGTCAGCGGTCTGATTTGTCTCCAACATCGCATGTTCTCTCGCCCATACGCAGCGCTGTTGACGGAGGGTAGAGGCGACGGTACGATGTTGCTTCGCCGATAGCTCCACCACCGCATGTGTTGCCTCCGGCTTCATCTGCAGGCTCTTCGGCGCCAAATTTGACGCCGCCGCACACACGAGGCCAGTTTCTTTGGACCTTTTGGTGGCATGGTGCGGGAATACGAGGAGGCGACTGCGGTGGGAAGGGGGAAATGGAGGGAAGAATTGCCGTTTCGGCGTTCTGCGTGCCAAAGTAGAGGAATTGGGCGCGGTTTGTCTCTGTGACGGCTGGAGACCGCCTGTTGGGTGGGGTGACCGGACAATGTCTGGCGTCCAGGAAAGCCCCAATTTTGTCGGGTGGGCTGTAGGGATCGAACACAATTTTGGTGGGTGGACATGTTTAGGGGTGCCGCTGCGGTGGGTTTTTTGTTCGGACCCTCATTGATCCGTTGGGTGCCGTTTGGGGGTGTCGGTGGAGATGCTCTAACGAACCCGCCCAAAGGAAGGCAATGCATGCCTCGTGCTTGTAACGTTTTAATCGGTTTCTCTCTCGAGCATATGGACTATGGAGGAGTTATGATGCAAGCACAAGCAGGAGGAGGCATGGGCAGTAGGGTGGAGTCTGGTTTCCCCGTAGCCTTTCACTTCCGGCGAGCCACATACATAGAGGTGTGTGTGTGGGTGTTAAGCTAGCGTGAGTGACCTAACTAACGGGGAGTTGTCATCGGCGCACCGAGCAGACGCTTATCATAAGACCGAGACGGACGGCAGTTAGGTCGTGTGATATGCACGCACTGCGGAAAGGGCAACGCCTGTCTCTTTTTTCCCATCAGAGAAGAGAGAAAAAAGAGGTGAGAGAGTTGTTTCGTCGGTCGCTGCCCGCTTTTGCGTCCCGGAGGGGCAAAAAGGCCAAAAGGGGACGCAATCATCGTGTGATGGGCAGCGGGGCACAGCGCAATAAAGAAACCCAGCGTCAGTAGTGGAGCGGGAAAGAGGGTATCGAACTTGTCCACAGTGGACCCCGCCATCATCCAAAGCTACAGTGCCGGTACCCCCGACTCCCAAAAGCTGCAGGTAACTTTTTTTTGTTTTGAATTGAACAAAAAAGATGGGAGGTGAACCCATGGCACGCAGGGGGTGCGGTACGAGACGCTCAGCCAGTTGATGGCTTCATGCAGCGTTGTACGCAAACGCGGGTGGCCGGCCGGTCACATTCACGGGCGCGCGTGCTCTCCTCCTACTGGTACACGACGGTCATGCGTCCGCGCATACGGCACCGGCCGGGGTCCCGGACGTCCAACCGGCGACATTATTTTTGCGAACGCTATCACGACGCGTGAGCCGTGCCGCTCCTACGCGCCATGCGTTGCTGTCTGCTGCTGCGTGTACCGTGCCCATGGACAACCGGGAGGAGACCGACCCGCTGCCCGCGCAGGACTGGACTCGGAGTGAGCCGGAGGTCAAGTCAAAAGTGAAAACTGCAGCAGTACAACAATAGACCGAGACATAATTTACTCTGCCACCACCACTAAATTTCATCCGGCCACTATGTGTCAATCCATTCCATGGAGGAGTACACTTTTCAGCTGGTGCATGTGTACACGGACATGCGTCACGTCCCTGTTCACGCTGGCTCGACCTGGTCAAAATTGTCCCAGGGGCCGGAGAAACCAATTACTCTCCTCCATGGGGAAGGAAGGAAGGAAGGACGGAGGTTGATGAGATTGAGGATTAACTGTCCCCGTTTCTCTCCCCGATCAAGCGTTATGATGTGGAAGCGTACGCGAGCAAGGAAGAGAAGATCGCAGAGGATCCGGCGGAGACACTGATGAATAGATCTACAGGGTCCGCCTCTGACCTCACCTGCCCTGCCCCGATTAATCTTATCATCCAGATTCGGATTACGGCCATTTCTTTAATGGCCATGGAGTAAACAACGCAGGAACGAACGCGTATACCGATGCCCCATATACAGTACGTACTCCCTAATCCCTATGGTCCTATCCGCTTGCTTGCCAGCCATGGCGTCACCTGAACTTAGCTTGCGTAGCGCCGCGACCTGAGCCCCTAAAATATTCCACAAACTTCTTTTCAATCCATGAGCTCGCTCCACAGATGAAGTCGCCGGGCGTGGAATTTGGCTACCCGGTCGTCCTCTTCTTTTTACTGCAGAATAATACTACTCGTATGTCATTGTCAGCTACCGCATCCGGGTCCGTGCCCCAGGATTTCAGATCAGGGAATGGAAAGCATTGTCAGTGCAGTTTCCGGGTATCTTGTTCTGCGAAAACAGGGAAACCCCAACGAGCTGTGCACTGCACGCTACCCGCTGCGTGTAAAATACAGAAACCAACCAAAATTACTCATGTCACTCTTCACTTCACCGCTGAATCCATTCCATATTTGAGATATACTCCTGTTCTGTGAGCCCCGTCTGTTGTTTGCGAAATTAAGCTGCAATCTTCACGCCATTTCTGTGGAGCAGCAGAGAACCGAACCAGACAGGGGTCGTGAATCGCGATCACCGCTCATTTTCTCTTTGAACTAACGCTACAATTTATTTATTTGTTGCTCATCATCCCCGGTACATACTAGAATTACTACTCCGTTACCCATCAGAGGGTCAAAATGGAAAAAGAAGAATAGGAAAAGAAAGCAAAAGGAAAAAAGCTTTGCATCCAGTCCCTGCCTGCATGTGCCCGAGGACCGAGCTGCAAACTCCCGATCGAGGCAAGAAAAAAAAAATCGACTCAACACAGGTCCTCAATTAAACAGTACCATGTCCACCTGCACCTCCCTCGCCGATGTCGGCGAGCTCACAGGCAGAGGCCTCCGGCGCCGGCGGCGGAGGAGCCTCCTCGCGCTCGTAGGGGGACAGCCACTTGGCGCGCATGTACTCTAGCTTGCGCCACGGGGGCAGGTGGAGGCCGCGCTTCTTGAGGCTGGCGCGCGCCGAGTCCGCGGCCGCGGCCACCAGCAGGCGCAGGCGGTCCTCCCTGCCGACGAACACCGACGGCAGCCTCTGCAGCACGGCGCGGTAGGCCTTGGTGGGGCGGGCTACCTCGAATTGGGAGCGGAAGTCCACGTCCACGATCACGCGCTCGCGGTCGCTGCGCTCGGAGCCGGCGGGGAGGAGAACGTCGACGTAGGCGTGCTCGCCGGCGGGGTGGGAGGAGGACTTGTCCCAGCGGGAGAGGCAGAGCGCGGCGTCGTGGCCCATGGCGAGGAGGGACGCGGCGAGGAGGCGGAGGAGGTCGCGCTTGCGCGCTCCCGCCGCGCGGTGGCGCTCGACGAGCGTGGAGACGTCGGCGAGGAGGTTCCGCTCGCGGAGGCTGGCGCAGTGGACGAGACCCTGAACGAGAAATGGAACACACACAGAGGTTCAGTTCGTGCGCGAATTCCAGGCTTTGTCGCCGCCCACCACCGACAAACAAGCGGCAGGCCGGCGAAACAAGGCGATCAGAATTAATTACATAAAAGTGTTCGGCACACTATATACCTTGATGGTCTCTGCGGCGTCCGAGATGGCGGACGCCTCGGCCGCGGCGGGGCCGTCCTCGTCGTCGGAGGCCTCGCCGCCGTTGAAGCAGTTGCAGCAGCGGGCGGCCGCGGGGCGCTCGCCGACGGCGCCGCCGTCCTCGAGGAAGCTCCGGACCATGCCGTCCAGGCACACGGAGCTGGGCTCCAAATCATCCTTCTCCCCGCCGGCGGAGACGGGCGGGAGCCGCTCCGCCGGCGAGACCCGCAGCACCTGCCGCTCAAACAGCCGCTTCAGCCGCGACTTGGCCAGCGCCGCCGGGGACGGGGACGGATCGATCTGCGCGGCGGGCCTCATCCTGCGCGGAAGCGGACGGGAGGGGCGAGCGGCGCCGGTGGGCTCTAGAGGCGGGTTTGATCAGCAGCGATGGCGTGCCGCATAGCCGTCGTCCCACTGGCTTCGATCGGCGCGGCTAGGGTTTGTTTATTTTCCGTCCCACCCTTTTTACGAGTGAATTTGTTTGTTGTGCTGTGAAAGAAATCCCTTGGAAGAAGACGAAGAGGGGGTAGGAGAGGGGACCGGGATTTAAAGGAGTCGGGAGGGTGACGTGGCGGGCGGAAATGATCCGTGGCCTCCTGCGTGGTCGTCCCTATCCTCGATTGTTTCCTACGTGTACACTGACGGGTGGGCCGGTGCTTTAAAATGTCCTGATTGCCCTCTCTTGGCCTGTAGTTTAGGTGGGGCACTGCGCGTGCTAATTCAGGTGAATGCGGTGGACATTGTGGGTATTTTGCAGGTGACAGGACAAGAAGCGGGGCGGTGTTCTCGTGTTTGGGAGGATCTGTTGGTGGCCAGAAACAGGGGAAGTAATTGGGTTTGTGAAAACTGAATTTTGAGGCATTTGCTTCCCAGTAATGGCTGGAATTATACAGATATAGTAGAAAGAAATAATGCATCATTTACTTGTTTAATGACCGGGCACGTCCTTTTCGTCGTGGGAAAATCGAATTTGCTGAGCACTGAGTTCATTTTTGGAAAACCATTATTGGAGGCTACGTCGGTTCGTGAAATTAACACAGACAAAGAATGGCGGTTCCATCAATTGCATGCACGTTGCCATGGATGTGCACCGGATCACGGAAGATCGCACGACACAGCGGGGGTGATAATCACACTTGACGGCTAAGTAAGCCTCGATCGACAGCCTCCTAAGCATGCAACAGCTCATCGGTCGGTCACAAGTGGCCGGGCAGGCGCTAAGGTAAGCTAAGCACGGAAGCGAGCCGTGTTATGCGCGCGGTGCCGCCCAGTGAGTGAGTCAGAGCGGGGCGGAGCGAGGTTGCGGCCAAGCAATGCATTTGCGTACCACGGATTGTGCAGCGAAAGGAGCACCGCGCGCACAAGCTAAGCAGGGCGACGTCTACCTCATGGCACCAGCTGCAAACTGTGTGCCCGGACCGGTTAGGCTTTGTCCTTTACGTTGTGTTCTTATCCGCGGAACTCAACTGGGCAGGTTGCACATGACTTTGTGGGTAATTGATGTAAGTAGCATTCAAGCTTTTGCTGATGCTTCTCCGGATCCTCACTCAAACTCGGGTCGGTGTAGCTCGGGGTCGGGGTCGGGGACCCCCAGATTCCCGCTTCCCTTGTTTGGACCCCCGCTGAGCCGGCCCACAACCCCACCCCGGCCGCGATCACGGTGAAAAATCAATCGCAGCGAAAATACGTTTGCCGCGGGAGACGTAGTCGTTGGTTGCTGGTACACGAGCAGATTGCCAAGGTTGTAGGCATACGGCCTGGTCGATAGCGCACAATCTCGTCTCCTTGTGGCCGTGTCGTGCGTGACGAACGTGAGGAGGGATGTTGGCACCGTACCATCCCTGACCTGACCTGAAAATTGTCCATGCGTAACTCATGGCTCTACGCTTCCTAGAGTGTATATCCTGTCGTCAGCTGTGCTAAAATGCGGCAGTGTACCGGCCTGTGTGTCGGACTCGGTCATGCGATTGTAACGATACTAATTTTCCGTGGTAAAGAAAATATTCACTTAAAACAATCCGGCAGATGATGAGCGACCCGGGGGATCCCTAGCACCGCGGCGGAAGCCCGAGCCACTACGGGAATCCATCAAAACACCGACGACTTTCTGTCAGAGCCGTCGACGTAGACCCCGATCAGGCAGCGTAAAATGCATTACTTTTTTTTTTGGCTACGCTGACGCCAATGTCGTCGGTATGGCTTTGTTTGAGCTACGCCGACGGCCTAGGTTTTTTTTAACTTATTCATCGTTTTGAGCATACCTTTTGCATCACGACTAAGATTTTGATGCTCTTTAGCTCATTTCAAAGAGGAGAAGCAAATATACATCATCATGCACATCGTTCCTACGGGGCTAACCAAACACAACCAAGCAAAAAAAAATGCACTTTGATACCCTTTTGACGCTGGTACCGGGGGTAGACGTATAAGGTGGATTTTTCTCCAGCGGGCTAGGGTTTCATCGGAATCCAATCAAAAGCAATATGGTGACATGTGTGTTTTGGGTTGTAGATTTTCAAGATTCCACTCCAGCATGTTAGCAGTTTCATCGTCATCGGTTTCTCTCTAGTGAGTTTGTGGACTTATAGGTGGAAACTACCAGTCCGGTCGAACCGGAGGGAATCCAGTGAAGATTTTAGGTCTAACTTTGTTTCGGTGTTCCTAGAGGCTACCCTAGCACAACCAAGCATAAATTTGCACTTGCTACCCCCTTTGACACCGGTACCGGCTGTAGATGTATAAGCTGAGCTTTTCTCTAGCGGGGTCACAGGGTTTTGCCGGAGAGAGGCTCCGAAGCATCGGAATCCAACCAAAAGCTAGGTGGTGCCATACCAAGTGTGTACAAGTTTGTTTAGGGTTGTAGATGTACAAGATTCCACTCCGAGATGTTAGCGGTTTCACCGTCATCAGTTTCTGTCTAGTGAGTTTATGGACGTATAGGTGGAAAGTCCCACTTCGGTCGAATCGGAGGGAATCTTGTGAAGAGTTTGTGTATAACTTTTGATGGAGAGATGATAACCCGGTAGCCCAACTCCAAGGTGTAATTCGGTCCAAAGGACGCTGCGCAAGATCCGGCTAAGGATAAAAGAACTTCTAGAAGGCCCAAGATCGTAGGCCTCGTAACCCGGATTGTGGGTTACGGTAAGGAAAGTTAGGGTTTTGTACGTAGTGTCCGGGTAGGATTCAGGGTGCGCCTTGGAGGGCAAGCCAGGGGGTTCGGGTGCTTTATAAACCGGCCCCTAAGTTAGGTTAAGAGAGATCCAAGAGTTCTAGCAATATCGCTTGATATCGAGCATCCAGTGTAACACGAGAGTTGAGTTAATATATTGAGATCGGAGACTCGGCGACTTGATTGCCGGCTACCAGATCGAGTTCCATCATGTTTTCCTCTGAGCTAAACTCTCTCCCAAACGCCTGCGTCGTCTTGCCCCAAGATCAGTTACCCCCGGTAACGTCTGCCGTGATTATCCCACGACAGTTGGCGCCCACCGTGGGGCCTGCGTCCAAAGGTGTTTACATCACGGGAGAAGCTCGGAAGAGCATGGAGAATCTAGTCATCGGCGAGATCTACATCGACCGCGAAGGAGAGAAGATGGTGGACGATTCCGGCTGGGGGCCAGAGTCGGATCACCTCGAATCCGGATCTATCATGACAATCGGCCAGATCAACGTCTTCATCGGTATGGTACGTACTTCCGGTTTGATCCCTGACGACTTTGGGTTTGATTCTGTGTCAGGGAAGACCAGCTATATCCAATCAGATGGAGAAGAATCAGTTGGGACAACAAACCCGACAGAAGAGCCCACCACGAAGTGGGAACAGCGGGGGGAGCCGGCATGGACCCCGCGTGGCCGGGTCGAGAAAGAAGATGATACCGAATCTATCCTGCATCTACTAGGGAACCGGTACGAGGAACACAGCAGCGAAGAGGAACAGTATGGATTCGCGCCAAGCATTGTGCACCGGGTTGCGGTTTACACGGCACTCGCGACCAATCTCGACCAAGAGAACGTAACCGCGGCCGCAGCCGGGGCAGCACAAGCATTGACCCGGCAGCAAGGACCGGCTAATGGAAACACGGTTTTGGCCCAGGTTGACGGAGAGTCGGCATCGGTTACCAGTCAAGCGCCATAAAAAGAGTTACACGCGAACACGTTTGGATTCCTAGCAAACCGGACACCAGGAGCGGGTCCCAGCTTGCCAGCATTAGGAGGAGTCATAAACACGGTTGCGCTATTTATCACGCCTCAGGATCAGCCGATCCCAGCGGCAAATCAAGGAACCGCCCACCAGCCGACAACCGGAGGAGTACAACCGGTAGACACGCAGGCCGGGTTACCCGTACCACAGACTGGAGGTACTACCGGCAATACTGTACCACCACCACCACCACCACCATCACGTTTTCGCACACCAGCGGGTCATTACAACAATCCCATGGACAACGTATACGCGGCAACGCTTGCACTGAATCAAATCCCCGTGAGAGAGTCACCCCACGCAGAGGAGACCCGGCGGGCGATAGATATGCTGCGCACTGCGGTGGCACAACAAGTTAATTACCCGGATCACAGAAGTGGAATGCATGGGACACCATATGTCAGCCAACAGCAAGGTAATACCGGCAATATCCAGACAAGTTCGGCACGGCGGAGGGAAGAGCAGCAGCAAATGCCGCCTCCTCCACACATTCAGGCAGTACCAGCAGCATCAGCAGCACAGGCCATCATGGACAGTTCCAGAGCCAGGAGAGCCATGGCCGGGTCTGCGGTACATGGGATACCAGCAGTACCGCGTCCAGCTGTACCCCCTGCAGGATCACACGTTTCCCGAGTAAGACCAGCTTCGACCATTCTTGCAGGACCTAAGTGTCTTTCAGATAGCATCAGGGCTGAGCCTTACCCGGAAAAGTTCAAAGAACCGGGTAAAGTAGTGAATTACGAGCCGACTATGGATCCGGAAACATGGTTGAGCAGTTATGAGATGGCTATGTCGATTCGCAATGCGTCCGAGAATCTTCAAGCCAAATTCATGTATCTAATGATGTCAGAGGGAGCAGCAAAGTGATGGTTCACCAATCTACCGGAAGGATCTATCAAGTCATGGGAACAATTGAAAACTGCGTTTATCAAGCACTTTCACGGGACGTGCAGAAAGTTATTCACTATTGATGACCTAGAGCGATGTGTTCAGAAGAAGGGAGAATCGGCGCGCACCTGGGTGCGCCGGGTTATGGAAATACTTCATTCATCTGCAGATATTCAGCCCAAGGATGCGCTGCAAGCTATGGCAAAGACCTGCAAGTACACACCTTTAGTACAAAAATTAACTCGCATGAAATCTAGTCGGAATGCTTCGGAGGTTACGATGGGAGAGCTGATGGATGCATGCAACAAACATGCCGCAACGGACACTACGGAAGAGGAAACTGACGATAAAAAAGCAAAAGCAAACACAAGTAATAACGGAAGAACCAGCAATGGATCAGCGCCGGGTAACAACAGCCAGAACAAGCGCCCGTTTGAAGGAGGCTCCGAGTTTGTCGCCAACACTGAAGCCGGATCTTCCAGACCCAGGGCAGAAGGAAATTTCAATACTGGAAATCACAATGGAGGAAACTATCAAGGGCCACCAAGGCCGAGTAATAATTGGGACATCTTCAGAATGGCATGCCCGAAGCACAGCAGGAACGGTAGGCCAGCTAACCATTCCTTGGAGCAGTGCGCCGACCTACAGAGGTGGAAGAATGAGGAAGTGAACAGAGCCATGCGAGGTGCAGGTCGGGGAGGAGGACCGGGTCCAGGTGGAAACCCGGGCAACGGCCCACCCCCAGCCGGTAACCCGGCAGCTGGAAATCAAGGTAACAACCAAGGGGGAGCAGGAGGTTTCTAGGCCAACCCCAAGCAGTTGGGTCAGTATCACGTTCATACTACAGGAAGTTCCAACAAGGACAAGAAGATACTGAAACAGGCGGTAAACTCGGTGTCCTCGGCTGTCCCGAGATACCTTAGATGGTCAGAACAGGACGTAACATGGAGCAGAAGGGATCACCCGGAAAGAATAGAACACCCGGGAGTCTTAGCATTGGTAGTCGCACCACAGGTCAATGGGTATGAGATGAAAAAGGTCTTGATGGACGGTGGAAGTAGCATCAATATGCTGTATTGGGAAACCTTTCTACGCATGGGTCTCAAGGAGTCTCAGCTACAAAAAAGTTCAACAATTTTTCATGGGATAGTGCCGGGTCACTCAGCGTGCCCTGAGGGAAAAATCGCATTGGAGGTAGCTTTTGGGGAATCAAAGGATAATTATCGAGTTGAGTGGCTCACTTTTGAGGTGGTCAAATTGCGCAGTCCTTATCACGCGCTATTCGGAAGGCCGGCTTATGCTAAATTCATGGCTAGGCCGTGTTACGTGTATCTACAGCTAAAAATCCCGGTTCCTAAACAGACCATCACCATACATGGAAGCCAGGACATAGCGGCTGAGTGCGAGGAAGGAGATGCAGCAATGCCTGAACAAGCTTGTAGAAAAGAGGAACTCAAGTATTACCGGTCTCAAGCAGACCCGGATGACAGAACAGCCTTGAAAAAGCCGAGTACTGAAGGCAAAAGGGCAAAGCTCAAGACAGCACGAGATACCAAGATGGTGGCTTTTATCAAGGGCGATTCACTCAAACAACCCTCCACAGCCAGCCGCGTCATGGAAACGCCTTATCCGGATTGGCTGGCAAACCCGGTACTCATAGTAAAAAAGATCAACAAGTGGAGAGTGTGCATCGATTACGTCAGTTCCGGACAGAGTCCCAAGAAGAACTAAAACAATGTAACGGGCAGCAGGTTCCAGACGCACTCTTTTCCTATCCAGGGTACCTAAGGGGACTGGAAGGTTTTTAATGAGGCGACCTGCTGATCCAAAACTTTCTCGTATCAATAAAGAGATGGTTATCAAGTCTTATTTTATGATCTTCACTCCGGTTACAGATAAGTATTATTTATCACTACCAGTACATCAGTATCATCAAGTATGTTTCAATATATAGGTCTTGAGGGCTGATTGCTTGAATAGCACAGTTACAAACTCAAAGACCCGGCCTTGATGCCTATGAGTTATAAGGGCCGATTACTCGCAAACGAGTACGGCTGCAATCTTATAACCGGACAAAGGAGCCAAATTTTCTTGACTTTTCTTACTTAAGCTCGATGTGACTCGCACTAAAGTGGCATGATTTGCTCGCTTACGATTACAATCAGCCATGAAGCCCAATGGGACTTGCCTGACCCTGTTTTCGTATAGATGTAACAACATGATATCCACGCGAAAGCCGGCTTATAGTACAAGATTGTCAAAAGGGTCATCTAAACCACAAGTTATGCAGAGTATAAGGCTAATAGCTGGAAACTCAACGTTTATCAAGCATAACTTCAATACTCACGTGAAACGGCTCTAGGGCTTGGGCTTAGTAAAAACAATTTGTTCTCTGGAAAAGACCACACATCCCAGACTCGGATTTCGGGCCTTGGGGACTGGAGATTTTGAAACAGAAACAAGTTGTTACTAAGCTCAAAAAACCCTAACATCCGAGTCCTGGGGACTTGGGGACTTAGAGAAAAGTCCGCCTGTCAGAACCCACGATGCTCGGAAACCGAGTCTCACAAAAGAAACAATAAGGAAAGCCGGATATCGAGAATAAGCTCAAAAACCAGATAAATATCAAGTTCATCCAGAGGCCAGAAGAGGCACGAGGTATATCAAGGAATTAAAGTACGTTACAAATCTTGGTACTAGTATCAAAGGTGCATAGGTGCACCGACAAAAGAATATCTGTCTCGAACAAGAGCAGCGAAACGACCACGGTATCGTGGTAACATTTGTTTACTCGGCTTCTTGAGTAGGGTCCACACCCTTGCCCTTGCCCTCCGGGTCTTGGTCCTGGGCTTGCTCCGCAGCTCTCCCGGCATCGTCACCCGGATTCTTCACATCAGGACGGACAGGCGGGAGGACAGCCGGTGTAGAGGTGGTTGGCTCTGATCCTAACTCGGACTCCCTCTTCGCGGTTTCTTCCCTCTTCCTGGCTGTCGAATCCCTGACTCGACAAGTCCCTTAGGTGAACCCATCGGGTTTCGATTAGGAGAACTCATGAGCGCTGGTGGAATCGTCGGCTAGACAGGGGGTGAGATTTACCCAGGTTCGGGGCCCTCGTAGAGGTAAAACCCTTACTCCTGCCTCTTGTCGATCTGTATTGAAGATTAGATCGGTTACAATGGTGTGCTCAAATCGAGAGTAGATCTCGAGTTCAAGGCTTTCGGGTCGTGCGGTAATTGCTTGGTCCTCTCCTGGGGGCTCTCCTGGCCTTATATAGATGGCCAGGTCTCGAGTTCTACCCGGAGAGGACTCGAACTCTAGCTAGGTCGGTTACAAGTTTCCTAGCTTAATCCGCAAGTCATTGCGGGTGGGCTTTACATGGGCTTTCCGGAGCATTCTAAGTGCGCCTCTTCTTGGGCCTTAATCTTGGGCCTGAGATGGGGTGTCCTTATCCGCAAGGTCCAGAATCCATATCTTCGTCAGTAGCCCCCGAGCGTTTGCTCGAGTGGGATTTTTTCCAGTCGAGTAGACGGTCAAAACCTTTCTTGATCAGCTTTTTGTTTTTAAAGGGTGTGTTCCCTGTGTCATGAGTCTTCATGCTCGAGTATCGAGCAACATAAGTGCCTGTTTTTGTGGCTTTTATTGCAGAAGGATGTGGCACAGTAGCTTGGCTCTCCCGAGAGATCAGGGCCAATTAATTGCGACTAGGGCAAAAACATTCCTGGCCTACACAGATTCGAGACCTCCGACTCGAACCCGATGAGGTGATCGTTGCGACTGGGCCGTTGTGGACTTATCAAGTCGAACTTAACCTATGGGGGTACCCGGCGCGTCCGCTAGGATTTTTCTTCGTGTTGTTGACACGGAATTATACCGGAGGACGCAGCTTTCGAGTGCGATTCCAGGCCCAAAAGAGAGATCTTTTCGGGTCTTACCTTCATATTCGAAGAATATGGCATCCGGATGTGCCTAGTCGGCTGAACAATCCAGGTTTTTATGATGTAAATGTATCATATGTAAGAGAGGTAGGTTCTTCCTACCTGATCGATTTGTTTGAGTTCCATACGAAAGAAGTTTCGTGCTGGAAGAAAAGCTAAGTCCATATGAAAGAGTTTTCATGTTCAGAATGCTGTGCCCATACGAAAGAGTTTTCGTGTATAGGGTATTTTTTCTCTCGTTCGAAGAGGTTTTGCTTCATGAATTGTCCACGAAAAAGTTGCTTTTATCCGAAGGGATTGTTGTTCGTACGAAGATACTTTCGCGTTTGAACTTTCAATCGAAAGATCTTGATTTTGAATGATGTATGCCATGACGTCATGGCGCACTCCTCTTCTCCCGATGGGACGTGACAGAGTGGCAGCAGATGGTGGCCCACCAGGTCAGCTTTTTGACCGGGAAACGAGACGTCGTTCCCGGTTTTTACGCGAGACGCGCAGTAAATGCGCACGATCTTCTGTTAAGATCGTGGCACGAAACAGCGCTGGCCGCCGCTTCGTTTCATCCTCACGCGTGGCGGCCGTGGTAAGCGCCACGTAGCGCATCGTACGGCTGAGATCGTCTCGCTCCGTGTATAAGTACGGGTCTTAGCGCTACGGTGAAATTTTCCCAGCTCCTTGCCTTCATCTTCTTCCTCGCGCCCATCTCCTTCTTCCTCGCGCTCGAGCTCGTGCTGCAAGCAATGGCTGGCGGAAAAAGGCGTGGTGCTGTCACTTCCGCGTCCGGGGAACCCTCTGCGCAACCCGCGCCCCATGCCGGCGACTGGCGCTCCCCCAACACCACTGGAAAAGCATCAGGGAGATGCAGCGGGAGGGATTGCTGCCGGCGGAGACGGAGAAGCGGGTTCGCCTCGGAAAAAAGGAAGAGGTACCTAACCCGCAATCGAACGAGCGCGTGGTCTTTGTTGACCACGTGTCTCGGGGTCTCTCCTTTCCTCTCCACCCTTTCCTCCTCGGGTTGCTGTATGTCTATGGCATACAGCTTCACGATCTTCCTCCGAACGCGGTGCAGCACATATCGTGCTTCATCGTGTTCTGCGAGTGCTTTCTCGGCATTCGCCCGGACTGGGCGCTTTGGAAGGCGCTCTTCAAAGTCCGGATCTTCCGCGAGAGATCACGGGTGGAATCTGAGCCCGGCGAACCACTTCGTACGGGCGGCTTCGGGATCCAAGCTCGACAGGAAGGCAGCTACTTCAACATGCATTTTGTCGACTCCGCCCAAAGCTGGCGGAAGAGGTGGTTCTACGTCATCGACAACAGCTCGGGTGGGATCGTGGAGTTCCACCCGTTCGCTATTCTGACAAGGCGAAAGTCCTGGGGGCACAGGATGTCAGCCGAGGAGAATCAGACCGTCGCGCCCTTACTCGCAAGAGTAGCTGCTCTCCGGGATCAGACTGCGGGAGTCGTGCTCAACGGGATGCATTTGGCGAGCATCTTCTTGAAGCGCAGGATCCAGCCTCTTCAGCAAAGGCCCTCCGCTATGTGGGAGTATCAAGGCTCAGAGGACTCCAGCCGTGTAAGCCGCGAGGAACTTTCGAATGTGGAATTCGAGAAGAAAATCGCAGGTATCACTCGACTGAAGGTGGGGGAAAAATTCTCCGATTGTTCAGTTGAAGCCTTTGCCGCTTCAAATCCTCCTCCAGCCGAGGTTAGTTTCTTCCTTCTTGTCTTTGAGTTGTTCCCTTTTTGTTCTGAGTCCTAGCCGATAAGTTTTTTCTCGTCTTCTCTATCTTTGTAGAGCTTGGCTATGGCAGATTGCTACCCGCCAATTACGGGAGAGCAGGCTTCAGAGCTACCGTCGAGTCACCAGGATGGTGCGGTTGACACCAGTGTTGCCAACGCTTCGTCGAATACTGAGCGTGATTCTTCGGATGACACGGAAGACTCGAATGGTGTCCCCCCCAAACGTCGTCGGGTGGATAATGACGAGGCTACTTCCAAGGACAATTCCTTGGAAGCATCGCCCAGTCAGGCCCCCGTCCTTGTGACTCCACTTCGTTCACTCGCCCCTTCGCCTTCGTTTCCAGTGATGAACACCGCTTGGAACGCGGACTTGTTGGATGGAGACGAAGATGACGAGTAAGCCTTTTTCCTTGTTCGTGGTCGAACATTCTTTGAGCTTTCATCCTGATGCTTTTATCTTTTGTTGCAGACTGCAGACTATTAGTCCTCGCAGGTACGCTTCTTCCATTCCTCCCGAAAAGAGGAACAAGGCAAAGGACGCGGGTGAAACTCCCACTGCGGGTACCGTCCAAAACTCTCCCAGAGCAACCCCTAAAGCTGCGACTGCGGAACATGAAGCCCCCAGCTTTGCCGCCAGGACTTCAACTTCTAAGGAAGTGACGGACAGCTCCGCGGATCCGCTCTTTCGCGCCACCGGCCAGGTCAAACTTCGTCTTCTGTCTTCAAATTTTTATCGGGTGCACGACAGTGCTCCCGATGGGAGTAGCCCCCAAGGCTGTAGTCGACCGCATGCGGTCGGCTACAGGCTCAAAGTCTGGTTTACTTCTTCTTCACGATTTCATTCTTATCGGGTGCACGGCAGTGCTCCCGATGGGAGTAGCCCCCGAGGCTGTAGTCGATTGTGAATAATCGGGTACATGCTCAAATTTAATCCTTTTAACTCTTCTCTCTTCGTGCTTTCGCAGTCGCTTATTGATTCTCTTGCGGCGATTGGTCGCCGAGTCGTTCTCGCCGAGTCGGATTGCGAGTCACTTCGAACGGACCGTAGCCGACTTCAAACTGAAAACGACCTTCTCAAGGGTAAGTTTTGTCATCTCCCTGTCTTCAGTATTGATGGAGGGATAATAACCCGGTAGGCCAGCTCCAAGGTATAACCCGGCCCAAAGGACGCTGCGCAAGATCCGGCTAAGGATATAGAAACTTCTGGAAGGCCCAAGTTTGTAGGTCTCGTAACCCGGATTGTGGGTTACGGTAAAGGAAAGTTAGGGTTTGTATGTGGTGTCCGGGTAGGATCCAGGGTGCGTCTTGGAGGACAAGCCAGGGGGTACGGGTGCTTTATAAACCGACCCCTAGGTTTAGTTGAGGGAGATCCAAGAACCCTAGCAATATCGTTTGGTATCGAGTATCTAGTGTAACACGAGAGTTGAATTAAGATCTTGAGATCGGAGACTCGGCGACTTGATTGCCGGCTACCAGATCGAGTTCCATCATGTTTTCCTCTGAGCTAAACCCTCTCCCAAACGCCTGTGTCGTCTTGCCCTAAGATCCGTTACCCCCGGTAACGTCTGCCGTGATTATCCCACGACAGTTGGCGCCCACCGTGGGGCCTGCGTCCAAAGGTGTTTACATCACGGGAGAAGCTCGGAAGAACATGGAGAGTCTTGTCGTCGGCGAGATCTACATCGACCACGAAGGGGAGAAGATGGTGGACGATTCCGGCTGGGGGCCAGAGTCGGATCACCTTGAATCCGGATCCGTCGTGACAATCGGCCGGATCAGCGTCTTCATCGGTATGGTATGTACTTCCGGTTCGATCCCTGACAATTTTGGATCTGATTCTGTGTCAGGGGAGGCCACTTATATCCAATCAGATGAAGAAGAATCAGTTGGAACGACATATCCGACAGAAGAACCCATCGCGAAGTGGGAACAGCCGGAGGAACCGGCATGGACCCCGCGCGACCGGGTCGAAAGAGAGGATGATACCGAGTCCATCCTGGATCTGCTGGAGAACCGGTATGAGGAGAATAACAGCGAAGAGGAACAACATGAATTCGCGCCAAGCATCATACGCCGAGTTGCGGTTTACACGGCTCCCGCGACCAATCTCAACCAAGAGACCGTAACCGCGGCCGCGGCCGGGTCAGCACAAGCATTAACCCGGCAGCAGGGGCCGGCTAACGGAAACACGGTTTTGGCCCAGGTTGACGGAGAGTCGGCATCGGTTACTAGTCAAGCGCCAGAAAACGAGTTACACGCGAACACGTTCGGATTCCTAGCAAACCGGACACCAGGAGAGGGTCCTTCCAATCCACAACATCCGGCCTTGTTCGACAACAATCTGATCCTAGATCCGACGGTTCTTGCCACAGTTATCACTCCAGAGAATGCGGCGGAACGTGTTAGGGATTTGGACGTAGCCCGTCGTGCATTGGAGCAGCAGAGGAGGCAAGTAGAAGCAGAAAGACAAGGGATGGCCACACGACAACGCGAGCTGGATGCACTGGAAACCCGGCTCCGAGAGGAAACGACTATAATACATCAAAGGCACCAAACTAGATTACCAGCATTAGGAGGAGTCATAAACCCGGCCGCACTATTTATCACGCCTCAGGATCAGCCGATTCCAGCGGCAAATCAAGGAACCGCCCCTCAGCCGACAACCGGAGGAGTACAACCAGTAGACACGCAGGCCGGGTTACCCGCACCACAGACTGGAGTTACTGCCGGCAATACTGTACCACCGCCACCACCACCACCACCATCGCGTTTTCGCACACCAGCGGGTCATTACAACAATCCCATGGACAACGTGTACGCGGCAACGCTTGCACTAAATCAAACCCCCGTGAGAGAGTCACCCCACGCAGAGGAGACCCGGCGAGCGATAGATATGCTGCGCACCGCGGTGGCGCAACAGGTTAATTACCCGGATCACAGAAGTGGAATGCATGGGACACCATATGTCAGCCAACAGCAAGGTAACGCTGGAAACATCCAAGCAAGTTCAGCACGGCGGAGGGAAGAGCAGCAGCAAATGCCGCCTCCTCCACACATTCAGGCAGTACCAGCAGCATCAGCAGCACATGCCATCGTGGACAGTTCCAGAGCCAGGAGAGCCGTGGCCGGGTCTGCGGTACATGGGATACCAGCAGTACCGCGTCCAGCTGTACCCCCTGCAGGATCACACGTTTCCCGAGTAAGACCAGCTTCGACCATTCTTGCAGGACCTAAGTGTCTTTCGGATAGCATCAGGGCTGAGCCTTACCCGGAAAAGTTCAAAGAACCGGGTAAAGTAGTAAATTACGAGCCAACCATGGATCCGGAAACATGGTTGAGCGGTTATGAGATGGCCATGTCGATTCGCAATGCGTCCGAGAATCTTCAAGCCAAATTCATGTATCTAATGATGTCAGAGGGAGCAGCAAAGTTATGGTTCGCCAATCTACCGGAAGGATCTATTAAGTCATGGGAAGAATTGAAAACTGCATTTATCAAGCACTTTCACGGGACGTATAGAAAGTTATTCACTATTGATGACCTAGAGCGATGTGTTCAGAAGAAAGGAGAATCGGCGCGCAGCTGGGTGCGCCGGGTTATGGAAATTCTTCATTCATCTACGGATATTCAGCCCAAGGATGCGCTGCAAGCTATGGCAAAGACCTGCAAGTACACACCTTTAGTACAAAAGTTAACTCGCATGAAATCTAGTCGGAATGCTTCGGAGGTTACAATGGGAGAACTGATGGATGCATGCAACAAACATGCCGCAACGGACACTACGGAAGAGGAAACTGACGATAAAAAAGCAAAAGCAAACACAAGTAATAACGGAAGAACCGGCAACGGATCAGCGCCGGGTAACAACAGCCAGAACAAGCGCCCGTTTGAAGGAGGCTCCGAGTTTGTCGCCAATACTGAAGCCGGATCTTCCAGACCCAGGGCAGAAGGAAATTTCAATACTGGAAATCACAATGGAGGAAACTATCAAGGGCCACCAAGGCCGAGTAATAATTGGGACATATTCAGAATGGCATGCCCGAAGCACAGCAGGAACGGTAGGCCAGCTAACCACTCCTTGGAGCAGTGCGCCGACCTACAGAGATGGAAGAATGAGGAAGTGAACAGAGCCATGCGAGGTGCAGGTCGGGGAGGAGGACCGGGTCCAGGTGGAAACCAGGGCAACGTCCCACCCCCAGCCGGTAACCCAGCAGCTGGAAATCAAGGTAATAACCAAGGGGGAGCAGGAGGTTTCCAGGCCAACCCCAAACAGTTGGGTCAATATCACGTGCATACCACAGGAGGTTCTAACAAGGACAAAAAGATACTGAAGCAAGCGGTCAACTCAGTTTCTTCGGCTGTCCCGAGATACCTGAGATGGTCAGAACAGGACGTAACATGGAGCAGAAGGGATCACCCGGAAAGAATAGAACACCCGGGAGTCTTAGCATTAGTAGTCGCACCGCAGGTCAATGGGTATGAGCTGAAAAGGTTTTGATGGACGGTGGAAGTAGCATCAATATATTGTATTGGGAAACCTTCTTACGCATGGGCCTCAAGGAGTCTCAGCTACAAAAAAGTTCAACAATTTTTCATGGGATAGTGCCGGGTCATTCAGCGTGCCCCGAGGGAAAAAATCGCATTGGAGGTAGCTTTTGGGGAATCAAAGGATAACTATCGAGTTGAGTGGCTCACTTTTGAGGTGGTCAAGTTGCGCAGTCCTTATCACGCGCTATTCGGAAGGCCGGCTTATGCTAAATTCATGGCTAGGCCGTGTTACGTGTATTTATAGCTAAAAATCCCGGGTCCTAAGCAGACCATTACCATACATGGAAATCGAGATATAGCAGCTGAATGCGATGAAGGAGGCGCAGCAATGGCCGAGCAAGCCTGTAGAAAAGAGGAACTCAAGCATTACCGGTCTCAAGTTGACCCAGAGGACAGAACCACATCAAAAAGGCCGAGCACTGAAGGCGAAAGAGCAAAGTTCAAGGCAGCACAAGATGCTAAGATGGTGGCTTTTGTCAAGGATGGTTCCTCCAAACAATCTGGTATAGGAGAAGAAACTGCACGGCCGCTCACAGCCAGCCTCGTTATGGAAACACCTCACCCGGGTTGGCTGGTAAACCCGGTACTTATCATGAAAAAGTCCAACAAATGGAGAATGTGTATCGGTCACGTCAGCCCGGGACCGGTTCCCAAGAAGAACTAAACAATGTAACGGGCAGCAGGTTTCAGACGCGCTCTTTTCCTACCCAGGGTACCTAAGGGGACTGGAAGGTTTTTAATGAGGCGGCCTGCTGATCCAAGCTTTCGCGTATCAATAAAGAGATGGTTATCAAGTCCTATTTTGTTACGATCTTTACTTCGGTTACAGGTGAGTAGTATCCATTGCTATCAATACATCAGTATCATTAAGTATGTTGAATATATATAGGTCTCGGGGGCTGATTGCTTGAATAGCACAGCCACAAACCCAAAGACCCGGCCTTGATGCCTATGAGTTATAAGGGCCGACTACTCGCAAACGAGTACGGCTGCAATCTTATAACCGGACAAAGGAGCAAAATTTTCTTGACTTTTCTTACTTAAGCTCGATGTGACTCGCACTAAAGTGGCATGATTTGCTCGCTTACGATTACAATCAGCCATGAAGCCCAATGGGACTTGTCTGACCCTGTTTTCGTATAGATGTAACAACATGGTATCCACGCGAAAGCCGACTTACAGTACAAGATAGTCAAAAGGGTCATCTAAACCACACGTTATGCAGAGTACAAGGCTAATAGCTGGAAACTCAACGTTTATCAAGCGTAACTTCATTATCTATATGAAACAATTCCGGGTTTCAGCTTAGCAACAACAAGTTTGTTCTCTTCGAAAAGACCACACACCACAGACTCGGAAATTCGGGCCTTGGGGACTGTGGGTTTCGAAACAGAGCCAAGTTGTTTCGTCGCTAAGCTCGAAAGACCCCAATGTCCGAGTCGTGGGGACTTGGGGACTTAAAGAAAAGTCCACCTGTCAAAACTCACGATACTCGGAAATAAAGAGGGGAATAAAAAGAAATGAAAAGAAAGTCGGATATCAAGAATAAGTTCAAAAAATAGACAAGTATCAAGTTCATCAAAAGGCCAAGAAAGGCACGAAGTGTATCACAGAATTAAAGTGCGTTACAAATTGCGACACCAGTATCAAGGGTGCACAGGCGCACCGTCAAAAGAATACTTGTTTGGAATAAAAGTATCAGATGATCGAAGTATTTTGATGGCATTTGCCTATTCAGCTTCCTGAGTAGGATCTACATCTTTGCCCTTGCCCTCCGGGTCTTGCTCCTGGACTTGTTCTTTAGCTATCCCGGCATCATCACCCGGATTCTTCGCGACAGGACGGACAGGCGGAAGAACAACTGGTGTAGAGGTGGTTGGCTCTGATCCTAACTCGGCCTCTCTCTTCGCAGTTTCTTCCCTCTTCCTGGCCGAGTCAGCAGCCCATTTCTCCAAAACATAAAAGGGCGGGGGTGCGTCCTCCGTGACGATCTTGCCTTCAGCATCGTACGCACTCATAATTGTGTTCAGATCCATACTATCGGCTAAAGTGGTGGCCGAATGACGCACTGCGGACTGTATGGCCTTGAAGTCCTTGGGTGAAAACTTGGAGCCATCCGCTTTGAATTCTGGAAACCCGGATATTACCTTTGCCGGATCAAGCTTCGTAAAATAAGCCTTAGCCAGTGTAAAAGCCCGGGTCATACCAATCCGGCATGCCGAGCGTTTCCAGGTTTCAATCCAGGCAGGCACGGTGGAGCAGGCTTGGATAAGATTTTCTTCACCCGGATATACTTCAGTAGGCCACTTCACGGCGTCCAGTATAAACTTCGTGCCGGCAAAGAAAGTCCGGAGCACAGTCTTTAAAGTTTTAGCCTTTGTAATGGCATCCTCCTCTGGGGCCGCAAGGTTGGCACCTGCAGTTGAAACAAAGGAAGAACGTATCAGTAATCTCGAGTATCATGTAATAAAGTAAAGGCATGAAGTCAGTCGGCAGCAAAAACTTACTAAGCAAGATGCGATAGGTATCGGTAACCTGGTCCGATAATTTCTTCAGTGCGGTTTGAGCAGTATTGTACTTCTTCTTGTATTTAGAAACATCCTTCTTCAAGGTTTCCATGTCATCCTCAAGGGCTTCTCTACGCTTTACCTCGGCAAGAAGAAGTTGTTCGGTCTTGAGCAAAACTTCATCAGACCGGGTCATCTGTGCCTGTAAAGAACAAGGAGCACAAGTATCAGTCGGGTATCATGGCAAGCCGACTATTGCATAAAGTACCAAGCATAACTTCAACAAAGTTATGCTCGGAACTTGGGGACTAAATGTATACTGCGATGTATCAAGTGTTATTACCTGGTGCTCTGCGGCCATGCGCTCTAGAATGTTGCTCTCTGAGGTCTTCATAGTGAGGAGAGTGCTCATCAGCTGGTCAAAAGTATCATTACCCGTGTTAGAAGATCCGGGTCCTCGGAAACTCGGAGAAGGAGTTTTCTTCTTAGCGGGAGACGGCCTCCGGGTCATCCGAATGTTGGAATCTGGTACTCTCCCCCCCCTCCCGCACCCAAAGTTGCAGCTTTTTCCTTCTCGCTTGCATGCGAGGCTATCGGATACCCGACTCCTTGACTGGCCGGGTTCATCGGTGACACTTGTCCTTCGTCGCCGGCTGCGGCTGCCGTATTATCAGTCGGGGTCCCCTTACCCGGGTCATCGGTCTCCATATCCTCTTGGTCGCTAATTATGACCGTGGCCCTATAGATAGTATGAGTGAGCAGTTAGTGTACAACCAGGAAAGGGTGATGAAAATGTGATAGAACGTCAGGAAAGGAACTTTACCCGGGATTCACTGCAAAGTCCGAAGGGAATTCGCTGCTGGACCCGGGCGAAACTGAAAAGTATCAAGCGAGATTTCGTAAGGTAATGGTTCAGGAAGATTGTTTCGTCCGAGAAAGGATAAGGTAAATACCAGCGCGCCGAGTCGGAGACAATGAAATACCCGGGTTAAGAGCATCATCACCCGGGTAATTTCGAGTCGCTCTGCGCTTGGTCATGGGTGACTCCTTCAAATATGGCCAGTGGAATAACGTCAAGTTAGCTCATGTATATCATCAAAGGAATACGAATTGAATACAAGGAGGCGATATGAAACCTTGAGGACGACCCCTCGGGGTTTTCTCTTAGATCCGACTTTGATTGTCGGCTCCACTTCCTCCTCATCACTGGCGGATTCTACCTTGCCGTCAGTTTCTTCTTCTTTGTCCTTGTCCTCTTGCTCTGGAAGTTATCAAGGTCATAGTTGGAAAATGAAGAACGGGACACGACGAACTCAAAGGAACTAAGTGAAGTTCGAAACGTACCTTCATCCGAGTTAGTGCCATCCTCTTGCTCCTCTGGATTTTCGGAGTTAGGAGGAGTTTCAATCTTCCAAAAGGGATCATCAGCCTGAGAAGAAGGTATAAGAATAAGGGTTATTAGTCATATCGAGTGGAAGGTGTGAAAGCAAGAGTATGAAAACCGAGTTTTTACCTTGGGGACTGGGTTCTCACGAGTGAAGGGTTCTAACCCGGCTATGTTCCGGATTACCTCCAGCTTCTCTGTCAAGAAGCTCTTGATAGTCTTGTTGGTATCTCCGGCTGCAAAGCTGTGGGTGGAGTACCGGAGCGAGTCCGTAGTGTGCCCTGAATACTCGCACATTAACTTAGTGCGGATGGAGTTGGGTTGGATCCGGAAATCGACCCATGTTTTCACCAGGTTAAGCCCAATGAGACCTTGGGCCGACAGAATAGAGATTTTGGCTAGTAAAGGCCGGATGGCCTCCCTGTCCGAGTCAGGGGCAAAGGCGTTGAAAGACTCGGAGATATCGAGAAGGCCCTCCGAGTAACCCGGCAGTTTCTTTTGGCCGGGTGGGGAGGTGTCTCGGCAATAGAAGTACGAGAGTTGCCAGTGTTTTACGTGGGAGTTGAGAGTGAGGGGTGGCATCAGAGAATTCTTGCGGCGCTGGATAGAAACCCCGCCGCAAGCGAGAAGTGCCCCGTCACCGCTTTCGCGACACGGTTTGTGACAGGGGGATGCTAACCCGGTATGCCAAGCTCTGAGGAAATAACCCGGCCCAAAGGATGGTGTGCAGGATTCGGCTAAGAATAAAGAAGCTTGTGGAGGCCCAAACTTGTGGGCTTAACGGCCCGGGTTATGGGCTATTGTAAAGGAAAGTTATGGTTAGTGCGCCGTGTCCATGTAGGATCCGGAATATGCCCTGCCGAATAAGCTAGGGGGTACGGGTGCTTTATAAACCGACCCTCAGGTATAGTTTTAGATAGAGATCTAAGAACCCTAGCAATATCGCGTGATATCGAGTATCCAGTGTAAACCCTAATCGAATTATCGTATCGAGAATAGAGATCCGGCGACTTCGATTGCCGGCTATCAGATCAAGTTGTACCATGTCTTCCCTTGAGCTAAACCCTCTCCCAAACGCCTGTGTCGACTTGCCCCAAGATCAGTTACCCCTGGTAACATCTGCCGTGATTATCCCACGACAGTTGGCGCCCACCGTGGGGCCTGCGTCCAAAGGTGTTTACATCACGGGAGAAGCTCGGAAGGGCATGGAGAATCTTGTCATTGGCGAAATCTACATCGACCACGAAGAAGAAAAGATGGTGGACGATTCCGGCTGGGGGCCAGAGTCGGATCACCTCGAGTCCGGATTTATATTGACGATCGGCCGGATCAACATCTTCGTCGGCACGGTACGAACGACTAATTTAAAAGGACAATATCATGTGCATACTACAGGAACTTCTAGCAGGAACAAAGAGACGTCAAAGCAAGCGGCAAATTCGGTTTCATCAGCCGCGCCGGGATATCTTAGATGGGCAGAACAAGAGATAACGTGGAGTAGAAGAGATCATCCGGAAAAAGTGGAGCGCCCAGGAGTCTTGGCGTTGGTGGTTGCTCCACAGGTTAATGGTTACGAGCTGAAGAAGGTCCTGATGGACGGTGGAAGTAGCATCAACATCCTTTATTGGGAGACCTTCTTACGGATGAGTCTCAAAGAGTCCCAGCTGCAGAAAAGTTCGACAATCTTTCACGGGATCGTACCGGGTCACTCGGCGAGCCCCGAGGGAAGGATCACCTTGGAAGTTGCTTTTGGAGAATCGACGGATAATTATCGAGTTGAGTGGCTCACGTTCGAGGTGGTCAAGTTGCGCAGTCCTTACCACGCGCTGTTGGGGAGGCCGGCTTACGCCCAATTCATGGCTAGGCCGTGCTACGTGTATTTGCAGCTGAAAATCCCGGGTCCTAAACGGACCATCACTATACATGGGAACCGGGATATAGCGGCCGAGTGCGACGAAGGAGATTCAGTTATGGCCGAGCAGGCATGCAGGAAGGAAGAGCTCGAATATTACCGGTCTCAAGTAAATCCGGACGATAGAACAGCCTTGAAAAAGCCGAATACTGAGGATGAGAGAGCAAAATTCAAGGCAGCGCAAGACACCAAGAAGATAGATTTTGTCGAAGGGGATTCTACTAAGCAGTTTACCATAGGGTCTAACCTGGGAAAAGAGCAGGAGGGAGCGCTCGTGGAGTTCATTCGCTCGAATGCAGATGTGTTTGCCTGGACACCTAGCGACATGCCGGGTATCCCTACAGAATTGGCTGAGCACAGTTTGCATGTGGATCCCAAGTCCAGGCCCGTGAAACAAGGTTTGAGGAAAATGAATGAGGAAAGAAGGAAAGCTATAGGCGAAGAGATCGCTCGGCTATTGGCAGCCGGCTTTATCATGGAAGTATTTCACCCGGATTGGTTGGCTAACCCGGTTCTGGTGATGAAAAAGACCAACGAGTGGAGGATGTGCATTGACTTCACGAGTCTCAACAAACATTGTCCAAAGGATCCGTTCGCGCTGCCAAGGATAGATCAGATTATAGACGCAGTAGCTGGAAGCGATCTGTTATGCTTCCTGGACGCATATTCCGGGTATCATCAGATTAAGCTCAAAAGGGAGGATTGGGAGAAAACATCATTCATAACCCCTTTTGGGGCCTTTTGTTATAAAACTATGACGTTTGGGTTGAAGAACGCTGGCGCAACTTACCAACGGTGTATTCAAAAGTGCTTTGAGGACCAAATCGGACGTAACGTCCATGCCTATGTGGATGACGTGGTCATCAAGACTAGGAAGGCGGAGACATTCATCGATGATCTAAAGGAGACGTTCAAAAACTTGAGGAGGTACCAGATGAAGCTTAACCCGACGAAGTGCGTGTTTGGAGTTCCAGCTGGGAAATTACTCGGATTCATAGTTTCCGAGAGGGGAATCGAGGCAAACCCGGATAAAATCAAGGCCATCCAGAGTCTGAAAAAACCGGAAAATTTGAAGCATGTTCAAAAGCTCACGGGCTGCGTAGCAGCCTTGAGCCGATTCATATCCAGACTCGGAGAAAAAGCAATACCCTTGTACCGGCTCTTGCGGAAATCAGATAAGTTCGTGTGGGATCAAGAGGCGGACGAGGCATTTGAGGCACTAAAGAAGCAGCTATCTGAAGCACCAGTACTAGCGGCGCCGGGTCCTAAAGAGCCTATGTTACTATATGTGGCAGCTGGCCCCCGAGCCGTCAGCGCGGTAGTCGTTGTGGAACGCCAAGAGGATGGGAAAGGATACCCGGTTCAGAGGCCGGTTTATTACGTCAGCGAGGTATTATCAGAAGCAAAGCAGCGCTATCCACATTGGCAAAAGTTGGTGTTCGGGGTCTTTATGGCCAGCCGGAAGCTGAAGCCGTATTTCCAAGAACATCCCATAACAGTGGTTAGTTCAATACCAATGTCGGATATCATCAGAAACTCGGACGCGACGGGAAGAATAGCCAAATGGGCGATAGAGATGGGGGATTATCATATCAACTACGAACCCAGGTCAGCAATCAAATCTCAAGCTTTAATTGATTTCGTTAACGACTGGACACATACAGGCATGACTACAACGGTTCCAAATTCCGAGTCATGGATCATGCACTTCGACGGATCAAAGCAGTACGAGGGATCAGGAGCTGGGGTGGTGTTAACATCACCCAAAGGAGACAAATTGAGTTACGTGCTACAAATTCACTTCGACTGTTCCAACAACGTGGCCGAGTATGAGGCCCTACTGCATGGCTTAAAGGTAGCCAAAGAAATGAACATCAAGAGGATACGATGCTTCGGAGATTCGGACCTTGTGGTACAGCAGGTGTCAGGAACGTGGGATAGAAAGGACGCAACTATGGCAGCATACCGCAGGGAAGTTGATAGGGTTGCAGGATGTTTTTCCGGGTATGAGGTGGAGCATATAGACAGAAGAAAGAATGAGGCAGCCGACGCCCTCGCCAGACTCGGCTCGCGCAGAGAGCCGGTTCCACCTAACGTTTTCCTGGACGAATTATGGCGACCATCAGTTAAAATCGAGTCAGAGGAGGAATTGGCAAATCAAGACCCGGATTCAGGACTCGTAGCCACTGTACGTACTATTCCCGAGTGGACAGAACCGTTTTTGGCCTACCTATCACGAGGCGAGTTACCACAACAGGAGGTATTAGCAAGACAAATCTTGAGGCGAGCAAAGGGGTATTCTATCATCAATGGGGAATTGTACAAGAGAAGTGCAGCAGGAGTCTTTTTGCGCTGCGTAGCGCCGGAAGAAGGCAGACAGATTCTCAAGGAAATCCATGAAGGCGACTGCGGACATCATGCGTCCACAAGGTCTCTTGTGGCTAAAGCTTATCGACACGGGTTTTTCTGGCTCACGGCCCTAACGGATGCGGAGCGATTGGTAGCAAGGTGTGACGGATGTCAAAGGTACGCTCGCCAAACCCATGTGCCGGCTATGGAGTTGCGGACTATCCCGTTAACTTGGCCGTTTGCCGTCTGGGGTATGGACATGGTTGGCCCCTTCCATATGTCACCATGCAAGAAGACACATCTTTTGGTGGCCATTGATAAGTTTACCAAGTGGGTTGAGGTTATGCCAGTTACTAATTGCGAAGCAGCTACAGCAGTCAAGTTCCTGAAAAGGATTATCTACCGGTTTGGGTACCCCCACAGCATAATTACCGACAATGGAACCAACATGTCCCTTGGTGAGATGGAGAAGTTTTGTGGCAACAATGGAATCCGGCTCGATGTGGCATCGGTGGCTCATCCCCAGGCCAATGGACAAGTGGAGAGGGCAAACCAAGAATTGCTTCGCGGATTAAAACCACGATTGCGAGTTCCCTGTGTCAGGGCCGCTGGTGCATGGGTCGAGGAACTTCCTTCTGTGGTTTGGGGTATCAACACTACACCTAACAGATCCACTCAGATGACACCCTTCTTCATGGTCTATGGTGCGGAAGCAGTGTTACCGAGTGATATTATTCACGATTCGCCTAGAGTATCAGCTTACGTCGAAGTAGAGAACGAAAAAACCCGGCAGGACGCCGTAGATATGTTAGAAGAGCAAAGAGAACAAGCCCTGGAAAGATCAGCCATATATCAGCAAGATCTACGGAGGTATCATAGCCGGCGTGTGAAGACCCGGGTATTCCAGGAAGGAGACTTGGTTCTGCGTCTGGTACAGTCAAACGAAGGAAAACACAAATTATCACCACCATGGGAAGGACCATTTATCATAAGCCGGAGCCTACATAACGGATCATATTATTTGATAGATGCAAGGGAAGAGTCGGCTACAGTCAACGACACCGCACACACCACTTCATCTATGCAAGAAAGAGATAGACCATGGAACGTGGCTCAGCTGCGTCCGTATTATACTTAGTAAAGACTATATTGGCAAGTGGAATTGCACGATGTAATAGGCAGCAGGTTTTCTGACGTACTCTTTTCCTATCCAGGGTACCTTTGGGGACTGGACGGGTTTTTAATGAGGCGGCTTGCTGACCTACATTTTTCATATCAAGAAAAGAGATGGTTATCAAGAAAAGAGATGGTTGTTATCAGTTTTTCATATCAAGTAAAGAGGTGGTTATCAAGAAAAGAGATGGTTGTTATCAGGTTATGTATTCTCAGTACGATGCGTATATCTAGGTCTTGGGGGCTGGTCGCTTAAATAGCACAGTTACAAACTCAAAGACCCGGCCATGATGCCTATGAGTTATAAGGGCCGATTACTTGCAAACGAGTACGGCTACAATCTTATAACCGGACAAAGAAGTCCAAATTTCTTGGCTACTCTTACTTAAGCTCGATGTGACTCGCATTAAAGTGGCATGATTTGTTCGCTTACGATGGCAGTTAGTCATGAAACCCGACGGGGATTGGCTGGCTACGTCTTCGTATTGATGTAACAACATGGTATCCACGCGAAAGCCGGCTTACAGTACAAGACAGTCAAAAGGGTCATCTAAACCACAAGTTATGCAGAGTACAAGGCTGAATAGCTGGAAACTCAATGACTATTAAGCATAACTTCAAAACCGATGTGAAACAACTCATGGATCTTTGTGAAAATAGCAATAAGCATTTTGTTCCCTTTTCAAGATCAAGTGTCCTAGACTCGGCAATCCGGGCCCGGTAGCTTGAAATCTTGAAAAGAACTGGCTTACTTGTATAGTTGCAAAAATCCAAAATATCCGAGTCTTGGGGACTTGGGGACTTCGAAGCAAAATCCGCTTGTCAATACCCATGAGACCCGGAAATTGAGTTTTCACAAAAGGAACAATAAATAAAACCAGATATCGAGAACAGATGAGCTTAAACTTAAAAAAGGTCGGAACAGGCATCGAGTATATCAAGGCCTTAGCGTGCATTACAAAATACTGGTGAAAAAATATCAAAGGTGCACAGGCGCACCGCCCAAAATATGACTGTTTCAAAAAGTATGTCGACCGACTGACGCTTAAGAAGAGGCATTGGAAACCATATATCACTCGGCGCCCATCTTGGCCTTACCCTTGCCATCATTGGTGGTAGCAGCAGCACCCGGATCGGCGGTGCCAGCCCCTGCAGGGGGCGGAACGACTGATGTTGAGGCAGCAGGAGCAGAGCCGGCTTCAGCTTGTTTCTTGGCAGCCTCCGCCCTTATCGCAGCAGCTTCCTCCTTCCACCGAGCCAGCATGTCATACGGCTCAGGAAGATCCGACTTAATTACTTTATCGGCAGAATCATATGCTGGAACAAGTATGTTAACATCCAGTTCATCAGCAATTACGCTGGCCGGGTAACGGACCTCCTTCTGGACGGCCTGGAAATCCTTTACTGAAAACTTGGATCCGTCAAGCTTGAACTCTGGGAAGCCGCCCATAAGCCTCGCTAACTCGAGCTTGGGGAGATAAGATTTCGCAAGTGCAAGCCCCCGGGTCACTCCAACCCGGCAAGATGAGCGCTTCCAGTGCCGAATCCACTCGGGAATAGTGGATAGGGCGTCCAACAGCCTCTTCAGATCAACATGTCCTCTACCCGGACACCGCAACTCGTCAAGGATCCATCTGGTTCCGGCACATAACTGCCGGATAACACTCTTTATGGTTTTCAGCTTGGCAATGTCATCTTCATCCGGCATGGCTTCGTCCGGGCCTGAAGTAAAATGAAGATATAAGTCGGAAAGCTTTTGCTGTTTGTCAAAAGGATAAACCCGGAGAAGGAAGCATACCAAGCAAAGAACGATAGGTGTCAGATATTTCGACGGAAAGGCTTGTCAGGTCATCTTCGTCTTGGTGAGCCCTTCTTCGGTACTTCTTCATTAATTGCCTATTCCTCCTGGCTTCAGCCTCGGCTGCTTCACGTAAAGATATCTCCTTTTCAATGAGCTTGGCGGCGTCCGCAAGTTTCTCTTCGTATTGAGTCACGAAAGACTGCATGGATGTTAAAAAAGCATTAGTCAGGTAGAAGAGCACAGTTATCAGTCATTGGTATAATAAAAGTACCGAGCAAGTCATTAATGAACTCACTCGGAACTTGGGGACTGGACAAAGGTACAAGCAATATTAATCGAACTTACCTCGTGTTTGGTTATTAAAGACCCCAAGATGTTTTCCTCGTTAGCCCTTAAGGTGCGCAGAGTTTCCAGCATCTGGGCAAAAGTTAACTCCTCGGAGCGAGTCCCGGAAGAGCCGGCAGCTTGATCATCTGGTAGGGGGGTTCTCCTCGCATTTGGAGTGGAGACCCGGACAGTCTGAGTGTCCGGGTTGGGAGAGCTCATCCTTGTATCTAGAATTTCTATCTCTTCGTCTACTGGTTCCGATAAGGAAGGAGATCCGACGGTTTGGGAAAGTGGATTGTTCAGAGGGCCTTGTTCCCGGTTAGTTGTCGCATCACCACCAGTTGCGGCGTCTGCGTCGTCAGTCGGCTTCTCCACCTGGAGGTTATCCGTTTCTGTGTTTTCCGGGTCACTGACGGTGACTTGAGCGCTGAAGGAAAGATGAAAAAAGGCAGTTATTAATGATGACGGCGGCTTGAATGAAAGTTCGTCAGATGCAAAAAGAAATAATATGGCAAAAACTTACCCGGCATTTACGGTGTAATCCGGTGGGAGCTCGCCACTGGAAGCAGATGAGGTATTCGCAGGAACCACTAGTGGAACCCGGAATTGCCCGGCACGTGGGTGGTTAGGAGAAGGGTGGCGCTGAGGAGAGTTGGAAGAACGAGATGGAGGAGCACTGCCACGAGGGACCGAGGGGGCGGAGATGCCCGGGTTAAGTGGATCTTCACCTGGGGAGCTCCGAGTTACTCTGCGCTTGGCTGGGAAGGAATCCTTCAAGCATGACGAATTTGATAATTGATGGTTAAGTCGTCGCATGACGTCAAAGGAGTAAGGTTCAGAGGATAATGAGGAAAAAGGAACCTTGGACACTGTCCCCCTGCCTTTCCTCTTGGCCCCGACTGTTGCCTCTGGGTCAGACTCGGTTCTCTCCGGGTCGTCTTCATTGTTTCCACCCTCGTCCTCTAGCCCTGCGAACCAGGTGTGTATTCATTGGAAAAAAGACAGACGAGAGGAAAGTAATGCAAGTAAAAATATGCAGATCCTGAGTGAGTACCTTCACTATCGTCAGCCGCCTCGTCCTCCTCTTCCGGGTCTCTGGAGGGGGGGAGTGGTTCAACTCTCCAGAAAGGGTCATCAGCCTGAGGTAAAAAGATAAGATTAAGGCTTAGAAGCAGTATCGAGTTGAAATGTGGAAACAAGCTATGAGCGCCGGGTATTACCGCTGGAGCTGGATTTTCCCGGGTAAACGGGGGTAACCCGGCGATGCCCTTTATCGCCTCCAGTTTCTCCGCCAAGAAGCCCTTGATAGTCTTTATAGTATCACCGGTCGCAAAGCTCTTGGTGGAGTAGCGGAGCGCGTCTGTGGTGTGCCCCGAATACTCGCACATCAATTTGGCGCGAACGGAATTAGGTTGGATTCGGAAATCGACCCAAGTTTTTATTAAATTGAGCCCTAGGAGGCCCTGGGCTGAGAGAATGGCTATCTTGGCTAGCGAAGGAAGGATTGCCTCCCTGTCTGAGTCTGATGCGAAGGCATTGAAAGACTCGGAGGGCTTGAGGGGGGTCTCTGAGTAACCCGGCAGCTTCTTTTCGTTGTCGGGGGAGGTATCGTGGCAGTAAAAGAAAGATAGTTGCCAATGTTTAACGTGGGAGTGCATGTTGAGGGTTGGCATCAAAGAATTCTTACGGCGTTGGATGGATACCCCGCCGCAAGTGAGAAGCGCTCCGTCGCCGCTTTCGCGGCACGGCTTGCACTGGAATAACTCAATGAAAAGAGTCAGACTCGGTGGCATGCACAAGTACGACTCAGATAGAACAATGAAGTGGGTAATGTTCAACATGGAGTTAGGCCCTATGTCGAACACCCGGAGTCCATAATGATCTAAGACCTCCCTAAAGAAAGGATGACCCGGAGGACGAAATCCTCGGGTCACGTGGTCAACGAAGCAGATTACCTCGTTTTCTTCGGGGGTGAGACGAGTCTCATTACCCGGTACCCTCCAGTGGATGTCTTTTTGAGAAGGGAGGGTTCCTAATTCGGCTAGCTCGTCCAATTTGGCTTTTGTGGTTGTGGAACGCCCCCAGTTGGCGGATATGGTTTGTGTGGTCCTCGCCGGAGCCGGTTGTTTTCCTTGTCGCTTGGGAGCCATGGGGCCAGCCTGCAAAACACAAAGAGAAGAGGCGTGTGAAATAAGACCCGGGAATGCTGAAACATCCGAGTATAAAGGTATCAAGAAGGTACGAAGCTGAGAACTGTCCGGGTATTGAGCACACTTGTGGAAATTGTTGGTCACTTACGTAGGGAAAGGTATTTGGGGATGACGGATGGTTGCCCATATTTATATCGCAAATGAAATAGCTGGAAAAGGAGGGTTTTTCCGGGTGTTAATGCAATAAGCGGAAAATCGAGGAGGAACGGATCTAGATGGAAATGCTTGCGGATGATTTTTAAGTAAAATTGGTAATCAATGATGGTTGGAGGATCATTTGTGACTATAGGGCAGATGATTAAAGGAGTTGGCAAGCCTCGAATCGATCTAATTTGATACAATCGGACAAATGACTTGCGGGTTGACCTAGATCTGATCTTGGATAAATTGAAAGTTGTGAGGTTAAATTAACTGGTTGTGAGGAGCTTACCGGGGAGATTGGAGTCTAATACGATGGCGACGGGCGGCGTGGCTCGAATGAGAAAAATGGAGGAACAACGGTGACACTTGACGGTGGCGCAAGGCGACTCAAGGGCGGGCGCGGCCGCTGGTGATCTTGCGTTGGTAACAGGTGCGGGCTCCTCACGGTGGTGTTGCGAGGGTGTTGGGAGCAAGGAAGAAGAGGGGAAGTTGTGGCGTGGTGAGGGGCTTAGGGTTGCCCATTAAGTGCTATTTATAAGGCAAGGGTGAGCCTATCCTAACGGCCAGTAGCCGGAAACCGCGGGGTAATGGTTATCAGTGAAGATCTTGCGAGATATGCGTCAAGTATTGGGCGAGGCATTGGGATAGAAGAAGGAAGGGATTTGCCCCGTAATGACGGGACTGATTATCGAGCATGAGATCTTGGCATTTTTGTTGTAGTCCGGACCTGGGAATTTGAACCTAAATGTCTGGAGGCCAAATCCGGATTATCACATGGCCACCATGGAGTGAGGCCTAGCCGAATATCAAAACATCTTAACCCGGTCTTCATATGCCTGTATGATCGATATCTTTGCAGGGAATAGCAAGCGCTTCAAGGAGATCCGTGAAGCCCAGGCTATTCTGGGGACTACTGACAGGGGGATGCTAACCCGGTATGCCAAGCTCTGAGGAAATAACCCGGCCCAAAGGATGGTGTGCAGGATTCGGCTAAGAATAAAGAAGCTTGTGGAGGCCCAAACTTGTGGGCTTAACGGCCCGGGTTATGGGCTATTGTAAAGGAAAGTTATGGTTAGTGCGCCGTGTCCATGTAGGATCCGGAATATGCCCTGCCGAATAAGCTAGGGGGTACGGGTGCTTTATAAACCGACCCTCAGGTATAGTTTTAGATAGAGATCTAAGAACCCTAGCAATATCGCGTGATATCGAGTATCCAGTGTAAACCCTAATCGAATTATCGTATCGAGAATAGAGATCCGGCGACTTCGATTGCCGGCTATCAGATCAAGTTGTACCATGTCTTCCCTTGAGCTAAACCCTCTCCCAAACGCCTGTGTCGACTTGCCCCAAGATCAGTTACCCCTGGTAACATCTGCCGTGATTATCCCACGACAGTTTGCACTAGAAAAGCTCGACGAAAAGAGCCAAACTTGGCGGAGTGCACAAGTATGACTCGGAGAGAACGATGAAGTGGGAGATATTTAACACGGAGTTAGGCCCTATGTCAAAAATGCGAAGGCCATAATGGCTCAGAATATCACGGAAGAAAGGGTGACCCGGAGGACGGAAGCCCCGGGTCACGTGTTCCACAAAGCATATTACCTCATCCTTCGCCGGTGTAGGCCGGGTCTCGTTGCCCGGCACCCTCCAGTGGATTACCTTTTGAGGGGGTAGAACCCCTAACTCGGCCAGTTCTTCTAACTTGGCCTTCGTAACCGTGGATCGCGCCCAATTGGCGGATATGGAGCTGGTGGTCTTGGACTTGGCCGGTGTTTTCCCCTGCTTCTTGGGAGCCATGTGATTGACCTGCAAAGCACGAGGTAGAAGGATACAAGGAATAAGACTCGGAAGCTATGAGTTGTTTGAGCATTGACAAGTGATATCGAGACAACATGGAAGTTGCATACTATCCGGGTATCAATCTGCAGAGTAAGGTTCAAAACTATCCGGGTATCAAGCATCATAATAAAAGTTATGAAAGCCTATGCATTGAAAGAGCCTTTGAGGGTGATGGATGGTAGCGCGGGTACTTATGGCGAATAAAAAGAACCAGAAAAGGGAAGATTTTCCGGGTGGCGGAAACAAGGGCGGAAAATTTGGGCGGCCCGAGCTCAGATTGGAGACTCCGTTTCTAGATTTGTGGTAAAATTAACGACTATGGGTGGTAGGAAAGTGAAATAAAGTCTATATCCAATTCATTGGATGAGCTAGAATGAATACGAGCAACTTAATTCGGTGTGACCAGGAAAAGGACCGGCGAGTTGATTAGATCTAATCTGGAGAAAGTCAAGAAATTGCGGAGGCTAGTTAATGGATGAGAGAGGCTTACTGGAGGGGATTGCAGTGAAGCTCGACGGAGGCAAATGGCACAATCCTGGTGCCCCTTTGCGATTCCCGGCGGGCAGGTCGGGGGTCCGGCGGCGGACCTGGGCGGTGGTGCGGAGCGTAGCCGACGGCTGATGGGCTCCGGTGATGCACGCGAGGCTTCCGTGGTGGCACTCTGTGAGCTAGAGCACTGAGGAAGAAAGGAAGAAGAATGGGGGGAAATGAGCTGTTGGGGTTAGGGTTACCCCTAAGAGCCAATTTATAATAGCGTGAGCCGGAAGTTACGGAGTAACGGCTATCTGTTTAAGTTTTGCGAGATACGCTTTGAATATTGGGCGAGGTATCCGGACAGAAATTGGAAGGAGATATTCTTCGTAATATCAAGATCAATTATCGAGTAAAGCACAGGAACTTGACATTCTTATCAGGGCTTAGACCCGAAAGGCTAAGTGTTTGGAGAGAAACCGGGTTACTATATGGCCACCATAGAGCTGGGCCTAGCTATTTATCAGAGCGCTTTAACCCGGCCTTCATGCATTCGTGCATCTGATATTTTTGCAGGGAATAGCAAGCGCTTCAAGGAAGGATCTGTGAAGCCCAAGCTATTCTGGGGACTACTGATGGAGGGATAATAACCCGGTAGGCCAGCTCCAAGGTATAACCCGGCCCAAAGGACGCTGCGCAAGATCCGGCTAAGGATATAGAAACTTCTGGAAGGCCCAAGTTTGTAGGTCTCGTAACCCGGATTGTGGGTTACGGTAAAGGAAAGTTAGGGTTTGTATGTGGTGTCCGGGTAGGATCCAGGGTGCGTCTTGGAGGACAAGCCAGGGGGTACGGGTGCTTTATAAACCGACCCCTAGGTTTAGTTGAGGGAGATCCAAGAACCCTAGCAATATCGTTTGGTATCGAGTATCTAGTGTAACACGAGAGTTGAATTAAGATATTGAGATCGGAGACTCGGCGACTTGATTGCCGGCTACCAGATCGAGTTCCATCATGTTTTCCTCTGAGCTAAACCCTCTCCCAAACGCCTGTGTCGTCTTGCCCTAAGATCCGTTACCCCCGGTAATGTCTGCCGTGATTATCCCACGACAAGTATTCCGTGCATTCTTGATTTTTGATAAGCATCTCTTTGCAGCTCGACTTGAATTTTCGGAATCCGAAAAGGTCAAACTCTCTGAGCAGGTAACTGCTCGGGAGGCTGATCTGACGGCCATTCGACAAGAGCTGGAGGCTTCCCGCGTGCAATCGGAAGATTTTAGTCGACAGCTTGCGGATGCGCGGAAGGCCTTGAAGGAGTTAGAGGAAGCTGGCAGTAAGGCCGATAACGACGTTGTCGGGTTCCTCCGTCCCCTCGCTGAGCGTTTCGCGGGTAAGTGTTTTAGACTTTTGCGACTTCGATCCTTCATTTTGCTGAACTTTGCTAAGTATTATTTTCTTCTTTTGTAGGTCTTCTGGATGTTCCTCTAGAGATCCCTGGACTCCAGCGGGTAGATGTGGTAACCGACACACTTGCCCAGCTTAACAGGCACGCTGATGGAGTTTTCTCCTTGATTAGTGATGCTACTCAAGTGCTGGTGCAACTGCATGGTCGCCTCATCGCCAACGCCACTCCTGCACCCGCGCTAGATGATCTGTTGAAGGTCTTCTCAGAAGGCAAACTTCTGGATGCCTTCGCGGTCGCTCAGTCGGAGTCCGGTGCGAAGACCGCGATCCAATTTGCTTTGGCGCACGGAGTCGAAGGTTTGGAAGAGGCCTACTCATCTCTTCCAGTCGACCCCTCCACGGGCAAAAAGGTACGGCTCTCTCGTTTTGGCGAGCAAGCCGCCATTCTTGCTCGGAAGCTGTCTGAGATATTTGCTCGACTGCGAGGAGGGGCGACTGCCGCTAGCGGGAGCACCAATGTAGCCTCATAGTTTTTCTTTTTTCTTCCTTGAATGTAATGAACCTTGGGATGTATTCCCGTACCTTTGTTGTCTTTTAATTGAAGAATTTTTCTTGCAATTTATTCCCCTTGTTTGTGCGTTGGCTCCCGATGGGAGTAGCCCCCGAGCGTTTGTCAGATGTGCGACTAGAAATGACTCGAGTAGGGCATCTTACTTCTTTCGTTGTATCCTTCCAGGCTACTGGGTTTGCCGCGGAAACTTCGGGTGGACGTGGTACTCCAGTAAATCCACTTGTGGCCGCTGTTGGCACTTTTGCGGGCCTTCGTGATAAGGTCCAGGAGGGTGAGCGCAAGCTAAAAGCTATGCGCGGGGTAGCGGATGTGGCGAAGTCCAAGCAGAAATTGGCGACTGAACGCGAACAATTTCTGATGGATGAGTTGGTTGTAGTCGCAAGGGATTTGCTCTGTAAGTAGTGCAGCCCCCGTGCCTTTTTCTTCCTTGTTTCCGTAGCTGACTGAGTATATTTTTGCTCTTCAGTCGTTAATCCGGATGATAGGGAAGAAAAGCAGTGGGTAGGAAACCACATCCTTCAAGAGGCTAGCAGCTCAAAACCTCATGCAAACAATTTTTGGTCTGATCGCAGTCGGGGTTTTGTGATGGCCACCTTGAAATTCCGAGTCCTCCAGGCGAGAATTCTCGTGAGTTCTTTTCACGAGGTCTTGGTTGCGATGAACGCTGCATTTTACCCACTCGAAAAGGGTCCCGAAGACTGGAGCTATCTTCTCAGGTTGTTTGGACGTGAAGGAGAAGTTCGCGCGTGTGTGCGCAATCAGATGACGTGCGGCGCGGTTGTAGCTCTCTCTTTTGTCCGAATATGGCATCCGGAGATAGATGTTAACTCTGTTGCTCGGCGCCCAGATTATGCAATCGAGGATATCTCGCCGTACTATGATGATGTGCGTCCTGCAGCGGAGAAAATTATCCGATTGACCTCTGAAGAGGTGGATAGAGTTTTAGCGACTGAGAATGCTCAGCGCTTTGATTGATTGTCGGATGTAAATATCCTGTAATCTGTTTATAGTTTGTAAAAAATGTTGTAAGGTGTACAACCTTGTTTGTATGATGTTTTTCTCTGATGCTTAGTTGTAGGTGTAGCCCCCGTGTGTTTTATGGGGTGTGTACCTGTAACTTTTAGCATGTAAAGAACGAGAAGCTTCGATTGAATATGATGAAGGAATCATGTCTTTATTGTAATGACTGAGAAACCATGTATTCGAGCTACAGGACTGGCTAGTATAGCCTTATTTTGTTGCGATAACAAGTAAACCTATGGATAAAATTTTCGGAGGTGTGCGATGTTCCACGGATTGGAATAGATCCCTCCGGTCGTCGGATTATTTAGCATGTAGGCTCCACCTGGGATGACTTCGTGTATGATGAAGGGTCCTTCCCAAGGTGGTTCGAGCTTGTGTCCTTTCTTCTGTTTGAGCCGTAGCACCAGGTCCCCAACCGCGAATGCTCTGTGGCGTATTCGGCGACTATGATAGTTGCGCAAGAATTGCTGATATACTGCGGATCTTGCGAGTGCGATGTCACGCATTTCGTCGAGTGCATCCATATCTTCTGCGAGCGTCTTGTTGGAAGTTTCTTCGCTGTAGGCTACAACTCGTGGGGCGCAGAATCGAACGTCCTCGGGAAGGACTGCTTCTGCCCCGTATACCATGAAGAATGACGTGTACTTCGTCGATCGATTAGGAGTTGTGCGTAGGCTCCAGAGTACGGAGGGTAGCTCTTCTGCCCAATGTCCCGCAGCGGGGTGTAGACGATCGAGTAATCGTTTCTTGATGCCAGCCGAAACTAAGCCGTTGGATCTATCGACTTGTCCGTTCGTTTGCGGGTGAGCAACTGAAGCAAACTTGAAATTGATGCCTTTTTCCTCGCAGAACTGTTGTGTTTCCTTTGCTGTGAAGTTTGTACCATTGTCTGTAATGATGTCATGTGGCACACCAAATCTGCATACGATGGAGTCGAGGAATTTGACGGTGCATTGGGCGCTAGCCGAAGTTACAGGCGTAGCCTCGATCCATTTGGTAAACTTGTCGACTGCGACCAGCAAGTGTGTGTATCCACCTGGTGTGGACTTGCGTAGTGGTCCAACCATGTCTAGCCCCCATTGTGCAAAGGGCCAGGCTATTGGTATCATGTGCAATTCTGTGGCAGGTGCGTGTGGTCTTGGTGCGAATCGCTGGCAGGCGTCGCATCGTTCGACCAGGCTTTTTTGCATCGCTGGCTGCTGTTAGCCAGTAAAATCCTGCTCGAAAAGCTGTTCCCATTATTGTTTTCCAGCTAGCATGATGTCCGCAATCTCCTTGGTGTATGTCCTGGAGTAATTCCTTGCCATCTTCGGGTGCGATGCATCGCTGAAGTATTCCCGAGATGCTTTGCTTGTATAATTCTCCATTGACCACTCGAAAGGACTTGCTGCGCCTGAGTATCTGTCGAGCGTCTCGTGGATCGGCCGGGAGCTGTTTATTGAGCAGGTAGTCGAGATATTTCTGCGTCCAGACTGGCTCGACCAGAAAGACCTGTCGTGATATATTATGAATAAGCTCGATAAGCGCGACCTGAGGGCTGACCTCTATTTCTGGCGCAGCTGGTGTTTCTTCAGCTTTCTTCAATTTGACCGATCGCTTGACCATCCGTTCGAAGTATATTCCTGGCGGTATGGGTGTGTTCGTGGAACCCATGTTTGCCAGTCTATCTGCTTCTTCGTTGCTGGATCTCGCAATGTGCCTCAGTTCGCACCCTTTAAAGCTTCCTTCGAGTAGATTGTACATGTCACGATATGCGACCATGTTTTCAGCAATTGCGTCACATTCTTTCATTGTCTGCTGCACTATGAGATTGGAATCGCCGTAGATCATTAATCGGGTAGCTCCGCAGACGATTGCCATCTTCATCCCGTGCAGCAGGGCTTCATATTCTGCATCGTTATTTGATGCTGGATCATCTCGTGGAAAATCCAATCGCAGGACGTATTGCAGCTTGTCTCCATGAGGTGAAATAATAACGATTCCGGCTCCTGCTCCTTCGTTTCTCTTGGATCCATCGAAGTACATTATCCAATTGCTCGTGTACTCAGGCGGCCCGGGCGTTTGTAGCTCTGTCCATTCGCTGAGGAATTCCACGAGTACTTGAGATTTTACTGCGTTGCGTCCTGCATAGGTGATGTCCCAGGCGCCCAACTCGATGCTCCATTTTGCTATTCTTCCGGATGCCATAGGGTTGTTCATGATTGTCCCGAGTGACGCATCATTAACCACTGTGATGGCGTGTTCCTGGAAATAATGCTTGAGCTTTCGGGCCGTGAGAACAACTCCATATGCGAGCTTCTGGTAATGAGGGTATCGTTGCTTGCATGGCGAGAGGACTTCGCTGATGTAATATACTGGTCGTTGGACTCCGTATGCTTTGCCGTCTTCAGGTCGTTCGACTACGATTGCTGTGATGATGACCTGGTTTGTAGCGGCTAAGTATAGGAAAAGTGGCTCTCTTTCTTGCGGTGTTGCAAGGACGCGCCTGCTTTGCAACGATCGCTTCAAGTCTGCGAACGCTTGTTTAGCTTCCGGTGTCCATTCGAATTTGTCTGTCTTCTTCAGTAATTTGTAGAAGAGTAACGCTTGCTCTCCCAATCGTGCGATGAACCTGCTTAGGGCGGCTAGTCGTCCTGCGAGCTGCTGGACTCCGCGTAGATTGGTTGGCTCCTTCATAGTCAGGATGGCTTGTATTTTCACCGGGTTGGCTTCAATGCCTCTGGCGGATACCAGGTACCCGAGTAGTTTTCCTGCAGGGACGCCGAAAACGCATTTGGTCGGATTGAGCTTAATCCGATATGCATTAAGGGCGTCGAAAGTTTCTCTGATGTCCTCGAGGAGTGTGTCCTCTACTCGAGTTTTGATGACAATGTCGTCAACGTACACCTGTACGTTCTTGCCAATGAGATTGGCGAGGCATTTTTGCATGCAGCGTTGATATGTTGCGCCTGCGTTCTTCAGCCCGAAGGGCATTGTCGTGTAGCAGTAGACACCGTGGGGTGTGATGAATGCCGTCTTCTCTTCGTCTTCCCTTTTCATTCGGATCTGATTATATCCCGAATAGGCGTCCAGGAAGGAGAGGCGTTGGCAGCCTACCGTAGAATCCACGATCTGGTCGATCCGTGGTAAAGGAAAATTGTCCTTGGGGCAGTGCTTATTCAATGAAGTGTAGTCGATGCACACCCGAAGGATATCCGTGTTCTTCTTGGGGACCAACACCGGGTTTGCTAACCAGGTGGATAATCTTGATCTCCCTAATGAAATTTGCGGCTAGCAATCTGTTTACTTCCTCTCCAAGCGCATTCTGCTTGGGTTCTGAAAATCGTCGAGTCGTCTGTTTGATGGGTTTGGCGTCAGGAAAAACTTCGAGTGAGTGCTCGACAAACTCCCTGGGTATTCCCGGCATATCTGAGGGCTGCCAGGCGAAAATCTCCCAGTACTCACGGAGGAGTTTGACGAGCGCGTCTTCCTATGCTGGCGAGAGGGTTGTTGAAACCATCGCTGTCTTTGCAGAATCCGTCGGGTGCACTTGATGCTTGCGAGTGTCGCTGTTGGCGCTGAATTCCAGTTCAGGCGCGTTTTTCTTCGTGAGGGGCATAACAGAGTGATCCGTGGTTTTTGCCAATTCTTGAAGTTCTTCTTGCATCCCGAAAGGTTTTGCGATCTCATTAAATTCTATGTCGCACTTGTCCGATTTCTGGAAGTCTCCGTCGATGGTGATCACACCGTATTCGCCGGGTAGCTTGAGCTTCAAATACGCGTAATGTGGTACGGCCATGAATCTGGCGAACGCTGTTCGACCAAGAATGGCGTGGTACTGTGAGGGCCAGTCGACGACTTCGAAGTCCAGGAATTCCCTTCTGTAGTTGCTTGGAGAGCCCAATACGACTTCTAGGTTGATTGTTCCGAGTGGACGGATTGCCTTGCCCGGAACTATCCCGTGGAAGGATGTTTCTGATTCCGTTAGGCCGTCCAGATTCTTGTTCATTCGACGGAGTGTATCCGCGTAGATGATGTTAATGCCACTGCCACCGTCCATGAATACGCGGGCCAGGTCATAATTACCAATTTGAGCTTGGATGAGAAGGGCGGCGTGTCCTGGTCGATAGACTCGTGGCGGATGGTCTTTCATCGAAAACGTGATTGGTTGATCCGCCATCTTCAGGTACTCGGTTTTTGTCGGTGGTGTCTGCACTGCCATGCACAATTGCCTCGTGTTAGTCTTTTGAGCTCTGCGAGAGGGGCATACCTTCTGTATCATCGCGAGTTGTCCTGCCGGGTTCGGGTATGCATTGGCTCCATTGTTTTGTGGTGGTGGCGCAGGTAGTGCGGCTAGCGCCATGTTTGGATTTGCTGGTGGAGGTGGTGGTGGCGGCTGGAATTGTTGTCCTCCTCCTGGCAGCGGCGGGTAGTTTTGGGTGGATGCAAATCTTTTCCTGGCGAGTGCCTCCGAGATGTCGTGAAACTTTCGGCAGTCCTTAAGAAGGTGTGTTGCCTTAGTTTTGCCCGTGCGCTTATCTGTAAATAGATGTAGCGAGCAGTATGCATCAAGATCTTCCTCGGGGGATTTTTCTTCTGCCTTGGGTTTCCACTCGCGGCTTCCGCGGCGACCAGAGTGGCGACTTCGCGTGAATTCTGCCGCCACTAATTCCTCTCTATCCTCGTGGTCATAGTATTTCCTTCTTTTTCTTCGCCCATGGCGGTCGTCTTCGTGTGCGGGTGATGACCCTCTTTCGTTGCGCACTGCGTCTTCTCCGTTAGCCCATTTTTCGGCTATGATCATTAGCTCCCCGATAGTTTTAGGCGCTGCTCTGCCTAGTTCTTCCCGAAAGGCAGTTCTTCTCGCGCCTTTAGCCAAAGCCTTGATCGCCACCTCTTCCGAGATGGTTCCCGCGGTGTTCCTAAGTGTGGTCCACCGCTGGATGTATTCTCGGGTAGACTCGCCGCTTTTCTGTTTACAGGCTCGTAGTTCCTCGATTGTAGCTGGCCTCTTGTACGTCGACTGGAAGTTTTTGCAGAAATCGCGGTGCAAGTCATCCCATGATGCGTAGCAAGATCTTGGTCTCCTCTCCAGCCAACTGCGGGCCGCTCCAACTAGATGCAAATTGAGGTATTGCATAGCCGTGTTCTTGTTCCCACGTTGGCACTTTACTGCCGTGAGGTAGTCGCTTAACCATTGAGAAGGCTCGAGCGAGCCGTCGTACTTTGTCACTTCCGTGCTGAGTTTGAACCGTTTGGGTAGGGGTGCTTCGCGAATGCTGCGGGCGAAACAGAGTGCGCCGCAGGTTTCGTCATCCGAAGAGCCGGATGATGATCGGTCGCGATATCTTCACGCCCTTGCCCTGTCCACCTTGTTCTGCGCGATGTCGGATCGCGCGTCGCGTCCGGGCCGATCGCGGTCAGCGTCCTTCCGTGGCTCCTTGCTTCGTTTTCGCGAGCGGCTGCTGTGGTGTCGTGAGCTTTTCTCTCTTGGACTGTCGTCGCTGCTGCTTCGACTGTCACCGCGGCGGCGGGCTTCTTTTCCTCGACCACGACGTGGCGATTTGTCTTTTCTCGGGGAGGAGCTTCTGTGCCTGCGGGGCGTTTCTTTATCTTTGTCCTTCTCCTGTCGCTCCTTCTCCAATTGTTCTTCAGTCTTTTTGCGATCGTGAGAGGCGAGCCTTGCAGCCGCCAATCCTAGCCCCTTGCGAATTTGCTTGTACTGTTCCGCCCGAGGATCGCTTTCCGTCGGTTGGCTCATCTGCATGTAAGTTGCTGCGGCTAGGACTGCAGCAGCGGGGGTTTGCGGGTAGACGTTGCCGTCGTTGTCGACCCTCATGAAGGAGGATGTGGTCGACCTGCTGGTCCCAGCCATGGACTCGTAGTCCCTGGATGCTGCTGCATGTCCCTTCCTTGCGTGCTGGGTACCGACCGTGGGCGCAAGGGACTGCTCGGCTCGTCGCAGGCTTGACTCGTCCGCTGCTCTTCTGCGACGGGCTAGATCTGCTCGGGCGTCTTTGATGGTCGAGGCCGCTCTCACTAGATGGTAGTGGTAGGCGGTTAGATCCTCCTGTGGCGCTCCTGCCGCGGGTGGCTGACTCTTTTGCATGGCTTCTTTGGCTCTGTTCCAGGCCTCCCGCGAGACGCCGATTATATTGCGCTCGGTTGCGCTGAATTCGGTTTCCGGGGGTGGTTCCGATCCGGCCATGCAGACTTGGGCCAATCGCGGCCCGTGCGTCCTAGGCGCAGATTGGAAAGCTTCCCATACCCGAGATGGTTCCTCTATCGAGAGGGCGTGGTAGTCCGCAGCGTTGAATCGGATGGATTCGCCGCTTTTTTCCACAGGAAAGCGCGAGTTGACGGCTCTAGATTCGTTGTCAGATTCATCCGTGAAGTGGAGGATTCCGTCTCGGTTCGTCACGAAGTTGAAGCTCCCGAACGTCAGGGTGACACTCTTCTCCAGATCCTCGAATACCGGGCGTGATTCCGGCGAGTGAGGTGTGACCACGACAGATCCGATCCGTATAGGATTGCTCGGAGCCGTAGTCGATGGTTTCCAACGGGAGTTGGACGTCGATGAAGCCGAATCGGCAGCCCATTTCTCCAAAATGTCCAAGGGTGGGGGTGCTTCCTCCTTCACGATTTTGCCTTCAGCATCGTACGAACTCATAAGCGTACCCAGATCCATGCTATCGGCCAAAGTAGTTGCCGAGTGACGCACTGCGGATTGTATGGCCTTGAAGTCCTTGGGCCCAAACTTGGAGCCGTCTGCTTTGAATTCTGGAAACCCGGATATCACTTTTGCCGGCTCAAGCTTAGGAAAATAAGCCTTCGCCAGCGCAAAGGCCCGGGTCATACCAATCCGGCATGCCGAGCGTTTCCAGATCTCGATCCATGCAGGCACAGTGGAGCAAGCTTGGATAAGATTTTCCTCACCCGGATATACCTCAGTCGGCCACTTCACGGCATCTAATATATACTTGGTGCCGGCAAAGAAAGTCCGGAGCACAGTCTTTAAAGTTTTAGCCTTTGCAACAGCATCTTCTTATGGGGTTGCAAGGTTAGCACCTGCAGTTGAAACAAAGAAAGGCCATATCAGTAATTCCGAGTATCATGTAACAAAATAGAGGCGTGAAAGCAGTCAGCAGAAAGAAACTTACTAAGCAAGATACGATAAGTATCAGTAACTTGCTCCGACAACTTTTTCAGTGCGGTTCGAGCAGTGGTACACCTTTTCTTATATTTGGAAACGTTTTTCTTTAAAGTTTCCACTTCACCCTCAAGGGCCTCCCTCCGCTTTACCTCGGCAAGCAGCAGTTGCTCGGTCTTGAGCAAAAGTTCATCAGACCGGGTGGCCTGTGCCTGTGAGAAACCAAAGTATGAGAATTAGTCGGGTATCATGGCAAAGCCGATTATCACGCAGAATACCGAGCACAATTTCAACAAATTATACTCGGCACTTGGGGACTAGATGGGTAGGAAGAGATATTAGGTAACATTACCTGGTGCTCCGCTGCCATGCGCTCTAGCACATCTTTCTCCGAGGCCTTCATAGCAAGGAGAGTTCCCATCATCTGGTCAAAAGTATCATTGCCCAAATGGGAAGACCCGGGATCTTGGGGACTTGGAGAAGGGGCTCTCTTCTTGAAAGAGGGTATACGGGTCGTCCGAGTATCGGAGTCTGGTGCCCCTCCTCCCGTGCCCAAGCCCGCAGTTTTTTCCTCCTCGAGTACGTGCGAGGCTACGGGATACTCGGCCTCTCGGTCGGCTGGGTTTATTGGTGGCACTTGTTGTCCTTCTCCGCCAGCTGCGGCATGCATATCATCAGTCAGGTTTTCCATATCCGGGTCATCGGTCTCCATATCTTCTTGGTCGCTAACAGTGACCGCAGCTCTATGGACAATGTAAGCAGGCAGTTAGCATATAACTGGAAAAAAGTGATGAAAAGGTGATAAAGCATCAGGAAGGGAACTTTACCCGGGATTCACCACGAAGTCCGAGGGGAGCTCACTGCTGGACCCGGATGAAGCTGAAAAACATCAAGCAAGATATAGGATTATCCTGTAAGGGGATGGTTCAGAAAGGCTTTGATACCCAAGAAGGAATTAGTCAAATACCAGCGCGTTGAGCCGGAGACGATGAAATGCCCGGATTAAGAGCGCCATCACCCGGAAAGTTCCGAGTCACCCGACGCTTGGTCACGAGCGGTTCCTTCAAATATGACCAAGTGGATAATTTCCGGTTTAGCTCGTGCATGTTATCAAAGAAATATGGTTTAGAGGCAAGGAAAAGGTATGGAACCTTGAAGACGACCCCTTGGGGTTTTCTCTTTGCTCCGACTTTGACTGTTGGCTCAGCATCGTCCTTGTCACTCGCTGATTCCACCTTGCCTTCAGTTTCTTCTTCGTCGTCCTTCTCTTCTTGTTCTGAAAGTTATCAGGATTTACAATCGGGAAATGAAGAACGAGCAACAGCGATTTCAAAAAAGCTAAGTGAAATTCGGAATGTACCTTCATCCGAGTTAACGTCGTCTTCTTTCTCCTCTGGAGTTTCAGAGCTAGGAGGAGTTTCAATTTTCCAAAAGGGATCATCGGCCTGAGATGGAGATATAAGAATAAGGGTTATTAGCCATATCGAGTGGAAAGTGCGAAGATAAAGATATGAAAGCCGAGTCTTTACCTTGGGGGCCGGGTTCTCACGCGTGAAGGGTTCTAACCCGGCTATATTCCGGATTACCTCCAACTTCTCTGTCAAGAAGCTCTTGATAGTCTTGTTGGTGTCTCCGGCTGCAAAGCTATGGGTGGAGTATCGGAGCGAGTCTGTGGTGTGCCCCGAATACTCGCACATTAACTTAGTGCGGATGGAATTGGGTTGGATCCGGAAATTGACCCAAGTTTTCACCAGGTTAAGCCCAATGAGACCTTGGGCCGAAAGAATAGAGATTTTGGCTAATAAAGGCCGGATTGCCTCCCTGTCCGAGTCAGGAGCAAAGGCGTTGAAGGTCTCGGAGATATCGAGAAGGCCCTACGAGTAACCCGACAGTTTCTTTTGGCCGGGTGGGGAGGTGTCTCGGCAATAGAAATATGAGAGTTGCCAGTGTTTGACGTGGGAGTTGAGAGTGAGAGGTGGCATCAGAGAATTCTTGCGGCGCTGGATAGAGACCCCGCCGCAAGCGAGAAGTGCCCCGTCACCGCTTTCGCGGCACGGTTTGCACTGAAAAAGTTCGATAAAAAGAGCCAAACTTGGCGGTGTGCACAAGTATGACTCGGAAAGAACGATGAAATGGGAAATATTTAACACAGAGTTAGGCCCTATGTCAAATATTCGGAGGCCATAGTGGCTCAAAATGTCTCGAAAGAAAGGGTGACCCGGGGGGCGGAACCCCCGGGTCACGTGCTCCACAAAGCATATTACCTCATCGTCCGCGGGCGTAGGCCGGGTCTCGTTGCCCGGCACCCTCCAGTGGATTTCCTTTTGAGAGGGTAGAACCCCTAACTCGGCCAGTTCTTCTAACTTGGCCTTCGTAACCGTGGATCGCGCCCAATTAGCGGATATGGAGCTAGTGGTCTTGGCCTTGGCCGGTGTTTTCCCCTGCTTCTTGGGAGCCATGGGATTGACCTGCAAAGCACGAGGTAGAAGGGTACAAGGAATAAGACTCGGAAGCCGTGAGTTGTCTGAGTATTGACGAGCGATATCAAGATAACATGGAAGCTAAGTATTATCCGGGTATCGTTTTGTGGAGCAAGATTACAAGTTATCCGGGTATCAAGCATCATTATGAAAATTATGGGGAGCTTATGTATTGGAAGGTGTTTTAAGAAGTTGGATGGTTGCCCATGTATATACTGTAAGCAAAAGAGCCGGAAAAAAAGATTTTCCGGGTAACAGAGTCAGGAGCGGAAAATTTGGGCGGCCCGAGCCTAGATTGGAGATTCCATTTCTAGATTTGTGGTGAAATTAGTGACTATGGGCAGTAGGGGAGTAAAGTGAAGTCTATATTCAACTCGTTGGGTGAGTTAGAATGCATTCGAGCAACCTAATTCGGCGTGACCAGAAAAATGACCGGCGGGTTGACTTAGATCTAATCTGAAGTAAATCGAGAAAATTGCAAGAACAAGTTGATAGATATGAGAGACTTACTGGAGGAGGTCGAAGTGAAGCCCGACGGAGGCCAATAGCACAATCTTGGTGCCCCTTTGCGATTCCCGGCGGAAAGGTCGGGGGTGCGGCGGCGGATCTTGGCGGCGGCACGGGGCGAACCGTGGCGGAGCGCAACCGGCGTATTGGCTCCGGTGATGCGCGTGAGGTCTCCGTGGCGATGCTCTGTGAGCCTGGGCGCGGAGGCGAGGAGGAAGAAGAAAGGGGGAAAATGAGCCGTGGGGGTTGGGTTTGCTCCTATGTGCCTATTTATAAGGGTGTGGGCGGCTAAACCTAGCTCAACGGTTGGCAGCCGGAAATTTCGGGTTAAACGGCTATTTGCCTGGATTCTGTGGGGTGTGCTTTGAGTGCTAAACAAGATATCCGGACGGAAACAAGAATGAGATCTTCTCCGCAAAATTAGGGTCAATTATCGAGTAAAGTTAGCCGGATCTTTAACATTCTTATCGGGGTGTTGACCCGGAAAGACAAGTAAAGACTTGGAGGAAGTCGGGTTACTATATGGCCGCCGTGGAGTTAGGCCTAGCTGTTCATCAAAGTAATGTAACCCGGCCCCCATTGAACTTGTAAGTTTGATAGTTTTGCAGGGAATAGCGTGCGCTTCAAAGAGGATCTTGTGAAGCCCAAGCTATTCTGGGGACTACTGATGGAGAGATGATAACCCGGTAGCCCAACTCCAAGGTGTAATTCAGCCCAAAAGGACGCTGCGCAAGATCCGGCTAAGGATAAAAGAACTTCTAGAAGGCCCAAGATCGTAGGCCTCGTAACCCGGATTGTGGGTTACGGTAAGGAAAGTTAGGGTTTTGTACGTAGTGTCCGGGTAGGATTCAGGGTGCGCCTTGGAGGGCAAGCCAGGGGGTTCGGGTGCTTTATAAACCGGCCCCTAAGTTAGGTTAAGAGAGATCCAAGAGTTCTAGCAATATCGCTTGATATCGAGCATCCAGTGTAACACGAGAGTTGAGTTAATATATTGAGATCGGAGACTCGTCGACTTGATTGCCAGCTACCAGATCGAGTTCCATCATGTTTTCCTCTGAGCTAAACCCTCTCCCAAACGCCTGCGTCGTCTTGCCCCAAGATCAGTTACCCCCGGTAACGTCTGCCGTGATTATCCCACGACAACTTTGTTTTGGGTATTCCTAGGCGCTACCATAACACAACCAAGCAAAAAAAATCACTTTGATACCCCCTTTTGACGCCGACACCGGGTGTAGACGTATAAGCCGGGCTTTTCTCCAGCGGGGCTAGGGTTTCGCCGGGGAGGGGCTCCGGAGCGTCGGAATGCAACCAAAAGCTAGGTGGTTCCATACCAAGTGTGTGCAAGTGTGTTTTCGGTTGTATATGTCCGAGATTCCACTACGGGATGTTAGAGGGTTCACCGTCATCGGTTTCTGTCTAGTGAGTTTGTGGACTTATAGGTGGAAACTCCTCCCTAGAAGATTCAGGATCATCTCTGTCGGCCATAATACTCTTGGGCGGTTGATGACCCACAAGTATAGGGCATCGCAACAGTCTTCGAGGGAAGTAAAACCCAAATTTATTGATTCGAAACAAGGGGAGCCAAAGAATATATGTGAGTCTTAACGAGTGAGTTGTCAATTCACCTGCTGAAAATACTTTTGTTCGCAATGGTTTATCAGTAGTAACAGTTTTATAGTAGCAGCAGTAGTGAAATAATAGCAGCAGTGGAATGAAAACAACAACATCAGTAGTGTTTGCAGTAAACAACGGGATTAAATACTGTAGGCATAGGGATGGATGAACGGGCGTTGCATGAATAAGATAGTTTAAATAATGATCAAGTCATGGGCAATTGCATATAAATATGATAAAGCATACAAGCACTAAGTAACCATAGGCATGTGTTCCGTAAATAGTCGTACGTTCTCGCAACGAGAACTTGCACAATATCTTTTGTCCTACCAGCCTGTTTTCAGCGGGGCCTCAAGGGAACTACTGGTAATTAAGGTGTTCCTTTTAATAGAACACCGGAGCAAAGCATTAACACTCCGTCAACACATATGATCCTCACATCACAGCCATCCCCTCCGGTTGTCCCAATTTCTGTCACTTCGGGGCCTCGGCTTCCGGACAACAATTTGTGTAAACAACTTGCAGGTATGATCAAGAAACAATAATTATAATCGTGATTCAACAACATGTTCAGATCTGAGATCATGGCACCCAGGTCCAAAGTGGCAAGCATTAAGCATAACAAGTTGCAACAATGTCAATAGCACTAATAGAGGATACTAGGCACTATGCCCTAACAATCACGACATTATTAGAAGTGACATACTAATGAGATTTCATGGCAGCAAGGTTAAGCCTATGTGGAGCAATTATTTCATCATTAGGATCAATGGAAACGTGCAAAGCAGCTGCTACACGTGTAGCAAGAATGCCACCAAAAATAGGCCCAGAAGAAGCAAGGCGGCGTGCAACAAGTGCACCAAGGTTATACTTCGTGCTACGGTCCAGCGCAGCATCAATGAAAGCAAGGTGGTAACTAGAAACGTTGCTAGTGTTCTCCCTACCAAGGATACTAGTACCAATATATTAAGTAAAGTATCTAAGAGCAGGAAGTTGAATGTTCCTTATCTTCCCACGCTGGGATGAGCGACCGTCATTCTTGGTGATCTCTCGGTAGATCCCCTGGAGGTTTGCTGGTCTATATGAATCCTGCTCGCCGTCCCGGTGGCGTCGATACCTATAATAGTACAAAAATCCACCAAGGACAAAGACATAGGACTACTATATAACTTGAATGCAACAGTTGGACCATATTGAGTGTTCTGAAATTTAAAGCTCTTAACAAAAACTTTTGTGAGTGTGGCATACTGAGGGATTTCATCCTCCATAAAGTTGGTGAGACCAACTCTCTCAATAAGCATAAGAAAGTCATCTAAAAGACCTCCACTTCTTAAAAATGTACGGCAAGGAAAGCTAGATGGGTGAATGATACCGGCATCTTCCGCATCATCAATAGTTGACGCAATAACATCTTCATTATATGATGGTCTCGCTGAAGTAGACGAGCGTTGTGACGCCCCGAGATCGGGCACTATGCAGATTTCAGCATTCCCGCCAAATCCGCATAATAACCGATTCCAGGTTGCCATTTATGATAACATTACAATAGTTCACGAATAATCCACAATTACAACAGCATCAGAAAGATACAAGATGACTCGAACGAGCCAGGGCTTACAACTGATACAATACAAAGATCCAAATAACAGCGGAAGAAACAAACGTCCGTCTACGGACAAGATCCAAATTGGACTAAGAGTCCTGAAGATAACCGGAGGCGTCCAATCCCTGCCCAGGCCAAGCCGGAGGGATTCCCAAGCTAACGTCGTCAGACTTCAAACCTGTTGACTGCAAGTTGGAATTTGCAGCCACGAAAGAGATTCGGGGGTCAGTACGGTTAAGTACTGGCAAGGGGGATAAAGCCCATACTCACAAGTTACCGGCGTAGCCAGTCATCACAAGATACAAATACTTTAGGATCAACGGACAGGAAGGGGTTATGGCAAATAAGCGACAGCAGGCTGCACTAACCAACTACAGAGATTCTATTACTTCCAACTATCAGAAAGGAGATAAGATCGAGTGATAGTAACCAACTGAAAGATAACTTCAAACAAACCCATCCTGGATCTCGCCCCTTATCCGAAGAAGCAATCCGAGGATAACTCACACCGTGGTATTAAAGATGAGTCAAGTTATTGTGTGAATAACCTATTACTAGTCACATTATTAGTCATTGGGTGTAACATGGTTGATCATTAGGTTTAAGTTGTCCTGAGTACTTGTTAGCCAGTACTTTCACCAAGTAATCCATAACCGCGGAAAACACGGCTTCTCGAGAAGATTTACCCTGCAGGGGTGCACCATAGCAACCGCACTCATGAATATCCCGCCAGATGGGATGCCTCCCACCAAGCGGGGCACTCAACACAATCCAACCCTTCTTCGCATCAAGCCCAAAGCACCGCGTGCTGTGCGTGCGCGGCTAATCGAGCCCCACGAAGAAAAGGGGACCCTCATAGCACTGGAAGATCACGCCGCCCTAAATGCCGACTACGAAAGTTCCACCCGGGTACCAAGGGCTCGCAAGATCATGCATGCAGCAAATGGAAAGCCCGAACTAGTACGGCGATTTGGACGAGATGCGAATCGGGTCAAACTGAGGGGGAGCCCATACTCCCCAAATGCGGGTAGTGCGCTCATCATGGATCAGTAGACAAGACCCTTTTCCTATTAGGGTCGACACTAGCAGGCCTCAAAACCACCCTGGGCCTCCTGCCGGTGCCTTATCATCAAATTTATTGTTAATAGTAACATTAGCATGATTGATTGATTGATTAAACATCGAGCCCCCAGAACATAAGTAAGTAATAACAGAAAGTAACGAGTAACAGACTCGAGCAAACAACCCTAAGCAAGATAGTAAGACACAGGCTCAAGCAAAGGTTATAGGAGGGGAGGTGAGGCAATATCAGTGGTTAAAGGATTCATGTGATAGGTTCGTAACAGAAACAACTACTACTAAGGCTAGCAGAAAAGAACAACGGAAGTATCGGTAACAAGTGATGAAAGGCAGCCATATGGCATGCAAGTGAGTATACTTGCCTGAGATCCCGCAAGGTAGCAGAACTTGTCGTTGCTCACATCATCTCAACGTCCTATCCGGGAAGAAGCAACGAACCTCGAACAAACACCGGAATGCAACAATTACTACTACGGCAAAAGATCCAGCATGATCAAGACATGGATGCATGACAAGTTTAAAAGGTGCATCAAGGTAAACTAGTTGACAGGATAAACAAATTTAAATGGACCCATATGCAATTTGAGTTGCATATGAACAGCCCATGAATTATGGTTGAAACAATTGTTTTCCTAATAACCATTAGGTGAAAGTGGTTTAGTATGATGCATGGATGAGGAAAACAGCAAAATAACAACATTAGAATCAAATTAAAATAGGGTGTAGCAATTTAGAATTTTATTATTAACTTAGGGAATTTTGGGTGCCTTAAAGGGAACACACAAGTATTTGTTGTTTTCAACCATTTAAAATGTTCAAAACAAATAACAAAGTTGATATTTGAAAAGAACATCAAATTTTAGTTGGATTACATGTTTCACATTTTGAAATTGGACTTAGGATTATTTAATTATGAATTAAACAATATTAAACAATTGTTAATTGAATTAAACAAGATTTAAATGGTTTAGGCAATTTTAATTATTCAAAACAGGAAACAAAAATTATAATTGAAAAGGTGAGATGAAATGGTATGGAAAACATATTTTATTTGCATTATTTGGAATAACAATGAATTATTTATGAATTATTACAAATGGCATTTGAATTATTTGAATTTGAATTTAAATTGCATTTTGAAAATTCAAAACAGAAAACAAAAAGCATATTTGAAAAGTTCATGAGTTTCTGACTGGGATACATATAAAATTTGTGTAATTTGGATGTGTGGTTTGAAAATTAGGAGCATTTGAAGTTTTAGGCTTATTTGCAAAAGGTTAGGGACTTGTTTGTGCTGGAAACAGATGGTGGAGGGACTCCGGTGCAAAAACAGAAAAGGCAGGGGCCTGGATACGAAATCACCAGATCCAGATCTGGATCTGGGCGAATTGCACCCAGGCAGAGCCAGCCACAGAGGCTGACCTGCGGGGCCAGCGCCACGCGGCTGCTGACAAGGCGTGGGGGTCACCGACGGGTGGACCCGCCACCGCGCGGAAAAATGCGAAAAAGGGGAGCAAAGTGCTCCCCACGGGGTTCGAACCCGCGAGGCGGAGCTCGCGCACGGCGTGGCGTGCCAGTGCGGCTAAGATTCGTTTCGTGAAGGATACAGAGCAGTTTTGACGTTATTGTTCAGTTTCGAAACTTAACTGAAACTGAAACTTTCTGAATTCGTCCGTGTGTGCAGATACAGATCGAGCGTCAGGGGGCGGCCGGCGATGGGCAGCTCGCGGTGGCCAGCCCGTGCGGCCTGTGCGGTGCGGTGCTTGGCGATGCGTGGCTGCGTGGTGCGGTCGGTGCTGTGGGCGACGTGCAGCGCGGATGCGGACAGAGAGGGAGAGAGGCGACGAGGCTCACCTCGCTGTAGATGTTCAGTCGACGAACAGAAGACGACGGCAATTCCGGCGACGGCGCGGCCACCGTGGGGCATCCCGGCGAGCGACGAGGACACGGGGAAACTCCAGGGACCTCCACGGTTCCATTTTCCCCCTCAGCAGCTCCTCGAGGCGGACGGGCTACCGGCGAGCTGCGGGCTAAGGTGGTGGTCTACGGTGGCGATCGATGGTTTCAGAAGATCAGAGAGAGGCTCGAGCAGAAAGGAGGGGGGATGGCGGCGATGGAAGGGAATGTAGCTAGGGTTTCTAGGGTTGGCTAGGGCAGAGGGTGGTGGGTACTTAAGCAGGGAGAAAACTTGTACGGCATGGCATCCATGGGGTGGGGATCGATCCTGTGGTTCTGAAGGTGTTCGTACGGTGGGAGAAGAAGACAGGGAAAAAAAAGGGGGGTGGGCCAGGAAGGTAACGGGCTGGGGAAGAAAAGGGCCATGGGCTGCCTCTCTCTCTTGGGTTTTCTTTTCCCTTTCTCTTTTTCTTTTCTCTTCCTTTTTTTTGTAATGAAAAGAGAGAGAGGAATAGAAAAGGTTTGGGGTTTCAATTGATAAATAATTGCTATTAAGTTGCAAAACAATAATTGAAAGCAAGGTTGGTTTTTATTTCAAAATTGGAAATATTAGTTGGAATTAAAATAAGGTTTGATTTTGGGAATTGTAGAAATAAACAAAGTTTTATTTAACACATATCAAGCAAACATACCAACATTATTTGATTTAATTTGTTTGCCAAATTTTTAATATTTAAACCCATATTGGAATATGAGAAATAAGATTGATTTGAATTTTTGAATTAGTCATTAGGGTTTTAATAACAGGGAGATTTGTATTACCAAACAATTTGATTAGAGCAAATTCAACCAGTGAAAAACAATTGAGTGGTTTAGTTTTTTTGAAATTTTGAATTTGGAAATGTTGAGCAAGGTGTGGAAGTTTAAATTGTTTTTGAGTTTTCAGTTATGATGCAACATGGTGCAATGCAATGTGATGCAGATGATGCAAGCAAAACAAACAGGTAACACCCCAGGTGTTACAGACGACACCACTAACAAGGGATTGCGCCCTCGCAATCCACCTGCTAACCCGGGAGGGGAAAGAAGTTCGACTATCGATTCTTCGCGCTTCCGTTGATCTCCTCGACACCACTAACAATGGTTTCTCGACACCACTAACAAGGGATTCTTGCTCGGAGTGACGACGATGTGCTTCCACCAGGAATCTTCCGATGATCGAACCTATTAGGTTAAGGGCTCAGAAAACGTCCACCCACGTAGGATCCTAACACTTTTGAAAGATTGAGTACGAGAGTAGACTCCAAAACAAATGAGATAGGAGGAGAAGTAGAATAGAGATAAGGAGAAAACAAGAATCCTATTGAGATGTTTCCAAAATAGTTTAGCAGAAATAGTTTTTAACACTCTAGAAACAACGACCGTTAGCGAGGTTAACCTACAGGCTTTGCGGACCCGTTGCTTCGATAACCATTCGTATCGAAACAATCTCGGGAATCGGAACCAAGGCTCTGATACCATTTGTGACGCCCCGAGATCGGGCACTATGCAGATTTCAGCATTCCCGCCAAATCCGCATAATAACCGATTCCAGGTTGCCATTTATGATAACATTACAATAGTTCACGAATAATCCACAATTACAACAGCATCAGAAAGATACAAGATGACTCGAACGAGCCAGGGCTTACAACTGATACAATACAAAGATCCAAATAACAGCGGAAGAAACAAACGTCCGTCTACGGACAAGATCCAAATTGGACTAAGAGTCCTGAAGATAACCGGAGGCGTCCAATCCCTGCCCAGGCCAAGCCGGAGGGATTCCCAAGCTAACGTCGTCAGACTTCAAACCTGTTGACTGCAAGTTGGAATTTGCAGCCACGAAAGAGATTCGGGGGTCAGTACGGTTAAGTACTGGCAAGGGGGATAAAGCCCATACTCACAAGTTACCGGCGTAGCCAGTCATCACAAGATACAAATACTTTAGGATCAACGGACATGAAGGGGTTATGGCAAATAAGCGACAGCAGGCTGCACTAACCAACTACAGAGATTCTATTACTTCCAACTATCAGAAAGGAGATAAGATCGAGTGATAGTAACCAACTGAAAGATAACTTCAAACAAACCCATCCTGGATCTCGCCCCTTATCCGAAGAAGCAATCCGAGGATAACTCACACCGTGGTATTAAAGATGAGTCAAGTTATTGTGTGAATAACCTATTACTAGTCACATTATTAGTCATTGGGTGTAACATGGTTGATCATTAGGTTTAAGTTGTCCTGAGTACTTGTTAGCCAGTACTTTCACCAAGTAATCCATAACCGCGGAAAACACGGCTTCTCGAGAAGATTTACCCTGCAGGGGTGCACCATAGCAACCGCACTCATGAATATCCCGCCAGATGGGATGCCTCCCACCAAGCGGGGCACTCAACACAATCCAACCCTTCTTCGCATCAAGCCCAAAGCACCGCGTGCTGTGCGTGCGCGGCTAATCGAGCCCCACGAAGAAAAGGGGACCCTCATAGCACTGGAAGATCACGCCGCCCTAAATGCCGACTACGAAAGTTCCACCCGGGTACCAAGGGCTCGCAAGATCATGCATGCAGCAAATGGAAAGCCCGAACTAGTACGGCGATTTGGACGAGATGCGAATCGGGTCAAACTGAGGGGGAGCCCATACTCCCCAAATGCGGGTAGTGCGCTCATCATGGATCAGTAGACAAGACCCTTTTCCTATTAGGGTCGACACTAGCAGGCCTCAAAACCACCCTGGGCCTCCTGCCGGTGCCTTATCATCAAATTTATTGTTAATAGTAACATTAGCATGATTGATTGATTGATTAAACATCGAGCCCCCAGAACATAAGTAAGTAATAACAGAAAGTAACGAGTAACAGACTCGAGCAAACAACCCTAAGCAAGATAGTAAGACACAGGCTCAAGCAAAGGTTATAGGAGGGGAGGTGAGGCAATATCAGTGGTTAAAGGATTCATGTGATAGGTTCGTAACAGAAACAACTACTACTAAGGCTAGCAGAAAAGAACAACGGAAGTATCGGTAACAAGTGATGAAAGGCAGCCATATGGCATGCAAGTGAGTATACTTGCCTGAGATCCCGCAAGGTAGCAGAACTTGTCGTTGCTCACATCATCTCAACGTCCTATCCGGGAAGAAGCAACGAACCTCGAACAAACACCGGAATGCAACAATTACTACTACGGCAAAAGATCCAGCATGATCAAGACATGGATGCATGACAAGTTTAAAAGGTGCATCAAGGTAAACTAGTTGACAGGATAAACAAATTTAAATGGACCCATATGCAATTTGAGTTGCATATGAACAGCCCATGAATTATGGTTGAAACAATTGTTTTCCTAATAACCATTAGGTGAAAGTGGTTTAGTATGATGCATGGATGAGGAAAACAGCAAAATAACAACATTAGAATCAAATTAAAATAGGGTGCAGCAATTTAGAATTTTATTATTAACTTAGGGAATTTTGGGTGCCTTAAAGGGAACACACAAGTATTTGTTGTTTTCAACCATTTAAAATGTTCAAAACAAATAACAAAGTTGATATTTGAAAAGAACATCAAATTTTAGTTGGATTACATGTTTCACATTTTGAAATTGGACTTAGGATTATTTAATTATGAATTAAACAATATTAAACAATTGTTAATTGAATTAAACAAGATTTAAATGGTTTAGGCAATTTTAATTATTCAAAACAGGAAACAAAAATTATAATTGAAAAGGTGAGATGAAATGGTATGGAAAACATATTTTATTTGCATTATTTGGAATAACAATGAATTATTTATGAATTATTACAAATGGCATTTGAATTATTTGAATTTGAATTTAAATTGCATTTTGAAAATTCAAAACATAAAACAAAAAGCATATTTGAAAAGTTCATGAGTTTCTGACTGGGATACATATAAAATTTGTGTAATTTGGATGTGTGGTTTGAAAATTAGGAGCATTTGAAGTTTTAGGCTTATTTGCAAAAGGTTAGGGACTTGTTTGTGCTGGAAACAGATGGTGGAGGGACTCCGGTGCAAAAACAGAAAAGGCAGGGGCCTGGATACGAAATCACCAGATCCAGATCTGGATCTGGGCGAATTGCACCCAGGCAGAGCCAGCCACAGAGGCTGACCTGCGGGGCCAGCGCCACGCGGCTGCTGACAAGGCGTGGGGGTCACCGACGGGTGGACCCGCCACCGCGCGGAAAAATGCGAAAAAGGGGAGCAAAGTGCTCCCCACGGGGTTCGAACCCGCGAGGCGGAGCTCGCGCACGGCGTGGCGTGCCAGTGCGGCTAAGATTCGTTTCGTGAAGGATACAGAGCAGTTTTGACGTTATTGTTCAGTTTCGAAACTTAACTGAAACTGAAACTTTCTGAATTCGTCCGTGTGTGCAGATACAGATCGAGCGTCAGGGGGCGGCCGGCGATGGGCAGCTCGCGGTGGCCAGCCCGTGCGGCCTGTGCGGTGCGGTGCTTGGCGATGCGTGGCTGCGTGGTGCGGTCGGTGCTGTGGGCGACGTGCAGCGCGGATGCGGACAGAGAGGGAGAGAGGCGACGAGGCTCACCTCGCTGTAGATGTTCAGTCGACGAACAGAAGACGACGGCAATTCCGGCGACGGCGCGGCCACCGTGGGGCATCCCGGCGAGCGACGAGGACACGGGGAAACTCCAGGGACCTCCACGGTTCCATTTTCCCCCTCAGCAGCTCCTCGAGGCGGACGGGCTACCGGCGAGCTGCGGGCTAAGGTGGTGGTCTACGGTGGCGATCGATGGTTTCAGAAGATCAGAGAGAGGCTCGAGCAGAAAGGAGGGGGGATGGCGGCGATGGAAGGGAATGTAGCTAGGGTTTCTAGGGTTGGCTAGGGCAGAGGGTGGTGGGTACTTAAGCAGGGAGAAAACTTGTACGGCATGGCATCCATGGGGTGGGGATCGATCCTGTGGTTCTGAAGGTGTTCGTACGGTGGGAGAAGAAGACAGGGAAAAAAAAGGGGGGTGGGCCAGGAAGGTAACGGGCTGGGGAAGAAAAGGGCCATGGGCTGCCTCTCTCTCTTGGGTTTTCTTTTCCCTTTCTCTTTTTCTTTTCTCTTCCTTTTTTTTTGTAATGAAAAGAGAGAGAGGAATAGAAAAGGTTTGGGGTTTCAATTGATAAATAATTGCTATTAAGTTGCAAAACAATAATTGAAAGCAAGGTTGGTTTTTATTTCAAAATTGGAAATATTAGTTGGAATTAAAATAAGGTTTGATTTTGGGAATTGTAGAAATAAACAAAGTTTTATTTAACACATATCAAGCAAACATACCAACATTATTTGATTTAATTTGTTTGCCAAATTTTTAATATTTAAACCCATATTGGAATATGAGAAATAAGATTGATTTGAATTTTTGAATTAGTCATTAGGGTTTTAATAACAGGGAGATTTGTATTACGAAACAATTTGATTAGAGCAAATTCAACCAGTGAAAAACAATTGAGTGGTTTAGTTTTTTTGAAATTTTGAATTTGGAAATGTTGAGCAAGGTGTGGAAGTTTAAATTGTTTTTGAGTTTTCAGTTATGATGCAACATGGTGCAATGCAATGTGATGCAGATGATGCAAGCAAAACAAACAGGTAACACCCCAGGTGTTACAAGCGTGATGGCCTTGTCCTTCTAGGAGCATCACTCCTAAATACCTCTCCAAAATTATAACTATCCATCTCTGAATTTTTTCAACAATCATCATAAAAATTAATTTCAAGCAACTATAAGGTGGAAACTACCATATGGACTTATATGAGATCTAAACATACATCAAAACTATATTATTTCTACTCAAATCAAGCATGCAAACTCACATAAGCTTTCACCTACTGTGGCAAAATACTCAAGAAATACTTCACTAAACAAAATTCTACTTGGATCAACGGAGGAGTCACATACCAGAGATCAAACACACCAAAAATCAACAGAAATGATGGGCTGAAGAAGGAGATCAAAAATCCATAGGAAGAACACCAAGAACACGGGATCTAGGAAATGTTTTCGGTTTGGGAGGTGAGAGAAGAGACCTGGGCAGTGGAGAGAGTAAGTGGAGGGCCAAGGGGCCCCACACCATGTGCTGGCGCCACTAGGGGGCTGGCCGCGCCACCCTAGGGTGTGCATGACTGGTGGGTCCCCCTGGGGTCTCCCAGGTGGCTTTCTGCCTCATTTTTGACGTAAAAATTTATTATAATTTTTCTGGAATTTTACGAGAAACTTTATTTTTGAGGTATTTCCAGAATTTTAATAATTAATAAAAACCGGGAAAACGAAAGTGTAAAGGTGGAAAAAAAAAACCAAAACCAGCACTATAGAGGTTTTATGACACTCTTTCCATGACCAAATTGTTCATCTACTTCTTGTGTGATACTTGTTTTCACTTTGTCCAAGTGATATTTATTTTGTTACCACACCCAAAACAAAATGCTTGCCCAATATAACTCATCGTGATGGAACATTTTGTTTTCCAAAAAAACATGACCATGTGCACTTATTATTCTTGTCCATATCCATGCCTCATTATTCTCAGGACCTGACGGTGTAACGCAAGACAAGGGCAAGGATCCTACTACCTATGTTCGTTCTCGCAATAAAAATGTCGCTGAGGTTTGTGGTTCCACTCCGTCTCAGAGACAGGGCCCCTCACTCTCTGTCAATCCAAAGGAGCTTGTTTATCGCAATTGGGGGTGCTCTGAGCACTGAGGACTTTGAGAATGGGCGCCTAAAATTCAACCCCTATGAGTTTGAGCAGCGTACATGTTGTATTGCAACATGCATGAGCGGGTCTATGATTTTTTTATCTATAGACCGAAGAACTCTCGTGTTGATCACCATTACTTCAATGTGGACCTTGCACGACAACATTGGCCTCAAGTGATAGAGCTTATGGATTTTCACGGCATCAGTGCTCTCATGGGAAATTCTCGCCCATTTGCTCCGGAATTGCTTAGGGAGTTCTATGTCACTGTTCACTTCTCCGATGAGGGTCCATGTACGCTTACATGGATGCGTGGGGGAATCAAGTGTTCCACCACCATGGATGAGTTTGGGACTATTCTGGGCCTTCCGGATGTGATCTATCACCCCTTGACTCACACTCGGATCCAAGGTGACGAGAAGCTGTTGTTGAAAGCCAAGACTGGTATTCACCATTGCTATCCTCCTGGTTTTGGTACTCAGCACATTCCCAAGGCCAAGTACTTCACTTATTTCCGTTATATTTTTCACACCATTATCCGGAACACTATTAATGTCAATTTGGTGAGAAAGGCGAGGTTCGCAAGTGGTTGGTCAACCTCCTCTATCACATTGGATCGGCTAAAGATCACAACAAGCCTTTGGATATTCTGGACTACATGTGGCATGAGATGAGGATTGTGGTTAAGGATAAGAGGGTTCCCATCTATGGTCAATACCTTCAGACACTCTTTGATCAGAAGATCCCTCAGGCTCTCATCAATAACTATCCCAAGGTGGCTCCCACAAAGAGTTCTCTTTTCACTGTTGCTGAAGCTGAAGAGGCAACTGCACGCCGTCCCAAACATGTTCGCAAATCTTCCACCGGGCCCAGTACATCTCATGGTATCATTCGCTCTTCCTCTCAGACCATCCTGCCCGAGACTCTGGAAAATTCAGCATCAAGAGGGCTCTTCAAAAGATGAAATGTTTCTCCATTGATCATCAGAACAAGCCCTATCACTCCTATTCAAAAGGAAAGGCCTCGCGTCACAACCAGAGGGCTATCATGACTGCTCTTAACTTTTCAACGGGTACTCCTAGGTTGGAGGAGCTCACTGAGGAAGCATGTAAGTCCAAGCACATGTACTGTCTTGGTGATGATGCTAGCTCCCTTGGACAGTTTGGGGCATCCTTTGCAGCCGAGGCCAGTTCTAGTCAGACTCCTCCCAATGATGATGATGACGATAATGAGGAGTATGAGGAGTTTCATGATGATGATAGTGATTGGCGGTGCATCATTTTCTCCCTTTTTGGTGTCTTGATGCCAAGGGGGAGAAATCTCATGCATCCATTTGCTTCTTATTATTTGTTGCTTTCCTCGATCTTAGTTGAACTTGGTATTTGTGTGGTTTGTTCGAACTTCGTTATTATTGTAAGACTATGTCTCTACTATCCAGCGTTCTACCTATCTCTTATGTGATGAAGGCTATGGTGAGATTTTATTTTTGCAATGCAAACTACTTATATAAGATTCCATCATATGCCGATAAGTTGAGATTTGGCGACTTGGTGCCAATTGGATTGGAAATCTCATGGTATATACACCTCTAGTGCTAAAATCTCCCATATATCAATCTCATGTTAACTTTTCCACTTTCTTAGCATCACATATGGTGTTAGTTTATAAAACATAGGGGGAGATAGAAATCCTAATCATTTTATCTCATTTTTTTACCAAAGATATATCCATTGTTTGGGCACACAAATATGGGAAGCCCCTCTATATTTTATCTCCTTACAAATGTCTTTTTAATATATTTAATGCAAATCCGTGTGTTGTCATCAAACATCAAAAAGGGGGAGACTGAAAGGACATTTGTCCCCTAATCTTATTTTGGTGTTTGATCACATCACATGGAAGATCTAATCTTTTCCCTAAGCATGTTTAGGCATGCCAATGAAAACTTAGGGAATTTTAATGAGGAGAAAAGTAAAAACAAGTGTCTTCTGTACTCTATTAATTTGACAATTAAAATTGAAGACATCACAAAAAGGAAGAAAGAAGAAAGGGAGAGAAAAACCGCCTAGACGGCCTACCTAGCTGGCCTGGCCAGGGTCCAAGGCCGGGCGGCTCGGGCAGGGTACCGACTTAAGGCAGTAGGAAAGATGGCCCTAGGCCGGGTGTTCAAGCCGGGGCGGAAACTGCCGGCCCCAGGCCGGGTTCCAGCCGGCCTCGCAGGCGGTTCAGGCCGGGCCGGAGACTGCCGGCCCCGCGGGCGTTCCAGGCCGGGGTGGTCTGTTGCCCAGCTGTCCTCACCTCTACGCTCAGGCCGGCCTAGCCGGCGTTCGAGGCTGGGTTTCTCGGCTGAGTGGAAAACGCCCCCAACGGCCACTTTCCGCTCTCCACTATAATAGGGGTCTTCCCCTACCTTTAGAAGGTGTCAAATAAACTTTCTCTCTCCACAATTGTTGACCACTGTCGAATCTTTGACTCTACAAATCCCTTAGGTGACCCTATCAGGTTTCGACTAGGAGAACTCATGAGCGCTGGTGGAATCGTCGGCTAGACAGGGGGCGAGATTTGCCCAGGTTTGGGGCCCTCGTAGAGGTAAAACCCTTACTCCTGCCTCTGTCGATCTGTATTAGTCGAAAAGATCGGTTACAATGGTGATGGCTCAAGTCGAGAGTATGATCTCAAACTCAAGGTTTTGGTGTTGCGGTGTTGCTTGGTCCTCTACCGGTGACTCTCCTGGCTTTATATAGGTGTCCAGGTCTCAAACCTCACCCGGAGAGGACTCGAATTCTAACCCTAGGTCGGTTACAAGTTTCCAAACTTAGCCCGCAAGTTAGTGCGGGTGGGCTTCACGTGGGCCTTCTAGAATACTCCAAGGGCTCCTCTTCTTGGGCCTTAACCTTGGGCCTGAGATGGGGTGTCCTTACCCGCAGGTTCCAGGATCCATGCCTTCGTCAGTAGCCCCCGAGCGTTTGCTCGAGTGGGTTTTTTCCAGTCGAGTAGACGGTCGAATCTTGGCCTTTCTTTCCTGCGGATAACCAGCTTGGTTGTTTTCCTGTTTTAGAGGGCGCGTACCCTGTATAATAAGTTTTCATACTCGTGTATCGAGTAAAGCAAGTGCCTATTTTTATGGCTTTTTATCGCAGAAGGATGCGGCGCAGTAGCTTGGCTCTCCCGAGAGATCAGGGCCAATTAATTGCGACTAGGGCAAAAACATTTCTGGCCTACATAGATTCGAGACCTCCGACTCGAACCCGGTAAGGTGATTGTTGCGACTGGGCCGTTGTGGTCTTATCGAGTCGAACTTAACCTACGGGGGTACCCGGCGCGTCCGCTAGGATTTTTCTTCGTGTTGTTGACACGGAATCATGCTGGAGGACGCAGCTTCGAGTGCGATTCCAGGCCCTCAAGAGAGATCTTTCGGGTCTTACCTTCATATTCGAAGAATATGGCATCCGGATGTGCCTAGTCGGCTGAACAATCCAGGTTTTTATGATGTGACAATATCATGCGAGTGAGAAAAAGTAGGTTCTGCCTACTCGTGTAATTTTCGAGCGAATAGTTCTTACATCCATACGAAAGAGTTTTCGTGTTTAAGAATTTTATGCCCGTATGAAAGAATTTTCATGTTTGGGAGATCGTGCCCATACGAAAGAGTTTTCGTGTGCAGGGTATTTTTTCCTGTTGTAAAGGAGTCTTGCCTTCATGATCTGCTCATGAGAAGGTTGCTTCTATTCGAAGGAGTTTCGATCATACGAAGTAATTTTCGCGTTTGAACTTTCCATTCGGAACTTTCTTTGTCTTGATGATGCACGCTATGACGTCATGGCGCACTTTTCTCCTCCCGATGGGACGTGACGGAGTGCGAGCAGATGGGTTGGCCCACATGGTCAGCTTTTTGACCGGGAAACGAGACGTCGTTCCCGGTTTTTACGCAAACCGCACAGTAAATGCGCACGATCTTCTGTTGAGATCGTGGCAGGAAACAGCGTTCACCGCCTCTTCGTTTCATCTTCACACGTGGTGGCAGCGATGAGCGACACGTGGTGCATCGAGTGGCCAGGATTGATTCGCTCCGTGTATAAGTACGGGTGTTTGTGCTGCGGTAAAACTTTCCCAGCATCCATCTCAAATCCATCTTCTTCCTCGCGCTCGTCTTCTTCCTCGCGCTCGAGCTCGTGCTGTCAGTCATGGCTGGAGGCAAAAGACGTGGCGCCACCATCTCCGCATCCGGGGAAGCTTCCGTGCAAACTGCGCCGCGCTCGGGCGACTGGCGCTCGCCCAACACCCCCGCGAAGAGCATCAAGGAGATGCAGCGGGAGGGGCTGCTGCCGGCGGAGTCCGAGAAGCAGGTGCGCCTCGGAAAGAAGAAAGAGGTACCCAATCCGCAAGAAAACGAGCGCGTGGTCTTCGCGGACCACGTGTCTCGCGGTCTTTCCTTTCCCCTCCATCCGTTTCTTGTCGGGTTGCTGTATGTCTATGGCATACAGCTTCACGATCTTCCTCCGAACGCGGTGCAGCACATATCGTGCTTCATCGTGTTCTGCGGATGCTTCCTTGGCATTCGCCCACATTGGGCGCTCTGGAAGGCCCTCTTCAAAGTCCGGATCTTTTGCGAGAAGTCGCGGGTAGACTCCGAGCCCGGCGAGCCGCTACGTACGGGTGGCTTTGGGATCCAAGCAAGGTCGGAGACCAGCTACTTCAGCATGTACTTCATCGACTCCGCGCAGGGCTAGAGGAGAAAATGGTTCTACGTCATCGACAACAGCTCGGGTGGGATCGTAGAATTCCACCCGTTCACTGTTTCGAAGAGACGGAAGTCCTGGTCGCACAAGTTGTCAGCCGAAGAAGCCCAGGTCGTCGCGCCGCTACTCGCAAGAGTGATAGTCCTCCGTGATCAAACTGCTGGAGTTGTACTCAACGGGCTGCACCTGGCGAGTACCGTTCTGAAGCGCAGGATCCAACCTTTGCAGCTCAGGCCTTCCACGATGTGGGAGTATCAAGGCTCTGAGGATCCTAGCCGAGTGAGTCGCGAAGAGCTTTCGAACGTCGAGTTTGAAAAGAAGATTGCGGCTATCACTAGCCTGAAGGTGGGAGAGAAATTCCCCGAGTGCACACTCGCGGCCTTTGACGCGTCGAAGCCTGCGCCAGCCGCGGTGAGTTTATTCTTCTTCCCTTCTTTTATTTTCTTTATTTCCTTGCTTATTCTGAATTTCAGTCGATTGAATTTTCCTTTGCGTTCCTCTGTCTTCTTTCATAGAGTTTGTCCATGGCCACCTGCTACCCTCCTGTATCTGGGGCGGAAGCCTCAGAGTTATTCGCGAGTAACTTGGATGCCCCAGCCGACACCAGTGTCGCCGACGCTTCTTCGAGCTCCGACCAAGATTCTTCGGATGACGCAGGAGACTCGGGTGGCGATCGTTATAAACGTCGTCGGGTAGAAGGCGATGAGGCCACTTCTAAGGACAACTCCTTGGAAGAGTCGCCCGGGAAGGAGCCCATCAACGCTACTCCTCTGCAAACGCGCGCCCCTTCTTCCTCATTCCCAGTTATCCAGACCGCCTGGAATGCGGATATGCTGGATGAGGATGAAGACGATGAGTAAGTTTTTATCCTCGTTCTTAGTCGAACGTTTTTCCTTTGCATCTGTGTTGACGCTTTGTCTTTTGTTGCAGCCTGCAAACCATTAGTCCTCGCAGGTACGCCTCTTCTCTTCCTCCCGAAAGGAAGAGTAAGGCAGGAGCTGCGGATGAGGCTCCCACTGCAGGCACCGTCCAGAATTCGCCCAGCGTAGCCCCCAAGGCGGCGACTATGGAACATGAAACTCCTAGTTTAGCTGCCGGGGCTTCAGCTTCAAAGGAGGTGTCGGGTAGCTCCGCAGATCCCCTCTCCCGTGCCAAGGGCCAGGTAAATTCTGTTACTTGTCTTTAATTTGTTTATCGGGTGCACGACAGTGCTCCCGATGGGAGTATCCCCCGAGGCTGTAGTCGATCACATGTGATCGGCTACAGGCTCAAAAACTGTCTTTTCCTTCTTTATTTTATCGGGTGCACGGCAGTGCTCCCGATGGGAGTAGCCCCCGAGGCTGTAGTCGATTGATTGTAATCGGGTACAGGCTCCAATTCTTCTCTTCTAATTTTTCTATCTCTGAATTTATTGCAGTCGCTCATTGACTCCCTTACGGCGATTGGGCGCCGTGTTGTCCTCGCCGAATCTGACTGCTCGTTCCTTCGAGCGGAGCGCAGTCGACTCACTTCTGAAAACGAGCTTCTTCGAAGTAAGCTCAGCCCCCTTTCTTTTTCTGTTTGCACCTTTCCCATTAGTTCTTCGATTCTAATAGATATTGTCGTGCAGCTCAACTTGAGTTTTCGAAGACCGAGAAGGACGATGCTTCTACTCGGGCAATAGCTCTGGAGGCTGAGCTGGCGGCTGTTTGCCAAGATCTGGAATCCTCCCGCATGTCTTCGGCTGACCTCGAAGGGAAACTTGCTTCTACCCAAGAGGCCTTGAAGAAGTTGGAGACGGCCAGCACCAAGGCGGATGCTGATCTTGTCGATTTTATCCGTCCCCTTGCCGGGCGCTTTGCGGGTGAGTTATTTTGGGTTTATAATTTGTTTTCTAGCTGTCTTGATTTTTGACGCTCTTCTTCTTTGTAGGTCTTCTGGGTGTTCCTCTGGAGCTTCCAGGGATCCAGCGGGTGGACGCGCTGACGGATTTCCTCGCCCAGCTCAGGAGGCATGCCGAAGGAATTTGCTCCTTGGTTGGCAACGCCACTCAAGTGTTGACGCAGCTGCATGGTCGCCTTCTCGTCAATGCTTCCTCTCCATCCGCGCTAGGTGACATGCTGAAGATCTTCTCGGAGAGCAATCTCCTGGATGCCTACGCGGTTGCTCAGTCGGAGTCTGGGGCGAAGACGGCCATCCAGTTTGCGCTGGCGCATGGAGTTAGCGGCTTGGAGGAGGCTTATTCGGATCTCCCAGTCGACCCCTCCACGGGCAAAAAGGTACGGCTCTCTCGTTTTGGCGAGCCAGCCGCCATCCTTGCTCGGAAGCTGTCTGAGCTGTTTGCTCGACTTAAGGGAGGGGAGACTGCCGCGAGTGGGAGCACCACTGTAGCTTCTTAGGCTTGTATTTCTTTTGCTTTACCAGCTTGATTGTAATGAACCTTGGGATGTATTCCCGTATTTTCACTGTCTTTAATCGAGGTGTTCCTCTGAAAATGCTTCTTGCAATTGTTTGTCTTATCCCGATGGGAGTAGCCCCCGAGCACCTGTTGAATAGGTGGTGAATATATCTCGAGTAGGGCACCTTATTCCTTTAATCTTCTTTTTGATCTTCAGGTAGCCGAGGTGGTCGCAGAATCCTCAAGTGGACCTGCTGCCCGAGCTGATCCACTTGTTGTCGCTGTTGGGACTTTGGCGGGTCTCCGTGATCGTGTAGCCGATGGTGAGCGCAGGCTGAAAGCGTTGCGTGGGGTAGCCGATGTGGCGAAGTCCAAGCAAAAACTGGCGACTGAACGCGAGCAGTTTGTGATGGACGAGTTGGCTTCCCTTGATAGGGAACTGCCGTGTAAGTAATACAGCCCCCAGGTCTTCTTTGTCTTGTTTCCTTACCTAATCACGCATATTTGTTCTTCAGTTGTTAAACCGGATGATAGGGAGGAAAAACAGTGGGTAGAAAACCACATTCTTCAAGAAGCTGGCAGCTCAAGGCCTCATGCGAATAATTTTTGGTCTGATCGCAGCCGAGGTTTTGTGTTGGCTACTTTGAAGTTCCGTGTCTCCCAGGTAAAAGTTCTCGTGAGTTCTTTTCACGAGGTCTTGATCGCGATGAACGCTCCATTCTACCCGCTGGAAAGGGGTCCTGAAGACTGGAGCTATCTCCTCGGGCTCTTCGGGCAAGAGGGAGAAATTCGCGAGTGCGTGCGCAATCAGATGACTTGCGGCACGGTGGTGGCTCTCTTCTTTGTCCGAATATGGCATCCTGAAGTAAATTTTAACTCCGTAGCTAGGCTTTCAGATGGTCCAATCGATGATATTTCTCCGCATTACGATGTTGTTCGTCCTGCAGCGGAGAAGATCATTCGACTAACCTCTGAGGAAGTAGATAGAGTGTTGGCGACTGAGAATGCTTATCGCCATGATTGATTGTTGAATGTGGACATTCTGTGATGCTGTATAGTTTGTAAAAACTGTTGTAAGGTGTGTAACCTTGTGTGTATAAATTTTCTTGTGATGCTTAGTTGTAGGCGTAGCCCCCGTGTGTTTATGGGGTGTGTACCTGTAACTATTTAGCATGTAAGAATGAATAATCTTGGAGTAAATATGGTTGAGAAACCATGTATTTTATTGCTATGACTGAAAAGTCATGTATTCGGGCTACAAGAGTGGCTAGTATAGCCTTATTTGTTGTGAGAACATGTAAATCTATGGATAAAATTTGCGGAGGTGTGCGATATTCCAAGGGTTGGAATAGATTCCTCCAGTCGATGGATTCTTCAGCCTGTAGGCTCCACCTGGGATGACTTCGTGTATGATGAAGGGTCCTTCCCATGGTGGCTCGAGCTTGTGTCCTTCCTTCTGCTTGAGTCGCAGCACTAGATCTCCAACCGCGAATGCTCTGTGGCGTATACGGCGACAATGATAGTTTCGCAGTGATTGTTGATATACTGCGGATCTTGCGAGCGCTATATCGCGCATCTCATCGAGTGCATCCATATCTTCCGCGAGTGCCCTATTTGAGGTTTCTTCGCTGTAAGCCACAACTCGTGGGGCGCTGAACCGAATATCCTCGGGAAGGACTGCCTCTGCCCCGTATACCATGAAAAATAGCGTGTAGTTTGTGGATCGGTTTGGAGTCGTGCGGAGGCTCCATAGCACGGAGGGTAACTCTTCGGCCCAATGTCCGGCTGCTGGGTGTAGACGATCGAGTAGACGTTTCTTGATTCCAGCTGAAACTAAGCCGTTGGATCTTTCGACTTGTCCGTTCGTCTGCGGGTGGGCAATTGAAGAAAATTTGAAGTTGATGCCCTTTTCCTCGCAGAATTGTTGTGTTTCCTTTGCTGTGAAGTTTGTGCCATTGTCTGTAATAATGTCATGTGGTACCCCGAATCTGCATACGATGGAGTCGAGGAACTTGACTGCGCATTGGGCACTAGCCGAAGTTACTGGCATGACCTCGATCCATTTGGTAAATTTGTCGACTGCGACCAGCAAGTGTGTATACCCACCTGGTGTGGACTTGCGTAATGGTCCTACCATGTCTAGCCCCCATTGCGCAAAGGGCCAGGCGATGGGTAACATGTACAGTTCCGTAGCAGGTGCATGTGGTCTTGGCGCGAATCGCTGGCAAGCATCGCATCGTTCGACTAGCTCCTTTGCGTCGGTGGCTGCTGTGAGCCAATAGAATCCCGCTCGGAAGGCTTTTCCCATGATTGCTTTCCAGCTAGCGTGATGCCCGCAGTCTCCTTGGTGGATGTCCTGGAGTAACTCTTTGCCATCTTCGGGTGCGATGCAGCGCTGAAGTATACCTGAGATGCTTTGCTTGTATAATTCTCTGTTGATTACCCGAAAGGATTTGCTGCGTCTGATTATCTGTCGAGCCTCGCGAGGATCTTCCGGGAGCTGTTTGGTGGACATGTAGTCGAGGTATTTCTGCGTCCAGACTGGCTCGACCAGAAAAACCTGTCGTGAAATGTTATGAATAAGCTCGATGATGGCGATTTGCGGGCTGACCTCTGTTTCTTGTGCTGTGGGTGTTCCTGCAGCTTTTTTGACTTTGACAGAGCGCTTGGTCATCCTCTCGAAATATATTCCTGGCGGTATGGGTGTGTTTGTAGAACCCATGTTTGCCAATTTATCTGCTTCTTCATTGCTGGATCTCGCAATGTGATTCAGCTCGCATCCCTTAAAGTTTCCTTCGAGTAGGTTGTACATGTCGCGATATGCGACCATGTTTTCGGCAACTGCGTCGCATTCTTTCATTGTTTGCTGTACGATGAGATTGGAGTCGCCGTAGATCATTAGTCGGGTGGCTCCACAGGCAACTGCCATCTTCATCCCATGCAACAGAGCTTCATATTCTGCGTCGTTGTTTGATGCCGGATCATCGGGTGGAAAGTCCAATCGTAGGACGTATTGCAACTTGTCTCCCCTAGGCGATATGAGGACAATTCCAGCTCCTGCACCTTCGTTTCGTTTGGACCCGTCAAAGTACATTATCCAGTTGCTCGTGTACTCAGGCGGTCCCGGCGTTTGTAGCTCTGTCCACTCGCTTAGGAATTCCACGAGTACCTGAGATTTGACTGCGTTGCGTCCTGCATAAGTGATGTCCCAAGCGCCCAACTCGATGCTCCATTTGTCTATTCTTCCGGATGCCATGGGGTTGTTCATGATTGTCCCGAGTGACGCATCATTAACCACTGTGATGGCGTGTTCCTGGAAGTAGTGCTTGAGCTTTCGGGCTGTAAGAACAACTCCATATGCGAGCTTCTGGTAATGAGGATATCATTGCTTGCATGGCGAGGGCACTTCGCTGATGTAATATATTGGTCGCTGAACTCCGTACGCTTTGCCCTCCTCAGGTCGTTCGACTACGATTGTTGTGCTGATGACCTGGTTTGTGGCGGCTAGGTACAAGTAGAGTGGCTCCCTTTCTTGCGGTGTTGCAAGGACTCGCCTGCTTTGCAGCGATCGCTTTAGGTCCGCGAATGCTTGCTTAGCTTCTGGTGTCCACTCGAATTTGTCCTTCTTCTTCAGCAGCTTGTAGAAGGGTAACGCTTGCTCTCCCAATCGTGCGATGAACCTGCTCAGAGCGGCTAGTCGCCCTGCGAGCTGTTGGACTCCGCGTAGATTGGTTGGCTCCTTCATTGTCAAGATTGCTTGTATTTTCTCTGGGTTGGCTTCTATGCCTCTGGCGGATACCAGGTACCCGAGAAGTTTCCCTGCTGGAACACCGAAGACGCATTTTGTCGGATTGAGCTTGATCCTGTATGCGTTGAGGGCGTCGAATGTTTCTCTAATATCCTCGAGGAGTGTGCTCTCAACTCGAGTCTTGATGACTATGTCGTCAACGTACACTTGTACGTTCTTGCCAATGAGCTTGGCGAGGCATTTTTGCATGCAGCGTTGGTATGTTGCCCCTGCGTTCTTGAGCCCGAAGGGCATTGTCGTGTAGCAGTATACACCGTGTGGTGTGATGAATGCTATCTTTTCTTCGTCCTCCCGTTTCATTCGGATCTGATTATATCCCGAGTAGGCGTCCAGGAAGGAGAGGCGTTGACAGCCTGCCGTAGAGTCCACGATCTGGTTGATTCGCGGGAGGGGGAAGTTATCCTTGGGACAGTGTTTGTTTAACGACGTGTAGTCGATGCATACCCGAAGGATGTCCGTGTTCTTTTTGGGGACCAGCACCGGGTTTGCTAACCAAGTGGATATCTTGATCTCCCTGATGAATTTTGCTGCTAGCAATCTGTTTACTTCTTCTCCAAGCGACTTCTGCTTGGGTTCTGAAAATCGTCGAGTAGTTTGTTTGATGGGTTTGACATCTGGAAAGACTTCGAGTGAGTGCTCGGCAAACTCCCTGGGTATTCCTGGCATATCTGATGGCTGCCAGGCGAAAATTTCCCAGTACTCACGGAGGAGTTCGACGAGCGCGCTTTCCTATGCTTGCGGAAGGGTGGTGGAGACCATCGCTGTCTTCGCAGAATCTGTCGGGTGCACTTGATGCTTTCGGGTGTCGCTGTTAGCGCTGAACTCCAGTTCAGGCGCGTTTTTCTTCGTGAGGGGCATCACGGAGTGATCCGTGGTTTTTGCCAGCTCTTGAAGTTCTTCTTGCATCCCGAAAGATTTTGCGATCTCAATTAATTCAATGTCACACTTGTTGGATTTCTGAAAGTCTCCGTCGATGGTGATTACGCCATATTCTCCAGGTAATTTGAGCTTCAGGTAGGCGTAGTGCGGTACTGCCATGAATCTGGCGAACGTTGTTCGACCAAGAATGGCGTGGTACTGTGAAGGCCAATCGATGACTTCGAAGTCGAGGAATTCTCTTCTATAGTTGCTCTTAGTGCCCAACACAACTTCTAGGTTGATTGTTCCGAGTGGACAGATTGCCTTTCCTGGAACTATCCCGTGGAAGGATGTTTCTGATTCCTGGAGGCCGTCCAAGTTCCTGTTCATCCGACGGAGTGTATCCGCGTAGATAATGTTGATGCCACCGCCACCATCCATGAATACGCGGGCCAAGTCATAGTTGCCAATTTGTGCTTGGATGACGAGGGCGGCGTGTCCTGGTCGATAGACTCGTGGCGGGTGGTCCTTCATCGAGAATATTATCGGCTGGTCTGCCATCTTCAAATATTCTGTTTTTGTTGGCGGTGTCTGCATAGCCATGCACAATTGCCTCGTGTTAGTCTTTTGAGCTCTGTGGGATGGACATACCTTCTGGATCATCGCGAGTTGCCCTGCTGGATTCGGGTACGCATTGGCCCCGGAGTTTTGTGCTGGTGGTGCGGGTAGCGCATCTGATGCCATGTTTGGATTTGCTGGTGGAGGTAGGGGTTGTGGCGGCTGGAATCCTTGGTGGCCTCCTCCTGGAAGCGGTGGGTAATTTTGGGTGGCTGCAGATCTTTTTCTGGCGAGTGCTTCTGAGATATCAATAAACTTTCGGCAATCCTTAAGAAGGTGTGTTGCCTTAGTTTTGCCCGTGCGTTTATCTGTAAATAGATGTAGCGAGCAGTATCCATCGAGGTCTTCCTCGGGTGATTTTTCTTCAGCCTTTGGTCTCCACTCGCGATTCCCACGACGATCGGAGTCGCGGCTTCGCGTGAATTCCGCCGCTACCAACTCCTCTCGGTCCTCGTGATCGTAATATTTCCTCCTTTTCCTCCGGCCATGACGGTCTTCATCGTGCGCAGGTGATGATGCCCTTTCGTTGCGCACCGCGTCTTCTCCGTTAGCCCACTTTTCGGCTATGATCATTAGTTCTCCAATAGTTTTGGGTGCAGCCCTGCCTAGTTCTTCTCTGAAAGCAGTTCTTCGGGCGCCTTTCGCAAAGGCCTCAATCGCCACTTCTTCCGAGATGGTTCCCGCAGTGTTCCTGAGTGTGGTCCACCGTTGGATATATTCGCGGGTAGACTCACCGCTTTTCTGCTTGCATGCTCGCAGTTCTTCAATGGTGGCCGGCCTCTTGTAGGTCGACTGGAAATTTTTGCAAAAGTCGCGGTGCAAATCATCCCATGATGCATAACAAGATCTTGGTCTTCTTTCCAGCCAGCTGCGGGCCGCGCCAACGAGATGCAAATTGAGATATTGCATAGCTGTGTTCTTGTTCCCACGTTGGCATTTTACTGCCGTGAGGTAATCGCTTAACCATTGAGAAGGCTCGAGTGAGCCGTCGTACTTTGTCACCTCCGTGCTGAGCTTGAATCTCCTGGGTAGAGGTGCTTCGCGGATGCTGCGGGCGAAGCAGAGCGCACCGCAGGTTTCGTCATCCGATGAGCTAGATGAAGAGCGCCCGCGATATCGCGAAGCCCTCGCTTTATCTACTTTATTTTGTGCGATGTCCGATCGCGCGTCATGTCCTGGCCGATCGCGGTCGGCGTCCTTCCTTGGCTCCTTGCTTCGCTTTCACGAGCGGCTGCTGTGATGCCGCGAGCTTTTGTCTCTCGGACTGCCTTCGCTGCTGCTTCGACTGTCATCACGGCGTCGTGCTTCTTTTCCTCGGCCACGACGTGGCGATCTATCCCTTCTTGGCGAGGTGCTCCTATGTTTGCGGGATGCCTCCCTATCCTTCTCTTTCTCCTTCTCCTGTTCCTTCTCCAGCTGCTCTGCGGCTTTCTTTTGATCATAGGCGGCGAGCCTTGCGGCTGCCAGCCCTAATCCCTTGCGTACTTGTTTATACTGCTCCGCCCGAGGGTCACTTTCCGTCGGTTGATTCATCTGCATGTAAGTTGCTGCGGCTAGAACCGCGGCAACGGGAGTTTGCGGGTACACATTGCCGTCGTCATCGACTCGCATGAGAGAAGGAGTGATCGATCTGCTGGTTCCGGCTAGGGACTCATTGTTCCTGGATGTAGATGCGTGCCCTTTCCTCGCGGGTCGGGTTCCGACCGAGGGTGTTATGGACAGCCCGGCTCGCCTTTGGCTCGACTCATCCGCCGCTCTTCTTCGGCGGGCCAGATCTATCCGAGCGTCTTTGATGGTCGTGGCTGCTCTCACTAGGTGATAGTGGTAGGCAACCATGTCTTCGTGTGAAGCCCCGGTTGCGGGTGGCTTGCTCGTTCGCATAGCCTCCTTTGCTCGGTTCCAAGATTCCCGTGAGACGCAGATTATGTTGCGCTCTGTCGCGCTATGTTCCGTTTCCGAGGCTTGTTCCGATCCTGCCATGCAGACTTCAGCCAGTCGAGGCTCGTGCGTCCTAGGCGTAGATCGAAAGTTCCTTTGAATTCTTGACGGTTCCTCTGTCGAGAGGGTATGATAGTCGTTGGCGTTGAAGCGGATGGACTCGCCGCTTTTCTCCAGATGGCGGCGCGAGTCGACAGCTCCAGATTCAGTTTTTGATTCATCCGAGAAGTGGAGGATCCCGTCCCTGTTGGTCACGAATTTCAGGCTCCCGAACGTCAAGGTGACGCTCTTCTCCAGATCCTCGAATACCGGGCGCGATTCCGGCGAGTGAGGTGTGACCACGACAGATCCGATCCGTATAGGATTGTTCGGAGCCGTAGTCGATGGTTTCCAACGGGAGTGGGTTGTCGATGAAGCCGAAGATGCCGGTGATCCAGCGCCCGTCGTCCCCACGGTCGGCGCCAATTGTCGAATCTTTGACTCTACAAATCCCTTAGGTGACCCTATCGGGTTTCGACTAGGAGAACTCATGAGCGCTGGTGGAATCGTCGGCTAGACAGGGGGCGAGATTTGCCCAGGTTCGGGGGCCTCGTAGAGGTAAAACCCTTACTCCTGCCTCTGTCGATCTGTATTAGTCGAAAAGATCGGTTACAATGGTGATGGCTCAAGTCGAGAGTATGATCTCAAACTCAAGGTTTTGGTGTTGCGGTGTTGCTTGGTCCTCTACCGGTGACTCTCCTGGCTTTATATAGGTGGCCAGGTCTCAAACCTCACCCGGAGAGGACTCGAATTCTAACCCTAGGTCGGTTACAAGTTTCCAAACTTAGCCCGCAAGTTAGTGCGGGTGGGCTTCACGTGGGCCTTCTAGAATACTACAAGGGCTCCTCTTCTTGGGCCTTAACCTTGGGCCTGAGATGGGGTGTCCTTACCCGCAGGGTCCAGGATCCATGCCTTCGTCAACCACCTTCGAGCTCAAGCATCTCCCCAAATACCCAACCAAAGCTCTTGATATTTTGGGATTTAGAGAAGACACCATAGATCTACAACTCCACCAAACCTATTCGTTACTACCCCACTCATCCCCTAGGGATCTTGTAGTTCTTAGTTCATTGGAGCCAAGGACCTTGTTGCTCTTAGCTCATCGGAGTTTGGAGCATTGTTGTTCTCCCCGAAGCTTTGGAGCTCATGGATCTTGTTTCCCGGAGTCTTGGTGACTCCCTGGATTTGGTGAGGACCCTCCAAGTTGTGGAGTGTGCCTCATCCTTGTAAAGTTTCTAGTTGTCAACCTCAAAGGCAACATAGTGATTCGAGCCTTTCCACATCGGTGGAAGGACTCGAAGGAGGTACGGTGTGCCATTTGACGGCTAACCGGTGTTCCACTTTGGTGGCACCGCACCACTCTTCCATTGGGAAGTGAACTTCGGGATACATCTCCGCGTCATTGTGTTCGGTTATTCCTCAACTTACCTCTACTTGTTGCTACTAGCTTAGTTGAATTAATATCTTGTGCTAGTAATATTTGCTCACCATATAGGATTGTTCACCTAGTTTCGTAATCTAGACAATCTATATTTAAACATTATCTTGTTAACCGAAAAAGAAGTTAAAATTTGTAGTTAACCTATTCACCCCCTCTAGTTAACCTCTCAATCATTCAGAGTCTCTACCCGACTTCACAGAGTCGAATAGACACTCGGGGGCTACTAACATAGTGATACTCTCCGAGTCCCCTCCATGGGCCTACTCGCTGCAGCTCTACACTAAAGCCCAACAAGAGATGCTGCCACCCAGCTTCTAGAAGACCCGGCTAAGGCCCATCCAAATTCTAGGCGTACGGTACAAGGCAAAGGAAGCAACCGACGTACCCATGGCTTGTAATGTACCCGGACTCGGTACCGATACCCAGCCTCCTATATAAAGGCTGGGTGGACCCCTAGGTAGGGCATAACTACTTCCACCTACCATGGCACCTTGAGCTGCGCGAGATCCAATCTCTCTGCCGCAGCCATTGTCGCACCCATTGTAATCACCATCAATATAATCCAGAAGAGCAGGAGTAAGGGTTCTACCTCTACGAGGGCGCCGGACCTGGGTAAATCGTGCCTCCTTGTTAGCCGTCGATACTACCAGCGTGCATTTGTCTCCTTATCTCTAGACCCTAGTATGTCACGAGAGGGATATGTCGATACGTGGTATCGATATAGTTGTGGTTGCTTTGTCTTCTCGTTATCGGCTAGGTGGTGCGCGGTCCTGGGCCGACGACTCCGATTTTTGCCTCCGTTTTGTCGCGTTGAGGTGCTGGGGTGTCGGCCTTGGCCGCTTGCACCGTTTGGCGTATGGCCTCGGGGCCGGTGTGGATGTCGTAGTGGTGGTTCCGGTTTTCACCCCCGTCGTGTTGCGTTGAGGTGTAGTGGTGTCGGTTTTGACCGCTTAGCGGTTAATTAGGCCGTCAACTTGTGTGGTGCTTGGCCTGGAGACTTGCATGGGGTGTCTTGTTGTTGTATCAGGTTTTTGCAAGGCTCTTTCCCTGTTTCAAAAAAAAAAAAAAAAAAAAACCGGCAGAACGTATACCAAATTACCAAAGTAAAACCCGTAACTGGTAACCACCTATTGAAGAATTTTGGTTGTCAAAACACACGGAAAGTGTCAAGACTAAGCTAGATTGATGAAAGTGGGTGTATACAATGTCGGCCTTTATCATCCATGAGTCATCTTTTGTTGCGACGAAACAGTCACCCGTCCCGCGAGTCTGTGTCGTTGGTGTCACTGTATCAGTGGAATGCAAGCATAGAGAGATATATGATGCAATTCGTGTCCGAAAAGGACGGGTCCCTCCTTTCTGGGCGAGAAAAGAAAGATAACAGCAGGTCGTATCCTACTTTATGCAGCAATCAATCGACCATGATCAGGTTACACGGCACATCACGCCTTCAATGCCCTCCCCTGTTAGTGTTATGTAGCCCTCTCTGATACAGTGCCATGGATTAGATTAGATCGGGTGCACAACTGGTACATGGATGGAAAACTTAGCGCAAGACGGGTGATTTCTTCAGATTAATGCTGTGTTTCTCGGGCGATTTCTGGAGGTAGCAAATTCGCTGACACGACCCGTTTCGATCCATCGGCCGTAACGAGGGAATTGTTTCCTCAGCCGGCCGGCCTTCCCCTCTGTGGAGTGGAGGAGCGTGTTTAATTCGGGGCGCCTGGGGTGATGACGCCCAAAACTGGATTGCAGCTGGGAGAGAGAGAGAGAGAGAATCGCAGGTGATGACAGGTGCAAGGAAACAAAAGGGTAGGATCCGCCGCGCGACTATGCTCACAAGTTGTGCATGCCAGGGCTCACGTACTACGTACCGGCAAAAAGGGAGGGCAAGCGAACAAACCGCTTTTTCTTCCATGACCCCAGCGATCCATCCCCCGAGCCGAGAGACCACCAATCCCGTGCTCGATGCATCGCCTTTTTTCCGTTGGCTACACAACTTAAATTAGTTTCTGCTTAATCGTGCTATCATCGACCGGCCGGGGCCGATTTCAGCAAGGGGACACGAAACTACAACTAGCCCACAAGGCCACGCGACGCGTGCTACGTCGTTACCCGTGCAGGAATTAACACTCGAGTGGTGCCCGCGAGGAACGATGATCATTTGATGGACAGTTTGTCCGATGGAAGCATGGAGATCGGCGAAGCATGCATGATGGGGTGGGGGAGCGGATGGTACGTCGGCATCCATCCATCGATCCGGCGTCCGGTTCGGGGCCCGTGTACCGGAGTACGTAGAAGCGGCGGGGTCCCTCGTGCCGGCAGGAAGATGAATGTGGATGTAGCTAACTGATGGGCGCATGGCTTGCGTTGATGGGAGAGCAGGCAGGCATGTACGTAGGTGTGTGCCTGCCCTGCCTGATTGCTTTCGTGCGTGTGCGCGCATGGTCCCCCGCCCGGGTGTGGGTTCAGCAACCATGAGTACTCGTTAGGTGCAACCTCGCCTTCGATTGCTATCATCTATTTCAGATAAGCATGATTTTCCAAGCGCTTAAATGCTGCCGATCGGGGAAGCAGCCGACTAGGACTTGCACTCGCTCTGAAAACGGGAGATCTCGGCTCTAACAGCAAAGGTACCAATTCAGAACCTTTCTGAAAGTGTATCGCCCAAGATTTCTGCACTGACTTGTGCACGGAAAAGCTGTCTGAGAACGGCCCAACATAGATACCCATCCACGGAAAGGGCTTAAGGAATAGTACTAAGCGGTAAAATCAGTAATAAAGGTCTTGAGGCGCTCGGTGATGGAGGGTGAGGCGACCCATTCAGAGTTGAAGTGTCCAGTGGGGGCAGCGGTAGCAGAGCGTTGGTGCGGAAATGCTCCCCGCTCGCATCCGAACAAACCGCAAGGGCACAACGCGGAAGGGTGGGGTGGGCACTATAGTATTCTGATGAGATGAAACCACCACCCGGCAGAGAATTTTGATGCCCCCAACGTCCAATCGACTGCTGCCCAGAACGAACTCATCAATCAATCAACACTGCTTCTTCTCCTCCTCCCGTTGGTAGGGGCAGGGCATGGCGAGAATTTGTATGCGAAATCGTGGAGCGGCCAGGGCCATCCGTTGTGTATGCGTGATGGGAAATGAGATAATGGATGGATATCGGGTTGTGGCCATGCCTCTGCAGGGCAGCGCCGGCCATGACGGATGCCTGACGCTCAGTCTGGATCTACCTATGCGGTGCAGGTGCGTATGGAAGAGGCTTCGAACTCTGAGCTTAGCGTAAGCATGGGAGATACTACTATTCAGGTCAGGTGTTTCTGTTTTATACCATGTCGTACCCCGACGGTTGCCTACTGCCCTACGCGCCCCGGGCCCCCGGCACTCCGGTGAAACGCCGGCGACGGATGCCCTTATTTCGAGAGCCGATTGGAGGCGACGACGAACATGCCAGAGAAGCCAAATGGAACCCTTTTTTTTATATGCATCGACGCGGATTTTATTTTTTATGAGTGGAGGACGAGGCACTTTTTTTTTTATGAGCGAAAGACGAGTCACATTTGGGTTCGTGCAGGCTTGCGGGTTTGCAGTGCAGCTCTTTTGGATTCGTGCGATGCGATCGATCCTTCAGGAGGCCCAAGTTATGTCAATTATTCAGCTAAATGCCTAGGTCCATTAAACAGTCAGCCCACGGAGGAATTCCAGAGCACGATTCACTTCAAGTCTTCAATTCGCGCCAAACCAACGCGATTCTATTTTAGGCCTGTTCCGCCAGAATTCCGTCGGCGTCGTGCTAGCCATTACGAGCGCGAGCACTATGTCTAGCTCAATGCGAGTGCTACTAGAACTCGCCCGCACGAGTCTCACTCATGGGCATTTTTAGGTTAGTTTTTTTTCCTGTTTTTTCTTTGTTTCTTTAAAAATTATTCATTGTGAAAAAATCATATTTTTATTAAATTGTTCATTTTAAATTTTGTTAACAATTTATAAAAAATATTCGATTTTTTAAAAAACTCACTATTTTACTAAATTGTTTATTTTCAGAAATTGGTCACCATGTTAAAAAATTGTTTATTTTTAAAATTTGTTCGCCATGTTATTTTTAGAATTCTTCACCATTTAATTTTTTTATTCATTTTAACCTATATGATATTTTCCAAAAATATCTAAATGTTTTTCAAATATGAACAATTTTCTGTAATATCAATATTTTAAAATCTAAGTAGTTTTTAAATATGATCTTTAAAAAAAAACCTGAACAATTATAACATTTTTATAAAAATCTAAAATTTTGTTTTTGATTTTTATAATTTCATGAATTAGGAAAGAAATAAGTAACAAAGAAAAGAGCAAAAGAAAAATACAGTACCTGTCCTGGGCCACCGAAGCCGGTCCATTAGTATTGTGTTAGCGATGCATAGGGACACCCATTCAGAGCAGTCGTTTCACCCGCACGCGTGTCTAGATGGGCTTGACCAACTATAGGACAAATGTCAAATGAGTTTGTTCGGCTTTTGTAGTACTCCCTCCGGTCCACATAAAAGTGTCATACATTTTGTACCAAGTTAACATAAACTTTGTACTAAGTGAGCGATATTTCTAAGGATCAGAGAGAGTACACATGTTTTCGCGTAAGTAACGTGATTATTCCTCTATCAATCAGAGTGGGGCACTATAATGGTGTTTGTTTCTGCACGTACAAGTGTGTTTCCTCCCTACATGTATTGTCACTTCTTATATTCAGATATGTTTAATTATTTGTTGCTTCGTTCAGAAAAATTTGTTCATCTTATTTTACAAAATTATTTTCCAAAAATTATTTTGTTCCTAGATGTATTTTTTGTACCATGTAATGATTTTTTTTCTCATATGCATAATTATTTGTTGTTCCACCAGCACCCTGTTGTAAAGTTTTGCTCTTTGTGCATTCAAACATGCCTCCATTTATTTCACATTTTCGTTTTCCGCGTGGGCAAGATTTGTTCCTCGGACGCTTTGTTTTTTTTTCAACCCGCACCCATTTGCAAAGTTTTGTTCCTCGTGCGTTTCAATTTTGTTCCATTTATTCTACGTACGAGGAACAAATCTTGTCGAATTTTTTTTCCTTTGCGAATTTTTTCCTCGTGCCTTCAATATTTTTATTTAGTCTACGTTTTTACGAGATTTTTTCCATTTTAAAAAAAATCCATTTAGTCTAGGTTATGTTCCCGTTGCGTTCAAAGTTTATTCCATTTAGTCTATTGTTTTGTTCCTCTATAGAATTTTTGTTTCTATCTCCATTTAACTTTTTGTTCCTAGATAATTCTGACTTTTGTTTCAAGATTTTTTTTTTCCTATGTCAATGCAGCATTTTGTTCCTACTTTTTGTTCCGCACTTTTGTTCCTACATCTATGGAATTTTTTTCCTCTCTCTATAGAGTGTGTGTTCCTATCTTTGTGGAATTTTGTTGCCCGAGTTTTTATTCCTATCTCCATGAAAGTTTTTTCCTCTATAAACTTTTTGGTTCCTATCTCCACTTAGATTTATTTATTCCTAGCTTTGTTTCCCAATTTTTTTCAAACATTTTTGTTCCTATGTCAGCGGAGCTTTTTGTTCCTAACTTCTATTCTGAGTGTTTGTTCCTATGTTCATGGAATTTTGTTCCTCGCTCTATAGATTTTGTGTTCCTATCTTTGTGGAACTTTTGTTCCTAATTTTGTTTCCCGAGTTTTTGTTCCTATATCAATGGAACTTTGTTCCTATATAGACTTTTTGGTATCTCCATTGAGATTTTTGTTCCTACCTTTGTTCCTCAATTTTGTTCCAACCATTTTTGTTCCAATGTCAATGGAGCTTTTGAACGCATCGAGAGGTTAACTAGAGGGGATGGGGTGAATAGGTTAACTACAAATTTTACTTCTTTTAGATTTAGGTTATTGCTCAAATATAGATTGTCTAGATTATGCAACTAGATGAACAATACTAAATAATGAGCAAATGATACTAGCACAAGATATCCAAGACACTAAGCTAGTAGCAATAAGTAAAGGTAAGTTGAGGAATAACCGAACACAATGAGGCAGAGATTTATCATGAAGTTCACTTCCCAGTGGAAGCTAATATGTGTTGGAGCAGCGCGGTGTTCACCAAAGTGAAACACCGAGTAGCCTTCAAATGACCACATTATATCTTTCGTGTCTACCCACCGATGTGGAGAGGCATGAATCACTATGTTGCCATTCAGGTTGACAACTAGAACCCTTACAAGGATGAGGCACTCTTCACAACTTGGAGTGTCCTAACCAAGCCACCAAAGCTCGATGCTTCAAGGACGGGGTAGCCACCACAACTTAATTGGTGTGCCTGGTAATGTCTCCACAACTCATAAAGCACTATGGAGGACCAACAACCTCCAATGGCTCCAATGAACCCTAGAGTACAAGCCCCTCTCAAAAATCAAGGGGAAAAAAAATCTACTTGGTAGGAATGTGTATCTAGGTCTTCTCCCTCAAATCCCCAAAGGGTAGAGTGTTTGAGTGGCTAGAGAGAGAGAGATCTAGGGAGATGAACCTCATGAACTTGGGGAGGGGGGTCTTTTAGTTCTCGCCGTGGTAACTTGAGGTTGAAGAAGGTGGGGGTATTTATAACCCCCCCCCACGATTGTATGCAAGTTTATTTTGAAACCTGGGGGCCGGATTATTCGGTGTTAGTTGGGGCCGAATATTTCAGTCACTAAAATATCTCAGGGCTACTAAATTTTCTGACCAGATATCTGGCCCAATTATGCGCCCTATTCCAGAGGCTCTCGTGCTTATGTCCTTAGCCATTTCAAATAATACGGGGTAACAAAATGTCCAGGAAAATATCGACCTAAAATATCCGCCCCATTCCAGTAGATCGCGCACTTAAGTCCTTAGCGAAAATTCCAGAAGGCCAGCTAATCTGGGGTAACAGGACACCGGAATATCCGCCCTCGAAGCTGTATTTTTTTTACGTATTAGCATAGATAGCTCTTTTTCCTTATTTATCTTTATGTCCCCGCGTCACTTAATATATGTTTATATTCTCACTAGTGTTGTTAACTAACACACAAAATCTAGAGGGTAATTGTATTTTCAATCTCCCCCTTTTTGGTGTTAGATGAGAACACTCGGATTTGCAATATAATTCCAAGAATTGGCAATGTATTTCCAAGATGAAATGTGGGATATCCCCCTCAACATGTGCACACTCCCCCAAGAGTGAGCATGTAATAAATAAATTTAAGTTTTTGATATCAAGAATGTAAGCATGTAAGAGAGCTCCAATGAACATATATTTGCGCAGGTGAGACAAAGATAAGATAGAGTACAAAGATAAGATAGAAGGCATACCTTATGCACCAAAGTGTGGGAATTATACTAGTGCTTCAAAAATCTCACCAATTAATAATACAAAAATACTTAGTGGCTCACAATACTTAAACCACATAGTTTCACACAAGATAAAAGAAAATATAAAGGAAATAAGTTCAACTTAAGACAATTGGACACAAGCTCTATAAAATGATAAAAGAGAATGCTTGTGTCTGATCCTTACAAATCCCTCGTGAAGATATCCTAAATAGAACTGCCTCTCCCCCTTTGGCATCGAGACGCCAAAAAGGAAAAAGAACGATGATGGGGCTCCATGTGATCACCAAGAAACTTCAGCCTCGTCATCCTTATCATCATCCCCATGATCATCTTCTCCAGAGGAATCATCATCAGTATATGATCCTTCATCCTCATCATCTGTTTCATCATCCACACCATCTTCATTAGTGCATACTGCGTTGTGAGAGGAAGATGAAGGTCGCTTTCTGTTATAAAGGTCATTTTCCACCTTGACCCATGGATAATGGGAGGTGCCCCATTTGTTGTATGGAGTAGGAGTACCATCCTTAGGAGGCGATCCTGTAGCACCACTGAGACGGTGAAGGATAAGCTGTTGAGTGTGAGCTGGCTGGAGGTCACGATAATAGGCAGTATACTACTCATGGTGGATATCCACCTTCCTGCATATGACATTCTGTTGCAACCAGTTTAGCTTCTTTATCCGCGGAGAAATATAGGCCGTGGGAGTATGGTGCCTGCAAATACCGCGTGCATCAGCCATGAAGGAGCTCGGAGCTGCTGAAGGAGCATATGGATTAACCACAAACTTCTTGACATAGGGCTTCTTCACCTTGTGCTCCTCACAATCATCATCAAATAGATCGCCATCTGGCAGAGCCTTCTTGATGAGTAACATTATATATGGAGCATAGGGGATAGTGGTTCTACCAATCATATCCTCACACATCTCATGGTAGATAAAGTCCATGACATCAACAGCGAAATCCTTGTCAGGATCTTCATTTTCAGCACACTCCTGAGCAAGAAGCAATAAGTTGACAAGAGAAGTGTGAATGGCATCATTGTTTCCACCACTTGGAGCAATGTTCTCCCTAAAAATGCGCACAAGGTGATCATAGAGTGGTAGAAGTCCTATAGTAGTACCAATGACCCCATTAGCCCCATACATATCTGCCATCATATTCTTGTCTGGCTTGTCTAGAGAGTGTAGACAGTGACCAACAATAGCAGCACCATCATAAGTGTATCCAAGAGCTGAAGCAAAATCAAAGAAATTAGCTTCACACTTGGTTGACCCTGTCATCCATTTCAGAGTCTTGGCTTCATCAGCAACCATCACAAGAGTAGCAAAGAATTGCTGAATGAGAGTGATATTTTAGTTGCACTGGCGCTCCATGAGGGTTTGCAACCCCATCTGACCAATCACCTCCACAACCTAAGTAAAATATGTCTTTGACTAGAGATATTCCAACTTGATGGGATGCATAGGACGAATAGTATGTGACTTTGACAAGTATATATCCTTGGGGACGTATCAATCACATAGTAATCACCATGTCATGCATATGCACTATAGTGAAGCCTTTATATCTGTCAATTACCCAACTATAATTTGTTTACCAAACATGTTATCTATTTTTTTTGGAGAGACACCATTAGTGAACTGTGGACCCCGGTGCATTATTTTACACTAATAATTGATGTCTACGCATGCTTCTATTCTTGTAGACAGTGTTGGGCCTCCAAGTGCAGAGGTTTGTAGAATAGCAACAAGTTTCCCTTAAGTCGATCACCCAAGGTTTATCGAACTCAGGGAGGTAGAGGTCAAAGATATCCCTCTCAAGCAACCCTGCAATTAAGATACAAGAAGTCTCTTGTGTCCCCAACACACCCAATATACTTGTCAGGTATATAGGTGCACTAGTTCGGCGAAGAGATAGTGAAATGCGAGTAATATGGATGGTTATAAGTAATAATATCAATCTGAAATAAATATGGCAGCAAGCAAACATGTAGCAGAACAGGCGGAAAATAGTGTTTCAATGCTTGGAAACAAGGCCTAGGGATCCTACTTTCACTAGTGGACACTCGAAAAAATGATCACATAATTGAATAACTAGATATGTTCTCTTCACTATGGTACTCTTAACCCTCTCCGGTTGGATAACGAACACTAATCATTGCGTAGGGCTGCAAAAAGCATTCCTTAAAGTAAGCATTCCCATGTCTAGTTAACCCCATGCTTTCACTATGAGCGCCCTAGAAGGTACTAGACAAACACCACAATTCATAGAGGAGACACACACACGATGTGCACACTGTCACCTTCACACTGGGGGACAAGGTGACTCCAAAGTTCATATTAATAAAACACTTGAGTAGCACAAGATGAAGAGTAACATCTACGAATTCAAATAGATTAAAAAGCTCATGATCACATATAGATCACACCATGGGAGGGAGAGATGAACCACATAGCTACCGGTAGAGCCCTCAGACTCGGGGGAGAACTACTCCCTCCTCATCATAGGAGACAACAACGGCGATGGAGATGGTGGTGGAGTCAATGAAGATGGGTTTCGGGGGCACTTCCCCATCCCGACAGGGTGCCAGAACAGAGATTTGTCCTCCGAAACTTGTCGGCAGCGGCGGTGGATCTACGGATGTATTTTGTGGAAAAGGTCGATGTATTTAGGGTTTACGCTTCGGGGAGTATATATGGGCGAAAGGGCGATGCCGGGAGGTGGCCAGGGGGCCCACACCCCTAGGTGGCGCGGCCAGGGGGGACCCGCGCCACCCCATGGTGTGGCCACCCTGTGGCCCCCCTCCGGGGCTCTTCGGGACTTCTGGAAGCTTCCGGGACTTCTAAGACTTCTGGCTTTCGTGGGGTCCAATTCCGAGAATATTTCCAGAACAACTTTTATCAAACTAAAAACAGGAGAAAACAGGGAACTGGCTCTGTGGCATCTTGTTAATAGGTTAGTCCCGGAAAACATGTAGAAATGCTATAAAGAAGGGAGAAAACATGTAGCAATTGGCATAATATCAACATGGAACATCAGAAATTATAGATACGTTGGAGACATATCAAGCATCCCCAAGCTTAGTTCCTACTCGTCCTCGAGTAGGTAAACGATAAAACAAAATAATTTCTGAGGTGACATGCTACCACACAATCTTGATCATAATATGTAAAGCAGAGCATGTAAACTAGGATCAAATGAACTAAAGTTGTGATCTATATTTGATATCAACAAGTAATGCATAAACAAAGAAGAAAGAAGTAAAAGTTTTAATGAATCAATACTAAAAGACTATCAACCGTGCAAAGTTTATTAGAGATGATTTAAGCTTTCAAGAACAACAATATCATGCACGTCAAACTATCTTCACAACCCCTGTTAGGATCAAGTCAAGCTTTTGACACGATGCAATGCTTGAATCTTAAACTATTTGCGCACTAAAAACAAGAAAGTGTTATGCTTTGGTCCCTGGCACCGGGATGTTATGGCTAAGAGAACATTATGGGGGGTTTGGAAGGTCAATGGAAGAAAGGCTCACAAAGCTGAAAGTGGTCATTAGACAAGAGAAAGTCTTACAACCAAAGGTATGCAAGGAGTAGGGATTGCCACAGAACGGATGCACATAGAGCTATAAGTGTATGAAATCTCTCCAATGGAACTAGTGGGGGTGCATCCAACTTGCTTGCTCACGAAGACCTAGAGATCATTTGAGGAGGCTCATCATTGGAATATACAAGCCAAGTTCTATAATGTAAAGTTCCCCACATAGTTAGGAATGAATGATAACATGAAACTCTCTCCAAACTGAAGTATTGGTGCTAAACATGAAGCACAAGTGTGGTATAAAGGATAGTGATGCCCCCCTCTCTCTTTATTCTCTCTTTGGCCCTTTTTTTTTTCTTTTTGGGCTTTTTCATTTTTTTATCTTTTTATTTATATATCCTCACCGGTAGGGGCAACATCCTATATTACAATGAATCATCACACTTTTAGTACTCATAACTCATAAAGGAATATCTCTGATGTCTCTAACTGCATGCTCCTGCCAGTGTAGTAGTATGCATAAATAACCATGAAGCTCATCATCAAGTAACATAATGGAGGTGGATGTTGTGCAGCAATATATCTCAGAATGGCTATGGAAATGCCATGATAGGTAGGTATGGTGGCTGTTTTGAGGAAGAATATATGGGCTTATGTGTAGGAGAACAAAGTCCTCCCACGGGATTTGGATGCACTGGCGAAGTTTGCACCAACTCTCAATGTGAGAAAGGGCAATGCACAGTACCGAAGAGGCTAGAAAATATGGATGGTGGAAGTGCCAGGAACCGCAACATAGACTCACAAGTTAAAAGATTACAGCAAGAAAATCATATTACAAGGAAAAGTTCAAATCACTCCAAGAGGGTCCGTGGCAGTGACAAGTCACTGTTAGCTACCCCGACCGTAGCGCGTAACAAAAAGCCGATCAGAAATGTATCACTCGTAGCAATCATATACCATTGTTTCTATCAGCTGGTTATTTAAGTGTGCCACAGTTTCAAGTTTCTTAGACCAACCATTAAAAGTTTCTACTTACTAGTCCTTCCCGTTTATCCATTAAGCAAATTAATATCTCAAAACAACAACAGTGATTCAAGAGAAGCAGTTTAGTTATGTACAAGACCATGCGAATTTTTCCACTATACCAACTACCACATAAGCATTTATATTCTCAACCAAGAACATATATATGAGAACCACCTAACTAAAAAAAAACTAACAGATCTGAACAAAGAGATGCATGAAAACAAAGGCTAAACGCAGTACTAGCAAAAAGTAAACAATCATAGAACAATAAGAATGAAAACTTGAGTGTTCTAAGCAATAAAAACGGAGCGTGTCTATATCCCACACAAGTATGATAAGATCCAATCATTTATTACAGCAAAGAAAACCAAAGAAACTTAAAACAAAAAATAAAATACGCTCCAAGTAAAGCACATAAGATGTGACCGAATAAAAATATAGTTTCACTAGAAGTGACCTGATAATTTGTCGATGAAGAAGGGGATATCTTGGGCATCCCCAAGCTTAGACGCTTGAGTCTTCTTGGAATTTGCTGGGATGTACCACCGGTTCATCCCCAAGCTTAGGCTCTTCACTCTTCTTCATCACATCATATCATCCTCTTCTCTTGACCCTTGAAAACTTCCTTCACACAAAACTTCTCACAATCTTCATTAGCAACGTTAGTACAATCGAAATAATAAATTCACATGGTTCAGTTTCAACACAATCCTAACACTCATAAACACATTAGCTATTGTCACAACTTCTTTTAAAACTCTTTTCTCAAAAGAACACCAAAAGAAAGAGATTAAAATGCAAATGCAATTATTGGCAGAAGTCTGTCAAAACAGGACAACAGGTAAAGATGATTTTTTTTCGAAAATCTTCTGTTGCTCAAATAAAAAAATGGTCAACTAAGAAAAGTTGCGTATATAACCAAGGATTACGCACAAAAAACCTCAGGTCATTTTGAATTTTCTGTGATTTTATACGGAATAAACAGTGGACAACAGAAATCTGTTTCCTGCGCAGAAATCCGAAATATAGCCTCAACTTTCCACTAGAGGCTTTACTTGAATCAACAAAAACACAAAAGAAAAGATACATCGGGGTTGCTAAGGAAATAGACAACACCCAGGTGCAAATAAAACGAAGGAAAACGAGTTGAAAGCGGAGAAATAAAACGGGTTGTCTCCCGAAAACGCTTTTCTTTAAAGCCTTTTAGCTAGGCATAATGATTTTTTTAAAAGATGCTCACATAAGAATAAGAGTTGAAGCACAATAAGAGAGCATCAAGAAGAAAATATAAAACACATTTAAGTCTAACCCACTTCCTATGAAAAAGAATCTTGTAGAAAAACAAGTCAACGAAACACAAAGTGACTAGCATAGGAAGACAAAATAAGTGCAACATAAAAAATTTCAACATAAAGAGGGGAAACTTAATATTGTTGAGATGCATAAAACCATGTTTCCCTCTCTCATAATAACTTTCAGTAGCATCATGAATAAAATTAACAATATAGCTATCACATAAAACATTCTTATCATGAGCCACATGCATAAAAGAATTAATACTCTCCACATAAGCATAGTCATTCTTATTAATAGTAGTGGGAGAAAATTCAACAAAATAGATATCATTATTATTCTCATCACCATAATCATTAAATATAGGAGGCATATTATAATCATAATTAGTTTTTCCCTCAATAGTAGGTGGCCTGAAAATATCATATTCATCATTGTAAACAGGTGGAACTAGAATACCACAATTATTATAATCATCATATATTGGAGGCAAGGTATCATCAAAGAAAATTTCTTCCTCGAAACTTGGGGGACTAAAATTATCGTATTCATCAAAACTAGCTTCCCCAAGCTTAGAATTTTCCATAGCATTAGCAATAATGGTGTTTAAAGAGTTCATACTAATAACATTGCCACTAGCATGCAAATAAAGTTCCATAGGTTTTTTAATTTTCTCTTCAAACACTTCATGTCCTAACTCAAGATAAATATTATAAAGCTCTCTCATATTTTTGTTGTTTTCCATTAAGCCTAACTAGTGAAAACAAGAAATAGAAAGATTTAATTGCAGAATCTAAAGGAAATAACATCGAGCACTCACACCCGAGGATGTGAGAATCTTTTACCTTACCTCCCCGGCAACAACGCTGATACGTCGAAAATGTATCTCCTTTTCCGAACACTTCTCTTATTGTTTTCCTCTAAACTTATGTGTTTTGGATACAACTAACACGGACTAACGTTGTTTTCAGCAGAATTACTTTGGTGTCTCGTTTTTATGCAGAAAAATCAACTTTCGGGAAAATGCCCAGAAAAGAGCCCATTGATGTTTTCACCCCGGAAGACCCCGGGAGCCAGAAGGGGGACCAGGAGAGGGGACATAGGGTGGCCACACCCCCTGGCGCGGGTCCCCTGGCCGCGCCAGCATAGGGTGTGGGCCCCCCTAGGACGCCCCTCGGACTCCCCTTTTGACTACAAGTAGCCTTGAACCCTAAAACCCGAGGGGGTACTCCATATTCCACAAAAACACAACAGAGCGCCGCCGCTGTCCCGAACCTCGATTCGGGGATCAGAAGTTCCTATTCTGGCACCCTGTCGGGACGGGGAATTGGAGGAGATCATCGCCATCGTCATCACCAACGCCTCTCCATCGACCATCCATGTTTCCCCCATCCATGTGTGAGTAATTACCCGCTGTAGGCTGAAGGGGATGGTAGGTATTGTATGAGATCGTTCATGTAATAATGCCGTGATTGTTAGGTCATAGTGTCTAGTATCCTCTATTAGTGCTATTGACATTGTTGCAACTTGTTATGCTTAATGCTTTCCACTTTGGGCCTGAGTGGCATGATCTCAGATCTGAACATGTTATTGAATCACGATGATAATTATTGTTTATTGATCATACCTGCAAGTTGTTTACACATATTTTTGTCAGGAACCCGAGGCCCCGAAGTGACAGAAATTGTCACAACTGGAGGGGATGGCTGCAATCTGAGGATCATATGTGTTTACAGAGTGTTAATGCTTTGCTCCGGTGTTCTATTAAAAGGAACACCTTAATTACCAGTAGTTCCTTTAAGGCCCCGCTGCCACGGGCTGGTAGGACAAAAGATGTTGTGCAAGTTCTCATTGCGAGCATGTACGACTATTTACGGAACACATGCCTATGGTTACTTAGTGCTTGGATGCTTTATCTTAGTTATCTGCAATGCCCCTGACATGATCATTATTAGAACTTTCTTATCCATGCAACGCCCGTTCATCCATACCTATGCCCACAATATTTAATCCCGTTGTTTACTTCAATCACTACTGCTGTTGTTTTCATACTACTGTTGTTATTATTTCACTGCTGCTGCTACTATAAAACTGTTACTACTGATAAACCGCTGCGAACTAGTCAACTTTCAGGTGCAAGTGAATTTACAACTCACTTTTGAAGGCTCACAAATATTATTTGGACCCCCTTGTGTCGAATCAATAAATTTGGGTTTTACTTCCCTTGAAGACTGTTGCGATCCCCTATACTTGTGGGTCATCAAGACTATTTTCTGGCACCGTTGCCGGGGAGCATAGCTTTATTTGAAGTGCAAAAAGATTTGCTAGTTAATGCTTCTAAAGAAAAATATGCTTATGAGATAAGAACTAGAAGTGGTATTGCTACACAAGATCCTTTATATACCGAGGGACATCCGAAAAGAATTGAACAAGATTCTCAGCAAACTAATGATGTTATTCATACTAAGAAGAAAAACAAGAAGAAACATAAAACTACTGTAGAATCCTCTGAACCTGGTAAAGATCCTAATAGTATATCTATATGTGATGCTGAAACTGAAAGTGGTAATGAAAAGAATGATGCTTCTGATAAAGAAGAACCTGTAGCTGAACCTGAAAAGCAAACTAAAACTGCAAAGTATACTAAGGAAGATTTTATTGGTAATAAACATGGTAATGAGAGAGAACCTTGGGTACAAAAACCAATGCCTTTTCCTGGTAAGAGACACAAATCTAAGGAAGAGGAACATTATAACAAGTTTTGTGAATGGATGAAACCTTTGTTCTTGCAAATTGCTTTAACTGATGCTATTAAATTGCCTCCTTATGCAAAATATATAAGAGATATTGTCTCTAACAAAAGGAAGATTCCTAATGAGAAAATATCCACTATGCTTGCTAATTACTCTTTTAATGGCAAGGTTCCTGAGAAGCTTGGAGATCCTAGTATACCTACTATTCCCTGTTCTATTAAAAATAATTATGTTAGAACTGCTTTGTGTGATTTGGGAGCTGGAGTTAGTGTCATGCCTTTTACCCTCTATAAAAGAATCCTCCTAGAAAAATTGATACCAACTGATATATCTTTGCAAATGGCTGATAAGTCTACTACCATTCCTGTGGGTATATGCGAGAATGTTCCTGTTCAAGTTGCTAATAATTGTCTGATATTAACTGACTTTGTTGTGTTGGAAATGCCTGAAGATGATAATATGTCTATTATTCTTGGAAGACCTTTTCTTAATACTGCAGGGGCTGTTATTGATTGCAATCAAGGCAAAGTTACTTTTAATGTTAATGATAAAGAGCACATTGTTTATTTTTCCAAGAAGATTGATAGAAAATATGGTCTAAATTCCATTGAAAATGTTGAGACCATCAAGATTGGAGAATTTTATTGTCCTATTCCAAAGCCACCATAAGAATATGATATTATTATGATTGGGACTATGCCTATCAAGGTTGAGGTAACATGAGTATTTAGTGAGAAACAAAGTTTGTTCCATATAAAATTATTTTGGTAGCAAGACTTGATCACCCTTGTTGACAAAATAATTTTAAATGAAGTGGGCAATGTTTTCACCTTCCCCATATTGTTTTCACAATGTTTACTTCTGGTACGACATCAATACTTGAGTGCAATCATGTTTTCCACCATCCTTATGCATGTTTTCCTGATGTTTTCACTCTGATTACTGAAGTTATGTATGTTTTCACCACCCATACTTTTGTTTTCACCACTACCTCCTTTGTTTTCTTTGGAGATTATTTCATTAGAGTGTCTTAGAACCTCTGTAGTGCTGGTTTTGGTTTTGTTTTCCACGTTTTCACTTTCGTTTTTCCGGTTTTTATTAATTATTAAAATTCTGGAAATACCTCAAACATAAAATTGCTCGAAAAATTCCAGAAAAAAATAATAAATTTTTACGTCAAAAATGAGGCAGAAAGCCACCTGGGAGACCCTAGGGGGACCCACCAGGCAGGCACACCCTAGGGTGGCGCGGCCTACCCCCTGGTGGCGCCCGCCCATGGTGTGGGGCCCCCTGGCTCTCCACTTATTCTCTCCACTGCCAAAGTCTTCTCTCTCACCCCAAAGCTGAAAACATTTACTAGAACCCGTGTCCTTGCTGTTCTTCCTCTGTATTTTCGATCTCCTTCTTCAGCCCATCATTTGTGCTGATTTTTAGTGTGTTTGATCTCCGGTATGTGATTCCTCCGATGATCCAAATATAATTTTGTTTAGTGCAGTATTTCTTGAGTCTTTTGCCACAGTAGGTGACAGCTTATGTGAGTTTTCATGCTTGATTTGTGTAGAAATAACATAGTTTTGATGTATGTTTAGCTCTCATATAAGTCCCTATGGTAGTTTCTACCTTATAGTTGCTCGAAATTAATTTTTATGATGATTGTTGAAAAATTTCAGAGATGGATAGGTTCAACTTCAGTGAGATGTTTAGGAGTGATGCTCCTAGAAGGACAAGGCCATCACGCTTGTCTACTTCAGCAAGGCCATCATATAATGAAGACGTTATGGCGTCAACTATTGATGATGCAAAAGATGACGGTACCATTTACCCATCTAGCTTCCCTTATCATACATTTGTAAGAAGTGCAGGTCTTTTAGATGATTTTCTTATGCTTGTTGAGAGAGTTGGTCTCACCAAATTTATGGAGGATGAAAGTCCTCAGTATGCCACGCTCACAAAAGCTTTTGTTAAGAGCTTCAAATTTCAGAACTCTCAATATGGTCCAACTGTTGCATTCAAATTGTATATCAGTTCTGTGTCTTTGTCCTTGGTGGAATTTTGTGCTATTATAGTTATCAACGCCGAGACGGCAAGCAGGATTCAAGATAGACCAGCAGAACTCCAGGGGATCTACCGAGAGATCACCAACGATGACGGTCGCTCATCGCAGCGTGGGAAGATAAGGAACATTCAACTTCCTGCTATCAGATACTTTACTTACTATATTGGCAGTAGTATTCTTGGTAGGGAGAACACTAGAAATTTTTCTAGTTATCACCTTGCTTTCATTGATGCTGCACTGAACTGTAGCACAAATTATAACCTTGGTGCACTTGTAGCACGCCGCCTTGCTGCTCCTGGGCCTATTTTTGGTGGCATTATTGCTACACGTGTCGCAGCTGCTTTGCATGTTTCCATTGATCCTAATGATGAAATTATTGCTCCACATAGGCTTAACCTTGGTGCTATGAAATCCCATCAGTTTGTCACTTCTAACTCTACTAATGAACGCTTAGTCTATATATTTTTATATACGGATGGAGAAGAGCGGAAAGTTACTTTGCCACATCATTGTCTTGTTTAAGATTGACAGGTCACCATGGTCGCTCTCCAAGGAGCAAGTAGACGAGCATATGAGCACCATGGAGTTTTACCAGCAGCAGGAGAGGCGAGATACGCCTCCCGAGGACCACAACACGCAGTACACCAGCGCATCCTCGAGCACATATCACGAGGAGGCTTCCTCCTCGGCGTATTACGGGGGCGACACCTCTTGGAACCCTTGGTGATTGATCTCCACTTAGGCCAAAAGCCTAAGATTGGGGGGGAGGTATACCGACATCACACTCATTTATATATCATGTTCGATCGGTTCTTGTATATCCATGTTTTCGTTTTCTTTCGCTTCTTTTTGTTTCTTTCGTTTTCTTTCGTTTATTTTGTTTTTATTGTTTTGTTTTCGCTTTCCAAAACAAAAAAATACCAAAAATATTTCTGTTGTTTCACTCTATTTGTTTCTTTAGTTGGTTTGTTTAATGCTTTAGTTGTGTTTTAATATTCAAAAACCCAAAAATATTTTATTTTGTTTGCTGTTTGCTTTCTTTTGTTCTTGTTTCATTTTGAAAACCCAAAAAGATTTTTGTTTTGTTTGCTTGCTCTCCTTTTGTTCGTGCTTTAATTGAAAAACCCAAAAATATTTGTTGTTCTTCTTTGGTTTTATAAAGTTTGTTGCAGAGTTCAACAGTCGTCCGTGATTCCATTGGAGCTTGGTTTTCATTATATATTATTCGAGCCACGAGTGAAGAGCAATAATGACGATATACGACAATTCAAGTTGTGGTGAGAGGCTGGTATGAACTCTATTTACTTTGATTTTTGTACATATATCCATCTATGTGAGCATGCTTAGTTTGTTCGTATAAGATATATGTGACTTAATGGTGCTTAATAGTTCATGCTCTCTCATGTTTTGTTCCAATGTATTAATAGTAAATTACCTGTTGCATAAATATTTGTTCGCATTGTTCTATTCATAGAAGGGTATGACATTGTGGTAGCCTCCTCTGACTGTTTCATTTGAATCAACTTGGCACATGCTCACACATGCTAAGACTGAAAACAAAAATTTAATAAGCTTCGATGATTTATTTTGCCTTAGAGTTCTAGTATCAGTTTTATACCTTAGTTGATTTTACTTTGTCGCAAACATGATTAATATAGTTGTTGCTCTCTTGATTGTTGCTCCCTGTCTATTTGCTAGCCTTCACCTGTACTGAGTATGATCTCTACTCGTGCATCCAAATCCCTGAAAACCAGAGTTTGCCAAATGTGTCCACCATACCTACCTATATGTGGTATTTAACCGCCACTCCAAGTAAATTGCTCATGTGCTACCTTTAAAACCTGCTAAAAATTATTCCTGTTTTGTGCCACTGTTTTAGCTCATGAGGACGTAAATAGAGAATCTTTATCACACTTGTTGATTGGATTTCACACCATGGACTAGTGGCTTCATCCGCTTATCCAAATGATAGAAGAGCTGGCAGCGGGGTGCCCAGCCCCAAACTAATACACACAAATTCTCTGCACTATTTTTGGCACTGATTTATCAGTCAAAGCATAATTGTGTAAACAAAAGAGAAAGAGGGATGAACTTCTACACCAGTTGCGTCCTTAACCATGGGAGCCGCTCTTGTGAATCCAGTTGGCTTGTGACGAACTGTATTGTCCGTTTACCATTCGTTGACATAAGCATAAACCTCTCTCAAAATGTTTTAATACCTCTGTTTAATAAAATAAAAAGCTCTAGCACATGAGTGATCCATGCTTCCCTCTGCGAAGGGCCTTTCTTTTACTTTTATGCTGAGTCTCCGCCTTATTCTTTGAGCACTTTCTTGAGAGCACAATGGTCATTCTTAGTGTAATGTGTTTGTCCCAAAGCACGGTTGATTGTGGTATATTCTTGATACTTGCATCTTTGATATCTTTACTTCTAGTCTTCCCTTGAACTTCAGAGGTGCCCTGGCATTTATGTTTTGCCCCACACTTAAGGGCAAGCGAGATATCACTTTATCAGATCCTATTATGAATATTTCAATCTTGCAAATAGTTATGCTTCATGTTGTTTATTATTAATATGTTGTTATCTTCTCGTGGTTTGCTTAGCTATTAAGTGTCAATATCTTGCATGTATCTTATCATGAGCATAATTAAGTATTTGATCACATAGTGAGTATATTTACATCATATGAAAGAAATGTGTTCGTAAAAGTCTTTTATCGCACTCAGTTGTCACTGAATTGCTTGAGGACAAGCAATAAGCTAAGCTTGGGGGGAGTTGATACGTCGAAAACGTATCTCCTTTTTCGAACACTTTTCTTATTGTTTTCCTCTAAACTTGTGTGTTTTGGATACAACTAACACAGACTAACGCTGTTTTCAGCAGAATTACTTTGGTGTCTCTTTTTTATGCAGAAAAATCAACTTTCGGGAAAATGCCCAGAAAATATCCCGTTGATGTTTTCACTCCGGAAGACCCTGGGAGCCAGAAGAGGGCCAGGAGAGGGGCCATAGGGTGGCCACACCCCCCTGGCGCGGGTCCCCCTAGCCGCGCCAGCAAAGGGTGTGGGCCCCCAGGACCCCCCTCGGACTCCCTTTCGACTACAAGTAGCCTTCAACCCTAAGACCCGAGGGGGTACGCCATATTCCACACAAACACAACAGAGCGCCGCCGCCGTCCCGAACCTTGATTCGGGGATCAGAAGTTCCCGTTCTGGTACCCTTCCGGGACGGGCAATTGGAGGAGATCATCGCCATCGTCATCACCAACACCTCTCCATCGACCATCCATGTTTCCCCATCCATGCTTGAGTAATTCCCCGCTGTAGGCCGAAGGGAATGGTAGGGATTGGATGAGATCGTTCATGTAATAATGTCGTGGTTGTTAGGGCATATTGCCTAGTATCCTCTATTAGTGCTATTGACATTGTTGCAACTTGTTATGCTTAATGTTTGCCACTTTGGGCTCAAGTGCCATGATCTCAGATCTGAACATGTTAATGAATCACGATGATAATTATTGTTTCTTGATCATACCTGCAAGTTCTTTACACATATTGTTGTCCAGAACCCGAGGCCCTGAAGTGACAGAAATTGGGACAACCGGAGGGGATGGCTGCAATGTGAGGATCACATGTGTTTACGGAGTGTTAATGCTTTGCTCCGGTGTTCTATTAAAAGGAACACCTTAATTACCAGTAGTTCCTTTAAGGCCCCGCTGCCACGGGCTGGTAGGACAAAAGATGTTGTGCAAGTTCTCACTGCGAGCACGTACGACTATTTACGGAACACATGCCTATGGTTACTTAGTGCTTGGATGCTTTATCTTATTTATCTGCAATGCCCCTGACATGATCATTATTAGAACTTTCTTATCCATGCAACGCCCGTTCATCCATCCCTATGCCTACAATATTTAATCCCGCTGTTTACTTCAATCATTACTGCTGTTGTTTTCATACTACTGCTGTTATTATTTCACTGCTGCTGCTACTATAAAACTGTTACTACTGATAAACCGCTGCGAACTTGTCAACTTTCAGGTGCAAGTGAATTGACAACTCACTTGTTAAGGCTCACAAATATTCTTTGGCTCCCCTTGTGTCGAATCAATAAATTTGGGTTTTACTTCCCTCAAAGACTGTTGCGATCCCCTATACTTGTAGGTCATCAGGCTCCAGAAAAGAGCTTGATGTCTACGCACGTTTCTATTCTTGTAGACAGTGTTGGGCCTCCAAGTGCAGAGGTTTGTAGAACACAAGAAAGTTTCCCTTAAGTGGATCACCCAAGGTTTATCGAACTCAGGGAGGTAGAGGTCAAAGATATCCCTCTCAAGCAACCCTGCAATTAAGATACAAGAAGTCTCTTGTGTCCCCAACACTCCCAATATACTTGTCAGGTATATAGGTGCACTAGTTCAGCGAAGAGATAGTGAAATGCGAGTAATATGGATGGTTATAAGAAATAATAGAAATCTGAAATAAATATGGCAGCAAGCAAACATGTAGCAGAACAGGCGGAAAATGGTGTTTCAATGCTTGGAAACAAGGCCTAGGGATCCTACTTTCACTAGTGGACACTCTCAACAATGATCACATAATTGAATAACTAAATATCTTCTCTTCACTATGCTACTCTTAAACCTCTTCGGTTGGATAACGAACACTAATCATTGCGTAGGGCTGCAAAAAGCATTCCTTAAAGTAAGCATTCCCATGTCTAGTTAACCCCACGCTGTCACTATGAGCGCCCTAGAAGGTACTAGACAAACACCACAATTCATAGAGGAGACACACACGATGTGCACACAAAAAAATAGTTCTTATTCTAGTTGTTATTTTTATCCTATCTTTAATCTTGCTAAAATGAGTACTCTGAGAACACTAAGTTGTGTGACTTTACTAGCACCAATAACAATGATTTTATTAGCACACCTATTGCTCCACCTGCTCCTATTGCTGATTTTTATGAAATTTAGCCTGCCCTGTTAAATCTTGTTATGAGAGAGCAATTTTCTGGTGTTAGTACTGATGATGCTGCTGCCCATCTTAATATTTTTTTTGAAGTTTGTGAGATGCAAAAATACAAGGATGTAGATGGAGGTATTATTAAGCTGAATTTGTTTCCTTTCTCTTTTAGAGGAAGAGCTAAAGAATGGTTGTTATGTTTGCCTAGAAATAGTATTGATTCTTGGACTAAATGTAAAGATGCTTTCATTGGAAAATATTATCCTCCTGCTAAGATTATATCTCTAAGAAGTAGAATTATGAATTTTAAGAAACTTGATAAGGAGAAAGTTGCTAAAGCATGGGAAAGAATGAAATCTTTGGTAAAGAACTGTCCCACTCATGGACTGACTACTTGGATGATCATCAAAACCTTTTATGCGGGTCTAAATTTTTCTTCAAGAAACCTTCTGGATTCAGCTGCTAGAGGAACCTTTATGTCCATGACTTTGGGTGCTGCAACAAAGCTTCTTGATGATATGATGGTAAATGATTCTGAATGGCACACTGAGAGAGCTCCACCAGGTAATAAGGTAAATTCTGTTGAAGAAACCTCTTCCTTGAGTGATAGGCTTGATGTTATTATGTTTATGCTTGTGAATGGCCATGCTCTCGTTGATCCAAATAATGTTCCTTTAGCCTCTTTGGTTGCTCGAGAAGAGCATGTTGATGTGAACTTCATTAAAAACAAGAATTTCAACAACAATTCTTATAAGAATAATTTTGGTAGCAACAATTATAGGCCATATCCTTCTAATAGTGGTAATAATTATTCTTATGAAAAATCTGGAATGCATAGTGAAAGAATTTCATAAATTGAAAGAGCCACAAAAAACTTTATGCAAAAGCAATATGAGCAGAATAAATTATTTACTAAGACCATGGAGGAACAATCTGTTATGCTAAAAAATATTAGTCATCAACTTGAGAATATAAGTAAGGAGATTTCTGGTTTGCAAGTTAAAATTTCTCATGCTGTAACTTGTATTTCGTCCATGTATGAAGCACAATCTTCTTTAATAAATAAAATGGCTGGTAAACCTAAAACTGTAGATGAAAATCCCTTTGCTACTACTAATGCCATTCAAGTTAGAATTGATGACAATGTTAGGATGTTAGCTGAATTGCATGCTAGGTGGGTAAGAGAAGATGAAATTGCTAGAAACAATAATATAGCAAATTTTGTACTATTATCACCACTAGTAAAACTGAAGTTTCTAATGCTAGTTAACCTCCTACTATCAATGGTAAAATAGTTGGTGTTGGCAATGTTTCCACTTCTTCTGCTAAACGTTTAAAATTGCCTAAAACCACTAAAAATGTTCCTGATAAAAGTGCTAATTTTTTTCTAGATATGGGAGATAATGGTCCCATTACCTTTGGTAAAAATGATCTTGATTTTTATTGTTGCAATATTTCTGAAGTAATTATGTTCCTACAAAAACTTTCTAGTGGTTCTGATGCTAATACTATGAATATGGCTTTTACAAAACATATTACAAATGCTCTCATGCAAATTATAGAAGAAGAAATAGAACGTGAAGCCTCTATCCATAGAAAGCTAGAAGATGGTTGGGATCCCATCATCAAGAAGAAGGTGGATGATTTTGATTGTAATGCTTTATGTGATCTTGGTGCTAGTATCTCTGTTATGCCTAAGAAACTTTATGATATGCTTGATTTACCATCTTTGGAACATTGTTATTTGGATGTTCGTCTTGCTGATAATGCTAGAGAGAAAACTTTGGGGAGAGTTGATGATATTCTCATTATGGTTAACAATAACCTTTTCCCCGTTGATTTTGTTGTTATGAATATTGAATGCAATGCTTCTTGTCCTATTGTTTTGCGAAGACCTTTTCTTAGAACTGTTGGTGCTGTTATTGATATGAAAGAAGGGAATATTTAATATCAATTCCCACTCAAGAAAGGTATGGAAAACTTTCCTAGGAAGGGAATGAAGTTACCTTTTGATTCTATTATTTGAACAAATCATGTTTTAGATGCTTCTTCATTTGAAAATACTTGATTCTCTCTTTCTGTGCCTAGGTAAAAGGCGTTAAAGAAAAGCACTTCTTGGGAGATAACCCATGTTTTTATTATATTGCATTGTTTTTCTCTGTTTTATTTGAGTCAAGGTGTTGTTTACTTCGGTACCAACTCATTTGTATCTTTATTTTCTCGTATTTTTTGTGCCAAGTAAAGTCTCTGGTTAAAAGTTGAAGTTAGATTTGGATTTCTATGCAGAAAACAGATTTCTGCTGTCCACTGTTAAATTCGTATAAAATCATTGAAAGCTCAAAATGACCTGCAAATTTTTCTGCCTAATCCTCAGCTATTTCCGAAGCTTTTTCTAGTTTTAAGTTTTTCGATTTGAGCAACGTAAGTGCCTCGAAAATATTCGTATTTACAAACTGTTCTTGTTTTGAGAGATTTTGCCTTTTTACTTGCATTATCTCTTTTATTATGTTGAGTGGATTTCTTTGCTCCATAAAACATCAGTGAATGTAGCTAATGTTTAAAAAGTATTAATAATGCTTGTGTCCATGCAGAACATGTGAGTTTTTGATTATGAACTAACCCTCTAATGAGAATTACTTATATGAATACTCGTATTCCTCATTATCATGCTCGTATTCTTTGTTTTTCTTCTAGATGCTCCATCTCCTCCTCTTTTTAGATCATGTTTTTCATGCAACTCTTATTCAGAGCTGTTCGTTCTTGTAGCATAGTGCTACTCTCTTTTTTCATTGATATAACATATGGAGAGTTTTTATTTAAATAATATGATGGTGTTCGAAAGCAATAAAATATTTCATGCTTATAATAGTGCAAATAGAAGCTTGTTTAGACCGTGGCTAGACTTTATCATGTTATGTTGTATGTTATTCTAATTTTATGCCTAGTAATTATTGATGTAGCATGACGTGTACTAAACATCTGAGAGTGCTTAATATGTCGTTGATAGAATCATGCTTTGTTTTTATCACATCGAATTATAATATTGTGGTATTCTACTTTGAATGCTTTATTTGGTTGACTTGGCGCATGCTTACACCATGTTATGACTATAAACCAGTCACCTTTAGCCTCCATGATCATTTAGTTTTTGACTTGCAATAACATGTAGGCTTTGATCAATAATGTTTTTGTCGCTATGCATGATTATGGCCATTATGCTCTCTTGATTTGTCGCTCCCAGTCTTCGCTAGCCTCCACCTGTAGAGAGTATAAGCTCTACTCGTGCATCCAACTCCCCAAAAACAAAGTGTAACAAATGTTTCCACTATACCTATGTATATGTGGTATTTAATCTCCACTCCAAAGTAAATTGCTCATGTTCTACCTTTAAAACCTTCAAAATTACACCTGTTTTGTGCCCCTGTTTTAGCTCATGGGGACGTGAATAGAGAATCTTTATCTCACTTATTGATTCGACTTTACACACCTGGACTAGTGGCACATCTGCTTGTCCAAATTGATAGAAGAGCTGGCAGCGGTGTGCCCAACGCCAAAATTGGTTACTATAAAATTCTCTTTACTCTTTTTGCCCCTGATTTATCAGTTAAATCATAATTGTGTGAACAAAAGAGAAGAAGGATGATCTACTACCCAGTTGCGTCCTTCAATGGGATCCGCTCTTGTGAAGTCTAGTTGGCTTGTGATGTACTGTATTGTATGTTTATCATTTGTTGACATAAGCATAGACCTCTCTAAAAAAATGTTTTCAATACCTCTATTTATAAAATAAAAAAATCTCTAGCACCTGAGTTGATCCCTGCTTCCCTCTACGGAGGGCCTTTCTTTTACTTTTATGTTGAGTCTTCATCTTCTAACTTTATGCACAATTAAGAGAGCGTGTAGTTGCCGTTCTGAGTTTAATGTGCATTTGTCCCAGAGATTATTATTGATTGATTCATGCCATGTTATTACTTGTTCTGAAACTATTTGTTTCTAGTCACCACTTGAACTTTGAAGATGTCCTGGCATTTATGTTTTGCTCCACTCTTAAGGACAAGCTGAATACTATTTTTGCTATGCTATGCTTTCTTTTGTTTGTGTTACTTTTCATGTTGCAACATCATTGAGAAGTTTCATTGCTAGAATTATATCTATCATGCCTGTGTTTAGAATACTATGATCGCAGCTTTAAAAATGCTTTTACAATTAAGATGATAAAAATTATGTTGGTAGCATGTCATCTCAGCAATTATTTTGTTTTTATCGTTTTGCCTACTCGAGGACGAGTAGAACTAAGCTTGGGGATGTTGATATGTCTCAAACATATCTATAATTTCTGATATTCCATGTTGTTTTCATGCCATATGATACATGTTTTCTATACACTTTATGTCATTTTTATGGATTTCCTGGGACTAACCTATTGACAAGATGCCATAGAGCCAGTACCTGTATTCTGCTGTTATTGGTTTCAGAGAAGTTTTTCTGGAAATATTCTCGGCATTGATGAAACAAAAACCCATGACCTTAGAATTATGTCACGTACACGGAGTCTGGAGGAGACCCTAAGGGGGGCCTGGAGTGCCCACACCATAGGGTGCCACAGGTCCTCCTGGTCGCGCCACCAGGTGGTGTGGCCCCCTGGGCACCCACCTATGTTGCCCTTTCTCCTATATAAGCTCCTCCTCGGGAAAAACCTAAAGACCGGAGCCTTTTTCCACCAAAAGTTTCATAGCCGCCATCATCGTCAACCCTAGTTCGGGAGGGTTCTGAAGCTCTTCCCGGCACCCTCCCGGGAGGGGAAATCAACACCGTAGGGATCTACACCACCATGCCTGCCTTCGGAGTGATGTGTGAGTAGTTCATCCTTGGACTACGGGTCCATAGAAGTAGATATATGGTTGTCTTCTCCTATTTATGCCTCATGTTTAGATCTTGTGAGCTGCCTAACATGATCAAGATCATCTTATTGTAATGCTACATGTTTTGTTTGCTAGGATCCGATGAATATTGAATGCTATGTCCAGTAATTATCAATGTATCATGTTCTTTCATGTTTATGTTATTTATCATCTTGCATGCTCTCTGTTACTAGTAGATGCTTTGGCCAAGTTGATGCTCGTAACTCCAAGAGGGGGTATTTATGATAGATAGTGGGTTCATGCCTCCCTTTTATCCACGCCCGTGTGACAGAAACGTAACGAATGGGGGATGTGTTGTTGCCATTAGGGAGAAAACAACGATGTTTACATTGTTTACATTACACACTTTACTTAATGCAATTATCTCTTGCTTTCAACTTAATACCCTAGGTTTGATTGGATTACGCTCCGAGGGTGGATTATTAGTCTTAGATGTAGTTGGAACGGTCTATGAATTATGTTGTAATGCCCGCATGAATCACATAGTAATCACCATGTCATGCATATGCACTACGGTGCAGCCTTTATATCTGTTAATTGCCTAGCTGTAATTTGTTTACCCAACATGTTATCTATCTGTTTTGGAGAGAGACCACTAGTGAACTGTGGACCGCGATCCATTCTTTTACACTTATAATACAACCACTTCAAACACTGTTTTCTTCACTGCAATTACTGTTTTCCTCTCATTCACTATCGTCATTGTTCTCTTTTCACTCACTGCAAATAAACCTTGTTTTCCACACTATACATCTAATCCTTTATGTTAGAAAAACCGATAAGATTGACAACCTCACTGATTCGTTGGGGCAAAGTACTTTGATTGTGTTGTCTAGATTTCACGTTGCTGCTGAGCCTGGCAGTGCGCCCTCCCAACATCAGTTGTCTTCAACCTTCAGAAGTGATTTCTTTCTCCTACTGGTCGAGTAAACCTTGGTTTGTTTCTCAGGGAAAACTTGCTGCTGCACTCTTCATACCTTACACTTGAGGTTTCCCAACGAGCGCACTCCTGCAACATCAACGTGGCAGATTTCTAAGACCCTGGAATTTTGTTTCGTCCAATTCCGAGAATATCTCTAGAACAACTTTTCTGAAACCAAAAACAGCTGAAAACAGGAACTGGCTCTATGGCATCTTGTTAATAGGTTAGTCCCAGGAAATCCATAAAAATGACAAAAAGTGTATAGAAAACATGTAGCATATGGCATGAAAACAACATGGAACAATGGAAATTATATATACGTTTGAGACGTCTCAACGATCTTTGGAAAAACTCACAGTTATTAGTACTTCCATGCACAGAGTTTGTAAGTTCCTCATAACGACGTGGCCCAAGTGGCTATGCCAAAGCCACCCCTCATCAGACTTAGCCATTAGACATGTGGAAATATGTCTAATTTCTATCGAGAAATCCAATACATACATACCATTTTCCGCAAATCCAACAAAGTCTATTTTAAGAGAAATAATGTGACGGACAAGCATGTGATGAGCTCCGAATACACCTGTATAACCACATTCACAAAGTTGTAAAACAGAGAGTAGGTTGTAGCCAAGGGACTAAACAAGGACGACTTTTTTGATGGATACATACGGAGAAATGACCACCTTGACGTGTCCCAATACCTTAAGTTTTGAACCATCTCCAATGGTGACTTATAAGAATTTGATGATTTGAGGTTTTAAGTCTTCTAATACTTCTTTACTTTTGGTCATATGTGCGGAGCAACCGCTATCAATCATCCAAGTTCCTCCATCGGAAGCACAAACCTACAATGAATCAATTTCTTGCCTTAGGTACCCATTTTTGTATAGGTCCTTTCTTATTAGTCACAAGGGTTTTTTGAACCCAAATATCATACTTATAATCATCACCATATGAAGTTCCAAAATATTTTTCATATACATGACCATCATAAGATTTAAGAAGCACATAAGATGGGTTGTATTTTTCCGCAAAGTTGTGATGACTAGTAGTGTCACTAGGGGTAATACTTTTAGCAATAACATCAAACTCCACTTCTTCATTATCCAACTCCCCCTCCTTCACAAAAACAATAGCATTAGCGGAGGGAGTTGACTTCTTCGTGTGGGTCTTCTTGGATGTAGATCTAAACCCAAGTCCTTCTTTACAAACAACTCTCTTTTGATTACTTAAAAGATCATTGAGGTTCTTTTGCCCTTGGATGCAAGTAGCTAGACCCTTGTTGAGTTGAGCCTTCAACCTATTATTCTCCTCAATGAAAGATGCTTTGACACATAAAGGGTTAGTGGCACAAGCATTTGCATTTATATCATACGAACCCTTAAGAGTTTTGAGCTCACTTGAGAGTGTTCTATGAACATTCTTAAGCTTATCAAAATCCTTAATAAGATCATTATAATCTTGGTTAGTTGGATCTTTTAAGCCGTGAATTCCTTCACCTTCTCAAAGCCATGATCACAATAACTTTTTACCTATGTCTATAGTAAAGGTCTTCTTGATACTTCCATTTTGCATCACTATTTTATATGATAATTTTCCCTTATTCATTGAAATTTTCCATATTAGATCACTATACTTATGTTATTTTGTTGTTTTCTCTATGTTTTATAGTTTTAGTAATCATTTATCAGAATTCGAAATCAGCTGGAGAAAGAACCTGTCCGAGGAGATATTTTCCGGATGTTAGAAAAATCAGGAAAAATCAGAAAACATCGTTTCGTCAGAAATCACCAGGGGAGCCAGAAGACCTGCCAGAGGGGAGCTAGGGGCAGCCAAGTGCCTCCCAGGCGCACCCGGCCGCGCCTGGTGGGCCTCTGGCCCTCCCTCTGGCGCTCTTTCGGGGTACTTACCCCATGTGACCTAAAAATATCGAAGAGGTACCGATGCATGTAAAATGCATAGATGAATTTTGCATATTTTCACATGATTTTCTATTACATATTGCATCATATAAGGGTATAATTCAATGTTTTATAGTATTTTGGGGTTAAATTACAAAGTCCCCAACTTTTATGGAATTAACCATGCCTGTCAGAAACCCCGTTTTCTATATTTTTGACGTTTCAAGGGGCAAACTTCCGCGAAATCACCTGAAAATCTGCGGGGGTCATTTTCTTGGAAGGAGAAGACTTGCGGGCGAAGGATCCACGAGAATTGGGCAAGGAGGCCCAAAAGAGGACCCTCCACGCGGCCAGATTCCTTGGCCGCGTGGGAGGCTCCCTTTTGGCCCCTATGGCCCCAATTCCTTCCATCTTCGACTTACCGACTCCGTCTTGATCTAAAACCGACTATAAAAAGGGTCCCCCGTACCCTTACGGAGAAGAGCGCCGCCGAAACACCGAAACACCGAAACAGAGACCAGAAGTTCCAGATTGGAGGGGGAAAACTCTGGCGGGGCGCCGCCGGTGTGATCTCCTACCCCTCCAACGTCATCACCATCGACATCTCCATGAAGAGGGAGTAGTCCACCCCAGGGCTATGGGTTTGTGGAAGTAGCACTTGTATCTCTCTCTCTATGTGCTTCACTAATTAGATCCGTATGAGCTACCTCACATGATTACGGGCACCGTTGTAATTCCTATGTGGTGGATCTTTTCTATGAGTTATTGAATCTGAGATTGCAATTGTTTCTCTTGAGTTATTTGAGTAGATGTATCTTATGTACCCCGTTCTTATTTGCTAGCTTTGATCAATCTAGTTCTTGAGAGCGTGTGTGGGGTGATGGGTGCATTAGTTGGAGTAACGGGGGGTGGCTAGTGCTGTGAAAGTGACAGAAGTTCAGCGATCCACTTAGGTTTTGTTAAACCTTTCTTAGTTACCTCACTAGGGATAAAAAGGAGTACCTTGTTACCGGGGATTTGAAGTGACACTAATCAATCTCCATGACTATATCTAGCAAGTTCTTACTTCAACTTCATGTCACATTGCTTAAAGCTATACTCTGGTTTTTCCTTAATTATCGAGGTGTTATGATTTATTTCGCATCTTGGTGGAGTATAAAAGGGATCAGTATGACTGTAGAGATCTCTATGCTAGGACGTGATGCCCATATGAAAGTACTCAATGTTAAACATGTTATTGTAATCTCACATGTAATTCTTTATGTCCACCGTCTACTACTTTATTTGAGAGAATGCAAGTGTGAAACCATGAACCCCGGTCCTATTTTAAATATAAGAAAACACTCTAGTTACTTTGCTGCAATTTACTTTACTTGCAATTTACTTTACTTGCATCTCCAATTCGAATTTACATTATCTCCATCACCACTTGCATCACAAAAATACAAAAACAATCCATTGCATATTTATTTTCTCATTTGCATTTAGTAGTAGATTTAATTATTGCACATTTCCTTTCAGTTTTGCATTGCAATTTAGAAGTCTCACACCTTGTGCTTGACAACCACTTGGTGAGGTTGAGGGCACAAAATTCTCTACTTGTTTGCAAGATCCTGGAGGAAGCTTGGAAGACAACTGCTGAAATACTGGCTCCCCAAGAGTTCGATATAAACCCTCGAGTCACCCTCGTGGAGAAGAAGCATTGCCACTAGCTACACACTCTGCACTTGGAGTCTCAACCTAGCCATCAGGTACTTCGTAGAATTTTTTCGCCTCCTCTTTGCGACGGAAACGATAGAGAGAAGAAACACCTTCCTTGCGGGAGATTCCTCCGGGGAAATTCTCTCCCGGATGAGGAAATTGACACCACCGTCACCATCATCGCACTGGGCATCATCAAGATCATCATCGTCGTCGTCATCACCATTATCCTCACCATCCACCCCCGTCCTGCTATAACAATTATAGTTCTATATTGTTGTTTTCCACTAGATCTCTCTCCTGGTGTGAATTACTCGTTTGTAGTTGATGCTTATGAGATTTATCGATGTTTGAAATTTCTGACCAGATTGTTATTCATCCATTTATCACCTCTGATCATGTACTATATGATGTGTTGTGAGTAGATTATTTAGTTCTTGAGGACACGAGAGAAGTCTAGTAATTAGTAGTCATGTTTCGTTTAGTAATATTTACTGGTTTGATATTTAAGTTATGTTGTTATTTCTCTAGTGGTGTTATGTGAACGTCGACTACATAACACTTCACCTTTTAAGGACCTAGAGGAATGCATTGTGTGTTGGATTTCTTATGGTGGCTTGTCGGAGTGACAGAAACCTAGACCCCAGTTTGCAATACTTCACATAAGGGATTTGTAGATACCACGAGTTTAACTCTACGGTTAGATTTATTTCTTAATTACATTCTTGTATTTAGACGCTTGCAAGTAGTGTAACCGTAAGTGTGCATTAGTCTTGGATAGGATGGTGCACTAGCATAGGTCTACCCACATAACACTTACCAAACGATAAAGATTAATCAATGGTGTGTGGTGAAAATAACTAGACGAAACCTCCTGTGTGTCCTCGGGAACGTTTTATCCATTATAAGAAACACCAACGACTTGTCCTTTGTGCGAAAAAGGATTTTTCCACTTACAGCAATGATACATTGCAAAGTATCTATAATTTTTGATGCTCTATGCTTGTTTTCTACCCAATACCTTTTGTTTTCCACATGTTTTCTTCCGTTTTCCTTCGTTTTCCAAATTTTTTCACAGACTAACCTATTTACAATATGCCACAGGCCAGTTGTTGTTTTCTGCTATTTTTCTATTTTCGAAAAGTTATTAAGGAAATATTCTCGGAAAGGGCTGAAAATCCATGAAGATTAATTTTTACCCGGAACGAAGACGGGGTCCAAAGGAGAGACGAAGGGGAGCCAGGGGGCCACCAGGAGGGCACCAGGCGTGACCTCCCCCTTGGCCGCGCCCAGTGGACCTCTAGGACCCTGGCCACTACCTCATATCCCCCTTTGCCTATAAATTTCCTTTTACCCTTAAAGCGTCGGGAACAGAGTTATTTTCCATGAAACATATAGAGAGGCGCCGTCACCTTGAAAGTCCAATCTAGGGCTTCTGGAGTCCTACTCCGGCACCCTGCCAGAGAGGGGGATCGTGACCGGAGGCCTCCACATTGCCATGATCTCCTCCGGACATATGTGTGAGTAGTTCGTCTCGGTACTGCGGGTCCACAGCAGTAGATAGATGGTTGTTCTCTCCCCTATGCCTCCATGTCTAGAGTCTTGTGAGCTGCCTCACATGAACGAGACCAATGTTATGTAATTGTGCATGTTGTGTTTGCTGGGATCCGATGAACCATGATATTATGATTATTTTGTTCATATAAATCTGAGATGCTTCACTTCTATTTGTAAAGAGTTTTTATTTTGTGTTGCAATGCTCTCCGGTGTTTATGATCACCTTGGCCACATAGTTGTTTTCACCTCCAAGAGAGGGTTTATAACTTTATATGCTAGATAGTGGGTTCATGCCTCCTTGTTGCCTACGCTCGTGTGATAGAAACGTGCGGGGGGGGGGGGATGTGTTGTTGCCACTAGAGATAAAACAACAGTTCTCTTGTCTACGGATGATAACCACTGCTTACATCCTGTATTGATCTTAATGCATTTGTCTATTGCACACCTAGCAATTATTTCGTTGCTGTAACTTAATACCAAGGGATTTGCTAGATAGCTTTATTGTGGTGGACGTTTAGATATGGATGCATGCTGGATAGCGGTCCATATGCCTTGATGTAATTCCTGCAATGTTAGAACCCGTGAACTTTATCTCTTCATATTAGTATTGTTATACATTCTTAATTTGTCAATTGCCCAGCTGTAGTTTGTTCGCCCAGCATGTTTGTTTTCTTCGGAGAGACACCCCTAGTATCCTCTTGCTGTCTCAAGAGATTAGTTTTTTTTGTTTTAATTCTGGAGTTTTCAATAAAGAGTCAAGTCAAACCCATTTGGACTTATAAGTTGCTATCCTAGTGCATGAAATTTCGGTTTAAGCACAAGTCTGCTCACCGTATGATTTTACGTTTTTTATTGGTATGTCGGATTGAGCTAATTTTTAGTATGTTCTGCAACTTTTCGTCCTCTGTAAGCACAAAAATTGGCTTAATGTTTTGACGAGTCTAGATTAGGGAAAAACGTTCGTTTTGCTGCTGTTGCTTTTCTGGACAGATTCTGCCTTCTTTTGTTTTATGCACTCTTTGGGCTTGGGAATCGAATTTCCATGATTCTTTCAAGCAAGAGAGTGAACATACAACATAATGAACCTTATTGTCTATCTACTGGAGCATTTTATTTGGAATTTTGCATAGCAAGCATGTGATTTGTTTGTCCTTGCTAATCTCACCCCACAGAAAAAGAATGGGAGAAACATGTTTTGTGAAGTTTTTTCACAGGGAATAGAGGAGCTGCACCTCAAGACATCCAAGAATGGTGAAAGCCATAAGCTTGGGGATGTGATGAACACCCCACTTGAGCTACACTCTTTTGGTTAGCACACGTCTACTTTCTGTTTTTCTAAGCAAAGCATTTATCGTAGAGACTTGAAGCGTCTAGTTTTTATTTTTATTTTTGTTTTGATAAGACCACCACCATCATTTTATATGAGATTGAGCTACTGGAGTTTGGGGTTGGAATGTATTGGATGCTAGTATTATTACTTGGAATAGGGATGCCATGGTTGATTTGAAGAGCTACATATGTTTGCATGATTTATAGGCTTTTTATGTGTAGAAATTTGCAATAATGTTGTCTTGAGCTATCTCTTATTCATGCCCTTGATGTTAATTGCTAGTTTATTTAGTTTGTCATGAAATGAGTAGTTCTATGGACATATGCATGCATAGTATCTGGTCAACTATCTCCCTCTTGCTAGCCCAAAAATTTAAAAATTCCAACAAGTAAAAACTTGTTTCCAACACTCCTTAGCCAAGTATTTCCAGTGAGTCCACCATATCTTCCCATTAGCTTCATTGCTATTCCGAGTATGTTCACCATGTTATTGTGTTATTTATGTTCTAAATTAAGATATTCACTTTATTAATTGTCATGGCTTGGATAGGACTTTCACGAACTTTTGAAGGCACACTTTACTTTTTATGCATCTAATAAACATTACCCAATAATGGGAGCCACAAGTTTTGCGTTTGACAAGTGTGTGGTTGGGAGCTAGCTATAAACGTGTTTCACCGGAAATCTTTCAACATTGCACAAAAAAATTTACATTTGGTTGATATCATGTAATTTTGTTTTTGGACTCCTGCCATGCCGAAATGAAATAGAGGAATAGTAAGTTTTGATGAGTAAGTATCTATATGACTAGAGAAACGCATTGGGCCGCTAACCCAAGCCATGCTTTATCATGGTGGAAATTTACTTACAGCTTGAGTGACTCTACAACACATCCTATAATAAAATAAGAAGCTATGCATAATAGTGAATGAAAATAAAAAGGATGATGAGTGTACTCCGTTTGTTCATCTTGTCATTGTAACATGGGCTTGTTTCCATGTCATGGGGCAAGAGGTACCTCTTTGCGGTTCTCTATGATGTCATTAATACTTATTATGATTGTACAAAGCTTATTAGGAATCTTAAGTTGAGTAATCATGGAGTAGGTTTTCACACTCACGGGGCATGAGGCTTTCAACCACCTTCTCATTATGATTACTTCAATACTCACAATTTTAAGATGCTAGTGATAAAGGGTCAATGAGAGTCCTAGATCAATGGATACCACATTTCAATTAGTAATTTTAGTTGAATAATTTAGAGGCTAAATAAGACTTGATCATGTTTTATCTCTACTCAATTTTCTCCAAAGTGTCCACTATATTTTCTATTCTCCGTTATGCTATTCTTTGACCAATATAGGATTTTATTTTTCATTTTGTGTATGCATTTGGTCCATAGTGCTTTTATTTCATTATACAATTTGTGAACTTTCATGAAGCATCTTTGCTTGCATATTTGATATTTCTTACAACATGAATTGTATATTGCTACTCATTTCTAGTATTAATCATTTGATTATATGTAGCATGAATAATCCTCCTTGATATCCCATGATTGTTTCAATATGCAAAACCCATCTTAGTTTTATCACCTTCATACTCGAGGACGAGCATGGGTTAAGCTTGGGGATGTTGATGCATGTAAAATTCATAGATGAATTTTGCATATTTTCACATGGTTTTCTATTACATATTGCATCATATAAGGGTATAATTCAATGTTTTATAGTATTTTGGGGTTAAATTACAAAGTCCCCCAACTTTTATGGAATTAACCCTGCCTATTAGAAACCCCGTTCTCTATATTTTTGACGTTTCAGGGGGAAAACTTCGGCGAAATCACCTGAAAATCTGCGGGGGTCATTTTCTTGGAAGGAGAAGACTTGCGGGCGAAGGATCCACGAGAATTGGGCAAGGAGGCCCAAAAGAGGACCCTCCACGCGGCCAGATTCCTTGGCCGCGTGAGAGGCTCCCTTTTGGCCCCTATGGCCCCAATTCCTTCCATCTTCGACTTACCGACCCCGTCTTGACCTAAAACCGACTATAAAAAGGGTCCCCCGTACCCTTACGGAGAAGAGCGCCGCCGAAACACCGAAACACCGAAACAGAGACCAGAAGTTCCAGATTGGAGGGGGAAAACTCCGGCGGGGCGCCGCCGGTGTGATCTCCTACCCCTCCAACGTCATCACCATCGACATCTCCATGAAGAGGGAGTAGTCCATCCCAGGGCTATGGGTTTGTGGAAGTAGCACTTGTATCTCTCTCTCTATGTGCTTCACTAATTAGATCCGTATGAGCTGCCTCACATGATTACGGGCACCGTTGTAATTCCTATGTGGTGGATCTTTTCTATGAGTTATTGAATCTGAGATTTCAATTGTTTCTCTTGAGTTATTTGAGTAGATGTATCTTATGTACCCCGTTCTTATTTGCTAGCTTTGATCAATATAGTTCTTGAGAGCGTGTGTGAGGTGATGGGTGCATTAGTTGGAGTAACGGGGGGTGGCTAGTGCTGTGAAAGTGACAGAAGTTCAGCGATCCACTTAGGTTTTGTTAAACCTTTCTTAGTTACCTCACTAGGGATAAAAGGGAGTACCTTGTTACCGGGGATTTGAAGTGACACTAATCAATCTCCATGACTAGATCTAGCAAGTTCTTACTTCAACTTCATGTCACATTGCTTAAAGCTATACTCTGGGTTTTCCTTAATTATCGAGGTGTTATGATTTATTTCGCATCTTGGTGGAGTATAAGAGGGATCAATATGACCGTAGAGATCTCTATGCTAGTACGTGATGCCCATATGAAAGTACTCAATGTTAAACATGTTATTGTAATCTCACATGTAATTCTTTATGTCCACCGTCTACTACTTTATTTGAGAGAATGCAAGTGTGAAACCATGAACCCCGGTCCTATTTTAAATATAAGAAAACACTCTAGTTACTTTGCTGCAATTTACTTTACTTGCACTTTACTTTACTTGCATCTCCAATTCGAATTTACATTATATCCATCACCACTTGCATCACAAAAATACAAAAACAATCCATTGATATTTATTTTCTCATTTGCATTTAGTAGTAGATTTAATTATTGCACATTTCCTTTCAGTTTTGCATTGCAATTTAGAAATCTCACACCTTGTGCTTGACAACCACTTGGTGAGGTTGAGGGCACAAAATTCTCTACTTGTTTGCAAGATCCTGGAGGAAGCTTGGAAGACAACTGCTGAAATACTGGCTCCCCAAGAGTTCGATATAAACCCTCGAGTCACCCTCGTGGAGAAGAAGCATTGCCACTAGCTACACACTCTGCACTTGGAGTCTCAACCTAGCCATCAGGTACTTCGTAGAATTTTTTCGCCTCCTCTTTGCGACGGAAACGATAGAGAGAAGAAACACCTTCCTTGCGGGAGATTCCTCCGGGGAAATTCTCTCCCGGATGAGGAAATCGACACCACCGTCACCATCATCGCACTGGGCATCATCAAGATCATCATCGTCGTCGTCATCACCATTATCCTCACCATCCACCCCCGTCCTGCTATAACAATTATAGTTCTATATTGTTGTTTTCCACTAGATCTCTCTCCTGGTGTGAATTACTCGTTTGTAGTTGATGCTTATGAGATTTATCGATGTTTGAAATTTCTGACCAGATTGTTATTCATCCATTTATCACCTCTGATCATGTACTATATGATGTGTTGTGAGTAGATTATTTAGTTCTTGAGGACACGAGAGAAGTCTAGTAATTAGTAGTCATGTTTCGTTGAGTAATATTTACTAGTTTGATATTTAAGTTATGTTGTTATTTCTCTAGTGGTGTTATGTGAACGTCGACTACATAACACTTCACCTTTTAAGGACCTAGAGGAATGCATTGTGTGTTGGATTGCTTATGGTGGCTTGTCGGAGTGACAGAAACCTAGACCCCAGTTTGCAATACTTCACATAAGGGAGTAGTAGATACCACGAGTTTAACTCTACGGTTAGATTTATTTCTTAATTACATTCTTGTATTTAGACGCTTGCAAGTAGTGTAACCGTAGGTGTGCATTAGTCTTGGATAGGATGGTGCACTAGCATAGGTCTACCCACATAACACTTACCAAACGATAAAGATTAATCAATGGTGTGTGGTGAAAATAACTAGACGAAACCTCCTGTGTGTCCTCGGGAACGTTTTATCCATTATAAGAAACACCAACGACTTGTCCTTTGTGCGAAAAAGGATTTGTCCACTTACAGCAATGATACATTGCAAAGTATCTATAATTTTTGATGCTCTATGCTTGTTTCCTACCCAATACCTTTTGTTTTCCACATGTTTTCTTCCGTTTTCCTTCGTTTTCCAAAAAATTTCACAGACTAACCTATTTACAATATGACCCAGGCCAGTTGTTGTTTTCTGCTATTTTTCTATTTTCGAAAAGTTATTAAGGAAATATTCTCGGAAAGGGCTGAAAATCCATGAAGATTAATTTTTACCCGGAACGAAGACGGGGTTCCAAAGGAGAGACGAAGGGGAGCCAGGGGGCCACCAGGAGGGCACCAGGCGTGACCTCCCCCTTGGCCGCACCCAGTGGACCTCTAGGACCCTGGCCACTACCTCATATCCCCCTTTGCCTATAAATTGCCTTTTACCCTAAAAGCGTCGGGAACAGAGTTATTTTCCATGAAACATATAGAGAGGCGCCGTCACCTTGAAAGTCCAATCTAGGGCTTCTGGAGTCCTACTCCGGCACCCTGCCGGAGAGGGGGATCGTGACCGGAGGCCTCCACATCGCCATGATCTCCTCCGGACATATGTGTGAGTAGTTCGTCTCGGTACTGCGGGTCCACAGCAGTAGATAGATGGTTGTTCTCTCCCCTATGCCTCCATGTCTATAGTCTTGTGAGCCGCCTCACATGAACGAGACCAATGTTATGTAATTGTGCATGTTGTGTTTGCTGGGATCCGATGAACCATGAGATTATGATTATTTTGTTCATATAAATCTGAGATGCTTCACTTCTATTTGTAAAGAGTTTTTATTTTGTCTTGCAATGCTCTCCGGTGTTTATGATCACCTTGGCCACATAGTTGTTTTCACCTCCAAGAGAGGGTTTATAACTTTATATGCTAGATAGTGGGTTCATGCCTCCTTGTTGCCTACGCTCGAGTGATAGAAACGTGCGGGGGGGGGGGGGATGTGTTGTTGCCACTAGAGATAAAACAACAGTTCTCTTGTCTACGGATGATAACCACTGCTTACATTCTGTATTGATCTTAATGCATTTGTCTATTGCACACCTAGCAATTATTTCGTTGCTGTAACTTAATACCAAGGGATTTGCTGGATAGCTTTCTTGTGGTGGACGTTTAGATATGGATGCATGCTGGATAGCGGTCCATATGCCTTGATGTAATTCCTGCAATGTTAGAACCCGTGAACTTTATCTCTTCATATTAGTATTGTTATACATTCTTAATTTGTCAATTTCCCAGCTGTAGTTTGTTCGCCCAGCATGTTTGTTTTCTTCGGAGAGACACCCCTAGTGAACCTATGCCCCCTAGTCCTATTTTCCTCATATTGCAAACCTTCTTTTAAGCATTTTCATAATTGTTTCCCCGTTGTTCTGTTTTTACCTTTATTATTTTCTAAGACTATACGTTTAATTCTCCAGTTTTCAACAAGACCGGAAGATTGACAACCTTCCGGGAAGTTGGGGCAAGAGAGATTTTGTGCTTGTGTGCAGGTTCCACGCTTCCTTAACTACACACCAGTACTTTTCTAGCGCCATTGATAAAGTAACCTTCTTCAAGACTATGAAGTCCTACTGGTTCGATAACACTTGTTCCATACCGGGAAAAAACTTACTCTAGACTACATCATACCTTCTGCTTGGGGTCTCCCAACGAGCGTGTGATCACGTCAGCATCAAGTACTTTTTCTGGCGCCATTGCTGGGGATTTCTAGTTTGCTCTACATCGACACCGTCATCATCTATCTACATCATCGCCATCATCATCCATACCATTGTAACCATAGATTCGTCTATCACCTCTTTGTAATCTCGTTGAGTATTGCTTGGTGTAGATGTTTCAATACTCATCCATAATCCATATTGTTGATGCTATGATTTCTTGTGCCTTCATTCTTGAGTAGTTTGGTTGGGGATATGAATGAACCCTAGTTTCTTTATTATATGAGCGGATTATTTGTTTGTCCTGAAATGCATGTTGTGTAGTAATGATCTCCGTGCTATTATGACATGCTAGCCTCATAATATATTGTCTATAGGTCACGACAGGTTGTTTGTGTTGGTTTGCGGCAGACTGACGATGTGATTATTAGAGGACAGAAACTAGCTCCTCCTTTCTTGCTAATCTCCAACATGGGAGTAACCGCATCCACAGGGAAACCCTTAATTACTAGTAACTAGAGGCGTATCGTTTATGACGGGTGCTACTAGTGGTTGTGAGTAGTGTGTTAACTGAGACATTCAGGTCACACTAATTTATGGAACTCCGCCCGTACACAATATAAGATAAAGAGAAACACATTTTCCAATCTTTAGTATGAGTACTAGTGGTGATTTCAGACTCCCCTGTAGCGTCCCGTGTTGAGTTTTAGTTCTAGTTTACTTTCATTCTTTACTTATCTATCTGTGTTCTAGTTTTAGTGTTTACAAAACCCTCTTTATTAAAATGTTTTCCATAGCAAATTATAGAATAGGCTATTTCCAGTTACGTTTGGGTCTGAACGTGACTGCGTTTGACACCGTAGTTGCGATATTGGTAGTGCCAACCAATAGTGCTCTCTATGGGAATGATATAAATCAGGAGATCGTAGTTTCATGAAATTGTGCTTTAACAAACATGTGCACGTCTCTAATGATGAGAATGCTTTGCTTGCTGCTCCATTTTCGGAGGAGGAGGTTTTAGAGGCAATCTCACAAATGGAGCACAATAAAGCACCTGGTCCTGATGGGTTCCCTGCTGAATTTTATCAGCATTTCTGGAGTGTTATCAAGGTTGACTTGATGGCTCTTTTTAGTCAGTTGCATGAGGGTTCGTTACCTCTCTATAAGCTGAATTTTGGTGTTATTACTTTGCTCCCTAAGAAAGATGATGCATGTAGGATTGAGCAGTATCGTCCCATTTGTCTTCTTAATGTGAGTTTTAAAATATTTACTAAGACGGGAACAAATAGAATCACTTCTATTGCTCAAAAGGTTATCAAACCATCTCAGTCTGCATTTCTACCGGGTAGGAATATTCTGGAAGGGGTAGTGGTGTTGCATGAAACCATCCATGAGCTTCATCGGAAGAAAATGGATGGGGTAATTTTTAAGATAGATTTCGAGAAAGCATACGACAAAGTTAATTGGGCTTTTTTACAGCAGACTTTGCGTATGAAGGGATTTAATAAAAAATGGTGTGATTGGGTGGCTCGTTTTATTCAAAGGGGAAGTGTGGGAGTGTGTGTTAATGATGATATTGGTCATTATTTTCAGGCGTTAAAGGGATTGAGGCAAGGGGATCCTCTCTCTCCGATTTTGTTCAATCTGGTGGCAGATATGTTGGCGGTTCTTATCGATAGAGGTAAAGAGGATAACCAAGTGGGGGTCTTATGGATCATTTAGTGGAGGGGGAATATCAATCCTTCAGTATTCTGACGACACAATTCTTTTTCTAGAACACGATATTGAGAAAGCTGTCAACATGAAATTGATTTTGTCTATGTTCGGACAGCTGCCGGGTTTGAAAATAAATTTTCACAAGAGTGAGATCTTCTGCTTTGGCAAAGCATCTGAGTGCTTAGATGAATACCGTGCTGTTTTCGGTTGTGAGGTTGGGTCTCTTCCTTTTAAATACCTCGGTATTCCTATTCATCATAGGAGACTACTAAATAAAGAGTGGAAAATTATCGAGGATCGCTTCGAACAAAAATTGAGTTCTTGGGTTGGTAAATTGTTATCATATGGAGATAGGTTGGTTCTAATTAATTCAGTTTTGACTAGCCTCCCTATGTTCCTATTATAATTCTTTGAAATACCTGTTGGGGTACGGAAAAGATTAGATTATTTCAGATCACGTTTCTTCTGGCAAAGTGATGCTATGAAGAAGAAATATCGTCTAACTAAGTGGAATATTGTGTGTCGTCCGAAGGATCAAGGGGGCTTAGGGATCGAGGTTTTAGATATTAAGAATAAGTGCTTACTGAGTAAATGGTTGTTCAAGATCTTGAATGAGCAAGGGGTGTGGCATGAGTTAATTTCTAATAAATATTTGATTGGGAAAACGTTGGCGCAGGTGGAAGCTAAACCCACCGACTCTCCTTTCTAGAAAGGGATAATGGGGGTTAAGAAAGAATTCTTCCAACGTATTGAGTTTCAGTTGGTAAATGGTGATGGGATTAGATTTTGGGAGGACTCATGGCTGGGGAACTCTCCTCTTGCATCCCAATATCCATCACTGTATGCAATTGTGCGACAGAAAAACTCTTTAGTCTCCGATGTTTTTAGACAAATACCTTTGAATATTCAGTTTAGAAGGGCGCTTATTGGGATAAATAGGAATCTTGGCTCTGTCTACTGAGCAAACTTATGGGAGTTCAGCTGCTAGAGGGTAAAGATACGGTTAGATGGAAGATTTCAGCTTCTCGAAATTTTTCTGTTAAATCTCTTTACGTTGATCTAATGCATGGACACGTTAGATTTATTCGTAAATATTTGTGGAGGCTTAAAGTACCCCTTAAGGTTAAGATCTTCATGTGGTTCCTCTCTAGGAAAGAACTACTCACTAAAGATAATTTGGCGAAAAGAAAATGGGAGGGGTGTACGAAGTGTGTCTTTTGTGGTGCGGAAGAGTCCGTAGAACACCTTTTTATATCCTGTGATTTTGCTAACAAAATGTGGCGTTTGGTTCATTTTACTTTTAGTATTTCACCCCCTAAGAATACTAAAAACATGTTTGGCAATTGGTTATTTGGTATAGATAAAAAGACTAAAGTGTTTATATGCATAGGTGTATGTGTTTTTCTATGGACAATTTGGAATTGTCGAAATGGAATTATTTTTAACAATGAGAAGATTGCAAATTTTATGCAGGTTGTTCTTCAAGCTACACATTGGATCCAAGATTGGGCATTGTTGCTCCCCGAGGATCAAAGGGGACGTTTGGCTACTGGATGCACTCGAATGATGGCGGTCGTTCGGGCTATCTACAGCAAGGGTGGCTGGTTGCACACTAGGCGTCTAACGGATGCTTAGTTCTTATTTGCTAGAGTGTCGTTGGCTCATTCTAGACAATATTTTTCCTCCCATTGTGAGAGTTTATTCATGATACTTTGGAACGATGTAAGATCATAACTGGATGTTTCTTTTATTAATAAAAGCCGTGTGCATCAATGCGATGCAGAGGCTGGGTTTCCCTTTTCAAAAAAAAAATTGTTTATTCACTGCGGATGATATCCTTCTTGAGAAGGAGGTCACACTTGATGCTGAAAGAGTCATCTATTATATCCCCTGACCGCTCCAGTATCTCACGATTGACATGGAGGCCCAAATATGAACCTCCGTTTGAGGAGGGTTCAGCAAACATGTTGGTTTCAATCATGGTACCCAAGTATGAATGTATGATGCCTTTAGACCATCTTTGTCGAGCACACAAATATAATCGGCTTCCGCATTCAAATGCGTACCATCAACGGGATTAAGAAACAGGGATATGTAAGCAACACGAACTGTCGAGCGACCGTTGGGATAATACCCATAGTTTTAAATAGCAGGCTATAGCATCGCTATAGCGATGCAAGCGATGCTATAGTGTCATATAGCGCTATAGCGTTGATTTAGCACCGCTTAGTTGCGCTATAGCGTCGATTTAGCTAATTTTGAGGCAAACGCTATATCCCATAGCCCGCTATTTAAAACTATGATAATACCTTAGAGCCTCTTTGTTTGGGCTTCCTGTGGCTTTTCACGGAAATAAGCAGGGCAAACAAAACAAACCAAGTTGTGACCTTCACTGCTGAAAGGGAAAGAAGCCATGCACTCGCCGTTCTTGAAGAGCCCCTTCAGCCTTGAGTATCCATGTATCTTGAACACGAAGCACCTTACCTCAGATTTAGCTACAATGGCGGCACATACATCGCGCTGATCTGCCATTCCAGAGGTTGTCCTGGTAGCTAGGGCATGATGGATTAGTAGCAGCCGGGATGGTAGGTTGGTGCCACGTCCGACGACACAGGGACCCGGATAGAAGGTCGGGACGAGTCCGGAGCGACAAGATGGACATGTGAGACGGATGTGAGTGGACCACGCTGAGTAGCTGAACTGGGAGGTGGAGATTGAGGTGAGATGTGGAAGTGGCAGATCGAGGAGGAAGAACACCGCTTCCTCTGGTCGGAGCAGCAGCAGCAGTAGGAGAGTAGGTAGGGGAGTGTGAGAGCATAGCAGCAGCGGAAGAACCCGAGAGGGGAACGTGGCGGCACGGAGAAGTGCTGGCATGAGAACATCTCCAGGCACCCAAGGAGCCCAGGGCCACTTTATTTCGCGTCCCGCAAGTCCAAATAGCGGCAGATTAGGCCAAAACACCGTCCGGCGAATCCAGACCAAACCCAACACGCCGAGGGACAACTGAGCACCGGATGAAGAGAAAAATGGCGCGAACCCCTGCGAAAGAAATTCCCGCCGCTTTCCTCGACCGCAGCTCCGCACTGTCACTAAGAGAGGTCTGTCGTCCTCATCGCATCGGCTGCCGCGCGCATTGACGCCTCCGGCCAGTCAAGACGACACGCGGCGGCGGAGCAGTCCAATCGCCCACGCGGCAAAGTTATGGCGTTGCCGTTGCCGCTTCGTCTAGCCCGCCCGCTCGCCGCTACATAAACCTGGGTCCCGTCGTCATTATCCTCGCCATTCTCCCCCTCTTCTCCCTTGCTTCTTCTCGTCATGGTTCACAAGCACCACCTCGTCGGCGCGGCCGCCAATGAGTTCGGCCGCCGAACCCTGCACCTCTGAGAGGCCAGGCTCCTGTACGAGGCCAACTTCCACGCGCCGCCGGGCATGAGCGCGCCGAGGACATGGCGGCTCAGCCCAGGCGGATACATGTGCCTCCGCCACCGACCGGCCCCGAGCGTCGCCAAAATCGAGGAGATCCGGGCGCGCATGTCGCGGAGGAGCGGCGCCAGCATCAGCGGCATCCCGCCAACAAGGCATCCTGGACGGCGTTTTTTGAGGAGCGCTTCGAGGCGGAGCTTGGCGAGATCGCCACCCCACGGCCCTGTTTCGGGGCGCAACAACGCCGGCGGCCGCTGCATCTGGTGGAACAAACCCGGGTGCACTCTCGCCCGGGTCCTCGACCACATTGAGCGGCAGATGAGGCAGGGGAAGAACCGCCGCACGACCACGGCTGCTCCCGTTCCTCTTGCTACCGTCAAGGAGGAGCCGGAGGAAGCGCCACCGCGACGCGGTGGACTCGGAGCCAGACCCTCGTCATTAGAGAAGGGCGAGCTCATCCTCAGTCGGCAGGCGATGTCATCATCCTCTCCGACAGCGACGATGATGACGTCTGCCCTCCCTCGTCGATGTAGCTCGGCGACCCAGGGCAGGGCAGCAGAGCCCCAAAGGCGGAGCCGCCGAGCAACTCCGATGACGATGACGGCAGCGACCACACCAATGTGTACAAGGCCCTCGGCGTGAATTAGCCTTTTTTTAAATCTTGTCTAAATATGTAAAAATCGCCTATATTCGGCCAACTTCAATGAAATCGTCTAGTATTTTGCCGAAATTTTGCCGTTTTAATAGATTTTTTCAAATTTCGTCTGGTTGGGCTGGGGGCACGGCTAGGGACTGTCACCCTCCCAGGCAAAAAAAAATAGCGCCGGGCACCCCTGATACGTCCAAAACGTATCTCCTTTTCCGAACACTTTTGCTATTGTTTTCTTCTAAACTTGTGAGTTTTGGATGCAACTAACGCTGTTTTCAGCGGAACTATCCTGGTGTCTTGTTTTTTTGCGAAAAAAAAAATCAACTTTCGGGAAATTGCCCGGAAAAGATCCCAAAGACCTTATTTCATCCGAAAACCCCGGGAGCTAGAAGGAGACCGGAAGGGGGGCAAGGAGGGGCCCACACCACCCCTAGGCACGCTCCCCCTAGGCCGCACCACCAGGTGGTGTGGGGGCCCAGGCACTCCCTCGGACTCCCCTTTCGACTACATAACCCCCATAAACCTAAAATAACAGGAGGTTCGTCATATTCCAGAGAAACACACTCGAGCATCGCTGCCGCCTCGAAACCCAATTCGGGGATCAGAAGAACCTGTTCTGCAACCCTGTCGGGACGGGGATTCGAAGGAGATCATCGCCAGCGTCACCGCTACCACTTCTCCATGAACCATCTATGATTCTCCGTCCATGTGTGAGTAATCCCCGCTATATGCTGAGAGGTATGGAAGGGATTGGATGATATCGGTCATGTAATAATGCCAGATTGTTAGGGCATAGTGCCTAGTATCTGTTGTTAGTGTTTTCTACCGTTGTTGCAACTTGTTATGCTTAATGCTTTTCACTAGGGCCTGAGTGTCATGATCTCAGATCTGAACATGTTATTGTTTCATGAGCATAATTCTCTTTCTTGATCATATCTGCAAGTTGTACACACATTGTTGTCGAGAACTCGAGGCCCCAAAGTGACAATAATTGGGACAATCGGAGGGGGTGGTTGAGATATGAGGATCACGTGTGTTCACGGAGTGTTAATGCTTTGCTCTGATGCTTTATTAAAAGATGCACCTTAATTACCAGTAGTTTCCCTTGAGGCCCCGCTGCAAACGGGCTGGTAGGATAAAAGATGGTGCGCAAGTTTCTCATTGCGAGTACGTATGACTATATTGGAACACATGTCTATGGTTTGCCTAGAACTTGGATGCTTTATTATTATCTATCTGCAATGCCCACGTTATTATTATTAGATGAACTATCTTATCCATGCAACGCCCGTTCATCCATTCCCTATGCCTACTCATCCCGCTGTTTTCATAATTGCTATTGCTGTTACTATTTTAATCTTGCTGTTATTTTACTACTGCTGGTATAAAACTGTTACCACTGATAAACTGTTGCGAGCAAGTCTACTTTCAGGTGCAACTGAATTGACAACTAATTTGTTAAGGCTTATAAATATTCTTTGACACCCCTTGTGCTGAACCAAAAAATTTGGGTTTTAATTCCCTCGAAGACTGTTGCGATCCCCTATACTTGTGGGTTATCAACCCCAGGAGGCGCTATTTAGCGTCCAAAAACGGCACTGGGGTGAACGGCTGGGGATGTTCTGAGCTAGGGGAGTGAAGCTCCGACACTATCACTTGCTCTTTGCGAGTCCGAGGTTCCGAGCACGTGCTCGCCCGTGTTGCAGCGAAGACAGGCCACGGCCCAGTAAGTCCAGGCTATTTTCCTTTTCTGAAAACGCACTACGCAGCGCAAGCACTATCTATCGCTTATAGCGAGTCCGAACAGGGACTCGCCCGTGTTTTTTGCGGCGCATGATGCAAGGTGGGCCAGCCCATTACGTCGAGGAAAATAGAAGCAGAATAAGAAGATAGGGGATTCGAACCTGCGACCGTTTGCTTCGCTAGGAAGACGCGGGCAACCACCGAGCCACGCCCACGTTAGTGTCCATACTTACCTTTCGACCATTTTATTGTGTACTTTTCTCTTTCGTTTTTTTCCTCATTTTTCTTTCATGTTTCTGTTTTCCTTTTTCGGGTTTTATTTTTTCTTTTTTGGTTTTTATTTTCTTTTCTCCTTTATTTGCAAATATTTTTGTTTTTGATATTTTAAAATCTGAATCATTTTTTGTTTCTTTTTTTCTACTGAACTTTTTTCAAATATGGAACTTTTTTTATAAATTCAACCATTTTTAGTTTAAAACTATTTTTAAATATTCGAGCCATTTTTTGTCACGAGGGAGTCTTATAATCGAAGATATGTGAGGAGTAGTGATCGCCACGCCACGGATGCACATAGAGCCGTGAATGAATGAAATCTCTCTAATGGAACTAGTGGGGGTGCATCTAACTTGCTTGCTCACGAAGACCTGAAGCACTTTTGAGGAGTATCATCATTGGAATATACAAACCAATTTCTATAATGTAAAGGTTCCCACATAGTTATGTAAGTAATAATATGAAAACTCTATAAAACTGAAGTATATGTGCCAATATAAGCACAAGTGTAGAATAAAGGATAGTATTGTTGCCCTCTCTATCTTTTTTATTTGGTGGCCTATGTGGCTCTTTTATTTTCTCTCATTTGCCCTCTTCGGGATCTTGCTTGGTGGCATCTTTTGGTCTCTTTTAATTCCTCACGGCAGGGGGAACACTATATTACAAAAATAAACACACATTTAGTACTCATAACTCATAATAAATAATCTATGATGTGTAAAACTGAATACCTCCGCCAGTGTAGCAGCATGTGCAATGATCTAGCGTAGCATGGAATAAATGAATAATGGAAAATTCCTCATAAACTATCATGTCAGCTCTATATGATCATGCAAAGCAAATAAACAATGAAGAATGACATCAAGTCATCTAATGTAACATGGATGTTGCATGAAAATATATCTCAAAACGTCTAGGAAAATGTCGTGATAGGTATGTATAGTGACAGTTTTGAGGGAGATATATGGGCTTATGTGTAGGGGAACAAGATGAAGTCCTCCCACAGGGTTTCGATTTACTGACGAAGAATGCACCAACTCCCAATGTGAGAAAGTGCAATGCACAATACCGAAGACGTTAGCAAATATGGATGATGTAAGCGCCAAAACTGTAGCTCAACATTAGTAAAAAAAAGATCACAAGTTTATTGCAAAACAATTAGAAGTGTCAACAATAGGAGCATGATTAAAATTACCCCAAAAGGACCATGACGACGACAAAAATGTCATGTTGGCTTCCCTGTTCCTTAGCACGTAACCGTGCTTTTATGAGTTACTCTTTGGCAAGAACAGCTATCAGGGACGATTGCACCTTCAACAATTAATAGTATTTGTAGTATGGAACCATCTTAAAAGGCAACAATCCACTAATAAGCACTAACTCAAATAACCAGCAAGTTTAAACATTAATTAATTTAATATATCAAAACAATTTCACGGTGCCAGGCGCCATGGAACTCACGGATCATGATTAGTGTGGTCAAAACGGAATTCATGGGGGATTTTAGACAGTAACGCGCGGGTCTAGTTATCGTATTTTCATGTCAAGGATTAAAAAACTGTTCGATGTTGATTTTCAACCTAGATGATCGTATAAGCAATAAAAAGGTGCACACGTGAAAGGTTAAATAGAAGTTTTATATAAAAAATATAGATTTTCTTTGCTAGGTTAGCCAACTAGCCGCGCCGTCGCCAAAGAGTCTAAAGTCTTAAGTCGCAAATATTCGCGTGAGTGCACCTTATATTTACCTCTAGCAGTGCAACCCTATGTGTGTGTAGCTTTTTATATGTCACCAAGATCTCACCTTATAAGGTGCTCTGAACATGCTTTGGTTAGCAATGTGGGACTAAAAACAGTGCCATCTCTCATGCGCGCTTTTGATATTTTCTGTTAGCTAGAGCAAATGACTGCTTTTGTTTGGGCCTTAGCTAGGCCTTCTGGTTTCGACACGTTCGGCCGAGCGTTTGTGTATCTGGCTGCAGCGGTCTATAGAATAATATACACACTCATCTAGCATAGTACCCACTAAGAAATGAAATTGTGTATCCACTATGCCAAATGGGATGTTTTGGACTATCTTGGTAGCATAAACTAGAGAGAGTCACGTTGCACATGCACTACCACGTAAAAATAAAATCATGTGCAAGGTGACCAAAGTGTTTGACGTCAACCAAGCCTTACCCGGGCGAGTGTGCCGCGCGCACAAACTCTGGCGTCCCTCGGCGAAGGGGGCGCCATTGACCAACCTCTTCATGATGTCCACGAAGATGTGTTGTCCGTGCTCTTGAGCAAGGTGAAGCTGAAGTCTGCGATCGTTTGCTTCGCTGGAAAGACGCGGGCAGCCAATGGGCCACGCCCACGTTAGTGTCCATACTTACTTTTCGACCATTTTATTGTCTACATTTCTGTTTTCGTTTTTTTCTCATTTTTCTTTCCTGTTTCTGTTTTTCTTTTTCGGGTTTTATTCTTTCTTTTTTGGTTTTTATTTTCTGTTTTTCTTTATTTGCAAATATTTTCGTTTTTGATATTTTAAATCTGAATCATTTTTTCGTTTCTTTGTTTACTGAACTTTTTTATAAACTGAACCATTTTTAGTTTAAAACTATTTTTAAATACCGAGCCATTTTTTGTCACGAGGAAGTCTTATAATCGAAACTATGTGAGGAGTAGTGATCGCCACGCTACGGATACACATAGAGCTGTGAATGTATGAAATCTCTTCAATGGAACTAGTGAGAGTGCATCTAACTTGCTTGATCACGAAGACATGAAGCACTTTTGAGGCGTATCATCATTGGAATATACAAGCCAATTTCTATAATGTAAAGGTCCCCACATAGTTATGCAAATAATAATATGAAAACTCTCTAAAACTGAAGTATAGGTGCCAACATAAGCACAAGTGTGGAATAAAGGATAGTATTGTTGCCCCCTCAATCTTTTTTAATTTCTTTTTTTATTTGGTGGCCTATGTGCTTCTTTTATTTTCTCTCATTTGTCCTCTTCGGGATCTTGCTTGGTGGCATATTTTGGTCTCTGTTAATTCCTCGCGGCAGGGGGCAACACTATATTACAAAGATAAACACACATTTAGTACTTATAACTCATAATAAATAATCTATGATGTGTAAAATTAGATACCTCCGCCAGTGTAGCAGCATGTGCAATGATCTAGCGTGGCATGGAATAAATGAATAATGGAAAAATCCTCATAAACTATCATGTCAGCTCTATATGATCATGCAAAGCAAATAAACAATGAAGAATGACATCAAGTCATGTAATGTAATATGGATGTTGCATGGAAATATATCTAAAAACGGCTAGGAAAATGCCGTGATAAGTAGGTATGGTGACATTTTTGAGGGAGATATATGTGCTTATGTGTAGGGGAACAAGATGAAGTCTTGCCACGGGGTTTCGATGTACTGGCGAAGAATGCACAAACTCTCAATGTGAGAAAGTGCAATGCACAACACCAAATAGGCTAGCAAATATGGATGGTCTAAGCGCCAGAACCTGTAGCTCAACATTAGTAAAAAAATCACAAGTTTATTGCAAAACAATTAGAAGTGTCAACAATAGAAGCATGATTAAAATTACCCCAAGAGTACCATGACGACGACAAAAATGTCATGTTGGCTTCCCTATGCCTTAGCACATAACTGTGCTTTTACGAGTTACTCTTTGGCAAGAACAGCTATCAAGGACGATTGTACCTTCAACAATTAATAGTATTTGTAGTATGGAACCAGCTTAAAAGGTAACAATCCATTAATAAGCACTAACTCAAATAACCAGCCAGTTTAAACATTAATTACTTAATATATCAAAACAATTTCACGGTGCCAGGCGCCATGGAACTCACGGATCATGATTAGTGTGGTCAAAACTGAATTCATGGGGTATTTTAGACAGTCACGCGTGGGTCTAGTTATCGTCTTTTCATGTCAAGGATTAAAAAACTGTTCGTTGTTGATTTTCAACCTAGATGATCGTATAAGCAACAAAAAGGTGCAAACGTGAAGGGTTAAATAGAAGATTTATATAAAAAGGTATAGATTTTCTTTGCTAGGCTAGCCAACTAGCCGTGCCGTCGCCAAAGAGTCTAAAGTCTTAAGTCGTGAATATTCACGCGAGCGCACCTTATATTTACCTCCAGCAGTGCAAACCTATGTGTGTGTAGCATTTTATATGTCACCAAGATCTCACCTTATAAGGTGCTCTAAACTTGCTTTGGTTTGCAATGTGGAACTAAAAACCGTGCCATCTCTCATGCGCGCTTGTGATATTTTCTGTTAGCTAGAGCAAGGGGCTGCTTTTGTCTGGGCAATAGCTAGGCCTTATGGTATCGGCACATCCGGCCGAGTGATTGTGTATCTGGATGCAGCGGCCTATAGAATAATATACACACTCATCTAGCATAGTACCCACTAAGAAATGAAATTGTGTATCCACTATGCCAAATGGGCTGTTTTGGACTATCTTGGTAGCATAAACTAGAGAGACTCACGTTGCACATGCACTACCACGTAAAAATAAAATCATGTGCAAGGTGACCAAAGTGTTTGATGTCAACCAAGTCTTACACCGGCGAGTGTGCCGCGCGCACACACTCTGGCGTCCCTCGGCGACGGGGGCGCCATTGACCAGCCTCTTCATGATGTCTGCGAAGATGTGTTGTCCGTAGTCATAGCTCTTGAGCAAGGTGAAGCTGAGGATCTCTATTGCTCTCACCAGCCCTAATTGCGCCACTGGCCATGCCCGAGCTGGACCCGGCGGTGTCCTCCAGCGAGCGGAGGAGGCCGAGACAGATTGCTAGGGCGTCATCGGGGTCCTCTTGGTCGTTGTTGTAGCGGCCTTCGTTGCCCGGGGCGCGTGAGAAGCAGCTCTCCACCAGCGGCGATGACTTCTTGGGCTCATCGTCCGCGGACCAGTCGAACTCGAAGGAGGAGGACATGGTGGAGAGGAGGTGCATCGGCAGGGGGCGGAGATATTGGGGATCTAGGATTTTGGAAGGGTGGGGTTTTATTGAGCCGGCGAGGCGCCGGTCTGGCTACCTCAATTTAATGGTTGAAGTCGGCGAGCAACGCATGGACGGCGCCGCTCCAGCTACCTGCCTGCTTTGTGGGTCCGTGTTGTCAATGACCGAGTGTCGGGCGCGCCTGGACGATTCCAAGCCGCCCCAAACCCGCCCCACATATGGGATAGGTTTGGAGCGCGCTGGACAACGCAGGCAGATGGGCTAGATTTGGGGGTCGTGGCTATATGGCCGTTTATGGCCCAAACCGAGCCCGATCTGTCCGACCCGGCAAATAGGGAAGCTTTGAGGGTGATGGTTGGATATTCTCTAAGTTTGCACGTTGAATTCTTGGTCAGAAAACCGTAGCATCGATGAATTTTTGAAAAAATGGGGCAAGAGGGAGCATTTTTAGGGCTGAATTCTGGGAATGGGTGGAAGCGAGTGAGGATGGAACCAAGCGCTTCGTGTTTAGGGATAGTTTAGGCGAGTTAAAAAACACAAAACTAACCCTGTCAGAAAAACTGCAACACATAATGAACTAGTTTCGAAAATGGTTTCAAAACTAACCCAAAACGGTAGCTCATGTCGTTGGGGCGCTATCCTTTACATCGTAGATACGAATCCCATCAGTGGTATCAGAGCGAGATCTATGCGTAGAGGCTTTGCACGAGTAGAAACACATAGATATGTGGGCGTTGATCTTCTTGTTGCTACCTCTTTTTGTACTTGGGATCTTAGTAGCATAGTGTGATAAAGCGATCCGGACTAACTTTACATGTCCACGCACATGAGACTTGTTCCACAATTTACATGTAAAGTGTATTGCATAAGTGGATGGCGGGTGTATGTCTCTCTCTCTCACTATAGTTAAGATCTAATTTGCAACGAGAGGCTTGTAGATTCTGATCTACACGTGGTTCATGCGTTAAACGAAGTTAATGGATAAAAATATCCGATCTTTGTTCACCCCGCTATGTTAATAAGCAACTTGTTGATCACCGTTGTGGCTTTGCATAGGAAAGATTCGATCTTAATTCGTTGCCCTAAAAGCGACGTAAAATATGCAAACCTAAAGTAGAGACATCTAACTTGTTTTTGCAAGGCATGTGATGTGGTATGGCCAAATATTATATGTGACGTATGAAATGATCATGTTTTGTAATATTTCACGACTTGCATGTTGATGAGTATGTCAACCGGAAGGAGCCATATGGTTGTCTTTAATACTTTTGTGTGGCCTGCGAGCCAACATATTCCGCCATGTAATTGCATTAATGTATCGCTATGAGTTAGCTATAGTTGTAGTTGCAACTTGTGGTGGAGCCAATCATGGCGGCACCGAAGGACCTAGGTGCCAAGTGATGGATATCACGACGGTGCGTTGGAAATGTAGATCAACACACAAAGAAAAGGCTATACCATGTCACATTATATATGCATGTGATGTTTATACTTTTTATGCATCTTATTTTTCATGTTATCGACGGCAGAATTATAATATGATCCCTGACAATAATATTGAATAAAAGGTGTTCTTCCTTAGTACGCATGGTACTTTTGATCCGGATTACGAATGAAGTATGTGGCCTTTTCCCTTGAGACTCAAGGTTTTATCAAATCAGGAAGCAGATGCTTGATGAGACCAATTGTTGAATCCACAGAAAGCTTGCTGATTCCTGTTTTACCAGACCATTCTTGTTTTGCCAAAAAAAGGTGCATGTTATCAATGATTAAAAGTAGGCATGGGGTTAAGGTTTCACCTGTAGCAGTGAATTAGTAGCATGGGATAAATAAGATAATGTTAACCCAGTTTAGTATAATTAATACATATGCTATTTAGATGCATGTAGGCAATGCATCCGTAGTCCACTATTCCTCCGAGCACGGGTTAATATAGAGTAATTCGTCCAACCGATGGCCTATATAGTTTCCTTCTCGAGGGGTTGTCCTGGTTTTTAGTTCTAAAATAAAGACGAAAGTATTAAACACGATGATATCATTGTTCTTCCTGAGAGATCCACTTCCAGCAGTCTTACTCATCCTCCTATCACAGACTTTGTCGATCAAGCTTCCACTTCACTCTCCAATACCTTTACCTTGATCACTATTTGGGGTCTTGGGTACCTAACAAGTCCTAGGAGCGAGGCACAGATAGTAGAACACGCACACATAACATAAATGAACTCATTAGACTAATTATCCCATGGGTTAGATCAATAACTAGATGCAAGGTTAGGCCTCAGCCCATACCCTGAGGGAGACTACTCACACATCGCGATCATATCAACAATAGAAAACATTGAGACAAAAATAGTATTTGGATTGAATAAATTGATAGTTGTTACAATATTTCCAATCGCAATAGAATCTAGATTACAAAGTATAAGTATGGCTATGACTATGGTGCTGGTGGAGATGATGTGCTGGAGATGCGGCAGCACTTCGTGGTCTTGCATGGAGAGGACGGTAGTGACGGTGGTGGAGATGATATGGTGCGCGGCTCTCTCCTGGGGGTTGTTTCTTCACCTTATAAGGGGATCCACCGTAGGGCCTACGTCCAAAGGTGTTTACATCATGGGAGAAACTCGGAAAAGCATGAAGAACCTCGTCATCGGCGAGATCTACACCAACCCTGAAGGAGAGAAGATGGTGGACGACTTTGGCTGGGGGCCAGAGTCGGATCAGCTAGAAATCGGATCCGTCGTGACAATCGGCCGGGTCAACGACTTCGTCGGCATGGTACGTGCGTCTGGTTCTATTCCTGATGGTGTTGAATATGATTCTGTGTCAGGAGGAGCGACCTGCGTTCAGTCGGACGGGGAAGAGTCGGTCGGGACGGTCGATCCGATAGAAGAGCCCACCACGAAGAGGGAACAGCCGGAGGAGCCGGCATGGACCCCGCGTGGCCGGGTCATGAGGGAAGATGATACCGAGTCTATCCTGCATCTGCTGGAGGACCGGTACAAGGAGGATAGTTGTGATGAGGAAGAATACGAAACGGCACCAGGCATCGCGCGCCAGGTCGCGGTCTACACGGCCCCTGCAACCAACCTTAATCAGAGGGACGTGACTACGGCCGCGGTCGGAGCGGCGCGAGCGCTGGCCCAACAACAAGATCCAGTTGATGGAAACCCGGTCATAGCCCGGGTTGACGGAGAGTCGGCTTCAGTCACCAGCCATACCCCGGAAAGCGAGTTGCAAAAAAACATGTTCGGGTTTATGACAAACAGAACGCCAGGAGCAGGGCCCTCAAATCCGCGAAATCCGGCTCTGTTCAACAATAACCTGATCTTGGATCCTACGGTGCTAGCAACGGTGATAACCCCAGAAAACGCGGCGGCACGCGCTGCGGATCTGGATGTGGCTCGCTGTGCATTGGATCAGCAGAGGAGAGATATAGAAGCTGAGAGACAGGGGATAGCCGCGCGCCAACGCGAGCTGGAAGCATTGGAGAACCGGCTCCAGGTTCAGTCGACCAGGATGCATAATCAGAGATATCAGTCGAGATTACCGGCGACGGGTGGAACTATAAACCCGGCCGCACTATTTATTACACCTCAGGATCAACCAATTCCAGCTGTGAACCAGGAAACCGGACATCAGCCTGCAACCTTGGGAGGACAGCCGACAAACGTACAAGCCGGGTTACCCACATTGCAAACAGGAATCGTAACTGGCAATGCAGCGCCACCACCACCACCGCCACGATTTCATACTCCACCAGGTCACTTCAATAACCCCATGGACAATGTATATGCAGCAACGTTGGCATTGGATCGTATCCCCGTAAGAGAGTCACCCCATGCAGAAGAGACCCGGTGGGCGATAGATCTATTACGCACGGCAGTGGCTCAGCAGGCCAATTACCCGGATAAGAGGAGTGGAATGCACGAAACACCATATATGAGCCGGCAGAACGCAAATACCGGCAATATCCAGTCGAGCTCGGCGCGGCGGAGGACAGAGTAGCAACAAATGCCGCCTCCTCCCCGTAGGCCGGCAATGCCTGCAGTATCAGCAGCACAAGCCATTGTGGACAGTTCCCGAGCCAGGCGAGCAGCGGCCGGGTCTGCGGTACGGGGACCGGTAGCGGTTGCGCCTCCCGCCGTACCCGCTGCGGCGTCACACGTTTCCCGAGTAATGCCAGTACCAACAAACCTTGCCGGGCCTAAATGTTTGTCGGACGCCATCAGAGCTGAGCCTTACCCGGATAAGTTCAAGGAGCCGGGTAAAGTGGTTAATTATGAGCCGACCATGGATCCAGAAACCTGGTTGAGCAGTTATGAGATGGCCATGTCAATCCGCAATGCATCTGAAAATCTTCAAGCTAAATTTATGTACCTAATGATGTCGGAGGGAGCAGCAAAGTTATGGTTCAATAATCTACCCGAAAAATCCGTTAGTTCATGGAGTGAGCTGAAAACTGCCTTTATCAAGCACTTTCATGGAACATGCAGGAAGTTGTTTACGATTGATGATTTAGAGCGATGTGTCCAGAAGAACGGAGAGTCGGCGAGCAGTTGGGTGCGCCGGGTTATGGAAATACTCCACTCGTCCACGGATTTTCAACCAAAGGATGCATTACAGGCTATGGCAAAGACATGCAAGCATATACGCTTAGTGAAAAAGCTGACGCGCATGAAATCTAGTCGGAATGCTTCAGAGGTTACAATGGGAGAGTTGATGGACGCGTGCAACAAGCACGCCGCCACAGATACCACAGAGGGGGATGTTGATGATAAGAAAGCAAAAGCCAACACGAGTAACAATGGGAGACCCGGCAATGGGACCACGCCGGGTAACAATGGAGGGAATAACGGAAACAACCAGAACAAGCGCCCATATGAAGGAAATTCCGAGTTTGTCGCCAGTACAGAAGCCGGGTTTGCGAGACCCAGAGCTGAAGGAAATTTCAACGGAGGAAACTTCAATGGAGGAAATTACCAAGGACCCCCAAGGCCGGCTAACCATATAGAGGACTTCAGGATGCCTTGTCCGCGTCATAGCAGGAACGGTAGGCCGGCTAATCATTCACTGGAGCAGTGTGTAGATTTACAGAGATGGAAGAACGAAGAAATACAGAAAGCAATGCGAGGTGCAGGCCGGGGAGCAGGACCGGGTCCGGGTGGAAACCCGGGCAATGGCCCACCCCCGGCTGGCAACCCAGGATGAAAATCCGGTTCTAGTGATGAAAAAGAGTAACGAGTGGAGGATGTGTATTGATTACACGAGTCTCAACAAGCATTGCCCAAAGGATCCGTTTGCTCTTCCAAGAATAGATCAGATCATAGATGTAGTGGCTGGCAGTGACCTATTATGTTTCATGGATGCATATTCCGGGTATCATCAGATCAAGCTCAAGAAGGAAGATTGGGAGAAAACATCGTTCATAACCCCCTTTGGAGCTTTCTGTTACAAAACCATGACCTTCAGACTAAAGAACGCTGGTGCAACATACTAGCGGTGTATTCAGAAGTGTTTTGAGGATCAGATTGGACGCAATGTTCACGCCTATGTTGATGATGTGGTGATCAAAACAAGGAAGGCAGAAACGTTCATTGATGACTTAAAGGAAACATTCAGGAACCCGAGAAGATATCAGATGAAGCTTAACCCCACAAAGTGTGTATTTGGAGTCCCAGCAGGAAAATTACTCGGATTCATTGTTTCCGAGAGAGGAATCGAAGCAAACCCGGACAAGATCAAAGCTATCCAGAGTCTGAAAAAGCCGGAAAACCTGAAGCACGTTCAAAAGCTTACAGGGTGCGTAGCAGCATTAAGCCGGTTTATATCAAGGCTTGGAGAGAAGGCGATACCCTTATACCGGCTCTTGAGGAAAACCGACAAATTCGTTTGGGACCAAGAGGCGGATGAAGCGTTCGAGGCACTAAAAAAGCAATTATCTGAGGCACCGGTTTTAGCAGCTCCGGGTCCTAAGGAGCCCATGTTACTATACATTGCGGCTGGGCCCCGGGCGGTTAGCGCAGTGGTTGTTGTTGAGCGAAAAGAGGATGGAAAATATCACCCGGTACAGATGCCGGTTTATTACGTAAGCGAGGTACTATCGAAAGTAAAGCAGCGTTACCCACATTGGCAAAAGCTAGTTTTCGGGGTCTTTATGGCCAGCCGGAAATTGAAACCATATTTCCAGGAACACCCCATAACAGTGGTTAGCTCTATATCAATGTCGGATATTATCAGAAACTCAGATGCAACAGGTAGAATAGCCAAGTGGGCCATTGAGATGGGAGATTATCACATCAACTACGAGCCCAGGTCTGCAATCAAGTCTCAAGCTTTAGTTGATTTCATCAATGATTGGACTCACACAAGCATGCGCACAATGACACCAAGTTCCGAGTCTTCGGTGATGCACTTCGATGGTTCTAAGCAGTACGAGGGATCAGGAGCTGGGGTGGTACTTACATCACCCAAAGGAGACAAACTGAGTTATGTGTTGCAAATTCACACTGATTGCTCCAACAACGTGGCCGAGTATGAGGCATTGTTACATGGATTGAGAGTAGCAAAGGAGATGAACATACGGCGAACACGGTGCTATGGGGATTCGGATCTCGTGGTACAGCAGGTCTCAGGAACTTGGGACAGAAAAGATGCAACAATGGCAGCATATCGCAGAGAGGTGGACAGGGTTGCCGGGTGTTTTTCCGGGTATGAGGTGGAGCATATTGACAGGCGAAAGAACGAGGCAGCAGATGCACTCGCTAGACTCGGCTCGCGCAAAGAGCCGGTCCCACCTAATGTTTTCCTGGAGGAGTTATGGCGGCCATCTGTTAAAACCGAGTCTGAAGAAGAGGTGGCTAACCAAGACCCAGATTTGGAGCTTGTGGCCACGGTACATGCTATTCCCGAGTGGACAGAGCCGTTTCTAGATTACTTATCACGAGGCGTGTTACCACCACAGGAAGTTTTAGCAAGGCAAATTCTGAGACGAGCAAAGGGCTATTCTATTATCAATGCAGAGCTGTATAAAAGGAGTGCAGCAGGAGTCTTTTTGCGCTGTGTAGCACCAGAAGAAGGCCGGCAGATCTTGAACGAGATCCACGAACGAGATTGTGGGCATCATGCCTCCACAAGATCCCTTGTGGCCAAAGCATATCGACACGGTTTCTTTTGGCTCATAGCCCTAGCAGATGCGGAGCGCTTGGTGGCAAGGTGCGACGGATGTCAAAGGTATGCTCGCCAAATCCATGTGCCGGCTATGGAGTTGCAAACAATCCCGTTGACCTGGCCGTTCGCTGTTTGGGGCATGGATATGGTGGGCCCCTTCCACATGTCACCCTGCAAAAAGACCCATCTTTTGGTAGCTATCGTTAAGTTTACAAAGTGGGTTGAGGTTATGCCAGTTACCAATTGCGAAGCAATCACAGCAGTCAAGTTCCTGAAAAAGATCATCTACAGGTTTGGATACCCTCACAGCATAATAACAGACAATGGAACCAACATGTCCTTAGGTGAGATGGAGAAATTCTGCGGGAACAATGGTATCCGGCTTGACATAGCCTCGGTAGCCCATCCACAAGCTAACGGACAAGTGGAGAGGGCAAACCAGGAGTTACTTCGTGGGTTAAAACCACGACTGCGAGTCCCCTGCATAAGAGCTGCTGGAGCATGGGTTGAAGAGCTACCATCAGTAGTTTGGGGAATTAACACTACACCTAACAGATCTACTCAGATGACCCCGTTTTTCATGGTTTATGGTGCAGAGGCGGTGTTACCGAGTGACATTATTCACGACTCGCCCCGAGTATCGGCTTACGTTGAGGTGGAGAACGAGAAGACCCGGCAGGATGCCGTGGATATGCTAGAAGAACACAGAGAACAAGCCTTGGAAAGATCAGCTATATATCAGCAGGATCTGAGGAGATACCATAGTCGGCGGGTCAAAACCCGGGTCTTCCAGGAAGGGGACCTGGTGTTGCGCTTGGTACAATCAAAGGAAGGAAAGCACAAGTTATCTCCACCATGGGAAGGGCCGTTCATCATAAGCCGAAATTTGCACAATGGATCATATTACTTGATAGATGCAAGGGAAGAGTCGGATACTGTCAATGACACCGCTCACACCACTTCATCTATGCAAGAGAGGGAGAGACCATGAAACGTGGCACAGCTACGTCCCTACTACACCTAGAATAGACTAGGCTTACAAGTGGAACTACACGATGTAACAGGCAGCAGGTTTCAGACGCACTCTTTTCCTATCCAGGGTACCTAAGGGGACTGGAGGGTTTTAATCAGGCGGCTTGCTGACCTAACTTTTCTCATATCAATAAAGAGATGGTTAAACCATGATATTGTTTCTTTCTTGTGTGTTTTTGTTAAGTTCTTATATTCCTGTTCTGGTTTTCTGTTTTTATTTTTGTCAGGTAAGAATTATTTATTCGTTTGCAGTATGTTAGTTTTGCTAAAGGTTATATATATAGGTCTTAGGGGCTGATTGCTTGAATAGCACAGTTGCAAACTCAAAGACCCGGCCACGATGCCATTAAGTTATAAGGACCGATTACTTGCAATAAGTACGGTTACAATCTTATAACCGGACAATAGAGCCAAATTTTCCTTGATTTCTTTTGTTTAAGCTTGATGTGACTCGCAAAAATGTGGCATGCTTTGCTAGCGTGTAACTACAATCAGTCATGATGCCCAATGGGACTTGCCTGACCCTGTTTTTATACAGTTATAGCAGCATTGAATATCCTCGCGAAAGCCGGCTTATAGCAAAATGGATCAAAAGGGTTATCCAAACCACAAGTTATGCAGAGTACAAGGTTAACAGCCGGAAACTCGCAACATATTAAGCATAACTTCAAACCTATGTGAGTAACTCTAGGTTTTGGGCCCTAGCAGAAACAATTTGCTCTTTTGAAACCACCAAACCCTTAGACTCGAAAATTCGGGTCTTGGGGACTTGGGAATTCGAAAACAACAACAAATTGTCTAGCTATCAAGCTTAAAACCCAAAAATCCGAGTCTTGGGGACTTAGGAAATAAAGTCCACTCGTCAAAAAATCCCTGAGACCCGGAAACCGAGTCTCACAAAAGGAAAAATAGCGAAAATCGTAAAACCAGCAACAAAAAGTTCAAGACTAGGAAATAACAAATCCGTACGAAAGGCCAGAAGGGCCACAAAAGCTATTAAGTTTTTAGCGTATTACAAACCGAGGAAGTTGTATCGAAAAGTGCACAGGCGCACTATTAAATGAATAATTGTTTTAGGCATGTTACAAAATGCCCATTGGCCGAATAAAGTGTTTGAGGCGGTAAAAGGTGAAACTTCACTCGGCATCCTTGGCCGAGTCATCGACGTTGTCCTTGGCAGCCGGGTCTTGGACTTGCTCTTAAGTGGTCTTCCCAGCTCCTGTATCCGGATTAGCAGCAGAGTCGGCACGAGCTGGCGGACGGACAGCCGGCGTAGAGGAGGAAGGCGCAGTATCGGCCTCAGCTTTTCTCTTGGCAGTCTCCTCCTTTCTCTTGGCAGATTCCGCCTTCCACTTCTTCAGCGTGTCAAAAGGTTTAGGCAGATCCGACTGAATGGGCTTGCCTTCGGCATCGTAAGGTGGAACGATGTTGCTTAAGTCCAGATAGTCGGCGATCAAGCTTGCCGGGTGACGCATGTCAGTATTAATGGCCTTGAAGTTCTTGCCGGTAAATTTGGAGCCGTCGTTGTTGAATTCGGGAAACCCGCCCACGAGCTTTTCCGGCTCAAGCCTGGGAAAATAGGCCTTGGCCAGAGCAAGCCCGCGGGTTACCCCAACCCGGCACGACGAACGCTTCCAGTGGTCAATCCACTCGGGGATGGTGGAACACGCGTCAAGCAGAGTGTCCAAACCACAGTAACCCACAGCCGGCCACTTCACAGCCTCCAAAATCCACTTGGTGCTGGCAGAGAATTGCCGGATTACGGCCTTCAGTGTCTTTAATTTCTCAATGTCATCTTCGTCTAGGGCCGCTTCACCCGGGCCTGTAGTATAACAGAAAAAGTTAAAGCAATAACATCCGGGTATCTTGCGTAATGGAAAACCTGGGTTATAATTAGCGAGTTATAAATCCTTACCAAGCAGAGCGCGATAAGTGTCGGCAATCTGAGCAGAGACCTTCTTTAGCGCACTTTCGGCATTGTGGTATTTCTTCTTATACTTTTTCACATCCTTGTCGAGATTCTGCACTTCAACCTCTAGCCCTGCACGCAGCTTTGTCTTGGCCTCGAGGAGCTGGTTGGTTTTGGCCAACACCTCCTAAGACCGGGTCAGTTGTGCCTGTGGAAAAAGAAAAGGGAAAGATTAGTCGGATATAAGAAAAAGCCAGATATGAAAGGAAGTACCGAGTAAACTTTGCCTAGTTAAACTCGGAACTTGGGGACTAGGTGAGTATATACACAATGTTGATCAGGATTACCTGGTGCTCTGCAGCCATGGCCTCAAGGATGTCTCTCTCGGTGGCCTTCAGAGCGAATAGCTGATCTAGCATTTCTTCGTACGAGAGATCGCCGAGCTTCAGCTTGGAAGAGCCGGGGTTCTGGTCACCCGGAGGCGGGGTCCTCTCCTTCTTGGGGGTGGACACCCGGGTCACCTGGGTATTGGGAGTGGGATCACCCCTCCTCGTGCCCAGGATCTCGACGTCATCATCTCCGGGTGTGTGTGAGGGAATCGGATACTCGGCCTCCTCCTCGGCCGGGGTTTTCAGCAGGTCTTCTTCTTTGTCTTCTTCTTCAACGCCGCCAGCCGCAGCTTTCACAGTGTCTTCCGGATCCTCCATCGCCGGGTTATCCACATCCATATCGTCCGGGTCACTACTCGTGACCTTGGCTCTGGTAAAGAGAAAAAGAAACAGTCAGTATATGGTAAACGAGAGATATGGAAAAAGTTAGTGTATTGAGTACTAAGAAAAGTGACTTACCCGGTGTTCACGACGAAATCCGCTGGGAGATCGTTGCTAGACCCGGAAGAAACTGATAAAGAATGTGAAAGTGAGACCCGGATTTGTCCGGCCAGAGGATGATTTGGAGAGGGAAATCTTTGAGGTAGGCGAGAGGAATAAGTTTGGGGAATACCGGCTTTGCGAGCGGGGGACGAAGGGATGCCTGGGTTAAGAGGATCATCACCCGGGGAATTCCGGGTTACCCTATGTTAGACTGGGATGGGTTCCTTCAAGCGTGATGAATCGACCAAATGTTGGTTAAGTTCGCACATGTTAGCGTACGAATAGGGTTTGGAGGTCATAGAGGAGTAAGGCACCTTGAATACAACCCCCGGGTCTTCCTCTTCGCCCCAACGTCTACATCTGGCTCAGCCTTGCTTTCATCAGATTGGGTCTCCTCCTTATCCTCCAACCCTGGAAATTATAGCATATTATCGGAAAAAGGGAAAAAGGTTGGAAAACCAAGTTGACAGAAAGGGAAACGAGTGAGACTCGGATGTTACCCTCATCAGTATCAACCGGCTCCTCGTCCTCTTCCGAGTTTTCGGAAGGAGGAGGGGTCTCAATCTTCCAGAAAGCGCTATCTTCCTAAGATAAAAATACAGTGATAAAGGTTAGTGGTTGTACCAGAAAAATGCCAATCGGATAAGGAGTAATGGCCGGATCTTACTGCTGGAGCCGGGTGATCCCGCGTGTAGGGGTCCAGGCCGGCTATATTCCGGATCACCTCCAGTTTCTCGGTCAAGAAGTTTTTCATTATCTTGTTCGCGTCCGAGGCCGGGTAATTCCTCAACGAATAACGAAGGGAATCAGTGACGTGCCCAGAGTAGCTTCACATGAGTTTGGGTCGGACGCTATTGGGTTGGATCCGGAAAGTTACCCAAGTTTTGACTAAATTGAGCCCAAGAAGGCCTTGAGCCGAGAATACAGCAAGCTTGGTGAGGAGGGGCTGGATAGATTGCCTCTCCGACTCAGAAGCAAAGGAGCTGAGATTGTCGGAAAGGTTGAGGAGATCTTCGGAGAAACCCGACAATGTCTTTTCACCGGCTGAAGAGGTGTCTTGGCAATAAAAGTAAGTCTTTTGCCAGTGTTTGACGTGGGAGTTGAGGCTAAGAGGCGGCATTAGGGAGTTTTTCCGCCTTTGGATGGAGACCCCTCCACAAACCAGGAGGGCCCACCGCTGCTCTCTCGGCACGGTTTGCACTGGAACAATTCGAGGAAAAGGGCAAGATTCGTAGGAATGCAGAGATACGACTCACACAAGACGATGAAATGAGTAATGTTCAGCATAGAATTAGGGCCAATATCAAATACGCGAAGCTTGTAGTGGTCTAGCAGCTCGCGGAAGAAAGGGTGACCCGGGGGGCAGAAACCCCGGATCACATGCTCAACAAAGATTACTACCTCATCGAGACCCGGAGAAGGCCGAGTCTCCTCCCCAGGTACTCTCCAGTGAATTTCTTCTCGGGCGGGTAAGACACCAGACTCTGCAAGTTCATCCAGCTTGGCCTTGGTCACGGTCGACCTCGCCCAGTTGGCGGAGATCGATTGACTCGGCTTCGCCTTGCCAGCCGGCTGTTTCCCCTTCAGTTTCGCACTAGCCTTAGGTGCCATGAGCGTGATCTAAAAAGAAGACAAAGTGCAAAGTATAAGCAACTTGAGACCCGGAAACGACCGTTATCCGACTTAGTAAAGAATGCTAGCAAGAAATTTTGTCTGATTGGATCTAGGCGGAAAAATGTGCGGGAAAGATTGCGATTACAAGTGGTGCGCTATTGAATCTAGGCGCTGTGAGAGGTGCTATTGAATCTAAACCGAGCAATGGGGGTGCAAGCTATGGAGTGTACAATTGATGAGGAACGAGAAGAACACTTAGAGGCGATACCAGATTCAATCTACCCGCGAGAAATTAAAGGTCAAATCCAAGGAGGTGAAGAACTTACCGGAGGGATCAGGGTAAAAACACGGCGGCGGAGGATGGCTTGACGACGGCGGGCCTAGGTTCTCCGGTGGGCTGCTCGAGGGCGTGGCTGCGTCGCGGATGCGGGCGCAGCGGAAGGATGGCGGTGGCTCGATTCCGGCGGTGTACTCGCAGACTAACGGCGGCGGCTCGTGTCCGGTGGCGCGCTCGCGGGCGGCGCGGCGGTGTTAGCACGAGCTCAAGGGTGGAGCCACCGAGAGGGAGTGAAGATGAAGAGATAGGGGGGGAAATGGAGTGCGGATCTGAAAATGGCGATTGGGCGCTTATTTATAGGAGCTGAGCGGGAAGGTGCCCTAGGGTTGGGCGGCAAAGGCAAAAAAATTCGGAAAAAGATGTTCAGCCGGATTTTTTGGATAAGCATTGAAGGCGCCCGTTACGAGATATCCGGAAAAGATTGGAACAGATTACGCGTGCGATATTCGGACTAATTAGCGAACGGTGCGAGTCCGGGTCTTACGTGTTTTCTCGGAGTGTTGACCCGGGAAAACAATGTTTGACTCAGGGAAAGCCGGGTTATTATATGGACCACCCAGAGAGATAGGCCTAGCTGGTATCAAAGCATTCTAACCCGGTATTTTATAAACTTGTATGTTTCTTATTTTGCAGGGAATAGCGTGCGCTTCATGGTTGATCCCGCGAAGCCCAAGCTATTCTGGGGACTACTGATGGAGGGATGATAACCCGGTAGGCTAACGCCAAGGTGTAACCCGGCTCAAAGGGAACCGTGCAAGACCCGGCTCAAGGAGGAGGAGTTTCTAGAAGGCCCAAGAGGTAGTATAGGCCTCGTAACCCGGCTTTGGGGTTACTATTAGGAAACTTAGGGTTTGTATGCGGTTACCGGGTAGGACTCCAAGTATGCCTTGGATAGGAAGCCAGGGGGCCGATTAAGATATAAGTCGGCCCCTAGGGTTAGCGAAACAGAACTTCATCAGATATTCGAGTATCCTTGTAATACGAGAGCTGAGATTGTAATCTTAGATCGGAGACTCGGCGACTTGATTGCCAGAGCTACCAGACCGATTGATAACATGATTTCCCCTGAGCTAAACCCTCTCCCAAACACCAGAGTCGATTTACCCCGAGATAAGTTACTCCTGGTAATGTCTGCCGTGATTATCCCACAACAGGCTCTGAGCCCTTTGATGACTTTTGATCGGTTTGATCTGATGGTTCTTCTGACATTTGGTACGGTGAGCAGTACGGTCGCCACTGACCGTACTGGGTCGATAAGTCAGTTGCGCGGACAGTTTTAATTGATTTTCTTATCTTTATATTTTTCCTTCCTTTTAGCCCTGATTTCTTGTGATTTCTTGTACAATATCCGCAATAAAAATAATGACATGGAGATTTGCATATAAAGCACATTAGTGATTAGTGACAGATTTAGAGTGATATCTCTATCATTTTTATCACAAAGATATAGTGTAAAGATAAAGATGTGCCATGTTTGGACGCATCAACATCCAAAAATTAAGGGGTTTTCACAGTCGCGGGTACGGTGATAGGTGGTCGTACTGTTGCTCGTTAAGTGTCTTCTGATTTTCGTGCTCGAAGAAGGTTGCTGGTACGGTGACAAGTACAATGATCAGTACGGTGGACTCTCCATACTGGTGCTTCTTGTTAAGTGGTATTGATGTCTTCTCGTCGCAGATGCTCTTGCGATAAGGTGGTAGGTACGGTGAAATTTCACCATACTGCTGCTCATTGTGGTCCCACAAAAAGTTGCGCTTCGGAAGTCCCAAATTTCATCCCGGTACGATGGTTAATATGGTCAGCGGTGACCGTACTGCCACTTGTTAAAACACACATATGTTTTCGGTGTGCAAAACGCATCATGGTATGGTTAGTAATACAGTAGATTTTCACCGCACCAGTGATCGTGAAAGCATCATAGATACTCTGGAAATATCATTCCTTGGTGTTTCTTCGGGACCTGAAATGTTAGTATGTCATAGAATATATACACACACACACACAGAGAGAGAGAGAGAGAGAGAGAGAATTGTAATCCAGCAATAATAAACATATATAACTTGAGCAGTGAATAAGTTCTACTCGTTGAAAATTGTCCAAAGCCAACTCTAATAACAAATCATGCTAAGATACAAAGTTTCAATGCAATATAAAAATGCAACTAAACTCAATACACAAAACTAAGAAAGAAACATAATAACTTACGGTTTGCCTCCCGTTAAGCGCTTTCTGTATAGCCATATAGCTAGGCTTCGATGCTCCATTTTTTCGCAACCTGGATCAAAAGGAATTTCGACCTGAGGTGTGATATGATTTACCTCTAGCAGCAGTTTGGAGCACCTTAGAGCATAGTTCTTTCGAAGACACACCCATTTGTGGTGCATGGGCATCATGTAAGTAAAGAGTTCCTTGCTCTCAAGCAGGAACGGATACACCATGTTTTGTAGGCATGCCTACTCATATTTCTGAAACAAGATTTTTAGAGATTTGTATAAATATTTTATAGCATTACCTGGGTTACCTTCATAGAGGAATACTTCATAGAATTCTTGTTTTTCTGCAGGGAATACATAAAAAAGCGTCTTATTCCTCTTGTTCATCTCTAGAGATGTCATACACTCTTGTACTTGCACATCAGTATTTAAGTTTGCAAATTCTATGTCTAGTCTATTATAATCTATAAGACACTGCAATTTATTCTCCAATGGTTCGTTGTGAAGATCTTGCAAAAAGTCAGCAAATATATCATCAAGATCAATACCATTATATGTAATTGGATATTCATCTAATATGGGCAAATCAACATGTATCATGTTGTTCATCTTCTCCCGCAATGCTCACAAATCAAACTCCTTTAATGCCAACTCGATCCTAAGATGAATACCCGCTGGTGTTTTTTCAAAGGGAGTCATCACTGGCATTTCAGGGATAAATCCTATATCAGTATATTTATTTAAACCAGTAATGAGGCCCTCAACAAGTAATTTAGAAAATTCAGTTTTATCAATATAATCATGTAAAGAACACTCAAGTGTAATTCATTAGGCCTCCTATTTAGTTCGTAAATATCAATGCTCTCAAATGCTATGCACGAGTCCTCCTCGGAATAATTTTCTAGTAAATGAGCATCAATATAATCATTACCATAATTAGCATCAATGATAGGTTTACTGTTTAAAGTGGAAGTTGCGAGCGGGTGATCAGTTCGTTCTTTCTCCTCTTCGTTATGCTCCTCATCTTCTTCATTTTTCGGTGAGTCCGGCAAAAGGTTATTTTCTTCTAGAGCGGTAGCAAACCCCTCTATATACTTGAACCAATGCATTATCACCAATATTTAAGCAAAAACTATGTAAGAGGATCGTTGATTCATACATCCTATTAAGTGAAAATTTCTTACTTCTATATCTCCCAATCTATTTAGCATTTCTCCAGCACCCATTAAAAGCACATATTCCATAATTAATAAGTCCTTAGTTATAGCATTGTTATAATGAGCTAGAAAAGGAACACGTGACTGCTTACATTGATACTGGGGTGCTTGGTATCTTCATAGTCTTTGCAATATAATTCAATTTCAGCACATAGGTCTATGGATATTTCTTCTGTATGGTTCAGTAAGTCTCTCACTATCTCTTCTTTGGTAGCCCGGTTTTTGTACTCATGTATTTCAAGCATAAAAGCAAACACAATTTTCTTGGAAGACATGATTAGCAGTTTTTATAATTTTCAGTTTTATAATTTTATGTTCTTTTTGTATATAGGAAAATAGCAAGATAAATAACAACAAACGGAATAAACTATGTGTGAGTGGAAAGGAAACAATCAAGCGATGTGATCCCCGACAACGGGGCCAGAAAAATCTAGATGCTTGCAAGTAAATCTTCAATACAGGTCTCAATCAATGAAAAAGAATTTGGAACCGATGCTCCAAATATTTTTTTATAGTATTCTGAAATGAACACTTTTAAATGTTCTTGTCCTACAATCGTACCCTCGTCCTGTTCTAACTGGAAAATCTTTTTCTTTCGTCTTTTACCATTTGCAATTAAATGAAAATATCTGGTGTTATTCTCTCCTTCCTGAATGTGTCTCACTTTAGCCCTTTGTGCCTACTTTGATTCTTCCTCACGACGTAGTTTAGATAAAAGGCATCAGCCTGCCTTTTGGCTTCTATTTCGTGATTGTTTAAAGGCATAGATTCAGATTTTAGATCCAACTCATTCATAAGGAGCAACAATCTATCTCGTTGTTTCTTATATTCCCCACTGATGTTCTTAGCCCAACCTCTAAGAAAACTACTTAGGTGCCTAATCTTATTTTGCCAATCGCATTGGATCCATTAATAACTGCATTCCATTCATTTTTGATCAACTCAAAAAAACCTTCTCTACGTAACCAGGCCAACTCAAAGGAAAATGCCGATGTATTGCCCACATGAGCTGGTGCACCTGATTCAATGAACGGAGGTACATGATCAGACTCTGTCCTAGTTAGAGCCCTCACATATACCAATGGATATTTCTGTTCCCAGTCAACACTGGCAAGAAACCTATCCAATTTCTCAAGAACCGGAGTAGGGTGTCTACTAACCCAGGTATATTGTCTACCTGACATTTCTAAATCTTTCAAATCAAGGCTCTCATTGATGGCATTAAAAATAAAAGGCCATCTCATATTAAAGTTATCATTATTCTTCTCTTCTTTCCTTCTAATGATATTAAAATCCCCACCTATCAACATAGGCAAGGATTCCCCTTCACAAATCCGCACTAGCTCGGCTAAAAACTCAGGTTTTTTATCGTCCTGAGCAGCCCCATAAACAATAACAAATGCCCAAAAGAAGCCATCTTCTTTGGACCTGACATGAAATTTCACACAGAATTCCCCAGCCGCCACATTTTTCACCTCAAAAGAGTCTGGGTTAAACCCCACTAAAATTCCACCAGAACGACCATGAGGAGGTAAACAATACCAATTAAAATCTACCCCACCAACTAAATGTTTCAAAAAACTATTCAAGAAACTTGATCTTCCTGTCTCCAATAAGGCAAGGAAATCAACTTTGTTATCTCTAACCATTTCACCAATAGCTAGATGTTTTGCAGTATCACCCAATCCATTCGAATTCCATATAAAACCTCTCATAATTAATATCTAGAATTTTGTTTTTAATCTACTGCTTCTTCTCGGTCTAGACGTGTCAGACACAATAGTCTTGGACTTTCGAGTCCTTTTTAACTTAGAAATAGGAATAGCCAAAGCATTCTCTAGATCCTCTTCATTATCAAGGTTATCATCATCACATAAATGAGCTGCTCGATGCATAACTAAACTATGTGTATCCTCTGTGTTATCAGCCCCCATTGTGTTACTCAAAACAACAAGTTTTCTCGATTCTTCTATTTGTTTTAAAGCAAGAACTGCATCATTTCTCTCTGTAATACAAGTACCCAAAGAAATACCTAATTTAGATGCTATATCAATTATTAAATCATTAGGCAATGATGTAAATGATAAATTACGTTTGGTGGAATTACCTGTAGGCAGCATATCTCGCTGTGAAGCACGCAGAGAGGCCCGCTCCTGGATAGGTAAATCAGCCCCCGGTTGAGCACGAATCCTTGCGCTAGACCTCCTTCCCTCCGATGAGGGGTCTCCAATTCCACCAAACGCCACGAGCTCTTCTCTAGTAGGCTTCGTCGGTGTTATGAAAGCATTTTGGCCCTCTTCGAGTTGTTGTCCACGGTTAACATCAATAGCAATTCGTGGTGCAGAAGTAAAAGCCGTCTTCCTGATGCTACCATCAACCACTGATCCGTCCCCAACAAAATCCGTACTGCAGCCTTGTACTGGTTCAGCAATCACAGGAGACAAAACTCCCGTAGTCCCCTTCGAAGCGGAAGCCCCCACCATCAAAAGTTCCTTCTTGTCCTCCAAGACAATCACATCAACGTGGACTGCAGCGTTCTGCCCTGGCACAGCGGCAGGCAGAAAATCCTCCACGGCAGCATGCCCTGTCCTCCCGGCAGCGCAAACTGCTGCTGGTTCGTGCCCCGCCCTCGCGGCAGAGAAAACCGCTGCGGCAGCCTGCCTTGAAGCAGAAACAAGGCTGCGGGAGGGGCTTTTGGCACCGAAATGCACCTCATCGTCCCGATTCTCGACAGTCATATCAAAACCACCAGAGGGCTGGGCATCCACTACGATCACCATATCAATACAAGGTTTCTCGCTTGCCTGAACCTCCATCTGATTATCATTGCCAAACAGTACTCTATGTATCTCATCTCTTGCTTGGCCAAAATACTTCTGAACTAGGGGGAAATACCAGACCACCACTCGAATGAGATAAAGCCTGTTGCACATTTGAAGCCCCACTAGAGCCCCCCTCCATCATCGGATCAGTACCTGAATCAACATTAGAACCCTTCCCATTATTCTTCTTCATACTAGCCTCCTTAGCCAATGCCTCCTGAAAGTCATCTGCTAGCCCATCATCCTCATCGTTATCCCTCTTATATTCCTCCATATGAACATCTTCTGACTGGTTTGCTTCCCCCTCCACCTCAAAAGACAAACTATAGATGCCATCTTTAATAAAGAAAGGAAAAGTTGGTGGTATTTTAGTGTAATTCAAACACCCCACCAAAATACGCAGCACCTTATTCTCTCTAGTAAAGTCCATGTCAATCCTCAGTGGTTTTCCCAACAAGAAGCCAACGGACCATAAAGCGAGGAAGTCACCAATATGTTCCTCCGGTATACCAGTGACCCTAACCCAAAAGGCTGGAAGAGTATCCATTGGTTCAATCTTCTTAGACCAAGTCTCAATAGTCATCTTGCACCCACTACCAGGTACACAGAAAGTGCCAAACACTTGCAGTATCTCTAAATCTTTTCTTGAAGGGAATTGTACCTTGAAAACATTGTGTCCAACTTGAGACACATTCCAATGAAACTGATCTCTAGGTACCAACCTCTGTAGCTGTGTGATAATTTGAGGAATCGACATCTCTCCACCATTAACCACCAAAGAAGCAAGCCTATGATTCAGCAACTTTGGTTTATAGGCTTCAGTACAGGCCATCCCAAAGAACATGAGTTCCTCATTAGCGTATCCATACTGGATCAAATTTGGTTTGGGGGCTGCCAGCAATTGACACGGACCCGTAGTATGTTCACGGCCTTCACAAATCACACAAATAGCCGTCTCACAATCTCCCAGATGATGACCCGATAGCCCACACCGGAAGCACTTATTTCTGTCCACCGCCTTACCCTTCAAAGCATCAGCCAATTGAGTTTGAGTAACCACTTGGCGATTCTCAGCCACAGCTACTATGGCTTCTTGAGTACGAACTGCCACCGGTGCACTGGTGCCACATTCATAATAGGAGCCGCTATCGGAACAGCAGCTGAGGCCACCGCCGTAACAGCTGCAGGCGCAACCTGCGGTGGGTTCACCACCGGAGCCACAGTAGCTTGAGGGAAACGATTGACATAGTTAGGACCACCCTGGTAGCGTCCATAGCCATACTCATATGGACGTCCACCTGCGCGCCCCCTCGGGAATCCCCTGCCTTGATTCTCATACCTCTGTCGGCCTCGAGCACCATAGAAACCTCCTTGCTGAAAATTCCTCCGCTGCCCACCGTTCATCGCCGGCGCAGCGTTGAAGGCAAACTGCCTATTACCGCCCTGAAAACCAGCACCAAAACCTCCACCAGCGCCGCCATCTGCTTGACCACCATAGCCGCTAGGGCCACCCGCCTCAAAGTTCCCTGCGAAGCCATTCGCCGGCGGGTAGACAACTCTCCCCGAGTTGTTCTGCACCGGATCCCCACGGCCTCCACCACGATCCGCCATCACCTCCTCTCGCCGCACACAAACGATAGGGAGAGAGGCGGCAGATCTCCTCCAGGACAAACCCAAAATAGGACGAAGCCCTTTTCCGCTCGGATTAGGGTATGATAAAGCCACAATGCGATACGCAGTACCCTCCTCCGTTGATATTTGTTTCGGGATCACGATTGATTCATCTGTTCCTGATTGCGGGCCCAATGGCCGCTGATCCCGTAGTTTCCAAACTGATCGCGTGCCCAATGGCCGCTGATCACGTTCCTTCCAATTCGGAGAAGCAGGCAATCCTTCTTTTTTGAAATTCGAACAAGATCTTACCTGCCTATTTGTCGAAGGAAAGCTAGGATCCCGCCTCGATCTCGAAAAATCTGCCGCCGAAGAAATCCGTCTTCGCTGAACAGGGGTCCACCCCTCCGAGTCCCCGCTCTCCTCCACAAAAGTAGACGGCGCCATCACCGGCAGTTTCATCTTCGCTGCAACCTTCGAGTGAGGAATCACCGGTGATTGTGGTGGAGTCCATACCTGCAAACATCTTGCGGCAGATCTCTGCGCGAGGACTGATATAGGGATGATAACCCGGTAGGCTAACGCCAAGGTGTAACCCGGCTCAAAGGGAACCGTGCAAGACCCGGCTCAAGGAGGAGGAGTTTCTAGAAGGCCCAAGAGGTAGTATAGGCCTCGTAACCCGGCTTTGGGGTTACTATTAGGAAACTTAGGGTTTGTATGCGGTTACCGGGTAGGACTCCGAGTATGCCTTGGATAGGAAGCCAGGGGGCCGAGTAAGATATAAGCCGGCCCCTAGGGTTAGCGAAACAGAACTTCATCAGATATTCGAGTATCCTTGTAATACGAGAGCTGAGATTGTAATCTTAGATCGGAGACTCGGCGACTTGATTGACAGAGCTACCAGATCGATGGATAACATGATTTCCCCTGAGCTAAACCCTCTCCCAAACACCAGAGTCGATTTACCCCAAGATAAGTTACTCCTGGTAACGTCTGCCGTGATTATCCCACGACAGTTGGCGCCCACCGTGGGGCCTACGTCCAAAAGTGTTTACATCATGGGAGAAGCTCGGGAAAGCATGAAGAACCTCGTCATCGGCGAGATCTACACCAACCCTGAAGGAGAGAAGATGGTGGACGACTTTGGCTGGGGGCCAGAGTCGGATCAGCTAGAAACCGGATCCGTCGTCACAATCGGCCGGGTCAACGTCTTCGTCGGCATGGTACGTGCGTCTGGTTCTATTCCTGATGGTGTTGAATATGATTCTGTGTCAGGAGGAGCGACCTGCGTTCAGTCGGACGGGGAAGAGTCGGTCGGGACGGTCGATCCGATAGAAGAGCCCACCACGAAAAGTGAACAGCCAGAGGAGCCGGCATGGACCCCGCGTGGCGGGGTCATGAGGAAAGATGATACCGAGTCTATCCTGCATCTGCTGGAGGACCGGTACGAGGAGGATAGTTGTGATGAGGAAGAATACGAACAGGCACCAGGCATCGCGCACCAGGTCGCGGTCTACACGGCCCCTGCAACCAACCTTAATCAGAGGGACGTGACTACGGCCGCGGTCGGAGAGGCGCGAGCGCTGGCCCAGCAACAAGATCCGGTTGATGGAAACCCGGTCATAGCCCGGGTTGACGGAGAGTCGGCTTCAGTCACCAGCCATACCCCGGAAAGCGAGTTGCAAAGAAACATGTTTGGGTTTATGAGAAACAGAACGCCAGGAGCAGGGCCCTCAAATTCGCGAAATCCGGCTCTGTTCAACAATAACCTGATCTTGGATCCTACAGTGCTAGCAACGGTGATAACCCCAGAAAACGCGGCGGCACGCGCTGCGGATCTGGATGTGGCTCGCCGTGCATTGGATCAGCAGAGGAGAGATATGGAAGCTGAGAGACAGGGGATAGCCGCGCGCCAATGCGAGCTGGAAGTATTGGAGAACCGGCTCCAGGTTCAGTCGACCAGGATGCATAATCAGAGATATCAGTCGAGATTACCGGCGACGGGTGGAACTATAAACCGGCCGCACTATTTATTACACCTCAGGATCAACCAATTCCAGCTGTGAACCAGGAAACCGGACATCAGCCTGCAACCTTGGGAGGACAGCCGGCAAACGTACAAGCCGGGTTACCCACATTGCAAACAGGAATCGTAACTGGCAATGCAGCGCCACCACCACCACCGCCACGATTTCATACTCCACCAGGTCACTTCAATAACCCCATGGACAATGTATATGCAGCAACGTTGGCATTGGATCGTATCCTCGTAAGAGAGTCACCCCATGCAGAGGAGACCCGGCGGGCGATAGATCTATTACGCACGGCAGTGGCTCAGCAGGCCAATTACCCGGATAACAGGAGTGGAATGCACGGAACACCATATATGAGCCGGCAGAACGCAAACACCGGCAATATCCAGTCGAGCTCGGCGCGGCGGAGGGCAGAGCAGCAACAAATGCCGCCTCCTCCCCGTAGGCCAGCAACGCCTGCAGTATCAGCAGCACAAGCCATTGTGGACAGTTTCCGAGCTAGGCGAGCAGCGGCCGGGTCTGCGGTACGGGGACCGGTAGCGGTTGCGCCTCCCACCGTACCCGCTGCGGCGTCACACGTTTCCCGAGTAATGCCAGTACCAAAAAACCTTGCCGGGCCTAAATGTTTGTCGGACGCCATCAGAGCTGAGCCTTACCCGGATAAGTTCAAGGAGCCGGGTAAAGTGGTTAATTATGAGCCGACCATGGATCCAGAATCCTGGTTGAGCAGTTATGAGATGGCCACGTCAATCCGCAATGCATCTGAAAATCTTCAAGCTAAATTTATGTACCTAATGATGTCAGAGGGAGCAGCAAAGTTATGGTTCAATAATCTACCCGAAAAATCCGTTAGTTCATGGAGTGAGCTGAAAACTGCCTTTATCAAGCACTTTCATGGAACATGCAGGAAGTTGTTTACGATTGATGATTTAGAGCGATGTGTCCAGAAGAAGGGAGAGTCGGCGCGCAGTTGGGTGCGCCGGGTTATGGAAATACTCCACTCGTCCACGGATATTCAACCAAAGGATGCATTACAGGCTATGGCAAAGACATGCAAGTATATACCCTTAGTGCAAAAGCTGACGCGCATGAAATCTAGTCGGAATGCTTCAGAGGTTACAATGGGAGAGTTGATGGACGCGTGCAACAAGCATGCCGCCACAGATACCAGAGAGGAGGATGTTGATGATAAGAAAGCAAAAGCCAACACGAGTAACAATGGGAGACCCGGCAATGGGACCACGCCGGGTAACAATGGAGGGAATAACGGAAACAACCAGAACAAGCGCCCATATGAAGGAAATTCCGAGTTTGTCGCCAGTACAGAAGCCGGGTTTGCGAGACCCAGAGCTGAAGGAAATTTCAACGGAGGAAACTTCAATGGAGGAAATTACCAAGGACCACCAAGGCCGGCTAACCATATAGAGGCCTTCAGGATGCCTTGTCCGCGTCATAGCAGGAACGGTAGGCCGGCTAATCATTCACTGGAGCAGTGTGTAGATTTACAGAGATGGAAGAACGAAGAAATACAGAAAGCAATGCGAGGTGCAGGACGGGGAGCAGGACCGGGTCCGGGTGGAAACCCGGGCAATGGCCCACCCCCGGCTGGCAACCCAGGAGGTGGTAATCCGGGTAACAATCAAGGAGGCGCTGGAGGTTTCCAAGCCAACCCCAAGCAGTTAGGGCAGTACCATGTCCATACTACGGGGACTTCCAATAAAGACCGAAAGATACTTAAAAAAAGCATTAAATTCGGTTTCTTCAGCTGTCCCGAGGTACTTGAGATGGTCGGATCAAGAGGTAACATGGAGCAGAAGGGATCACTCGGAAAGAATAGAGCATCCGGGTGTGTTGGCTTTGGTGGTTGCACCACAGGTCAATGGTTACGAGCTGAAAAAGGTCCCGATGGATGGCGGAAGTAGCATCAATATTTTATATTGGGAAACTTTCTTACGCATGGGGCTAAAGGAATCTCAGCTGCAAAAAAGTTCCACAGTTTTTCATGGGATTGTGCCGGGTCACTCGGCGTGCCCCGAAGGAAAGATTACATTGGAGGTTGCTTTTGGAGAATCAAAGGATAATTTCGGAGTGGAGTGGCTCACGTTCGAGGTGGTAAAGTTGCGCAGCCCCTATCATGCACTGTTCGGAAGGCCGGCTTACGCCAAGTTCATGGCCAGGACGGGTTACGTATACCTACAGCTAAAGATCCCGGGTCCCAAGCAAACCATCACCATACATGGGAGCCGGGTTATAGCAACTGAGTGTGACGAAGGAGACGCGGCAATGGCAGAACAGTCTTGCCAAAAGGAAGAGCTCAAGTATTACCGATCTCAGGTAGACCCGGATGACAGAACAGCGTTGAAAAGACCGAATACGGAAGATGAGAGAGCAAAATTCAAAGCAGCACATGACACAAATATGGTGGCTTTTGTCGAGGGCGATCCTTCCAAGCAATTTTCTATAGGATCCAACCTAGACAGTAAGCAGGAGGAGGCACTCATTGAATTTATTCGCGGAAATCAAGATGTTTTCGCTTGGATACCCAGCGACATGCCGGGTATCCCGACCGAGTTAGCTGAGCACAGTTTGCATGTTGACCCCAAGTCCCGGCCTGTGAAGCAGGGCCTGAGAAAAATGAACGAGGAAAGAAGAAAAGCTATAGGAGCCGAGATAGCTCGGCAACTTGCAGCCGGCTTTATCATGGAGGTTTTTCACCCGGATTGGTTGGCAAATCCGGTTCTAGTGATGAAAAAGAGTAACGAGTGGAGGATGTGTATTGATTACACGAGTCTCAACAAGCATTGCCCAAAGGATCCGTTTGCTCTTCCAAGAATAGATCAGATCATAGATGCAGTGGCTGGCAGTGACCTATTATGTTTCCTGGATGCATATTCCGGGTATCATCAGATCAAGCTCAAGAAGGAAGATTGGGAGAAAACATCGTTCATAACCCCCTTTGGAGCTTTCTGTTACAAAACCATGACCTTCGGACTAAAGAACGCTGATGCAACATACCAGCGGTCTATTCAGAAGTGTTTTAAGGATCAGATTGGACGCAATGTTCACGCCTATGTTGATGATGTGGTGATCAAAACAAGGAAGGCAGAAACGTTCATTGATGACTTAAAGGAAACATTCAGGAACCTGAGAAGATATCAGATGAAGCTTAACCCCACAAAGTGTGTATTTGGAGTCCCAGCAGGAAAATTACTCGGATTCATTGTTTCCGAGAGAGGAATCGAAGCAAACCCGGACAAGATCAAAGCTATCCAGAGTCTGAAAAAGCCGGAAAACCTGAAGCACGTTCAAAAGCTTACAGGGTGCGTAGCAGCATTAAGCCGGTTTATATCAAGGCTTGGAGAGAAGGCGATACCCTTATACCAGCTCTTGAGGAAAACCGACAAATTCGTTTGGGACCAAGAGGCGGATGAAGCGTTCGAGGCACTAAAAAAGCAATTATCTGAGGCACCGGTTTTAGCAGCTCCGGGTCCTAAGGAGCCCATGTTACTATACATTGCGGCTGGGCCCCGGGGGTTAGCGCAGTGGTTGTTGTTGAGCGAAAAGAGGATGGAAAAGATCACTCGGTACAGAGGCCGGTTTATTACGTAAGCAAGGTACTATCGGAAGCAAAGCAGCGTTACCCACATTGGCAAAAGCTAGTTTTCGGGGTCTTTATGGCCAGCCGGAAATTGAAACCATATTTTCAGGAACACCCCATAACTGTGGTTAGCTCTATACCAATGTTGGATATTATCAGAAACTCAGATGCAACAGGTAGAATAGCCAAGTGGGCCATTGAGATGGGAGATTATCATATCAACTACGAGCCCAGGTCTGCAATCAAGTCTCAAGCTTTAGTTGATTTTATCAATGATTGGACTCACACAAGCATGCCCACAATGATACCAAGTTCCGAGTCTTCGGTGATGCACTTCGATGGTTCTAAGCAGTACGAGGGATCAGGAGCTGGGGTGGTACTTACATCACCCAAAGGAGACAAACTGAGTTATGTGTTGCAAATTCACTTTGATTGCTCCAACAACGTGGCCGAGTATGAGGCATTGTTACATGGATTGAGAGTAGCAAAGGAGATGAACATCCGGCGAATACGGTGCTATGGGGATTCGGATCTCGTGGTACAGCAGGTCTCAGGAACTTGGGACAGAAAAGATGTAACAATGGCAGCATATCGCAGAGGGGTGGACAGGGTTGCCGGGTGTTTTTCCGGGTATGAGGTGGAGCATATTGACAGGCGAAAGAATGAGGCAGCAGATGCACTCGCTAGACTCGGCTCGCGCAAAGAGCCGGTCCCACCTAATGTTTTCCTGGACGAGTTATGGCGGTCGTCTGTTAAAACCGAGTCTGAAGAAGAGGTGGCTAACCAAGACCCGGCTTTGGAGCTCGTGGCCACGGTACGTGCTGTTCGCGAGTGGACAGAGCCGTTTCTAGCTTACTTATCACGAGGCGTGTTACCACCACAGGAAGTTTTAGCAAGGCAAATTCTGAGACGAGCAAAGGGCTATTCTATTATCAATGGAGAGCTGTATAAAAGGAGTGCGGCAGGAGTCTTTTTGCGCTGTGTAGCACCAGAAGAAGGCCGGCGGATCTTGAAGGAGATCCACGAAGGAGGTTGTGGGCATCATGCCTTCACAAGATCCCTTGTGGACAAAGCATATCGACACGGTTTCTTTTGGCTCACAGCCCTAGCAGATGCGGAGCGCTTGGTGGCAAGGTGCGACGGATGTCAAAGGTATGCTCGCCAAATCCATGTGCTGGCTATGGAGTTGCAAACAATCCCGTTGACCTGGCCGTTCGCTGTTTGGGGCATGGATATGGTGGGCCCCTTCCACATGTCACCCTGCAAAAAGACCCATCTTTTGGTAGCTATCGATAAGTTTACAAAGTGGGTTGAGGTTATGCCAGTTACCAATTGCGAAGCAATCACAGCAGTCAAGTTCCTGAAAAGGATCATCTACAGGTTTGGATACCCTCACAGCATAATAACAGACAATGGAACCAACATGTCCTTAGGTGAGATGGAGAAATTCTGCGGGAACAATGGTATCCGGCTTGACATAGCCTCGGTAGCCCATCCACAAGCTAACGGACAAGTGGAGAGGGCAAACCAGGAGTTACTTCGTGGGTTAAAACCACGGCTGCGAGTCCCGTGCATAAGAGCTGCTGGAGCGTGGGTTGAAGAGCTACCATCAGTAGTTCTGGGAATTAACACTACACCTAACAGATCTACTCAGATGACCCCGTTTTTCATGGTTTATGGTGCAGAGGCGGTGTTACCGAGTGACATTATTCACGACTCGCCCCGAGTATCGGCTTACGTTGAGGTGGAGAACAAGAAGACCCGGCAGGATGCCGTGGATATGCTAGAAGAACACAGAGAACAAGCCTTGGAAAGATCAGCTATATATCAGCAGGATCTAAGGAGATACCATAGTCGGCGGGTCAAAACCCGGGTCTTCCAGGAAGGGGACCTGGTGTTGCGCTTGGTACAATCAAAGGAAGGAAAGCACAAGTTATCTCCACCATGGGAAGGACCGTTCATCATAAGCCGGAATTTGCACAATGGATCATATTACTGGATAGATGCAAGGGAAGAGTCGGATACTGTCAATGACACCGCTTACACCAGTTCATCTATGCAAGAGAGGGAGAGACCATGGAATGTGGCACAGCTACGTCCCTACTACACCTAGAATAGACTAGGCTTACAAGTGGAACTACACGATGTAACAGGCAGCAGGTTTCAGACGCACTCTTTTCCTATCCAGGGTACCTAAGGGGACTGGAGGGTATTTAATGAGGCGGCTTGCTGACCTAACTTTTCTCGTATCAATGAAGAGATTGTTAAACCATGATATTGTTTCTTTCTTGTGTGTTTTTGTTAAATTCTTATATTCCTGTTCTGGTTTTCTGTTTTTTATTTTTGTCAGGTAAGAATTATTTGTTCGTTTGCAGTATGCTAGTTTTGCTAAAGGTTATATATATAGGTCTTAGGGGCTGATTGCTTGAATAGCACAGGTACAAACTCAAAGACCCGGCCACGATGCCATTAAGTTATAAGGACCGATTACTTGCAATAAGTACGGTTACAATCTTATAACCGGACAATAGAGCCAAATTTTCCTTGATTTCTTTTGTTTAAGCTTGATGTGACTCGCAAAAATGTGGCATGCTTTGCTAGCGTGTAACTACAATCAGTCATGATGCCCAATGGGACTTGCCTGACCCTGTTTTTATACAGTTATGGATTTGTTATTTCCTAGCCTTGGGGACTTGGGAATTTGAAAACAGCAACAAATTGTCTAGCTATCAAGCTTAAAACCCAAAAATCCGAGTCTTGGGGACTTAGGAAATAAAGTCCACTCGTCAAAAAATCCCTGAGACCCGGAAACCGAGTCTCACAAAAGGAAAAATAGAAAAAATCGTAAAACCAGCAACAAAAAGTTCAAGACTAGGAAATAACAAATCCATACGAAAGGCCAGAAGGGCCACAAAAGCTATTAAGTTTTTAGCGTATTACAAACCGAGGAAGTTGTATCGAAAAGTGCACAGGCGCACTATTAAAAGAATAATTGTTTTAGGCATGTTACAAAATGCCCATTGGCCGAATAAAGTGTTTGAGGCGGTAAACGGTGAAACTTCACTCGGCATCCTTGGCCGAGTCATCGACATTGTCCTTGGCAGCCGGGTCTTCGACTTGCTCTTCAGTGGTCTTCCCAGCTCCTATATCCGGATTAGCAGCAGAGTCGGCACGAGCTGGCGGACGGACAGCCGGCGTAGAGGAGGAAGGCGCAGTATCGGCCTCAGCTTTTCTCTTGGCAGCCTCCTCCTTTCTCTTGGCAGATTCCGCCTTCCACTTCTTCAGCATGTCAAAAGGTTTAGGCAGATCCGACTGAATGGGCTTGCCTTCGACATCGTAAGGTGGAACGATGTTGCTTAAGTCCATACTGTCGGCGATCAAGCTCGCCGGGTGACGCATCTCAGTATTAATGGCCTTGAAGTTCTTGCCGGTAAATTTGGAGCCATCGTTGTTGAATTCGGGAAACCCGCCCACGAGCTTTTCCGGCTCAAGCCTGGGAAAATAGGCCTTGGCCAGAGCAAGCCCGCGGGTTACCCCAACCCGGCACGACGAACGCTTCCAGTGGTCAATCCACTCGGGGATGGTGGAACACGCGTCAAGCAGAGTGTCCAAGCCACAGTAACCCACATCCGGCCACTTCACAGCCTCCAAAATCCACTTGGTGCCGGCAGAGAATTGCCGGATTACGGCCTTCAGTGTCTTTAATTTCTCAATGTCATCTTCGTCTGGGGCCGCTTCACCCGGGCCTGCAGTATAACAGAAAAAGTGAAAGCAGTAACATCCGGGTATCTTGCGTAATGGAAAACCTGGGTTATTGACGGGGGGATGCTATAAATCCTTACCAAGCAGAGCGCGATAAGTGTCGGCAATCTGAGCAGAGACCTTCTTCAGCGCACTTTCAGCATTGTGGTATTTCTTCTTATACTTTTTCACATCCTTGTCGAGATTCTTCACTTCAACTTCTAGCCCTGCACACAGCTTTGTCTCAGCCTCGAGGAGCTGGTTGGTTTTGGCCAACACCTCCTCAGACCGGGTCAGTTGTGTCTGTGGAAAAAGAAAAGGGAAAGATTAGTCGGATATAAGAAAAAGCCGGATATGAAAGGAAGTACCGAGTAAACTTTGCCTAGTTAAACTCGGAACTTGGGGACTAGGTGAGTATATACACAATGTTGATCAGGATTACCTGGTGCTCTGCAGCCATGGCCTCAAGGATGTCTCTCTCGGTGGCCTTCAGAGCGAAGAGCTGATCTAGCATTTCTTCGTACGAGAGATCGCCGAGCTTCAGCTTTGAAGAGCCGGGGTTCTGGTCACCCGGAGGCGGGGTCCTCTCCTTCTTGGGGATGGACACCCGGGTCGCCTGGGTGTTGGGAGTGGGATCACCCCTCCTCGTGCCCAGGATCTCGACGTCATCATCTCCGGGTGTGTGTGAGGGAATTGGATACTCGGCCTCCTGCTCGGCTGGGTTTTACAGAAGGTCTTCTTCTTTGTCTTCTTCTTCAACGCTGCCAGCCGCGGCTTTCACAGTGTCTTCCGTATCCTCCATCGCCGGGTTATCCACATCCATATCGTCCGGGTCACTGCTCGTGACCTTGGCTCTGGTAAAGAGAAAAAGAAACAGTCAGTATATGGTAAACGAGAGATATGGAAAAAGTTGGTGTATTGAGTACCAAGAAAAGTGACTTACCCGGTGTTCACGACGAAATCCGCTGGGAGATCGTTGCTAGACCCGGAAGAAACTGATAAAGAATGTGAAAGTGAGACCCGGATTTGTCCGGCCAGAGGATGATTTGGAGAGGGAAATCTTTGAGGTAGGCGAGAGGAATAAGTTTGGGGAATGCCGGCTTTGCGAGCGGGGGACGAAGGGATGCCCGGGTTAAGAGGATCATCACCCGGGGAATTCCGGGTTACCCTACGTTTGACTGGGACGGGTTCCTTCAAGCGTGATGAATCGACCAAATGTTGGTTAAGTTCGCACATGTTAGCGTACGAATAGGGTTTGGAGGTCATAGAGGAGTAAGGCACCTTGAATACAACCCCCCGGGTCTTCCTCTTCGCCCCAACGTCTACGTCCGGCTCAGCCTAGCTTTCATCACATTGGGTCTCCTCCTTATCCTCCAACCCTGGAAATTATAGCATATTATCGGAAAAAGGGAAATAGGTTGGAAAAACAAGTTGACAGAAAGGGAAACGAGTGAGACTCGGATGTTACCCTCATCAGTATCAACCGGCTCCTCGTCCTCTTCCGAGTTTTCGGAAGGAGGAGGGGTCTCAATCTTCCAGAAAGCGCTATCTTCCTGAGATAAAAATACAGTGATAAAGGTTAGTGGTTGTACCAGAAAAATGTCAGCCGGATAAGGAGTAATGGCCGGATCTTACTGCTGGAGCCGGGTGATCTCGCGTGTAGGGGTCCAGGCCGGCTATATTCCGGATCACCTCCAGTTTCTCGGTCAAGAAGTTTTTCATTATCTTGTTCGCGTCCGAGGCCGGGTAATTCCTCAACGAATAACGAAGGGAATCAGTGACGTGCCCAGAGTAGCTGCACATGAGTTTGGGCCGGACGCTATTGGGTTGGATCCGGAAAGTTACCCAAGTTTTGACTAAATTGAGCCCAAGAAGGCCTTGAGCCGAGAATACATCAAGCTTGGTGAGGAGGGGCTGGATAGATTGCCTCTCCGACTCAGAAGCAAAGGAGCTGAGATTGTCGGAAAGGTTGAGGAGATCTTCGGAGAAACCCGGCAATGTCTTTTCTCCGGTTGAAGAGGTGTCTTGGCAATAAAAGTAAGTCTTTTGCAAGTGTTTGACGTGGGAGTTGAGGCTAAGAGTCGGCATTAGGGAGTTTTTCCGCCTTTGGTTGGAGACCCCTCCACAAACCAGGAGGGCCCCATCGCCGTTCTCTCGGCACGGTTTGCACTGGAACAATTCGAGGAAAAGGGCAAGATTCGGAGGAATGCAGAGATACGACTCACACAAGACGATGAAATGAGTAATGTTCAGCATAGAATTAGGGCCAATATCAAATACGCGAAGCTTGTAGTGGTCTAGCAGCTCGCGGAAGAGTGATCCGGGGGGCGGAAACCCCGGATCACATGCTCAACAAAGATTACTACCTCATCGAGACCCGGAGAAGGCCGAGTCTCCTCCCCAGGTACTCTCTAGTGAATTTCTTCCCGGGCGGGTAAGACACCAGACTCGGCAAGTTCATCCAGCTTGGCCTTGGTCGCGGTCGACCTCGCCCAGTTGGCGGAGATCGATTGACTCGGCTTCGCCTTGCCAGCCGGTTGTTTCCCCTTCAGTTTCGCACTAGCCGTAGGTGCCATGAGCGTGATCTAAAAAGAAGACAAAGTGCAAAGTATAAGCAACTTGAGACCCGGAAACGACCGTTATCCGACTTAGTAAAGAATGCTAGCAAGAAATTTTGGCTGATTGGATCTAGGCGGAAAAATTTGCGGGAAAGATTGTGATTACAAGTGGTGCGCTATTGAATCTAGGCGCTGTGAGAGGTGCTATTGAATCTAAACCGAGCAATGGTCATGGGGGTGCAAGCTATGGAGTGTACAATTGATGAGGAACGAGAAGAACACTTAGAGGCGATACCAGATTCAATCTACCCGCGAGAAATTAAAGGTCAAATCCAAGGAGGTGAAGAACTTACCGGAGGGATCTGGGTAAAAACGCGGCGGCGGAGGATGGCTTGACGACGGCGGGCCTAGGTTCTCCGGTGGGCTGCTCGAGAGCGTGGCTGCGTCGCGGATGCGGGCGCAGCGGAAGGATGGCGGTGGCTCGATTCCGGCGGTGTAATCGTAGACGAACGACGGCGGCTCGTGTCCGGTGGCACGCTCGCGGGCGGCGCGGCGGTGTTAGCACGAGCTCGAGGGTGGAGCCACCGAGAGGGAGTGAAGATGAAGAGATAGGGGGGAAAATGGAGTGTGGATCTGAAAATGACGATTGGGCGCTTATTTATAGGAGCTGAGCGGGAAGGTGCCCTAGGGTTGGGCGGCAAAGGTCGAAAATTTCGGAGAAAGATGTTCAGCCGGATTTTTTGGATAAGCATTGAAGGCGCCCGTTACGAGATATCCGGAAAAGATTGGAATAGATTACGCGCGCGATATTCGGACTAATTAGCGAACGGTGCGAGTCCGGGTCTTACGTGTTTTCTCGGAGTGTTGACCCGGGAAAACAAGGTTTGACTCAGGGAAAACCGGGTTATTATATGGACCACCCACAGAGATAGGCCTAGCTGGTATTAAAGCATTCTAACCCGGTATTTTATAAACTTGTATGTTTCTTATTTTGCAGGGAATAGCGTGCGCTTCATGGTTGATCCCGCGAAGCCCAAGCTATTCTGGGGACTACTGATGGAGGGATGATAACCCGGTAGGCTAACGCCAAGGTGTAACCCGGCTCAAAGGGAACCGTGCAAGACCCGGCTCAAGGAGGAGGAGTTTCTAGAAGGCCCAAGAGGTAGTATAGGCCTCGTAACCCGACTTTGGGGTTACTATTAGGAAACTTAGTGTTTGTATGCGGTTACCGGGTAGGACTCCGAGTATGCATTGGATAGGAAGGCAGGGGGCCGAGTAAGATATAAGCCGGCCCCTAGGGTTAGCGAAACAGAACTTCATCAGATATTCGAGTATCCTTGTAATACGAGAGCTGAGATTGTAATCTTAGATCGGAGACTCGGCGACTTGATTGCCAGAGCTACCAGATCGATTGATAACATGATTTCCCCTTAGCTAAACCGTCTCCCAAACAGCAGAGTCGATTTACCCCAAGATAAGTTACTCCTGGTAAAGTCTGCCGTGATTATCCCACGACAAGGACCTTGGATGCCCTCTTCTCAGCTCGCCTAGTGACTGATTCCGATAGGTCACGCCCACGATCACTCCGTGGTGTGGCGCAGTAAGCACCCCATGATGCCGATCTCCCCGGCGATAGCCCAACGGCAGCCTCATCTTTTATCTCACCGTCCACAGACAAGGCCCAGAAACGCCCTAGGTGTCTCTGAATCTCCCGGCGATCGCCGGAAACCGAGTCTCCCTCGGTGACGCCCCGAGATCCGCTCTCAACGGTCATAACGCTCTCTCGGTCTTTTGAAAAAAAAAGTGAAGAAACAATTGGTAATCAGTTTGTTGCAGTTCCTCCAACCAACCTGCATCAGCATTTCAGCAACCTCCTCGAGAGCATGAATGGAGCAGACTGCAGACGTGACCTTTCATGTCGGCGGAGAGAGTATCTTGGCTCATAGGATCGTGCTTGCTGCTAGGTCGCCCCTATTCAAGGCAGAGCTCCTCGGCGCCAGGAAGTGTTGAAATAATCCTGTGCTTACATCACTGTCTACGTCACACCTACCTCACTTGTGCATGTCGGCACACTCTAGAAGTAGCAGTATAGTCGGTAGTAGCAGTAACGTAGCTTAGTACTTAAGCTAGAACTCTCCAGAATAAACATGAACGCTAACTAGTAGTACTTTCTAGCTAGTGATGAGCTGTAGAAAAATATCTAGTCTTAGTCGGTTCCTTATCCTATAAAAGGACATGTAGTCCATCGATGTATTCAAGCAATCAAGCTTCAGTCCACTCATGTGTACTAGTATGTGACCATGCATCGGTGGTTACAAAATCTTATAAACCTAAGATCGATTCGGCGAGATTGGGTAGGCTTACTGTCACTGGAGGATCGCTTTCAGTGGAGGAGGTCATTATTCAGCTTCAGAGATTGGTGCCTTCCGAGCAGTTTAGATGGGAGGTACTCGAGGTGGGAGATAATGTGTTCAAGGTTTCTTTCCCATCTAGGAGTGAACTCGACCGTATGATAGTCTTCGGGGCATGTCATATTCCTAACAGTTCGTGTGTGATTACGGTGGAGGTTTGGGCGGCTGTTTTCAAGCCCCTATGGACATTGCCTGAGGTTTGGATTAGGGTGTCTGATATCCCCTCTCCTCATAGGGGTGATTTCTTGTTGCTTTGGAGTCTCGGGTCTCTTTTTGGCAAAACAATTAAGGTGGATATGAAATTTACAAGAAAGCATGGAGTCCTACACATTCTAGTGGGATGTATGGATTATACGGTCATCCCAGATAACTGGCCGGTCTTTATTCGAGATGGGTTTTATGAGATCAAGTTTTCGGTGGAGGACCCAAATTCTGATGATGAGACCCCCATGGCCATTGATTCTAACAGGGGTGACTCTGATGACAAAGGTAATGATGGGGCTGATTCTATGTCTGAGAGCCGTGATGATGTTCTTGATAAAGTGGTACCTAAAGAGAAGGAGAATGGAAGTTCAAGGGGCACGTCTTCTGCCGCCGGTAAGCAAGTGGACGGTACCGGCACAAATCTATCTTTCTCCCCTGGAGTGGTCTTCTCACCGTTGGTCGCTAGCTCGGTCAATGATGCGTATGGGCAGCTTCGACAGCGGTTTCTCGAGCAGCGTGCTCCCGCGCCGCTGCCTGACGTGGTTGTGGAACATGGTGCCGCGGCACCAGCTGCACGTGTCGGACATAGGGGAGCTTCGGCGTCCCCAGGCGCCGTGCGGGCCACCCGCACTGCTGTGCCACAGGCTGGCGCACTGCTGGGCCATGCGAGGGACGCATCGGCGTTGTCTTCAGGCGTAACGGCTGCCCGCGCTGGCGTGGCTGACGGCGGGCCCCAGCTGGGTCCATGCGCTGACCGTGGACTCGGCGCGGCGGGGGTGTCTTTGCTCCGCGCGGCAGGGGCATCACGTGGCGAACCGTCGCCACGTCACTCATCTCCGACACAGAGGGCCTCGGCGGTCGGGTACGTCCCGGTGGCTAGGTCCCTCGACCGGGCGTTCAGCGGGGTGGCCACACATGCACTTCAACCAGGCGGGTTGGGTGCTCTGTCGTCTACACCGCATGTCGGCAGCGGGCTTGGCTCGCCCCAACCAGGCGGGTTGGGGCTATCATCGGCACACACGAGCTCGGCCAGGCCTACCGAGGCCCAGGTCTTGGCTTATGCGGGCATCACCGCGACGGAGGTGGAGGTGCGCTCCAGTCCTCGACTGCGGGCCAAGCCCGACGCGGACTTGCCCCAGGTGCAGCGGGCGATGGCCTTGGCGGAAAAGAAGGATCTTGCTTTTGTCGCAGGTAACGCTACCTCTTCTAGCTTGTCTTTACTCTCTTTTTCGCATTCCGATATTAAGGCTAGAGCGGATAAACTAGGGGTCTCGTTGGGTAAGAACAAAGATCAGATTCGTTCTTCTATCGTGGGTATTTTGGACACGGAACATGCTAGAAATATCACTTATCTTAATAAGAATATTGAAGTTGATGTTTTAAATTCTAAATCAAGTTTAGTTATAAGGAATGCATCCAATATGAGTGAAGATCTGGATAGTTTTGATATTGAATCAACAGAGGATCAAACGGATCTATTGACCACTTTAAAAACGGTTAAACGTAACCGGAAGAAAGTAGGTGGCTGTTCTGTAAAACCCAGAAGAAGTGATAGAATTAAAAAATTTAAGAAGTGAAATGAGAGGTCTTATATGGAATAGTAATGGGTTTGGTGATCATGCCAAGCACCAGGCAGTTAATGAGTTCGTTAAGGATCATGATCTAGATTTTATTGCTCTGCTTGAAACCGGTAGATCTACTTTTGCCACTCATTTTTTACAATTTCTGGCGGGGGGGAAGTGCTTCACTTGGTTCTGTCTTCCACCTCATGGGCGTTCAGGGGGGATGTTGATTGGTTTCAATGATGCAAATCTCAAGGCACAAACCGTTGTGTCAGGAGACTTTTGTGCAAAGTTTCATATTAAGACTAAAGAAGATGGTTTCTTATGGGCCTTTGTGGTGGTTTACGGGGCAGCACAGGATTCAAAGAAACCAGAGTTCTTGGCGGAATTAGTTCGTATTTGCGAAAACGAACCACTTCCGATCCTGGTTGGAGGGGATTTTAATATTATCAGACGACAAGAAGAAAAGAGTAATGATAATTTTAATGCCAAATGGCCTTTTATTTTTAATGCCATCATTGAAAGTTTAGATTTAAAGGAACTGCGTTTGTCTGGAAGACAATTTACTTGGGCTAGTTGGGGAGACAACCCGACTTACGAGAAGTTAGATCGTTTCCTTGCTAGCGTTGAATGGGAACAGAAATATCCACTAGTGTCCGTGCATGCTCTGACCAGAACGGGGTCAGATCATACACCGTTGATTTTAGATTCTGGTGCTCAGGCGCATGTTGGTAACAAGAGTCATTTCTCTTTTGAACTTTCCTGGATGCGCCAGGAGGGTTTTTTCGAGTTGGTACGGCGAGAATGGATATCGATCCATCTCGGTGATAACCCAGTTGAGAGATGGCAAAATAAGATTAGACATTTGCGGCAGTTCTTACGCGGATGGGCAAAAAATTTGAGTGGCGAATACAAAAAACAAAAAGAAAAATTAACACTTCTGATTGATTATCTTGATATCAAAGCTGAAACCATTCCTCTATCGGTGGCCGAACGGGCTGCGAAAAAGGAAGCAGACGAATGCTTAGCTAACTTAAAACGAGACGAAGAATCTAAGTGGGCACAAAGAGCGAAAGTAAAATATATACAAGAGGGGGGGAGTAACACGAGGTATTTCCATCTTATTGCTAATGGGAAGCATAGAAAGAAGAGAATTTTCCAGCTAGAGCAGGACGAGGGTACGATTGTAGGAGAGGCAAACTTGCGGGTTTTCATCTCTGAATACTACAAGAAATTGTTCGGCGCATCGGCACCGAGTCATGTTTCGTTGATCGAAGAGATGACTGATGATATGCCGCAGATTTCCCCTGAGGAAAATAGTATCCTTAGATCGCCTTTTACCGAGAAGGAAGTATTCGATGCTATTTCTCAAATGGAGAAAATAAAGCTCCGGGACCAGACGGGTTTCCTGCGGAGTTTTATCAAAAATTTTGGGTGGTCATCAAAGATGACTTGATGTCTATGTTTCGCCAGCTTCATGAGGGCGACCTACCTCTCTTTAAGCTTAATTTTGGGGTCATCACGTTGCTCCCAAAAAAAGAAGATGCCAGTCGTATTGAGCAGTATCGCCCTATTTGTTTATTAAATGTCAGTTTCAAAGTGTTCACTAAAGTAGGAACGAATAGGGTAACTTCTATAGCGAGTAGAGTTATCCGACCAACGCAATCAGCGTTCTTACCAGGTAGAAATATTTTAGAGGGTGTGGTTGTACTACACGAAACGATTCATGAGATTCAACGGAAGAAGATGGATGGTGTTCTGTTTAAAATTGATTTTGAAAAAGCATACGATAAGGTGAACTGGTCTTTCCTACAACAAGTGTTAAGGATGAAAGGTTTCTCAATGGTTTGGCGTGAGTGGGTGGCTCGGTTCGTTCAAGGAGGAAGTGTGTGGGTATTAAGGTAACTGATGACATCGGTCATTATTTCCAAACGCTTAAAGGATTACGGCAAGGGGACCCTCTTTCCCCTATACTTTTCAACCTGGTTGTCGATATGTTGGCCATCTTAATTGAGCGTGCAAAAGAGGATGGACAAGTTGGAGGGTTGATACCACACCTTGTCGAAGGAGGGGTTTCAATCTTACAGTATGCTGATGACACAATTCTTTTCCTTGAACATGATTTACAAAAAGCATTAAATATGAAGCTCATACTAGCGTTGTTCGAGCAATTATCGGGTCTTAAGATTAACTTTCATAAGAGTGAGATTATTTGTTTTGGAGAAGCAAAAAATGCACAACACGAGTATTGTCAAATCTTCGGGTGTGAGGTAGGAAGTTTACCGTTCAAGTATCTAGGTATCCCAATCCATTATAGGAAGTTGTTAAACAAAGAGTGGAAGCCGGTGGAGGATAGATTTGAGAGGAAACTAAGTTCGTGGGCGGGGAAAATTTTATCTTATGGGGATCGCCTCATTTTGATTAATTCAGTCCTTACGAGCTTGCCTATGTTCCTTCTTTCTTTTTTCGAAATACCTATTGGAGTTAGGAAGCGATTAGACTTTTATCGCTCTAGATTCTTTTGGCAAAGTGATACCAAGAAAAGAAAATACCGTCTTACGAAATGGAATATAGTGTGTCGGCCAAAAGATCAGGGGGGGTTAGGCATTGAGGTTTTAGAGATTAAAAATATGTGTCTGTTGAGTAAATGGTTGTTTAAGATGATGCATGATGAGGGAGTATGGCAGGAGTTATTATCTAACAAATATTTAGGGGACAAAACGTTGTCCCAAGTGGAAGCCAAACCATTAGACTCTCCGTTTTGGAAAGGGATTATGAAGGTGAAGCAAGAGTTCTTTTCACGGGCCAAGTTTATTCTGGGTAATGGACAAAATATTCGGTTTTGGGAGGATACATGGTTAGGTGATGAACCGTTGTCACAATCATACCCCGCGTTATTTAATATTGTGCTGCACAAAAATGTCACGGTGGCGAATGTGTTAGCACACAACCCTCTGGAAATTCGTTTCAGGAGGGCTCTTTTAGGTGATAGAAGAGGTTTGTGGCTACAATTGGTTGAGAGGTTGATGGATGTAGCTCTCAACAACGAGACGGATACGTTCCGTTGGAAATTAACTTTGGATGGATCTTTCTCGGTAAAATCATATTATGCTGACTTGCTTCATGGTTCTACAAGATTTTTGCGAAAATACTTGTGGAAATTAAAGGTCCCTTTAAAAATAAAATTTTTCTTATGGTTTCTTAATAGAAAGGTGGTCTTAACCAAAGATAATTTGTTAAAGAGAAATTGGAATGGTTGTAAAAAGTGTGTTTTCTGTGATACGGATGAGTCTGTTGAGCATTTGTTTATCTCCTGCCCTTTTACTCGTGATATTTGGCGTCTTGTTCACTTCACTTTTAACATTTACCCACCTACCAACATTGCGCATATGTTTGGTAGTTGGCTAAATGGCATGGATAAGAAAACAAAAGCACGCGTTCGTGTCGGGGTGGCTGCGTTCCTGTGGGAGATTTGGAACAACCGTAATGATATGATCTTTAACAAACGAAACAATGTTCATGACGGGGGGATGCTAACCCGGTATGCCAGGCTCCGGGGAATAACCCGGCCCAAGGGATGGTATACAGGATCCGGCTGTGGTAAAGATGTTCGTGGAGGCCCAGGCTCGTGGGCCTAATGGCCCGGATTATGGATATTGTAAAGGAAAATTAGGGTTAGCACGCCGTGTATGGGTAGGACCCGGGTGTGCCTTGTAAAGTAAGTTAGGGAGTACGGGTACTATATAAACCGACCCCCGGGTATAGATTGAGAGAGAGATCTAAGAACCCTAGCAATATCGTGTGGTATCGAGTATCCAGTGTAAACCCTAATCGAGTTATTGTATCGAGAATAGAGATCCGGCGACTTCGATTGCCGGCTGTCAGATCAAGTTATACCATGCCTTCCCTTGAGCTAAACCCTCTCCCGAACGCCTGTGTCGACTTGCCCCAAGATCAGTTACCCCTGGTAACATCTGCCGTGATTATCCCACGACAGTTGGCGCCCACCGTGGGGCCTGCGTCCAAAGGTGTCTACATCACGGGAGAAGCTCGGAAGGGCATGGAGAATCTTGTCATCGGCGAGATCTACATCGACCACGAAGGAGAAAAGGTGGTGGACGATTCCGGCTGGGGGCCGGAGTCGGATCACCTCGAAACCGGATCCGTCGTAACAATCGGCCGGATCAACGTCTTCATCGGTATGGTATGTGCTTCCAATTCGGTCCCTGACAACGTTGGATCTGATTCTATGCCAGGAAAAGCCACGTCTATCCGATCAGATAATGAAGAATCAACGGGAACGACATATCCGGCAGAAGAACCCATCGCGGAGTGGGAACAGCCGGAGGAGCCGGCATGGACCCCACGCGACCGGGTCCAAGGAGAAGATGACACCGGGTCTATCCTGGATCTACTGGAAAACCGGTATGAGGAGAACGGCGAGGAGGAACAGCCTGAATTTACACCGGATATCGCGCGCCGAGTTGCAGTCTATGCAGCCCCCGCGGCCAACCAAGGAAACACAGCCGCGGCACCAGTCGGGGCGGCTCAGGCAGTGGCCCAGCAACAGGGCGCGGTTAACGGAGACCCGGTCTTGACCCGGGTCGATGGAGAGTCAGCATCGGTCACCAGTCGCGCAGCAGATGAAGAGCAACACGCCAACATGTTCGGGTGTCAAGCCAATCGAACACCAGGGGCGGGTCCCTCGAATCCGCGTCACCCTGCCCTGTTCGATAATAATTTGATTTTGGATCCTACAGTCCTCGCCACTGTTATCACCCCAGAAAACGCGGCAGAGCGTGTTAGAGATCTGGACGTGGCTCGTCGTGCATTGGAACAGCAAAGAAGGCAAGTGGAAGCAGATAGACAGGGGATGGCCACCCGACGGCGCGAGCTAGACGCGTTGGAAACCCGGCTTCGAGAGGAAACGTCCAGGATACATCAAAGGCACCACACCAGGTTGCCAGCAACGGGCGGGGTTATTAATCCGGCTAATTTGTTCATCACGCCTCAGGACCAACCGATACCAGTGGTGAACCAGGGAACCGCACCCCAACAGACAACAGCAGCGACACATCCGGCGAATGAACGGACCGGGTTACCCCCACCGCAAACTAGAGCCACAACCGGCAACGATCTACTGCCACCGCCACCATCACGATTCCGCACGCCAGCCGGCCACTACAACAATCCTATGGACAACGTATATGCGGCGACACTCGCTTTGAATCAAATACCTGTGGGAGAGTCGCCCCATGCAGAGAAGACTCGGCAAGCCATCGAGCTGTTGCACACTGCGGTGGCGCAGCAAGCCAATTACCCGGATCACAGAAGCGGAATGCAAGGGACGCCATATGTCAGCCAGCAGCAAGGGAATTTACAAACGAGTTCGGCGCGGCGGAGGGAAGAGCAGCAGCAAATGCCGCCTCCTCCCCGCGCTCAGGCAGTATCAGCAGCACAGGCCGTCGTGGACAGTTCTAGGGCTCGGAGGGCCGCGGCCGAGTCTGCAGCGCATGGACCTCCCGCAGCACAGCGCCCAGACGCGCCCCCCGCGGCATCACACGTTTCCAGGGCAAGGCCGGCTTCAATCATTCTTGCGGGGCCCAAGTGTCTCTCGGACAATATTAGAGCTGAACCTTACCCGGAAAAGTTCAAAGAGCCAGGGAAAGTAGTGAATTATGAGCCAACCATGGATCCCGAAACGTGGCTAAGCAGTTACGAGATGGCAATGTCAATCCGCAACGCGTCCGAGAACCTCCAAGCCAAATTCATGTATCTGATGATGTCTGAAGGAGCAGCAAAATTGTGGTTCACCAATCTACCAGAGGGATCGATCAAGTCTTGGGAGGAATTGAAGACCGCGTTTATCAAGCACTTTCACGGGACCTGCAGGAAATTATTCACCATTGATGATCTAGAGCGATGCGTCCAAAAGAAGGGAGAATCGGCGCGCAGTTGGGTGCGCCGGGTTATGGAGATACTTCACTCATCCACAGACATCCAGCCCAAGGATGCGCTACAAGCCATGGCAAAAACATGCAAGTATATACCTTTAGTGCAAAAGTTAACTCGCATGAAGTCCAGTCGAAATGCGTCAGAAGTCACAATGGGAGAATTGATGGATGCGTGCAACAAACACACTGCGACAGATACCACAGAAGAAGAAGCTGATGACAAGAAGACAAAAGAAAACACAAGCGGTAATGGAAGAACCGGCAACGGAACAGCGTCAGGAAACAATGGAAATAGTCAGAACAAGCGTCCCTTCGAAGGAGGCTCCGAGTTTGTCGCTAACACCGAAGCCGGGTCTTCAAGGCCAAGAGCAGAAGGAAATTTCAACGGAGGTAACCACCATGGAGGAAACTATCAAGGTCCACCAAGGCCGGGTAACAATTGGGACATATTCAGAATGGCATGTCCGAAGCACAGCAGGAATGGCAGGCCAGCTAACCACTCCCTAGAACAATGCGCCGATTTGCAAAGATGGAAAAATGAGGAAGTGCACAGAGCTATGCGAGGTGCAGGGCGGGGAGGAGGACCGGGTCCAGGGGCAAACCCGGGCAACGGCCCACCCCCAGCTGGTAACCCGGCGGCTGGAAATCAAGGTAATAACCAAGGGGGGGCAGGAGGCTTCCAGGCTAACCCCAAACAATTGGGTCAATATCATGTGCATACCACAGGAGGATCTAACAAGGACAAAAAGATACTGAAGCAAGCAGTCAACTCAGTTTCGTTAGCCGTTCCGAGATACTTGAGATGGTCAGAACAGGAGGTAACATGGAGCAGAAGGGATCACCCAGAAAGAGTGGAACACCCAGGAGTCTTGGCACTAGTAGTCGCACCGCAAGTTAATGGGTACGAACTAAAGAAGGTTTTAATGGATGGTGGAAGCAGCATCAATATACTGTATTGGGAAACCTTCCTACGCATGGGTCTCAAGGAATCTCAACTGCAAAAAAGCTCAACAGTTTTTCATGGAATAGTGCCGGGTCATTCAGCATGCCCCGAGGGAAAAATCGCATTGGAGGTAGCTTTCGGAGAATCAAAGGATAACTATCGAATTGAGTGGCTCACCTTTGAGGTAGTGAAATTACGCAGCCCCTATCACGCGCTGTTTGGAAGGCCGGCTTATGCCAAATTCATGGCTAGGCCGTGTTACGTATATCTACAGCTAAAAATCCCGGGTCCCAAGAAGACCATTACCATACATGGAAATCGAGATATAGCAGCTGAATGTGACGAAGGAGACGCAGCAATGGCCGAGCAGGCCTGTAGAAAAGAAGAGCTCAAGCACTACCGATCTCAAGCAGACCCGGAGGATATAGCCACATCAAAAAGGCCGAGTACTGAAGGCGAAAGAACAAAATTCAAGGCAACGCAAGATTCTAAAATGGTGGCCTTAATCGAGGATGATTCCCCCAAGCGGCTTGCTGTAAAGGAAGAAGCCACACGGCCGCTTACAACCAGCCAGGTCATTGGAACACCCCACCCGGGTTGGCTAGCAAACCCGGTACTCATCAGGAAAAGATCCAACATATGGAGAATGTGCATTGGTCAAGCCAGATCGGGACCAGCGCTTATGAGGAACTAAACAATGTAACGGGCAGCAGGTTTCAGACGCGCTCTTTTCCTACCCAGGGTACCTAAGGGGACTGGAAGGTTTTTAATGAGGCGGCCTGCTGATCCAAAATTTCTAGTATCAATAAAGAGATGGTTATCAAGTCCTATATCATTACACCCTGATTACAAGTAAGTAGTATCCCGGCAACATCGATAATTCAGTATCATCAAAAGCATCGATTGCATGTAGGTCTTGGGGGTTTGTTGCTCAGGTAACCAACCACTAACCCGAATGACCCGGCATAGATAGCTATAAGTTATAAGGGCCGATTCCTCGCAAACGAGCACGGCTGCAATCTTATGACTGGGCAAAGAAGCCAACTTTTCTTGACTTATCTTACTTAAGCTTGATGTGACTCGCACTAAAGTGGCATGATTCGTTCGCTTACGATTACAATCAGCCATGGAGCCCAATGGGACTTGCCTGACACTGTTCTCGTATGGATGTAACAACATGGTATCCACGCGAAAGCCGGCTTACAGTACAAGATAGTTAAAAGGGTCATCTAAACCACAAGTTTATGCAGAGTACAAGGCTAAAAGCCGGAAACTCAACAATTATCAAGCATAACTTCAGTACTTACACGGAATGGCTTTAGGTTTGCGACTCGGTAAAAAGTAATTTGTTCTCTCAGAAAGGCCACACCCCCATTACTCGAACTTTGGGTCATGGGGGCTGGGGGACTTCGAAACAGAAACAAACTACTTGGCTATCGCAGTTCGAAAAACCTCACCATCCGAGTCTTGGGGACTTAAAGAAAAAGCCCACGTATTAAAACTCCTGGTCTCGGAAAATCGAGTCTTACAAAGGGAGGTAAAAAGAAAGCTGGGTATCAAGAACAAGTTCAAAAGAACAGACAAAATAGCACGATTATCAAAAGGCTGGGAAAGCCGCGAAAATATGTCACCAAATAGAAGTATATTACAAGTTTTTGCATCGGTATCAGAAGTGCACAGGCGCACCATTAACAGAATAAAATAGCTCAAACAAAAAGGTCCCATGTGACTAAGGTATTATGACATCCTTACTCTACTCGGCCTCCTGAGCGCGGTCTTCCGGGTCTTGCTCCTGGACCTGCTTCTTAGCTTTTTTGGCAGAGCCACCCGGACTCACCGCGCCAGGGCGGATAGGAGGAAGGACGGACGGTGTAGAGGCGGACGGCCCTGATTTTAAGTCGGCCTCCCTCTTCGCAGTTGCCTCCTTCTTCTTAGCTGAGTAATCAGCCCACTTCTCCAAGAGGTCTGATGGAGGGATAATAATCCGGTAGGCCAACTCCAAGGTGTAACCCGGCCCAAGGGACATGGCGCAGGATCCGGCTAAGGATAACGAAACTTCTGGAAGGCCCAAAGTTTGTAGGCCTCGTAACCCGGATTGTGGGTTGCGGTAAGGAAGGCTAGGGTTTGTAAGCAGTGTCCGGGTAGGATTCCGGGTGCGCCTTGGAGGGCAAGTCAGGAGGGTACGGTGCTTTATAAACCGACCCCTACGACTAGTTAGAGAGATCTAAGAACCCTAGCAATATCGTGTGGTATCGAGTATCCAGTGTAATCCCTAATCGAGTTATTGTATCGAGAATAGAGATCCGGCGACTTCGATTGCCGGCTGTCAGATCAAGTTATACCATGTCTTCCCTTGAGCTAAACCCTCTCCTGAACGCCTGTGTCGACTTGCCCCAAGATCAGTTATCCCTGGTAACATCTGCCGTGATTATCCCACGACAGTTGGCGCCCACCGTGGGGCCTGCGTCCAAAGGTGTCTACATCACGGGAGAAGCTCGGAAGGGCATGGAGAATCTTGTCATCGGCGAGATCTACATCGACCACGAAGGAGAAAAGGTGGTGGACGATTCCGGCTGGGGGCCGGAGTCGGATCACCTCGAAACCGGATCCGTCGTAACAATCGGCCGGATCAGCGTCTTCATCGGTATGGTACGTGCTTCCAATTCGGTCCCTGACAACGTTGGATCTGATTCTATGCCAGGAAAAGCCACGTCTATCCGATCAGATGATGAAGAATCAACGGGAACGACCTATCCGGCAGAAGAACCCATCGCGGAGTGGGAACAGCCGGAGGAGCCGGCATGGACCCCACGCGACCGGGTCCAAGGAGAAGATGACACCGGGTCTATCCTGGATCTACTGGAAAACCGGTATGAGGAGAACGGTGAGGAGTAACAGCCTGAATTTACACCGGATATCGCGCGCCGAGTTGCAGTCTATGCAGCCCCCGCGGCCAACCAAGGAAACACAGCCGCGGCATCAGTCGGGGCGGCTCAGGCAGTGGCCCAGCAACAGGGCGAGGTTAACGGAGACCGGGTCTTGACCCGGGTCGATGGAGAGTCAGCATCGGTCACCAGTCGCGCAGCAGATGAGGAGCAACACGCCAACATGTTCGGGTTTCAAGCCAACCGGACATCAGGGGCGGGTCCCTCGAATCCGCGTCACCCGGCCCTGTTCGATAATAATTTGATTTTGGATCCTACAGTCCTCGCCACTGTTATTACCCCAGAAAACGCGGCAGAGCGTGTTAGAGATCTGGACGTGGCTCGTCGTGCATTGGAACAACAAAGAAGGCAAGTGGAAGCAGATAGACAGGGGATGGCCACCCGACGGCGCGAGCTAGACACGTTGGAAACCCGGCTTCGAGAGGAAACGTCCAGGATACATCAAAGGCACCACACCAGGTTGCCAGCAACGGGCGGGGTTATTAATCCGGCTAATTTATTCGTCACGCCTCAGGACCAACCGATACCAGTGGTGAACCAGGGAACCGCACCCCAACAGATGACAGTAGCGACACATCCGGCGAATGAACAGACCGGGTTACCCCCACCGCAAACTAGAGTCACAACCGGCAACGCTCTACTGCCGCCGCCACCATCACGATTCCGCACGCCAGCCGGCCACTACAACAATCCTATGGACAACGTATATGCGGCGACACTCGCATTGAATCAAATACCTGTGGGAGAGTCGCCCCATGCAGAGAAGACTCGGCAAGCCATCGAGCTGTTGCACACTGCGGTGGCACAGCAAGCCAATTACCCGGATCACAGAAGCGGTATGCACGGGACGCCATACGTCAGCCAGCAGCAAGGGAATTTACAAACGAGTTCAGCGCGGCGGAGGGAAGAGCAGCAGCAAATGCCGCCTCCTCCCCGTGCTCAGGCAGCATCAGCAGCACAGGCCGTCGTGGACAGTTCTAGGGCTCGGAGGGCCGCGGCCGGGTCTGCAGCGCATGGACCTCCCGCAGCACCGCGCCCAGACGCGCCCCCCGCGGCATCACACGTTTCTAGAGCAAGGCCGGCTTCAACCATTCTTGCAGGACCCAAGTGTCTCTCGGATAATATTAGAGCTGAACCTTACCCGGAAAAGTTCAAAGAGCCAGGGAAAGTAGTGAATTATGAGCCAACCATGGATCCCGAAACATGGCTAAGCAGTTACGAGATGGCAATGTCAATCCGCAACGCGTCCGAGAACCTCCAAGCCAAGTTCATGTATCTGATGATGTCTGAAGGAGCAGCAAAATTGTGGTTCACCAATCTACCAGAGGGATCGATCAAGTCTTGGGAGGAATTGAAGACCGCGTTTATCAAGCACTTTCACGGGACCTGCAGGAAATTATTCACCATTGATGATCTAGAGCGATGCGTCCAAAAGAAGGGAGAATCGGTGCGCAGTTGGGTGCGCCGGGTTATGGAGATACTTCACTCATCCACAGACATCCAGTCCAAGGATGCACTACAAGCCATGGCAAAAACATGCAAGTATATACCTTTAGTGCAAAAGTTAACTCGCATGAAGTCCAGCCGAAATGCGTCAGAAGTCACAATGGGAGAATTGATGGATGCGTGCAACAAACACGCTGCGACAGATACCACAGAAGAAGAAGCTGATGACAAGAAGACAAAAGCAAACACAAGCGGTAATGGAAGAACCGGCAACGGAACAGCGTCAGGAAACAATGGAAATAGTCAGAACAAGCGTCCCTTTGAAGGAGGCTCCGAGTTTGTCGCTAACACCGAAGCCGGGTCTTCAAGGCCAAGAGCAGAAGGAAATTTCAACGGAGGTAACCACCATGGAGGAAACTATCAAAGTCCACCAAGGCCGGGTAACAATTGGGACATATTCAGAATGGCATGTCCGAAGCACAGCAGGAATGGCGGGCCAGCTAACCACTCCCTAGAACAATGCGCCGATTTGCAAAGATGGAAAAATGAGGAAGTGCACAGAGCTGTGCGAGGTGCAGGGCGGGGAGGAGGACCGGGTCCAGGGGCAAACCCGGGCAACGACCCACCCCCAGCTGGTAACCCGGCGGCTGGAAATCAAGGTAATAACCAAGGGGGGGCAGGAGGCTTCCAGGCTAACCCCAAACAATTGGGTCAATATCATGTGCATACCACAGGAGGATCTAACAAGGACAAAAAGATACTGAAGCAAGCAGTCAACTCAGTTTCGTTAGCCGTTCCGAGATACTTGAGATGGTCAGAACAGGAGGTAACATGGAGCAGAAGGGATCACCCAGAAAGAGTGGAACACCCAGGAGTCTTGGCACTAGTAGTCGCACCGCAAGTTAATGGGTACGAACTAATGAAGGTTTTAATGGATGGTGGAAGCAGCATCAATATACTGTATTGGGAAACCTTCCTACGCATGGGTCTCAAGGAATCTCAACTGCAAAAAAGCTCAACAGTTTTTCATGGAATAGTGTCGGGTCATTCAGCATGCCCCGAGGGAAAAATCGCATTGGAGGTAGCTTTCGGAGAGTCAAAGGATAACTATCGAATTGAGTGGCTCACCTTTGAGGTAGTGAAATTACGCAGCCCCTATCACGCGCTGTTTGGAAGGCCGGCTTATGCCAAATTCATGGCTAGGCCGTGTTACGTATATCTACAGCTAAAAATCCCGGGTCCCAAGAAGACCATTACCATACATGGAAATCGAGATATAGCAGCTGGATGTGACGAAGGAGACGCAGCAATGGCCGAGCAGGCCTGTAGAAAAGAAGAACTCAAGCACTACCGATCTCAAGCAGACCCGGAGGATATAGCCACATCAAAAAGGCCGAGTACTGAAGGCGAAAGAACAAAATTCAAGGCAACGCAAGATTCTAAAATGGTGGCCTTAATCGAGGATGATTCCCCCAAGCGGCTTGATGTAAAGGAAGAAGCCACACGGCCGCTTACAACCAGCCAGGTCATTGGAACACCCCACCCGGGTTGGCTAGCAAACCCGGTACTCATCAGGAAAAGATCCAACATATGGAGAATGTGCATTGGTCAAGCCAGACAGGGACCAGCGCTTATGAGGAACTAAACAATGTAACGGGCAGCAGGTTTCAGACGCGCTCTTTTCCTACCCAGGGTACCTAAGGGGACTGGAAGGTTTTTAATGAGGCGGCCTGCTAATCCAAAATTTCTAGTATCAATAAAGAGATGGTTATCAAGTCCTATATCATTACATCCTGATTACAAGTAAGTAGTATCCACGCGACATCAGTAATTCAGTATCATTAAAGGCATCAAGAGCATGTAGGTCTTGGGGGTTGGTTGCTCAAGTGACAAACTACTAACCCGAATGACCCGGCCTTGACGCCTATAAGTTATAAGGGCCGATTATTCGCAAACGAGTACGGCTGCAATCTTATAGCTGGGCAAAGGAGCCAAATTTTCTTGACTTTTCTTACTTAAGCTCGATGTGACTCGCACTAAAGTGGCATGATTCATTCGCTTACGATTACAATCAGCCATGAAGCCCAATGGGACTGGCCTGACACTGTTCTCGTATGGATGTAACAACATGGTATCCACGCGAAAGCCGGCTTACAGTACAAGATAGTCAAAAGGGTCATCTAAACCACAAGTTTATGCAGAGTACAACGCTGATAGCCGGAAACTCAATGACTATCAAGCATAACTTCAGTACTTACACGGGGTGGCCTTAGGGTTTTTACTTGGTAAGAAATAATTTGTCCTCTGAGAAAGGCCACGCCCCCATGGCTCGTACTTTGGGTCATGGGGACTGGGGACTTCGAAACAGAAACAAACTACTTGGATACCAAGATTTGAACGGCCCTACCATCCGAGTCTTAGGGACTTCAAGAAAATTTCACTTATCAAAGCCCCTGGTCTTGGAAAAACCGAGTCTTACAAAGGGAGCTAAAAAGAAAGCTGGGTATCAAGAACAAGTTCAAAAGAACAGACAAAATAGCACGATTATCAAAAGGCAGGGAAAGCCGCAAAAATATGTCACCGGATAGAAGTGCATTACAAGTTATGGCATTGGTATCAGAAGTGCACAGGCGCACCATTCGCAGGATAAATAGTTCAAATGAAAAGGCCTCACGTGACTAAGGTATCATGACATCATTACCCTACTCGGCCTCCTGAGCGCGATCTTCCGGGTCTTGCTCCTGGGCCTGCTGCTTAGCTTTCCTGGCAGAGCCACCCGGACTCACCGCGCCAGGGCGGATAGGTGGAAGGACGGACGGTGTAGAGGCGGATGGTCCTGATTTTAACTCGGCCTCCCTCTTCGCAGTTGCCTCCTTCTTTTTGGCCGAGTGATCAGCCCACTTCTCCAAGATATCAAAAGGAGGGGGCGCATCCTCCGTAATAACTTTGCCATCAGCGTCATATGCACTCATAATCGTATTTAGATCCAAGCTATCGGCCAAGGCAGTAGCTGAGGGGCGCACTGCGGCTTGTATGGTTTTGAAATCCTTGGGCGTAAATTTGGAACCATCAGCCTTGAATTCGGGAAACCCGGATGTTACCTTCGCCGGGTCAAGCTTTGGAAAGAAAGCCTTGGCCAGAGTAAAAGCCCGGATCATTCCAATTCGGCATGATGAGCGCTTCCAGATCTCAATCCACCCAGGCACAGTAGAACAGGCTTGAACGAGATTCTCTTCACCCGGATATACTTCCGTAGGCCACTTCACAGCATCCAATATGAATTTTGTGCCGGCAAAGAAAGTCCGGAGTACAGTCTTGAGGGTTTTAGCCTTGGTAATGGCATTTTCCTCTGGAGCCGCAAGGTTGGCACCTGCGGTCGTAACAAAAGAAAGAGCGTATCAGTAATACCGAGTCTGTTATAATAAATTAAAAGATATGAAGCCAATTAGCAGCAGAAAACTTACTGAGCAAGATCTGATAAGTATCGGAAACCTGGTCCGATAGTTTCTTCAGTTCGGTCTGAGCGGCGTTGCACTTCTTCTTGTATTTGGACACATCCTTCTTCAAGGTTTTCATGTCATCCTCAAGGATTTCCCTTCGTTTCATCTCGGCAAGAAGAAGTTGCTCGGTCCTCAGTAAAGCTTCATCAGACCGGGTTATCTGTGCCTGTAATTAGCAAGGAATGCAAGTATTAGTTGGATTGTATGGAAAGCCGAATGTGAGGTGAAGTACCAAGCATCACTTTTGCAAGTCATACTTGGAACTTGGGGACTAGGTATGCAATATGAGATACAAGGTGTCCTTACCTGATGCTCTGCAGCCATGCGCTCTAAGATCTGGCTCTCCGAATCCTTCGTAGTAAGGAGAGTGTGCATCAACTGATCAAAAGTATCTTTACTCGTATTAGAAGACCCGGGGCCTTGGAAATTCCGGGAAGAAGCTTTCTTTTTAGTAGGAAGCGGAACCCGGGTCATCCGCGTGTCGGAATCCGATGCTTCTTCTTCTTCACCTAAGATGGTGGTTTTGTTCTTCTTGCTTGCATGGGAAGCAATTGGATACTCGGCTCCCTGCGGGTCCGGGTTTGGCGGCGATGCTTGTTTTTCACCGCTGGACGCGGCTGTAGTCTTATCAGCCGGGCTCCCCTTACCCGGGCCCTCGGTCTCCGTTTCCTCTTGATCGCTGACAACGACCGTGGCCCTATAAGGTGTTGTCAGTCAATAAGTTGAATACACGGTCAAGAAAGGGTGATGAAATATGGCGGAACGTCAGGAAAGGGATCTTACCCGGTATTCACCGCAAAGTCACAAGGGAATCCGTCGCTGGACTCGGGAGAAGCTGGAAATTATCAAGTTAAATGTCATGTGAGAATGGTTTAAAGGGAATGCCTTGACCCAGAAAAGATAGGGTAATTACCAGCCCGCCGTGGGGGGGTCGATGTAATACCCGGGTTAAGGCCTTCATCACCCGGGTGGTTTCGAGTTGACCTACGCTTAGGCACGGGCGACTCCTTCAAAGAACGGCCAGTGGGACAATGTCAAGCTAGCTCAAGTATATCATTAAAATAATGCGAGTTGAATGCGAGAGGAAGGTATGAAACCTTGGAGGTGGCCTCTTGGGTCTTTCTTTTGGATCCGACCTTGATTGTCGGCTCCAGTTCTTCCTCGTCGCTGGCAGATTCCACCTTGCCATCGGAGTTTTCTTCCTCGTCATCTTCTTGTTCTGGATATCATCAAAGTTATGGTTAGAAAGGAAGGGGCTATGGTGAGTTCAAGGGAACCAAATGAAATTCGGAGAGTACCTTCTTCCGAGTTAACCGTATCCTGCTCCTCTGGACTTTCGGAGCTAGGGGAGGTATTAGTTTTCCAAAAATCATCATCAGCCTGAAAAGTGTTGACATAAGGGTTATTAACCGCGTAGAGTGGAAAGAGTAAAAGTAAAGGCATCAAAGTCGGATTTTTTACCTTGGGGGCTGGATTCTCAAGTGTGAAGGGCTCTAATCCGGATATGTTCCGGATTACATCGAGCTTTTCCGTTAAGAAACCCTTAATGGTTTTATGAGTGTCGCCAGCTGCGAAGATGTTGTCGGAGTATCGGAGCGGATCAGAAGGTTCCCCTGAATACTCGCACATCAACTTCGTGCGGATGGAATTGGGCTGAATCCTGAAATCAACCCAAGTCTTCACCAGGTTGAGCCCGATGAGGCCTTGGGCTGTAAGAGTGGCAATTTTGGCTAGAAGAGGTTGAATTGTCTCCCTGTCCGGGTCAGGGGCGAAGGCACTAAACTTATCGGAAATATCAAGAAGACCCTCCGAGTAACCCGGCAGTTTCTTTTGACCGGGTGGGGAAGTGTCTTGGCAGTAAAAGTACGAGAGCTGCCAATGCTTGATGTGGGAATTGAGGGTGAGGGGTGGCATCAGAGAGTTTTTGCGGCGTTGGATTGAAACCCCGCCGCAAGTGAGAAGCGCCCCATCACCGCTTTCGCGGCATGGTTTGCATTGAAAAAGCTCAATAAAAAGAGCTAGACTTGGCGGAGTGCACAAGTAGGATTCGGAAAGGACAATAAAATGGGAAATATTTAGCACAGAATTGGGTCCAATATCAAAGACACGAAGGCCGTAGTGGCTAAGTATGTCACGGAAAAAGGGGTGACCCGGTGGTCGAAAACCCCGGGTCACATGTTCCACGAAGCAGATTACCTCATCTTTTGTAGGGGTGGGCCGGGTCTCCTTACCCGGCACCCTCCATTGGATATTTTCCTGAGGAGGAAGAATTCCCAATTCCACCAGCTCCTCCAATTTGGCCTTTGTGACCATAGACCGTGCCCAGTTGGCGGAAATGGTGTTGGTGGTCTTAGTCTTGGTTGGAGTTTTCCCCTGTTTCTTGGGAGCCATGTGGTGGACCTGCAAAGTACAAAGTAAGAAGAAAGTTAAGGCATGGAAGTTGCGAGCCGGCCAAGTATAAGCCGTGTAATATAGAGACATGAAAAATTGCGAGTGGTCCGGGTGTTAGTTCGCAGAGCAAGGTTTGAAATTACCCGGGTATCAGGCATTATGGCGAAAATTATGGGATCTAAATACCGAAGAAGTTTTTTGAAGACAGTGGACGGCTTCCTAGGCACTTAACGTGATTAAAAGAAACTAGAAAGGAAAGGTCCAGCCGGGTGATTAATGCAAAGGCGGAAATTTTGGGTAGTTCGAGCCTGGATTGGAAGCTCTATTTTCAGATTTGAGATGGGAATAACGATTGCAGGAAGTAGGAGAGTGTATTGGAGTATGCGCTTTATTCATTGTGCATGCTAGAAGAGAATATGGGCAATCTAATTCGGTATAGCCGAGAAATCCGTGCCGGGCAGATTTGGATCTAGTTTGAGATGAAATTCAAAAGTTGCAAGGGAAAATTAATGGGCGCAAAAGGCTTACCGGAGGAGATCTGAGTGAGGCCTTGCGGAGGCAGATGGCGCAGCCCTGGTGTCCCTTCGCGATTCTTGATGGGCCGGACGGAGATTCGCCGGCGGGTCTCGGCGGCGGTGCAGGGCGAGCGGTGGCGGAGCGCAGCCTCCGTCCGATGGGCTCCGGTGACGCGCGCGGGATTTCCGTGGTGGCGCTCAGCGGGAGTGAGCTCTGAGGGAGAGAGAAGCAGAGTGGGGGGAAATGAGCCGTTAAGGTCTAGGTCACCCCCCAGGGAGCTTATTTATAGGGTGAATGGATAGGCCCGGTTCACTGAACGGGAGCCGAGAGTTACGGAAATAAACGGCTATAAATTTAAGTTTTGATGAGATATGCGCCAAATATTGTGCAAGGCCTCTGGGTAAAAGGAAGAAGGAAATTAACCCCGCGATTTCAGGGTCGATTATCGGGTGCGGAATTTTGACATTTTGGGAATTTTATCTCGGAAAGTAAGTTGGGTAATTGGGGAAGAGCCGGATTACTATATGGCCGCCATGGAGTAAGGCCTAGCTGAATATCAAAACATCTTAACCCGGCCTCTATATGCCCGAATGTTTGATATCTTTGCAGGGAATAGCAGGCGCTTCAAGTAGGGTCCATGAAGCCCAAGCTATTCTGGGGACTACTGATGGAGGGATAATAATCCGGTAGGCCAACTCCAAGGTGTAACCCGGCCCAAGGGACATGGCGCAGGATCCGGCTAAGGATAACGAAACTTCTGGAAGGCCCAAAGTTTGTAGGCCTCGTAACCCGGATTGTGGGTTGCGGTAAGGAAGGCTAGGGTTTGTAAGCAGTGTCCGGGTAGGATTCCGGGTGCGCCTTGGAGGGCAAGTCAGGAGGGTACGGTGCTTTATAAACCGACCCCTACGACTAGTTAGAGAGATCTAAGAACCCTAGCAATATCGTGTGGTATCGAGTATCCAGTGTAATCCCTAATCGAGTTATTGTATCGAGAATAGAGATCCGGCGACTTCGATTGCCGACTGTCAGATCAAGTTATACCATGTCTTCCCTTGAGCTAAACCCTCTCCTGAACGCCTGTGTCGACTTGCCCCAAGATCAGTTACCCCTGGTAACATCTGCCGTGATTATCCCACGACAAGGTCAAAGGGCGGGGGTGCTTCCTCTGTGATAATCTTGTCATCAGCGTCATACGCAGTCATTAGTGTATTAAGGTTCAAGCTATCGGCTAGAGTGGTGGCAGAGGGGCGCACTGCCGACTGAATGGCCTTGAAATCCTTAGGCGTAAATTTGGCGCCATCCGCCTTGAACTCAGGAAACCCGGAGATTATCTTCGCCGGGTCAAGCTTCGGAAAGTAGGCTTTGGCCAAGGTCAAAGCCCGCACTATACCAGTACGGCAGGACGAACGCTTCCAGAGTTCAATCCAGCCGGGTACAGTGGAGCAGGCTTGGACAAGGTTCTCTTCACCCGGATAGGCTTCCGTGGGCCAATTAATGGCATTCAATATAAATTTTGTGCCGGCAAAGAAAGTCCGGAGCACAGTCTTCAGGGTCCTAACCTTGACAATAGCATCTTCCTCTGGAGCTGCAAGGTTCGCACCTATAGTGGAAACAGAAGCAAGAACGTATCAGTAGCAGCCGGGTATGAAATTAGTCGGCAGGCAAAAATTAGGCGGCAGGAAAAAACTTAGTCGGCAGGCAAACACTTACTAAGTAAGATCTGATAAGTATCGGAGACTTGATCCGATAACTTCTTCAAATCGGCCTGAGCGGCGAGGCACTTCTCCTTGTATTTGGAGACATCCTTCTTCAAAGTTTTCATATTATCCTCAAGGATTTCTCGGCGTTTTATCTCGGCAAGAAGGAGCTGTTCAGTCTTCAGCAAGGTTTCATCAGACCGAGTTACCTGTGCCTGTAAGTGTAAAAGGGTGCAAGAACCAGCTGAGTGTTATGGCAAGAAAAATTTGGTGAGAAGTACCAAGCATAACTTTTGCAAGTTATACTCGGAACTTGGGGACTAGATAGGGAATATAAGATAACAAGCGCTCTTACCTGGTGCTCTGCAGCCATGCGCTCTAAAGTCTCGCTCTCCGAAGCCTTCATGGTGAGAAGCTTGTCCATCAATTGTTCGAAAGTATCTTTATTCTTGTCAGAAGACCCGGGTCCTTGGAATTTCCTAGAAGAGGTTTTCTTCTTAGAAGGAGGTGGAACCCGGGTCATTTGCACGTTGGAATCCGACACTCCTTCTGCACCTAAGGCGGTGGTCTTTCTCTTGCTGGCATGAGAAGCAATTGGATATTCGGTTTCCTGCTGGTCCGGTTTAGTCGGCGATGTTTGTTCTTCATCGCCAGACGCGGTTGTAGTTTTATCAGCCGGGTTCCCCTTACCCGGGCCCTTATCTTCCGAATCCTCTTGATCGCTGACAACGACCGTGGCCCTGTAGATGTTATCACAAAGCAGCTAAATATGCAGTCAGGAAAAGATGACGAAGTACCGGAAAGTATCTGGAAGGGGATTTTACCCGGCATTCACCGCAAAGTCACAAGGAAATCCATCGTCAGACCCGGGGGAGGCTGGAAAATGTCAAGTTAAATATTATGCGAGAATGCTTCGAGGAAACCGTGCTAACCAAGAAAAGATAGAGCAAGTACCAGCTTGCCGAGTGGGGAGCGGTGAAGAACCCGGGTTAAGGGCGTCGTTACCCGGGTGATTTCGAGTCGACCTGCGCTTAGGCATGGGCGACCCCTTCAAGATTGACCAGTGGAATAACGTCAAGAAAGGTTCAAGAATATCATTACGGTAATACAAATTGAATGTGTGAAGGGGGATGAAACCTTGGAGGTGGCTCCTTGAGCTTTTCTTTTAGATCCGGCTTTGGTTGCCGGCTCCGGTTCTTCCTCATCACTGGCGGATTCTACCTTGCCGTCCGAATCTTCTTCCTCGTCATCTTCTTGTTCTGAATGTCATCAAGATTACGGTTGGAAATAAAGGGGTTACGGTGAGTCCAAACGAATCAAGTAAAACTCAAAGAGTACCTTCGTCTGAGTGAACAGCTTCTTGCTCCTCTGGACCTTCGGAGCTAGGGGGGGTATTGGTGTTCCAAAAGTCGTCATCATCCTGAAAGGCGTTAAAGTACGGGTTATCAGTTGCATCAAGTGGAAAGAACGAAAGTAAAGGCGTCAGAGTCGGGTTTTTACCTGGGGGGCCGGGTTTTCAAGTGTGAAGGGCTCTAACCCGGATATGTTCCGGATTACCTCGAGTTTTTCCGTAAGAAAACCCTTGATGGTCTTGAGAGTGTCGCCGGCTGCGAAGATGTTGTCAGAGTATCGTAGTGGATCAGAAGGTTCCCCAGAATACTCGCACATCAGCTTTGTGCGGATGGAGTTGGGTTGAATTCTGAAGTCGACCCAGGTCTTCACTAGGTTGAGCCCAATGAGGCCCTGGGCTCTAAGAGTGGCGAGTTTGGCTAGCAGAGGTTGGATTGCCTCCCTATCTGAGTCAGGGGCAAAGGCACTAAATTTATCAGAAATGTCAAGAAGACCATCAGAATAACCCGGCAGTTTCTTTTGGCCGGATGGGGAAGTGTCCTGGCAGTAGAAATAAGAAAGCTGCCAGTGTTTGACATGAGAGTTAAGGGTGAGGGATGGCATCAGAGAGTTCTTGCGGCGCTGGATCGAAACCCCGCCGCAAGTGAGAAGTGCCCCATCACCGCTTTCGCGGCATGGTTTGCATTGATAAAGCTCGATAAAAAGAGCTAGGTTTGGTGGAGTGCATAAATAGGATTCAGAAAGGACAATAAAGTGGGTAATATTTAGCACGGAATTGGGCCCGATGTCGAAGACGCGAAGGCCATAGTGACTAAGAATGTCACGGAAAAAAGGATGACCGGGTGGGCGAAAACCCCGGGTCACATGTTCCACGAAGCAGATTACCTCGTCTTTTGTAGGGGTGGGCCGGGTCTCCTTACCCGGCACCCTCCATTGGATATTCTCCTGAGGAGGGAGAACTCCCAGCTCCACTAGCTCCTCCAACTTGGCCTTCGTGACCATAGACCGCCCCCAGTTGGCGGAAATGGTGTTGGTGGCTTTAGCCTTGGTTGGGGTTTTCACCTGTTTCTTGGGAGCCATGTGGTTGACCTGCAAGGCACCAAATAAGAAGAAGATTAAGACATGGAAGTTACGAAACGGTCAAGTATCAGCCGGATGGTATTGAGGTATGGCAGGAGATCCGGGTGTTAGCCCGTAGAATCAAGCTCGGAAGTTCTGGGTATCGCGTATTATGGAGAAATTTATGGGGTCTAAATGGTAAAGAAGCTTTTTGAAAACAATGGGCAGTGGCTTAAGCGCCAAACGTGAATAAAGGGGATTAAAAAGAAGCAGTCCAGCCGAGTGATTGATGCAGAGGCGGAAATCTTGGGCAGTACGAGCCTAGATTGGAAGTTTTATTTTCAAATTTGTGGCGAGGGTAATGATTGTGGGCAGTAGGCGAGTTGGTTGGAGTATGCGCTTTATCCTTTGTGCGAACTAAAAGAGACTATGGGTAGCCTAATCCGGTCTAACCAAGAAATCTGAGGCGGACGGATCTAGATCTAATCTGAGGAAAAAATCAGAGGTTGCGAGGGAAAGTTGATGAACGCAAAAGGCTTACCGGAGGAGATCCGAGGGAGGCCTTGCGGAGGCAGATGGCGCAGGCCTGGTGTCCCTTCGCGGTTCTTGGTGGGCCGGATGAGAATTCGCCGGCGGATCTTGGCGGCGGCGCGGAGTGACCGGTGGCGGAGCGTAGCCTTCGGGCAATGGGTTCCGGTGACGTGCGTGGAAGGTCCGTGGTGGCGCTCAGGAAGAAAGAGAGCTCAAGGGGAGAAAGGAATGGAGTGGGGGAAATGAGCCGTTAGGGTTCGAGTCACTCCTAAGGAGCTTTTTTATAGTGCGACTGGATAAGCCCGGTTCGGTGAGTGGAGGCCGGGAATTGTGGGGGTAAAACGGCTATTTATTTAAAGTTCCTGCGAGATATGCGCCCAGTATTGAGTAAAGCATCCGGATAAAGAAAGAAGGGGATTCGTCCCGCGATGATGGGATTAACTGTCAAGCATAGGATCTTGGCGTTGCTACTATGATTTGGACCCAGAAGTTTGAACCAAGGTGTTTGGAGGGAAAAACCTGAATTATCGCATGGCCACCAAGGAGCAAGGCCTAGCTGAATGTTGAAACATCTTAACCCGGTTTCCATGTGCCCGTGTGATTGATATCTTTTCAGGAATAGCAAGCGCTTCAAGGAGATCCGTGAAGCCCAGGCTATTCTGGGGACTACTGACGGGGGGATGCTAACCCGGTATGCCAGGCTCCGGGGAATAACCCGGCCCAAGGGATGGTATACAGGATCCGGCTGTGGTAAAGATGTTCGTGGAGGCCCAGGCTCGTGGGCCTAATGGCCCGGATTATGGATATTGTAAAGGAAAATTAGGGTTAGCACGCCGTGTATGGGTAGGACCCGGGTGTGCCTTGTAAAGTAAGTTAGGGAGTACGGGTACTATATAAACCGACCCCCGGGTATAGATTGAGAGAGAGATCTAAGAACCCTAGCAATATCGTGTGGTATCGAGTATCCAGTGTAAACCCTAATCGAGTTATTGTATCGAGAATAGAGATCCGGCGACTTCGATTGCCGGCTGTCAGATCAAGTTATACCATGCCTTCCCTTGAGCTAAACCCTCTCCCGAACGCCTGTGTCGACTTGCCCCAAGATCAGTTACCCCTGGTAACATCTGCCGTGATTATCCCACGACAGTTCATTTTTTACAGGTTGTAAACAAGGCGGTATTTTTCTTACAGACATGGTCCTTCCTTCTCCCTGTCGACCAGCGAGGACTTATGGATTCAGGCTGTACCCGGCTGCTGGCGGTCGTGCGGGCTATCTACAGCCGGGGTGGGTGGCTTAATTCAAGGCGGATAGATGCATAATATACTTTTACTTATTTTTGAGTGGCTGGTTTTTGTGGCCACCTTGAGCGATCCGTAAACTGTAACCGCATATTGGTTCTGGATGTTTTTATTCCTTTAATAAAGTCCGGCTGTGTGCATCATTTTGATGCAGAGGCCGGGGCAGAGGCTCCCATTTCTAAAAAAAAAAGGAGCTACTCGTTCTGTGTGTTCGTGAGAGCCATCCTAGCTAGCTGAGAGTGTGACTGACAACAGGAAGCTGATGTGTTTAAGTCTTTGATCCATTTGATATACACCGACTCACTGCCTGTTCTTCAGATTGTTGGCAATCAAGGTGAAGCACGTCCTGATGTGGTGATGGCTGGCCATCTACTCGTGGCAGCAGACAGGTACAACATTGAAAGACTGAAACTGATATGCGAGCACAAGTTATGCAGCCACATTGATGGCAACATGGTGGCGACCAGTTTCGCCTTAGCTGAGCAGCATAGTTGCAATGGACTCAAGGAAGCCTGTCTGCAGTTCCTTACTTCTCCTTCCAATTTGGAGGCGATGATGGCAAGTGATGGCTATCAGCATCTGAAAAGCAGTTGCCCATCTGCCCTTAGGGAGTTGATTATCAGGCTCCTGCCGGTTGAAATGAAAGCGGCCAAGGATATTGTCATGGAAATCTAGTAGTGTGGCTCATGATAACTGTATCTAAATTAGTTATATATCTATGCATGTTTTAGCTTGGTTCTTTATTTATGGTTGCATGTCTGCTGCAGCAAAGAAACTGCTGTCTATGTTAGTTGCTAGCTCTGAAGCTTGCTGGACTGCGCAGTGCCTATTGACCTCCAGTGTCTTTTGGTGGGCGAAAAAAATATATGTATCTATCTATATCTCCAATTCTCTATTGCAATTATAATGGGATTGAGTGGGTGTCTCTTGTGTTTTCTATTTTCTGAGATGCATGAGTGCTAGATGTGATATTTTGCTTGCTGGAGCTTATTTTGTTATACTTTGTAAGTACGTCATCAACTGTTCCATCTATGTGAAGCTCTATTGTACTTGATTGATGTGTTGTTTTCAGCTAGCAATCATGTAGCTCTTCTTCGCTAGTTAAAAGTTATATAGGTGAAACCGCCATTATTTAAGTTGTAGCTCGGATGAGGTAGATAACAAGTGCATGACGTATAATTCACCTTTGTTCTGAATCATAAAGTGAGTATATGACTCCCATGTTCTGTCATTTTCCCCCTCTAGTCTATGATATATAAGTAGTTGAAGTTTACTATTCTGTCCAATGTGCATGAAACTCTAATTTCTCTTTTTTTTTGATAAAGACTCTAATTTCTCTTTCTAGGGCTAAAATGAATTCGGGCGCCATGCTTCCACTTTGATCGAAAAAGAAGTATCTATTTATTTCTATATTGCAAGCACTATGAGCTTGATTTGGTGACGCCTATATTTTATATTTTCTGAGATGCATGAATGTCAAAAGAGGTGTATCTGCTTGCTTAGTTTGTTATGGTCTGCAAGGACTTGAACTGCTCTATGTGGAGTTTTCTTTTACCTGATGTCATATGTTGAGATTGCAATCCTCTAGTTCTTCACAAGTTTTTTTTGTCTGAGTGAGCTCTTCCCTAGTTTTTCTTAGGACTGCGCTAGGGGACCTCCTCATTGTACAAGACAAGAAGTCCATGATATATAATTGCTGTTTCTTCTGACCTTTTTGTAGAGTGACTGTCTGTTCTGGCTTCTGACGGGAACTGAAGATATCACTCTTCTGGATGTCTTTTTTTTTCTTCATTGTGACTTAGCCAAGTTTTGGAGTGTGATTCTACAGTGCTACCGAACTGAATCTGGTAGTATGACCGCAGTTTTTCTGTTGATCTTAAGAAACCACAAGATGCAGTTCAAGTTTCTAATCTGTGGGCTGATATAAATATAAATCAGCTAAACTAGTTATGTAAGCATGTTTTAGCTTACTTCTCTATTTATGGTTGCATGACTGGCTGTCTGCTCCAGCAAACAAACTGCTAGCTCTGAAGTTTACTGGACTACCCGGTGTCTATTGGCGTTCAATGTCTTTTGGCGGAAAAAAAGATATGCTATCTACGAAAACTTCAAATGCTATCTATCTATATCACTATTGCAAGTACAATGTGATTGATTGGGTGTCTTTTGTGTTTTCTATTTCCTGAGATGCACAAGTGCTGGATGTGTTTATTTTTATTTTTGTTGCGGCAGCTTATTTTGTTATACTTTGCAGGGACCTCAGCTACTGTTGTATCTATGTGAAGCTCTGTTGTACTTGATGTGTTGTTTCAGCTTGCAGTCCTCTAGTTCTTCCCTAGTTAAAACTTATATCCGTGAATCTGCCATTATTTAAGCTGTAGCTTTTGGACCGCATAATGAGCTCCTCATTGTACAGGATAACAATTGTATGACTTATAATTCATCTTTGTTCTGACTCATAAAGTGAGTATATATTTTTATTTGAACTTGCATAGAATGTGTATATGACTCCTTTGTTCTGTCGTTTTTTCTCTAGTGAAGTTTTCTGTTCTATCCATTGTGCAAGAAACTTGAATTACTGTTTCTAGGGCTTAAATGAATTTGGCCCCACGTGTCCCCTTTTGTCGAAAAAGTACTATCTATATTGCAAGTAGAACGAGATTTATTGAGTGGTGCCTATGTTTTCTACCTGCCGAGATGCATAAATATCGAAAGAGGGGTTCCTGCTTGTTCAGTTTGTTATGGTCTGTAAAGCTTTTTTATTACTCTATGTGGAGATTTATATTACCAGATGTCATATGCTGAGATAGCAATCTTCTAGTTCTTCTCTAGATAGATGTCATCTGCTGAGATTGCATTCCTCTAGTTCTTGCCTGGTATTTTTTGGAGTGAGTTCTTCTCTAGTTTTTTCTTATTATATTGTTTCTTTTGGTCTGCCTCCCCGTAGTAGAAGACAATAAGTCCATGCTATATAAATGCTGTTTCTTCTGACTTTTTTTTGTAGAGCAACTGTCTGTTCTGGCTTGTGACTGGAACTGAAGATATCACTCCTTTATTTGCCCATCCTCGTCGCTTGATGAAGAAAAGAAAAGGAAGCGCCGCTCGATCGATTGTCGCTACTACCTTGTCGCTTCTTTAATTTGCGGATCGAAAACTCTGAAGCCCGCGCATATGCACAAAGGAATATCCATGGTCGCTCCTCTCAAAATACACTCCCGCTTGATATGGATCTTATTTCCATGTTATATTTTTTTTTCTGCTAATGCTGGATGGTTTCACACTATCCGTATGGAGAAAAACGAAAAAAAAACTGCAGAATCAGCGGGGGAGTCAAGATGTGACTGGAATACCAGAAATAGAATATCGAGCTCGCCGCAGGTCGACATGGACTCCTCCTTTGTCACGGCACGCCTGCCTCTGGGGCCATGGTTGTCGCTGCTATCTGATGCTCCGATCGTAGGGGCCTGAGCGACTGTTCCGTCGTGACGTGCCTGCCTCCAGGAATGGTTGTCGCGCTGAAACAGCATTTCCATCGTTGTATTTTGATGTTTGTTGACAATACAATGAGTGGTTTAGTGTGCGCTAAATGTTGCAGAGATTTTAGGGATTTTATGCGTATGTTCACAATATATTTATCTCACATGATCCGTTGCTAAACCCCTTTGGTTTCATCTCAAAGTATCAGTCTGGTTGAGGGATTTCTGCCTAGAGTTGTACTACCGGGTTATCCAGGAAGTGGTGTACTGGATCCAGATGTCTCTGTTGTGTCATGGAGCGGTACTACCGGGTTGGCTCGGTAGTACCAACAACGTGGTAATACCGTCCTCGTCCGGTACTACCGGCTGATTCAGGATTGCGTACTGGAGTCTGTGGAGTTTTCTTGTCCAAGATGCGGTACTACCGCCCTGGTGTAGAACTCTGCAGATCTTTGCGTTGACCTGCTTGAAGTGTGCTCGGCTGGTACTACTGGATGTCGTCCGGTACTACCAGGTTTGACAATAGATGGAAGATTTGCGTGAAATGATATCGCAACTCTTGAAGGCCAAGGACACGACATCCCCATCAATGGAGTCCCCGAAAAATATTCCGGATGACAAAAGTGATGAGGATAATGGCGAAAACATTAAAAGTGAAACTCCTCCTCCTAAGAAACCTTCATCTTCTAAGGGAGAGGATGACAAAGAAGATTACCATAAGGTGGTTGGTACTCTCCTAATTCTCCTATCCCACATCCTCATATAAACAATAGAGGCGACCCACCTAAAATTGATGCACATTCTTTTATGTAATAGAAATATTTCATAAAAACTCACTTGAACCTTTCTTACATTGAGCTATGGAGAGTCACTGAATGTGGATACAAGCCAATTGATCCCAAGAACTTGACAAGAAGAGAAGTGGTTGATTGCCAACTCAACTTCGTGGCACTGCGCATGATTCAACAAGTCGCGGGTGAGAAGATCATGCCACACATTCAACAATTCTCCACCGCCAAAGTAACATGGGATGCTCTTGTCTCCATATTTGAGCAATGAAAGCATGCAGAGAAATAAGTTTAATGCCTTGAGAAATGAGGCCGAAGGGTTCTATGTGCATGATGGTATAAGCCATGAGGACATGTACTGAAGACTCAAGACCCTTGCTATCGCCTTTAGTGGCCTTGGTGCCACTCATGTTGATGATTATTGGATCAAGAGAAAGTATGTGAGTGCCCTCGTGCCATTTGAGCCCGTGGATTTGAAGAGCCTTCAAGGAAGGCACAACTACCATCTCATAAGTTCAAGTAGGGTATCCAAAAGATGGCATCCTTTCAAGTTCAAACAAAGCTTGCTCAACACACTCGTGCTCGTGCTATTGGAATGCATAAAGGGGCCTCCATTGATTTGAAGGCCAAGGTTGTGACCAAGATGGTGGACCATCAAAAAGAGGTTGAATTAAGAGATGAGTTGGCTCCTCTAAATGCCCAAGAGTATGATCCGGTTCTTAAAGACTTCATTGCTCTTGCCGTGCAAAAGTTTTGGAAGAACCCTCCCAAGGCCAAGGCATATGTTGAGGAGAATACCAAGTCAAGTTATGGCGAGGAAGGGACTCAAAAAGTGAGGGCTTGTTTCAATTATCAAGAAAAGTATCACTTTGTTGCCAAGTGCCCTTTCGAGAATAGAGAAAGTCAAGGAGGAAAAGTTATTCTCAAAGATAAGTCAAAGCTCTCTCACAAGAAGCCTTTCTTCAAGAAGAAACCATTCAACAAGAAACCATCTTCAAAGTTTGTGCTAGTGACTCAAGAAGAGTATGATTCCGGTGATGAATAAGAAGAAGAAACCACAAATGAAGTGGCCGCTATTGTTATTGCATCTTCATCATCTCCACCACTCTTTGAATCCCCCAATGAGAATCTTCCCCAACCATCCGCAAAGTGCTTTATGGCGAAGGCCACCGAGGTATCATCTTCTTACAACTCTAAGACTCAAAATGAAAAGAGTATTCTTTCTAGTCTTAGCGTAGAAGATGAAATTGCATCCTTGGGTCTCTTTATGTCTAATTTGTAAGGTGATACCAAAAGGTACTTTGATCTTCTCATGAGCCAATTGGGATAGGCTCAAGAGGCCCTTGAGAAGAAAGGTGAAAATGAGAGAGAGGATGCAATTGAAAAGACATCTATCTCTAATTCTTTTGAGGAAGAGCATGAGATTCGAGTCTCTCTTGAGGAAAAACTTGCGGCTATTGATGAGTCACATAATGAGCTAATGCCTAAACTCACTAAGGAACATGACCGTGCAATTTCTAAATATAAAATGGCTAAAAAGAAAAAGGTTGAGTTTGGTGTTGGTCATGATGAACTAACCGGGGTGCTAGAGAAGCTCACCAAGGCTCACAAGGCCTTGGAGGGTGAACACTCTACCCTCACTTGCTCACATGAAGAACTTCAAACTCTACTAGATCAATTCAGTATGCCTAGTACCTCCACTTCTTATTGTGATCATGTCAATATAATTGAGGAGAATGCTAGGTCGAAGCAAGAGGTAGCAAGGGCAAGGGCTCTAATGTTGAGAATGTGGTGCCCCCAAGGCCACAAAATGGCAAGCATGGTATTGGCTATGTTGCCAAGAGTAAGAATGAGAAGAAGACACTAGTAGAAAAAACCCTATAGGTTTTTACCTGTAGTCCCCATTAGCTATCGAACCGAGACCAGAGGGGGGTGGGGAAACCGTTCGCCTTGCCTCGAACCCTTTTAGTCCTGGGTCATAAGACGGCCCGGGACTAAAAGTCGTCTGGCAACCCTTCGCCTAGCCCGAGACCTTTTAGTCCCGGTCGTAATACGGCCCAGGACTAAATTCCCACACCGTTTGCCTCCTGCGCGTTGGAAGTTATTCCATCGTCGGGAGAGGCTTAAAAACAAAGAAATCGCTAATTGCTACAGTAACCGCGTGCCACTCTTCTTCTTTCTCTTGCTCTCTTCTCTTCTTCCCCATTCTCCACCATGGCTCTATATGGAATTCAGTTGTTGAAAGTGCCCACACATGGTAGGACTCTCGACGTCGCCTACACGAACGAGAGCTCCCGGGTCCTGGGTCTTCTTGACCTCTTGTAGCAATGGCTTCGCGAGGATGGTAGGGATTTTCTTGGCCTTGATCTCGAGTACACGACCAATGAATGATATGTGGACATCATCCAAATTGCTCACAAGAGGCGTGTCCTTGCCTTCCAATGGGCAAGATAAACACAAACTTCTCCGATCGAACTTTCTCTCCTCTCTTTCTTTCCCCCATTTCTCCTATCTTATTTTGATTCTATATATAGGATAGGAAATTGCATAGGACAGCAACATGTGTATCCAGGTGTATTCATATAGAAATGTATCCATTTGAATCCCATATGTATCTATTTGAATCTCATTTTGTTCCCATTTTAATCCTACATGCATGTTCCGTTTTGTTCCCATTTGAATCCTATACGTGCATTGGAAAGAATAAACTTGTTGCGGCGGTGTTTAACATTTGTTCCATTTGTTGTTGCATTGAAACAATATACTTGTTGCAACGGTATTAACATTTATTCTATTTGTTGTTGCATTGAAACAATATACTCGTTGCAGCGGTATTAACATTTGTTCCATTTTTTTTGTTGCAGTAGCGACCAAGATTGTCCAGAACTCCTGGATTTCCTTGTCAACAGGGGCATACGTTTTGCTAGCGTTGATATAAGGAATGATAAGTTGAAGATGAATAACACCTGGGGTATTGAGATACCATCTCAGTGTCATATTAATCTCCAGGACCAGTTCCAGCTTTAGTATGTCAGGACTTCGATGACTGATATGGCGGCTGCATTGATCGACGAGGCATATTGTGACATGAAGAAAAAATTCCCCAGTTGGCAGCACAATCTTCCCACTTGACAAGATCAACATTTATTATGCAGCCATCGATGGATACATTTTCTACGAGTTGTACCGTATTATCAGTATCTTCGGCTATGGGCGGCGTCACCTAGTGCCCCGGTCTCCTACTGTTTGGGATTGAGAGGACAAGATCGAGTAGATGGGAGCCTCTCGTGACGTTGTGTCACCTAGTTCCATTATTATTAGTAGAGTGTGTGTCGTAAATAAATATATTATGTGCTGCTTGGTATCGAGCCTCTCGTGACGTGATGTTTTGTGTGTTCAATTTATAATCCCTAGAAGACTTTATGTAGTACTATATATTATATCTATTAATTATGTCCATGTTTAATTATATATGATGTGACCAAGCTTAATGAAGCAATTGATGTATATGTGATAAAATTTCGAAAATTTAATTTGACAGCTGAGCTATGTTAAAATGTGGAGTAAGAAAAAAAATATATCTATCTGAAGATATGTTGAAATGACTAACCATTTGGAGTAAATTTTTTACATCGATCTATATATAATGATGGAAAATATGATACGAAAGTCGATCATATATTTGAACTTATCTCATTTTTCTAATCTATTTAGACAATATCATTTGCCAATTTTCGATCTTACGGATTTCTAGATACGAATTATTCAATATTTAAAAAGCAACAAAATTATTTATTATTTATATTAATTAATGATTATTTGAATTCAAGATTATTATTACTTATTTATTTTTGTTTAACTAAATTATTTTTTGGATTCACAAAATAAAGACGTGCGACATCATAGTTCAAAGGTTAACATAATCGACATCATACCATTGTCAGTAAAACATGATTTGTTTCTTGAAAGCTGAGAGGGAAGGAAACCAGATGTTAAGCGTGCTGAGAGTGGAATAGTCTGAGGATGGGTGACCTACTGGAAAGTGTCAGTTCAGAGTGAAAGAAGACTGATTAGAGCAAAAAATAGTTGAGACAAAGGGAGAATGATTAGAGTTAGAAATAATAGAGACCAAATGAAAAGGAAAATCAGAAAAGAAAAAGGAAAAAAAATATTTAGTCCCGGGTTGTATTACCACCCAGGACTAAAAGTCGTCCAACCAGAGCGGCCCCATGGGTGGCCTCTAATTCGGTTCGTGGCGCACCGGGACAAAAGGGGAGGGGGGGGACTCTAGTCCCGATTGAGCAGTCTCGGATAGAAATCCGGGACTATACCCCGTTACGGCCTGGGACTAAAGGCACGTTTTCTGCCACTGAGAAGACCAAGCCCGCACAAGCAAAGAAAAATGTTTGTGCCAGTGGTATTGTCATTAGGAACGAAACCATTCGTAGCAACTCCGCGGGACCTAACAATCCTTACATTTCTTATTCGTTGATTAGTATGGTGTTGTGTAAGCTAAATATGTTCGTCCTATTGAGGGTTACATTGACTACACTATTTGGGTTCCCAAGACCCTTGTTGCTAACATGGTAAGGAAAATCAGAAAAGAAAAAAAGAAAAAAAAATATTTAGTCCCGGGTTGTATCACCACCCAGGACTAAAAGTCGTCCAGCGAGAGTGGCCCCGTGGGTAGCCTCTAGTTCCGGTTCGTGGCGCACCGGGACAAAAGGGGCGAAGGAGGACTGACGAAGACATAGATCTTGGACCCTGCGGGTAAGGACACCCCCTCTCAGGCCCAATGTCAAGGCCCAAGACGGGGCGCCCTTGGAAGACTCCAGAAGGCCCACCAGAAGCCCACCCGCACTAAACTTGCGGGTTAAGTTAGGTAGTTTTGTAACCGACCTAGCTAGGGTTTGAATCCTCTCCGGGTAGGACTCGAGACCTGGCCATCTATATAAGGCCAGGAGAGCCCTCAAGGAGAGGACAAAGTAATACCGCACGACCAACAAGCCTCGGAACTCGAGATCTACTCTCGATTCGAGCAACCTGTAACCGATCTAATCATCCAATACAGATCGACAAGAGGCAGGAGTAAGGGTTTTACCTCTACGAGGGCCCCGAACCTGGGTAAATCTCGCCCCCTGTCTAGCCGACGATCTCACCAGCGCTCATGAGTTCTCCTAATCGAAACCCGATAGGATCACCTAAGGGACTTGTCGAGTCAGCGATTCGACAATTGGCGCCGTCTGTGGGAATCGCGGGCGCTGGATCACCGGCATCTTCGGCTTCATCGACGTCCAACTCCCGTTGGAAACCAACGGCTACGGCTCCGAACAATCCTATACGGATCGGATCTGTCGTGGTCACGCCTCACTCGCCGGAATCACGCCCGGCGTTCGAGGAACTGGAGAAGAGCGTCACCCTGACGTTCGGGAGCTTCAACTTCATGGCGAACAGAGACGGGATCCTCCACTTCTCAGATGAATCTGAAACCGAATCTGGAACCGCCAACTCGCGCTTTCCTACAGGGAAAAGCGGCGAGTCCATCCGCTACAACGCAGTCGACTACCACACCTACTCGACAGAGGAACCCTCTCGGGTGCGGAGAGCTTTCCGATCTACGCCTAGGACACACGGACCACAACTGGCCCAAGTCTGCATGGCAGGGTCGGAACAGCCCTCGGAAACTGAATATAGCGCGACCGAGCGCGATATAATCGGCGTTTCGCGGGAAGCCTGGAAAAGAGCCAAGGAATCCATGCGAAAGAGCCAGCCGCCTGCGGCGGGAGCCACACAGGAAGACCTAACCGCCTACCACTATCACCTAGTGAGGGCGGCCTCAAACATCAAGGATGCCCGAGCAGATCTAGCCCGACGCAGGAGAGCGGCGGATGAATCAAGCCTACGTCGAGCCGAGCTATCCCACGCACCTTCAGTCGGTACTCGACCTAGGGGGAAGGGACCCGCAGCGTCGATGAGGGACCACGAATCTATGGCTGGAACCAACAGGTCTACCACGTCTTCTTTCATGAGGGTCGACGACGATGGCAACGTCTACCCGCAAACCCCAGCCGCCGCGATCTTAGCCGCAGCAACCTACATGCAGATGAATCAGCCAACGGATAGCGATCCCCGGGTGGAACAATACAAACATATTCGCAAAGGTCTAGGGTTGGCGGCCGCGAGGCTCGCCTCTCACGATCGCAAAGAACAATTGGAGAAGGAGCGACTGGAGAAGGAAAAGGACAAAGAAACGCCCCGCAGGCACAGAAGCTCTTCCCCGAGAAAAGACAAGTCGCCACGTCGTGGCCGAGGGAAAGAAGCCCGCCGCCGTGATGACAGTCGAAGCAGCGGCGACGACAGCCCGAGAGAAAAAAGCCCGCGACACCGAGGCAGCCGTTCACGCAAACGAAGCAAGGAACCACGGAAGAACGCCGATCGCGATCAGGCCGGACGGGACGCGCGATCAGACATCGCGCAAAACAAAGTGGATAGAGCAAGGGCGTCAAGATATCGCGACCGATCATCATCCGGCTCTTCGGACGACGAAACCTGCGGCGCGCTATGTTTCGCCCGTAGTATCCGCGAGGCGCCCCTACCCAAGCGATTCAAGCTCAGCACGGAAGTGACGAAGTACGACGGCTCACTCGAGCCCTCTCAATGGTTGAGCGACTACCTCACGGCAGTAAAATGCCAACGTGGTAACAAGAACACGGCTATGCAATACCTCAATTTGCACCTAGCCGGAGCAGCCCGCAGCTGGCTGGAGAGGAGACCGCGATCTTGCTACGCATCGTGGGATGACTTACACCGAGATTTCTGCAAGAACTTCCAGTCAACCTACAAGAGGTCGGCTACAATCGAAGAACTACGAGCCTGCAAACAGAAAAGCGGTGAATCCACCCGAGAATACATCCAGCGGTGGAACACGCTCAGGAACACCGCAGGGACAATCTCTGAAGAAGTGGCGATTGAGGCCTTCGCCAAAGGAGCAAGAAGAACCGCGTTTCGAGAAGAGCTCGGCAGAGCCGCGCCCAAAACCATCGGGGAGCTCATGGTCATAGCCGAAAAATGGGCCAATGGAGAAGACGCAGTACGCAACGAAAGAGGATCATCACCTGCACACGAGGACGACCGCCACGGACGAAGGAAGAGAAGAAAATATTACGACCACGATGACAGAGAAGAACTAGTGGCAGCAGAATTCACGCGAAGTCGCGACTCCGGTCGTCGCGGAAGTCGCGAGTGGAAACCAAAGGCAGAAGAAAAATCACCCGAGGAAGACCTCGATGCGTACTGCTCGCTACATCTGTTCACAGACAAGCGCACGGGCAAGACTAAGGCAACGCACCTTCTCAAGGATTGCCGAAAGTTCATCGAAATCTCGGACGCGCTCGCCAAGAAAAGATTTGCTTCCACCCAAAACTATCCACCACTGCCAGGAGGGGGACAACAATTCCAGCTACCACCACCTCCACCTCCACCAACCAACCCAAACATGGCGCTCGCCGCATTGCCAGCGCCACCACAACAAAACGCGGGAGCAAATACATACCCGACTCCGCATGGACAACTCCTCGGGATGATACAGAAGGTATGCCCCTCTCGCAGAGCTCAAAAGACTAACTCGAGACAAATATGCATGGCAGTGCAGACGCCACCAACAAAGCCCGAGTACCTGAAGATGGCCGATCAGCCAATCACGTTCTCGAAAGAAGACCACCCGCCACGAGTCTATCGGCCGGGACACGCCGCACTCGTCATTCAAGCTCAAATTGGCAATTATGACCTGGCCCGCGTGTTCATGGACGGTGGCAGTGGCATCAACATCATCTACGCGGATACACTCCGTCGAATGAACAAAAATCTGGACGGCCTAACGGAATCAGAAACATCCTTCCACGGGATAGTTCCGGGCAAAGCAATCCGTCCACTCGGAACAATCAACCTGGAAGTTGTACTGGGCTCCCCACGCAACTACAGAAGGGAATTTCTGGACTTTGAAGTCGTCGACTGGCCCTCACAGTACCACGCCATTCTTGGTCGAACAGCGTTCGCCAGATTCATGGCCGTGCCACATTACGCATACTTGAAGCTCAAGCTACCTGGCGAATACGGTGTGATCACCATCGACGGAGACTTCCAGAAATCGGAGAAGTGTGACATAGAATTTAACGAGATCGCAAAATCTTTCGGGATGCAAGAAGAACTTCAAGAGCTAGCAAAAACAACGGACCACTCCGTTATGCCCCTCACGAAGAAAAACGCACCCGAACTGGAATTCAGCGCCAACAGCGACACTCGCAAGCACCAAGTGCACCCGACAGACTCGCGAAGACGGCGATGGTTTCCACAACCCTCTCACCAGCATAGGAAGGCGCGCTCGTCAAACTCCTCCGTGAGTACTGGGAGATTTTCGCCTGGCAGCCCTCAGATATGCCAGGAATACCTAGGGAGTTTGCCGAGCACTCACTCGAAGTCTTTCCTGACGCCAAACCCATCAAACAGACGACTCGACGATTTTCAGAACCTAAGCAGAAAGCGCTTGGAGAAGAAGTAAACAGATTGCTAGCCGCAAACTTCATCAGGGAGATCAAAATATCCACCTGGTTAGCAAACCCAGTGTTGGTCCCCAAGAAAAACACGGATATCCTTCGGGTGTGCATCGACTACACGTCGCTAAATAAACACTGCCCCAAGGACAACTTTCCTCTACCACGAATCGACCAGATCGTGGACTCTACGGCAGGTTGCCAGTGTCTCTCCTTTCTAGACGCCTATTCAGGATATAATCAAATCCGAATGAAAAAGGAAGACGAGGAGAAGACGACTTTCATCACACCACACGGTGTATACTGCTACACGACAATGCCCTTCGGGCTGAAGAACGCAGGCGCAACATATCAGCGCTGCATGCAAAGATGCCTCGCCAATCTCATTGGCAAAAACGTACAAGTGTACGTCGACGACATCGTCATCAAAACTCGAGTGGAGGACACACTCCTCGAGGACATCAGAGAAACATTCGACGCCCTTAACGCATATCGGATCAAGCTCAATCCGACCAAATGCGTTTTCGGTGTCCCCGCAGGCAAACTTCTCGGGTACCTGGTATCCGCCAGAGGCATTGAAGCCAACCCGGAGAAAATACAAGCCATATTGACTATGAAGGAGCCAACCAATCTACGCGGAGTACAGCAGCTCGCAGGACGACTAGCAGCCCTGAGCAGATTCATCGCACGATTAGGAGAGCAGGCATTACCCTTCTACAAATTACTGAAGAAGACGAACAAATTCGAATGGACACCCGAAGCTAAAAAAGCGTTCGCAGATCTGAAGCGGTCCTTGCAAAGCAGGCGCATCCTTGCGACACCGCAAGAAAGGGAGCCACTTTTCCTATACTTAGCCGCTACAAACCAGGTCATCAGCACAGCGATCGTAGTCGAAAGACCTGAAGACGGCAAAGCATACGGAGTTCAAAGACCAATATATTACATCAGCGAAGTACTTTCGCCATGCAAACAACGCCTACCCTCACTATCAGAAGCTCGCATACGGGGTTGTTCTCACAGCTCGAAAGCTCAAACATTATTTCCAGGAACACGCCATCACAGTGGTTAATGATGCGTCACTCGGGACAATCATGAACAACCCTATGGCATCCGGAAGAATAGCAAAGTGGAGCATCGAGCTGGGCGCCTGGGACATCACCTATGCTGGACGCAACGCAGTCAAATCCCAAGTTCTCGTGGAATTCATCAGCGAATGGACAGAGCTGCAAACACCCGGGCCACCCGAGTATACGAGCAATTGGATAATGTACTTCGATGGATCCAAGAGAAACGAAGGAGCAGGAGCAGGAATCGTCCTCATCTCACCTAGCGGAGACAAACTGCAGTACGTCTTGCGACTGGATTTTCCACCCGATGACCCAGCATCGAACAATGACGCAGAATATGAAGCACTACTGCACGGGATGAAGATGGCAATCGCCTGTGGAGCTACCCGATTAATGATCTACGGCGATTCCAACCTCATAGTGCAGCAAACGATGAAAGAATGTGACGCCATTGCTGAAAACATGGTTGCATATCGCGACATGTATAACCTACTCGAGGGAAGCTTTAAAGGGTGCGAGCTAAAACACATTGCAAGATCTAGCAACGAAGAAGCAGACAGACTGGCCAACATGGGTTCCACGAACACACCCATACCGCCAGGGATATATTTTGAGCGGATGATTAAGAGATCGATCAAACTGAAGAAACCCGCAGAAACACCCGCAGCAATGGAAACAGAGGTCAGCCCGCAAATCGCGCTTCTCGAGCTTACTCATAACATATCACGGCAGGTTTTTCTGGTCGAACCAGTCTGGACGCAGAAATATCTCGACTACCTGCTAAACAAACAGCTCCCGGCCGATCCACGTGAGGCTCGACAGCTAATCAGGCGTAGCAAATCCTTTCGGGTGGTTAACGGAGAATTATACAAACAAAGCATCTCGGGAATACTTCAGCGTTGCATCGCACCCGAAGACGGCAAGGAATTACTCCGGGACATACATCAGGGTGATTGCGGACATCATGCTAGCTGGAAAGCGATATTGGGAAAAGCCTTTCGAGCAGGATTCTACTGGCTAACAGCAGCCACCGATGCAAAAAACCTGGTCGATAGATGCGACGCCTGCCAGCGATTCGCACCAAAGCCGCACGCACCCGCCACAGAGTTGCACATGATACCCATCGCCTGGCCCTTTGCACAGTGGGGGCTAGACATGGTTGGACCATTACGCAGATCCACACCCGGTGGATATACACACCTGCTGGTCGCAGTCGACAAATTCACAAAATGGATAGAGGCAAGACCAGTAACTTCGGCTAGCGCCCAATGCGCCGTGGAGTTCCTCGATTCTATCATATGCAGATTTGGTGTGCCACACGACATCATTACAGATAACGGCACAAACTTTACGGCAAAGGAAACACAGCAGTTCTGCGAAGAGAAATGCATCAATTTCAAGTTTGCTTCGGTCGCCCACCCGCAAACGAACGGACAAGTCGAAAGATCCAACGGCTTAGTTTCGGCTGGGATCAAGAAACGACTACTCGACCGTCTGCACCCCGCAGCAGGGCATTGGGCAGAGGAGCTACCCTCCGTACTCTGGAGCCTCCGGACAACCCCAAACAGGTCTACAAAATACACACCATTTTTTATGGTATACGGGGCGGAAGCAGTCCTTCCCGAGGAAGTTCGATTCAGCGCCCCACGGGTTGTGGCTTACAGCGAAGAAACCTCCAACAAAGCACTTGCAGAAGATATGGATGCACTCGACGAAATGCGGGACATCGCACTCGCAAGATCCGCAGTTTATCAACAATCACTACGCAACTATCACAGTCGCCGCATACGCCACAGGTCATTCGTGGTAGGTGACTTAGTGTTACGGCTCAAGCAGAAGGAAGGACACAAACTCGAACCGCCTTGGGAAGGACCCTTCATCATACACGAAGTTATCTCAGGAGGAGCCTACAGGCTCAAGAATCCAGAGACCGGAGGAATCTATTCCAATCCATGGAATATTGCACAACTCCGCAAATTCTACCCCTAGGTTTACTTGTTTCTACAACAATAAGGCTATACTAGCCAATTTTGTAGCTCGAGTACATGACTTCTCAGTCATTGCAATAAAAATACATGATTTTTTCATCATATTTACCCCAAGCTTCTTGTTTACTGCATGCTAAAAGTCACAGGTACACCCCCCATCGCACACACGGGGGCTACACCTAAAAACTTAGCATCTCAAAGAAATATCATCAAATACAAGGTTACACACCTTACAACAATTTTTACAAACTATAAACAGTTTGCAGGATATTCACATCCGACAAATCAGTCAAAACGCTGAGCATTCTCAGTCGCTAAGACCCTATCTACCTCTTCAGAGGTCATTCGGATAATCTTCTCGGCTGCAGGGCGTACAGCATCATAAAACGGTGTGATGTCTTCGATTGCATAATCTGGGCGCCGAGCTGCGGAGTTCAAATCTATCTCAGGATGCCATATTCGGACAAAAGAGAGAGCCACAACCGCGCCACACATCATCTGTTTGCGTACGCACGTGCGAATCTCCCCTTCCCGACTAAACAGCCTGAGTAGATAGCTCCAGTCTTCGGGACCCCTTTCGAGTGGATAAAAAGCTGCATTCATCGCGATCAAGACCTCGTGAAAAGAACCCACGAGAATTCTCGCCTGCAGAACTCGGAATTTCAAGGTGGCCATCACAAACCCTCGACTGCGATCAGACCAGAAGTTATTCGCATGAGGTTTCGGGCTGTTAGCCTCTTGGTGAATGTGGTTTTCCACCCACTGCTTTTCCTCCCTGTCATCCGGTCTAACAACTGAAGGGCAGACGCACTTAGTCAGCTGAAGAATACAAAGGAGGAAGAATGCACGGGGGCTGCACCACTTACATAGCAACTCCCTCGCGACTGAAGATAGTTCGTCCATCAGAAATTGTTCGCGCTCAGCCGCCAATTTCTGTTTGGATATCACCACATCAGCAACCCCGCGCAGAGCTTTCAGCCTACGCTCACCCTCATGAACCTTATCACGGAGGCCAGCAAAAGTGCCCACGGCGGCCACAAGTGGATTTACTGGATTACCACGTCCACCAGAAGTTTCCGCGGCAAACACAGTAGCCTGGAAGAAGTACAAGGAAAGAAGTGAGATGCCCTACTCGAGTTCTTTCTAGTCGCACATCTGACAAAAAACGCTTGGGGGCTACTCCCATCGGGAGACAAGCCACAAACAAAAAGAATAAAAATTCCAAAGGATAAATGCTTCGATCAAGGACAACAAAGGTACGGGAATACATCCCAAGGTTCATTACATTCAAGGAAAGAAATAAGGAAAAAAACTACGAGGCTACATTGGTGCTCCCACTAGCGCCAGTCGACCCTCCCTTCTTCCGAGCAAAAATCTCAGAAAGCTTCCGAGCAAGAATGGCGGCTTGCTCGCCAAAACGGGAGAGCCGTACCTTTTTGCCCGTGGAAGGATCGACTGGAATGGACGAGTAAGCCTCCTCCAACCCTTCGACTCCGTGCGCCAGAGCAAATTGGATCGCAGTCTTCGCGCCAGCCTCTGATTGAGCGACTGCGAAGGCATCCAGAAGACCGCCTTCCGAAAAAGCCTTCAGTAGATCATCTAGCGCAGGCGTAGGAGTGCCGCCGGCAACGATGCGACCATGCACTTGCACCAATGCCTGGGAGGCATCGTTAATCAAAGAGAGAATTCCATCGGAATGTCTCTTGAGTTGTGCAAGTGTGTCGGTTAGCACGTCCACCCGTTGGAGCCCAGGGATCTCTAGAGGGACGTCCAAAAGACCTGTGAACAAAGAAGACCGAACTTAGCAAAGTTCAGTGGAATAAAATATCACAATTCGCAAAATGCACTTACCCACAAAACGTTCCGCGAGGGGACGGAGGAACTCGACAATATTATTGTCGGCTTTACTGCCAGCTTCAACTTGCTCCTTCAGGGCCTTCCGCGCATCCGCAAGCTGTCGATTAAAATCTTCTGATTGCATGCGGGAAGCCTCCAGCTCTTGTCGAACGGCCGTCAGGTCAGCCTCCCGAGCAGTTAGCTGCTCAGAAAGTTTGACCCTTTCGGACTCCGAAAATTCAAGTTGAGCTGCGAAAAGATGCTTATCAGAAATCAAGAATTCACAGGACAGTGAAGACAAAGAAATAATAGAACTTACCCTTGAGGAGGTCGTTTTCAGTTTGAAGTCGGCTACGATCCGTTCGAAGGGACTCGCAATCCGATTCAGCGAGAACGACGCGGCGACCAATCGCCGCAAGAGAATCAACGAGCGACTGCAAAAGCACGAAGACGGAAGAGTTAAATGGATTAAATTTGAGTCAGTACCCGATTATTTACAATCGACTACAGCCTCGGGGGCTACTCCCATCGGGAGCACTGCCGTGCACCCGATAAAAATGGAATCGTGAAGAAGAAGCAAACCAGACTTTGAGCCTGTAGCCGACCGCATGCGGTCGACTACAGCCTCGGGGGCTACTCCCATCGGGAGCACTGTCGTGCACCCGATAAAAATTTGAAGACAGAAGACGAAGTTTTACCTGGCCGGTGGCGCGAAAGAGCGGATCCGCGGAGCTGTCCGTCACTTCCTTAGAAGCTGAAGTCCTGACGGCAAAGCTGGAGGCTCCACGCTCCACAGTCGCAGCTTCAGGAGCCGCTCTGGGAGAGTTTTGGACGGTGCCCGCAGTGGGAGTTTCACCCGCATCCTTGGCCTTATTTCTCTTCTCGGGAGGAACGGCAGCGGCGTACCTGCGAGGACTGATCATCTGTAGACTGCACCGAAAGATAGAAACAATCGATATTGAAGCACAGAAAATGTTCGACCAAGATTAAGGAAAAAACACTTACTCGTCATCCTCGTCGTCATCCAGCAAGTCCGCGTTCCAAGCGGGCGTCATCACTGGAAACGAAGGCGAAGGAGCAAGGGAGCGAAGTGGAGTCGCACGGATAGGAGCTTGACTGGGCGATGCTTCCAAGGATTTGTCCTTGGAAGTAGCTTCGTCCTCATCTACCCGACGACGTTTCGTCGGAGCGCCATTCGAGTCTGCAACGTCATCCGAAGAATCGTGCTCCGAACTCGAAGAGGCATTGGCGACGCTGGTGTCAATCGCGCCGTCTTGATGGCTCGACACTTGTTCTGAGGCGGCTTCCCCCGTGGTTGGCGGGTAGCAGTCCGCCATGGCTAGGCTCTGCAAATGCAAGAAGAAGACAAGGAAAATCTTATCGACTAGGACTCTGAACGGAGAAAAAAAAGAAACAACTCAAAGACGAAAGAAGAGAAAGAATCTAACCTCGGCTGGGGGAGGATTTGAGGCGGCGAAGGCTTGAACAGAGCAATCGGGGAATTTCTCTCCCACCTTCAGTCGGGTGATACCCGCGATTTTCTTCTCGAATTCTACATTCGAAAGTTCCTCGCGGCTTACTCGACTGGGGTCCTCTGAGCCCTGATACTCCCACATGGCGGAGGGCCTTTGTTGGAGTGGCTGGATCCTGCACTTCAAAAAGATGCTCGCCAGATGCATCCCGTTGAGCACAACTCCCGCGGTCTGGTCCCGAAGAGCAGCTACTCTCGCGAGTAAAGGCGCAACAGTCTGGGTCTCTTCGGTTGACATCTTGTGCCCCCAAGACTTTCGCCTGGTCAAAACAGCGAACGGGTGGAACTCTACAATCCCACCCGAGCTGTTGTCGACGACGTAGAACCACCTTTTCTGCCAGCTTTGGGCGGAGTCGACGAAGTGCATGTTGAAGTAGCTGCCTTCTTGTCGAGCTTGGATCCCGAAGCCGCCGGTGCGAAGCGGTTCGCCAAGCTCGGACTCCACCCGCGACTTCTCGCGGAAGATCCGGACCTTGAAGAGCGCCTTCCACAGCGCCCAGTGCGGGCGAATGCCGAGATAGCATTCGCAGAACACGATGAAGCACGTAATGTGCTGCACCGCGTTCGGGGGGAGATCGTGAAGCTGTATGCCATAGACACATAGCAACCCGAGGAAGAAGGGATGAAGGGGAAAAGAAAGGCCGCGAGTCACGTGGTCCACAAAGACCACGCGCTCGTTCGACTGAGTATTGGGTACCTCTTCTTTTTTCCCGAGGCGGACTCGCTTCTCCATCTCCGCCGGCAGCAACCCCTCCCGCTGCATCTCCTTGATGCATTTTGCGGTGGTGTTGGGAGAACGCCAGTCGCCGGCGCGGGGCGCGGGTTGCGCGGAAGGTTCGCCGGATGCAGAACCGGCAGCACCACGCTTCTTTCCGCCAGCCATTGTTCGCAGTGAGAGCTCGAGCGCGGGGAAGACGAAGATGGGCGCGAGGAAGAAGATGAAGACAGAGAGCTGGGAAAGTTTTACCGCAGCGCTAACACCCGTATTTATACACGGAGCAAAGCAATCTCAGCCGTACGATGCGCTACGTGGCACCTATCACGGCCGCCACGCGTAAGGAAGAAACGAAGCGGCGGCCTGCGCTGTTTCGTGCCACGATCTTAACAGAAGATCGTGCGCATTTACTACGCGTTTTGCGTAAAAACCGGGAACGACGTCTCGTTTCCCGGTCAAAAAGCTGACAAGGTGGGCCATTTTCTGCTGCCACCCCGTCACGTCCCATCGGGAGAAGAGGAGTGCGCCATGACGTCACGGCATTCGTCATTCGAAACCAGATTCTTTTCGATTGGAAGTTCAAACGCGAAATTATCTTCGCAATTCCTTCGGATAAAAGCAACTCTTCCATGAACAGTTCATAAAGCAAGGCCTCTTCGAACAAGAGAAAAATACCCTATGCACGAAAACTCTTTCGTATGGGCATAGCATCCCGAGCATGAAAACTCTTTCATACGGGCTTAGTTTTTTTTTCGAGAAGAAATTTCTTTCGTATGGAGCTCAAATAACTCAAATCGGGTAGGAAAAACCTGCTTCTCCTATACATGATAATTCTACATCATAAGAACCTGGATTGTTCAGCCGACTAGGCACATCTGGATGCCGTATTCTTCGAATACGAAGGTAAGACCCAAAAAGATCTCTCTTTTGGGCCTGGAATCGCACTCGAAAGCTGCGTCCTCCGGCATAGTTCCGTGTCAACAACACGAAGAAAAATCCTAGCGGACGCGCCGGGTATCCTCATAGGTTAAGTTCGACTCGATAAGTCCACAACGGCCCAGTCGCAACAATCACCTCATCGGGTTCGAGTCGGAGGTCTCGAATCTGTGTAGGCCAGGAATGTTTTTGCCCTAGTCGCAATTAATTGGCCCTGATCTCTCGGGAGAGCCAAGCTACTGTGTCACATCCTTCTGCAATAAAAGCCGCAAAAACAGGCACCTATGCTGCTCGATACTCGAGCGTTATAACTTACAATGCAGGGTACACACCCTTCGAAGACAACAACTGTCGAGCTGAATTTCCAAGAGGAGATCAAAAAAGGGTCTGACCGTCTACCCGACTGGAAATAAATCCCAGTCGAGCACACGCTCGGGGGCTACTGACGAAGACATAGATCTTGGACCCTGCGGGTAAGGACACCCCCTCTCAGGCCCAATGTCAAGGCCCAAGACGGGGCGCCCTTGGAAGACTCCAGAAGGCCCACCAGAAGCCCACCCGCACTAAACTTGCGGGTTAAGTTAGGTAGTTTTGTAACCGACCTAGCTAGGGTTTGAATCCTCTCCGGGTAGGACTCGAGACCTGGCCATCTATATAAGGCCAGGAGAGCCCTCAAGGAGAGGACAAAGTAATACCGCACGACCAACAAGCCTCGGAACTCGAGATCTACTCTCGATTCGAGCAACCTGTAACCGATCTAATCATCCAATACAGATCGACAAGAGGCAGGAGTAAGGGTTTTACCTCTACGAGGGCCCCGAACCTGGGTAAATCTCGCCCCCTGTCTAGCCGACGATCTCACCAGCGCTCATGAGTTCTCCTAATCGAAACCCGATAGGATCACCTAAGGGACTTGTCGAGTCAGGGATTCGACAAGGACTCTAGTCCCGATTGAGCAGTCCCAGATAGAAATCTGGTACTATAGCCCGTTACGACCCGGGACTAGAGGCCCGTTTTCTGCCAGTGAGAAGACCAAGCCCACACAAGCAAAGAACAATGTTTGTGCGAGTGGTATTGTCATTAGGGCGAAACCATTCGAAGCAACTCCACAGGACCTAACAATCCTTACCATTTATTATTCGTTGATTACTATGGTGTTGTGCAAGCTAAATATGTTCGTCCTATTGAGTGTTACATTAGTGTTACATTGACTACACTATTTGGGTTCCCTAGACCATTGTTGCTAACATGAGAGGACCCTCCTCGGATCCTAACCCTAGTCAATGATATCTTTTAGGGCTATGCTTCCGATGGGTCAAAATTGATACTTGATAGTGGATGTACAAGTCATATGACCGGAAGAAAGGAGCTTATGACGGAGTTGAGACCAAATATAAATTAAGCAACCGTCACTTATGGAGATAACTCTTTCTAACTTTCCAACTTATTTTCTCTTTCTTTTCTCTTTAAAAAATAATTAGTGGGCAGACCCGCTTAGAGTTCGTACGCGGGCGGACTCACAACGGGTGCGGCAAAACATGGTGAATAGGAGCAGCCTCGAACCTGGTTCCCTGTGTAACGCTTTAAGCGAGTTGATCCTCCAACTCGCCCGCGTATACTTGCCGCCTGCGCGTGCCCAGCTCCACACTTGGGCCCGCCCATTTTACTTTGTTTTCTCTTTTTCAATTTCTTTGGTTAGAAAAAAAATCATATAAGTTAAAATGAATATTTTTTAATTGGGGAAAAGATTTAAGTTTGAACAATTTTTAATCTGAAACGTTTTGTTTGAACAAATTTTAAATTTGAACAGTTTTTTACCCGAACAAATTTCGAATTTGAAAAAAAAAATCTGAACAAAAATTTCGGTGAACAAAAAAAAGAAAACAGAAAAGAAAATGGGTGTCGAGACATCGTAGTAGTTTTCATAGACGGGGGTGCCATGAGACTACGGTAGAGACGTGGGGTAACAGGATCGCGTAGTGAACACAGAACACAGGATTTACCCAGGTTCGGTACGTCGCGACAGTACGACGTGCCTACTCCTGCACTTCTCACTAATCGGGACTAAAGCCCGTAAACAGAGTTACAATGTGAGGGTCTAGATCTAAGCTACTCGACGAGGATGAGCTTCTCGGCGAGTTGGCGTAGAGCTTCTCTGTTATTCGTTCCTTGTTTAATCTATCTCCCGTCCAGCTTTCTATAATAGCTGGATTAGGGCTTACAGAATAGGAAACCTAGAGGACTACGGTAACTCGTAACTTGGAAAGCAAGGAATCCGTCTTCTCCTCCAAGCCAGATCACCTGGGCCGTGATCCGGGTTCTTCTAGAATCCAGCTTCTGTGCGTCGGGTTACTGGGCCGCCTAATGGACCTGAGCCCACTACCACTTAGGCCACCCTGGTAATCCGGCACTTTATCTACCATCTTCTATACCCCTATTTGGTATATATCCGACAGTAGCCCCCAAGAAGGATTAAAATTCTGATTCTCCGTCTTTCGCCAAATATACTTTGTCCGAGAAATATTGATTCAGCAGTCTTGATTCTTCTTATTCTTCCTTTGAAAGAGATGGTAACATGAAACTCGGAATCCTGAAAATCCGGCTTTTCTCTCACGATCATTCGCGGAAAAGGAACTCCTTACGTCAGCGTCTAAATCATGCTGACGCAAGGGACGTTTGGGTTTCACGCGGGAAACCCTGCAGCGTATCTCTGACAGATTCTCACGGGAAACGAGGAGATAGTCATTATTCCCCTGTCGTTTTATTTCCCGGATTTTCCGACGAGTGACACGCGCTAAACATCCAACGGTCAAATAGCCGTTGGCACGTATCTTGACGGATTTCTAGCTATAAATAGCCATCCTCGTCCTCATCGAAAATCTTCCGCACTCCTCACTGTCCACGCCATTGACGCGAACGAGCTCCTCGAGCGAAGCACTGCCCCGAGCGCACCTAGCCTCAAAGCACGCCGGAGCGCAACGCGCCGCCCAGAAATGGCATCCTCTCCGTCCTCGCCCACTCGCGCCGCCATCGACGACCTCATCAGCGACCTGGATCCACAGTTGAGGTCACCCAAGCACACCGGCGACGAGCCGGAGAAAACCGCGGCCTCCGCGGCGGGCGGAGAAAACCTTTCCGCCGCCGCGGACGTTGCGGGCGCGAGCTCCGCCGCTTCCCCGCCGTTTTCCCCTGAAACGGTGGAGGAAAAGATCCAGCTCCTCGGCGACGAGCTCGCCGCCGCGGAAGCTGCCGCCACCGGAGCGGACGAAGAGGCGGAATCTGCAGGCAATTGGATTGCCTGCAGCATTCCACCGGCTCTCCTTCCAAACATGGAAAAGGAGGGCCTGGTGCTTCAGGGGAAATGGCGTCTTCCTGAGGACGAGAACGAACCAACGCCGAAAGATGGCGAAAGAGTTCTTCTCTCCTCCCATCTCCTTCGAGGTATGGGCCTTCCACCTTCCGCCTTCTTCCTCCAAATTCTCTCCCATTACAACATCCAGCCCCATAACCTTCCACCCAATTCCATCCTCTACATGGCCGGCTTCCAGGCTTTGTTTGAGGGATACTTAGGCTTAGAACCTAGGTTAGACTTTTGGACGTATTGTTTCGGGGTTAAGCGGAACTCTTCGGAGGGCGCACTCCCGACTTGCGGAACCATCTCTTTTACTCTTCGGAGATTCAGAGAAGATTGGTTCCCCAAGATCAAGACGTCGGAATCCGTCAAATTTTGGACGGGTTCCTTCTTTTACCACCCCGATGTGCCTTTTCCGACAAAGGCTATCGGGGTTCCTCCTTTCTCGTACTCTGCGGCTGTTCCCCAAGACAACTGGGGAACGGAAGCCGTCCAGGTTCTGCCGCCTGATCTTCTAAGGATCAAGCGGCGCATCGCTAAACTCACCTCCTCCACTCCACCTTTGACCGGCATGGACACGGTCTTTTGCTGGTTGAATAGACGGATTCAGCCGTTGGCCAACCACGGTGGTCGCCTTCTTTGCGACTACACGGGAGCCAAGGACCCAATGCGGACAACCACCAAAGATTGGCCCGCAAAGGAGCTTCGACGGCGCATCAATCAGTTGGTCGCATCACGCGACCAATACGAAGCGAGTCGGCCAATGTATACGGCCGACAATCCGGCTCCCAAGGTATGTTTCCGTCATTTGGGTAGAACTTTATCATTTTTTCTCGGATTTTCTCGCTCATAACTCTGATTTTTCTTTTTAATAGATTAATGAACTTCCAGACTCGGAGTTGGCCTCCGAGGCTGAGCTGGACGCGCTTCGCACCGCTGCTGCAGGTGGGCGTAAGCGAAAGAAGATTCCTTCCTCTGAGGAGGTTATCAACCTTGACGAAGTTCCCGTCTCCACTTCCAGGTTAGTTCATCCGGGTTATTTTGTTACTTGTCGAAGTTTTTCTTTCGTCTTCGGAAAGTTAACACTTTCCGGGTTTCTGGTTTTTTAGCCTAGCTCCTTCCAGCCTAAAGCCGAAGAAGCTGAAAAGACACAAGACCGTGTCCAGCCGAGGCGCCCATCCTTCTTCTGCCATTCCTCTGGACTCATCGTCCTCAATGGCGGAAGAGCGCGCTGTCACCCCCCCCCCCACCGAACCACTGGAGACCAGCCATCCCGTTGTGTCGGAACCTGACACGAGGGAAAGGGCGGCTCCGGACGCGGGAAAATCTTCTCGGTCTTTCGACGAAGAAATTCCCAAGTTCGACAAGGACTTCAAGCACAACAATGACGGTCTAAGTATGGCCGGAACTCTCTTTGCAGAGTACGCAAAAGAGTTCACTGAAAACTTGGCAGGTTTGCAACGCATGAGCCAGGTATGTATCTCTAGCCCCCAAGCATTAAATAAAATGCATGCTTTTTACCTTAATGCTTTCTAACTATTCTTTTCCTTGCCATGTTCTAGCAAACTGTCGAAGCCATTAACGTGGCGGTTTTCAACAAGCTCTCGATCAAGAACAAGGAAGTTAGGAATCTTCTTTCCATTCTTGAGGAGAGAGAGGCGGAGCTGGCCTCATCTCAGCTCGCACTGTCGGAAGCAACAGGTAATCATTTTTCCTCTGAAATCTCCGATTCAGGCATTTGTCTAAGTACTTTTTCCGGGAATATTATTAACTCGGATTTTTCCTTTCTTTTCAGCTGCTTTGGCTCAGGCTAAGCAAGCAGTTGAAGATTCTGGCAATGCCGAATATCTCCGCAAGGAGAATGTTGAGCTTCACAAGGATCTTGTGAAAGCACAAAAAAAATCTGGAAGCCAGCAACTTAGCACTTGGGGTTTCTCAATCCCAGGCTTCCGCCCAAGCGGAGAAAGACCGGGCCACCATTGAACGCCTGGAAGTTGCTCTGAGCCTGCGTGAGGAGGAAACTTCCGAGATCGACAAACTTGTTGGTAAGTTTAAGTATACATTTACCATTCAGTTTGTATTTTTTCTTCCTTTTTGGTACTTAACCTTTTTTGGTTGGTTTTTGCTACCAAACAGGAGATAATACAGATCTTTCTCGGATTGAAAGAATCCGAGTTTTTGAAAAGACCTGGACTTCGATCAGGGTTGCTTGCATGCGACTGATCAACAAGTTTCTTCCCTCCAAGACTGGGGAGTTCTCGGAAGTTGAAAAACTTCCGGGTTCTATCATGGAGGTGGCGGAGTCCAGGGAATCCTTCCTTCGCTCCGCTGCACGGGGTGGTGCACGCATGGCACTTGGCTTAATGCGTATGCACTACCCTGGTGCAAAATCCTGGCGCGTGGCCACCGGTGTCCCTCAAGGATACACGGAAGCCCAACGAAATGCGATCTGTGATGCAATCAAAGGCCACGCTACCCAGGTTGCTTCCATGGTGAATCTCTCCATTAATTACCCGGAGGAAGAAGTTCCTGAAGCCCCCCAGGACGACAGCAGCGAGGAGGAATCGGATGCTTGAAGGGTTTCCTTAAAACCTGGATAGCAAAAATAGACAATAGAAGCATTACTGCACTTTTATAATGTAATTCGAATTGTAATGCTTTCTATTTGTATTAATGAAAACTCCGCCTTTTGCAGTCTTAATTATAAAATTCTTTGCAAGTTTTTCGGATTTTATTATTCCTTTATCTTCTAAGTTCTCTGGCTTATATGTTTTAACTGTCCTTAGTGTTTGAAATGGCTCAAGTAGCAATATGAATCATCATGCCGAGTAACTGGGTGTAACCAATCAGTTTAGACTCGGAAACATGGATCATGCTAAAGGCATTTTTACTAACTAGATCCAGTAACCCAACACATATGCGATCAGATAGTACTTAGAGAAAACAAGGAATTTTTTGAACGAAACCTGGGCACGCAGGCAATTCAAGTTTCCTTTAGCCGTTAACAGGCTGAAATATCATTCAGCTTTTAAACACCGAGCACGCAGGCACAATTCGGGTTAACACTGAATGTTTTGGAAGATCATTGGGAAATAGAGGAGGTGGAACCATGCTTTGTACTGTAATAAACTTGTAAAAACATGGATACCAGAATTCCGACAACTTTATTTCATGATCTCAAAAGATGTTTACATAGAATTGAACTTAGTACGGAAAGGGACATAACTTGCTATACGTTTCCAGGCTTTCGCAATCCACTTGACTTTGTCGGATTTTTTCAGCAACTTGTAGAGTGGTAAGACTTTATCCCCCAGCCGACTAATAAATCTGCTGACGGCTGCGGCAGAACCCGTCAATCTTTGGACATCTTTGACGCAGGTAGGTTTTGTGATGTTTAAGATTGCCTTGATCTTTTCCGGGTTAACTTCTATTCCTCTGTGAGAAACGATGAAACCCAGAAGTTTTCCTGAGGGAACCCCGAATACGCACTTAGATGGATTCAACTTCATCTTGTAGGTGCGCAAGTTTTCGAAAGTTTCTCGCAAATCCTCAAGGAGTGTATCTTTTTCCTTGGTTACGACAGCAATATCGTCCACGTAAACATGGACATTTTTGCTAATCTGGCTATGCAAACAACGTTGCATGCAACGCTGGTAGGTTGCACCTGCGTTCTTCAAGCCGAACGGTATGGTTACATAATACTCCCTCCGTTCCAATGAATAAGGCGCGCACGCTTTTCGATATTTGTCTTTGACCAAAGATTAATCCATATATAAAATAGTATTTGGTATAAAATCAATATCATTAGAAAGTGTTTTTCAATACAAATCTAACAATGTCAAATTTGCACTATATAGTCAAGATATTGTTACTCAAATCTTTCGGTCAAAGTTTGTCTTGAAATGCGCGTGCGCCTTATTCATAGGAACGGAGGTAGTAGTACATCCCGTACGGGGTTATAAAAGAAGTCTTGATTTGATCTTCCTTTTTCATGCGTATTTGGTGGTACCCGGAGTATGCATCCAAAAAGCACAAAAGTTCAGAGCCTGCAGTGGCGTCTATTATTTGATCGATTCGCGGTAGCGCGAACCTATCTTTCGGACAGAACTTGTTCAAACCTGTGTAATCTATACACATTCTAAGAGCATTAGTGTCTTTCTTCGGTACTAATACCGGATTTGCGGACCAGTCAGTATGGATTACTTCCTTGATGAAATCCGCTGCTAAAAGCCGGATAATTTCCTTGCCAATAGCCTTCCTCTTCTTCCGTCAAATCGACGGAGATCTTGTTTGACGGGTTTTGATCCAGGAATAACCTTGAGTTGGTGCTCAGCAAGTTCCCTGGGTACACCTGGCATGTCAGCTGGACACCAGGCAAAAATATCTCAGTTCTCACGGAGGAACTTGATGAGCTCGCCTTCCTATTTGTCAGTCATCCCAGTCCCTACAACGACAAATTTTGTCGGATCTTTGGGATCTAGGATTACCTGTCTTGTATTCTCGGACGCCTTGAAGCTGTCTGTTGGCTTCCGGGTTTCTTTTCCTGCCGGCATTTCTGACGGTGATACCTCCTTGGCTAATTCCTTCAGTTCTTCCATTGCTATGACTCTCTGAGCGCAAAGGGCGTTTTCTTTCTCCAACTCGTTTGCCACCTTGAAATCACCGGCTATAGTGATTACTCCTCCCTTGGGTCCTGGCATCTTCAGCTTGTTATAGATATAACAAGATCTTGCCATGAATTTGGCGAAAGCTGGACGTCCGAGTATTGCGTGATACACGCTTTCGAACGGCACTACTTCGAAGGTTACTTTTTCCTGCCGGAAGTGATCTTTATCTCCGAAGGTGACATTTAGGGAAATTTCTCCTAAGGATCGTGCTTGCCTGCCAGGAACAATGCCATGGAAGCGTATGGTGCTGTAGTTGAGCTGAGACTCGGAAATCTTCAGGTGCTTCAGTGTATCCAGGTACATTATATTAATGCTGGATCCTCCATCCATCAGCACTCTTCTTAGCCTAGTGTTTTGAACAATAGGGCTTACAACAAGAGCTTGTGTGCCGGGTTCAGGGATATTTCCGGATGATCAGACTGATCCCAGATTATCGGTGTGTTGGAGTACTTCAAGAATTTCGGGGTTGCTGGAACAACCGCGTTTATTTCTCGAAGTGTTCTTTTGGCCACCTTTGCTGACGGGGTTGCTAAGAAAGTTAGCATTGCTTCTCCATCGACTCTCGAAAATTTGGGTTCGCCCTTACGCTGTTGTTCCTGGATTTTTTCGTCAGTGTCCGATTCACTGTCTTCTTTGTCAGCTTCTGGCTTTTGTTTGGCGGGTTTCCTTTTGGAACCCTTCCCTTTACTTCCGGCTCCTGCACTGCCTTTCATGTGCTTATTTAGCCGGCATTGCGCGTTTGTATGGGTGGGTTTCCCAAATTGCGAGTGGTGAACACAAGGTTCCGACTTAATCCTCTCCCACTCCTCTGGAGTGTAGTTGATTGGATCTGGGTTGCGTCCTTTCCACTTGTTTCCCTTTTCTCCTCCAAAGTCTATGTTGACCTCTTTGGGTTTTGTCGTTGTTTCTGGAGTTCCTTTTTTGTCAGAACGAGGGGTTTTCTTGGCAAGTATCAGTGATTCGATATTGCCTCCTCTTGCTCTGATGTCATCTTCGGCTGCAGCGTGCTCATTGGCGGTTGTAAGCATAGATCCGAGATCTTTGTGCTTTTTGGAACCAACCATGAACGGTACGAGTACGGGTTTTAGGCCATTGACGAAAGCGTGCATTGCTTGTACGTCAGTTACTCCGGAGCAACTATTCTTCATTGCTGTCCATCTGGAGATGAAATCCACGTATGGTTCATCCTCAAATTGCGTGCAACGGTTTAGCTGGTTGATGCTGTTCGGGCGTTTGTACGTTCCCCGGAAATGCTGAGTGAATACTCTAGCCATATCGTCCCAGCTGTCGACAGTTCTTGATGGTAATCCATTGATCCAATCTCTGGCTCCGTCCAGCAACATTAGGGGAAGAAACTTGACAGCTTCCAAGTCTATCCCATTGTTGATCTGGACGGCTGTATAGTAATCCGAGAGGCAGGTATCCGGGTTTGTGCTGCCGGTGTATTTCTGGTACGTTGGACCGACCTTGGCAAAGCCAGAATGCAGCGTTATTCTTCGGATCCTGTCAGTAAAACACTTAGGACCAAAGTATAGATCATCCTTTTCTGCTCTGTCAATGTGTGCAGAATATCTTCCGGGTGAATGGACAGAAGGGGATCTGCTCCATTCTCTTCCATTGTTGCGCGAACGCGCTTTTCCGGGGTTAATTCTGTCTCTTCCGTGGTCACGCCCTTTTGGATTAGGCGGAGTTCTGCTCCTGTGCCTTTCTTTGTCCTTAGGAGGTGTCCGGGATCTCTCACGCCTGTGAGGTATATCGTATCTTCCAGCTTTCTCAGCTGGGTTTCTCGGAGGTGGCATTATTTTGCCGTCGTTCCGGTGTTTGTCTTCCCGATCATGGGGTTTACGTCCATCTTTCGGGAGATGGGATCCGGTCCTAGGCGCTGCATCCCGGTTGTCGGGGTTTTTCTTGTCTTTTCTCGGATCCTCTTTTTTATCTTTTGAGTTGTCTGAATCCCCGGGTTCTTCCGGTCCAGGTGCTCCAGCGGCGCAAGTAGCTGTTTTGCATAGGGCGGAGTTATCGTGCAGCCTCCCTGATCGCTCTTGGGCGCGCTGTTGTTGTTGCAATGCTTTTCCTAGGAAAGCATACACCCCTTGGAGTTTTTCCCCGTTGGAGTACAGATCGTTGTTAAGAATCGCGAACGCTGCTTCCGCGTTTTCTGCTGCGGTCTTGTATATTGGCTCGCCCTTGGCATCTTTGCCGTTTACCTGCTTTTGCCAAGATGGGTTATGGAACCTTTCTTTTGGCGGCAGTTCTTCCGGTCTTGCGATTCCGGGTAGCCTAGTAGGTTTTAACGCAGATCTATTCTTTCTCTCGTACTCCTCTATTTCTTCCTTCATGATTTTGATGTCATTATGGGTTTGTTGGAGATGTTGCCGAGATCTGAGTAGATGTTGCTGTTGCCGTTGGAAAGCTTGTCTCCTGGCTTCCAGCATCTCAGGGGGTTCATATGGTCCCACTGGTGTTTGCAATAGCTCTTGCTCTTCCTGTTCCGTCATTGGCGGAGCAGTGATTTCTTTGGATTTCTTCTCCGCCGGCTTCGATCTGCTAGCATCTCCTACTTCCAGGTTTTCATCAGTGAGATCGGCTGATTTTTTCTTCCGGATTTTGTATTGGAGTTTCTTAGCAGCACGGTGCTTTTTCTTGGAAGAGGCAGATTTTTTGACAGGTTCATCTTCTGTCATCTCCTTGACATTGGGGGATACCGGAGAAGTTTCTCCGTCTTCTCTCTCTTCCTCTGGCGGAGGGGTTTTAGGGCTTTCCTGGCCGCCGGCGTCCGTGGTATCAGCCGGTTTCGCCATTAAAACTTCATGGAATCTCTCTTGAAAGGACTTAACTTTCTTCTCGAAGTCGTCCTCATCTTCGGAATCGAAATCGTCCGATCCGGTTTCCGACTCTAGGCTTGCCCCGATAGCGGCTAAAACGGAGTCGGCTTCCGAGTTCGTCGTCTTGTCGACGGATGTCGGATCTTCCACATCCGTGGATGTGGGGTCTTCCGTCTCTGTGACGGGTATCGGATCTTCCATCTCTGCGACGGGTGTATTGTTGTCTGCCTCTTGCACGAGATTTCCGTCATCCGTGTTTTCGGCGACTGCGGACTGCACCATGCCGATGAAGTGTAAGTCACTTTTTTGTCGGCGATCTGAGCAGAATCCGGTATCATAGTCATCTTCGACTGGGTATAGGGCGGGTGGGATAAATTTGCTTCCACCGCAAAACCCCATTGCTTCTGCAGTTAGTCCGATAAAGATGTTAGCAGATCCTATCGGTAACACGCAGGCACTTACCAGGTGGTTTTGCGCCGGTATGTAGGATCCGTTGTCGAGGAAGCGCCCGACGTCGTTGTCGAACTCCAAGCTTCCGACAGTGATTGATCTTCCGATTCCGCCAAGTATCCCAGATCGGAACTTCACGCCTGACGTCGTTTGCCCCAGGGTGGGCGCCAACTGTCGAGACTTCGTAGTAGTTTTCATAGACGGGGGTGCCATGAGACTACGGTAGAGACGTGGGGTAACGGGATCGCGTAGTGAACACAGAACACAGGATTTACCCAGGTTCGGTACGTCGCGACAGTACGACGTGCCTACTCCTGCACTTCTCACTAATCGGGACTAAAGCCCGTAAACAAGGTTACAATGTGAGGGTCTAGATCTAAGCTACTCGACGAGGATGAGCTTCTCGGCGAGTTGGCGTAGAGCTTCTCTGTTATTCGTTCCTTGTTTAATCTATCTCCCGTCCAGCTTTATATAATAGCTGGATTAGGGCTTACAGAATAGGAAACCTAGAGGACTACGGTAACTCGTAACTTGGAAAGCAAGGAATCCGTCTTCTCCTCCAAGCCAGATCACATGGGCCGTGATCCGGGTTCTTCTAGAATCCAGCTTCTGTGCGTCGGGTTACTGGGCCGCCTAATGGATCTGAGCCCACTACCACTTAGTCCACCCTGGTAATCCGGCACTTTATCTACCATCTTCTATACCCCTATTTGGTATATATCCGACAATGGGAAAAAATTAAAACAGAAAATAGACAATAAAATATTAAAAAGGAAAGTTAGACATGAAATGTGTTATAGCCCAGTGGTGTGGCGCATTCCCGATCCCCCTGAGTTCGGAGTTGCCTTATTTTCCCAAACCTGGCCTGAAAAGTCAGAAAAAAAAACGGGTAGTTTAGGCTGAGATTGATCGGGCCTCCTTATAAACAGCCGGATTTTGTAGGCCAAAATGCACAACGTGTGAGAATTTCATGCCCAAACCCGCCCCTGCCCATTATTTCCGGGCCACACAGCCGAGGTCTGCTGTGATCGAACCAGCGTCGTCGGTGAGTGGTTCCCCGGTCAATCACGAAAAGTCGCTTTAGAAAAAAAAGGTGAATCTCGAAGAATGAATAACAATATGAATTCTCCATTTCCTTCATTAATTGGTTCATATCGATTTACACGGTAGTAAGAAGAAGTGCCCTGTAAGTATATAGTAGTCGTCGTTGCAGGTGGACGCACGCAGAACAGAAGTAGCATGCTCCAGGTTGGATCCATGGAGGATCCCGAAGCGCTACTTTGCGTCGGCAGGTTTGTAGGACGCCTCGTGGTCGTCGATGGGCACGACCTTTGGCACGTGCACGGGGAGCACGTCGACGTCCTGCGCCCACGGGCCGGCGCTCTCGCCGGCGTCGACCGCCCTGAGCGCCTTCCAGACGGCGCTGTTGCACTTGAACCCGGAGCCAAACGCGATCTGCCACACCCTGTCGCCCTTCTTGATCCTGCCCTTGGCCTCGCAGTAGGAGAGCTCGTACCAGAGCGAGCTGCTGGATGTGTTCCCGAAGCGGTAGAGCGTCATCCTGGAGGGCTCCATGTGCCACGCGCTGAGCTTGAGGCTGCGCTCGAGCTCGTCCAGCACGCCTCGCCCGCCGGCGTGGATGCAGAAGTGCTCGAGCGCGAGGGTGAAGTCCGGGATGTGGGGCTTGACGTGGGCGCGGAAGACGCGCTTGAGCACGACGGTGGCGAGGAAGCGGAGCTGCTCGGAGAGCGGGAGCACGAGCGGGCCGAGGGTGGTGATGTTGGTCTTGAGCGCCTCGCCGGCGACGGACATGAGCTCCTTGGAGAGGGAGACGCCGACCTTGCCCGCGTCGTCCTCCTCCTGCGTGACGCAGGCGTAGCTGCGGTCGCTGGCGCCGCGGTGGGTGCGGACGGTGTGGATGAGCTGGTACTTGGCGCGGGGCCGGTCGGCGGCGCGGTTGGAGAGGAGCACGGCGGCGCCGCCGACGCGGAAGAGCGTGTTGGTGACGAGCATGGGGCGGTTGTTGCCGAGGTAGGCGTTGAGGGTGATGTTCTCCGTGCTCACCACCAGCGCGTACGTGTCAGGGTGCACCTGCGTGCATGCATGCCACGTTACTTCCAGACAAACGCAACAGAGACGATACTGTAGCCGTGAGTACGAAAACCACAACAACAACAACAAGGTGCATGTGCTCATACAGATCGGTTTCCGGGCGTCCGATTCGTCTATACTGATCTCATGCATGGACCATTGTCTGTTTTTTTCTTTTCATTTAGGGAAGATGGACCATTGTGTTTGATTACGAGTTATTGCGCCTAGCTACGCTACGTGCGGATACATACGGCTTCTCCGGTCCTGCAAATCGCGTCCTTTCCGGGCGTCCGTCCATCCACCGATCGGCGCTGAATTTCTTACCGTGTTCGTGGTCACAAAATATCGTACAGTAGTACAGCTCCACAGTCTGCTCGCAGTAGTTTGATTGCTCTGCATGAACTGGGAGGACACGATGACGATGTGACCCAACCAACCATGTCCTGCAGGTGCAGCTGCGCACATGGACGGTACACAGTAGTGGCGGTAAACAGTGTGGTTGTGCAGAGCTGACACGAATTTGTTACAGTTATTACTGGATCCATCTCCAACCGTCACAGGGTCCCGAGGTGCACCTCTGCCCCCCGAGACCGGCCTCTCGTTGCAGACATGCTACAGGGCAACAATTATAGCTATAGTTGGGTCGTTAATTAGGTTAAATTTATGTTCAGTTTATTATACTACAGGGCAACAATTATAGCTATGCACAGTCATCACGTGGGGATAATTAATACGCAGCCCTAAACTCTCTTTATGCTAACGTGTATGCATAAATACTCACGTACTACACCCGACCAACCAGTATTGTGAACCCAAACCACAATTTGTGAGGACAATACTATGTAGGTTTTCACAAGGAGATACTCGGTCCTAGCAACGGAACAAGGAAAACTTATACTGGAAAATGGTAATGGTACATCAGGGTTTAAAATGGTACTGTATAGAATTCCTATATTAATTGTTTTGTACGTGCTCAACTTATCTTGTACTAGCAATTTACTGTTCCATGAAATCAGCAAAATAATTGTTGATCAAGAAGTTCAAAAAAAACATGGGTTGGAAGAGAGCGGCTATTTTGAACCTCGGGGACAGGTCAATGTTGATTAAACAACTTTTTAAAAGTTTACAAAATCTGTAAAAAATCAGATGTATAGATAATGCAAATCCAATACGCCGCGAATGAGTTTCGTGACGAATTTGTATTTATGTTGGCTATGTAAAAAAGACAAATTTGCATTGCTATGGTACTCCTATATAGCAGAGTATCTACGTCATAGATTTGTCTTTTTTACACAGGCCAAATGAAAGATCGTTTTTTTACAAAATTTTGTACTGTTACATAATACATGTAGCTATGCACCAAATTTTTCTCAGAATTTTCGAAGTTTTGAAAAATCGATTTTCTAGACAGGAGCATTTATAACCAGATCGTCAAAACCTAGGTACCATAATGTCAAACCACACAACCTATACTACTGATGGTAAAAAGTCTACGTGGTGGGTATTCCGCAGAGGCAAGATGGATGCCATCAATCTATCTACCCAGCTAATTTGGGTTGTCTTTGATGGAGGGTGGTGTCCGTTTTTTCAGGGACCATCCGATGATTAAAGGGACCATTTTTAACGTAGACTGTTCACATAAACAGCTGGAGATGCTGTGGCACCACTTGCATGACTTGGTCGTGCTTGTCTGATTAGGCATGGGAACCCTCCAATTATACGCAGTGTTTAGGACCACTACATGTTGCACAACAGACATAATATGCCGTTAATGCATAAATCTATATACCACTCCAAAAGAAACGAAGACATGTATCAAAGGACCCCAAATCCCATAATATGCCGGTAGATTTTTCTTCTTTGCAAAACAACTAAGTTTTTACCACATGTGCACCTTGGAAAACAAGTTTTTTTTTTTTGTTGTGGCAGCATCTTCTACAGCTTGTCACACTAGTTTATCTTTTTGACATAGCAGTAGGCGATATATAGTAGGAAAAAAAAACAGAAATAAGTTGGAATTTATACTTATGCATACTGAAGCTCCTATGTTTATCTAAGCATAGAGTAAGTTAGACCTTCTAATCGCAATAGAATGCTGTTTTGGACATTGGCAGATGATTTCGAAGTCAAACTTTGACCATTTTTTTATTTAAAAAAATAAGAATAATCATATATTTCATGACAAATGTAGTCCTATCAATTAATGTACCAGAAACAAAATTAATACTGTCCACGTTAGTAAGTAGTACTACTTTCTTATATATGCACGCTCAAGTTATAAAACTATTTTTTCCCCTAAAAATTCTAAAACTTTTTGATTGACACAAATGTCAAAACCACTACCTACTTCTATATTATAGATATGAGATAGAGTGATTAGTTCCCCATGAAAAATATGAAGGCAGAAAAGCAGTGTCCAAAACTTCAAATTCCTAAACGGGGCTGACCAGGATGGAAGGACACTTGATGTTGGAGCTAGCTGTACATGCAACCCTATTCCTATATAAACCTAGTTGATTGGAAATTCCGGTATGTGATGATTTGTTGTTATCAATCTAGCTATACGGCATGTCGATGATAATGACATGCGTGATGCGATGTCAAGTGCTAGCTAGGACTAGGACTCGGACTCCTCCCTTGTCGTTGTCGATCCACACACAAAAACTAGCTAGGCCATGATGTCCATATGCATGGGTCGGTCGCAAGGTCAACATGCCCACGCATGTCCTCCGTTCGTGCATGTGACGCAGCAAGCATCGCATTAAATTTGCATGGACGACGAGACCAGTGACGTGTTCCGGCCGTATTGTATACCTGAAGTAGGTGCTTGGCGAGGTCGATGGCGATGATGCCGGCGCTGCAGCCCATGCCGCTGAGGTTGTGGCCCACCACGTCGTCGCGGAGGCGGTACCGGTTCACCACCAGCGACACGAAGGACGGGGTGGGGCTGTACAGGCTGGAGTTGACGATGACCACGCCGATCTCCTCCGCGCGCACGCCGGTCTTCGCCAGCAGCTCGTCCACCACGCCGAACACCACGGCCTCGGACTCCTCCCTGGCCGTGCGGAGGCACATGTCCACGGGGATGCTCATCAGCGACGCCGGGAAGTGCGTGGCCTCCCCGAGCCCCGACCGCTCCATCATCCGCTTCTGGAACGACATGCTCTCGTCGTCGAACCCGCCGGCCAGCCCGAACTGGCGGATCGCCTGCGCGCGCGTCGCCTCGTGCGCGGGGCCCGGCTTGTACCCCGCGAGGTCCACCAGGTACACGGGCCGGGGCCGGGACATGGCGTAGGCGTACGCCGCGGCGGCGCAGCCCGCGCACGCCGCCACCAGCAGGGGCGCGTTAGCGCGCACCTCGCCCCAGAGCGCGTCGAGGGAGAGCGTGGAGACCAGCCGCGGGAGCACGACGAGGAGCAGCGTGACGGCGAGGAGGCGCGGCAGGCGGCGCACCAGGCGGTGGTACAGCACCCTGGCGTGGTTCCGGGTCGCCTGCTTCACCGTCCTGAACAGCTCCCTGTCCATCGCCGACGCCGATCGATCTCCTTCCCAAGGACGCACGTACGTACCTCGTGAAGGAAGCTCGTAGCCACCACGGTTCTCCAAACCAGTGATAGAGATAGCGCGGCCGGTGTGGAGGTTACAAGGCTGAGACTGTCACGGCTCTAGGATGGAGGCTTTGGTGTGTGGGAGTACGCGGCGTTGCGCTCGGGGATTTATACCGAGAGAGGAGTCGGGAGATGGTGGAGGATGGAGGAGGAGATTAATGGCGGCAGGCTGGTTGAGGAGGTAGCGGGTTAATGCGCCTGCCGGCCCCCATGGCCACGTTCAAGTGCATGAACCACAGTAGGATCGATCGAGCAAAAGTGGCGCCAACCCATACGCCTGCGATCGATACAATGCCAAGTATGGATCGATCAGGCTGCATTGACAGAAGAAGAAAAAAACAGAAGAGCTAGCTCTAACAAAAACAATTAGATCAGTGCATGTGCATGTGTGATGTGGTGTGGTGTGCGTTCAGCTAGCTAAGCTAGCCGTGTTGGCCGGCCGGGTCTCTCGTATTGATGGACGACCGAGCATGCAGTTAATGGCCCGGTGCCCGCCCATATTACGATTACGATTGTGCATAGCTGCGGCCGATCGTTAATTTGTTGAGGAGCGCATGCACGAGGCAGACCGCGAACCGACTGATTTCATAGTTGAACAGTTTGCAGTGTTTCCGTGGTTGGCGCTTATATATGTTTTTGCATGTGCTCATCATGTGGGAGTATAGATAGGGTTGTGCACTAACTGGGCAAAATGAACACAATTGAACATGGATCAAAAGTATTTCATAAACTGAACCTAAAAATATTTCACGAACTAACCATTTTGTGTAGCGACCAACAGCTAGGCGCTACACTCTACATTGTAGCGCCTTGGCGTAAGGCGCTACATATCCAAATGTGTAGCGCCTAGTGGTTAGGCGCTACACAATAAAGTTTATTAGACGCGGTGCTCTACTATGGACACAAGTCTTGTGTGTCTCAGTTGGTAGACTGCTATTTGGTGAAGCCTAGCTCATGGGTTCAAATCCCACATAGTACACTTTTTCCTTTTTGTTGTTTCTATTAAAAAATAATTTCGTGCACGAGGGATTTGAAACTTAGGCTTGTTGTTTGCTGAAAAAACCATATCCTACACTTTTTCGTTTTTTATTGTTTATATTAAAAAATAAATTTGTGCACGAGGTATTTGAATCTTAGACTTGTTGTTTGCTGAAAGAAATCAAAACCACCAGACCAACTATATGTTAACGCATATAAATGCACGTTTCTATATTTGACCAATATCGTTGGTTTTTTCTCATATCTTATATGAATTTTCTGGATAATATTTTAATTTTAAATATTTTTTTATATGAATAATTGATGGAAATAAAATGACGACAAATGCACGTTCATGTTACCATCCTACCACTGACCATAGCACAGAAATCAAAATCAACTGTATTTAGACAAATATATGAACGTGCATTTATACGTACTAACATAGAGCTAGTCTGGTGGTTTTGATTTCTTTCAGCAAACAAAAAGTCTACGGTTCGAATCTCCTCGCACAGGAATTTATTTTAAATAGAAACAAAAAAAACAAAAAAAATGGAGTACAAGGATTTGAACCCATGACCTAGGCTTCACCAAATATTGCTATGACCATCTAAGACACACAAGACTTGTGTTCATAGTAGAGCACCGCGTCCAATAAACTTTATTGTGTAGCGCCTAACCACTAGGCGCTACACATTTGGGTATGTAGCGCCTTACGCCGAGGCGCTACAATGTAGAGTGTAGCGCCTAGCTGTTGGGCGCTACACAAAATGGTTAGTTCGTGAAATACTTTTACCGAGGGTTCAGTTTATGAAATACTTTTGATCCATGGTCAAGTGTGTCCATTTTGCCCACTAACTGCCGCTAGCTGCGAAAATGCTTCGCCGCTTGCAAGTTTATACTCGGCTCTCTTGTGTTTAATTTTTCTGGGATAGGTATCCATATAGATCGGCTGGTGTCCTCTCAAGACATGGACAAGTGTTCTTTTGTTGCCCTAAGTTGGTTACTTCCCATCCAATCGAATTATGGTTCCGGTGCATCCCATTTTTAGGTGCACTCCCGGCCGTGTGCCTCCTCAAAAGACAATTCAAGATGTTCATCAAAAACTACACAATGAGTATTAAGGAACACCATGCATGAAGTTTTGGCTTGGCTAAGTCCTAGTCACAATTGAGAGTTTATTTTTTCGAGGGTGACACACTTGAGATTTTTCTCACGTCCAAGTGTAAATTTTGAGCCATCCATTGTCTCTGCGCCGAGATTCATCCAAAGGGTGTGAGGAATCAAGATTAAATCAAATGGGTGGAACCATCGATTTAGACATAACTATATCTCGATCTACTTAGGTGCAAACATGCCCATATTAATATCAAGCTCATATCAAGTACACACCGCACTTCTGCAAGCTTTTCATTTGCTGGATATATCTTTCTCTTTCTCTCAAATATTTTTTAGTCAAATTCCAAATGTTTAACATTATGGACACCACAAACTATATTCCTCACCGAAATTACCTTCCTTCATCCTAAACATAGCTGTAGGCCACATATCACATATGGGTTCACTATTTGAGGCATACACTCAGTGTGAGCGAATGAGATAAGCATCTTGGAATTGTGGGCTATATATAGTTCACTCGCACACGACCCTGCAATAAGGCTTCTAGGTTGCATGGGCGTTCATGTCAACCTTGTTCCAGGTGTTATAGATCACACGGTAAATTTTTTATTCACTCCTATAATAATAGAGCAGATTTTGAATCATCGATAAATGTTGATCATTGCTAAAATCCTTGCGTTAAGGCTAGCCCCCCGCATGCACGAGCTCGTCTCTATTGCCCAAAGTGCATTTATCAAAAATAGAAGCATTCACGATAATTTCATGTTTGTCCGGAACTATGCTAGATGGCTCCACCGCAAGAAGAAGGCCTCCCTCTTGTTCAAGCTCGACATCAAAAAAGCTTTTGACTCGGTTCGTTGGGATTATATCTTGGAGATCCTCCAACGCCTCGGATTTCGCTCGCGTTTCCGTGATTGGATAGCTGCGCTCCTCTGCACCTCCTCGTCTCGTGTCCTCCTCAATGGCATCCCCGGTATCCCTATCATGCACGGCCGCGGCCTTAGACAAGGCGACCCGCTGTCCCCCTTGCTTTTCGACATCGCCATTGACCCGCTCCAACGCATTCTCCAATTGGCCTCGGATCTCGGATTGTTCCACCCACTTCCCGGCAAAGGGGCTCGCTTCCGGACTTCCCTTTACGCGGATGACGCTGCCATCTTCATGGCCCCTTTTCAGTCCGACATTGCTACCCTTGCGAATATTCTTGCCAACTTTGGCGTGGTCACGGGCTTAGTGACTAACTTCGACAAGAGTCATGTCGCCCCTATTTGTTGCGATGGTGTTGACCTCGTTTCCGTTCTCCACGACCTTCCGGCTACTTTGACAAGATTCCCCATGAAATATCTTGGCCTCCCTCTTGGGGTGAAAAGGCTCAAAAGAATTCACTTCCAGTACCTCGAAGACAAAGCGGTCAAAAGGCTTACTTCTTGGAATGGCTCTTCTCTCAATATCGCGGGGCGCAAGGCCCTTGTTACTTCGGTTCTAACTTCCCAAGTTGTTTACTCCCTCACCGCGCTTGATGTCCCCACCGAGCCTCTTAAAGCGATCCAAAAAATTATTCGCGGTTTCCTTTGGGCCGACAAGGAGAAGACTACGGGTGCCAAATGCAAGGTTAATTGGTCGGCGGTTTGTAGGACTTCCTCCTTTGGGGGCCTTGGGATTCTTGACATGGACAAGTTTGGGAGGGCTTTGCGCCTTAGGTGGCCTTGGCTTGATTGGATGGCCCCGGAACGGCCTTGGGTTGGCATGGATTCCTCCTGCAATGCCGCGGATTTGGATTTCTTCTATGCCATGACGAAGGTCACTAACAAGGCTAGTTTTTGGAATGCTCCGTGGGCGGAGGGGCTCTGTCCTAGGCATATCGCCCCCTCAATCTTTGCCATCTCCAAGCGTAAGAATTTTAGTGTCCGCCAAGCCCTTGCCGACAATGCTTGGGTCCTTCAAATCGACATCTCCAATGGTCTTTCTCTCCAGCACCTTCAAGAATTCACGAACCTTTGGCGCCTCACCTCTCAAATCGTCCTCACCGTTGGCTCTCCATTCAATGGAAGGTCCCCTCCTTGGGCTCTTACTCTTGTCGTTCAGCTTACTTGGCGCAATTTGTTGGCCTTGTGCGCTCCCCCATGGAATCTCTTGTTTGGAAGCATTGGGCGCCTTCAAAGTGCAAATTTTTCTCGTGGCTCATTATCCAAGACCGGGTGTGGACCAATGATCGTCTTGAGCGCCGGGGTTGGCCCAATGGTAGACTATGCCCCCTCTGTCGATGTGTGATGCATGTAAAATGCATACATGAACTTTGCATGTTATTACTTGTTTTTCCTACATATTAGCAACTTATATTCATGTTTTATAATGATTTGGGGGATTTTCTAAACAATCCCCCTTCTTTTGGTTCTAACCCTGTTTTTCCAGAAAACGTACTTTTTAGTGTTTCAGACTTTCCGGGAGCTTCAGGACTCAAAAAAGGGCAAGGCCAAAGAGCACGGTTCAGAATTTTCGAGACGAAGACCATGGGCCAAAGTAGAGGGTCAAAAGGCCAACCAGGTGGCAAAGAGGACCCTCACCGCGGCCAGATTCCTTGGCCGCGTGAGAGGCCCCCTTTTTGCCCCCGTGGCTCCGATGCCGTCGATCTTTCTTCTCCCGAGTGTCTCGTGACCTAAAAACGACAATATAAAGGGTCCCCTGGCCTTTTCGAGAAGGAGGCGCCGCCGAGAGACGAAACCACGAATCAGAGAGACAGAAGGCTGCCACCGGAAAAGATCGGAGTGGGGAAACGCCGCCGGGATCACCCCCGGAGGGCTCCACCCCCTCCGGCGTGTTCATCATCAACATCTACAGCAAGATCAGCTCCATCTCTCCACTGTAATCTCTTGGCAAACACGATGTATGATGCAATACTATATTCCCTTGATGTATTGTGTCTCCCCGTCTATGTTTAAGTAGTGAATTGTTCTTGGCAATGGTGAAATAGTTCGTTGATTGATTGCATACAAGTTTGTTATCTTCTATGATTGTCTTTATGTACAATATATGAGTGCACGCACATGTTGGGCAATGCATGTAAGGTGATCACCGGTAGCATAATAGAGTGGTGGTGACTTGGGAGTGACAGTAACCTGAGACCGAGCCACAAAGTTAAGTTATTGGGGGATATATATATAGGGGACCTTAGAACGTAAGGATATGGTGGGACTTTATGTCTTAATCAATCTTGTGCAGTCATTTACTTGGCCACATGATCCATCATAAGGGGTTGTAGATCATTTACTTGACTATACCTATTCATGGCTCCTTCCTAGAAGAAACAACTAAGACTAAAACATGTGCTTCATTAATTGTGACAACCACACGAACGAAACACCTATTGGTAGAACACTTGCTCCCTCGAGATACTTGAGATATTTGCTGCTTGCTACTTGTGAAAAACTTGCTTAGAAACTTGCATTTTAAACTTGCTTCACTAGTTACTAGACAAACAAAACTCCACGCCACTTGTTTTTAATTAGTTAGTTACTTTTAGTCAAACTTATTTCTTTGCATAAACATCCATATAAGAGGGTTATAGGGCTTTAGAGAATAGATAGCTTACCTTTAGCTCCTCGTGGGTTCGACACTCAAATACTTATCGAAAGGTACTACAATTGATCTTCTGCACTTGGGAGTCATCAAGCACTTTTCTGGCGCCGTTGCCGGGGAGCGTTGTGCTAAGCTTTTATTCTTGTTTGCATTGCATACTAACATATAAACCTAAAACACAAAAAAAATTATAAAATGGAAAACAACCAAACAATTTTAGAACTGTATAATATCTACCTTGAATTAGGACATGAAGTGTTTGAGGAGAAATTGAAAAATTATTTGCACAACAATCATATTTGTGGTAGTACTAATTCTTTGAACACCTTTATTGCTAAGGAAAACCTTGATCTTGGGGAAGTTTGTCTTGATGAATATGATATTTTTAGTCCCCCTACTATTGAGGATAAAAATAATATACTTGCTGATTCTATGGAAAATTTTAACCTTGGGGAAGTTGGTTTGATGAGCATGATATTTCTAGTTCCCCAAGCTTGGAGGAGAAAATTCACTTTGATGATGCTAGGCCTCCTATATATGATGATTGCAATGAAAATTATGAATGTTTAACTCCCACTATCACTAATGAGGATTTTACTTATGTGGAGAGTAGTGATTCTTTTATGCATGTGGCTCATGATAAGAATGTTTTATGTGATATTCATATTGTTGAATCTATTCATGATGCTACTGAAAATTATTATGAGAGAGGGAAACATGGTTACACATATTTCAACAATATTAAGTTTCCCCTCTTTATGCTGAAAGTATTGAAGTTTCACTTGATCTACCTTTCTATGCTTGCTATTATGTGCTTCTTTTATTTGTTTCATTACAAAATGCCAATGCATAGGAAATGGGTTAGACTTAAAAATAAATTGTTTAATATTTTTTGGTGTGTTCCTTATGCTTTAATTTCCTATTCGGTTTGAGCACACATTTATGTCTTTACAACATGTAAAATGCCTTTACCTACTGTTATGTATCATTTAGTTTAAGATTTTCATTTTATAAAAAAATATGGGAAAGTAAATGAGAAGGATGAGTAATGGAGAAGTTGGGGTCGACCTTGAACATGTGTTGTTCATGCCAATGAAACCATTGCAAAGTCTCTATCATTAAAACTTTTTTCAAAGCTAAAAACAATAAAAATATTAGTTCACTACTGTAACATCACATTTCTGTCTTATTTCTCATCGTAAATGGCAAGAATAATCTTATATGAGAGATAGGATTAAACAATAGTAATTAGCTGTCAAGAAAATAAATTCCTGAACTGCACTGCGAAAAATATTTAAAATCACAGAAGTGGAATTTTGACCTGGTAATTTACGACAACAATATTTAGTTATCAATACATATTTCATTAATTTTAAGTTTTCTGATTTGAGCAACTTAAGTGCCTCTAAAAATTCACTCTTTACGGGCTGTTCAGTTTTTGGCAGATTATGTCTTTATTTTGCATTGCTCTCATTACTTGTGTTTTGTGTGGTTCTTTTGATCAAGGAGAAATGCACAACTGTAGTAATAGTAGTTAATATTTATAATCAACTCATGATGTGTCTTTGCTTTACCTATGTGGATTTTATTTATGGAGGCACTAACCCCTCTAATCAAGTTTTATGCTGAGATTTGTGTAAAAAGAATTTTTCAGGAGCAAGAGTTGAGTGAGATGAACAAAGATCAAGAGGGACAACCAATCAAGCTTGGGGATGTACCCCTGGGCTCACCTTACATGTATCAAATAAGTACAAGAATCCAAGCTTGGGGATGCCGAGCCACCTCACTCCAACCATCATGATGTTAAGTAAGTAAAGCCTAGCTATATGGCTATAAAGAAAGCGCTTTACGGGAGGCAACCCGGTTGTTCTTGTTTGGATTTTCCTAGTGTCCTCTTGCTGTATCAAGAGATTAGGTTTTTTTGTTTCAATTATGGAGTTTTCAATAAAGAGTCAAGTCAAACCCATTTGGACTTATAAGTTGCTATCCTAGTGCATGAAATTTCTGTTTCAGCACGAGTCTGCTCACCGTATGATTTTAAGTTTTTTATTGGTATGTCAGATTGAGCTAATTTTTTAGTATGTTCTGCAGCTTTTCGTCCTCCGTAAGCACAAAAATGGGCTTAATTTTTTGACGAGTCTAGCTTAGGGAAAAACGTTCGTTTTGCTGCTGTTTTTTTTCTGGACAGATTCTGCCTTCTTTTGTTTTATGCACTCTTTGGGTTTGGGAATCGAATTTTCATGATTCTTTCAAGAAAGAGAGTGAACATACAACATAATGAACCTTATTTTCTATCTACTGGAGCATTTGATTTGGAATTTTGCACATCAAGCATGTGATTTGTTTGTCCTTGCTAATCTCACCCCACAGAAAAACAATGGGAGAAACATGTTTTGTGAAGTTTTTTTCACAGGGAATAGAGGAGCTGCGCCTCAAGACATCCAATAATGGTGAAAGCCATAAGCTTGGGGATGTGATGAACACACCACTAGATCTACACTCTTTTGGTTAGCACACGTCTACTTTCTGTTTTTCTAAGCAAAGCATTTATCGTAAAGACTTGAAGCGTCTAGTTTTTTTTTGTTTTTTTGTTTTGATAAGACCACACCCATCATTTTATATGATATTGAGCTACTGGAGCTTGGGGTTGGAATGTATTGGATGCTAGTATTATGACTTGGAATAGGGATGCCATGGTTGATTTGAAGAGCTACATATGTTTGCATGATTTATAGGCTTTTTATGTGTAAAAATTTGCAATAATGTTGTCTTGAGCTATCTCTTATTCATGTCCTTGATGTTAATTGCTAATTTATTTAGTTTGTCATGAAATGAGTATTTGTATGGACATATGCATGCATAGTATCTGGTCAACTATCTCCCTCTTGCTAGCCAAAAATTTAAAAATTCCAACAAGTAAAAACTTGTTTCCAACACTCCTTAGCCAAGTACTTCCAGTGAGTCCACCATATCTTCCCATCAGCTTCATTTCTATTCCGAGTATGTTCACCATGTTATTGTGTTATTTATGTTCTAAATTAAGATATTCACTTTATTAATTGTCATGGGCTGAACTTGGGATAGGACTCTCACGAACTTTTGAAGGCACACTTTATTTTTTATGCATCTAATAAACATGACCCAATAATGTGAGCCACAAGTTTTGCGTTTGAAAAGTGTGTGGTTGGGAGCTAGCTATAAACGTGTATCACCGGAAAGCTTTCAACATTGCACAAAAATTTACATTTGGTTGATATCATGTACTTTTGTTTTTGGACTCCTGCCATGCCGAAATGAAATAGAGGAATAGTAAGTTTTGATGAGTAAGTATCCATATGACTAGAGAAACGCATTGGACCGCTAACCCAAGCCATGCTTTATCATGGTGGAAATTTACTTACAGCTTGAGTGACTCTACAACACATCCTACAATAAAATAAGAAGCTATGCATAATAGTGAATGAAAATAAAAAAAGGATGATGAGTCTACTCCGTTTGTTTGTCTTGTCATTGTGACATTGGCTTGTTTCCATGTCATGGGGCAAGAGGTATATCTTTGCGGTTCTCTATGATGTCATTAATACTTATTATGATTGTACAAAGCTTATTAGGAATCTTAAGTTGAGTAATCATGGAGTAGGTTTTCACACTCACGGGGCATGAGGCTTTCAACCACCTTGTCATTCACATTACTTCAACATTCACCATTTAAGATGCTAGTGATAAACGGGCAATGAGAGTTCTAGATCAATGGATACCACATTTCAATTAGTAATTTTAGTTGAATAATTTAGAGGCTAAATAAGACTTGATCACGTTTTACCTCTACTCAATTTTCTCCAAAGTGTCAACCATATTTTCTATTTTCCATTATGCTATTCTTTGACCAATATAGGATTTTATTTTTCATTTTGTGTATGCATTTGGTTCATAGTGCTTTTATTTCATTATACACTTTGTGAACTTTCATGAAGCATCTTTGCTTGCATATTTGATATTTCTTGCAACATGAATTGTATATTGCTACTCATTTCTAGTATTAATCATTTGATTATATGTAGCATGAATAATCCTCCTTGATATCCCATGATTGTTTCAATATGCAAAGTCCATGTTAGTTTTATCACCTTCATACTCGAGGACGAGCATGGGTTAAGCTTGGGGATGTTGATGCATGTAAAATGCATACATGAACTTTGCATGTTATTACTTGTTTTTCCTACATATTAGCAACTTATATTCATGTTTTATAATGATTTGGGGGATTTTCTAAACAATCCCCCTTCTTTGGGTTCTAACCCTGTTTTTCCAGAAAACGTACTTTTTAGTGTTTCAGACTTTCCGGGAGCTTCAGGACTCCAAAAAGGGCAAGGCCAAAGAGCACGGTTCAGAATTTTCGAGACGAAGACCATGGGCCAAAGTAGAGGGCCAAAAGGCCAACCAGGTGGCAAAGAGGACCCTCCACGCGGCCAGATTCCTTGGTCGCGTGAGAGGCCCCCTTTTTGCCCCCGTGGCTCCGATGTCGTCGATCTTTCTTCTACCGAGTGTCTCGTGACCTAAAAACGACTATATAAAGGGTCCCCTGGCCTTTTCGAGGAGGAGGCGGCGCCCAGAGAGGAAACCACGAAACAGGGAGACAGAAGGCTGCCGCCGGAGAAGATCGGAGGGGGGAAACGTCGCCGGGATCACCCCCGGAGGGCTCCACCCCCTCCGGCGTGTTCATCATCAACATCTAAAGCAAGATCAACTCCATCTCTCCACTGTAATCTCTTGGCAAACACGATGTATGATGCAATACTATATTCCCTTGATGTATTGTGTCTCCCCGTCTATGTTTGAGTAGTGAATTGTCCTTGGCAATGGTGAAATAGTTCGTTTATTGGTTGCATACAAGTTTATTATCTTCTATGATTGTCTTTATGTACAATATATGAGTGCACGCATATGTTGGGGAATGCATGTAAGGTGATCACCGGTAGCATAATGGAGTGGTGGTGACTTGGGAGTGACAGTAACCTGAGACCGAGCCACAAAGTTAAGTTATTGGGGGATATATATAGGGGACCTTAGAACGTAAGGCTATGGTGGGACTTTATGTCTTAATCAATCTTGTGCAGCCATTTACTTGGCCACATGATCCATCATAAGGGGTTGTAGATCATTTACTTGACTATACCTATTCATGGCTCCTTCCTAGAAGAAACAACTAAGACTAAAACATGTGCTTCACTAATTGTGACAACCACACAAACGAAACACCTATTGGTAGAACACTTGCTCCCTTGAGATACTTGAGATATTTGCTGCTTGCTACTTGTGAAACTTGCTTAGAAACTTGCATTTTAAACTTGCTTCACTAGTTACTAGACAAACCACACTCCACGCCACTTGCTTTTAATTAGTTAGTTCCTTTTAGTCAAACTTATTGCTTTGCATAAACATACATATAAGAGGGTTATAGGGCTTTAGAGAATAGATAGCTTACCTTTAGCTCCTCGTGGGTTCGACACTCAAATACTTATCGAAAGGTACTACAATTGATCTTCTGCACTTGGGAGTCATCAAGCACTTTTCTGGCGCCGTTGCCGGGGAGCGTTGTGCTAAGCTTTTATTCTTGTTTGCATTGCATACTAACATATAAACCTAAAACACAAAAAAAATTATAAAATGGAAAACAACCAAACAATTTTAGAACTTCATAATATCTACCTTGAATTAGGACATGAAGTGTTTGAGGAGAAATTGAAAATTTATTTGCACAACAATCATATTTGTGGTAGTACTAATTCTTTGAACACCTTTATTGCTAAGGAAAACCTTGATCTTGGGGAAGTTTGTCTTGATGAATATGATATTTTTAGTCCCCCTACTATTGAGGATAAAAATGATATACTTGCTGATTCTATGGAAAATTTTAAGCTTGGGGAAGTTGGTTTGATGAGCATGATATTTCTAGTTCCCCAAGCTTGGAGGAGAAAATTCACTTTGATGATGCTATGCCTCCTATATATGATGATTGCAATGAAAATTATGAATGTTTAACTCCCACTATCACTAATGAGGATTTTCCTTATGTGGAGAGTAGTGATTCTTTTATGTATGTGGCTCATGATAAGAATGTTTTATGTGATATTCATATTGTTGAATCTATTCATGATGCTACTGAAAATTATTATGAGAGAGGGAAACATGGTTACACATATTTCAACAATATTAAGTTTCCCCTCTTTATGCTAAAAGTATTGAAGTTTCACTTGATATACCTTTCTATGCTTGCTATTATGTGCTTTTTTTATTTGTTTCATTACAAAATGCCAATGCATAGGAAATGGGTTAGACTTAAAAATAAATTGTTTAATATTTTTTGGTGTGTTCCTTATGCTTTAATTTCCTATTCGGTTTGAGCACATATTTATGTCTTTACAACATGTAAAATGCCTTTACCTACTGTTATGTATCATTTAGTTTAAGATTTTCATTTTATAAAAAAATTTGGGAAAATAAATGAGAAGGATGAGTAATGGAGAAGTTGGGGTCGACCTTGAACATGTGTTGTTCATGCCAATGAAACCATTGCAAAGTCTCTATCATTAAAACTTTTTCCAAAGCTAAAAACAATAAAAAATATTAGTTAACTACTGTAACATCACATTTCTGTCTTATTTCTCATCGTAAATGGCAAGAATAATCTTATATGAGAGATAGGATTAAACAATAGTAATTAGCTGTCAAGAAAACAGATTCCTGAACTTCACTGCAAAAAATGTTTAAAATCACAGAAGTGGAATTTTGACCTGGTAATTTACGAAAGCAATATTTAGTTATCAATACATATTTTATTAGTTTTAAGTTTTCTGATTTGAGCAACTTAAGTGCCTCTAAAAATTCACTCTTTACGGGTTGTTCAGTTTTTGGCAGATTATGTCTTTATTTTGCATTGCTCTCATTACTTGTGTTTTGTGTGGTTCTTTTGATCAAGGAGCAGTGCACAACTGTAGTAACAGTAGTTAATATTTATAATCAACTCATGATGTGTCTTTGCTGTACCTATGTGGATTTTATTTATGGAGGCACTAACCCCTCTAATCAAGTTTTATGCTGAGATTTGTGTAAAAAGAATTTTTCAGGAGCAAGAGTTGAGTGAGATGAACAAAGATCAAGAGGGACAACCAATCAAGCTTGGGGATGTACCCCTGGGATCACCCTACATGTATCAAATAAGTACAAGAATCCAAGCTTGGGGATGCCGAGCCACCTCACTCCAACCATCATGATGTTAAGTAAGTAAAGCCTAGCTATATGGCTATAAAGAAAGCGCTTTACGGGAGGCAACCCGGTTGTTCTTGTTTGGATTTTCCTAGTGTCCTCTTGCTGTCTCAAGAGATTAGGTTTTTTTGTTTTAATTATGGAGTTTTCAATAAAGAGTCAAGTCAAACCCATTTGGACTTATAAGTTGCTATCCTAGTGCATGAAATTTCTGTTTCAGCACGAGTCTTCTCACCGTATGATTTTACGTTTTTTATTGGTATTTCATATTGAGCTAATTTTTTAGTATGTTCTGCAACTTTTCGTCCTCTGTAAGCACAAAAATTGGCTTAATTGTTTGACGAGTCTAGCTTAGGGAAAAACGTTCGTTTTGCTACTTTTTTTTATGGACAGATTCTGCCTTCTTTTGTTTTATGCACTCTTTGGGCTTGGGAATCGAATTTTCATGATTCTTTCAAGAAAGAGAGTGAACATACAACATATTGAACCTTATTGTCTATCTACTGGAGCATTTGATTTGGAATTTTGCACAGCAAGCATGTGATTTGTTTGTCCTTACTAATCTCACCCCACAGAAAAACAATGGGAGAAACATGTTTTGTGAAGTTTTTTCACAGGGAATAGAGGAGCTGCGCCTCAAGACATCCAAGAATGGTGAAAGCCATAAGCTTGGGGATGTGATGAACACACTACTGGAGCTACACTCTTTTGGTTAGCACACGTCTACTTTCTGTTTTTCTAAGCAAAGCATTTATCGTAGAGACTTGAAGCGTCTAGTTTTTGTTTTTATTTTTGTTTTGATAAGACCACACCCATCATTTTATATGAGATTGAGCGACTGGAGCTTGGGGTTGGAATGTATTGGATGCTTGTATTATGACTTGGAATAGGGATGTCATGGTTGATTTGAAGAGCTACATATGTTTGCATGATTTATAGGCTTTTTATGTGTAGAAATTTGCAATAATGTTGTCTTGAGCTATCTCTTATTCATGTCCTTGATGTTAATTGCTAATTTATTTAGTTTGTCATGAAATGAGTATTTCTATGGACATATGCATGCATACTATCTAGTCAACTATCTCCCTCTTGCTAGCCAAAAATTTAAAAATTCCAACAAGTAAAAACTTGTTTCCAACACTCATTAGCCAAGTACTTCCAGTGAGTCCACCATATCTTCCCATTAGCTTCATTTCTATTCCGAGTATGTTCACCATGTTATTGTGTTATTTATGTTCTAAATTAATATATTCACTTTATTAATTGTCATGGGCTGAACTTGGGATAGGACTCTCACGAACTTTTGAAGGCACACTTTATTTTTTATGCATCTAATAAACATGACCCAATAATGTGAGCCGCAAGTTTTGCGTTTGACAAGTGTCTGGTTGGGAGCTAGCTATAAACGTGTATCACCGGAAATCTTTCAACATTGCACAAAAATTTACATTTGGTTGATATCATGTACTTTTGTTTTTGGACTCCTGCCATGCCGAAATGAAATAGAGGAATAGTAAGTTTTGATGAGTAATTATCTATATGACTAGAGAAACGCATTGGGCCGCTAACCCAAGCCATGCTTTATCATGGTGGAAATTTACTTACAGCTTGAGTGACTCTACAACACATCCTACAATAAAATAAGAAGCTATGCATAATAGTGAATGAAAATAAAAAAGGATGATGAGTCTACTCCGTTTGTTTGTCTTGTCATTGTGACATGGGCTTGTTTCCATGTCATGGGGCAAGAGGTACATCTTTGCGGTTCTCTATGATGTCATTAATACTTATTATGATTGTACAAAGCTTATTAGGAATCTTAAGTTGAGTAATCATGGAGTAGGTTTTCACACTCACGGGGCATGAGGCTTTCAACCACCTTGTCATTCACATTACTTCAACATTCACCATTTAAGATGCTAGTGATAAAGGGGCAATGAGAGTCCTAGATCAATGGATACCACATTTCAATTAGTAATTTTAGTTGAATAATTTAGAGGCTAAATAAGACTTGATCACGTTTTACCTCTACCCAATTTTCTCCAAAGTGTCAACCATATTTTATATTTTCCATTATGCTATTCTTTGACCAATATAGGATTTTATTTTTCATTTTGTGTATGCATTTGGTCCATAGTGCTTTTATTTCATCATACACTTTGTGAACTTTCATGAAGCATCTTTGCTTGCATATTTGATATTTCTTACAACATGAATTGTATATTGCTACTCATTTCTAGTATTAATCATTTGATTATATGTAGCATGAATAATCCTCCTTGATATCCCATGATTGTTTCAATATGCAAAGTCCATGTTAGTTTTATCACCTTCATACTCGAGGACGAGCATGGGTTAAGTTTGGGGATGTTGATGCATGTAAAATGCATACATGAACTTTGCATGTTATTACTTGTTTTTCCTACATATTAGCAACTTATATTCATGTTTTATAATGATTTGGGGGATTTTCTAAACAATCCCCCTTCTTTTGGTTCTAACCCTGTTTTTCCAGAAAACGTACTTTTTAGTGTTTCAGACTTTCCGGGAGCTTCAGGACTCCAAAAAGGGCAAGGCCAAAGAGCACGGTTCAGAATTTTCGAGACGAAGACCATGGGCCAAAGTAGAGGGCCAAAAGGCCAACCACGTGGCAAATAGGACCCTCCACGCGGCCAGATTCCTTGGTCGCGTGAGAGGCCCCCTTTTTGCCCCCGTGGCTCCGATGTCGTCGATCTTTCTTCTACCGAGTGTCTCGTGACCTAAAAACGACTATATAAAGGGTCCCCTGGCCTTTTCGAGGAGGAGACGGCGCCGAGAGATGAAACCACAAAACAGAGAGACAGAAGGCTGCCGCCGGAGAAGATCAGAGGGGGGAAACGCCGCCGGGATCACCCCCGGAGGGCTCCACCCCCTCCGGCGTGTTCATCATCAACATCTAAAGCAAGATCAGCTCCATCTCTCCACTGTAATCTCTTGGCAAACACGATGTATGATGCAATACTATATTCCTGAAGGGGAACGTAGCATAGAAAACAAAAATTTTCCTACGCGAGAGATACCCGAAAGGCCAAGATCTAATCTAGGAGACGAAGTGCAACGGGCAACAAGAGGGTTAAGGAGAACACATACCCTCGAAGACTCAAAGTGGTACGAGATCAAATCTCGTTGTTGGCGTAGTCGTACTCACACCGATCCCGATAGCGAGAAGATGGCACCGCAATCCGGCGGTGCAACCGTGATCGGTCACACGTACGGTTGATGACGACCTCCGTTCCCTCGTTCCAGCGGGGCGCGGAAGTAGAGGATCCCTCGGAACTCCAGCAGCACGACGGCGTGGTGTGGTGGAGAAAAACATTGCTCAGGGCTTCGCCAAGCGCACGAACAAGTGGTGGAGCAGCGGCAGGAGGGAGGAAGAGATGACACAAGTGTGTGTAGTGGGAGAGGGAGCTCTCACCCCTCCTTTTATAGGAGGGGATGGCAGCCACGAATTTTTGGCTGCCTCCACCTCTCCCTCATCATGTGAGTGGAGTCTCCACTCAACCCACTCATTCTTCCATGAATTCCCACTCAAAATCCCAAGGGTTTTCTTTAATAAATAAATAAAACAATTTTATTTCTTTATTTTAATATTTGTTAATTCCATTAACAAACATTAACATATAACCCCTTGAGTTAGTTGTTAAATCTATTAACAACCATTTGATAAGAATCCCCTTGAACTATTTCAAAATTACTCGAAACAATTTCGGTGACTATTTCAATATTCCCCGAAACAATTTCGGTGCTGTCCAAACTTTTCTCCGATATTCCGTATCCTCTCAAATGCGTCATCGAACCTTAAGTGTGTCACCCTACGGTTCGCGAATAAGATAGACATGATCGAGACTCCTCTCCGATCAATAATCAACAGCGGGATCTGGAGATCCGTGATGACTCCTATATATTCAACGATGACTCTCGTGATCGTGTGAACCAACAACGCCGTGAACTATTCCCTTTGTCTCGCGATATTTTACTTGTCCGAGATTCGATCATTGGTATCAACCATACCTTGTTCAATCTCGTTACCGACAAGTACTCTTTTCTCGTTCCCGTGATATAACATCCTTTGTGATCATATCACGTGCTTGCAAGCGGTTTCGATGTGATATCACCGAGAGGGCCCAGAGTATATCTCTCCGTCATTTGGATGGACAAATCCCACTCTTGATCCATGATCCTCAACTAATACTTTACGAATACTTAACGACACCTTTATAGTCACCCTGTTACGGTGTGACGTTTGATGCCATCAAAGCACTCTTCCGGTATCAGTGATTGACATGATCTCATGGTCTAAGGAACAAGTTACTTTGTATGTTTGATATAACAATGTAAACTAAATGACTTGATCGCATTGCTATATTATCTTTGGGTATATGTTCATCACATCATTCTTCTAATGACATGACCCCGTTATTAATAACATCCAATGTTCATGATCAGGAAACCTTGATCATCTATTAATCAACGAGCTAGTTAAAAGAGAGGCTTTACTAGGAACCATTGTTTGTTTATTAAGCACACATGTATCAACGTTTCCGGTTAATACAATTCTAGCATGAGAAATAAACATTCATCATAAACAAGGAATAAGATAATAACCATTTTGTTATTGCCTCTCGGGCATATTCCCTTCAGTCTCCCACTTGCACTAGAGTCAATAATCTAGTCTGTAAGCACTTTAACACATATGGCGTACCAGTGTTATTACCATGCTTCGCATGCGGTAAACATCATCAAAAAGATCTGAACTGTTCAGGTCCTATTGTATTTGCATGTTCTTTGCGTCTACACGCATCACTCATTCTCTAATGAGATGGCTTTGTATATATATAGTCAATTCGTGAAAACTTAATTCCTCAGCTTAAACTGATGTCACTAACATTGTGAAAATGTAGCTTCATAGTGTTAGCATTCTTGGAAACTCACCAAGTTCCGGTGATACCTTAATTCCTCAGCTTAAACTGATGTTACTAACATTGTGAAAATGTAGCTTCATAGTTTCAGCATTCTTGGAAATTCACCAAGTTCAATAAAGAACTCCTTGACACAAAATACGCTTATAATTAGTTGTCAACACAACGATATACTTTAGCCTTTGTTGTAGTATCTGTCACAATATTTTAATTTTGAAACTCTTTCAAATCCAGCATGGAACTTTCTTCCATCCTATTGTGCTACCCTTCATCACATATTTTAATTGAGATAAAATTACTTGAATAAATGACAAGACTATTAGTGTAACATATTACAACTATTATTTTGTCATTACTATATAGGAAAACATATCCTTAGCATTTCTAAAATGACACAAGGATCTCTCCCACTGTTGTCTAATCATCATATGAATTATCCTACTATAACATTTTATAGCATAGGACTCATCTGGTTGTGTATATAGCATGGAAACATGACTTAGAAATCTAAATTTCAATGATGCTCATCATGTGTCAAAACACATGAATCTTGCTCAATTATTTTCCATGTGACAAGAACTCCTTCTTATCAATTTTATATTGACTTACTTCAATATTTCATCTATGTAATTTGGCTTCAATCATATCAGGCGCTTCAATCCATCTTTTATAGATATCGATGCCCAATATCTTCTAAGCCTTTCATCAATATGAAATCTTAACCGTGTTAATTTAAAATACATATTTTCCAATCAACCATATGTCATCTACATAAAGTATTGGAAATATGTCATAACGCTCCCACTTAATTTCTTGTAACTCTACAAGCATCTTTATCATTCATGATGGAATCAAACTCTTTTGATAACTTCATTAAGGTAAAGATTTCAACTTCGTTATGCTCACTTCAACCATTGAAGTGCGCATGCCTTTCTAGCAACCTTTTGAATTTTACAAAACTCTCAGACTGTGTCAAGTACACATCCTTGAACAAACTTCCTCGAGAGGAGAATTGGTTTTGTTATTCAACATCCATATCATAATATGTAACTTTGCTAGAACTATCTGCAAAGACTAAGCATCACTACGGAAGATCAAAATCTTGTAGTAGTGAACTCTTTGAACTTCGTCGAAAACAACTTTTCGATAAGTATCCATGTCTTTGTCGCTATATAGACCCTTTTGCTATCGTTAGGCATCATTCCTATTGAAAGGACTACCAAGTCACATACTTGATATTCATACAAGGATACTATGGCGGATATAATGACTCATAGTCAATTTTACGAAGTCAGTGCCCATCATTTGCTTCCTTTATAAGGTCCAGGTCCTTTGTTGTCAAAACAACAATTTATACTTAAACCACAAGTTGTTCAAAGTACAAAGTTTTTGGACTTTTCTGGTACAGTTCGCAAACTCATTTGAAGTATCTACAACATTTGTAGTGTCTTCTACTTAGTCAAAATAGTAAACCCCGGAACAACTTCCAGTGCTGCGCTACTCTTGACATGATAACGGAGATTCTGTAATCTTGTTGAGTTTGTACCGTGCTCCCACTCACTTGTTTCGCAAGAACTACTTTCTCGAGAAATCAACCCTTTCTGACAAACAACATTTGTCTTTTGGTTCGGTGATAGGATAAATACCCAATGTTTTATTTGGGATAACCTTATAAACATATATTTATCCTATTTTGGTTGTAAACATTTTACACATGCTATGCATACCAAAACTTAAGAAAAATGACAATTCAGGTCATTACCCAAACCATATCTTATATGTTGTCAATTTCAACGGATCATGATGGTGCTCTTTTCAGTGTAAAAGCGGTTGTCCTTAATGTATAAACTACAAACATATAATGGCAATTTTATTAATCTTACCATGTCAAACAGGGTTTGATTTTGTCTTTTGAATACTCCAATCTAATGTGGGGTATTCGAGAAGTATAAGTTGTAGAACAATTTTGCAACTTCTCAGATGTTTTGCTAAACTTGTAACTCAAACTTTATCCTTTATGATCCAATCATAAATACTTGATTATCTTGTTACATTGATTTTAACTTCATATTAACAACCTTTTGAACCAATTCAAAATGTCAAACTCTGTTCCCTTTAAATAGATATACTCACATATCTACTTAAATCATCGACAGAATTTTATGAAGGAAAAATTAATCCACCATACATGACTACACATAATGGACTATATACATCAATATGTATAATCTCCACTAAATTAGTCGTCCATTCTACTTTGGCCTAAGAACGGAATTCTAGTCATCTTTTGGAAGAGGTCTCACAAGCGTCAATAAAATGACTCCGGAAGTCCATCAATATGGAGTTCCTTCATGTTTTCCTTTCCGATATGAACTAAAATGGTGGTGTCACAATTTAAGTGAAACTCTTCAACGTCTTGCAACGTTTAGCATTTAGTCTTATAGATGTTTACGTTACCAACATGATTTATATTAACATATCCATCAATTATGGAATATGATCATAGTTTGAACAATCTCATTTGTTCTCACAAAAGACTAGAACAAAATAACAAATTATTAAGTTCTTCAAATAAATCTTGACTGGTTGGTTCGATACGACAATGAACACAATAACACTTTATTTATGTTCTTGTCATAATCGATTCCACATCTATTACTAGTTCCTTTTAGGCCCTTGTATTTCTTTCATTGCGTTGCTTTGTATGACAACTCATACCAACCAATGTGGTATCAAAATACCAAAAATACTTTGTTAACTAGTAATACATCTATATCTTGTATATCAAGTATATACTCCTGAGCTGGACTTTTCCAGTTATCTTCTTTTCTGCCATATATCTATTTGTAATTCTATTTTCAATATTCCCTTTCCTTTATAGAAGAATCATTCAACATCAAACAATGCTAGTCTTACTAGCTCATTTTCTTTGGCGTGTTAGTCATATACTATCACCCATTGAGTCATACTTTGAGTTTGATTGTTCTACTAATATCACCATATTAATAGCATTCTTCTAGATTCCACTCTTAGCATTTTCCAAGTAAGGTAAACTACTTTACCCATACTTCTAATCCATCCCATCATAACAATTTTATGATTAAGCTATTATAGCTCGAAGGAAGGAATTTAGAGGATAATTTTTAGCATCCAATTTCTTGGAATATTCAAACGCCTAGCGTCTTCAATCATTGCATATATTCAGATAATATAAGCAAACATTGTCACGCTAAATTATACTCAGTCATGTTGCCACAAATAAGTTTCTAGATATCAATATATCTTTCACTTGATTGTTTCTGAAAACAACTCTTTTCAGTCCCTAAATCACCTTGATCAACAAAACATTCTTTTGAAGATAAAGTAATACGGAAGCAACCATGACTCTGGATTCTAAGTAGGATTATTTGCTCTCTAGATAAATCAATCATTAACCACATGGAGCTAGGTAGGAAATACCAAAAATTTACAATAGGACTCAATTTTAAATTTCACTAATACGGTACCAATCTTAAATGGTATTTACCAGATCATAACAGTTAAATCTCAATTAACAATCTAAGTGTAAGATAGTTATGAGGATGCCAATGACTACTACAAGTTGTGCAAATTCACTTTGATTTGTTGTTCATGATAAATAAGTTCAAGTTAATTCAAATTAAGCCATGAACTCCCACTCAAAAACAACATCCCTCTTAGTCGTCTTTAGTGATTACACGAACCAAATTCACTACAACAAAACCGATCATCACGTGAGATGATGTAGCTTCAAAGGCGAACATCGACATGTTCATCATATCATCCATATGACTCATGCTTTACCTTTCGGTTACGTGTTCCGAGCCATGTCTGTACATGCTAGACTCGCCAAGTAGAACCGTAGTATTGCGTGTGTTTCAAGGCCATGTCTGTACATGCTAGGCTTGAATACACCCGTTGTATGCGAACGTTGAGTCTATCACACCCGATCATCACGTGGTGTCTCGAAACGACGAACTTTCTTAACGGTGCATACTTAAGGAAGAACACATTATTATCTTGATATTAAGTGAGAGGGATCATCTTATAATGCTACCAACGTTATCTAAGCAAAACAAGATGCATAAAAAGGATCAACATCACAGACATCACATGAAAGGATAACGTGATAAGATATGGTCCTTATTGCACTTGATCTCCATCATGTGCATTATGGTATGATCTCAATCATTCCACCGGCGTGGTACCAAGTACCACGGTACCCCAAACTTGTTTGTCCATCAATAAGAAGACAACCATATGGATACCTTACGGTATATCAATAATTTACAAAATAGATCATCTCATAATCAAATTTGTAATATTGACCATATCACATCACATGCCCAGCAAAAACTAGTTAGACGCTTCTAATTTATTTTTGCATATTTTACATGGCTTAGGGCTTTTGAGGATAGAACCGTTCATACCTACGAACATCAACCACAACGTTGATAAACACATTTTTAACAACCCTTCATAGATTAGATCTTAACTATAGTAGGAGAAACAGACACCCGCAAGCCACTTATGCAATACAAGTTGCATGTCAGTTGTGGAACAAGTCTCATGTACGTGGACATGTAAGGTTAGTCCGGGCCGCTTCATCCCACTATGCCACTAAGATCATAAAATAATCAAGGAGGTAATAACATGATCATCAACGCCCACATACACCTATGTGTTCTACCCGTACAAAACATCTACGCATAGATCCGGCTCTGATACCACTGAAGGGGAACGTAGCATAGAAAACAAAAAATTTCCTACGCGAGAGATACCCGAAAGGCCAAGATCTAATCTAGGAGACGAAGTGCAACGGGCAACAAGAGGGTTAAGGAGAACACATACCCTCGAAGACTCAAAGTGGTACGAGATCAAATCTCGTTGTTGGCGTAGTCGTACTCACACCGATCCCGATAGCGAGAAGATGGCACCGCAATCCGGCGGTGCATCCGTGATCGGTCACACGTACGGTTGATGACGACCTCCGTTCCCTCGTTCCAGCGGGGCGCGGAAGTAGAGGATCCCTCGGAACTCCAGCAGCACGACGGCGTGGTGTGGTGGAGAAAAACATTGCTCAGGGCTTCGCCAAGCGCACGAACAAGTGGTGGAGCAGCGGCAGGAGGGAGGAAGAGATGACACAAGTGTGTGTAGTGGGAGAGGGAGCTCTCACCCCTCCTTTTATAGGAGGGGATGGCAGCCACGAATTTTTGGCTGCCTCCACCTCTCCCTCATCATGTGAGTGGAGTCTCCACTCAACCCACTCATTCTTCCATGAATTCCCACTCAAAATCCCAAGGGTTTTCTTTAATAAATAAATAAAACAATTTTATTTCTTTATTTTAATATTTGTTAATTCCATTAACAAACATTAACATATAACCCCTTGAGTTAGTTGTTAAATCTATTAACAACCATTTGATAAGAATCCCCTTGAACTATTTCAAAATTACTCGAAACAATTTCGGTGACTATTTCAATATTCCCCGAAACAATTTCGGTGCTGTCCAAACTTTTCTCCTATATTCCGTATCCTCTCAAATGCGTCATCGAACCTTAAGTGTGTCACCCTACGGTTCGCGAATAAGATAGACATGATCGAGACTCCTCTCCGATCAATAATCAACAGCGGGATCTGGAGATCCGTGATGACTCCTATATATTCAACGATGACTCTCGTGATCGTGTGAACCAACAACGCCGTGAACTATTCCCTTTGTCTCGCGATATTTTACTTGTCCGAGATTCGATCATTGGTATCAACCATACCTTGTTCAATCTCGTTACCGACAAGTACTCTTTTCTCGTTCCCGTGATATAACATCCTTTGTGATCATATCACGTGCTTGCAAGCGGTTTCGATGTGATATCACCGAGAGGGCCCAGAGTATATCTCTCCGTCATTTGGATGGACAAATCCCACTCTTGATCCATGATCCTCAACTAATACTTTACGAATACTTAACGACACCTTTATAGTCACCCTGTTACGGTGTGACGTTTGATGCCATCAAAGCACTCTTCCGGTATCAGTGATTGACATGATCTCATGGTCTAAGGAACAAGTTACTTTGTATGTTTGATATAACAATGTAAACTAAATGACTTGATCGCATTGCTATATTATCTTTGGGTATATGTTCATCACATCATTCTTCTAATGACATGACCCCGTTATTAATAACATCCAATGTTCATGATCAGGAAACCTTGATCATCTATTAATCAACGAGCTAGTTAAAAGAGAGGCTTTACTAGGAACCATTGTTTGTTTATTAAGCACACATGTATCAACGTTTCCGGTTAATACAATTCTAGCATGAGAAATAAACATTCATCATAAACAAGGAATAAGATAATAACCATTTTGTTATTGCCTCTCGGGCATATTCCCTTCAATTCCCTTGATGTATTGTGTCTCCCCGTCTATGTTTGAGTAGTGAATTGTCCTTGGCAGTGGTGAAATAGTTCGTTGATTGGTTGCATACAAGTTTATTATCTTCTATGATTGTCTTTATGTACAATATATGAGTGCACGCATATGTTGGGGAATGCATGTAAGGTAATCACCGGTAGCACAATGGAGTGGTGGTGACTTGGGAGTGACAGTAATCTGAGACCGAGCCACAAAGTTAAGTTATTGGGGGATATATATAGGGGACCTTAGAACGTAGGGCTATGGTGGGACTTTATGTCTTAATCAATCTTGTGTAGTCATTTACATGGCCACATGATCCATCATAAGGGGTTGTAGATCATTTACTTGACTATACCTATTCATGGCTCATTCCTAGAAGAAACAACTAAGACTAAAACATGTGCTTCACTAATTGTGACAACCACACGAACGAAACACCTATTGCTAGAACACTTTCTCCCTTGAGATACTTGAGATATTTGCTGCTTGCTACTTGTGAAACTTGTTTAGAAACTTGCATTTTAAACTTGCTTTACTAGTTACTAGACAAACCACACTCCACGTCACTTGCTTTTAATTAGTTAGTTCCTTTTAGTCAAACTTATTGCTTTGCATAAACAGCCATATAAGAGGGTTATAGGGGTTTAGAGAATAGATAGCTTACCTTCAGCTCCTCGTGGGTTCGACACTCAAATACTTATCGAAAGGTACTACAATTGATCTCCTGCACTTGGGAGTCATCAATGTGCGAACGAGACGGCGTGCCACCTTCTTCTTCACTGTCGCTACTCCATTCGAATTTGGTCCATGATTAAGGGTTGGCTTGCGCTTCCAGATTTCGACCCCCCATCTTGGTCTTCTTTCCTTGACGTCGAGTCTTGGTGGTCCGCCATCCTTCTCCGCCACCCTAGTAGGAGGAAGGCGATGGCCTCGCTTCTTATGGTTACCTCTTGGAAGCTCTGGAATGAGCGTAAAGCGGGGACCTTCAGGCTGACGAGCTCCCTGCCCGCGGTTATCTTCTCGCGAATCAAAATAGCGGCACGTGCTTGGCTCTTCGCTGGGGCTAAGAATTTGGGTCACCTGCTTCCGGGAGATTGATTAATTTTTAATTCGTTTTTCGGTCTCTTTGCCGGTTGTTTGCCGGCTGTAACCGTTAAACTGTGTCTCAAACTCAAACTCCTTCTTTATTAATATATTAAGGCAAGTCTTTTGCCTTTCTTTCAAAAAAAAATATAGCATGCCAGATAAAGCACAGGTGTGCTTACTCTTCGAAACACGATGTGAAGATGTTCACGTGAAATACTATGTGAACTATGATGCATAAAAGTTCATATAAAATCTTCAAAATAATTCACATCGCAATATAAAATCAATTTACCACGAATTCAGCTGTAACCTCCTAATTAAGTCGACCGAGAAAGGTTAAGGGCTCGGTTGTCGTGCAATCCATCTAATCTAATCTTCACTCCTTCCACCACTTGCATGAATCTCAGCAAGGAGACATTGGATGATGCATGACATTTTTGTTGGGCAATGGACATTTTGTTAAACTCAACCGTGAATCAAGATGATACAAATGAGGAGTTTGCACTCGGCCTCTGCACATAAAGGTGCATGCACACAGCCGCAAACAAATATGGATATAATAAAGAAAGGGGAAATAAAGTTAAAGGCAAAGTACAAAGTTTCATCATGGCAATTTAGATTTCTAAGACTAAGCAAGGAAGATTATTATGTCTAAGACTACGCCACAATCCACATGGGTTAAAACCATACTTATCGATTACGCCGTTGGAGATGCCTAGGCAGATGGTGATCTGGTCCATTTAATATGATGCCATCTATTGGGTGTGAAAATATCTTTTGCCACCTGCTCCAACCGTGACCATACAGCCGCAAACAACTCATGGTGTGCCGGTCCTTGGAGAACAGACCATTCCCCCAAACAAGTGTGCACATTGGAAAATAACTTGCAAAGCCGGAAAAAATTAGCATGGAAAACCATGCCACTTGTACATAGAAATAAGGCAACCGCTATCATATGGGTATTCCATCCTTGCGTACTATTCCGCACAACTAGTTGCAGAAAATGTTTGCAACATTGCGAAGTGGATACACGTTCTAAACAACTTGGATGATTGGCTATATACAACACACAAACTTGTTTTGGAAGAACAAGTGTTTTATATTCTTGTCATGTTGACATAAGCAATACTTTCTAACACTTTGAGAGTTAGGCTTTGTGAGGTCGTCTCTAGTTAGAATAACCCATCTACGAAGGTAATATGTAAATATTCTAATTCATAGAGGCAACTTCATTTTTTTAGATGGACGGCACACGTGTGCCCGACTTTAAATTAATAAAGTCAGAAAGGCCAAAACCAAACAAGGAAACGCCGTGTTCACCAACTGCAGCAACAAGAGGCTACAACAACAAGAGGCAACTTCGTTTTCCAAGTGTGTTTATTGTTAATTATTAATGCTTCAAAATTGATTAGTGCTTTGTACATGGACTACCAAGAACTTTCCGTTCTCGTTTTGTTTCCATCAAAATTGATTGTGTCATTGTGAAAACTGAACTAAAGCCAAGAGCCCTTGAAGAGCTCTGATGTTGTAAGGCGCGTACCGACTAAATCTCGTCTAAATGGCATGACAAAAGGTGTTGTACCCAATACCTCTATGATGGCATGGCTCTTGTTTGTACAAAGCAGGATACCGGTCCTTTAGGAGGATATTTCCAAGCCATGAATCCTCCAAGAAACGAATCTTGAAACCGTATTTTAATATGAAAGATTTGTAGCAGAAGAAGAAGTGTTTTTTCGTCTCCATCACACCTGCCCGAAAGTGTGAATGTCTAGGTTTCCAATATTACTTAGACGATTCAGACTTAGAAATGAGAATATTTATGGGTGCCTTAGATTTAATAAAACCAAATTACCATTTCACAAATCTGTAGACCCAACTTCAATCAAGAAGAACAAGTACTTGAAAAAGCCCAGCGCTACATTCTACTATATATGATCGAAGCTACGTAAGGAAGACATGAACATGCATGCCAAGCATCCACTCATCAACTGCCAAGTGGACCAATCACAAGCGCTCCATCTCATGCTTCTTGCGCTCAATGTCTTGCGCCGGGTTGCCCGGGGGCAGTTAGCTAGAGATATTTTCACAAGCTCTATAATAATCCCGCCTAACCCTGCTACCAGGCACGTTCGAATATATTTTGTTATCATGCTAGCTTTGGAGTACAAAAATTCATTACGTCGCCGTATCTATGGTGCAATAGACCTGAAAGTCTGTACTGCTAACAAACAAACTAACAAAAACAAATGACTGCTTGAGTGTTTGGTGCTTCCTGCACCTTGAGAAGCCAAGAATGAATAAATAACCTTAGGGTACGGACATGGGGGTCTGTCCTCGGACCTTTCTTTCTCTCCCACCCTCCGTCTAGTTTGAGAGTCAACCGTCTGTCAGAGCGGCCGCCCCTCTCCTTTTCTTTCTCCGGCGGGGATTCCGGCCGGCGAGGGGATGGAGTAGGTGGATGGTACCCTGTATATACTAGTTCTCGTAGTAGTTTTAGTTGTAGTCTTTGCCCAGATGTGCTGCTGTGGAGTAGGCCATCGGATCCATTCGGCCGGATTCGATGCGTCCGCGCTCTGTTCTTCGTGGCTGCGCGGCCCTCGTGGCAAGGGCGGTTGCAGGCAACGAGCTCGGAGGGTGGCATCTCGGCTAATAAGGCCACTCTTTCTTCTCTTTTGAGCTTCTGTCTCGAGGTGTCAGGGCGCGATGCGTCGGGATGGCGACGAGGTGGTCTGCGCAGGCTTCCAAGGAGGAAGGTGGGCGACGTCCTCCAAGTTGCAGGCTCTTCAAATAAGCGCGGGTTCGGTTTCCGCCTTCGATCTTCTTGCTCCTGTTTTGTTCTTCTTCGCTTGGCCGGTCATGGAGGTGAGGGAGAGGAGAAGCAGCAGTGGGAGCTTGATGCAGAGAGGAGGTGTTGGGATGCTCTGCTTCGGTGGGGCGGTGATTCTGCTTCTAGATTGGCGATTTCCAAGCCGCATCGATTGTTCGTTGCAGCTACCTTTGGTCACCGGAGGAGTGACCTCGCCAAGCTTGAGCGTGGCAACAGCTCAAGGAAGTCCTTCCTCCTTCACTGGAGGATCTTTGCTTGCCTCGGTGTGGCAGCACACGCGGTGGTCGATCCAAGTGGTTCTGTCCCCGGCTTCGACGACGGCGGCCAGATCTGGAGGCAGCTTCTCGACGGTGGTTCCCCTGGACTTGATCGCGTTTCTCGGTCTGTCGGCAGGGTGTGCGTTGTAGTTGTGCAGGGTCTTGTTGTAATTTTGATCTTTCTTAGGGCCCTGTTTGTAATACCGTCAGATTAATACAGAATCCGGGTCCTTCCGGACTCTTCCCAGTTCAAAAAAAAAAAGAATAAATAACCTTAGCATGGATTGTGCAATGTAGCATTGCACATCGATAACCAGAAAACAAGACAACCACGACCACTAGTTCAAGTGTCCAAACTGAATGCGTGCATGTGCATGTACAATTCTCTACGCATAAGGCACATGCAGCTACATGTAAGACTTTGTAGGTGATGGAGGAGTCGCGCGTGCTCCAGAGTCCAGACCACGCTTAATAATACAGCAGCAGGGGTCACCAAAACCGGCGGCAGCTCCCGATCGGCGACGGGACCGCCACAACGTAGATAAGCTACTTGATCGGAACACTGATCACCGAGTGATGCATGAGCATCCATGGTCGTTATTTGCTTGCATTCCTTTTGGGAATCTACTACAAACCCTACCGCCGGCCAACTCCTCTCGGCTCTCCCGCCCCCGACCCCTACTGCCGGCCCCCCCGGTCCCCTACCGGGATAGCCGTCCTTGCATACACTGTTTTAGTCTTAATTTTTCTCTTCATTTGCTTGGACAAGGACAAGAAGAGGCAGAGCCAGCTGCTAATTGGGCACGCTCTAAATTATCTACAGCTCAGAATGAAATATCATATATAGTTAGTGGATCTATTTACTTGTTAAAGTCGGAGGAACCGTGGATCGTCTTTAGCGTGCAGTTTAAGTGTTTTAGTTAAATTTGCTTGTCCTTGGGGTGGCCGATCTTGAAATTGAACACGGCGTTGTACAGTCTTATGGCTGTATCTCTGGTCGGGGTGTACGTGGCTAACGTGACCGACAATGGGAGTTTGTGATGCTTTAGCCTCACTAATCGACGACTAGTTCCTAATGAGGAAGACTGTTGCCTCATGCTTGGCTTGGCAGTTGAGCCGGCGACGATGGGTTAGGTGGGAATAAATTTTTAGTTCAGGAGATCAAGGTGGTCTTGGGGTCACAAACACAAAGGAGCTCAATATCGTGTGGCTTGTTAATTGGATTTTTTCAAGGATATGCCCTCGGAGGCATATCAGAATCATAGAAGAATGGCCAAGCGGCCAGAGTTACATCGCGGGCTGGCACAGACGACGAGCGCGTACCCACGCTGTCTAGCAGTTACAACACGACACCTACTAGTCGCGAAAACTCCACCGCTCCGCCTCTGAAAGGCAACCCCTAAACAATCCAGCCGCTCGCCAAGTCTCGGCCTCCGCACTGATGGCTCGAAGCAACGCATCCGGAGAGGGGGTGGCATTGTTGAAGACGACGTCATTCCGGTGGCACCAAAGGGTCCAACAGACAAGCGTCACAGGCTCACAGCCGACCAAAGATCCCGCCTGTCCTGTCGCCCCCTGTCTCGAATCCACCCACTCCACCGGCGTTGCGGCCAGTTCAGGGATCCACCCTTCCTTGCCCCAGCCGCGGAGGCAGTCCACCCACACCGTCTGTGCAAACACGCAGCCCAACAGAAGCTGGCCAATGGACTTGTCATGTTGATCACAGAAGGGGCACGAATCCGGGCGTGGCAACCCACGGCTAGCCAACTGGTCGGCAGTCCAACATCGGTCCCGGAGTGCAAGCCAGAGGAACACTCGACACCTCAACGGAGCCCTAGAACCCTAGATTTGTCGGGCGCCCGACATCCACTCCATTCCTGCAAACAGGGCCACATAGCACGATCGCGAGGAGTAGACGCCACTGGAGTCCCAGCACCACCTAAAGGTATCTTCCACCCCAGACCTGAGCTCCACTGGCGTGATGCGATCCAGTAAGCCCATAAACTCGGCCAGGGCTGTAGCTGGCATGTCAGGGGAAACATCCTCGAGCCAGCCCCCGGCAAGGCCCTCTCGCACAGTGCGGCTCTTGGCCACGCCACGGGGAACCACCCAGAAAAGGTTAGGTGCAAAATCCCTAATCCGGCCACAGGGCAGCCAACGGTCTATCCACAACAAGGTACAGGCGCCATCCCCTAGCGTGGAGCAGGTGTCCGCTTCAAAATTTTGCCACACCAGCTTGGGGACCTGAATGTCGAGGTCCCTCCATGGCTTGTCCAGGTCCACCATGCCCAGCCACAGCCATCTCGCCCGCAAGGCAAGGTTCATCGACCTCAGGTTGAGAATGCCAAGGCCACCAAACTCCCGGGGCATACATACTCGATCCCGCGCCACGGGGAAGTGGGCTCCTTGGACGTTCTCACGTCCCTTCCACAAAAAGCCTCGAAGAACCTTCTCGACGCTAGTGAAGGTCTTCGCCGGGAGGTCGAGGGACATCATTGCGAAAATCGTACCGTCGTGAGAGTGGAGCGGAGCCCCCCCCCCCCCCCCCCCCCCGGTTTATCAAAGGATCTCCCCAGCCCGAGAGTCGTCCAGCCACGTGCTCCACCAGGTATTGAAGTTGTGCCGCCGAAGGCTTCCGCAACGCCAAAGGATGCCCGAGATTACGCATAGGGAAAGCCTCGACCACACAACCGAGCCCTTGGACCACCTACGGCGCCATCTCCTCGGTCCCACGGATAAGGTGCGCCGAGCTCTTACTGAAATTTGTGTGGAGCCCGGATGCACCACCAAAGTCTTCGAGGAGTGCGGCGAAGACCCGGAAATCCCCAATCGACGGCTTGAGGAAGGTGACGACATCATCCGGATACATGGAGGTGCGGTGGCGCAGCTCCCTCTCCGAAAGCCATGAAAGGAGCTCCATATCGGAGGCCTTCTTAATAAGCATATAAAGGACCTCCATAACAAGGATGAATAGTAGGGGGAGAGGGGGTCCCCCTGGCGGAGCACCCGCATGTTGGCAATCCAGCAACCCGGAATGCTATTAGTCAGCACCCTCGTAGAGGCGGCGGAGAGGTGTGCGCAGATCCACGTGAGCCAACGCTCGCCAAACCCCATCTTGCGGAGGACCTCGAACAGGAAGGCCCAATCCACAGTATCGAAGGCCTTCCTAATGTCCAGCTTGAGAAGAACAGTTGGGGTGGAGGTGCTGTTGAACTTCCTAGCCAAGCCTTGTACGAGCATGAAATTATCATGGAGGCAGCGACCCAGGATGAAAGTGCTCTGATGAGACCCCACTAGTTGGGGAATAAAAGGTGACACCAGCGTAGAGAGGACCTTAGCCACGAGCTTCGCGAATCCGTGGATCAGGCTAATGGGACGGAAGTCCCCCACTTGCACCGCATCCGGCTTCTTGGGCAGAAGCGTGATGAAGGCATGGTTCACCGCCCCAAAGCACCGGTGATCGAGACGAGAGAGGTCCCTAAACGCATCAAGGACGTCATGCTTGATGACATGCCAAAAAGACACATAGAAATGTGTCGTGAAGCCATCCGTCCCCGGGCATTTGTTCAGTGCTATAGCCCTGATGACCTTCCACACCTCATCCTCCGAAAACTCCTCTTCTAGGGAGCGGAGGTCCACCGAAGGAATGCCGAGAAATCCAAATCTAAGGAGAACGGCCTGTCAAGCGCCGAACACAAAAGATCCGAGAAGAACTCATCCATGGCCACAGCCTTCGCCTCATGGTCCGAGATGCAGATGCTATCAACCATGAGGTGACCCACAAAGTTCTTACGCCTGTGGTGGCTAGCTGCAATGTTAAAGAACCGAGTGCAAGCCTCATCCTCCCTCAACCACAACGGACAGGAGCGCTGCCTCGCCATGGATCTCTCGAGCGAGGCCAGGCCAAGGAGCTTCTTCTTGAGTAGCTTGCGCATGGCGTGCTCCTCCACCTAAAGGCTGTGACTGTCCATAGCCGAATCCAACCGTAGGATAACTTCATTGGCAATCAAGATCTGATGTTTTATATTGCCAATGAAGCGGCTACTCCACTGGGAAAGATGACGGGCAGTTTCCTGGAGCCTTGTGCTCAGCCGTTTAAAAGGGTTCCGCACCTCTGGCAAACATGCCCATGCCTCCTTGACCACCTCCTGAAACCAATCGACCTTGGGCCAGGAGGCTTGAAATTGAAACCTTCTCCCCGAAGGTGGTCCGGGTCTAGGTCCAAAAGCAGAAGACATAGGTCAGATGGCCCTGACGATAGAGCCGAGAGGAAAGCCCCCGGAAAGACGGCGTCCCAATCCACGGTCGAATAGACCTTATCCAGCCTCACCAACGTGGCGTGCCTCCTCTCATTGGACCAAGTGAACTTGCGCCCATTGAGATAAACCTGCTTGAGCTCAAGCTCCTCTAGGGTGCGCTTGAACCTCCCCATCATGCCCCTATGGAGGGTCCCCTGGCTCTTATCCTCTAGGTCGGTGATCATGTTAAAATCACCAGCCACCACCCACGGCCCTGCATGGAGGTCCCTAATCTCCTGAAGTTCCACTAGGAATTCCCGCTTAGCCGCATCATCCTGAGGCCCATAAACCCCGGTGAACCACCAACTCGGCTCGTCTCCAACCACCACACTGGCGGTGATAGTATTGGCAATGAGGTGAGGATTAGAGACGGTGACCATCGAGGTTCGCCAAGCGAGGAGGATACCACCTCGGGTGCCGACCGCGGGTAAGAAGAAAAAATCAAAGCCGGGGCCGAGGCACTCCCTAACTACCACGTAGGTGATGACCTCCATTTTAGTTTCTTGGAGACACACCAAAGCCGGCCTAGCGGCTGAAACCACTTGAAAAATAGCCAAACGACGGGCGAGGGAGTTAAGACCACGTGAACATAGACAATGATATATCCTACAAGAATGAAAAATTGCAGTGCAAAATTATTTGTATTATAAGCTGCACAAAAATGATGAAATTTAGATATTTAAAAATATGCATGCTCAGAACCGTATTTTCTTTATTTTTTTTAGCTCAGCATGCAAAGTATTTGAAAATAATAATTTTCAGGTTTGTGGGATGCATCATTGGCTACATTAACTCGTAAATATGATTTTTGATTTTTTTCCCGCAGATAAAAAAATCAACTAGCTACTTCCCGCAGATAAAAGTCAACTTGCTCGCTGTCTCGCTAGTTCACCCGTGTTGCAGCTCTCTTTATGCGCGTACTCGCCCATAAGCCGAAGGACGTTGTGCATATGATCCAGGGTATATGGTCCTTCCCGTATCACGCACATACTCTACCAGGTGGCAGCGTACGAATTTGTCACGGAACAAGTGCCGAACATCATCTATCAGCGAACCATAAAAAAACGAAATCAATGGAGCTGAAGCAGAGATGACAGCCGCCGTTTGGAAAAGTGGTTTTGCTTTTCTGAGGAAGCAGCCGTCGTTTTCTGGCCCATACGCTGCAGCCTTCTTTGATCTTTTTCCGTCACCCCTCGACTCAAGACTGGAACTTGCCTAGTATGCCAAGTACGCCAGAATCGGCTCTGCGATTGACTTTGTCTGTGAGCGGCGGTGGCTAGCTGCAGGGTCTGCACATGCACTGCACCCGGCCGGCGTAGCGTAAATGCAGCTAGCGATCCATCGAGCCGGCCGGCCGGCCGGCAGCCAACCACCCGCTCCCACCAATCATGGGAGGGATTTCGGGCGGCGACCGCTGCCACGCGCGGGTACTCGGTCGGGTTCAGTCGTCAATGGAGGAGCGCACGCTGCGCGGTCGGATCCATCCGTAGCTTAATTCATCAGCTAGCTAGCGGCACGTACCACTATGAAGCTAGCCATGCCTGCGCGCGTGTGCGTGGCGATCGGGCGATGGGCAGCGGCATGGCGCCATGTCGCCGGCCGGTCACCGGCGCGTGCCGTGTCGGATCATGGCACGGCCGGCGCGCATGCGTACGTGCTTTGCCCATCGGCGGACCAGATGCATCCATCTCTCGCGCGCTGCGCCCGTATTTATGTGCTCTTCGGTCACGCCTACTTCCAACGTCGGAACATCGCCGCCAAACAGACAAGCCTAATAAAAGCACCTGACGTTTGATCCTTGCTACTCGACCTCCGGACGGACCAACGGCAACGGGAGATCGAAACCCGCCCAAGGCTCGCCGCCCCGGCTGCTAGCTCTTGCTGGCCTGACTCCTCTCTCGGCAGCTGTGAAGAAAAATCTCGTAGGAGGCGACTTGGAGTTTTCTCGCGCAAACAGACGTACGACATCATTTTCCTTGTCTTCTTGCCGCATTTGTGTGGTGCAATCAAGTTGGGGACATGTTGAGAGGCTTTCAAGGAAGACATATGCTGTCAAATCGCAGGAATCTACTGTATGAGTCAATGAATTATGGACAGACAAATCGAAGCCCTGTATCGAGCACTGCTGATAATTTATTTATTTAACAGTGTTTTGTTTGCAGTGAGCTTTCATTACGCGTAAACTACGGCACGCTGTCTTCTCCTGGATGGGTCAGGACCGAGAGTGCGCGATGCGAGAGGAAATTGCACATAACACCAACTATTGGCGTTTTCGTTGCACCAAACCACAACTCTAACATTTTTTTCACAAAACACCAATATTTTAGGTAATTACTTGCACAGAACACAAAATACGATTTTAAGAGGTAATTAACTATCTAGTAATTTTTATGATTATTTTTGAGACATAATTAACTAACTGGCACCAAACAGGTTAGACTCCCGAACAGCAGCATGATTATTTTCATGTACATAACTTTTGACAGCTTTTTTTTCATCAAATAGGACGTCACCGTGGTCTCTTGGCCTTTAGACAGATAATTATTTTTGCTAAATATTTACAAAAGGCATCATAAAACATATACAAAGATAGAGCATTTAGAACCTACTTATCTCTGTATATATTTTAGTGTCTTGCATGGCCCAGATAATTAATTATCTCTCAAAACGTATTTTGTGTTCTGTGCAAGTAATTACCCCAAACATTGGTGTTTTGTGCAAAAAATGATAGGGCTGTGGTTTGGTGCAACAAAAACCCCAATAGTTGGTGTTATGTGCAATTTCCTCTCGATGCGACACGCACGCCTTGCCAACAATTAAGTTAATTCTTACGGAATAGTACAATAGTAGAACAGGAATCGTGCCAAGTATCTCTCTCGCTAAATACTGACTGACTGATATATGTTCAGTTTTGCATCGTCCACACGCGGCCTTGGAGTCTATCTTTCCATCGATTTGACCAATACAGCATTTTTTATATTGCAAAATCCTTTTGTTGCGTGGATACTGTTTGGCTTTACGGCGTGCTCACGCCTGTCGTCCGTTCGATCGCGATTCGAAGGATGAGGTGAAGCGGTCCCGACAACGGCGAGTCTGTCCAAACGACAAACTGGCGTTTTGAATCGGGAACCGTGCCATTCCCCTTCCTCCCACCTCCTTCACCTCGCGCGTGTCTCCGCCCCGTCCATCTCCGACCCTCCTCGTCGATTTTCACCGCCGAGGAGCAAATCCTGCGCAGGTTTTTGCACGGTGAGTCCCCGCGTCCCCGTGTTAGTTGTATCCATGAGCATGGTGTCGCCTAGTTCGCTGATTTTTGTCGATTTGCTCGTTGCTTTGGGCCGAGCAGGGTCGGCGCCGCCCATCCTCGTCGATTTTCGCCGTCGAGGAGAAAATTCGGTAGCAAGTCTTTGCTAAGTAGCCCCCCTCGTCCACGTGTTAGTTGTATCTAGGAACATGGCGTTGCCTAGTTCGCTGATTTTTTTTGTCGATTTGCTCGTTGAATCGGGCCGGGCGGGGTCGGCGCCGCCCGTCCTCGTCGATTTTCATCGTTGATACGTGCATTTTATATCATCATTTATACAACTCATATTATCGTATTAGAATGTTATTGGCATTGTTATATCATTGCTTTTGCATGTTTTAGATGATTTATGGGACTTTCATACAAAGTCCCTATTTTTGGTATTTAATACCTCGGAGGCAGAAAACCTCCTTATTCTTGTTTTTAATGTTTCAGGAGTTATAGGGACCCAAATGGAAAAAGGAAAATTGCCCAGTTGGTTTTTCATCGGGAGAATAACAGAGGAAAAAAGATCGAAGGAAGAAGAGATACGAGGCCCAAAAGAAAGGGCCCGTGTGGGACCCACTAACTTGAGCCTCGGGCACTTCCTCGCTAGGGGCTTTTTCACACGCCTTCATCTCGCCCGAAAAGCTACGTCCTAATTTTCCCAAGTCTATCCGAGGCTGCGGCGGCGGCGAAACTCCTGATTCCCTCCCAGGGGGTTAGATGTTGCTGCTCCGAAGCTCCGGAGAAGGGAAAAATCACCGTCATCATCATCACCTCTCCTCCTTGGCGTCGGAGGAGGAGGCCTCTCCATCATCACCATCACCAAGAAACTAGTACAGAAATTCTCTTCTGTGGCGCACCTAGGGGCCACAGGGGTGGCGCACCCTGGCCGTGCGCCACAGAAATGTCAATTCTGTGGCGCACCTCAGCCGTGCGCCACAGATTTTTTTTTTTTGAATTTAAAAAAAAAGGCGGCCAGATCTAGATCTAGATCTAGCCGCCGGAATTTCGGCGAATTTCGAAATTTCGCCGGAGCTCGTCGGATGCCGTTGTGACCGTGGCCTTAGGTGGCTTGGTCAGTGGTGGGTGGAGGATGGGGGTCACCGGAGTTGGTGGAGGAGCAGAAGCTCGCCGGAGGTGGTGGTGGAGGATGAGGAGGAGCTCGCCGGAGGTGGTGGTGGGAAAGGTCACCGAAATTGGTGGAGGAGGAGAAGCTCGCCGGAGGTGGTGGTGGAGGAGGAGAAGAACCTCGCCGGAGGTGGTGGCGGAGGAGGAGGAGCTCGCCAGAGGTGGTGGTGGGGGAGGTCACCGGAGTTGGTGGAGGAGGAGAAGCTCGATGGAGGTGGTCGTGGAGGATGAGGAGCTCCCCGGAGGTGGTGGTGGTGGAGGAGGAGGAGGAGAGGTGGTGGTGGTGGAGGAGGAGAAGGAGAGGTGGTGGTGGAGTAGGAGGTGGAGGAGAGAAGTGGAGAGGTAGAGGGGAGAAGGGGAGATGAGAAGTGGAGTAGAAGTAAAATGAGAGAAAGGAGAGAAGGAGAAAGAAGAGGGAGAAAAGAAGGGTTGGTGGACAGGATTCAAATTTTGAATCCTGCACAAGTAGGGGTGCGCCACAGAATTTTTTTTCGATTTTTTTATTTTGTAGGAAAAAATCTTCAAACGGTCATAACTCTTTTTCCTTTTAGAATTTGGCGATTTAAAAAAGACTCACAGGCCGACAGCCAGTGAGGTTGGGTTCCTTTTTCTCTCTAGTTTTTTTTGATATCTTGATCATTTTTTTTCGACATCGTATGCAAAAGTTATGCCTATTTTACTTTTTTAACGAACTTTTGCTCAGAAAATCGAAATTCATATTTGAAAATTTGATTAAAAAAAAGTAGACCTTAAACTCTCCCTAGATCTCAAAGGATTTTATTTTTTGAAGTTTCTATCATGCTCATTTATTTTTTACAAATCTGAAAAAGGCAGTCCACCGGGGGGGGGGGGGAGTTCGTGCGTGGACAGAAATTTTGGGGATGGGAATTCTGTGGCGCACATGACAGTGGTGCGCCACAGAAATGTCATATTTCTGTGGCGCACTAACCACCATGAGCCACAGAATATGAGTGGGGCAATGATTGGTGTTGGCCCCAGCATATTTCTGTGGCGCACCTCCGTCCCGTGCACCACAGAATTTCTCTTTTCTGTGGCGCACCCCTATCCCGTGCGCCACAAAATTCCTCTTTTTTGGCGCATTCGCCCCGTGCGCCACAAAAATAAATTTCTGTGGCGCATAACTACATGGTGCGCCACAAAAAGTCATCTACAGAAAGGCACTTCTCTACTAGTGAGACCAGCACCATCTCCATCATCATCTCCGTGATCCACTTCATCCCCTCGTAGTTTGAGAGCTGCTATACCCTCGATACTTGCTTTGTGCTCCTATTCATGTTTGTGATTGAGTACTTGTCATTATTTGGAGGTGAAGTTATATTTTCATATTGTTTTCTACCAATTATGCCACTGAATATTATCATGTTTTCACGTTTTGAGTAGTTCCCGTATGTTCCTAAGGGCATAGGATGAATTGACAATGATTTATACTCCCTCCGTTCACAAATAGATGACTTCCATTTGTCTAAATATGAATGTATATAGACATGTTTGTGTTCAAATACATTCATATTTGGACAAATGGAAGTCATCTATTTGTGAACGGAGGGAGTATATAACATGTGTTGGTAATTGGTATTTTGTCTAGTGTTTACCTATGTAATTCTATTATGGTGTTGTGTGAACGTCGACTGATACCACTTCACCTATATGGACTCATAGGAGAACATCGTAGTGTAATGGAGTGAGGGAGACTTGGGAGGACATGTAATCCTGAGACCGAGTCATGAAGTTACTTTATGGGGTATTAGTATCGGGAACCTTAGAGTGTAATTCTATGGTGGGACTTTATGTCTTAATAATTCTTGTGCAGTCATTTATATGTTCAATTTTGCATCGCCCACGTGTACTTGGAGTCTACCTTTCCATCGATTTGACCAATACAAAAAAAAATATTGCAAAATCTATTTGTTGTGTGGCTACTGTCTGGCGTTACGGCGTGCTCACGCTCGTCGTCCGTTCCATCGCGATCCGAAGGACGTGGTGAAGTGGTCCCGACAACGGCGAGTCTGTCGAAACGACAAACGGGCGTTTCGAATCGGGAACGTGCCATTCCCCTTCCTCCCACCTCCTTCCCCCTTTTGCTCGGTGAGTCCATCAGTCCACGATGTGAGTAGTATTTGACCCCATGACTGAGCATGATTTCTATCGTTTTGTTTGTTGCTTGGATCTAAACAGGCCAGTGTAGAGGCAAATCTAGGTGCAAGGGTGTGAAGCAAATCTGTCGACGGGGTCTACGTGGTTAGCTTGTTTATGTGCAATTGTTGGTTCCCATGATTAGTCGACGGTTCTATAGGTTGCTGGTGGTTGCATTGTTTGTGTATAGAAGGGGTTGCAGATATGATTAGTCGACGGTTCTGTAGATAGATGTGATTCAAGATCGATGTAGGTTGCTGATTCCAACTTGTTGTATTGTTTGTGTGTAGCAGGGGTTGGTGCTAGAGAGACGAATCACCCGGCATTGTTCTAAGACAATTATCTTAGACTATTCAGATAAGTTTTTGTAATTTTTTGAAGTTTATATCCCTGAATTTTGGCATTGTTCTTCACATTTATGTGTTATCACCACTAGAAAAATGACTATAGGAGGAATCATAGTCGTGGCGCACCACATGTTCGGTGCATCGCGCCTAACTAGCCGTGACGCACCATACACTAGTGGGTCTTGTGCGCCACATCTAAGGGCATAGCCGTGACGTACCATCCACTCTGTGTGTCATGCCTATAATTATGTGGGGTGCTTGGTAGGCATGGGGCTGGGTGGGGATGCATAGCCGTGACGCACCAAACAGGTGGTGCGCCACGGGCAATAAAATAGGCGTGCTGCACCAAACATGTGGTGCGCCACGGGCAATGAAAATAGGCGTGGCGCACCAAACATGTGGTGCGTCATGGCAATGAAAGTAGGCGTGCCGCACCAAACATGTGGTGCCGCAACAAAAATGAAAATGGTAGAAATTTCAAAATTAATAAATTCCTTTGAGATCTGGGTAGGTATTAAGATCTTATTACTATGAAAATTTTGAAATATAAATTTTGACTTTCTAAGCAAAAGTAGGTGAAAAATCATAAAACGGGCATAACTTTTGCATACGACGGAATTTAAATTTTAATATACCAAAAAAACTAGAGGAAGAAAGGAAGTTTTAGGTGAGAGAAGTATGATTGTGAGAAGTTTTATGTGGAATTAAGCTAGATTGTGAGAATTTTTAGGTGGAGGAAGTTTTCAAATGTTGGGAGAGAAGTATGATATGTGATGAGATAGAGGATGAAAAAATCTCAAGCTTGGGGATTCACATGTCACCCCAATACATATCCAAGAAGTACAAACGGCAAAGCTTAGGGATGCCCAATGCATTCTCTTCTTCATCAACAAAATTATCAGGGTTCTTTCAAAACACTATATTTTTATTACTTCACATGATATATGTTATTATTAGAGCGTCATTTTATTTTTCTTTCAGTTTTGTTTTGTTTTCTTTGCTATAGTTTTTGGTTGGATCCTATCATATTTTATTTTCGAGAGAGACACGCTACGTTTTTATTTCCTAGAACACTCTAGTTTTCACTCTTACTATTTTGTGAGTGTTCAGGTTTTGCTACTACTGCGTTTAGCTCTTGTTTTTCACATAGCTTGTTGTTTTTCTTCACTTATGTATGATTAGCTCTCAGATCTATAATTATTATTTTCTTTGAGAGTTGTTTCAAATAAATTGATTGTTGTTAAAGAGGAGTAAAATATTTCATACTTATAGTGGTGCAATAAGAAGCTTGTTTTGACCGTGGCTTAGACTTTGGGATATCATGTTAGATGTTATTTTAATTGTGTACTTAGTAGTACATGATGTATCACGACTAGTCTCAAATAGTTGAGAGTGCTTAATGTATCATTGTAATTAAATCATGTGTTGTTTTCTCATATTGAAGTATGATATTATAGTATTTCTCTTTTGAATTATTTATCTGCATTGACTTGGCGCATGCTCAGACCATGTTATGACTATAAAAAAAGTCACCTCTAGTCTTAATGATCATTTACTTTTTGACTTGTAATATAAATTCATGCTTTGATTAATGATATTTTGTCTCTATGCGTGATTATGGCTGTTACTACTCTCTTAGTTGGTCGCTCCCAGTCTTTTGCTAGCCTTCATGCATTGAGTATGAGCTATACTCATACATCCAACTCCCCAAAACCAAAGTTTTCCAATATGTCCACCATACCTACCTATATGTGGTATTTCACTACCACTCCAAGTAAATTTCTCGTGTGCTACCTTTAAACTTTCAAAATTATTAACGTGGTTTGTCTTCCTGTTTTAGCTTATGAGGACATAGTTTAAAGTTTATCACGGTTTATGTCAAGAAAAGTTCTTCTCTCTTATTTCACCCAATGAGTATGGAATTTGTGCTCATCTAAATTGCAGAGAGTTGGTGCCAAATAGTATGAACTCAAATAATAAAAAGGCACTTCCCCATGGTTTGATGAATGTTGGTGGTAACCCGTGGATACGACTAGCTCTAGTTTGTGAAATGAAATGTGTGTGTGTGGGGGGGGGGGGGGGAGTGCCAACCAAAAGAGAAAAAAATGCTAGTGGAAACCACTCTCAAAATCCTAAAAACTTTGCTTGACATGGAGTATAATAAGTTTTTCATTATCACTCGTTGACATAGACATACACCTCTCTCAAAAATTGTTTTCAATACCTTTGTTTTATTAAAAAAAAAGTTCTAGCATATGAGTAATCCTTGCTTCCCTCTGCGAAGGGCGTTTCTTTTACTTTTATGCTGAGTCTTCATCTTCTTGCTTTATGCACCAGTTAGGAGAGCATAGTTGTCATTCTGGGTATAATATGCATAGTCGCAAAAAATATTATTGATTGCTTCATGATTATGGTATTGCTTGCCCTCAAATTATTTGAATCTAGACACCATTTAAACTTCGAATGTGTCCTGGCATTTATATTTTCCTACCACACGAAGGACTAGTTAGACACCTCTTTGTTATGTCTTTATTTATGATTAAAATGAACGTATCACTTTCAATGATTCATTATTCATTTTCTTTTGTTTGTGTTACTGTTCATGTGTAACATAGTTGCTAAGTTTACATTAGTTCAAATAATATTTATCATGCCTTTGTTCAAGTACTTTGATCTTAGCTTGAAATACTTTTACATAACATTGATCAAGATTTGTGTTGGCTTCATGTCACCTCAAAAATTATTTTGTTATCACTTACCTACTCGATGACGAGCAGGAGTTAAACTTGGGGATGCTGATACGTTGCAAACGTATCTGTAATTTTTGATGCTCCATGCATGTTTTCTACCCAATACCTTTTGTTTTCCACATGTTTTCTTCCGTTTTGCGAATGTTTTCACAGGCTAACTTATTAACAAGATGCTCTAGGACAGTTGATGTTTTCTGCTGTTTTTTTATTTCAGAAAAGTTCTTAAGAAAATACTCTTAGAAAAGGCTAAAAATCCACGGAGATCATTTTTTACCCGGAACGGAGACGGAGTCCAAAGAAGAGCTGGAGGGGGGCAGGGGGCCACCAGGAGGGTGCCAAGCAGGGTGCTAGGTCTCCCTTGGCCGCACCTGGTGGGTCCCTAGTGGCCCTGGACGCCGCGTCTCGTTGTCTCTTCGCTCGTAAATTGCCTTCAACCCTAAAAATCACGGGGACCGAGTTATTTTTCACAAAACATAAAGAGAGGCACTGTCACCTCGAAATTCCTATATAGGGCTTCTAGAGTCCTGCTCTGACACCCTGCCGGAGAGGGGGTGCCCCCGGAGCCATCTTCATCGACATTGCTGCCTCCCACGATGATGCGGGAGTAGCCCCTCCTCGGGGCTGAGGGCTCGTGCTAGTAGATATGTGGTTATCTCTCTCTCTTTCTCTCTCTCTCTCTTATGATGTGATCTTGATTGTGATCGTGCACTACTAGGATCCTAATCTTTTCCGAGGGTTAACAAACCGTCGGATATTTGAGATAACCGTAGGCAATTAGCATAGCCGAGAGTCGACCGTCGGCTACTTACCGTCGGGGATGCTTGGTCGGTCATTTACATGACATCCGACGGGGCCGTCATTTATTATAATTTCCTACGGTATAAGGCCGACGGTGCACTGTCGGGCTCTTCTTGGTCAACACCTTCCTTAGAAATAACTGACGATTTTAATCCCCGACTGTTACCTCTCATGTACTGTAATAACCAAGAGTATACGATTACCGTCAGATGAGGCAATAGCCAACAGTAGATGTTTACCGTCGGCACTAGAATATCCGAGGGTTTACGATTACCGTCGGCTAGGGGAATAGCCAACAGTATATGTGTACCGTCGGTAGTATATGTATACCGTCGGCTGAGCGAATGTCCAACAGTAAACATTTACCGTCAATAATCCAAATATCAGACAATACATCATCCACTAGGCATGGTACAAAACCTACAGTGTGTATGCACTAAGCATTAGAAACTACCAATCCTGTCGATAACTTTCAGATGACGTTGCAAAATAAAAATACATTTTTATCAGACACAACAAAAGACCATACTTTACTCACAAGTATAAAGTTTTGGTTCCACAATAAGAATCTTTAATCATCCATCTAGATAATATGGAAATGCAGAAGTAAAGTAAATAGAATTAATTTGTCCTAAACAATTTGCATAGATAATATAAGACTATCTTGAAACAAGAATCTTTCTCTAAACTGCACCACATAGCAACGTTTGCTTTGTCCATGAATTCAGGAAAGGAAAAGTCTAGTTAAAATCTGCCCAATCATCTTCGGCGTCAACATGATTTTCTTCACCTTCAATGTCGCTTCCAGTGCCCTAAGAAATAACATACTCTAGTTGTAATCCATGACATATCAATGATAATATACATTACGCTTAATTTCTTAAAGAAACATAGGAACATACTAATAGTACCAATAATTTGCAAATTTGATAACTATTTTCATTTTGGAAAATTTCGAAATTCTAATAATGTCAAAAAGTTTCGGATTCTCTGGTCTGGGAGCTTCTCAAGAGCAACTACTCTATCAAACAGTTCAGCAACATCAATGCCAAAGTTTATTTCAGCAGCGAAGGTTCTTATCATTTCATATTCATTTTTATTAAGTGTAGCTTACATATGCTGAAGCTAGACATAACCTTGCCACTGGGTACATAGAGGAGTTCAAATTTGCTAAATCTGAAGATACCATATAACCAAAGACTAGGGTTTTAATTTATTATTTCGTAGAATGGCATTACTAAATATCTTCCTAGAAGACCACAAAATTTATTATGATTTTTTCTGCTGAAATTGTGTTTATCTTACCAATTCAGGTCCATATCGTCCATCACTGTCATCGTGGTATTTATGTTCAGAATCATAGGTGTCCTGTGTATGAGACAGAAAGAAACAGTGAAAAAGTTGTTGTAGATAAATATAAAAGCGTACTTTCGAATTATAGTTTCTATAAATCTAGTGTTGAAGTTTACACTATTGTTTGTTAGCATCTGTTAGTTTGGTGCTGAACTTACCGACTCATGTTGAGCACCTTCCCGCATTAGAGCATCAAAGTCTAGACCTCCTTGATTAGTCAAAGCCTACAAAAACACACAATCAGCACACCTCTATTGTTATGTATTCCTAATTACAAATGAAGTAAAGTTTACCCGCACAACATGTGTCACGCCTTTAAGTTTTTCATTCTCCTGCCGCAAATTGTGATTTTCCCTCCGTAGACGCTCATTTTCACTAGGAGATTGTTCTGGCTGTGACGATCTGATCCTTGTTGCCTTAATACTTGACTTATCCACTTTGTCAAATGCCTCATTAGCAATCCCTAGCCTTCCATGTGGCATTCTACCAGTTTTTTCATAGATGACAGATCCATCAAATTCCGGATGCTCCTCTTCCCAACGTGGCCCATACAGATCAGTCATTCCATCATTGAATTTTTCCTTTATCAAATAAGACTCAATAAGTAGCATGCAGAGAGGCAGAAGTGTAGTGGAACAACATATTTTATCAAACTAAGTAGGTCAATAAGTTGTACAAGTGATCAAATATTAGGAACTCGTAAATTTGATGATATCAGTAGAGCATACATATTTTATTATGCTAGCAGGAGCAAAGTGTAAGGAAAATTGCAACTAAATTGCAGGATTTATACATGCATATTCTCGAAGACACAAAAGGTGTAGAGCTAGGAAATACTAACCCAACGATCAACGGTTTTTTGGCTACACATCTGTCCACGATTGTTGCCTCGCTTCAATTTGTGTGTGTGTTGCCATGCACCAGCAAGTCCTGGGTCTTTACCAGTTGTATGTTTCTGCAGTAAAGGAGAGACAAATATGATCGAGTGTCATTCTATAACAGTAACTAAATACAGAAATAAGCTTGAGAGGAAAGTTACTAGATATTGGCGCGTAGAGATTAAACTTCTTGCACCACCACAATGGTAAACTGTGTCGCCATTAGCTAGCCTATTCCTCTTCCCACGTAAAGAATTTTTTCTGGACTCTGGCGTACTCCAATGTTCACAAAGTAAACGCCAACCATCATTGGTACCAAAGTCAGTGGGCTTCATAGAAATTAATTCTGCAACAGTTGGCCAGCGATTACCCTCCTCGTCTTCTTCCTCAGCCACATTGCCACGCTTCTTTAACCTTTTGATGGCTACTTTCTTTTGCTCATGTATCATCTGCCTTACTTTTTCAATGAGGTTCAACTCCAAGGTATATTCTGCTTTAATCCGGTCCGACGCATTGCACTTGAAACGCCACTGTCATGATATTAATCCTTTCATTAGTGAATAAAGGAGTCTATTAAGAAACTAAAAGTAAATCATGGAAAACATGAAGTTTCTTGGATATGGTTTCACCTTTTCTTACGAGAAAGTAAGAACCATATGATTAATCGTGTTCTTTTTTTTGGCAGACTGTACCAGGTATTAGATGTCTTCTGTCACAAATAACTTCTTAAACCTTGCGGGTTTTTAAACTAGTGCTCAAAATCAAGTATACACCAGATAAGAATATTTTCTCTCAACTTTTCAAAAGACTAATACAACTTTGTGCTCACTATTTGGTCTTCTGATGTTGCTTCTTGCTACTACTACGACCAACGAATTTAAATATTACTAGCATGCATCTAGCTAGGTCGTTGCATCTGGATGGTGTTGATATAGTCTTAGAGATATTGTTATGTATATATAAGAATAACTGGATTGCATTTTAAAACAACATAGTTAGCGTTACATGCATGCTCATTGATTAACTGGTAGATTATAGGTGAAGTGGTCAAATGCTTATATGAAATCTGAATTTGTGGTGCAAAATTAATGGCTAGGAAAATATTCTGGAGAAGGCAACCAAACTAATGAACTTACCCAAAATTCTTCCTTAATTTTGGAAGCTGCAGTTCGTACTTGAGGATTGCTTGACCACTTGTAGTCCTCCCAAGTTAAAGCAGGTTTCTTATCATCGTCTGCACCGATTGGTTCTGGATAAAACTCGCGTACTAATGCTCCTTGCACCGAGGATGGTTCACGAGCTTTGTATGGGTGCTTTTCCCATCGACTGTTATGGACACAAAGAACAAAATATTAGAATGTGACTCCATATATAGAACATGAATGAACATCCAACCAAAACTAAATAACTTGATTTGTTAGCACTGACATGCCGGTAGGTATGATGAGAGGTCGATCAACCTCCTCAAGTCTATCACCACTTGAGGTCTTGGATCTGGGGGTTCTAGCCTTTCCAGCCCGTGCAAATGATGACTGAGATGACCCATTAGCTCCAGCTGAGGCACCGGCAGATCCATTTCGAGTAGTTCTTGAGACAGGTCTATGATTCAGGCGCCTAGTCGCAGTCATCCTGTTTGCAAGGTAAGTTTGCAAGATCATTAGTAACAATACAAAAAATGAGAGTTACACCATTGGGAAAGAAACATGTGAAGAGAAAATGGAAGACAATATTCTATAACAAGAGAACCGAATATTAATAAGAACCATGATTGTGAACTAAGTATACTACAGTTTATAACAAGTACAGTGAATATGACTAAGAAAATGTGAACTAAAATATACTACAAACTATAACCAGCAATGAACATGTCATGCACAAAAAAACTATATGCTCAGTAATCATCATTCTCATATTCGGAATCGTGCACAGATTTGTTATCCCCATCCTCATCCTCCTCCATCTCTTCTTCTCCTTCCTGTTGTGGTGGTAATTCTTCTTCATTATCGCTACTAGAATTGCTATTGATGTCCTCCAAAGGTTGTTCATTTCTGAGATGCTTCTCTATAGTATCAATCTCAGAAGGATCAAGCACATCATCATACTGGTCTGTAGAAGTTGTTATCTCATCAATAAAGTTTCCAATATCTATAGAGAGACTGCCCTGCTGACTATCTTCTTGGAAAAAAGCATTTTCAGATGATCTGTCATGTGCATCGTCATCGAGGTTGTTCAAGCTTCTACTTGGTTGTATCTTGTACACAACTCGCCAATCACGAAGATCACGCTTTGGAGAAGGATATTGCAAGTAATAAGCTTGTGTAGCCTGGTGAGCCATGGCAAATGGTTCAAAGTTTGCAAGCCTTGAGGATGACTTTATCTCCACCAAACCTAATTTTTCATCAGACCTTGTACCCTTATTAGTTGGATCAAACCAGCGGCACTGGAAGAGCACCATCTCAATTTTCCGTCCAGCAGTAAAGGACAATTTGATAATGTCCTCAATAACACCATAATAGTCAAGTTGTTCGCTATCTGATGTGAAGGAAGACAAGCAAACTCCAGTATTGTTCGTTGTCAACCATGTTTTCTTTTGCTCATATAGTTCAGACCTAAAGCGAAAGCCATTCACATCGTAGGAGTTGTACGACAAGACTTTTGAACTGCAGCCGTTAGCTAAATTCCACAAGTCCTCATCAGAATTTGGGTCTTTTTTACACTGCAATTAGGACAATATCACTGGTTAGTGAAAATAACAACAATCAAGTCCAAGTTAACAAGGTTAAAAAAATAGCGAATACGTACAGCAGTCTTGAACCAATCCACAAATTCTTCCACCATCATTTTATCGAGGCCTCCCACTGACAAATTGGGGTGTTGCGCATACTTCTCTTCTGTAAATTCTCTGTACATGGCATAGATGGCATACAGTTAGAAACTTGCGGCACATAAGCATAAAGTGTATGTTTTTCATCACTTACTCTAGAAATCTATCAACGGCGGAGCAGTTTGTCAAAATGTAAAGCTTCGCAGCATTCAACTCTTGAGGTGTGAGGTATCTTGTCACACCCCTACCGTGAAGGGTACCTTGATGTTGGAACACATCTAATGAGCAACCATCATTCTGAATCTTTTTTCCTCCATTGTTATATCTAGGCTTTTTCTTCCACGTAGTGCGAACATGGTCACTGAAGTACAAAGAAACACAGTTTGTGATTTCTTCAACAATGCAAGCCTCCACAATCGAACCCTCCACTCTCGCCTTGTTGCGAACTTTCAAGCCAAGATTGTGCATCGCCCTATAATAAAAAATTACCATGTGATACTCGACAAAACAATATACTAGTTAAATGAAATCTCTAGGATTAGTGTACTTAACATACCTTTCAAAGATGTACATCCAACGGTATGTCACGGGGCCTCCAACTCTCGCCTCATACGGGAGATGCACAATTAGATGTTGCATCACATTGAAGAATCCGGGTGGAAAAGTTTTCTCAAGTTTGCATAACAGAACAGGAATTTCCTCTTCAAGTGCACGCATTCGTTCTGGATCAATTTCTTTGGCACACAACTGTCGATAAAAAAAACTTAATTCTGCTATCTCTCTCCATTCTGCCTCTGGGATGAAGCCTCGTAGAGCAACAGGTAGGAGTCGCTCCATAATTATGTGGTGGTCATGGCTTTTCAATCCAATAAATTTCCTTTGGATTAAGTTAACGGCTCTTCTTAAATTAGCCGCAAAGCCATCTGGAAACATTAACTGTTTGAACCACTTAAGAATAATTATTTTATCATCCTTACTCACACAATATTTCGCTCTTGGTTTTTCCCACCCACCATTCGGCTTCTCTTTCAACTCTAGCTTTGTCCGCTTACAAACTATCTCCATATCCAAACGGGCTTTAATATTATCCTTAGTTTTATCCGGAATATCAAGGCACGTGCTTAACAATGCCTCTGTAACATTTTTCTCATTGTGCATTACGTCAATGTTATGGCGAAGCATGAGCTTTTTGAAGTACTCGAGCTGCCATAGACCACTTATGGCAATCCAATTGTGCTCCTTCCCAAAACCAGCATAGGTATGTTTTCCTTCTTCGTCAGGAACAAGGCTTTGGAGTTGTTCATATATCTGCTCCCCGGAAAGGCGCTTTGGTGGAGGATCAAAAACTTTTGTTTCCTTACGAAAACAATTCAAACTCCTACGGAATGCATGGTTAGGCGGAAGGAATCTCCTATGGCAATCAAACCAACACGGTTTATGCCCATTCTTCAAAGAAAATGTGTTTATGTCACATCCACATATAGGACACGCAAGCTTGCCATGAGTGCTCCAACATGCTACTAATCCATAAGCTGGGAAGTCATGAATAGTCCACAACAGAGCAGCCTTCATGAAAAAGTTTCCCTTACTATGACAATCATAAGTGAGTGCACCATTTTTCCACAAATCATCTATTTCATCAATTAGGGGCTGCATAAAAACATTTAAGTTCTTTCCTGGATGTTCTGGACCGGGAATTACTAGTGCAAGAATCAAGTTATTTTGCTTCATGCACATTTCAGGCGGGAGATTATAAGGAACAACAAAGACCGGCCAACAAGAATATGAGGCTGCTGAAACACCAAAAGGTGTGAAGCCATCGGTCGCTAGACATAGACGGACATTCCTTACTTCCTTGGCAAAATCAGGAAATTCTTTGTCGAAGTCCTTCCAAGCTTCTCCATCAGAAGGATGAACCATCACTTTCTTGTAATCCCGTGGCCTAGCATGATAGTCCATGTGCTTGGCAGTGCTCTGTGACATGTACAACCGCTGCAGTCTAGGTGTAATAGGAAGATATCGCAAAACTTTGCGTGGAACCTTCCTAGATTTGTTTCCTCTGGTTGTTTCTTCATATCTAGGTTCATGGCATACTGTGCATTTCTCTTTATTTTCATTCTCTTTGTAGTAAATCATGCAGTTTTTGGGGCAAGCATGAATCTTTACGTATGGCATGGCTAGACTATGCACAAGCTTCTTTGACCTATAGAAGTTTACAGGAAGTTGTTTGGCAACATCATCTCCAAGAATGTCATGTATTAGAGTCATCGTTTCATTGTAACAAGATTCTGGCATATTATGTTGGCTCTTTATAGTCATTAGTCGTGCTACAGTGGATAAACGAGTTTGTGACGTCTTCTCATGTAGTGGTGTGTCGGCTTCTTCCAACATTCTGTAGAAATCTTTGGCAGCATGTGTTGGCTCCTCACCTGGAAAAACTCCTTCTGCAGCAATTCCATCAACTAGCATCTCATCCATTCTATCCACACCTCCCACAAAATTATTTTGGTCTGTGTTTTCAACTGTATTGGGCTCCCCATGGCTACTCCATTCCTCATATCCTAACTGAAAACCATTGGCGCACAAATGGATGGTCATCTCATCCCTTTTTCTCTTATGACGGCATACACACTTAGTGCATGGACAATGGGTTTTTCCATCTACAATGGCCTCGGGCAATGAAAATGCATGATCCAAAAAACCCTCTAACCCCTGTTTCCATGTTTCACTGAACAATTTTCCTTCTCTCTCTTTATACATCCAACTACGGTTGCCCCCCATATTTCTACACACATATAGAGAAGTTGGGGTTTGAAAATCAGTCATGTCGAAGCGTTAAACTAAAAAACATATTAAGTATCACTGTCGTGCTCATGTGAACTGTAAGCATTTTCACATATGTACAAATATCAAAAACAGAGAAACAAACAGAAATCAAATATTATATCATCTGTCTGAAGTAATCCGACATCAACCTAGATCTGATGTAGCATATATCTAAACTCATTTTCAGTTACTCGGGATTCACGTAATAAAAATCATATTTAAACAATGATTCCATGTGTGATATGCAAACCTGCAAACTGTTAGAAACTAGCAGAGCCACAACCCATGGACTGGAATTCGAAAATTTCAGAGCAAAAAGAAAAATACATCAGACAACAAGTTATAATGGCCAAGCACAGAAATTCGACGGCATGATTCCAGCTATGTACATCTACAACTTCTCTATCTATTCACAAAGGGCAACTATTAACTATAGACAGAGGCATCTACTATAGAGGCTAATTTTGATGCGATTTCAAAATACCTAGTAGTTAACTTATGGTGTGATCGCATAGAGGTCCATAGCAAGAGGGCGTATGACAAAAGTCTGAGGGGTAAAGAAAAGAAATCATGAAGATGAGAGAGATACCGTGTAGCGCCCCCATCGTTGCCTCGTGATGTTTCTTCCCTTCCTGGGGAAGCAGAGGAGCCGCCGTGCACCTCGTGTTCGTCCTCGTCCATCGCAGGTGAAACAAAGGAACCACACCTCAAACGTCGGAGGAAGCAGCTCGGGAGGCCGGACCAAGATCGGTTTGGGGGAATACGTTATGATTGTGAGAGGCTCGGGAGACTAGGAAATGTTGGGAACTGGTGGGCGGCAAGGGCGCGAATTCTGTTCGTGGGCGGGGAGTGCGGAAATTCTGTTCGTGGGCGGACAGAGCACGGACTCTGTTCGTGGGCGCGCCAAAATAGCATTGAACACGGTCTGGTGCACCATCCCCTGAGCCTGATCGAGCCAGTGTCTCAGACCAGAACGATGGTCACCGCCAGTGTCTCACACCAAAACGACCCCCATAATCTGAAAAATAAAAACGGAAATTATAATTCAAGACTAAGCACCTTTTTGTAGTAGGAAAGTGAACAAGCACCAACGACGGTGTTCGTCCAAACATACCAGACAGTCGGCGCCGCCGTAGGGCTCGAGTGAGCTTTGGCTTCCACGCATGGTCGCAGTCCGCGCCGCCGTAGGTCTCGAGCGAGCTCCTGCTTCCACGCATGGTCGCAGTCCGCGCCGAGACGGACGGTCGCGTGAGCACGGCCGCAAGGTCATGCCCGTTGCCGCCAATGATATGTGCGCCGTACGCCTCCGTCCCCGATGAGCACCACTGACTGCACGATATGTTCTGCTGCTTGGTAATCTCCATTATGGCTCCGCCATGGCCTGGATCCAGCTAGGGGCAACTGAGATTAGATTAGAGCTGAATGGGGAATTTTGGTGGAACTGAGGCAAGGCGGTGAACGGTGGGGCTACCTGCAGCTCTGTTGACTAGATAGCTTGACCGTCGTCGGACACGTATGCAGTTTAACTTTTGCCTCGTGTGGTACACGTACACGAGTAGAAAATTAAAACAGTACAAAAAAAGGAAAGTCAAACAATTTCAATGACAACATCAGTATTCAGTAAGCTAGTAACCCCGCAATGTTTTTAGAGATTTTGTAAGTGACTAAAACAATCATAAATACTCTATGAAACCATGGATTTCTAAAAAAACAACTTGCATTTTTAATTAATTGTTAAGTGTTTCGAAGGAGGAAACTTTTCTCCTTCTTCTCGGAGTCTCTCCCTCCCCCCGCCCCCCCCCCCCCTTCTTCTATTGTAGCTTGAGAGTTCACCGTCGTCCTCCATGTCTGGCCTCTCTCATCTCCGGTGCTTGCCCTTGGATGTCGTAGGGTCTCAAGTACCGCCCCCATCTATGTACAGAGTAGTATTAGGGTCTAGTAGAGATGTCCTAGGTCTTCGTTGTGTTGTCCCTTGTGGCGAATGTCGACATATGGCATCTCTCTTGTTTCGACGCCTGGCATGGTCGCTCCTGGCGGCGACCAAAGCATGGAGAAGCTCTTGTGCGTGTGTCTTTCGCAGGTGGCGTGGTGGAGCAGCCGATCTTAGGGTGCTCCTTCGAATAAGCCCAAGTTCGGGTCTGGTGGTGCTTCGAATCTCGCTTGCCTGTGGGTGGCGTCATGGCGACACGGAAGAAGGATGTGCCACATTGCTATTAGCTAGAATCGCACACGGGGGATGGAAGAAAGCGTGCTCTTCGACGTGCTTCATAGACTGCGGCGACTACATGCAGAGATCGGCAAAGTTTTACCACGGCTATCCTTGGTCATGGCGGCCACTCCACGCTCCGCCGCGAGCCTAATAACCTTGTTCCTCCATGCCAGGGGATCCTGAAGGATCTCGGTGTGGGATTCCCTATAGGTGTTGCCCCAAGTGGCTTGTTCCCCAGCGGCAGCGCGGGCACCCGAACCTCGAGGTCAAGTCAATACGGTGGCGAATGGCAAGTACCTTGCTGCATTTATTTTTTTGTTTGTCCGAGGGTCTTTCTTTTAAAACATTGACGATAGATCTGTAATGTTATAGGATTTAGATATATATACACAAAGCGTATAAGTGGTCACATCTAGTCAACCATTTATCCGATCGGTCATCATGTCAAATAAAGACCGTTAGGACTTTACACTCGTCGATATTATTGATTAATACTTCCTCCGTCCAATATTACTAGTCCCCTAGTAGATTTCTATTTGTTTCGAAATTGTCTCCAAATAAGTCGTGTAATCATTTATGATCCTAGTTAACCATGCTGTAATAATTGTGAAATCCCACCCAGCCGCACCTTGATTAGTTTGCATGGCCAAATTAATTGCGCTATTAATTAGAAAATGGGAAACTGTCACGCTGGTTAGTGAAAATGGCACCGGTATAATCGCGCCTTGGTCGCGATGCTCTTCATTAGGGGACTAGTTATAATCCTGGACGGATGGAGTAGTAAATTGGAACTGCAACAAGCCACGATATCAAATTAACATAGGCAACCATGCATGTAAGGTTGTGTTTATAAATATTCCAGTTCATCTCATCGCGGTGATGTAAGAAGTAAGATTACGTTGTTTTTTGTCGCTTGTCAAAACGCGGACACCGGGAGTGACCCACTTCCAAACTCACTGACTTGTTTGGCAGATAGCGAGGGAGATTACTGCACCGTTTTTCCTGGCCTATCTAGGGGGAGAAATGAGGAGTCAATCCCACGACATACAGGCACAACTTTTTACCCAAGTTCAGGCCATTACGAGATCACTGCGTCATGCATGTCTGGTATGGATTTGATGAGTTCTGGAGAGATTACAAGGGTGTTCTTCTCTTCTCCTCCCTCCCCTTTCTTTCTCCTTTCTTTCTCCTTTCTTTTCATCTTCTTCTCCCACTCTTTCTTTCTCATGTCTCTTTTCCTCTCTCCTTCTCCCCTCTTTCTTTCCCCTATCTCTTTTTCCTCTCACTTTCTTTCTTTTTTCTGTCCCTTCTTTTTATATCGGGTTACGCGGGGGGGGGGGGAGTCACAGAGATCGCCCCCATGTGTAACCGCGGCCCTTCCACCCGTGCCACGCATAGTCTTCATCCTGCCAAGAGCGGTTGTGGGCGGTCGCACCTCCCGAGGATCCGTTTTCCACCGGGGGGGGGGGGGGGGAGGTCGGTCGGTTGAGCCACGACCCAACGACGTGACAGCCGGAACCCACGCATCCGACGACCGGGGGACCCCCGAAGGCATTAGACCAACATTTTCATGGATATGTGTCACTCTACAATTGTCGGATATCTTTTTTGAACTATCGGCTATCAATTAAAATAACCGAGTGTTACCACTCGCCTATAAGAACAAGTAACCTAGAGTAATTCCCCCCCCCGTCGATTATATGTTATGGCCGTCGGGTATTTCTGACTAATAACCGAGTGTTATCAAGTAACTGTCGGGTATTGCACATAATATCCATGGGTTTTCAATTCCCCCTCGGTTATGTATTGGTACCGTCGGGGCTTAGGGCGGATAACTGTGTGCCCATTACAGACTCTCGGCAATTGATCACCACCGTCGGCTATGTTATCATTGTTGAATCTATGATGTGTCCCCTTTATTATGTAATGGATCGGATGTACTCAATTGGTTTTATCTAGTACAATTCTCCGCAGTCACCTTTGTTCCACGGTGCCACGATGACAGTTCGGGTGCCATGTGTGACTCTATGGACTATGGATTACAGGGATGCTTACCATGATCTTGTTCTTACTTTGTTGGATTGAATTGGAATCATGAGGTTTCTGGATGCTTGTGTTTAGCATAATCTCTATAGTGCCTAGGAGACAGTGCGGGTGTTGTGGATTGATTAGAAAGATACTATTCAGGAGATAGTTTCTCGTGTTTATTAGTACTATCTTTGGATGATCATAGTGAGAGGGTTGGGGGTGTCCATTGACGGGAACGTGAACATTAAGGTGTGCTTGTGTAGCCCTACGTTATTTGTCGCGGCGGTGTCACGGCAGATGCCATGGGATGGCTTGAGTTGGGGCCGATGGACGATGTTGGTATCCGGGGAGGGATAGTGCGCTAAGAAGCACATACGGGAAACACAAAGAACACACCTATCTACCCAGGTTCAGAACCCTCGTGAGGAGGTAAAGCCTCTACTCCTGCTTGCCTGCCTCTATTTCAGTGGGAAACCAAGTTACAAGTTTTCTCCTCGAGCTCTCCTAGCTAGAGGAAGAACAAGGAGCTGCCGAACACTAGTGGGAATGAATCTAACTCTCCAGTCGTCCCTCGCGCAGGAGGGAAAGGCCACCTTATATACTGGTGGCCTGGGACACAGGGTACAGGGGTTAGGCGGAAGGCACTGTGGCGCAGCGCACGCCGTCCGACATGGAGCCGAAAGTCTCCTCTGCGTCATGTACTGTGTGCTCTGTCCCCCCTGTCAGAGACACGACATGGCCTCGCCCATACCTCTGTACTAATTAATGTACATTCTGCGTCAGCCGGTACGTGCTCGCCTAGTAAGTTGAACCGCATGCCTGTACGTCTCCGTGATCTTAGGGATTCACCTGCTCCATTGACTCTTGTCCAGAATAGCAGGTTCCTCTCCTAATCCGGCTTCTCCAAGTGTAACTCGGATAACCCGGAAGAAGACTCTCTTGCAATATAATGCCCAAAGCAACATACGCCGACATATGCTATGTCGGTTACCATATGCCGGTAGGCCACTTATCTCGGTCAATCTTGATTATGTCCATTTTTCGGACATCATTTCATACATGTCATGACCCTATCCAGTGGTAGCCCCCCGACACTACTCTCTTCCTACTTGATTCACGTGGAACGATTTTCGACCTATGTCTTTCATGCATGTTGTTAGAGGAAATATCATATGTTTAATGTTAATATTGTTGAGAGTTTCCACTAGTGAAAGTATGATCTCTAGGCCTTGTTTTCAACCATTTCTATACCGTTTTCTTCCAGTTTTACTACTTGTTTACTTGCAGTCATTTTTATTACAGATTTACAAAACCTTATTTTACCACGCGTATTACCCATATTTTATCATCTGTTCGCCGAACTAGTGCACCTATACAACTGAAAATTGTATTGCCTGTGTTGAGGACACAAGATACTTCTTGTATCTTATTTGCAGAGTTGCTTGAGAGGGATACACTCAACCTATACCTCCCTGAGTTTGATAAACCTTGGGTTACTCACTTGAGGGAAATTTTTTGTGCTATAAACCTCTGCGCTTGGAGGCCCAACATAGTCTACAAGAGTAGTAACGTGTAATAGACATCATTGGCTTTATCTTAAGCCTTCTCGAAGTCTATTTTTATGACCACTCCATTCAGTTTTTTTTCGATGTAACTCATGAACCGTTTCATGTAAAACCACAACACCATCAAGGATATTGTGTCCTTGCATAAATGCAGTCTGAGTCGGACGGACCACATGATCCGCTACTATATTAAGCCTCAATGTTGTGGTTTTTGTGAAATTTTTTGAAGCTGACGTTTAGAAGACCGATAGTTCTATATTGTTGAATCTTATCTGTTTTATTAACCTTAGGCAACTAAATTATCTCACGGAAATTTAGGCTAAATAGCTCGAGTTGTCAAGCATGCATTGCCTCGAATAAGAATTCCTTATTTGGCCCTTCCTTGAAATTTTGTTCCCTATTTGGCCCTAAAAAAAAAATCTTCCCTATCTGACACCTTAAATTCATTTTCTTCCTAACATGGCCCTATAGTGTATTCTTAACACAAATGGGGATGTAAAAAGACTATTTTACCCCTGATAAATTTTTGTACCAAAATTCATCATAGAAGTTGAAAATAAGCAACAAATTAACAGAAAACATTTCGACGCCGGCCCTCTTTGCCCTTATCAATGCGCTTTGCAGAAAGACAGTGTCAGCGTGCGTACGTGCACGTACACGTATAACTGTCGCGCGCTGTGCCGTGTGTGCCGTCGCCGTGTGCCGCCGCCGTGCGGACTGTGTCGTGCGTGCGTGCCGCTGTCCTGCCGCCGTGTGTGCGTGACGCGGCCACGTGCGTGCATGTGTGTCGTGCCGCCGCCGCCGTGCGTGTGTGTTGTGCCGCCGCACAGGCTGTGCCGTGAGTGCGTGCCGTGACCGCGTGCGTGCTGTGCCGCCGCCGCCGTGCGGGCTGTGCCGTGCGTGCGTGCCGGCGTGCCACAATCTGTCAGTGCCAAATCTAAGTTCAAATATATCTGTATATGAGCTAAATATTAATAAATAAATTAGTACATGAAAAAAAGAAAAAATATTTGGCCGCGGTCTAAATAACAACCTTATTTCATTTGGCGTCCCTATTCGGTTACCTATTTTCGTTTATTTTTAGCTTCAATTTTGAATTTTGCTACAAAAATTTATCAGGGGCAAAAGAGTCTTTTTATGTCCTCATTTGTGTTTAGAATGCACTATAGGGCCATGTTAGGAAGAAAATGAAGTTAAGGTGTCAAATAGGGAAGAATTCTTTTTTTGAGGCCAAATAGGGAACAAAAATTTAAGAAAGGGCCAAATAAGGAATTCTCTCAATACGATTTGATTAACTCCGAGAAGTTCTGATAGAACTCGGGTGGAAATCCATATGGACCCGGTGCTTTATTGTGCTCCATTAGAAAGACCGCCTTTTTTACCTCCTCCTCAGAATATGGAGCGGTAAGATATGCATTCTCCTCACCGAAAACTTGAGGAATGTCCTCTGTTCGTGATTTGTCAAGCGACAAATTACTCTCATCATGCTCTCTGAATAGTTTCTTATAATATTTCGTGATGTAGTTTTTCAAATGTTCATGTCCTTCAATCGTGCCCTCATACTGGTTAAGAGAATGAATGAGTTTCCTTCTATGTCTTCTATTAGCAAGAGTATGAAAGTATCTCGTATTCAAATCTCCTTCCAATATGAATTGTGGTTTTGATCGTTGGTACCATTTAAGTTCCTCCTCACGAAGGAGACCCACCATTGCCGCATTGCATTGCTTTTTTATTAATTCAATCTCTTGCGTTGTCAACGGTCTCTAATTCATGACAACCGAAGCTTTTCCTTTTTAATGACCCGTCATATGTTTTTCCCCACCCCTTAGGTGTTTACGAAAAGCGCGTATTTTATTATTCCACCTTTCTAATGGGGTGAGACCCTCGACCGGCCTTGCCCACATCATTCGAAACATGTCGTCAAAACCATCATGATGTAACCATCCCAGTTCAAACTTAAAAGTATTATGAGAGCATGATCTGACAATGCTTCAATACATTTGAGGACCCTTACTGAGGCCATTGGGAATTTAGATTCCCAACCAAAATCCTTCAGCAAATGGTCCAATTTCTCGTATGGCGGCTCTAGAAGATTATTAGCCCAAGTAAACCGTCTTCCACGCATTGAAACCCCATTTAAGTCAAGACTGTCAATTACAACGTTGAATAATAGTGGCCAATGATAATCAAATCTGCCTCTGCTCTTCTTATGTTGAAATCTTAGCAAATTAAAATCTCCTTCTATAAATATAGGATATGGATTATCTTTTGCTAAGTTCACCAGCTCACGTAGAAAAACATGCTTATGCTCATCCTGGGATGCACCATACACGGTGACTAGACTCCATTTGAAGTTGTCAGCTTTATTCCAAATGTGAAAATTTATATGAAAGTCACCTTCCGAAGTAGGTAACACCTCCATGGTGTCTTTTCTAACACCAAGCAACATGCTCAGGATCTTCCGCGTGGAAGACGGGAAATCCATGTAAAGTCCACACCTCTAGCAAGGCGATTAGGTAGACTCGATGAGAAATACCCACAAAATCCAATTTATGATTTCAAATAGAATCCGCAATGCGAACATGTTTAGCCAAACTCCGAAGATCTCTGTTGTTGTTCGAAAAGATGCCATTCATTGGGGAAAAATTGGAGATTTAGATATGCTTGCCTTCTTTTTTGGCGAATTTTTCATTTTGAGAGAGTCGGTTTTAGACTTATGGCTTGACGCTTTTAGATCATAAGCTGAACTAAGCATCGCCTCATCCAAACCACCTTTCGAAACATCCCAAACAATGTTAGAGAGGAGTTTGGTACTAGGCATCAATTGTGTCGCGTAGTTCGTCCTCGTCTATATGGGGAATAGGCGATTTAGCCGAAACTTTTGGGACGAGTATTAACCTAGATAAGAAACAACGTTGAGGTATCCTTAAAATTACAAAGGCGCCAAAAACCTTATCCATGGTCTATATTCTCCGTGGAAAAAGGAAAAATGAATACTGGGAGATTGTCTATTTGTAAGTCATCAGAATTTCTTTTTATTCTGTAGGTCTATAAGTCACTATGTTATGCCTTTGGACCAATGTTCAACAGTTAGCGTCTCACCTCATTTCATGTACGGAATATAACCTAAGGACTTAAGGTTACGGTAACATTACCCAAAAGTTGCATTTGTGAAAAGAAAGTGGTATTAGATGCCTTGGGATCAATGTCCAACAATTAGCGTCTCACCTCATTTCATGCATGTATAACCTAAGTACAGAAGAATTGCCTTTGTAAAAAAAATCAATTTTAGAGGCCTAACTGTTTAACAAACATGCCAGTCTTAACTTACATTAATAAAAGGGGGGAAGGGGGGGGGGGGGGGGGGGGGCTGATAGCTAGGCAGTCACATCCATCAACAGGCAATATCCAGTGTTCAGTAGCGCGTGTTATTAATTTGATGGGGTATGGATTACAGGATGAGATCTAGGCTAGATTCGTTTCAGCCATTCTGTGTCAAAATTATGTCAGGGCATAAATTAAGCATTACTCGAAGAAGGTGGTGGACCTTTAGCACCACCACCATGCTCCATACTGTACAGTGGATGCTGGTCCAACGATTAAATGAACATGACCAACGAATATTCAGAGCTAGCGCATGCATGGGTCAATGCGTGGATGCATGGTGTACAAGATATACACCAGGGTGGGCAGCACGACCATTCCCTGTGGATGCATGGAACTGCTGGAACATGCAATCAGTCCCTATACATGTGTGCGCATCTATCGTTCACATGCTCCGTCTTGACAATACAGTCCTCTACGAATTTGTAGATTCAAATGCAGTGCATCCAACCTTTCACTTGTACGTCCTTGTGAAGCTCGTGTGACTGTGTGAACAAAAGACTGCATGCAAGGGTACGGAGCGGAGGTACTCGGCTCTCTCGGCCTGTACCGGACACCATGTACCTCTGGATGCATCGGCGTACGTCGGTTCATTGAACCAATTGTCAGCTCGTTCGACCAGGTACTGACTGACAGGTGCAAAGTGAACACATGCTAGCTGTTCAGTGTTAATTACCCGTGTTGGTACAACTAATAAATATGTTCATGCATGTAGTAGCCAGGGAGCGCCAGGTCGTCTCAATAGTACTAGGAGAGGCGGGTCAGTGAGCACAGCACCGCTGTAATAAAACGCCAGTGTGGCAATTCTTCTCTCTGGACACCTTTTTTTTTCTTTGGCATACAGGATCGGTGTGCTCGGATAAGCTTGTCCAAGTTGGATGTGGTACTTGCACTTGCACCTTATGATGAGTTGCCTCGCCCGGTGCGGTGTCCCTTGGAAAGGCGAATTAATTCATGGATCAACAGTGGTTTCTGCTAATGCACGGAATGTTGCGTGCAAGTTGTCCCCCATTTTTCTGCCTTCTTGCTTGCAAGCTGTCGAGTCGACCATGCATGCATCCATGGGCGTCCGTTTGACAACACAGGCCGCCGGCCGCTAAAAACCGTGGCCTTTCACTTACAATGTGCAGTCAGTCATCAATGGAGGGTTCTTGAAAACAAGATGCGAAGACAGATGTGGGGTAGTACTTAGACGTAAAGGAGTACACTTTCTGTGTCGTTCAGCCTCCCGGACCAAACGATGACGACACTTTCGGTGCCGTTCAGCCTCTTGAGGCATTGTTTTGGAGTACGCTCTGGGTGGAAGGATCTAGAATTGGAGCGGTGTTTATTCTACTGCATCGACAACGGCGAGTCTTGCGGCATGGTGTCGCGAGGTCTTAGCAAGGGACGCGGAATGATAAACGCGCGCAAGAAGATTGTGTTGTTTGGCGCCATGACAGCGTCTATGGCAGGCCGGACAAGGTTTCTACATTGATCACTCCAGAAGATGGTTTGGCAGATGTCGGTGACAGCGGCTTCCGAGTATCCACATCGGTGTATACTGCGGGCCCGCTAAACCGATTTTGTGCTTCCAGTTTGCCATCGGGCGGCTTGGTGGAAACAGCCGAATTAGATGATTCACGTTGGTCTATTAGGTCAGTACATGTGGCTCCGACAATGACCACCCCTCTTCATTAGGAGTTTGTAGGTGTGACGATCACTACGGGAGAACATTTATACGCCGACGGTCAAATATCGGGGCCGTCGGCGTATACCCGGCATGCAAGCGCATAATGGAAAAAAAAATTGGGGATACGCCGACGGCAATCCCGTCGGCCAATTTTTTTTTTGCTACGCCAACGGCCACCGTCGGCGTATCCTAGTATTTTTTACTCACTCACCATTTTAAACATAACTTTTGCATTCGAACTCGGATTTCGACGTTCTTTAGCTCGCTTTAGAAAGGAGAAACATATCTACATAATCATGCATATTATTCAAGCTATATTATTCAAAAAAAAATCATGAGAAAGAACGGAACAAACAAGAAAGGGTTAACAGTTACCCGGTGTAGACCTATAAGCTGTGTTTTTCTCCAGCGGGGCTAGAGGTTGAATATTGAAAAACTCTTGGTGTATCTATGATGAAATAGATATTTGTGTACCAAAAATGATTTTTGCCAAAAATCATGAGCAAACTATGAGGTACCTGTAGTTCAAATTCTACCAGTTTCCAGCGGAATCGGTAGAAACTTGTGTTTTTCAAAAGAGGTGGATGAAAACCTTTTCATATGAAACAAATTGGTAATTTGTGCATATAACATGGTCTAGTATTTTTTTTAAATTGTATCTCTCAAGTTTTGCAACATATTTGTGGTAGATCCTTCACAAAAAAACTCATTTTTTACACTCGGAAAATAAAAAAATAGTATTTTTATTCAATGAAAAGGAAAACTTCCTCCGTCAACATTCTCCGTGCTTCCAAGATGCATGTTTGTGTGGAATATGGGCATATTTAAACAAACTATGCCATGGATTTGACCATAATACTCGTCATTTGGCCCGAAACCATGTAATGTTCGGAGGAGATGGCTTATTTTTGTGAACATATTTGTAACATAACTGTCGTATTCCAAGTTTATTATTTTGTGTATACTAGGACATATATAATGACACCACGCGAAGGTCTTGCATCATTTTGGGTTGTTTTGAATTTTTTGAAATTTTCTAAGCCGGTTTAAGGAAAAAGTCAAGACGACGGGCATGACCGTTCGTAGCTAGAGGTTGAATATTGAGAAACTCTTGGTATATCTATAATGAAATAGGTAGTTGTGTACTCAAAAATGATTTTTTCCAAAAATCATGAGCAAACTATGAGGTACCTGTACTTCAAATTTGACCAGTTTCCAACGAAATCGGAAGAAACGTGTGTTTTCAAAAGAGCTGGATGGAAATCTTTTAATATGAAACAAATTGGTTATGTGTGCATATAATATGGTCTAGTATTTTTAAAAACTGTAGCTATCAAGTTTTGCAACATATTTGTGGTAGGTCCTTCACAAAAAAAACATTGTTTACACTCGGAAAATAGAAAATGGTTCTTTTTTCAATGAAAAGGAAAACTTCCTCCGTCAACATTATTCGTGCTTCCAAGATGCATGTTTGTGTGGAATATGGGCACATCTAAACAAATTATGCCATGGATTTGATGATAACACCCGTCATTTGAACCGAAACTCTGGAATGTTTAGAGGAGATAGCTTGTTTTTGTGAACACATTTTCAACACAACTGTCGTATTCTAAGTTTATTATTTTCGGTGTATATTAGGACATATATAATGACACCACACAAAGGTCTTGCATCATTTTGGGTTGTTTTGAATTTTTTGGATTTTTCTAACCCGGCTTGAGGTAAAAGTCAAGACGGCGGGCATGACCGTTCGTAGATAGGGGTTGAAAATTGAGAAAATCTTGGTATATCTATAATGAAATAGATATTTGTGTACCTAAAAATGTTTTTTTTCTAAAAATCATGAGCAAACTATGAGGTGACTGTAGTTCAAATTTGACCAGTTTCCAACGAAATCAGCAGAAACTTGTGTTTTTCAAAAGAGGCGGATGGAAACCTTTTCATATGAAATTTTTTGGTTATTTGTGCATATAACATGGTCTAGTATTTTTCAGAAATTATAACTCTCAAGTTTTGCAACATATTTGTGGTAGGTCCTTCACAAAAAAACTCATTTTGTACACTCGGAAAATGGAAAATATTTCTTTTTTTTACAATGAAAAGGAAAAATAAGTATTATACATAATGGAAAATATTATATGGATGTCATATTTTAATTTCTCTCATTTTTCTAATCCATATGGACATATTATTTGTCAAATTTTGATTTACGGATTTATAGATATGAATTATTCAATATTTTATATAAAAGGCAAAAATATTAATTATTATTTAAATTTAAGATTATTTGAATTCAAGTTTATTATTAGTTATTATTTTTTATTTAAATAATTGTTTGAATTCATAAAATAAAAGAGTGACATGATGGTCCAAGCGTTAACAGGATTGATTGGATAATATTATCAGCAACACATCCGTTGTTTCTAGGTTACTCACTGAGAAGGAAATACGAAGTTAAGCATGCTGAGGTTGGAGCAATCTCATGATGGGTGACAGATCGGGAAGTATTAGTAGAAAAGAGTAATTTAGATTAAAATTAAAAATGGTTAAATCTAAAGATAAATGTGACTATAGTGTGATTAAGTGGTTAAAGAAGTGAAATAAAAAAACGCAGAAAAAACTTCAAAAAAAAAATTGAATTTTTTTTAAAAGAAAATTGCATGCTTATACGCCGACGGACCAAAAGACCGACGGGGCATACGCCGACGGGGATAGGCCTTTCCTCGACGGGAATCAGGCCGTCGGCGTTTGGGGCGTTTCCTGTAATGGATGATCGTCAGGGGCTTCCGGTTGATTCTTATAACTTGTAAGCCTTCTCGTCCTCCTTTTTATTATTAATAAAAAATGGTTGTGTGGATCAATTTGATGGAGATGGTGGGGTAGAATCTCCATTTCTAACATACGTGTCGTAGGCCGCCAATTGGGCCAGCACCAGCTTCAACAAGAAAGGTAGGAACGGATCGGACTTTTGCAAGTTGGTCGTCGTACTTGCACCCAGTACTTCGGCAAGACGATTCCCAATAGAGCAAACGGTTGCTACTGGCTAGTCAGGATCAGTATGTATGGGATAGGGTCCATAGGGAAAACGTTGCTACAAGTTGTCACCGATACAAGCACGCCGGATTAAGATGAGATCGGAGGCCCCGGCGTAGGAACACAAACATTTCGGCCCAAAACATACGCCCAAGTACCAAACCATTTAGCTCAACGAGCCCCAAACGTACACAACCCCGTCTATTGGCCCAACACTGGCGATGGCTGATGCGGGCGAATCCTATTTGCCCCTTTGCGGCCCTATGAGCTCGTGCCGCGCATTCCTTTGCATTTCCGGCCAGACCAAGTTATTCCTAGAGGCAAATATTCGGTTCGCTTGTTTAGATACACTAGATGATACCCCGCACGTTGTTACGGGATATATGTGCAGAGTGAGGGCTACACAATTTAGGAAAATATTTGGACAACGTGTAATAACTCATTTTTTATGCCGATTTTCCTCGTGTTTAAAATAAAAATATCAGTTGATGCATGATATCTTTAGAGTAAATCTCTTAAATAACCACATATCCTTACAAAAGAAATAGAAAAAAGTGTAGCTCGACATATCTATGTGCCTATAAATTGACCACTTCCAATAAGAAGTACGTTCCGGTGTACTTGTTATGAGTCATTTTCAATAAATCCTTGTATACTATTTTCATGTCGCCTCCATCTGATACTTCATGTTGGCAATTATCGTTATTTCTGCAAACATAGAAGTACAATTATAAGAAATTGCGATAACTTTCTTGTGTATGACGCAGGGCCGTAGCCAGCCCTATTCAAGGGTATGCGTTGCATACCCTATATATTAAGCAAGTTACTTGCTTATAGTACATATTAGTGCTAGCACTTTTTAATAACTATAGCCATGTTTCTGAGATTTCCAAGCATGACTGCTTGTTGGTCTACAAGGATGCACGTCTCACTAATCATGGTGTAGCTAATATATCTACCTTGCTGCTGCAAGGAATAATTAAATTGTGTTCTATTGTGGATTTTTATAGCTTATCAGACATGATTTTTTTCGCATAGTATTCTTGAATTTCTTTTCGCATTTCCAATCTTAAAATCCTAGCTCCACCACTGGTATGACGACCATCGAAATACATTATCTTGCACATCAAAGAAACACATAGACATTTGCAAAAAAAAAAACATAGACAAATCATTAAAAACTGCCACAGTAAATCTACAGTTGGAATCTGCAAAGAAATAGTGACAATGCAGCACTCTCCACATGCAGCTCCCCACACAACGTCATATTCTTTTAAGAAATGTCACCATCACTAAATATAGATTGATTCACTCCATTGGCACAACAGACTAACATGTAACAATTACCATTGTTCGGTTGTTCAAATAACACAACATGTTCTTCAGTATTCCCCAGCACATCTTACGGAAGGTAAAAATAAAACAATCTCTACTCGCAGAGCCAGTTCCTCGTGAATGATCCTTTTCTACTGGCTGAATGCTTGTAGCTTCGAAATCAATAACATGGTTAGTTTTTTTTTACTTTATATGGTTTGTTTTCTCTCCACTGTCATGTTGTAGAACTCAGATGGGGTCTGCTGCTATCCGCTTGTCCAATCATGATTGTTTCCTTTGCAGTAGTAAACTCAACAAGTCGCAACCTTCAATTTTCATTTGATGGTAAAACAGAAAATCAGGTAACTGATATCAGCAATGTGCTAGCACATTAATCCATATGGTAGTACTAATTGTAGTTCAAATCTTATTGTGCTAGCATTAGTATAGGCGTACGAAATTGTAGAAGGTACCCGTTCGTTAGGGTTTTGTCCTCCTGCCTGGCGACAGGCGGCGAGTAACTAATCGGGCCGATCGCCGACTGGGATCCGTTCCGGAGACCAATTCCGACGTGATCAGGGGAAGGAGATAGTTAAGAGGAGCGCGGGGGTGCTGATTGGAGACGATTCATCGGAAGGTACGGACTAGAACCGGAAGCCATGTCGAGTTCGAGATCTTCGAACGCCTCTGAATCCGCGACGGGGGGACAGAAGCTGAAGAACCAGAAGGGACAGGGGATCGATGGGAAGGCTGATGCATCAGAGAACTATGGCGGCACGATCAACTCACTCTTTGATCGCCTAGAGATTGGAGAGGAAGAATTTGACGATCTCGTTATTGAGGAGACAGATCTCGATCTTGCCGACAGCACGCGATGGTTGGCAGTGGCCCGTGTCCATTGTGAGAAAGGTTTTAGCCACGATGCTTTTTGCTTGCAGATGAGGGCGGCATGGAATCCGGCCAAGGAGATCTCAATAAGGCCGGTTGGAATTAAGAGATTTGTGATACAATGTCAGTGTTTGGGGGACTGGGAGAAGATAATCGAGAGGGGACCGTGGCTATTCCGGGAGTGGGTTGTGATCATAGCCCCATATGATGGAATATCGAACCCGGATGCAGTGGAACTAGAATTTATGCCAATATGGATTCAGATACATAAGATCACGGAAGGTGTTAGGAAGGAGGCAGTGATCAGGCAACTTGTAAATCGCCAAGCTGGGGAGGTGATAGAGATTCAAATGAATCCACCCGGGAATTTCAGAGGTGATTTTGTTAGGGTGAGGATCCAGCAAGATGTTAGGAAAGCCCTAACCCGTTTTGTCTCTATTTTGCTTGGAGGTAAAAGATCAATTTTTGAGGTTAAATATGAGAAGCTAGGCATGCTGTGCTTTGTTTGTGGTCAAATTGGGCATGTCTATAAGGAGTGCGGTACGGGAATTCATGAGGAGAAAAGCTTGAAGTTCGGGGATTGGATCCATGCAGAGGGTTGGCGCACTAGAGGAATGAGCAGTACTCGAGGAGGTTTAAGTGGGGGCCGTGGTGGCCTAAGAGGAGGGGGTGGAAGGAACACAGTGAGCGAAAAACCAATGCAAGGCAGAGGTGATTACGTTGATTGGAGAATCCATCCTGAGCGCAACCCAGAGCACTCAGATGAACTAGCAGATACTGCAACTAGCCCTATTAAGCTGACTGATCAGTATATGATTGATGCTGAAAGGAATGCACGCAAGAGACTGGCTTTTGAGCAAGAATCTAAGAAAAGCAATATGCTAGCAATTACTGATAGCGAGCAGGTGGAGAAGGTATAGGTGCTATCTAAGGAGGAGAGTGGCTCTGTTGGTAAGGGAGATAAGAGACACAAGGGAGAAGGTGGATCATCATACTCGGGTCAATCAAATGGATCGGCGGCATCCCTCGAGGGTGACCGCCGGGATCAATGAGTATCATGAGCCTGAATTGTCGAGGGTGCGGGCGACCCGAGACAATTCACGAGATTAGCAACTTAATCAAGTTGCATCGCCCGAGCTTGGTCTTTCTCTCGGAGACTAAGCTAAGTGACAAGAGAGCGCAAGATCTGAAGGGAAGGATTGGTTTTTCTAATGCTTTTGGTGTGAAGAGCGAAGGCTTGAGTGGTGGACTGGCTCTCTTCTGGAACTCAGATTCCGTAGTGTCCTTGAAATCATACAGCAGATCACACATTGATGTTTTTGTGACAAATGAAGATACAGGCAATACGGAGTGGAGGTTCACGGGGTTCTACGGTGACCCTAAACGCTCAAGGAGGAAGAGGAGTTGGGAGTTGTTGAAATTTCTGCGGAGAGAATATGATAGACCGTGGATCTGCGCAGGAGATTTTAATGAGATCGTGCCGGCTGGTGAACAGTTTGGTGGGCACGGAAGAGAAGAATGGCAAATGGAAGGCTTCCGTGATGCTATAGAGGAATGTGATTTTGAGGATATGGGGTATTCGGGTATCCCTTATACGTGGGACAACAGGCAAAACGGAAATAGCAACATTAAGGTTAGACTTGACAGAAGTTTGGCTGATATCAGGTTCCTAGAGATTTTTGATAACTCTGAGGTTACACACGTACAGACCACGCAAAGTGATCATTGTGGGCTGCTTATCAAAATTCTGAAATCAGATTGGTGCTCGGATAGTGGGAGACCTAAACCATTTCGTTTTGAAAACGTATGGATGCGACACGAGAACTACGTCAGCACGGTTGAGCCTAAACTTAATTCAGATGCAGTTAACCTCGAGGAGGTGGCTAGTGTGCTGGGAGGTGTCCGTAGGAACCTACAGCGTTGGAGCCGAGAGGAATTTGGTTCGGTGTCCAAGCAGCTTAAAACCCTTCGGGGTAGACTTGAACAGGTGAGATGGCAGTCTTTGGGTACTGGCCCATCTAGACAGGAGCGGCAGCTAATGAATCGCATCTCGGAACTACAGACTAGAGAAGAAGTGGAGGCGCAACAGCGCTCGAGGGTTCTGTGGTTGAAAGAGGGGGATCGAAACACAGCCTATTTTCATTCCAAGGCTAAACAAAGAAGCAGAACTAATAGAATCAAATCAATTCGTAGAGAGGATGGATTTGTGGAAACATCGCAAGAGGGTATGGAAGCTATGGCTAAAAATTTCTATCAGACATTGTTCTTGGCTCAAGATAGTACACAACCCGAGTTGGTGTCGGATTGGGTTCCTGCTAGAGTCTCGGATATCATGAATGAACAGTTATTGGCACCGTTTTCGGATATGGAGATTGAGAGGGCTTTATTTATGATGCACCCGAATAAATCCCCGGGACCTGACGGGTTTAATGTTGGCTTTTATATCAAGCATTGGTCTCTTCTGAAGAATATGGTATGTAAAGCTGTGCGTAATTTCTTGGAAGGGGGAGAAATGCCGGAAGATGTGAATGCAACGGTTCTTGTTTTGATCCCCAAAGTTAAATCTCCTCAAGATCTAACCCAATATAGACCTATAGCATTATGCAATGTGCTTTACAAAATAGTGTCTAAAGTTTTGGCTTTGAGGTTGAGACTTGTACTGGATGAAATCATCTCGGAAGAACAAAGCGCCTTTGTACCGGGTCGTCTGATCACGGACAACGTGCTAACAGCATACGAGTGTATTCACTATCTAAAGAGGAAGAAGGGCAAGTCTGCGGCATGTGCGATTAAGTTAGACATGGCCAAAGCCTATGATAGGGTCGAGTGGACCTATCTCCGGAGTATTATGCTCAAGCTTGGTTTTTCTCAACCATGGATTGATCTCATCATGAGGTGTGTGGAATCAGTAACACTATCTGTCCGAGTTAATGGGGTTTTTTCGGACTTCTTCAAACCAACCCGTGGCATTAGGCAAGGGGACCCGATTTCCCCTTACCTATTTCTTCTTTGTGGAGAGGGGTTTAGCTGCATGCTCAAACATCGTGGACCATCACATTTATCAAAGGGAGTCCGGGTGGGAATCCATGCTCCATGGGTGTCCCATCTCTTAATTGCTGACGATTGTTTGATCTTTTCTCAGGCATCACCTGCGGGTGCAAAAAGGATTCAAGAAATTATTGATCTCTATAGGAGAGGATCGGGCCAAATGGTTAACTATAATAAATCGGCGGTGTTCTTCAGTAACAATACCACGGTCCCAGTGAAGAATGTGGTACATAGGGAGCTTGGTATTTCGGCAGAGGCCCTGGGAGAGAAGTACCTTGGATTGCCTACTGCCCTGGGTAGGTCAACTGACTCACAGTTCGAGCATATCATAGCCAAGGTGAAGAAGTTACTCTTTGGTGGGATCCCACGGATGCTTAGCAGTGCAGGGAGAGAAGTTTTTATTAAATCTATTTGCCAGGCTATTCCCACCTACTCAATGAGTTGCTTCAAGCTCTCCAAGAACTTTTGTAAGAAACTCACGGCGGTTATTGCGAAATTCTGGTGGGGTGGTGATGAGAAGAAGAGGAGAATTCACTGGAAGAAGTGGGAGGCTATTGCAATACAAAAATCTGTTGGTGGTATGGGCTTTAGGGACTTCGAACTTTTTAATCAGGCAATGCTGGCTAAGCAAGGGTGGAGGATAATCACTAGACCGGATTCTTTGTGCTCAAGAGTGTTAAAAGGGAGATATTTTCACGACAAACCCTTTATGGAGGCAGGCAGGAAGCGAAACGCATCTCACACATGGAGGGCTATATTGCATGGCAGGGAAGCTCTCAATTTGGGTGTGATCAAAAGGATTGGGAACGGACTCTCAACTCATATTTGGAGAGATCCGTGGATTGAGGAGAATATGGGGTCGAGGCCCCTAACACGTACCTTAACATCATCGGCTGCGTGGGTGGCAGAGCTTATTGATGGAGATGGAGATTGGAGCGAGGAGAAGCTAAATGAGAATTTTATTCAACCTGACATTCAGGCTATTAAGAGGATAATCAGAGGAGATGAGGAAGATATATGGGCTTGGAAACCGGAGAAACATGGCAGTTTCACTGTCAAATCGGCCTATAAACTGTTATGTGCAAATAGGAGGGTTTTGGGTGCGCCTACAAGCTCGGATGAGACCATGAACCATACCTGGAAACACCTATGGAAGATGCCAGTGCCGCCGAAGGTCCGTAATTTCTGGTGGAGGGTAATACATAACTTCATTCCTTGTCGTAGAATATTGGCCGACAAACATGTGGAACGGATTGATAACTGTGAGGATTGTGGGGACATCGAGACCAGCTACCATGCCTTTTTCTCATGCTCGTGGGCTAAGCTTTTTTGGGAAGAGGTTAAACGGCTAACTAGGGTTAAGATCCCTCTCTTGCACCCGAGATCCTAGGCCGTGGACCTGGTAGATGCATCCATCGTTCCGATCCATGATGCTTGCATTATCCTATGTGGTTGCTGGGCGGTGTGGACAGAGAGAAACAACAGGAGGCACAAGGAGAGAAACAAGGAGCTGAAAGCATCTGTCAAATGGGCAGTCGACACAGCGTGTGATCTTGCAAGGCCTGCGAACTTGGAGAGTAAACCGAAGGTCAAACAGAAGGTCGTTTGGAAGCCCCCAAAGGAGAATTTTGTGAAGGTGAATGTGGATGCAGGTTTTATGGCCTCGTTGAAAACTGGTTCGACTGGTGCTGTCATCCGGAACCCCTCAGGTGAACTTATTAGAGCTCAGGCTCTGTGGCATGAACATGCAGCCCACGCGAGGATGATGGAGACACTTGCGATTAGAGACGGACTACGGTTTGCGGCGGACTTGGGATATACTCATGTGGAAATAGAAAGTGATGCCTTGGAGGTTGTTCAGATGTGCACAGCAAGCAAATATGGAGAGAGCGGACATAGGAGCGGTAATCTCTGAGATTAATCTCCTAATGTATAGTTTTGTTGACTGTTCCTTATCACATGTGGGTAGATCAGCCAATGTAGTTGCACATCTCTGTGCTAAGCAAGCCTCTGGAGATAGACGTAGGTGTTTATGGGTAAACTACATTCCTGTGTTCCTGAGAGAACATATTCAGTCAGCTTGTAATCGCTATGAGTAATTAATGAAGTATTAGCTTTCAAAAAAAAGGCGTACGAAATTGTAACTAAATTTTACTCCCTCCGTTCGGATTTAGTTTACATCTTGGAAAAATTCAGACAAATTAGGGGGCCATTTATTACTACCACTTTGCACAACCTCCTAAGCATCATAATTATGGTCTCACAAGAAAGAAATCACCCTATTGGTTAAACCAATCCTATTTAATGCAATGCATGCAAATTGCATATAATTTGGCCAATCTCTAACCATGCATGGTGTGTGGCCTCCCTCTTCTCTTAATTATTAGAGTGGGGACCATACAGAATGTAGAGTATTTCCGAACAAAATCATGAGCCAGAATGTAGATTAAAAACGAACGGAGTGAGTATGTGCTAAGCAATCTATCTATCTATCTATCTATACCTCTTATAAGAGCAAACCCCACTAAGAGATCATTTAAGTTGTCTATCTTGACATGCAGCCTATCCACATCATCATTTATTTACCATCGTCCGATTATTATCATCTAGCCATCCATTTGGGTTCTCCATCGTGACAAGCTTTTCATTTGTACGTTCTCCCTATTTCATGCTGACCAGCCGCCAGGAGCAGCCCATTAGTCCAGCCCATATGCAAGCCGAAGGCAACCCATCAATACTAATTAATGCAGCTTTTCTCGGATCTGCTTTTTACTTACTATTTTTCTTCTACGACCATCGACGTTTCCTCTCCTCCATTTTTCTTCTACGACCATTGACGTTTCCTCTCCTCCATTATCTCGGAGACCGGCCACGCAGGCGATCAAATTCTTGAAGTTTCCTACTATTTATTCTCCGATAACTCGGGATCGCCTATATATTTTCTTTAGCGAGGCAGGCGAGCGCCGTCACCTCTGTCCTGGTGAAGCTCCTGTACTCCCTTTTTTTCGCATCCCTGATAGTTCCTTTCTGTCCACTCCATGTTTTCATCCCACTGAAAAGGAAATTTTGTGAATCTCATGCATCATCTTGCTTCAAAACTAAACTAAACCAGTTACAACAATGGTTTCAATCTTCATGGTCGCATGGATCTTATCCTTTTAGATCTATTTCCCTTCCACGATTCAGTTTTGTTTTCGATTTTGTTGCAATTATTCATGCATCTGGTTGTAGAGTTTTTATTCACGGGCAGGAGATTCCAAGTTCCCCTTCTGTGTGCCGCAGCCTCCGGCGTCGAACGTGCCCTTCCCCTAGCAACGGTGCCATCGAGGACTGAATGCCTGCCTCAGGACCAGGGGTTTCTTGCGGCGACGGTGCCATGTTGGCGTCAAAGACGGTGGTCATTGTGTGATATGTTTTCTTGGTGCTTCGGAAGTTACAGTGAGTTGGACCTCGATGCTCTAGATGTTACAGTGAGTTCAGATTTTACAATGATCTGAAATTTGGAATAGAGCGACTGGGTGTGCTAAATTGATATATGTGGCCTTTAGTTCGCATTGGCTAGGAATAAGTTACAGATAGGATTCTTGCTCTGCGTTCCTTAGACTGTACTTTTTTACTGATCCTATTGTTCAGATGATACATCTATATCCTATTATTGTTCATGATTGGAGCTTCAACTCATGTTCAATACATGGTCTGGAACATGCATGTATTCTTCATCGCCATATCAAAGAGCTTCACACCATACAAATGAACATTCTTTTATCCAAGGTCATCCAAGAAGTGAGTAACCGAAGACATCATAAATGAGTAAAAACTACTCACCTTCCTTATTATCACCACGCGTCCATCAAGGTTCCATCTGTCTTCCGTAGCAGTTGATGCATGCTCCTTCTCATGATTGCAGACGAGTGTCTATGCGCAAGAGCTCGGTTTTCTTATGCTCCACATTTCGGTTTATGGCCATTAGTTCTCTCAGGCCTTACTTTCAACAAAATATTGTGTAAATTGTTGCAGATTAGATTTTCATAATCAACTGTATGCAGGGTAAAATTCTTCCATGGTCACGCTGTACAATGGCACAACTACCTTTACAAGTTTAATTTTTCAAGGAACATTTTCCCCACATTATGCACTGGCCAATTGTTGATTTCATTTCTTATGTCCACTTAAAGTTACAATTATAATATGTATTAGATTTTAGTTGTTCATATTTATGTGCCCATTCCCGCTGTAACGCGCGGGGTATTTTCTAGTACTTCTTATAAAGCAAAACCCCACTAACATGCATTAGACTAGCCATAGTGGGGAGTATCATATATTGGTATCATGCATATGATACTAGTGTATGATACTACCCCTCTAATGCATAGTATCATATAGTGGTATCATATACACATCTCATTTATTGTTTTGTAGTATCCCAATATAAATATGTGTACAAGATTTGCTGTTTATTAAAATATCTTGTTTTATGTGCTATGATACCGTAACATAGATAGATACCACTACCATCTCTTTCTTCATTAAATATTGTGCCACATCAGATTTTTGCCAACATGGCATGCATGATACTATCTATGATACCCCCACTATGGGTAGTCTTAATGAATTTTCTATCTCAACATGCAAACTATCCACATCATCCATTCTCCTAGTCAATCAATTGTCCATGTCATCTACACTACACGTCATCTTTCTTTAAACCATCCAATTATTCATATTTATAATTTTTAAAAATCTAATAATCAACTGAAATTTGGATGTTCACTTAGAAAATATAATGTACCATATCTCTTATAAAAGTTTATTCCAATATATAGTTTCTAAACCGATCGCCGCAGCAACGCGCGGGGTATCTTCTAGTTAACCTGAAGATAGAGGTCATCGTGCACTGATTGTAGATCGTGAACAATTGATGCAACCTGCAATACAAAATAGGCGAATACATCGAAATAGTTTTAGAGTTCATTGATTTATCAACGTTAAAGGAGCGGTAATAAATCTCGTAAGAACATGGATGTTCGCATTACCAATAGGATACTTCAGTGTGGAGTGCAATGACGAAAGTCCAAATATGGCATCTTCAGCGGTCAAGTCGTTGAGCACCTGGCGCAGTACAAGTTAGTGAATATGAAATGGGAGAAAACAGGAATGGGTTGCTAGCTGGCAGCGGCCAGTTTTTTTTTGCCAGAGAAGTCCATGCAACCATGGCGAGATCCGCTAAAATTAACGCAGTGAGAAGACTAGCGGATCTGCAGGCACTGGAATGATCTTGAGAGATGAACATGGGCAGGTCATATTTTCAGAATGTCGCTCCTTAATTTGTGCCAATGCTCTAGAAGCTGAAACTCGAGCTGCCCTGGAAGGTTTTGAGCTTTCCCTACTCCATAGCCAACCCCCGGTTATCATGGAGACAGATAGCTTCCAGTTGGTGCAGGCGATCTCTGAACCCTCTCTTGATCGGTCTCCCACTATGCACCTAGTTTCTGAAATTAAAAGGTTATGTAGTTCTGATCGTAGTTGTAAGTTTGTAAAAGTGGCTCGTTCTCAGGTTAGGGTAAGTCATTGTCTCGCATCCTTTGCGAGAACAGAGCGCCAAACTCATGTATGGCTCAGTTCAGGTCCTGACATCTTGTTTCAGGAACTCGAACGCGAGCGTCTTGTAACCCTGCCTGGTTAATGAAATATGCTTTTACCCGCAAAAAGAAGGATGGGTTATGATCCAGAAGTGGCCTGCATGCTAATAAGTTCCAGCAAACGGACGAAAATCTACACTGCACGCTAGGTTCGGCGACCAAACATGTATGGAAACAATGCAACTGGTGACGTGGACCAATCATCTGATTCCTGATGTGTATGCCTTGCATGTTGAGAGAAATGGATATAGTGGGTTACTCTCATTTAGATATGTTAGATTTTTTTTTGAAATGGATAACCCAGCCTCTGCATCTAGTAGATGCACATAGCTTTTTTCTTATTTAAATCGCACCATAAGGCGAGTCCAGAATATAGCAAATACAGATCAACGACAATGTATCGAACCCAGCAAAAAATTAGATACGTTAGATATGTTAGATACGGTTCTTCTATTTTTTTTCCGCATAAACTATACCTACGTACTTTATTTTTTGTTTCTTTATAATTTTTCATTTTATTTTCTGTCACTCACATATTTTTTTGAAAAATGTTTAGATTTTAAAATGGTTCAAAATAAAAGATTCAAATTTGAAAACATTCAATCTGAAATTTGTTCATATTTGAAAACATTCAATTTCGAATTTGTTCATATGTTTCAAATTTGAAAACGTTTAGCTTTGATATTTCCTCATATTTAAAATTTGTTGATGTTTAAAAAATGTTCATATTTTAAAATGTTCAGTTTTGAAAATGTTTCAGATTAAAATTATTTAGATTTAAAAAATTGGTTTCTAAAAAAAGGAAACAGAAAACAACAACAAAGAAAACGGAAGAAAAAATGTACATGTTAATGGGTCGACGAAAGTATTGCCCAAGTACTCCATGTCCCAGGCGAGGGGATGGGGGGTGCGGTGCCGCTAAGAGCGGTGTATAGCACATCCCCTGATGGGACTGTTATACACTAAAGGAAAGTGGGCTTGCGGTCGAAGGTACAAGAAACAGAGGGTATGAAACCGCTTGGTTGGGCTCAACACTATGATCTTTTCGTGGCCCATACTAGTATTTGTAGTTCCAGAGCTAACATCAAACTGATTTATTATGTTGTCATCTAATAGAAGAACATTTTTAGGGCAAACGTTGTTAGGCGTCGGGAGGCTATGGAGCGAAGCCTCTAGGCTCTGGCCTCTTCTAGTACGTACCCTCTCGAAACTTCCCAAAAAAATAGAGTTTTTATATTGTGTGTAATTTTTAGCCTCCATAAATAGGTATTTTCTGTGAAAGTAAAACAAGTAGAAAATAACAACTAGTTCTATCCACTGGGTTCCTAGATTAGTCCAATAAAACATAACATAAAATGGTAAAAAAAAACATAGTAGATCCTCCCTAGTGTAAATAAGAAACATATGAAAACTCTCTCAATGGAATTCAATGTACTATTATGAAGCACAAGTGTGCAAACAAAGATAGTAGTATGCCCCTCTCCTTATTCTCTTTTTTATGTCCTTCTTGGATTTTTTTTATTTGGCCTACATGTTTTTTTTTAACAATTGGTGGCCTTCATGGCTCTATTTTTTCCTCACATGTATGGGCAACACTCTAGAAACATCATAATTTTAATAACTTATAACTCAATTCGAATCATTAACAAGATTAGTATAACTGAACCTCTGACAATGCATTAGAGTTTGCAAGGATCGAGCGCAACATGGGAATAAATTATAACGGTGGCCATGACACACTAACATCATGGCATATCTGTGATCAAGCAAGGAAAATTAAATACATAAATGACATCAATTCATGCAATGTAAATATGGACGTTCCATGACAATATACCTCGAAATGACTATGGTAATGCCATGATAGTTAGGTATGGTGGTTGTTTTGAGGAATATTATCTTCAACCCTCCACACAATCTGAGTGCCTCGATGTAGTATGCGGTTCCCTTGAAGGTGGCAACCGAAACCCTTAGAAACAATGTTGCAACAATCTCCACAAACCTTAAAAATAAGGTTGCAGTATGCGGTGCTGTTGAAGGCGGCAACCGAAACCCTTAGACCCGGTCAAAGGATCGTGGACTCAAGTCAACAAAGACCGGCCATACCAAGCGCCACACAACTAAGGAATCGCAAGGAATCGACTCTCGCGAGGAGAACCCCTGACTCTATGACTTAGCGGAATTTTTTCTACCTCTGCCTCGCAGGCCTCCGCGACGGTTCTTCATCGACATACCTCTGCGAGGAGGCCAGACTTCTCCGCGAGGAGATAGCCTACTATTCCACCAGTGACACTGTGACAGAAGGGAACTGTCTATGCCACTGCCGCAGAGACAAAGAATGCATGCGCGGGTGACAAAACGGATGACGAAGGAGGCAACATCGCCAGAGGATGCAGACGCCAAAGATTCCCTATTCGTGATTAAAGAACACCGTTCATTTGCGACGCCCAAATCGCCACCCGAGACCTTCCTTTTCGTGCAAGAAGACCATGGCGACATAAACCTCCTACAGGAGCATCATCCCCAAGGTCATCGTCGAGACCCCACGCGCTTCCATTGACCGGTGCTTTAATCGACGGTGGACTACGTCCACTAGTAGCTTAGAGCTTTGTGATGTCCTTCCCTCGTCGCCTTGTGGTTTCCCTTCCCGACCAATGAGCGGGAACAAGGAGCCGACGCGAATATATAAGGGGCAGCCCGGCCACCAAGCTAGAGGTTCGCAACTAACAAACCCTAGCCACCATTGTACTGTGATCCTCTTGAAGCAGTGTAACCAGACAAGCAGGAGTAAGTCTTTACCTCGCCAGTGGGGCCGAACCTGAGTAAAATTATGTCTCTTTCTCTCGTGAACCTTGCCAGTCTCCTCGCCAAGCTCCTGGACTCCCCGAGCATTTCGTATTCACTCCCACTGTCGAACCTAGTTTAGGAGCTAAGCCCTTAGGACAGTACATCCCGCGAGAGCTCCTTCCGAAAAGACGACTCCTAATAGAAACAATATAAGGTGCACATAACACACAATATAACATCAAATGTATTAAAGTTTGATATGATATGTCTTGCGCCTTGATCTCCATCATACGCCCCGACATAGCACCAAGTCCATGGCGCCTCCTCTTGCCGACAGTTCATAAAAACTTACCGTGACCATATCACATCAAAAGTCTCTGCAAAATAAAATTAGATGCATCTACTTTATCTTTTGCAAGTTTTACGTGGCTGCTAAGGCTTTCGTAGAAGAACCGTTTCTATCTACAAGATTTCAACCATTACACCCCTTTCGGGGCCCTCCATTGAAAATGGCATACATACTATTGAAGGAAAGAAAGACACTCGCCAGCCACATACATGGTACAAGCCATGTGTCAGCTGTGGAACTAGTATCGCGTAAGCATACAAGTAAAGTCGGTCTGGGCCGCTTCATCCAGCAATACCGTGGTATGAACAAATACACGCTAGAGGATAACAATTCGTAGGATCGATGCCCACATTCAACATGTGTTCTAATCGTACCAGCAATACTACCGCATAAACCTAGCAGAATAACAAAAAAAATCCTATCGTCGAACTCTAGAAACTTGCCAGGATCTATCTACTAGTAATGCAGTAACTGTTATTGTTTTTCTGACATACCTCTTGTAGACCAAAACGCGAATATTACGCTCCCCTCCAAGTGTTGCTGAGGAAGACGACGTAGCCGACCTCAAGGTCGTGAAGAAATTGACGTGTTGATGATGACCTTGGTGCAAAGACGATGGTGCTAGCACCGAAAGTGTCGTGCCTGGGAGTACTCGCACACGTACGATGCTTGATGTCGACTCCCGGTACTCCGATCTAGCGGAGGTTGCAGAAGTAGATCTCTGGAGGGAATTCCCGCAGCACGACGATGTGACGAAGGAGGTGAAATCGCATGTGTTCAACCCTGACTTGGGGCCTCCATACTTCGAGAGAGAGAGAGATGTAAAACATGGGCTAAAGAGAGGTCTCACAATTTTCTGTGAATTTTTGGTGATTTTCTAAGTCAATATGCCTTTCTTTCTATAGGGGGAAGAGGCCCGCCTCTTTCCTTAAGTCCCACATGTGGGACTAAACAAAGGAGAAGGAGAAGGGGGTGCGACCAGCCCTAGGGCTTCCGCACCATGCTCTTTAGCCCTTGTGAGCACTCTCCTCCGAGAAGGCCCCGAACAGGTGGAATGCTCCCTTTATTATTTTCTATTTTACTTATTATTAAATTGATAAATAAATATATTCAATTCATAATTAATATATTTACTTATTTATTTAATTCTAGTGGCTCCAGAACTACTTCCGGACCACTCCTAACTTCTTTGGTCCTTTCCTGGAACTCTTCCAGTTTTCCTTTTTCTCCTCTTCTATAATTCTGATAATTCCTAAAACGATCTCTGAGCGTCATCATCCCTTAAGTGTGTTACCATACGGTTCGGGAACACTCCAGACATGATCGAGACGCCTCTCCGATCAATGGTCATCACTAGGACCTGGATGCCCATAATGACCCCTGTGCATTCCACGAATAAATGTCGTTGAACTATAAACACAGATACATATTCCTTTTGTTCTCTTTGATATATGTCTTGTCCGAGATCTGATCGTTGGCATCTCCATATCATGTTCAATCTAGTTACCAACAAGATCTTCTTAACTCGTGTCGCACCCGGACTTCTAAAGGATACTCGCCGTTCCGTTGAACAGTAGTAGATTGGATTACGGGGCTTACCGGCACCCGCGTCCTCTTACGAGTAGGCCCACACACGTATGTGTGACAACCAACCCCTATCTGTTCAGCGTCGACGTAAACTATCCCATAGAAATCAGGATACTACCATTGACGTACTTCATAGCATACACACATGGTACGTCAACGGCGTTGAACAAAATGATAGCACAACATATCTCTAAGACACAAAAGATGGAAATAAATTGCAAATGGCTCTCACTAGAGCAGAGATAGCAAATACAATCATCCAGAGAACACATGTCCCAACATATCATCATTACATAGCAGCGGAAGCATTCAACAGGTCTGAGTACAGACAAGATCCAAATAGGCTTAAGAAGCCGGAAACGAAAAGACGGAGCCCATCCACGAAGTCTCGGATCCTGCCCGGGGTCCGCTATCTACTCGTCAACAGCGTCGTCATACTCCACGTAGTAGCCACCATGGAGATCCTCGGAATCGTAGTCTGCGGAAACCACAGCCCCAAAGGGGTCAGTACATAAACGTACTGGCAAGCAAGACTCACAGTTCACCAAAGTGTAACCCGTCAACACCAAACACAGATGCTTTGGGTTCAACGGAAGGAAGGGATATAAAAGATGCTGCAGCGGGCTGCTCTAACCAACTACAGAAACATACTGACTTCCAGCTAACAGAAAAGGAGATAAGATAGCGTATCGTAACCAACTATAACTAACCACCAAACAAACCCAACCTGGATCTCGCCCCTTATCCAAAGAAGCAATCCGAGGATAACTCACACAGTTGGATTAATGATGGTTCAGGTTATTGTGTCAATAAACCTATTACTAGTCAAGTTATTATAGTTAGGTGTAAGTTGTCTGAGTACTTGTTAGCCAGTACTTTCACCAAGTCGTCACATAACCGCGGACAACACGGCTTCTCGAGAAGATTCATCCCTGCAGGGTGTGCTCCAGTACCCGTACACACTCAAGCCACCAACTAAAACTCAGGTTGGCTTGACACGACTCGAACCATCTCTACAACGTGTCCTAGGAGCCACGGAGCTATAAGGTCCCGGCCAGTCCGACCTAACCTAAGCGCAAGGGTGAAAACCACACCCCCCGGCACCATAGGCCTCGCCCTATATGCATCATCATCATAATAATCATCACCAACAGTAACCATGGGAGCGACCCATTCATGCTTACGCGCAAATGGAACACCCGAACTAAGTGTGGCTCTTCGGACAAACTGCGGATCATGTCAAAGTCGAGGGGGGTTCCATACGACCACCCGGATGCGGTGAGCACGCTCATCATGGATCAGTAGACAAGACCCTTTTCCTAACTAGGGTCGACACTAGCAGGCCTCAAAACCACGACGGGCCTCCTGTCGGTGCCTTATCAGCAAATTATTATTACCCAAGCATTAACAGGTTGTTTGTTTAACATCGAGCCCCCAGAGCATATAGAAGTAGTAACAGAAAGTAATGGGTAACAGACTCGAGCAAAGCAACCTAAGCATGCTAGTAAGACAATGGCTCAAACAAAGGGGTGATAGGAGTGGAGGTGAGGCAATATCAAGGTTAAGGGATTCATGTGATAGGTTCGTAACAGAAACAACTACTACTAAGGCTAGCAGAAAAGAACAACGGAAAGTATCGGTAACCAATGTTGAAAGGAACACAGTGGTTCATGTGAGTGATAACTTGCCTGCAAACCCAGTAGCCTGGTACTGAGCTAGATCCTCAGAAGGGGTGTCGTAAGGATCGTCCGTCTCAACGTCGTCGTCTAACCGAGAAGAAGCAAACAGACAATGCAGAAAGGGGTAGACAATCAATATCATGGCATAGTGCACAATCATGGGGATGATGCATGTCATGTTAATGGTTGCATCAAAATAAACTAGCTAACATGGTAACACAATTTAAATGGACCCATATGCAATTGGATTGCCTATGGAAAGAGTCCATGAATTAAGTGGAAACAAATGATCTACAAGTTATTACCATGTGAAAGTTTGCTTAGCATGATGCATGCATGATGAAAACAATAAGGTAACAACATTAGATGCCATTGGAATGAAATTAACAAGTGTGGAATTTATTTAACAAGTTAAGCATTTTGGTTCTTAATGGTGTTACACAAATAGTTGTTGTTTTCATCAAGTTAAGTTGTTCAAAAGAGATAACAAAGTTTATATTTGAAAAGAACACCAAATTTTAGTTGGGTTACATGTTTCAAATATTGAAATAGGAGTTAGGATGAATTTATTATGACTTAAACAATATTAAACAAGTTTTAAATGAATTTAAAACAAGTTTGAATTTAATTTGAATTTTTTATTTGTTCACACATAAATTCAAATTCACATTTGAAAAGTTTATGCTTTGATGGTTTGGAAACATATTTTGCATGTTCAAAATAATTTTATTTGAGCAAGTTATGATTTTATCAAATTTAAATGAATTAAACAAGGATTAAATTATTTAATCAATTTTTTATTATTCAAACCATGAAACAAAATTTATATTTGAAAAGGTTATTTGAAATGGTATGGAAAACATATTTTATTTGCATTATTTGGATTAAGAATGAATTAGTTATGAATTTTAGCAATTTGCAATTGAATTATTTAAATTCAAATTTGAATTGCATTTTGAAAATTCAAAACAGAAAACAAATGCTATAGACAATTTAATTTAGAGCAGTGCACATATTTTATTTTTATTAATTGGAGTTATGAAATAGAAGTTATTCATTTTCTAAGTTTAGGGACCAAACTGTAATAAAAACTGGACTTAAATTAAAGAAAAGGGCCGAAAAAAACAATTGCACCGTGCAGCGACCAGCCCCAGCCGCTGACAGTGGGCCAGGGCCTGCGTGGCGCCTAGGTGGCCTGCAGGGCCACTGACAGTGGGCCCCGCGCGGGTGCGGGCAAGGGAAAAATAGGGGAGCGAAATTTCGCCTCCCGCGGGACTCGAACCCGCGCCCCTGGGGCGAGCGCGCAAGAACTGTGCCAGTTGGGCTGTGTCCGCTTCGTGCTAGGTAAGGGGGCAGGTGGGAGGTTAACATGCAGTTAAAAGTGTTAACTGAATCTTGGTTCAGTTTGCTACTGCAGCGTTCAGGTACAGGAGCGAGGGCGGACAGGGAGCGACAGGCGATCGACGGCGACTCGCTGCAGGGTGACGCCGTCCGTGGCTCGCCGCTGCGCGGGTGCGGGCGGTGGCCGGTGCGGGCGGTTGTGCGAGGCGCAGAGAGAAGGGAAGGGAGAGGAGGCGGGACGGACGGCTTACAGCGAGGGAGAGGGGCGGATGGTGACGAACGGTGGCGGAACCGGAGATGGCGGCGGCGATCCTCTAGCTCCCGGGGGAATCGGAGGGGACGGCGAGGTAGAGGTAGCCGGGACGGTTCCGTTCCCGGCCCAAACGCGTCCGGGCGGGCACCGTGGCGCCGGCGGCGAGCCGGAGAGGGAGGCTGATGTGAGGAGCTCGGTTCAGACAGAGAAGGAAATCGGGGGGAGGAAGGAGAGGAAAAAAAAACGACGGCACGTGGGAGAATGGTGGATGAAGAAAATTAGGGCAAGGAGGAGGAGGCTCGAGCTCAGTTAAAAAGGGGAAGGGGAGCTCGGATCGGCCGACCCTCCCTGTACCTGTCGACGTGGTCGTTGGAGATGAACTCCGTACAGAGGTAGGAGATAACGTGTGGGGTACCAGGCCTGGGCACTTGGGCTGGCCCAATTGGGCTGCATGCCCCTATTCCCCTTCTCTCTCTTTATTCTTTTTCCTCTTTTTTTTTCTTGCAGATTTGGGAAAAAGAGAAAAACCATTGGTGTTAGGGTTTAGCAAATTTTTTGGGGCAATGTTTTTATTGATTAAGTTTTGTAATAGCATCAAGTACCCACTTTGGTTTTCCAAAAAAAATTTAAATATGTTGCTTGTTGAAAAATTAAATGAATTGATCCATTTTTCGGTATCAAAATAAATAAATGAAACTTAAGCCAATTTAAGTTTTTGATAACAATTTTGGTGGAACAATTATTTGTTTGTTTTGTAGCTTTTTATTGAAACAGGTAACATAACAAGTATGAACCACAATTGAATTTTTGTTTTGGAATTCAAATAGAAATCAGATGGAAACAGATGCAAACAATGCAAAGAATATGATGACATGATGCAAAGCAATAATAAACAAGAAACAAACATCTAGGGGGAGATTTTCATACTTGGGATGTTACAACTCGTTACCGTGATCTTCCATTCCCATGACCTAGTCATATGTTGCGCAACTTTATGGATGTAATCTCACCGAGTGGGCAAAGAGTATCTCTTCACCACTCGGATAAACAAATCCCTATCTCGATACATACGACTCAATCCATCCCTTTGGAATAACCGATGTACATCTTTATAATCAACTTGTTACGGTGTGACGTTTGATGCAATCTAAGAAGCTTCCGGAGATAGTAATTAAATATGATTTCACGGTCTGAGGATTAGGATACTATATCTCGTGAATATTACAATGATGAACTTTGTGGCACGAGCACGTTGCAATATTTATGTTGGGTATGTACATCATCTCATTCACCCAATGAAATGACCTTGTTGTCAATTGACATAAATGTCACATGATCGTGAAATGCTCGATCATCAATTTCCCAATGAGCTAGTTAGTATAGAGTCTCACTAGGGACTCTGGTTGTTTACATACAAGACATGTATTAATGTTTCCTATTAATACAATTATAGCATTATATAAAACTTATTATAAACTTAATGAGACATGAGAAATAAAAACGCATCGTTTATTTGCCTCTAGGGCATATCTCCAACACCCAGGTCAACAAATGCAACACTAGGATTTGGTGGAAGAATGTGGTGGCCAAGAATAAAGAGAACTTAGTCCCAAAGGTGTAAATGACAGAAATGAAACTTAGTTAGATGCTCATTTTGGACATACTTTGGAGATATTTTGGTGCAAAGCCCTAGTTAAACCTGATGGTTAGGAGCTATTTTGAATGATGGTTTGTACCGAAACCTGATGTTGAGATGTGATGATTGGTTTCGCACAAACCATCACTGCAAAACTGTTCTTTAGTGCACTGGTCTGCAGATTGTACAATTAAATTTGCCACTTCTTAACTACGTGTAATGTTGATTTGCAAAGTGTCGATGAATCAGATGTACCAGCTTCGCAAATTATGACCGCTTATTCCAGTTGTTTGTCGATGAAATTAATTGTTGATAAATCATATGTATCTTCTTCGCAAATTATGACTTCTTATTCCAGTTGTTTGTCGATGAAATTAATTGTCGATGAATCAGATGTATCTTCTTCGCAAATTATGACTTTTTATTTTATTTGTTTGTCGATGAATCAGATGTATCGTCTTCACAAATTATGACTTCTTATTCCAATTGTTTGTCGATGAAATTAATAGTCGATGAATCGGATGCATCTAAATATGTTCGATTCAACGACAATTCATATGGATCAGATTTAGTCCTTGTCCTATTGATATTTCTGTTTGTTCAGATCATTTGCTTCAAATTACTCAAAATTTCAGAAAAACAAACAAGATTCTACCAAATTTTCAAATACCACAAAGATTTCATAATTCCAAACAACACTCATCTACATTCTCGGTTCTAGTTAGAACATGATCAAACAAGCAATCTACTTAGCTACATACATGTGACTCATCGACAAAGAATCTACTTAGCTACTACTACATACAACATTATTGCAATCGCTAACACCGGTGCACTAATCACAATCCTATACAACACAATCAACTCATCCATCTTCTTCAGACATTGATCCATTTTCTTAACTGACTGGTTGATCTTCACTCCATTTGCTTATTCCTCAATTGCTTCAGTTTCAAACTCAACAGATGCATTGCCACCAGCTGAAGGATCAACAGGTGCAATACCACCTGTACCAATTAAACCGATTAGGAAATCAACATAATTTTCCTCCCCATCTTCCCAGTAGTAGTGATTGCAAGGACTCTTCCCCGTCTTCACAAAATCAGAAAAAAATAATGGATATAATCGACATTCAAATCCAAATTAAAACTCCAAATTTGCATAGAGAAACGTACGCAATGATTATGGCACTTGTAGAACACATGTGCTCGATTGGCTTCTGATCTAGAAACAAGTCGTAGCGTGCGTCGAACTTGACAACATGGAGACATCACCAACGGCAGTGGTGGCCCAAGAGGTGGATACGGGGGAAGATATGCTACCGCCGCCTGTGAAGCTGTTGTAGGCGGTGCAAGCGAGGAGAATCCCTCGTACTCCAATCTCTTCCCAGCCGACGAGCTTCCGATGAGAGACATAGCGATGGCGACACGGAAAGACCGGAGCTATGGGGGCGGGGGAGAAAACCTAGGGACTAGGGAATAGAAAGGCATACAATTATGAGGGTTTCAGTGCAAAATTTACCGACGGCCAGTCGCGGGAATTCTCCTGTCACACACCCAACTAAGGATGGCAATGGGTAGGGTATGGGGCGGGTAGAGAAATACCATACCCATACCCATACAATCAACGGGTGGAAAATTCTACCCATACCCGTACCCATGGGTATGAAACTTTACCCATACCCATACCCGTCGATACCCGTTGGGTACCCAATGGGTAGATCAAATAGTATACAAACTTTTCATAATTTTACATTACTAGTTGCACATTTGATAAAAATATCACACTTTCGTACTCGCAGGATGAAGAATTGATAATTGATCAAAACATAAATCCACCGTCCACAAGCTCACAATTAATGTAACAAATAAAAAACATCCAAAGAACACATCAGCCAACACAAATGGCACGTAGCAGCACATAGAGTCACAAACTGACAGACACAACTAGCACAAACATCAGCTAGCACAAATAAGGACATCAACTATAGCATCCATCAACTCCCAACCGAGGACAAACAACAGACTTTTCTTCAATCTTCTGTGATTATTGCAGTAGACTCATCCTTCACATGAACAAGATGATAGATACAATACATGAGTAAAGTATTCAGCTATAATTCAAGAAAAATAAGATCAAATCATTTAAGTAGTTTACCATCTCTTCTTCTTCATCCTCAAGAACACTCTGAAATGCAGCAAAGAGTGTAGAATTCCAACCACCTGATTAAAATAAATAACATTAGTATGTAAATGGAAATTTATTTGCTTATTTACAAAATAAGTGCAAGTCAAAAAACATACTACCTAACAGATCTGCACGAGACCAAGCTTGCATGCACATGAGAGCTTCAGCCACATGAGGAGTAAGTCTACTACGATGTGCACTGAGTACTCTTCCACTAGTGCTGAACGCACATTCGGAAGCCACAGATGTTATGGGAATAGGCAATATATCACGAGCAAGTTTTTGCAAGGTAGGAAACCTCGAGCCGCTAACCTTCCACCAATTAATGATATCCAAGTCTTGTGTTCTAGGTAGACTTGCTTCTTCCAAATACAAGTCCAATTCTGTATGGATTGATGAAGAAGGGACAATGGGGCGACTAGACAAATATAGATCATAGAGTTTCATGGCTTCATCTTCTTCTCCAAATGGATCAGCAACAGGAGCATCCCATGTATCCTCATCTTCAACTTCATCTTTGTATTGCTTGACCAATTGGATCAATAACTTCTTAACCTTCTCTATTTCTGTGGCTGCATGCTCTCTTCCATACAGGGGACCATAAAGAGCATTGAGGATATGAAGTTTATACCTTGGATCTAGAACTGTTGCTACAGACATAAGACCATGGATATCTTTCCAGTACTTCTCAAACTTATCCTTCATTTCCTCAGACATTTTTTGAATAAGGTCAATGTCACTCCTACCCCATTTCCTTATGGCTAAGCGAATGGTAATCACTTTAGGGAAAAAAAAGATTTGCTATGACATACTTGGTTCCTGAGAATGACTCCGTGATATCAAAGAATAGCTTCGGCCTATCACATATTTCTCTTGCAAACTTCCAATCATCTTTGGTTGGGCAACATTTAAATTTCTTTTCACGTGGCTTTAATTTTTCAAATACCTCTATGTATTGTAGTGCAATGCTAATCATGATATAAGTTGAATTCCATCTAGTCTTGCAATCAAGAGTTAACCTCTTGTTATACTCTATGCTTAAAGTTTTTGCCATCTTTTTAAACTTTTCATGTCTTTTAGGTGTGGCTGACCAAAATGCAACACTATCACGCAACCTCTCTATACCTTGCTCTAATACACTCATTCCATCTTTCACAATTAAGTTCAATATGTGAGCAGCACAACGCATATGCATTAACTAACCATCCAACATGTGAGAGCTTGTATCCAACTTATCTGGCAATATAACCATAGCCTTGTCATTTGATGTGCAGTTGTCCAAAGTGACAGTGGAGATCTTCCTCTCAAGGTGCCACTCAACAAGACATTCATACAAGGCATCACATATAACCTCAGCTGAATGTGGACATGGCACATAAGCAAACCTATTTAACACAATAAAATGTAAAAAAGTCATGAGTATTGCATAAGCACACTATGGTAATTGCTAAAAATTAATATTTTGCTATGTACATATTTATACCTCATAAGAAAGCTCTTTAGATTCCAAGAATCATCTATATAGTGTGCGGTAACAGCCATGTAGCCTCTCTTTTGATGGCCCGCTGTCCACAAATCTGTAGTGATAGCCACTCGGTGTTTAAATGTTGCAAAGAAATTCACCATCTTCTCCCTTTGAGCAGAATATCATTCCTAATAGTATTTCTGCTCACCATCTTAAACAACGGCTGCAAAGAAGAACAAAATCTACGAAAACCGCTGTGATCCACAATAGACAAAGGATACTCATGTTCACAGATCATCAATCCAAGGTCTCTCCTAGCCTTCTCTTGGTCAAAAATGACATTTTCCAAATTTACTTTGCCACCTTCACCTTTTGTCAACCTTAATTTTTGTTGCTTTGGGCCAATGGGTGCATGCCTAGCAGGACAAGATTTCAAATGTAAACTCAAGTGAGTTGTGCCAACTCTAGGTCCTGTAGTAAATTTTCTATGACAATAATTGCATTGGGCTTTCCATTGTCCATTTTCTAATATCTCTGTCATCTCATCCCATACTGCCGATGTTCGCTTCCTCCTACAGCCAGCTCTGCTAGATGTTGGAGCAGCATCTTGAGATGTCGTAGTAGTATCAGATGTTGGTGTAGCATGTTGTGACGAAGGATCGGCTGAGTTTCATTGCCCAAGCTAGACGCAGATGAGCCGTCTTCTCCATGAGAAGCCATTGACCTGTACACGATGCATACCAAATGAGTTTCCAAAGTGCAAAAAATGACATGACAATTCCTCTATCATAATGCATAAACAGAAATTATCCAATATATAAACATATATATCTCAGAGTCAAAATTATCCAATATATAAACATATTTATCTCAGAGTCAAATGCTCATAAAAAAGTATTCCACGTGGTACCTTACTCCTAGTAATATAAACATAATTTCTTAGAATCAATCACATCTCAAATCAGCGTATCTGGTCGCTAATCCATCAGGCATAAATGTGAGACAACTACTACTAGCAATCGGATGAGTACTTGAACTAGCAAAAACTTCATCGCTCCAAACTAGTACTGCATGCAGGTGGATAAGTACTTGAACTAGCAATCGGAACTAGTACTCCAAATTATTATGTACAAAGATTTATTCTAAACTAGTACTGTATGCAAGTATTCCAAACTAGTAGTGTGCACGTAGATGTATTCTATTGTGCCAAACTAGTACTACTCGATCGGATCCAAATAAGAACTGTGGCAGAAGAAGAGAAAAAGGGGTAATACACCTTACTTCTGCCTGGTGGCCGTCGCGGTGGTAATCTAGTTATGGCCGTGCGTTTGTCGCCGCCTTGCTCACAGCTTGTTGCGCTCCTGCTCACCGCCCCAGTGAAAAAACATGTGATTGGGATGCAGAACGAGGGAGCGGCGCGATGGGGAAAGGCAAGGAGACGAGTAGATTGATAGAGGAGAGAATCGGTGGATGGTATGGCCTTCATCGCTGGGATTTAACCTGCTTAATTTGAGGTTCTGGAGACGAGGGGATTACGGGAGTAATTGCAGATTTGGAGACCACAACTCTTGGATGCTTTGACGGTTTGACCGACCCTTGGCTAGCCGCGGCACTTTAAGACACGTGGAGTCATGGTCTGCTAGACTGCTGGTCCACCTGTCAGTATAAATGGGTAGCGTACGGGTATACCCACGGGTAGAGCACGATACCCATGCCCTACCCACGACTTGACGGGTAGAGTATGGGTATTACCCATGGGTATAAAAATGTGCCCATACTCTGCCCATACGGGGCGGATACCCGCGAATACCCGTACCCACGGTTAAAATTGCCATCCTTACACCCAACTGTCTGACGTGATGTTGGCCAGCGATGCTCATACAAAAAAAAAGACCTGTCGTGAATCATTAGGTCATATACATGCATTTTCGTAGATTATGGACCTACTTGACACTTCTTGGTAACTTTTAGGACCGCGCATCCATTTAACTCTTAAGTTTTCACGACGAGGCTAGACCAGACGTTGCCACGTTAGTAGTGGCATAACGTCCTAGGTCAATTGTTTTGTGTTAGTTTAAAAAATATTTTCAGAAATAGTTTATTTTATGATTAAGTTTTGTGACAAGGTCGGTTTTGTATTTTTTTCACTTTAGGCCAAGCAGACTGTCTGCCAACAATATATCATGATTTTTGGCACGCAACCTAATCGGACAAATAGGGTCAAATTGGAGGGCCATGGAGTTGCCTTTGCGTTTGCGATATTGAATTGACAATAAAAAATATATATTCTGTCGGCTTGTTCTTCTCACAATCACATCAACCATGCGCAAAACCCATGATGAATGCTCTGCCACATCCGACGTCAAGCTGACCTGCGTTGCTTCTGCTCGCCACCATCCCAGCTCAGCCACAAATCACTCCCGCATATGGACCCATCCCGCTCCTCTGGTGTCTGAAAGGACATGGGGAGACTGGCAGAGGAGTAGTACTGTAATAAAACACCGAGGCGTGGGTCGCCGGCGAGTCGGCGCCTGGAAGTTACCCTCCTGCCCTCACACTCCGCGGCCCTCACGCTGGCGCGTCTCGTCGTTTTGGGGGAGGGCAGGAGAGTAAAATCATGGCGCCGCTCGCGCGGGAAATCCGGAAGGGAAGGGGTGGTGGTACTGCGATCCAGGGTGTCTTCCCCCCGTCCTTCCATCGAAACGTTTCGCTACTACTACTGCTGCCATTGTCGCTCTAGTCTTCCCAGACTCTTCCCCCATCCCGCGTGGGGGTTAGGGTTTCGTGTTCGCTCCGCGCGCGGGGGAGAGGCGGCGTCGCCGCTGTCCCATCAGACCCTGCCGCCGGCGCTTGCTTGCGGGTGTGACACAGTTCGATTCGAGATCCAGGCCCCCCCGGCTAGGTCGGCGTCCGGGACCTCCTCGCCGTAGAGCTCTCCGGCCGGTTAGCGCTCCCAGGATGCGGTCGGTTCCGAGGTAGTACTCCAATACCCTCCCCTCTCACCCTGCCGTCTGATGCTTTACTTTTGCCTCGGAATGTTCGTGTTCGTGCGCGCGCTTATGTGTGTGGCCAAGAGTTGTGATGAACTTCCGAGTTGAATGTGCGGTGACGCTGTAGATTTTAGGATCTTCCGTTTCTGGTACCGTCAAAGGACCGCTGCGGTATTGGTATATGCGAGAATGTCGGTGTTCTGATAATATTTTGGTGATAATAGGCGACTCGAGATCGTTTGTAGCTGGATTTGTGGGACATCCGTGTCTCTGTATTGACTCCTCGCAGAGGTGCCGCAACTGGTACTTTGAAGCACCGTGAGCGAGCAATGGATTATAAAGTCAAATGCCAGTTGTTGTGAACTTGTAGTTGTTGAGTGGTAGGGTGAGTAATCGATTTCCTGTAGTTGCAGTTTGGAGATGTTTACAATCTGTACGAATATGCAAATGGGGAGTCAATGAAACATGGAGAACGTGGATGTAAAATCCGGCCTGCTCTTGTGCGAGTTAATATGTCCTATGAGCAGGGTGCGCATTCTCCTGCGATTACCTTCCCTGCTAGTCTGTTTTGTTGGAAACTCTGTAGGACACTAGGATGTGCATTGGAGATTTATGTTGTTACTGAACTATGTATTTTATTTCTGGTTTAGTGAGCCTGCTCTGGACATCCCTGTAATGTTTTATGAGTCCAAACAATCTAGAGTTGCAACACGTGTAGGTAACTGTAACAGCAAGGTGCTTTCCACCATTGTTTCTTGGTGGTGGGATTGTACAAGCTACCATTAAGGCCAAATCATGTCTATTGTCCTATCTGAGATAAGATAGGCACTATATTGCCTTTGGTGCACTTGCCTTTGGTAGTTTGATGTAGTCTCACAAGTTAAATGAACAATAGCTTATAGGATGTGTCTAAAGATGCAACTCTGAAACATTACTAACAACTGATCTTTTTCATCGTAAACATTATAAAAGCAGATAACGAGATTTGAGAATTTGCAACTTGAAGAGAAAAGACTATTGGTCTAATAGTTGACTTCGTTAGAACAGGGTTGTTAGCTGTGTGTGTAGTTAGCATATTGTATAGTTCATAACAGGCTTAACTTCCATATTCATAAATAACAAGCGGCATATAAATTATTTGTACTTATCACTTTTCTGTAATCATGATTACGAGAGTACAACAACTATTTACTACATTAATCTTGCACCCAAGTAAATCATGAAAGATGGGTTGTGGCAGGTGCAATAAGATGATAACCCTTATCATATTTATGAGGTGTTGAACTTGTTAACTATTGATCTTAGTGACATCGGATCCTTCAATTCAAGTGATGAAATGATTAAGTGAACTTAACAAGTGAAGTTTTCAGACCATGCTTTTCTCCTGGACCTTGGTTAAGTTTTGTATTGTTAGATGTTAAACTAACTGTCTGTAGAATTTTACTACTGCATCAGAAGTCACGCTTGCTTGCATTTGCAGACGATGTTAATTCCTTAGCGTAGTAAGATCCTTGTCTTCATGCTGACCTTGCACCACACAGTCCAAGCTAACATGACGCCTTTCAGTAGCACGCATAAAAACATTATTACTTTGACTGTCGGCATAAGTGGCCTAAGTCCAGCAGAATGTCTTTTATCTTTTGCTCCTGAGTTATTTGTACCTGCTTATGCTTCCATGTTTATCCACATTCTTCATGGAGCTGCCTATTACAAATGTGGTTACCTGTTACTCCATCCGTTTAAAAATACATGACTTCCATTTGTCCAAATATGGATGTATTTAGGCATGTTTTAGTGTCTACATACATCCATATCTCGACAAATGGAAGTCATCTATTTTTTAACGGAGGGAGTATGTTTTTGTAGTAAGTAAGAATTGCTTGCTGCAGTCCTTTACCCACACCACTGTGTGACGACATATCTGCTGTTCTGCAGTGTAGCGCAATGGAGAATGGAATCGAGGCTGCTGCTGATGTTGGGGAAGGCCAACTCAAGTTCCTTCAGGAATGTCTTGCCGCCACAAGCCTTACCTTGGGGGACATAACCTGAGCCCCTTAGGGGCCAAAGCCCCAGCTCAGCGACTCCTCGCAAGAGGAAGCATTCGTCTGCACGTGCCCAACAACAACTCCTGCAACTGTTCTCCAATAACGCCGATGACCTCGCCCAGGTGCTACACTGTCCTGGATGAGCTATGGTGATATACCTACCTACTGAAGTAATATATATAGTCCTCATTAATATTTCTTCCTAAGTACTCCCATCTTGACTGGAACTATCATCTGGTGCGCCCTGCCAAGGCGCACGACTGTCGCATGTCACTCCTGTGCCAAGGTTGTTTATTTTGGTTGGCTGCGAACCAATTTATAAGTTGGAATTTGGTGGATCACTGTAGTACTATTTCGTATGTCAGATTCTGAACGGATGCTCTGACCTGTGGTAAATTAATGGATGAATGACAAACTATGTGATGATGCATTGCCACTTTTTTTTTAATATGCCCCTGAACGGTCATAGTTTTGTTTGTGTACTGAAATCTCGCTGATGATGTCCATTCAACCAATGGAAGGTTTGCGCTCTGAGTTGTGTTGTCGCCAAATGAGGTTCTCTAATGTGGCTTGCTGTAATATGCGGGCTGGTACTAATTACAGTACCATTTACCATGTGCTGTGATCTTCAGAACTTGTAATGCCCGTGCTGATGAAGAGATATGTGAAAAGACAAGGAGTGTTAGAACAACTCTACCGGGACATAAAGTGAAAAGATAAACAGGGTGTTGCGGCAACACTGTTGCCGTATTAGCGCAAACCAAACGCCCCCTCCTCCCTCTTAAATTGGACCAAAATTGGTCGTCTTTTGGTCTGTTTAGGCTGATCCGCAGATCGAAGGTGGGCGGCACCACCGATTTAGGAGCGACCATCCAAACGCCCCCCCCCCCCCCCTCTGAGTTCAGCTGCTGGAGGAACCTTTATATTTTGTGGCCCCCCTCCGGGCCTCTTCGTGACTCCGTGGAACATTCGGGAATTCTAAAACTTTCGGATTTTTCAATTTCGAGAATATTTCCAGAACAATTTTTGTGAAACTAAAAACAGCAGAAAACATGGAACTAACTCTGTGCCATCTTGTCAATAGGTTAGTCTCGAAAATCGATAAAAATGACATAAAATGTATAACAAACATGTAGGAAACAACAGAAATTAAGGATCCGTTTATGACGTATCAACATCCCCAAGCTTAGTCACTACTCGTACTCGAGTAGGTAAACGATAAAAACACATAATTTCCGAGGTGATATGCAATCAACATAAACTTGATCATCAATAATGTAAAAGTATATGTAAGCCGAGATCATAAAACTTCAACACAAGCATGATAAATAAAACTTTAACAATAAAGCATAACAACCACCTTAAGAGTTATACGTTTGTTTCAAGTATAGAGAAAGCATCGTGAATAACAATGCATCGAAAGTTATACGTTTGTTTCAAGTATAGAGAAATAATGGCAACGTGATATTTCGCTAGTCCTTAAGAGTGGGACAAAACATAAATGCCAGGACACCTTCAAAGTTTATGAGGAAGACTAGAACAAACAATTTGAGAACAAACAATAACACATCATGAATCAATTAATAATATTTCTGGGACAAATGCACATTAAACTCATAATGGCAACCATGCTCTCTCAACTGTGCATAAAGTTAGAAGATGGAGACTCAACATAAAACTAAACGAAAGGCCCTTCGCAGAGGGAAGCATGGATCACTCATGTGCTAGAGCTTTTATTTTATTAAACAGAGGTATAAAATGTTTGACACTCCTCCCAACCATCTTACACAAACCATGGCTAACCGAATACTCGGGTGCCTGCCAACAATCACATACCGTGGAGGAGTGTCTATTTTTTTTAGAGAGGTGTATGCTTATGTCAAACATAAAATACACTACGTCACAAGCCAACTAGAATTCAGAAGAGCGGCTCCCATAGAAGTACGCATCTGGGTAGAAGGTCATCCCTTTTTCTCTTTTGTTTACATAATTATGCTTTGACTGATAAATCAGGAGCAAAAATAGTGAATAGAATTTGTAATTATTAATTTGGGGTTGGGCACCCCGCTGCCCGCTCTTCTATCAATTAGATAAGAGGATGAAACCACTAGTCCAGGGTGTGAAAGTCTAATCAACAAGTGGGATAAATATTCTCTATTTACGTCCTCATGAGCTATAACAGGAGCACAAAACAGGAGTAGTTTTGAAAGTTTTAAAGGTAACACATGATATATTTACTTTGGAGTGGCGGTTAAATATCACATGTAGCTAGGTATGGTGGACACATTGGGAAAACTTTGGTTTTTAGGAGTTGGGTGCACGAGTAGAGCTCATACTCAGTACATGTGGAGGCTAGGAAAAGACCGGGAGCGACAAATCAAGAGAGCATAAGAGCCATAATCATGCATAGCGACATAAACATCATTAATCAAAGCATAAGTGGTACCACAAGTTAAAAAAATAAATGATCATAGAGTCTATAAGTGACTGGTTCGTAGTCATAAACAATGTGTGAGCATGCGCCAAGTCAACCAAATAAATCATTCAAAGGAGAACACCACAAAATTTATGATTCAATATAACAAGAACAACTCATGATTCTTTCAACGACACATTAAACACTCTCGGCTATTAGAGACTAATCATGCTACTAAATAACCACTAGGATTTAGAATTAAAATAACATCTAGCATGATATGAAAAAGTCTATGAAAGCGCACGGGTCCCCCATATGCGGTTTTGGTAATTAATGACAATCCTTATGGACTAATGTTTGCATTGAGTTATCCTTTGTAGATATTGTCCATAGGAAATAATGCAGTTCATGTGTTGAACTCTATTAGTATTTCTTGATGGCCATTGTTATTCATGGATTTATATGAAGAATGGTCATGGTTTGAGTTGAGCTTATTGCTAGTGTGTCTTGAAGAAAAGTATTAGGTGATCTTTCATTATCATCTTCAAGACATCATCTTTAGAAGTGAGAAGCAAAGATACAAGGTTGATCAAGCAAGCGATCAACACACAAAGCTACAAGTTGTACCAAGTGGGATTGTGTATCTCATGGTATGGTAAGCATTTGTCAATATAGCTTTGTGAACTAACCCATGATATGTGTGTGTCGCATCTCTATGTGTGGTTAGTATCTTTCCATGGGCATGAACCAAAAGGAAGATTTCATATAGCCCATGGTCTTTGTCGTCGTCAAGCGGTGTTCGTCATCTAGCTTGACGTGGTAAGCTCAAGTGAAGCATCTAGAAGATATCCTATGCTTGATGCTTGCCACCCTTTTGAGATTGTGGCCTTGTGAAGATTTGCCGAAGGGTCTCTCCCATAATGGTGTAAGGGGGAGTAACTTGCAAGTCTTCATCAAGCGGAGCTTGTGCTAGCAAGCGCAATCAAGAAAGAAGATCCAACTTGAGAGAGTCAAGATCGCCATCATCTAGCTCAAGTGGAATGCTCAATGCAAAGGTATAATCTTGATAGGTTTTCTATTTTACCGGTCTCGTGTCTTCGGGAGACCGGGTTATAGGATAGATAGTCGTACTATCAAGAGGGGCTCTCAAGTGAGTAACGTGATCGAATTGTTGTGGAGAGCTCAAACCTTTGCATACTTGCATATCATCTTTCTTGGTTCTTATTTGGTTTTTGTCTCCTTTGGGTTTTAGTACTTGTCATGATATTCATGGCAAGGCAAGGTTTATCGAAAACGGTTTTGGTAAGAAAAACTTGTTGCGATTTCGGTGGTGAAAATATCCGGTTCAGTTTTTAGAATGTTTCCACACCTTCCATGTGTGGTAACTTCTCCATTCCTTTTTGTTTGGATAGTCCTTGTTATTACCTTTCCAACCCTTTTGGATTCACCTTATTCGGAGTTCATTCGCAAAAGTTATGTGTGTTTTCGTGTTGGAGGTTTTATCGGGTGTTCCTATTTGAGTGGTCTAAACCTTTACCCATTTGGTTTTATCTTCCATTTATGTACAATGATGTTTCTCTGCATATTCCTGTAGTTCTCGTCGTTGCGATTCTAACGAGCCCAAGAACATCGAAAACGGAGTTCATATGCAAAAGTTATTGCATTTCTCGTATCGGTTTTCTGTCTTCGGTTTGCAATCCGGAATATTCCGGATGATTCCGGAATCCGGATTTTTCTGGGCTCCGGAATATTCCGGATCCGGAACGGGAAAAGGCTCTGTTTCCATCCGGAATCGCTCCGGAATCGATTCCGGGCCATTCCGGGTCATTCCGGGGTCCGGAATATTCTGGACCATTCCGGAATGGACGGAAAAACTGGAAAACGGCTAGTTTTTTTAGCACCTATTTAAGGGGCTTTCTTCCCCAAAGTCCCTAAGCCTTCCTCAACCCGTTTTTCCTCTTTCTCTCCACCATTGTTGACTTTGGAAACCTTTCTCCTCTCTCAATACCTCCTATGATTATTGCATATCTTTGAGGGAGAAGTTAGAGGAGATCTAGATCTACATTTCCACCAATCCATTCTCCTTCTTAGTGAGGGAAACCTAGTAGATCTTGATCTTGGAGTTCTTGGTGTTTCTCCATTGTTCTTCCTCTCTTATTCCCCCATAAGCATTTGTTGCTTTGTTGGAATTTGAGAGTGGAGGATTCAAGCACTTGTGCTCTTGCCATTTGCATCAGTTGCATCGGTTTGGTCTCTCCACGAGGATTCATGGAAGTGAAAGATTGTGAGATTGTTACTCTTGGGTCTTGGACCCTAGACGACTTGTGGTGTTCTTGGGAGCCTCCAATTGAGTTGTGGATGTGTGCCCCGAGATTGTGGTGACACCGAGAGCCTCCAATTGAGTTGTGGATGCGTGCCTCGGGTTTGAAGGTTGCCAATAGTGGAAGGTGAACTAGGCCTTTGTGGCGGGGTTCATCGGAGAATAGGGTGAGGCCTTTGTGGCGTTGAGTAGGCCTTCGTGGCGAGCTCACACCCCTCCAACGAGACGTACCCCCCTTTGTGGGAGGAACTCGGGAATATATCATCGTCTCCGTGTGCCTCGGTTATTTCTACACCCGAGGTTTTTACTTATGCAATTTACATTGTGATAGCCTTCGAGCTTGAAGTTATATATCTTGCTATCACATTGTTACTTGTCTTGCTTAGCATAAGTTGTTGGTGCATCTAGTTGACCATAGAATAATTAGGTTCTATGCTTGTTAATTTAAACACCTAGTTTATTTCCGCATTTAGCAAGCCTTAACCGGAAAATTTTTAATCGCCTATTCACCCCCCCTCTAGGCGACATAGTTGTCTGTTCAATTGGTATCAGAGCCTCGTCTCTCTTTATTAGGCTTTACATCCTAGAGAGTATGATGTCGTTTAGAGAAATAGAACATGATCCCGCTTTTATATTCTATGGTAGAAATTATGATGCTTGGAAAATTCGCATTCTTAATTTTCTTGAGGACATGGGTCCAAAGTATGTTAAGAGAACTGTAGATATGGATTTTCCTCCTCCAAAGGATTCTCAAGATTTATCTTTAGAGGATGACGAAAACTCTTATCTCGATACTCTTGTATCTAATGGTCTCTTGTGCATTTTGAGCGATGTAGTTATTGAATCAATCATGCCTTTTCGGAACGCTCGTGAGCTATGGACAAAACTTCAAGATATATATGATGTGTCCAATATTATTGAGGATGATTGTTCTCCATCCACTTCCGGCCGTGATGAGTTCACATCTTTCTCCACTCCACCAACATGTTATTTGTCACAAGGTAATGATATGGTGAGTGGTGATAGAAATTGCATTGTGGATAGTGAATTTTCTATTGACTATACTTCATCCCTATCCCATTGCAATGATCTATCTTTGGACTTAATATCTTCTAGCACTCAAAATTCCATACATGCTAGTGTTGATAGTCCTTGCATATCATGTAATAGTTGTTCAACTAAATCTCATGATAATATGCTTCCTATGTCTTGTTTTCATGAAAACAATGCTTCCATTTCCTCTAGTACTTGTGTGGCTAACAATGTAGAGGAATCACATTTTTTGGTGGAACAAGACATGGACCTTAATGGCGCTTCTAGTATATCTTCATCATCGCCATCCATTTCTCATATGTGCCTTATGTCTAGGGATTCAAAGGTATCTCCACCTTTGGAACCCACTACATCTTGTGATGATGAGGATGAGGATGAGGATATATTTTATGGAGAAGGGTGAGTTGGTTCTTCTAGATCTCCCTAAAGGTAGTAAAGCTATCACTCCTTTTAGTGAAATATTGGCTTTTGATATTTATAGCGCTAAAATCATTGAAAAGAAAGGTGAGATTGAAAGAAGTGATGCCGATGAAAAGGCATCCCTCACTATGTCTCTTGAGGAAGAGTATGAGCTCCGAGTTACTCTTGAGGAGAAACTTGAATCTATCGAGGAGCTATATAATGAACAAATATCCTATCTCACTAAAGCACGTGACCATACCAATGCTAAATATAAAGTGCTTAAAAATGAAAAGGTTCAATTTGTTGTTGGCAATGCTAATCTAATTGAGGAAAACTCTAGTTTAAATAATGAGGTTGCCAAGTTATCTTCTTCTATTTCTAATGATGCTTGTGCTACTAACTCCACATCTTGTGAAGCATCTATTTTGAAGGAGAATGTTGAGCTAAGGGCTCAACTTGAACTAATGACTAGCAAGTATGGGAAATTGGAAGAAAGTCATGAAAAGCTATCTAGCTCTCATGAGGATCTTCTAGAATCCCATACCAAGCTAAAATTAGCTCTTGAGGCTACCACTACAAAGGTAACATCTTGTGAGACTCATATGGTTACTAGCACAATATCTTCTAATAATGCTATATTGACTTGTGCTAGTATTAGTAACTCATCCTCTCATAATGTTTCTACATCTTGTGATGAGTTGCTTTCCTTGCCTTGTTGCTCTAACAATGAAGCATATACTTCCTCTAGCTCTTGTGTTGTTTCTAACCATGTAGAGGAAAATAAAGAGCTCAAGGCCCAAGTCACTTCTTTGAAGAAAGACTTGGAAAAGTGTCATGAAGGGAGTTCCACACTTGACAAGATGTTGAGAGTGCGAAGACTTCCCAATGACAAGAGTGGACTTGGATTGAACTCCAATCTCAAGAACAAGTCCATTATTGACAAGAAGAAGGGCCAAGAACAAGAAAAAGATTCGGCCAAGATTACTTGCTTCAAGTGCAAGATTGAAGGGCACCATGTTAGATCTTGCCCTTTGAAGAAGAAGCCTCTTAGTGAGAAGCAACTAGGGAAGCGGCCTCTTGTTCAATCTCATGCTCAACCACGAGTTGAACAACGGCCACCTCCTAACAAGACTCAAGCCAATGCTCCTCTTGTTGAGAAGCCTATTGAGAAGAGAGAAATGAGTCGATGTTGCTACCTTTGTCGCAAGAAGGGACATTTTGCTTCTTCATGCACTAATGGTACATTATCCAACCCTATCCTTGTTGATGATGTTTATACTATTAGGAAGGATAATGTGGGCAATGTGTTTGCCAATTATGTTGGTACTCCAAGTGGTGTCAAGAAAAGAACAATTTGGGTTGCCAAACCTATTGTGACTAACCTCTTAGGACCCAACTTTGTTGGGGACCAACAAGCTCAAACTTGATCAATAGGTGTTGTTGGAGGGCATTAGAGACTTGGCTATTTCATGAAGAATTAAGGGATCTTCTTCAATTATATTTCCTCAAGCAAAGTCACTTGGATTATATATATCTCTTACCCAATGTTCCTCCAAGCGGTAACTTGTATTTAAATCATATATACATTGAAAGTTGCTTGCTCCCTTGCATATGTTAGTTTTGTTTCTAGCATGTGTTTGTATATGTTGTGCTTACTACTTACCTATCTTGAGTAATCTAGTTATGTTTGTTGGTTTGCACTCCATATACTTGTGTTCTTTGTGATGAGCCTTCATTGCTATTGTTACTTATTTTAGTTGGCTCTTTGGGAGATTAATGGACTATCCCATTTTGGGGGAGTAATATGCTCTTGGCACTTTACTATCCTAAAATGTGAGTACATGAGGAATACCACTTAGTGTTGATATATCAATATTATCTTGTCTCTATATGGTATGTCTTTCTCATGAGAAATTCAACTTCTAATGTCCATTAACTTTCTCTTGTTTGATTTATTTTTGCCTCTTGTTGTTTTCAATGGATTATCACATTATGAGGGAGTAATAAGCTATGTGCATATTACAAGCCTATAAAATATGAACATGTGAGGTATTGCCACCTAGAATTGATATTGTTAGTTATCTTGTTCTTATGTGGCATGTTGCTCAAACAAGTTCCATATTTGCTTAAAATATCTTGTGTCTCTCTTCTTTGGTATCTTGTTTGTTAGAGAGTTTCTTGTTGCCTTGCTTTTCGGATTTTATTTGAAGCCTTCAAGAATTTCTTCCTAAGCATGTTATTGTTTGTTCCTAACTTTTACCACATGCTTATGTTTTGTGTATATGATTGTGAACAAATATACCACCGAGAAAAATCTCCATACATCTCTTGTCTTTGACAAGTTATAATAATTTGTGGTAAGTTTATTTATCATATCTAATTTGGCCTTTGCTCTAAAATTTCCTTCTTTCTTGCCAAGGATTTGTTTGGTTCAAACTCCTTTGTGTCTTCCTTGCTCTACTCAAAATTTGTTCTATGCTTTCTTGAGTTATGAAAAGCAATGATCCCATACTTGTGCACTTATGTTCAAATTCATACTTCTTTGGGTTGCACTAGTCTTGGGGAAGCTATCCTACATTGATTAGATCACCGTTCTTAAAATTGGTATTGCATCTATTTTTTTATTTAAACATGACTAGTGTTTGAATAATATATATATATGGAGAGTAATGATTCCATTGTGTGCATTTTGTATTCAAATGCAAGATCAAATGCACTATTTTTGGAAGAACTATCATATATGCGTTTGAACACTTGTTGTCTTTAAATTTGCATTTTATCCCAATGACTTGTCTCTTTGGAAGACAAACATTTTTCATCTTGGTACTTTGTGTGCCATCATGAAAAGTGTAGAGGGTTTGTTTATTCTTTGATGTTTTTTTTGGTTTCTTCTCTATTTTGGTTTCCTCAATCATGTGTTGATTTGGGTCTTGATATAATTTGGACAGTTCTCTTTCTTTTCACTCTTGCGAGTGGCTTCTTGGTTTAATTAGTTCTTTGTCCAATTTGTATCTTGTTTTGGTACTTGAAAGTTTGGTGCATGCATATTTTCTATGTATATCTTTTGGCATGCTTACTTTCGTTGATCCAATATATAGGATAAACTCCATCAAATCCTAAATGGTTAAGATGTGCATGAAATTCAAATTCATATCAATATGCACATATTTATTTGGAGTTTGTCCTATGTATTGTAGTTGTTCTAACTACTTTGGACCCAATGAGTTTGGGTACCATTTTGTACTTGAATTTTGTTTTTAGGTACAATGGAGATACATTGGTTGCTTGCTCCATTCATAAGGAAGGTGTTCTCACCATGGTATTATAGGAGTCAAGCTACGATGATTATCAAACTCGCATCCTCTTCATCACCAATGTCGTCTCGGTAACAAGTATCTATCTCATGCATACATTTCTAGCTTTCAACCTTGTGTAGGTTGCTTCTTTGCATGATTTCCCTTTGTTGCATTTCTTTTGGTTCTTGCAAATGTCTTATCAAAAACATCTTTATTGCAACCATGAGTAAGCCGGGATGATTACATACTAAGGGGATATTTATAATCATTTTATGATTCACCAATCCCAAGTATATTAATCTAGAAACTTCTACTTGAAGTCTCTCATATGCAATATTGATGAATTCTCAAAAACCATTTGAATCTTTTGTGATATGCGTTACCTTTCTCGAAGCATTCCAACTATCACTTTTCCCTTGTGATATTTGTGATGCTTTGATGAGTTTTGTGTGTTCATCTATATCCCCTGAAGATTAAACCAAGCTTAGTGCTTTGCTTTCAAGCAAAAATCTTATTGGTATATTTATGAACCTCTCTTGGATATCTTGTTCTTCACCTTTGTACCTATTTTGTGTGTGCAAGTTTCTTTGTGGATATATATCTTTGTGATTGTTGTCCACTTAGAAACTTATACACACGATAATAGTTACATCTTTAATTGATATTCTATTTCTTTAGTGACCACGTTTTATTTCTTTATATTCCTTGGTGGTTCCTAAAAGGCACAAGCTTTTCTTTTATTTTGGTATTCCTTTTGCATCTCAATAAGCTTGTGGACCTATGTGTTTTATCATTTGGTGGTTTGTGTGTATGGGAAATACATGATACGCACTATGTGCCTTATATATTGAAAGACTATGTTGATGATTCTATCATCCTATTAGTCTCCTAAAAATGTTTTTCCTTGTCACACCCATCTATTTCGGTTGAGTAAGTCTTTATGTCACTTCTTGATCTTCATTTCTCAACTTTTTTTATTTGTTTGCAAGTTGCTTTGCTTCATTCCCAATCTATTCGCTTGCACTTGTTTGTGTTCAAAATTATCTAGAAGGGAGTGATGGGTCCATGTTGTGCACATTATATAGTAATTCAAACCTAACATGGTGCATGTACCTTGGGGAGTTCCCTCTTGATTTTCTAGAACACTTGGTTGATCTTATCAAAATATTGATATGGTCAATCGGTTTTTCGGATCCTTTGGTTGGTTGCTTCTTTGTGAAAGTATCCTTCAATTTTATTTTCTTTGTAAACCTTTGGATCCTCAATATAGTTTTATCTCCCTCCATCTATTCATAGTTGGATATATGCACTTGATTTCACTCATATCATGAGGAATGCATACACTATGGGGGAGCTCTTACTATATTGGCCTTCTAATCTTTTTTCCCATTTAGGCAATGGATGCCAATGGGGGAGAAGTTTAGAGGGTTTAAGGGAATTTGGTTTATGATTTAGTTTCGTTCTTAAGCATTTGCCTTTCCATGCTATTGCATCCTTGCTCTTTGTTTTGCACGGTTGCTTAATTCATCATATAAACCCTCATAAAAAGGGATTGTCATCAATTACCAAAATGGGGGAGATTGAAAGCGCATGGGTCCCCCATATGTGGTTTTGGTAATTAATGACAATCCTTATGGACTAATGTTTGCATTGAGTTATCCTTTGTAGATATTGTCCATAGGAAATAATGGAGTTCATGTGTTGAACTCTATTAGTATTCCTTGATGTCCATTGTTATTCATGGATTTATATGAAGAATGGTCATGGTTTGAGTTGAGCTTATTGCTAGTGTGTCTAGAAGAAAAGGATTAGGTGATCTTTCATTATCATCTTCAAGACATCATCTTTAGAAGTGAGAAGCAAAGATACAAGGTTGATCAAGCAAGCGATCAACACACAAAGCTACAAGTTGTACCAAGTGGGATTGTGTATCTCATGGTATGGTAAGCATTTGTCAATATAGCTTTGTGAACTAACCCATGATATGTGTGTGTCGCATCTCTATGTGTGGTTAGGTATCTTTCCATGGGCATGAACCAAAAGGAAGATTTCATATAGCCCATGGTCTTTGTCGTCGGCAAGCGGTGTTCGTCATCTAGCTTGACGTGGTAAGCTCAAGTGAAGCATCTAGAAGATATCCTATGCTTGATGCTTGCCACCCTTTTGGAGATTGTGGCCTTGTGAAGATTTGCCGAAGGGTCTCTCCCATAATGGTGTATGGGGGAGCTAGTCTCTCCCATAATGGTGTATGGGGGAGCAACTTGCAAGTCTCCATCAAGCGGAGCTTGTGCTAGCAAGCGCAATCAAGAAAGAAGATCCAACTTGAGAGAGTCAAGATCGCCATCATCTAGCTCAAGTGGAATGCTCAAGGCAAAGGTATAATCTTGATAGGTTTTCTATTTTACCGGTCTCGTGTCTTCGGGAGACCGGGTTATAGGATAGATAGTCGTACTATCAAGAGGGGCTCTCAAGTGAGTAACGTGATCGAATTGTTGTGGAGAGCTCAAACCTTTGCATACTTGCATATCATCTTTCTTGGTTCTTATTTGGCTTTTGTATCCTTTGGGTTTTAGTGCTTGTCATGATATTCGTGGCAAGCCAAGGTTTATCGAAAACGGTTTTGGTAAGAAAAACTTGTTGCGATTTCGGTGGTGAAAATATCCAGTTCAGTTTTTAGAATGTTTCCACACCTTCCATGTGTGGTAACTTCTCCATTCCTTTTTGTTTGCATAGTCCTTGTTATTACCTTTCCAACCCTTTTGGATTCACCTTATTCGGAGTTCATTCGCAAAAGTTATGTGTGTTTTCGTGTTGGAGGTTTTACCGGGTGTTCCTATTTGAGTGGTCTAAACCTTTACCCATTTGGTTTTATCTTCCATTTATGTAAAATGATGTTTCTCTGCATATTCTTGTAGTTCTCGTTGTTGCGATTCCAACGAGCCCAAGAACATCGAAAACGGAGTTCATATGCAAAAGTTATTGCATTTCTCGTATCGGCTTTCTGTCTTCGGTTTGCAATCCGGAATATTCCGGATGATTCCGGAATCCGGATTTTTCTGGGCTCCGGAATATTCCGGATTCCGGAATATTCCGGATTCCGGAATATTCCGGCCAGAACGGGAAAAGGCTCTGTTTCCATCCGAAATCGATTCCGGGCCATTCCGGGTCATTCCGGGGTCCGGAATATTCCGAACCATTCCGGAATGGACGGAAAAATTGGAAAACGGCTAGTTTTTTTAGCACCTATTTAAGGGGCTTTCTTCCCCAAAGTCCCTAAGCCTTCCTCAACCCGTTTTTCCTCTTTCTCTCCACCATTGTTGACTTTGGAAAGCTTGCTCCTCTCTCAATCCCTCCTATGATTCTTGCATATCTTTGAGGGAGAAGTTAGAGGAGATCTAGATCTACATTTCCACCAATCCATTCTCCTTCTTAGTGAGGGAAACCTAGTAGATCTTGATCTTGGAGTTCTTGGTGTTTCTCCATTGTTCTTCCTCTCTTATTCCCCATAAGCATTTGTTGCTTTGTTGGAATTTGAGAGTGGAGGATTCGAGCACTTGTGCTCTTGCCATTTGCATCGGTTGCATCGGTTTGGTCTCTCCACGAGGATTCGTGGAAGTGAAAGATTGTGAGCTTGTTACTCTTGGGTCTTGGACCCTAGACGACTTGTGGTGTTCTTGGGAGCCTCCAATTGAGTTGTGGATGTGTGCCCCGAGATTGTGGTGACACCGAGAGCCTCCAATTGAGTTGTGGATGCGTGCCTCGGGTTTGAAGGTTGCCAATAGTGGAAGGTGAACTAGGCCTTTGTGGCGGGGTTCATCGGAGAATAGGGTGAGGCCTTTGTGGCGTTGAGTAGGCCTTCGTGGCGATCTCACACCCCTCCAACGAGACGTACTCCCCTTTGTGGGAGGAACTCGGGAATATATCATCGTCTCCGTGTGCCTCGGTTATTTCTATACCCGAGATTTTTACTTATGCAATTTACATTGTGATAGCCTTCGAGCTTGAAGTTATATATCTTGCTATCACATTGTTACTTGTCTTGCTTAGCATAAGTTGTTGGTGCATCTAGTTGACCATAGAATAATTAGGTTCTATGCTTGTTAATTTAAACACCTAGTTTATTTCCGCATTTAGCAAGCCTTAACCGGAAAAATTTTAATCGCCTATTCACCCCCCCCCCCCTCTAGGCGACATCGTTGTCCGTTCAGTCTAGCCACAGTCTATACAAGCTTCTACATGCACCGTTATAAATTCTACTACAAGCAACAGTTTCTTTTCCCAATAAGCACCATACAAAATATGTTTTAACAAAAACTCTATAAATTATACAGCAAGCAAACATTAGAGTACTCACATAACACTACTAAAACTAGCATATTTGAATAAGAGATGCAAAGAAAACAAGAGCTAAAATAGAAATTTTGCAACAGTTAGAAGAAAAACTAAGAATACGAGCATAGCAAGTATTCAAACGAAAAAGCGGAGCGTGTCTCTCTCCCAAACAAGGAATGCTAGGTTTCAACTATATTATTGCAACAAGGAAAACAAAATAAAACAAGAGAAAACAAAGAAAACAAACATAATAAAAAATATAGTTTCACTAGAAGTGACCTGGTAGATTGTTGATGAAGAAGGGGATGCCTTGGGCATTCCCATTCTTATATGCTTGAGTCTTCTTAGAATTTTCTGGGATGAATCACGGGGGAATCCCCAAGCTTTGACCTTGAACTCTTCTTGATCACATATATCACCCTCTTCTCTTAACCCTTGAAAACTTCCTTCACACCACACTCAAAGAGTAATTCGCATTAGAGGGTTAGTGCAACAATAAAAAAATCCATGGGTTCTGTATGGGAACTAGTTCTATTGATACTTTTAAAAATTAGCTATAGCCACTGATGTTTCCTGAAGCAAAGAAATCCACTTGACATCGTAAAAGAGCAAATGCAAGAAAAATGGCAGAATCTGCCAAAACTAGAACAGTTTGTAAAGATGAATTTTTTGGGGGCACTTACGTTACTCAGATCGAAAAACTTAAAGAACAAAACATTTGCGGAATTAGCTGAGGAATAAGCATAAAAAAGTTCAGGTCATTCTGATTTTCCTGTGAATTATACGATATTTTACGATGGACAGCAGAAATATGTTTCCTGTGCAGTAATCCAAAACCAACTCCAACTCCCGTCAGAAACTTTACTTGGCACAACTAAAACATGAAAGAAAAGATACAAAGGATTTGCTAAATAAGTATACAACCCCTTTACTCAAAGAAAACAAAAAAAACAAAGCAAAAAATAAAACCATGGCTTATCTCCCAAGAAGTGCTTTTCTTTAACGCCTTTTAGCTAGGCCCAGAAAAGTTAGAATCAAGTGTTTTCAAGTCAAGAAGCATCCAAATTGTAATTTGTTAGAATAATAGAATCAAAAGGAAACTTCATTCTCTTTCTAGGAAAGTGCTCCATGAATTTCTTGAGTGGGAATTGAAATTTAGTATTCCCCTCTTTCATATCAATAACAGCTCCAACAGTTCTAAGAAAAGGTCTTCCCAAAACAATTGGACAAGAAGAATTGCATTCAATATTCAAGAGAACAAAATCAACGGGGACAAGATTTTTATTAACCATGATAAGAACATCATCAACTCTCCCCAAAGGTTTCTTTCTAACATTATCAATAAGACGAACATCCAAATAACAGGGTTCCAAAGATGGCAAATCAAGAATATCATAAAGTCTCTTAGGCCTAACAGAGATACTAGCACCAAGATAACATAGAGAATTGCAATAAAAATCATTAACTTTAATTTTAATAATGGGTTCCCAACCATCATCTAGCTTCCTTGAGATAGAGGCTTCACATCCTAACTCATCCTCTCTAATTTGCATGAGAGCATTTGTAATATGTTTTGTGAAAGCCATATTCGCAGTACTAGCATTAGGACAACTAACAAGATTTTGTAGGAACTTAATAACTTTATTTATGTTGCAATCATCAAAGTAAAGATCATTTTTATCAAAGGTAGTGGGACCATTGCCTCCCATGTTTCTCAAACTTTCAGCACTTTTATCAGGAACATTTTTAGCACTTTCAGGCAGTTTTGCATTTTTAATAGCAGAAGTGGGAGTATTTCCAACACCAATTATTTTACTATTGATAGTAGAAGGTTTACTAGCATGAGAGGCTTCAGTTTTACTAGTGGTGGTAATGGTGCAAACATTAGCTATATTATTCTTTCTAGCTATTTCATCTTCTCTTTCCCATCTAGCATACAATTCAGCTAACATCCTAACATTATCATCAATTTGAATTTGGATGGCATTCAAAGTTTTTATTTCTTTAACATCATGAGGAATAACTTTTAGTTTCATAAAATCAACATCAAGAGCAAGGCTATCAACTTTAGAAGTAAGAACATCAATTTTGCTAAACTTTTCCTCAACAAATTTATTAAAAGTAGTTTGTGTACTAATAAAATTCTTAAGCATGTTCTCAATATCAGAGGGTAATCTTTTATTGTTGTTGTAGGAATTACCATAAGAATTACCATAAGAATTAATATTATTGGAAGGATACGGCCTATAATTGTTGCTACCAAAATTATTACTATAAGCATTGGTGTTGAGATTATTATTTTTAATGAAGTTCACATCAACATGCTCTTCTTGAGCAACCAATAAGGCTAAAGAAACATTATTTGGATCAATAGGAGAATGGCCATTAACAAGCATAGACATAATAGCATCAAGTCTATCACTCAAAGCGGAGGTTTCTTCCACAGAATTTACCTTCTTACCAGTTGTAGCTCTCTCAGTGTGCCATTCAGAATAATTTACCATCATATCATCAAGAAGCTTTGTTGCTGCCCCCAAGGTAATGGACATAAAGGTTCCTCCAGAGCTAAATCCAGAAGATTTCTTGAAGAAAAATTCAGACCTGCATAAAAGGTTTGTGAAAGATCATCTTCCGTTTTGATAATTAAATGACAACATACCTATTGAACTACTGATCATTTGCTATTCATGAAAATGCCCAGGTTCATCAAGTATACATTCTCTATGGGTTACAATTTTGTTTGGAATGAAAAGAGCTCAAAATGACAAAGCTGGGAAAGTATTTTTGTATGCAACGGAGGCTCCGGTGAAACCACCGGAACCTCTGCCCCAGTCCTTTTTCCAGCACAGCTTAGGCGCGCGCCTCCGGTGTGGGCTCCGCCAAAATGGTGTTCGGGTGGAGAAGAGCGGAGGCCAGGATGGAGCCTCCGGTGGACTTCCGGTGGGTGGAGCCTCCGGTAAAACCACCGGAGCCTCCGCTGGCTCCACCACCCCCACTGGGGGGATGCCCTCCGGTGGCGCCTCCGCCAAAATGGCGTTTGGGTTGATAAGAGCGGAGGCCCGAGCGGAGCCTCCAGTGGGCCGAGCCTCCGCCAAAACCACCGGAGCCTCCGCCCGCAGGATACAACGCGAAGGGAAAATGGTTTGCGCTGCTACGCGCATATGAAGACCACCGGAGCCACCGGTGTTGCGGGATCTGCTCAACGACCACTTTGGGAGGGGCTATAAATACCCCTTCCCCTACCTCATAAATGCTAAGCTTTTCCCATTCTCTCTCCTAGCCATTAATGAAAGCTTCAACCTCCTAGATCTCCCTCTCCAACCACCCAAACACTCCGAAACTTTGTGGAGAGCTAGAGGAGACCTAGATCCGTGATTCCCCCAAAGGAATTTCAAATCCATCCACCACATCCTAGTAGATCTAGAATCCTACTTGAGGCCTAGAAAACTTAGTAGATCTTGTGCTTGTAGCTTCCACCTTGTTGCAAGAAGCTTCAGATTGCTTGAGAGCCTCCATCCATCTTGTGGAGTGACCTCGAGCTCGTGTAAAGGTTTGGTCAACGCCTTCAAGTCGACCTCATACTGGAAACGAGAATCTCCCTCACCGAAGAAGCTCAAGGAGAATAAGGTGTGCACAACCGTGCTATTGAGGAGCGCCTAGGTGTCTCCCCACCTCTCCAACATAGACGTACTTCTCTTGATAAGGAACTACGGGAAACATATCCTTGTCTCCTTGTTGACACTTGTCGTTTATCTTGTTGCCTTTCGTTTTACTTCCGTTGCGTATCTTATTTTGTATCACTTAGGTTTCTCACCTAGTTGCACTTCTAGAGAACCTTACTTTATCTTGCTTAGCCATAATTAAAAGGAAAAGAAGAAAAATTGATAGTCAACCTATTCACCCCCCCCTCTAGTTGACCATAGTGCACTTTCAATTGGTATCGGATCCTCGGCTCTTGCTAAGGGCTTAACCGCCTAAGAGTATAATGGTCAATGAAAATGAGCCCGACGATTCTAGTGCGGAAATAGCCAAAATGACCGACACTATAACTAACCTACAAGAAACGGTTGGAACCTCCAAACCGAATTGTCCAAGGTTAGCTCTAGTGTTGGCTTGGAGGTTTCTAGCATAAAGAAAATGTTGGAGGCTATGATCGGGAAAACCAAGGATCTCGAGGAACCACCTCTCACCACCGATGATGTTAACTCGGATGAAAAGTCCATTCCGTACATAGCCAAAATGGAAGCTAACATTGTTTTAGCCAAGGCAAAAGCCGATAAAAAGGCTAAGAGCGGTGGGAGCTCCGAAGGCTCCAAGTCTCAATCGACTAATGGTTCGGGGTCTAACTCAAAAGTACCACCACCTCACAATTATGACACTATCCATCCCATTGCCACAATGCCACACATTCGAGATTTTGGACTTCCTCCCATGCTTAACACTAACGAATTCTCTTCTTGGAAGTTCGATATGGAGTCTCATATTTCAGGGTCTTGCACTGCCTTGTGGAGAAGTGTTCTCCATGGATTTCATCCCCACGATGCAAGCAACTTGACTCCAAGAGAAGATGTGGAAGTTCAACTCAAAAAGACCGCTCTTGTCACTATCCAGAAGGCTCTCCCAAGAGAACATCTTGAACACATCCGCGGTATCAAGACCGCCAAGGAGGCTTGGGATAAACTTGACACTTTGTTTCAAGGCAATGCTAGCATTCAATCCTACAAGTATGATGTGGCTCTCGACAAGTCCGAGAACTTCGTTATGCTTGAAGATGAGAGTCCCAAAGAACTATATAGAAGAGTTTTCACTCTTGGCAACCAATTGAGGGACTTTGGAAAAGAGGAGATCTCCGATGAGTGGATCAAGAGGAAGTTTGTCAAGGCCATAACTCCTTTTGAGAAGAACCTCTCCACGAGCATCCGTACAAGATCGGACTGCAACTCCCTCAACTCCATTGGTGTTCTTAGTGAGTTCATAGCTATATCCCTATCTCACAAGAGCGCGGATGATGCTCTCTCTCGCTCAAGAGGAGTTGGAAAGTCTCCCAACCTCGCCTTGAAGTCCAAGGCGGTTGCTCGGATAGAAGAAGTGGATATGATGAGGATTATGAAGACACATACAAGGGTGCTCACAAGTGCATTGCTCTTTCCATGCATGGCTATTGGAAGAGATGGGAGGCTCACAAGTCCGGTGCTCCTAGACCATCAAGAAACAAGATATACAAGAAGAAGGGGGAGAAGCCAAGGATATGCTTCAATTGTGGAAGGACAAATCACTTCGTCAAGGAGTGTTCTTTTGAGCCTAGAGAAGAGATTGAAGGGAAGCTTGTTCGGAAGGACAAGAACAAAGCTCCACAAAACAAGAATCTCGCGAGAAGAGTCCCAAGGGTTCTATATGTTCAAGAAGGCCCCACATTGGAAACATACTACTCCGAAGATGAAGGAGAAGATGAAGTCGTAGGTGTGGCCCACGTCGCCATATCTATGACTTCCTCTTCATCGGTCTCTCTATTCGAATCCCCCAATGAGAAGGCATTAGTCCGACCTACATGTCTCATGGAAAAAGCCACCGCGGTAATATCTTCCACCTCCGAGTCTATTGCTACTAGTTTTCCCTCATTATTGTATTGTGTTGAAAACATTGTGGATGATGAGGAGACCAAGAATCTTAGCTCTTGGCTATGTAGTCTTGAAGGTGAAACCAAGGAAAAGGTAAAGGCCCTCTTAAGGAAACTTTATGATGCTAACTCTCTCATAGATTAGAAGGAAGAAATCATCACGACCTTGGAGAGCTATGGTGGTGATCATGAGAATCATGACAATGAGCTTGTAGAAGCTCTTTAGAAAGAAAGATCCTTGAGAGCCTCTCTTGAAGAGAGACTATCTAGTCTAGAAGAGACTTATTCTATTGGTGTTTCCAAACTTAGGAAGGATAATGAAAAATCTCGTGCTTTACTCAAAACCTTCGAAGAAGAATAGTTGAAGCTAGGGATAGCTCATGAGGAACTTATTGAGCGTCATGGAAAATTAGAAAAGGAGTTCATGTCTCTTAAATAAATCCATGAAAAACTCACCACGTCCCGAAATAAGCTCCAAGCTCAACAATCTAATAAGCAAGTGACTTCCTCCTCTAATAGTGTTGTTATCATGCCTACCTCTTGTACTACTACTAACATTGTAGGAAGATAGAAAATTCTCAATGACGCCATAAGATCTCAAGGAGCCAAGAAGGGAAAGGAAGGACTTGGCTTCATTGCCAAGTCAAAGAAGAAAATCAAGAATGCCACCTCTCCCTCACGGAATGCTGTCTTTGTGAAAGAGGGAGAGGTGACCAAGGAGAAGGATACTAACGCCGTGGTGGCTGATGATACCTCTAGGGGGAGCATCACTCACAGCGACTTTGCCGGAAAATATAACCCCTCTTATGTTCTTATGAAATCTAGAGATGATCATGTTTATGCTAAATATGTTGGTACTTCTTATGCTGGTTATTATCATTGGACTATTTGGGTTCCTAAGACCGTTCTTACTAACAAAAGAGGACCCATTGAAGTATGGGTACCTAAATCAAGAAATTGATCTCTTGTAGAGAAGTGCTTCCGGGTCGGGTAGATGGACGATGGATAGTGGTGCATCCCAACATATGACCGGAAGCAATGACACAATGAGCAATATTTAACCTCCATTATCTCATCTCAATTGCTTCACTATTGGTGACAATTCCGAACTTAAGGTATTGGGACGAGGCAAGGTCGCTATCTCAAATGATGTATCAATTGAGAATGTCCTCCTTGTTGAGTCCCTTGGTTATAAAGAGAATTTGATTGTCACTTGGGAAACAACTCTTAAAGTAGCCTTTGTTGGGTTTGTCGAGAACGACATGTATGTAGTGGACTTCTCTAAAGGAGACACGTGTGCCGCGACATGCCTAATGGCTAAAGTTGATGTGGGGTCGCTTTGGCATCGCTGGTTATCCCACACCAATATGAGAATGCTACATGACCTTCAAAGTGGCAATCATGTTCTAGGACTAACCAAGGCTAAGTTTGCTAAAGATCGTGTGTGTAGTTCTTGCACCTTTGGAAAGCAACATGGAGAATTCCATCCAACCAAGACTAATATCTCCACCACAAGAATCCTTGAGCTCATTCCGTTAGATCTCTTTGGTCCACTATCTTATGATAGTCTTGGAGGAAAGAAGTATTGCTTGGTGATTGTGGATGATTATTCAAGATATTGTTGGGTGTATTTCTTCAAAAGGAAGAGTGAGACTCAAAAAAGAGTCATCGAGTTTATCACTCTAGTGGAGCGCCAACACAATGCTTCCATATTGGCCATTCGGAGTGATAATGGTACAAAGTTCAAGAACTATACTGTTGAGGGATTTCTTAGTGAAGAGGGCATTGCTCACCAATACTCCTCTCCCTACACCACTCAACAAAATGGTGTTGCGGAAAGGAAGAACCGCACTTTTATGGATGCGGCTAGGACAATGATTGCGGAGTTCTATTCTCCCTATAACTTTTGGGCCGAAGCCGTCTCCACCGCTTGTCATGCTAGCAACCGGTTATATCTCTGCAAGATCTTGAACAAGACTCCCTATGAGATTCTCACGGGCAAGAAAACAGACGTATCTTACTTCAAGGTCTTTGGTTGCAAGTGCTTCATTCGCAAGAAAGGTAAACGTTTGTCAAAGTTTGAGACCAAATCATATGAGGGTATTTTCGTTGGCTATGCCACAAATGCTCATGCCTATAGAGTCTACAACAAGTCTACTGGACAAGTTGAAGAAGCTATAGATGTGGTGTTTGGTGAGGATAGCGGCTCCCAAGGGGGGGCGTATAGATCATGGTGTTGTAGGAGATGCAATTCCTCCCATCGTCATAAGAAGAATGGGGATTGGTGAAATAATTCCCATTGAGGGTTACCGGATGACGGAGGTAGAAGGACTATGCCCCACTCAAGTGGAGCCATTGACTACACCCATTGATACACAAGCTACCAAACAAGATGCACCAAGCCCTCAAGCAAATGATAAAGGTCAAGCAAGTAATCAAGGCCAAGATAATGATCAAGGGCAAACTTCTCATCAAAGCCATGATCAAAGTCCCATCATTGTTGAGAGAGCTCAACCTAGTGGCGATCCTTCACCCACTAATGATCAAGGCCAAGATGAAGATGGACATGTCTCCGATGAAGAAGGTGATTCTCAAGCAATATCCAAGGAATCTTTGGAAGAGATACTAGCTCGTAGAGAAAAGAGAAGGCTAGAGAATCTTGAACGAGCGGGTCACATGGAGGAGAAGATACTTGGGCAAGTGCGTGGAAGGGTTGTCACCCGGAAGCAATTGGCGGACTTTAGCAAGGCTAATGCTTTTGTCTCTTTCATTGAACCCAAGAAGGTTTATGAAGCTCTCGAAGATCAAGATTGGCTTGAAGTCATGCATGATGAACTCAATAACTTCGAGCGCAACAAAGTGTGGAAGTTAGTGCCAAGGCCCAAGGATTGCAATAATGTTATTGGCACCAAATGGGTGTTCAAGAACAAGCAAGACAAAGATGGTATTGTCATTCGCAACAAGGCAAGATTGGTGGATCAAGGGTTTTCTCAAGTCGAAGGTGTTGATTTCGGTGAAACCTTTGCCCCCGTAGCTCGTCTTGAATCCATTCGCATCTTACTTGCTTATGCATCTCATCATAATTTTAAGTTGCAACAAATGGATGTTAAAAGTGCTTTCCTAAATGGTCCCATTAGTGAGTTAGTATATGTTAAGAAACCTCCGGGTTTCGAGGATCTCAACCACCTCGATCACATCTATAAAATCGATAAGGCACTCTATGGACTTAAACAAGCTCCACGTGCGTGGTACGAGCACCTTAAAGATTTTCTAGTGGATCGTGGGTTTAATGTTGGTTTAATCGATCCCACCCTCTTTACTAAGACGATTGGAGGTGACTTATTCATATGCCAACTATATGTGGATGACATCATTTTTGGGTATACTAACACTTTGTTCAATGAAGAGTTTTGCAAGCTTATGACTGATAGGTTTGAAATTTCTATGATGGGAGAATTGGAGTTTTTCCTTGGCTTTGAAGTGAATCAATATCATGAAGGAACCTTCAGCAAACAAGCCAAATACACTCAAGACATTCTCAAGAGATTCAACATGCATGATGCCAAGCCTATGAAGACTCCCATGTCCACAACCACTGACTTGAAACCCGACCCCAATGGTAAAGAGGTAGACCAAAAGTTATACCTCTCCATGATTGGCTCTTTGCTCTACCTTTGTGCATTTAGACCAGATATCATGTATAGTGTAGGTAAATGTGCAAGGTTTCAAGCCTCTCCGAGGCAAAGTCATTTGGAACCGGTGAAACGAATCTTTCGATATTTATTTCATACTCCAAATTTTGGTCTTTGGTATCCCAAGGGTTCAAGTTTTCATCTCATTGGGTATTCGGATGCGGATTATGCGGGAGAGAAGACGGATAGGAAGTCCACTTCCGGGGGTTGCCAATTCCTTGGCCGCTCCTTAGTATGTTGGTCTTCAAAGGAGCAAAACTGCATTTCTCTCTCCACTACCGAGGCCGAGTATATCTCCACGGCAAGTTGTTGTGCCCAATTGCTTTGGATGAGGCAAAACTTGAAGGATTATGGTATTCATTTTGACAAGGTGCCTCTTGTTTGTGACAATGAGAGTGTTATCAAGATTGCTTACAACCCCGTTCTTCACTCCAAGACGAAGCACATTGAGTTTCGTCATCATTTCATTCGGGATCATGTTGAGAAGGGTGATATTGATCTCTCATATGTATCTACCAAGGATCAACTTGCCGATATCTTCACTAAGGCCCTTGATGAACCAAGATTTCGAGCTTTGAGGAATGAACTAAATGTCATTGATTCTTCCAACTTCACTTGAAACCTTGCATATGTACCTTCATTATATGTGCTATTAGGTTTGGATGTAGGCATGGACATAGGGGGAGCGTCACTCAACTCATGAGTGTACACTCCTCTTATTATGCAAAAATCAATTAATCATTGCATATCTAGTCAATTTGTGACTTATTGTGCTTAATTGTGAGTAGTACTCTTGGACCCAAGATATATCTTCGCGGTGCCAAAGCACACACTCAAACATGGTGGCTTCGGCCACCAACCTCCTCCTCTCGGAGTTGTTTTTATGTTTCTTTTTAGACCTTTCCCGAATATCATATTCCCCCTTGACAACTTGTGCGGGTTTGGATTTTATCTCTTTGCATCTTGCGAACCCCATCGAGTAATGTATCTCGTACAACAGTTAACATCTTCCAACCCAAGCTCCCTTTGCCCAAAACACCATTCTGTTCTTAATGCTCTTGTTTTTCTATTTTTGGCGCGCGAAAACTTGGTCTGGCGGAGGCTCCTGTGAAACCACCGGAGGCTCCGCTGCTCCTGTCCACCGGAGGCCACCGGTACCTCCGTTGGTGCAAATTTGCCCAGCAGATCCGTATCGTGGTGTGTTGTGTGGACAGGGGGCGGAGGCTCCGGTGAAACCACCGGAGGTTCCGCTGCGCCTGCCCACCGGAGCCCACCGGTACCTCCGCTGGTGCAAAATTTGCCCAGCGGATCCGTATCGTGTGTGCCGCGTGGACAGGGAGCGGAGGCTCCGGTGAAACCACCGGAGGCTACGCCCGCTGCGTTTGTGCGGAATAAGACCTAGGGCAAGCGGAGTCAATGAGATCCCAATCTCAGTTTCCCCCACTTGTCCTCCCTCTTCTTCCTCTCAACCGCCACCACCCCCAAGGTCTCCGCCGCTGGAATCGGGTGCTCCACTGCCGGGAGCCCTCCTCCTTGCCTTGGACCACCCCGGGATCTTCTTCCTCCTCTCCTGCCACCATGGATGATGCGGGTATGTTTTCTCTCTCTCTCTCTCTCTCTCATCTAGTTGATGGATGGGGATGCACTAGGAGCTCCATGTTCTTCACATCTAGATGCGTGGATTTGTTTTTTGGGAGTAGAAGATCACGAGTACAAACGCTAGAAACCTAGATTGTGAGTATTAGGTTTGAATCGCTATGTTTCTTAGGGTGGATTTGTTCATATGCCCTACCCCTTGTTATTCAACCCTTATACTATTCATATCTTTGTTCCTTGGATTTGTGCGTCTCATAAACTTGAGCATTACCTTTTCTTCATGCTTTTCTTGCTATTTCTTTCATATATGCATCCGGCTCCAAGAGAAAGGGCAAGGGCACTCGCACCAAGAGCATGGCTGGTTGCAAGGCTCCTAGGGTTGATCAAATTGAGGAAACTTTGGACCCTTCTCAGCCCAAGCGCCGGCAGAGATTCCCGGCTCCCGAGAAGACATTGCCTCGTAGGAAAAAGTCTGCGTCCCAGATGTCTGAAGGGGTGTTCTTGGCACAACGTCGCGAGAACCCATACATCATTGAACGCAACCGTCAGATGCCATATTTCCGGGGTAAGTACCCTCGATTCCACAATGTCTTTCAAAGCCAAATCTATCATGAGAACTTGATGAGGAAGCCCAAGGAGAATGTTGCCCCTCAACATGCTATTAATTTTGGTCATTTGGAGAGGAACCCCAAGTACTTTGGAGAGGCACTAGAGCTTGTTAATGCCCTTGGACTTGCTCCCACTATGCAAGTTCAACAAGATTATGATGAAGGATTGGTCTGTGAGTTCTTGGCCACTGTGCATCTCGCCGATGAGACAGAGCGTCACCTGATTTGGATGACCAAGGGACATCAGCTGACTATCAAGTGGTCTGAAGTTGGGATTCTTCTTGGTGGATACCCGGATCATGGACCATTTGTCGGTGGTGAGGAGTTTGATAGTGGGTGGTTCCGGGTTCATGCCCCCAATACTCTATCACTCTCCAAGGATCAACTCACCCCTCTATATCACTGGAAGAAATTTGCTGTTGGGTTTGTCAAAGGTCTCTACCTCACTTATGACGTTATGATCCGCATATATCGAGAGACCATCAGCCCCAAGGCGGGGAACATCGATGATATCCAAGGTTTCCTCAAGAATATTATGCTTCTTACTCATGAGAAGCGGCTTGCCGGTTCAACTCAGAAGCTTGATGTGCTTGATTATCTGTGGAACGAGTTATGGCATGTTATTGTCAATAGGAAGAATGCTTGCTTTGGGCCCTTTATCATGAAGATCATATTGAGTGTGTGGGGAAAAAAGTTCCCGGACAATCCTATTGATGATGCTAATTGGATCCCACACACGGAGAAGAGACTTCTCATCAAGGACCACACCGAGCCCATTTTGCATCCCACTCCTGCTCCTCGCAAAGGCAAGGCCAAGCCACATATCATTGTTGATGAGGAGGAAGAAGAAGAAGAAGTTGGTCCCTCTCATGCTCCTCCTTCTAACATTGCTTTCAAGTGGATGGCAAGGGCCCTCAAGAAAGTGTCCGAGTGAACAAGAAGATTGAGCAGCATCAATGGGAGCAGAATTATGACAGGGAGCTCAAGCACCGCTCAGCAGCACAGGCAGCTCGTCAGCTTCGTCGTGATGGTGGAGAATCCGTGGAGTCCCCGGTGCTACCTAGCATCACCGACTGGGACAAGTGGCAAGCCAAGGACTCCAAGGGAAATCTGTTTGAGTGGTCTGATGAGGAACCTGGAGAAGAGGTCACTAGCTCTCGCCGCCGCGCTCTCCCTCCGAGCATGGATAACTCCTCTGAGTGATCTTCGGGTCGTTAGCATCAGTCTCCTCCCTCTTTTGGTATCTTGATGCCAAAGGGGGAGAGATATCTATTTAGGAGCAGGCATTTACATGGGTCTCTCTCAAGCATGCTTTCGATTTGCATCTTTCTCTTGCTTGAGAGAGTTGGTCTTTTATTTGGAAACTTCGTTTGTTTAAATTATTATGTGTTGTGAACCTCGTAATTTGCATTGTGAGCTCGTGAACTTATTATCTTAATTATATCACTTGTTGTGTGCTCTCTATTACATATATGTTTAGATATCCATTGTGTTTAAATTCTCTCAACATGAAGGGAGCATATCTTTAGGGGGAGCTCCGTCCATGTTGTGTGTTTATTTATGCAAATAGGGATGTTGTCATCAATTACCAAAAAGGGGGAGAATGAAAGATCATCTTCCGTTTTGATAACTAAATGACAACATACCTATTGAACTACTGATCATTTGCTATTCATGAAAATGCCCAGGTTCATCAAGTATACATTCTCTATGGGTTATAATTTTGTTTGGAATGAAAAGAGCTCAAAATGACAAACCTGGGAAAGTATTTTTGTATGCAGCGGAGGCTCCGGTGAAACCACCGGAACCTCCGCCCCAGTCTTTTTCCAGCACAGCTCAGGCGCGCGCCTCCGGTGTGGGCTCCGCCAAAATAGTGTTCGGGAGGAGAAGAGCGGAGGCCAGGGTGGAGCCTCCGGTGGGCAGAGCCTTCGGTAAAACCACCGGAGCCTCCGCTGGCTCCACCACCCCCATTGGGGGGCTGCCCTCTGGTGGCGCCTCCGGTGGAGCCTCCGCCAAAATGGCGTTCGGGTTGATAAGTGCGGAGGCCCAAGCGGAGCCTCCGGTGACCTACGGTGGGCGGAGCCTCCGCCAAAACCACCGGAGCCTCCGCCCCGCAGGATACATCGCGAAGGGAAAATGGGCTGCGCTGCTACGCGCATATGAAGACCATCGGAGCCTCCGGTGCTGCGATATCTACTCAATGGCCACTTTGGGAGGGGCTATAAATACCCCTTCCCCTACCTCATAAATGCTAAGCTTTTCCAATTCTCTCTCCTACCCATTAATGAAAGCTTCAACCTCCTAGATCTCCCTCTCCAACCACCCAAACACTCCGAAACTTTGTGGAGAGCTAGAGGAGACCTAGATCCGTGATTCCCCCAAAGGAATTTCAAATCCATCCAGCACATCCTAGTAGATCTAGAATCCTACTTGAGGCCTAGAAACCTTAGTAGATCTTGTGCTTGTAGCTTCCACCTTGTTGCAAGGAGCTTCAGATTGCTTGAGAGCCTCCATCCATCTTGTGGAGTGACCTCGAGCTCGTGTAAAGGTTTGGTCAACGCCTTCAAGTCGACCTCATAGTGGAAACGAGAATCTCCCTCACCGGAGAAGCTCAAGGAGAATAAGGTGTGCACAACCGTGCTATTGAGGAGCGCCTAGGTGTCTCCCCACCTCTCCAACGTAGACATACTTGTCTTGATAAGGAACTACGGGAAACATATCCTTGTCTCCTTGTTGACACTTGTCGTTTATCTTGTTGCCTTTCGTTTTACTTCCGTTGCGTATCTTATCTTGTATCACTTAGGTTGCTCACCTAGTTGCACATCTAGAGAACCTTACTTTATCTTGCTTAGCCATAATTAAAAGGAAAAGAAGAAAAAATGATAGTCAACCTATTCACCCCCCTCTAGTTGACCATAGTGCACTTTCAGTTTAGATGATCATCCAAGTAGTCATTCCATGAGTGGACAATTCTTTACTAAAGATTTCATTCTTTCCCAAGCTTTAGCAACATGCTCATTATCAAGTTGCTTAAAATTCATAATGTTAATTCTTAAAGATATAATCTTAGCAGGAGGATAATATTTTCCAATGAAACCATCTTTACACTTAGTCCAAGAATCGATACTATTTCTCTGCAAATATAGCAACCATTCTTTATTTCTTCCTCTCAAAGAGAAAGGAAACAATTTCAGTTTAATAATATCTCCATCTACATCTTTAGATTTTTGCATCTCACATAGTTCAATAAAATTATTAAGATGGGCAACAACATCATCAGTACTAACACCAGAAAATTGCTCTCTCATAACAAGGTTTAACATGGAAGGTTTTTTTTTTTGAAACATTTTCTACTGCAGGGGAGTCCCCCACAGCCCTTTATTACCAACCAAAGAGTTACAATTACAGATATGTACAAATAATCATGGAAATAGACTAAGACAGTCTATCCCAGGCTAATGTAAGGAGTTAATCCATGAAACTAAATCAGCAGCCACAGAAGCACTCAACCTATGCTTAAGCATAAGGAGATCTAACATGAAGCCCACTTTCCATCCCATAAAGGAATGTCTTTCCGATTTAAAAATGACTCCATTCCTCTGCTTCCAAATATTCCAGCAAGCAAGAATCACTATCTCAGTGAAACAGGGCCCTTTGAAAGACTTTTTGGCAACAGTAAGATTTTGCACAAGTGTGTTATCACTCCAGCTGATTTGCAAATAATTCCAAATCCGGGAGCTAAAAACACATTGAAAGAACAGATGTATCCAGTCCTCATTGCAATGAGTGCAACAAAGAACACAATAATCAATACCTTCAATCTTCCAGTTTCTTCGTTTGATCATATCCTTTGTATTAATCCTATCCTTGAGGATCAGCCAAGCAAAGAATTTATGTTTTGACATGCATTTGGATTTCCATATCCACTTTGCGGGCCCATCTGGAGGTAAATGAGCAAATTGAAGCTGATAGAATTTGCTGGAGGTATATACGCCTTTATTGAAATTGCATCTCCAACTGTCCTCACTGTCAGACAACTGAACATTATTCACAATGACACTCAGATCATTAAACTCCTGGAAAGCTTCAATTGAAAACGGCAAGTGGAAAGCATCCGAGAGGTCTGTCATCAGTATTAAATCTCTTACTAAGGACAAAGGATCCTTGGCGAAAGAAAATAATCTCGGGAATTTTATAGCCAAAGGTTGTCCTATCCACGAATCCTTCCAGAAAAGCCCCGAAAAACCATTTCCCAAGACGCAAGAGGATAATGAACACCAGGTATCTGCTAATTGCATAACGCCTCTCCACCAGAAAGAACCACAAGATGTGACAGCATGTGGTACTATTTGAAAATAATAAGCATTCTTGACTAAATGGACCCAAGGGATATCCAAAGAATTATATAATTTTGCCAAGAACTTCAGTAACAGAGCTCTATTTTGAATCTGGATATTGATGATCCCTAATCCTCCTTTGGTTTTGGGTCTGCATACCATATCCCAGGCAGCTAAAGAATTCACTCTTTGCTTATTCTTATCCTTTCTCCATAAGCATCTCCTCCTTGCTTTATCTATTATATCAATGACACCTTTAGGAATTACGAGAGTGCACATGTAGTATGAAGGCAAGGAGGAAAGAACCGAATTCACAAGAACCAAACTATCCCCATAAGAAAGAAATGAGACTGTAGCCGAAAGTCTCCTCTCTATTCTGTCAATTAATGGTGCAAATCCTTGATAGTTGGTGTCGAGACATCGTAGTAGTTTTCATAGACGGGGGTGCCATGAGACTACGGTAGAGACGTGGGGTAACGGGATCGCGTGGTAGACAGTAAACACAGGATTTACCCAGGTTCGGTACGTCGCGACAGTACGACGTGCCTACTCCTGCACTTCTCACTAATCAGGACTAAAGCCTGGAAACAGGATTACAATGTGAGGTTTAGATCTAAGCTATTTGACGAGGATGGACTTCTCGGCGAGTTGGCCTAGAGATTCTCTGTTATTCGTTGGTTTGTTTATCTCCCGCCCGGCTTTATATAATAGCCGGATTAGGGCTTACAGAATAGGAAACCTAGAAGACTACGGCAGCTATAACTTGGAAAGTAAGGAATCCGTCTTCTCCTCCAAGCCAGATCACACGGGCCGTGATCCGGGTTCTTCTAGAATCCGGCTTCTGTGCGTCGAGTTACTGGGCCGCCCAATGGACCATAGCCCACTACCACTTGGGCCACCCTGGTAACCAGGCACTTTCACTACCATCTTATATACCCATATACGGTATATATCCGACAGTAGCCCCCAAGAAGGATTAAAACTCTGATTTGCCGTCTTCCGCCAAATGTGCTTTGTCCGAGAAATTTCAATCAGCAGTCTTGATTCTTCTTATTCTTCTTCTTTTGAAAGAGATGGTAACGTGAAACTCGGAATCCTGAAAATCTGGCTTTTCTCTCACGATCCTTCATGGAGAAGGAACTTCTTACGTCAGCGCACTTAATCATGCTGACGTAAGGGACGTTTGGGTTTTACTCGGAAAACCCAGAAACATATCTCTGACAGATTCTCGCGGGAAACGAGGAGATAACCATCATTACCCTGTCGTTTCATTTCCCGGAATTTCCGGCGAGTGACACGCGTTGATCATCCAACGGTCAAAATAGCCGTTGGCACGTATCTTGACGGATTTCTGGCTATAAATAGCCGTCTTCGTCCTCGTCAAAAACCTTCCGCACTCTCACTGTCACGCCATTGCCGCGCACCAGCTCCAGAGCGAAGAACACCCCGAGCACGCGAACGCACCCATAGCCCCAGCGCAACGCGCCGCCACCAAATGGCAACCTCGCCGTCGTCCCCTGCTCGCTCCGCCGCGCTCACCGTCGACGACATCATCAACGAACTGGATCCACAACTCGAATCCCCCAAGCACGCCGGCGACGAGCCGGAAAAGACCGCGGCCTCTGCGGCGGGCGGAGGAAATCCTTCCGCCGCCGTGAACGCTGCGGGATCGAGCTCCGCGCCTCCCTCGCCGTCCGCTCCCGAGACGGCGGAAGAGAAGATCCAGCTTCTCGGCGACAAGCTCGCTGCCGCCACCGCTGCTGCGTCCGCCGCCGCCGGAGCGGACGACGAGACGGAATCCGCAGGCAATTGGATTGCCTGCAGCATTCCTCCGGCTCTCCTTCCTAACCTGGAAAAGGAGGGCCTGGTCCTTAAAGGAAAATGGCGTCTTCCTGAGGACGAGAGCGAACCAATGCCGAAAGACGGCGAACGAGTTCTGCTCTCCTCCCGTCTCCTGCGAGGTATGGGACTTCCGCCTTCCTCCTTCTTCCTCCAAATCCTCTCCCATTATAACATCCAACCCCATAACCTGCCACCCAATTCCATCCTCTACATGGCCGGCTTCCAGGCTTTGTTCGAGGGTTATTTAGGTTTAGTACCTAGGCTAGACTTTTGGACGTATTGTTTCGGGGTTAAGCGGAACTCCTCGGAGGGCGCACTCCCGACTTGCGGGACCATCTCCTTTACTCTTAGGAGATTTAGGGAAGATTGGTTCCCCAAGATCAAGACGTCGGAATCCGTCAAATTTTGGACGGGTTCCTTCTTTTACCATCCCGATGTGCCTTTCCCTACGGAAGCCATCGGGGTTCCACCTTTTTCCAACACCGCTGCCATTCCCCAAGACAATTGGGGAACGGAAGCCGTCCAGGTTCTGTCGCCTGATCTTCTAAGGATCAAGCGGCGCATCGCCAAGCTCACCTCCTCCAATCCATCTTTGACCGGCATGGACACGGTCTTTTGCTGGTTGAATAGAAGAATTCAGCCATTGGCCAACCACGGTGGTCGCCTTCTCTGCGACTACACGGGTGCCAAGGACCCAATGCGGACAACCACAAAGATTGGCCCGCAAAGGAGCTTCGACGGCGCATCAATCAGTTGGTCGCATCACGCGACCAATACGAAGCGAGTCGGCCAATGTATACGGCCGACAATCCGGCTCCCAAGGTATTTTTTTTCGTCATTTGGGTAAGGTTTTGTCGTTCTTTCTCGGATTTTCTCACTCATAACTCTGACTTTTCTTTCCAACAGATTACTGAACTTCCAGAATCGGAGTTGGCCTCTGAGGCTGAGCTGGACGCACTGCACACCGCTTCTACAGGTGGGCGCAAGCGAAAGAAGATTCCTTCCTCCGAGGAAGTTGTCAACCTTGACGGGATCCCCGTCGCCACTTCCAGGTTCTTTTCTTTTGGGTTCTTTTCTTACATGGAATTTTTTCTTCCTTCTTCGGAGTTTTAACTTTTCCGGGTTTTTTGTTTTCAGCCTGCCTCCCTCCAACCTAAAGCCGAAGAAGCTGAAAAAACACAAAGTTGTTTCCAGCTGAGGCAGCCAACCTTCTCCTGTCATTGCCCCAGATACACCATCCACAATGGCGGAAGAGCACGCCGCAGCCCCCACCACCCAGCCACCGGAGCCCAGCCAGCCTGTTGTGTCGAATGCGGACACGAGGGAAAGGGCGGCTCCAGAGGTGGGAAAATCTTCTCGGACATTCGACGAGGAGATTCCCACCTTTGACAAGGAATTCAAGATTATCAATGACGGCCTAAGCGCGGCCGGAACCCTTTTTGCGGAATACGCAAAAGGGTTCAATGAAAACTTGGCGGGTTTGCAACGAATGAGCCAGGTATGTAACTCTAGCCCCCAAGCATTAAACCAAATGTATTCTTTTTTGCTTTGCTGTTTTTAGTAACCATTCTTTTCCTTGCTATGTTTCAGCAAACCGCCGAAACCATCAACATGGAAGTTTTCAACAAACTCTCCATCAAGAATAAAGAGGTTAGAAATCTTCTTTCTATTCTTGAGGAGAGAGAGGCGGAGCTGGCATCGTCTCAGCTCGCTTTGTCGGAAACAGCAGGTAAACATTTTTTCTCTGAAGTTTTTGATTCAATTTTTTGTCTAAGTAATTATTCCGGAAATTTTCTAAACTCGGAATTTTCCTTGCTTTCCAGCTGCTTTAGCTAAGGCCAAGCAGATAGCTGAAGATGCCGGCAATGCCGAGAATCTCCGAAAGGAGAATTTGGATCTTCACAAGACTCTTGTGAAGGCTCAAAAGGATCTGGAGGCCAGCAATTTGGCCCTTGGAGTTGCCAATTACAAGGCTTCCGAGCAGGCGGAGAAGGATAAATCCACCATTCAGGATTTAGAAAATGCTTTGAATCTTCGCCTGGAGGAAATCTCCGAGATCGACAAGCTTATCGGTAACTTTCTGTTACCTTTACCATTTTTCCATATCTTACTTTTCTCTGTTTTTCTCCTAACACTTTTGATTCGGAAAAAAACAGGAGATACCCCAGATGTCACTCGGCTCGAAGGAATCCGAGCCTTTGGGAAGACATGGACTTCGATCCGGGCTGCTGGAATGCAGCTGGTGAATAAGTTCCTTCCCGCAAGGACTGGGGAGTTCTCGGAGGTTGAAAAACTTCCGGGAGCCATCATGGAGGTGGCGGAATCCAGGGATTCCATCCTGCGTTCCGCTGCACGGGGTGGTGCGCGCATGGCGCTTGGCCTTATGCGCATGCACTACCCTGGTGCTAAATCCTGGCGCGGGGCGTCCGGTGTCCCTCAAGGATACACGGATACTCAGCGAAATACCATCTTTGATGAGATCAAAGGCCACGCCACCCAGATTGCCTCCATGGTAAATATCTCCGTCAATTATCCAGAAGAGGAGATCCCTCCAATCCCCGAGGACGACAGCAGCGAGGAGGAATCAGATGCTTGAAGGGCTACCTTAAATCTGGATAGTAAAAATAGACAATAGGAGCATTACTGTTCTTTCAATGTAATCCAAAATGTAATGCTTCTATTTGTATGAATGAAAATTTCGCCTTTTGCAGTTTTTAATTATGAAATTCTTTGCAAGCTTTTCAGATTTTACTATTCCTTTAACTTCTAAGTTCTCTGGCATATATGTTTTAACTGTCCTTAGTGTTTGAAATGGCTCGATAGTGTTATGAATCGTCATGTCGAGTAACTGGGTATAACCAATCAGTTGAAACTCGGAAACATGGATCATACTAAAGGCATTTTTACTAACTAGCTCCAGTGACCCAACATACAAGCAATCAGAAAATGCTTAGAGAAGCAAGGAATTTTTTAAATGAAACTTGGGCACGCAGGCAATTCAAGTTTCCTTTAGCCGTTGGCAGGCTGAAAAATCATTCAGTTTCTTAACGCCGAGTACGCAGGCACAATTCGGGTTAACATTGAGTATTTTGTAAGATCATTGGGAAATAGAGAAGGTGGAAACATGCTTTTACTGTAATGATCTTGTAAAAAACATGGATACCAGAATTCCAACAACTTTATTTCATGATCTCAAAAGATGTTTACATAGATATTGAACTAAGTACGGAAGAGACATAACTGCTAGGTATTCCAAAGCTTTTGCTATCCACTTGTCTTTGTCGGATTTCTTCAACAACTTGTATAGTGGTAGGGTTTTAGCCCCCAGCCTACTAATAAATCTGCTGACGGCAGCGGCGGAACCCGTCAATCTTTGGACATCTTTTACGCACGTAGGCTTCGAGATGTTCAAGATGGCTTTTATCTTTTCCGGGTTAACTTCTATTCCTCTATGAGAAACGATAAAACCCAGAAGTTTTCCTTAGGGAACCCCGAATACACACTTAGATGGATTTAACTTCATTTTGTAAGTGCGCAAGTTTTCGAAAGTTTCTCGCAAATCTTCAAGGAGTGTATCTTTTTCCTTGGTTACGACAGCAATGTCGTCCACATAAACATGGACATTTTTGCCAATCTGACTATGCAAGCAACGTTGCATGCAACGCTGGTAGGTTGCACCTGCGTTCTTCAGGCCAAATGGCATGGTTACATAATAATACGTCCCGTACGGGGTTATAAAAGAAGTCTTAATTTGATCTTCCTTTTTCATGCGTATTTGGTGGTACCCGGAGTATGCATCCAAAAAGCACAAAAGCTCAGAGCCTGCGGTGGCATCTATTATTTGATCGATTCGCGGTAACGCAAACCTATCTTTCGGACACAATTTGTTCAAGCCTGTGTAATCTATACACATTCTAAGAGCAGTAGTGTATTTCTTCGGTACTAATACCGGATTTGCGGACCATTCAGTGTGGATTACTTCTTGTATGAAATCCGCTGCTAAAAGCCGGATAATTTCCTTACCAATAGCCTTCCGTCTTCTTCCGTCAAATCGACGGAGACCTTGTTTGACGGGTTTTGATCCTGGAATCACCTTGAGTTGGTGCTCAGCAAGTTCCCTGGGTACGCCTGGCATGTAGCTGGACACCAGGCAAAAATATCCCAGTTCTCACGGAGGAACTTGATGAGCTCGCCTTCCTATTTGTCGGTCATCCCAGTCCCTACAACGACGAATTTTGTCGGATCTTTGGGATCTAGGATTACATGTCTTGCATTCTCGGACGCCTTGAAGTTGTCTGTTGGCTTCCGGGTTTCTTTTCCTGCCGGCATTTCTGTTGGCGATACCTCCTTGGCCAATTCCTTCAGTTCTTCCTTTGCTATGACTCTTTGAGCGCAAAGGGCGTTTTCTTTCTCCAACTCATTTGCTAGCTTAAAATCACCAGCTATGGTGATTACTCCTCCTTTTGGCCCTGGCATCTTCAGTTTGTTATAAATATAACAGGATCTTGCCATGAATTTGGCGAAAGCTGGACGTACGAGTATTGCGTGATATACGCTTTCGAACGGCACTACTTCGAAGGATACTTTTTCCTACCGGAAGTGATCTTTATCTCCGAAAGTGACATCTAGGGAAATTTCTCCTAGGGACCGTGCTTGTCTGCCAGGGACAATACCGTGGAAGCGTATGTTGCTGTGATTGAGCTGGGACTCGGAAATCTTCAGATGCTTCAGTGTATCCAAGTACATTATGTTAATGCTGGATCCTCCATCCATCAGCACTCTTCTTAGCCTAGTGTTCTGGACAATAGGGCTTACGACAAGAGCTTGTGTGCCAGGTTCAGGGATATTCCCGGGATGATCAGACTGATCCCAGGTAATTGGTTTGTTGGAGTACTTCAAGAATTTCGGGGTTGCCGGAACAACCGTGTTTATTTCTCGAAGTGTTCTTTTGGCTACCTTTGCTGACGGAGTTGCTAGAAATGTTAGCATTGCTTCTCCATCAACTCTCGGAAATTTGGGTTCGCCCTTTCGCTGATGTTCCTGGATTTTTTCAATAGTGTCTGATTCACTGTCTTCTTTGTCAGCTTCTGGCTTTTGTTTAGCAGATTTCCTCTTGGAACCCTTCCCCTTACTTCCGGATCCTGCACTGCCTTTCATGTGCTTATTCAGCCGGCATTGCGCGTTTGTATGGGTGGGTTTCCCAAATTGTGAATGGTGGACACAGGGTTCTGACTTAATCCTCTCCCACTCCTCTGGAGTGTAATTGATTGGATCTGGGTTGCGTCCTTTCCACTTATTCCCTTTTTCGCTTCCAAAGGCTATGTTGACTTCCTTGGGTTTTGTCGTTGTTTCTGGAGTTCCCTTTTTGTCAGAACGGGGAGTTTTCTTAGCAAGTATCAGTGTATCGATATTGCCTCCTCTTGCTCTGATGTCGTCTTCGGCTGCAGCGTGCTCATTGGCGGTTGTTAGCATAGATCCGAGATCTTTGTGCTGTTTGGAACCAACCATGAACGGTACAAGTCCGGGTTTTAGGCCATTGACGAAAGCATGCATTGCTTGTACGCCAGTTACTCCAGAACAACTATTCTTCATTGCTGTCCATCTGGAGATGAAATCCACGTATGGTTCATCCTCGAATTGGGTGCAACGGTTCAGCTGGTTGATGCTGTTCGGGCGTTTTTATGTTCCCCGGAAATGCTGAGTAAATACTCTAGCCATATCATCCCAGCTGTCGACAGTTCTTGATGGTAATCCATTGATCCAATCTCTGGCTCCGTCCAGTAACATTAGGGGAAGAAACTTGACAGCTTCCAGGTCTGTCCCATTGTTGATTTGGACGGCTGTATAATAGTCTGAGAGCCAGGTGTCCGGGTTTGTGCTACCGGTATATTTTTGGTAGGTTGGACCAACTTTGGCGAAGCCAGAATGCAGGGTTATCCTTCGGATCCTGTCAGTGAAACACTTAGGACCAAAGTATAGATCATCCTTTTCCGCTCTATCAATGTGTGCGGAATATCTTCCGGCTGAATGGACAGAAGGGGATCTACTTCTTTCTTTTCCATTGTTGCGCGGGTGCGCTTTTCCGGGATTGTACCTATCTCTTCCATGATCACGTCCTTTTGGATTAGGCGGAGTCCTGCTCCTGTTCCTTTCTTTATCCTTAGGGGGTGTCCGGGATCTCTCACGCCTGTGAGGTGTATCGTATCTTCCGGCTTTCTCAGCTGGGTTTCTCGGAGGTGGCATTATTTTGCCGTCATTCCGGTATTTTTCTTCCCGATCATGGGGTTTAAGTCCACCTTTCGGGGGATGGGATCCGGTTCGGGACGCTTCATCCCTATTGTCGGGGTTTTTCTTGTCTTTTCTCGGATCCCCTTTTTTATCCTTTGAATTGTCTGAATCTCCAGGTTCTTCTAGTCCAGGTGCTCCAGCGGCGCAAGTAGCTGTTTTGCATAGGGCGGAGTTATCCTGTAGTCTTCCTGATCGCTCTTGGGCCCGCTGCTGTTGTTGCAATGCTTTTCCTAGGAAAACATACACCCCTTGAAGTTTTTCACCATTGGAGTACAGATCATTGTTCAGGATGGCGAATGCTGCTTCCGCGTTTTCTGCCGCGGTTTTATAAATTAGTTCGCCTCTGGCATCTTTGCCGTTTACCTGCTTTTGCCAAGATGGGTTGTGAAACCTTTCTTTTGGCGGCAGTACTTCCGGTCTTACGATTCCGGGTAACCTTGTAGGTTTAATGCCAGATCTATTCTTTCTCTCGTACTCCTCTATTTCTTCCTTCATGAGCTTATTGTCATCCTGGGTTTTTTGGAGGTGTTGCCGACATCTGAGTAGATGTTGCTATTGCCTTTGGAAAGCTTGTCTCCTGGCTTCCAGCATCTCAGGGGGTTCATTTGCTCCCACTGGCGTTTGCAACAGCTCTTGCTCTTCCTGTTCCGTCATTGGTGGAATAAGGATTTCTTTGATTTTCTTCTCCGCAGCTTTTGTTCCGCTAGCATCTCCTACTTCCAGGTTTTCATCAACTTGATCAACTGATTTTTTCTTCCGGATTTTGTATTGGAGTTTCTTAGCAGCACGATGCTTTTTCTTGGAAGAGGGAGGTTTTTTGACAGGCTCATCTTCTGTCAATTCCTTAACATTGGGAAATACCGGAGAAGTTTCTCCGTCTTCTCTCTCTTCCTCTGGCGGAGGGGTTTTAGGGCTTTCCTGGCTGCCGGCATCCGTGGTATCAGCTGGTTTTGCCATTAGCACTTCATGGAATCCCTCTTGAAAAGATTTAACTTTCCTTTCGAAGGCGTCCGCGTCTTCGTCTTCGGAATCAAAATCCTCTGATCCGGTTTCCGACTCTAATCTCGCCTCAATGGCGGAAAGCACGGATTCTGCTTCCGAGTTCACCGTTTAGTTAACGGATGTCGGATCTTCCGCCTGTATGACGGGTATCGGGTCTTCCGTTGCTGTGACGGGTGTGTTTTTGTCTGCCTCTTGCACGGGGTTTACATCATCCGTGTTTTCGGCGACTTCGGACTGCACCATGCCGATAAAGTGTGTGTCACTTTTTTGTCGGCGATCCGAGCAGAATCCGGCATTATAGTCATCCTCGACTGGGTATAGGGCGGGTGGGATAAATTTGCTTCCACCGCAAAACCCCATTGCTTCTGCAGTTAGTCCGATAAAGATGTTAGCAGATCCTATCGGTAACACACAGGCACTTACCAGGTTGTTTTGCGCCGGTATGTAAGATCCGTTGTCGAGGAAGCGTCCGACATTATCGTTGAATTCCAAGCTTCCGACAGTGATTGATCTTCCGATTCCGCCAAGTATCCCAGATCGGAACTTCAACCCTGACGTCGTTTGCCCCACGGTGGGCGCCAACTGTCGAGACATCGTAGTAGTTTTCATAGACGGGGGTGCCATGAGACTACGGTAGAGACGTGGGGTAACGGGATCACGTGGTAGACAGTAAACACAGGATTTACCCAGGTTCGGTACGTCGCGACAGTACGACGTGCCTACTCCTGCACTTCTCACTAATCAGGACTAAAGCCTGGAAACAGGATTACAATGTGAGGTTTAGATCTAAGCTATTCGACGAGGATGGACTTCTCGGCGAGTTGGCCTAGAGATTCTCTGTTATTCGTTGGTTTGTTTATCTCCCGTCCGGCTTTATATAATAGCCGGATTAGGGCTTACAGAATAGGAAACCTAGAAGACTACGGCAGCTATAACTTGGAAAGTAAGGAATCCGTCTTCTCCTCCAAGCCAGATCACACGGGCCGTGATCCGGGTTCTTCTAGAATCCGGATTCTGTGCGTCGAGTTACTGGGTCGCCCAATGGACCATAGCCTACTACCACTTGGGCCACCCTGGTAACCAGGCACTTTCACTACCATCTTATATACCCCTATACGGTATATATCTGACAGTTGGCTTTGTGGTTCCCATAGGCAATCCTAAATATGTAAAGGGCATAGAAGCCACGGTGCAATCTAGAACAGAAGCCAAATCAACACTTTCCTGCTGTGATAAATTAATCGGTATCATCGAAGATTTATTATAATTCACCTTTAGCCCAGTGAGACTAGCATAAAGGTTAAGCAGGTCCTTAAAAACCAAAATCTGTGCCGGTTCAGCAGGAAGGATGACTAAGGTGTCATCCGCATATTGCACAATAGGAAAGTCTCCACCAATTGGAATTGGCAGCCTGAGTCTTCCTTCTCTTAGTGCCAGGTTAACAATACTTTGCAGCAAATCCCCACCCAACACATAGAGAATTGGGGACAAAGGATCCCCCTGCCCGACACCTCTTTTGCAAACAAAAGTTTTGCCAGGAACTCCATTCAAGAGAACTGATGAAGATCCAGATGCTAGAATTTCCATGACCCATTTGATTACTAAAGGAGGGAATCCCTTAAATTTCAAAATCTGCAGAATAACAGAATGCTCAATGGTATCAAAAGCTTTCTCAAAATCAATCTTGAAGATCGCCACTTTCTGCTTAGATTGTTTACATTGGTGAATGTATTCAAAGCACCATGCCAGACAATCTTGAATAGTTCTGGATTTAATGAAACCATATTGATTAGCATGGATGCAACCAAAGATTTTGTCTTGGAAACGATCAGCCAGAATTTTGGTGATAAATTTCAAACAAGTATTGGTCAGAGAAATAGGTCTGAAATCATTTACTGTCTCAGGAGAATTAATCTTTGGAATCAGAGTAATGAAAGATCCATTAATGCTCTCCAAAGAGATCTTGGCACTGTGAAAATCATTGCATAGCTTGACAAAATCCTCTTTAATTGTACTCCAGCAGTGTTTAATAAAAAGTCCTGTAAAACCATCTGGTCCAAGCGCACGATCAGATTTTAGGTGTTTTACAACACCCTCAATCTCCTCAACAGTGAACGGATTAGCCAAGGTATCCAAACCATCAACCACAGGCAAGAAAACAGACAGATCAAAATCAGTCATGGGTGGGCAGGAAACACCCATTCTGTTCTTAAAGCAGGACCAGAAAGCAACAACTTTGTCCATATGATCCACCAACAAATTCCCAGAAGCATCAGAGATGGATGGAATAGAATTTCTCCTAAATCTCTCAGTGGCTCTAGCATGAAAATATTTAGTATTCTCACCAGAAAGCTTAGCCCATCGAATAGTACATCTTTGCTTCCAGTAATCAGATTGTAAAGCAAGCAAATTCTTGATATGCTTCTTAACAATAAGTCTGAAATTAAATTCAGGAACACTCAACTGTCGCACATCTTCCAATTGATCCAAAAACAAAATCACTTTACTACTCATATCAATAAGAATCTTTAACTGTGATAAATTCCTTCCCCAATCCTTCAAAGCATATCTGAGATTCTTTAATTTAGCAGTGATTTTGGAAGTAATTGATTTGGCCAAAACAGGGGTATTCCAAACCTTTGTCACAAGATCCATGAAACCAGGTTGCTTAACCCAATGATTTTCAAACCGAAAAATCTTTGCCTTTGGGATGTTAGTTCCAATTTTAACCATACAAGGCAAGTGATCAGAAGTGATTTTAGACATGGGTAACACCATGGTATTAGGGAAGTCCAATGTCCACTGACAAGAAGTAAAGAACCAATCTAATTGAACCAAAAGCGGATCACTTTGCATATTGGACCAAGTGAAATTTCTACCTTTAACTGGCAGCTCCAATAAACCCAGATGGTTGATGACATCATTAAATATAAACATATCATTTAGATCAGCCCCCGGTTTATTTCTATTATCCAGTGATCTAATGAAATTAAAATCACCAAGAAACATCCAGTTCTGATGAATCGGAATGGAAAGATTATATAACCAATTAACAAATTCCTCTCTTTCCACCCCCTTGCAAGGACCATAAACATTCACCAAATTCCAAGAAATTGAATTGTGAGTGGATGTGAATTTAATGTGAATGGCAGAGCGATGAACCTCTAACAATTCTCCACTGAATATGGAACTGTTCCAAAGCACAATTAAACCTCCAGATGCTCCAACAGAGGGAGAGAGACAAATTGATCAAACCTTTTAGGGCAGAACGACCTTATAAAGGAATGATCAAAATCCTGGCATTTAGTCTCCTGTAAGCAAATGATAGAAGCCCGACTTTCCTCAATTTTATTATAAACTGCGTCTCTTTTAGATTTATCATTGAGTCCTCTCACATTCCAGTCAAAGACAATCCAATCCAAATTCAGATAGGCCGTATTATCCATGGAAAAAACAGATAGTAAAGAAAGTTGCTGATAATCATAAAAGACCAGCACAGTAGATAACCAAAAGATAATACCCATAGAGTAGTACATATGTCATGCAACATAACAAAATGTAACAGGAAAACCCAGCAACAACTCCAGGGACCAAACAGGCCCATAAGAAAGAAAAAAGGCCCACTAATCATCAGAACTTGAGGAAGTGGTGGGCTTCTTTGGAGCAGCTTCAAGCTTCTCCACCGTTAATTCCGAATCCTCTATCTGGAGCATGGTTCCCGCCCTCCGCAGAACAGCAACAGGAGTGAAGGGGGGCACTCCCCCTGGACAGCCTTGAGGACGAGAAGACTTGGCCTTTTTCCTAGGTTCTGGCTTGTCGGAAGCAGGCAGAACCCTGAACCCAGCGTTCTTGGCAAGACTGCGCGTCACTCTACGCTCCTCAAGGACAAGGGGAGTAGACACCTTCCTGGTCCTCTTCTTGGTAGCAGGCACAGGAGTCACAGGTTCAGGAACAGGACATGAATCCATCAGCAGAGGAACAGGAGCAGCAGAGGAGACTGGCAACTCAAAAGGCAGCAAAGACGACATAAATTCAAATCTTCTGTCGAAAGTAACCCGAGCTTTGTGCTCCAAAAAATATCTGGACCACTCTACCACAGGGTCAGGCAGTAAGACTTGAAGAATCTGCACGTCATTGTTCAGGTCTGCATCATTTGCTGGGGGTGGTGGAACAAAAGGAACAATAGCCAGCTGATTTTGTTCCACCTGCTGCTGCAGCTCCACAAATTGTTCCGGGCCTTCAGCTCTTACAACATTCATGGAGTCAATGGAAGCGCCAGAGAATTGAACAGATACAGAAGACTGCACCTGTTCAGGTTCCGGTGCCTGATCAACAGGCTCCTCCGGCTCAGCATTCCCCCTGCTCCTCATTGTTCCAGTCTCCCCAACCACCTTGTACAGGCTGAACCGGTGGCACCCATTCCTCAGGGATTGGGACCTCTGGTGCACCAAAAGCTGGGTGTGGATTGCCTCCAGGAGGGAGAAGATCTTCATCCCCCGGCAAAGCGTCGGCAGCATCATTGTTCAGAATAAAAACAGGGCAGGTCCAGGAAACAACGTGCCCACCGTAACGCTGGACCTCCCTAATCACAAGCAAACGGGGAACATCAGCGCCGCCACCATAAGTAACCTTGAGCATGGTACGAACCGGGGAAGCATCCTCCCTCCACCAGGTCCGGAGCTTGCCAAACTTGGACACAAACTCACGAAGGAACTCATCAGTGCGATAGTCCATGTGCAGATTCAGAATCATAATCCATCCAGTCCTGGTATAGGTTGTTGCTCTAACATTGTCTCCTTCGTCATGTCGAACGAAGGACAACATCCTACCATCTGGAAACATAAAAGGAGGAGAGTGTACCAAAATATCTCTGCCAACTTGGTCCGCCATGCGGAACATGCCAACTCCCACAGCGCTCTCCGAGAAGGAGACAACTTGCAGATGCAGTTCTTGAAGGATGTAATCGACGATTTGCTGCAGAATATCGTCGAGTTCTTCCACCGGGGGCCGCAGAACCAACTGAGCAATGGCCCAAGATTCATGGCGTCGAGGAGGAGCCACAGAGGAGGTGATGTAAAGCCGAGCAGGTCGCTCCTCGGCCGCCCATGGCTCCTCAACATGCATCCCCGCGGGGACGAACCTTGTCGGATCACAGGGGAAGTTCGCCATTGCTGGAGGAGGTTGCGATTCGAGCGGCGATTCCGACGAGGGTTTTCCAGGAACAGTGGCAGGGCAGGGGATAGAACTGAGGCAGGGGACTTCTCGGTTCCGATAGTCGACGATTTAACTACCCGGCGTAGAGTTCCATTAATTCCCGGGCAGTTTTTGCGGATATGGCCCGAACGTGAACAAGACCAGCACCGAATCCGGCCCGTACACTCTTCCGTTGCATGTTTAGCTGAGAGGCAGTTAGAGCAAGGCCAAACCTGGGCCGCCAATTTATCAATTAATTTTTGCAAAGCCATCATCCACAGGCACAGAGGCCACGGTAGGGGGTATAGGGGTGGGATCCTTAACAGACTCAGTAACAAGAGAATGAGGATCAAAAGATCCAAACTTAATAGCAGGCAACTCACGATCAATAACAGAACCAATTTTTTTAGGAATCGTGGGAGGAGCAGTTGGTGCACGAGTAGCAGAGGGTTTTATTAAAGGCTTGTAACGTTTAGTTTTTACCTTTTTTTTCCTCGTGACAAAAGTCCACTCATTTTCCTGATCGTGATTCCACTTTCTCCATTCAGACATCCAATTTGGACCACCGAAACTCCAAAGATGAAAAAAGCACTTGAAGTGAAAGCAAGAAAACCATTTAATCTTCATAATATGAAATCCAACCTCCTTAGAAGAGACCTCAAAAGAGAAAACCCGATCATGGAGACATTTAACATTCAAGGATCCACAATAACCTCCAATCGCCGCTTCAAGAGCCAAAGCAACAGTATTTTCATCAATTTTGAAAGCAGCACGGCCAAAAGATACCACCATTTTGAAAGCGCCGTAATTCTTAGTAGCATGAACGTCCGATCCGAAGAGAATTCGGACTTCCTTAGCAAGAGCTAGACCTCTAGAGAAATCCAGGTCTAAAACCTTAGCTGCACGAACTAAACCCACCGAAGGATCAATGGGATTCCGATCCAAAAGCGGCACCAAAGAATCCACGTCTAGAATAGGAACGATGACATTTGCATGATCCATAAGAGACCCATTACATGGAACCAGATGATCCTGAACCCTGGCACAATGACAAGCAAATTGGATCTCGGATCCAGGTTGAATGCTCTCACGTACCTTGAGAAAATGTTGATCAAGCACAAAACCCGCTTGATCTACAAGTTGGATCCACTTGTCCTTCGGATCTAGCAGAACAAAACCCACGTAAATGGGATTGAACTTGAGATACACTTCAGTGGAGAAGATCGCCCTCCAACGCCAAGAAGAGCGGTCAAAAAGAGACTTTGCCTTGGTCATTGTAGAGAAAAGGGTGGACGACAATGCCGGAGTGACAGATGCCGTAGGGGAGGAGGCCGACAACGCCGGAGTGACGAAAGTCGGTGAGAGATGGCTAAAACCCTAGATCTCATCGGAGTCACCATGAGCGCCGCCTAGAGGGGGAGTCGCCATCTCGCCGTGCGCAAGATTTCCAACATGGCAGGCTTTATCTCATAAAAATCAGCAGTAGGAGCAGGTGGAGCAATAAGTGTGCTAATGAAATCATTTTTATTGGTGCTAGTAAAGTCACACAACTTAGTGTTCTCGGGGGTAGTCATTTTAAAAAGGCTTAAAACGGGATAAAAACTACAGCTAGAATAAGAACCAATTTATTTTTGTGTTTTTGATAAAGAGAAGCAAACAAGACAGAATAAAATAAACTAAGCAAAACTAAAAAAAGTAAAGAGATTGGAAGTGAGAGTCTCCCCTTGCAGAAATTCTCTTCCTCCCCAGCAACGGCGCCAGAAAAATCCTTGATGCACTTTGTTGGGAACACCAAGAGGAGGGTATGATGAGCACATCGGTAGGAGTTTTCCCCTTAGTTAAGAACCAGGGTTATCAATCCAGTAGGAGAAAGAGGACCTTCGGAAGGTTGATGCCACTGACGGTGGTGTTGGCGCTTCACCGGTGTCAGCAACAACATGGAACTTGCACACAACACAACCAAAATACTTTGCCCCAACGGTACAGTGAGGTTGTCAATCTCACCGGTCTTGCTAAAAACAAAGATTAGACGTATAGTGTGGAAAACAGTGTATGCTTGCATTAAGTAAAGAAAGCAGAAAATTGTTGTGGTTTGTTTAACAGTGTGGAAAATGGACCGGGGTTCATAGTTTCACTAGTGGTGTCTCTGCATAAAAGATAGCATGCTGGGTGAACAAATTACAACTGGGCAATTGACAAATAGAGGTTGCACCGTAGTGCACAATATGACATGAAGATTACTATGATATTTAGTGCGGGCATTACAACAAGATACATATACCGACATCCATCTGCATCTATGACTAATAATCCACCCTCAGTTATCATCTGAACCCCCTTAGGTATTAAGTTGCAAGCAACAGATAACTGCATTAAACAAAGTGTGTAATGTAAGCAATGATTATGCACGCGGGCACTCTCACCGCTGATTTCTCCCTAATGGCAACAACACATCCTCCCCCTTCACGTTTCTGTCACTCGAGCAAGGCGAAAAGGAGGCATGAACCCACTATCGAGCATAAATACTCCCTCTTGGAGGCACTAGCAACTACTTGGCCAGAGCAACCACTAGCAACGGAAAGCATGCAAGATCACAAATAGTATAAGCAAATAAAGACTATAATCAACTTGGCATAAGGTCAATATTCAACGGATCCTAGCAAACACAACATATAGAATTACATAAGATCAATCTCGATCATGATAGGCAGCTCACAAGATCTAAACATGGAGGCATATGAGGAGAAGACAACCATCTAGCTACAGCTACGAATCCGTAGTCCAAGGATGAACTACTCACGCATCACTCCGGAGGCAGGCATGGTGATGTAGAAGCCTCCGGTGATGATCTCCTCTCCGGTAGGGTGCCGGAAACAACTTCAGAACCCCCTGATCTAGGGTTGACGGTGATGGTGGCTACAGAACTTTTCGGGGATTTTTTATCGGGTCTTTAGGGTTTTCCATCCAGGGGGCTTAAATAGGCGAAAGGGCAAAGGCGGTGGAGGCCAGGGGGCCCCACACCCATAGCTGGCGCGGCCAAGGGGGGCACCTTATGGTGTGGCCCCCCTGTTACCCCTCTTCGACTCCTCTTCGGTGTTCTGGATGCTTCCGGGGAAAATAGGAACTTAGGGCTTTGTGGGGTCTAATTCCGAGAATGTTTGCAGAACAACTTTTCTGAAACCAAAAACCAGCAGAAAACAGGGAACTGGCACTTGGCATCTTGTTAATAGGTTAGTCCCGGAAAACGTATAAAAATGCTATAAATAAGGGAGAAAACAAGTAACAATTGGCAAAATATGATCATGGAGCATCAGAAATTATAGATACGTTGGAGACGTATCAAGCATCCCCAAGCTTAGTTCCTACTCGTCCTCGAGTAGGTAAACGATAAAACAATAATTTCTGAGGTGACATGCTACTAACATAAACTTGATCAATCTAATGTAAAAGCATATGCACGCTGAGATCATAAAACTTTAAACACATGCATGATAAATAAATCTTTAATAATAAAGCATAGCAATTAGTTTGCATCACGAAGAGTAAATCAAATAAAGGATCATGAATAATAATGCAAAGAAAGGTAAACGTTTGTTTCAGGTATAGAGAAAGCATGGCAAAGTCATATTTCGATAGTCCTTAAGAGTGGGGCAAAACATAAATGCAAGGACACCTTCAAAGTTCATGAGGAAGACTAGAACAAATGATATCATATCATGAAGTAATTATTGATGCTTATGGGACAAATGCACATAGAACTCAGAATGTCAAAAATGCTCTCTCAACTGTGCATAAAGTTAGAAGATGGAGACTCGACATAAAAGTAAAAGAAAGGCCCTTCGCAGAGGGAAGAAGGGATCACTCATGCGCTAGAGTTTTTTATTTTATTAAACAGAGGTATTAAAAGTTTGACACTGAGTGTCTATATTTTGGGAGATGTATGCTAATGTGAACGAATGGTAAACAGAAAATACAGTACGTCACAAGCCAACTGGATTCACAAGAGCGGCTCCCATGGTGAAGGACGCAACTGGTGTAGAAGGCCATCCCTCTTTCTCTATTGTTTACACAATTATGCTTTGACTGATAAATCAGGGGCAAAAATAGTGAAGAGAATTTGTTTGCATTAATTTGGGGCTGGGCACTGATACGTCGAAAACGTATCTCCTTTTCCGAACACTTTTCTTATTGTTTTCCTCTAAACTTGTGTGTTTTTGATACAACTAACACGGACTAACGCTGTTTTCAGCAGAATTACTTTGGTGTCTCGTTGTTTATGCAGAAAAATCAACTTTCGGGAAAATGCACAGAAAAGAGACCGTTGATGTTTTCACCCCGGAAGCCAAAAGGGGGCCTGGAGAGGCCAGAGGGTGGCCACACCCCCCTGGCGCGGGTTCCCCTGGCTGCGCCAGCACAGGGTGTGGGCCCCCCAGGACCCCCTCGGACTCCCCTTTCGACTACAAGTAGCCTTCAACCCTAAAACCCGAGGGGATACGCCATATTCCAGAGAAACACAACAGAGCGCCGCCGCCGTCCCGAACCTCGATTCGGGGATCAGAAGTTCTTGTTCTGGCACCCTGCCAAGACGGGAAAGTGGAGGAGATCATCGCCATCGTCGTCACCAACACCTCTCCATCGACCATCCATGTTTCCCCCATCCATGTATGAGTAATTCCCCGCTGTAGGATGAAGGGGATGGTAGGAATTGGATGAGATCGTTCATGTAATAATGTCGTGATTGTTAGGTCATAGTGCCTAGTATCCTCTATTAGTGCTATTGACATTGTTGCAACTTGTTATGCTTAATGCTTGCCACTTTGGGCCCGAGTGCCATGATCTCAGATCTAAACATATTATTGAATCACGATGATAATTATTGTTTCTTGATCATACCTGCAAGTTGTTTACACATATTGTTGCCCGGAACCCGAGGCCCCGAAGTGACAGAAATTGGGACAACCGGAGGGGATGGATGCGATGTGAGGATCACATGTGTTCAGGGAGTGTTAATGCTTTGCTCCGGTGTTCTATTAAAAGGAACACCTTAATTACCAGTAGTTCCCTTGAGGCCCCGCTGAAAACGGGCTGGTAGGACGTTCTCATTGCGAGCACGTACGACTATTTACGGAACACATCCTATGGTTACTTAGTGCTTGGATGCTTTATCTTATTTATCTGCAATGCCCCTGACATGATCATTATTAGAACTTTCTTGTCCATGCAACGTCCGTTCATCCATCCCTATGCCTACAGTATTTAATCTGATGTTTACTTCAATTACTACTGTTGTTATTATTTCACTACTGCTGCTACTATAAAACTGTTACTACTGATAAACCATTGCGAACAAAAGTACTTTCAGGTGCAGGTGAATTGACAACTCACTTGTTAAGGCTCACAAATATTCTTTGGCTCCCCTTGTGTCCAACCAATAAATTTGGGTTTTACTTCCCTCGAAGACTGTTGCGATCCCCTATACTTGTGGATCATCAAGACTATTTTCTCGCGCCGTTGCCGAGGAGCATAGCTTTATTTGCGAGCTCACCGGAGAGTATTATTATCTACTGCCAATCATTCATCATGGGTAAGTCTCGTGATGGAAGAGTTCCTATATTACCATCGACTACAAGAAGAGGTACAACTCTGAACACCTCTGTTGCTCTTGATTCACCGTCTGTTATGAGTAAGCTGCTTACACCACCACATGCTACACATGCTACTTCCGCTGAATCTGAAAATGCTTTTGATACTTTTGATGATGCTTCTACTGTGCTTGATGAGAGTGGTTCTCTCGGTCCTTTCTTAGATGCTACTATTGTTAAGGCTAAAAATATTGCAAACACTGAAACTCCTGCTAAAAACCCTGTTACTCCTGCTTTTTCACCTGAGTTTAGAGAGAACCCTAGTGATGATCTAGATGATGCTTGTATTGAACTGGGTGATGATCTTATTGATGAAATACATGCTTTGGAGGATAAAGATGCTGCTATACATCTTATGGAAAGTCGTGCTGTTAGATATAAATTATCTCTTGATGCTAAGTTTGCCACTTCTCCTATTTATATTAGGGATAAGGATTATGATTTCTCTCTTGATTTATCTTATATATCTACTGTTGAGAAAAAAACTTTTTGTGGAACTGAAAATGAGAGTTCTATAAAACATATGAATGAGCTCTCCTCTTTGAGTAGTTTATTCTCTAATGATCTTAAGAAACGTAGCTACTTTGTTGCTAAAATATCCCTTTCTCATTAAAGGATGAAGCTAAAACTTGGTTTAACAACTTGTCTCCTGGATCTATTGATAGTCCTATTGGTTTGGTTAATGCTTTCTTTCAGAAATATTTTCCTGCTAGTGCTCAACATGCTGCTTTACAAAATATATTTAATTACAAGCAATTGGAAGAAGAGAAATTGCCTGTATCTTGGGAAAGGTTTGGTTCTTTAGTTAGAGCTGCACCTGGGCATAAGCTAGAAGATAAGAAACTTCTTGATATATTCTATAATGGACTTGTCGTGGGATTATCACGGCAGACGTTACCGGGTGTAACTGATCTTGGGGCAAGACGACACAGGCATTTGGGAGAGGGTTTAGCTCAGAGGAAAACATGATGATACTCGATCTGGCAGCCGGCAATCAAGTCGCCGAGTCTCCGATCTCGATATATTAACTCAACTCTCGTGTTACACTGGATGCTCGATATCAAGCGATATTGCTAGAACTCTTGGATTTCTCTTAACCTAACTTAGGGGCCGGTTTATAAAGCACCCAAACCCCCTGGCTTGCCCTCCAAGGCGCACCCTGAATCCTACCCGGACACTGCGTATAAAACCCTAACTTTCTTTACCATAACCCACAACTCGGGTTACGAGGCCTACAATCCTGGGCCTTCTAGAAGTTCTTTTATCCTTAGCCGGATCTTGCGCAGCGTCCTTTGGGCCGAATTACACCTTGGAATTGGCCTACCGGGTTATCATCCCTCCATCAGTAGTCCCCAGAATAGCATGGGCTTCACAGGATCCTCTTTGAAGCGCACGCTATTCCCTGCAAAATTATCAAACTTACAAGTTCAATGGAGGCCGGGTTACATTGCTTTGATAAACAGCTAGGCCTAACTCTACGGCGGCCATATAGTAACCCGGCTTTTTCCAAATCCCTTGCCTAACTTTCCGGGCCAGCACCTTGACAAAAATGTCAAAGATCCGGCTTGCTTTACTCGATAATTGACCCTGATGTTGCGGACAAGATCTCCTTCTCATTTTTGTCCGGATATCCCGGCTAGCACTTAAAGCATATCCCACAAGATCCGCGCAAACAACCATTATCCCAAAATTTCCGGCTTCCACCCGTTGGAACAAGTTTATCCACCCGCACCTTATAAATAGATGCCCAGAGGATAACCTAGACCCCAACATTTCATTCCAACTCCTTCTCCTTTCTCACTTCTCGAGCCCGCGCAACACCGCCGCAGGAACTCCAAGCTCACCACCGGAGCAAACCGCCGCCGGCCACGTTTGTCCTCAAACCACTCCGTGCCGCCGCCAAGCTCCGCCACCTCGCCTTCATCCTGCCCATCGGAGGCTGCAAAGGGGCATTCAGATCACGTCGTCTTCCGCCGCCGCGCTAGACTCCAATTCCTCCCAGTAAGTTCCTCGTATCCATTAATTCAATCTTGCAATTTTTCGATTTACTCTAGATTGGATCTAGGTCGATCCGCGGGCCGCTTTTCTTGTGGCGCCGGATTAGATTACTTAGATGCTTGCTAGCTCATCCAATAGCCTGATTGATGATCACACACCACCCTCCTACCATTATTAATCATCAATTTCTTAGTAAAATCGTCCGGAAGTTTTCCAATCTAGATCCATTTCATCCCAATTTTCCGCGCATGTCATTGACACCCGGAAAATCCTCCTCTTCCGGCTCTTTTGCTTGCAGTAGATACATGGGCAATCATCCGTCTTCCTCAAACACCTTTCAATACGTAAGTAACCAATATTTTCTATAATTACACTTGATACCCGGATACCTTGTAATCTTCACCTCATGGCATGATACCCGGATAATTCTTAGTTTTCATATCTTCTCGATACTTCGTGTATACACTCGGGTAACCCAATATTTCCGAGTTTCATTTCCTGTATCTTTTTTCCTTGTGTTTTGCAGGTTGATCCCATGGCTCCCAAAAGGCAAGGGAAACAGCCGGCCCAGGCGAAGACAACCCAATCCATATCCGCCAATTGGGGGCGATCCACAGTCACGAAGGCCAAGCTGGAAGAGCTGGCCGAGTTGGGGGTTCTCCCCTCTCAGAAGGACATTCATTGGAGGGCGCCGGGTGACGAGACCCGGACCACACCTGCCAAGGATGAGGTAATCTGTTTCATAGAGCACGTGACCCGGGGATTCCGTCCTCCGGGTCACCCTTTTTTCGTGAGGTCCTGAGCCATTATGGCCTCAGGATATTTGACATAGGGCCTAACTCTATGTTGAATATTACTCACTTCATTGTTTTGTCCGAGTCATACTTGTGCACTCCGCCAAGTTTGGCTCTCTTCATCGAACTTTTCCAGTGCAAACCGTGCCGCGAAAGCGGTGACGGAGCACTCCTTGCTTGCGGCGGAGTCTCTATCCAGCGCCGCAAGAATTCTCTGATGCCACCTCTTACTCTTAACTCCCACGTCAAACACTGGAAACTCTCATACTTTTATTGCCGGGACACCTCCTCACCCGGCGAAAAGAGGTTGCCGAGTTACTCAGAGGGCCTCCTTGACATCTCCGAGAAATTCAATGCTTTCGCCCCTGACTCGGACAGGGAAGCAATCCTGCCCTTACTAGCTAGAATAGCCGTCCTCTCCGCCCAAGGTCTTCTTGGGCTCAACTTAGTGAAAACTTGGGTTGATTTCCGGATCCAACCCAATTCTATCCGCACCAAATTGATGTGCGAGTACTCGGGGCATGCCACGGACGCACTCCGATATTCCACCAAGAGCTTTGCAGCCGGCGACACCAACAAAACCATCAAAGGCTTCCTGACGGAAAAACTGGAAGTCATAAAGAACATCGCCGGGTTACCTCCATTTACTCGGGAAAATCCGGCTCCAGCGGTAAGACCCGATACTCATAAGCTTATTTCCACACTTTGACTAGATACTGCTTTTAACTCTCACTTTCGTCTTTTTGTCTCAGGCTGATGACCCTTTCTGGAAAGTTGAAACCTCCCCCCCTCCAGAGACCCGGAAGAGGAAGACGAGCCGGCTAATGATGATGAAGGTTCTTATCCGGATCTGGTATCATCTTCACTTGTATCATTTCCTCCCATTTTAACTTTTTCCATCGATACATACTCGGCTCGCAAGGCTGGAGGACGAAGAAGAGAAGGACGAGGACGACCCGGAGGCCACCGAATCTGATCAGGAAGCAACAGTCGGGGCCAAGAGGAAGGCCACAGGAGTGGTTTCCAAGGTTCCCTTCTCTTCTATATCCTCTGAACCTTACTCCTTCGATATCATGCGTAGGCTTAACCAACAGTTGTCACACTCGTCACACTTGAAGGATCCTCTCCCAGCCAAACGTAGGGTGACCCGGAGTTCTCCGGGTGAGGATCCCCTTAATCCCGGTATCACCACCTCACCAGTCCACCGGGTCGGTACTCCTCCACCCCAATCCTCCAAATCCCCTCAGCGTCACCCATCTCCCAACCATCCACGTGCCGGGCAATTCCGGGTTCCGCTATCGGTCCCTTTGTCGACTTCATCTGCTTCCAGCAGCGAGCTCCCACCGGATTACGCTGTAAATACCGGGTAAGTCTTTTCTTATTTGACATCCTTTCATACCTGACAACTTTCAATCACTGTTGCTAACTGCCTCTCTCCCTTTTCTTTAGCGCTCAAGTCACAGTTACTGACCCGGAGAACATGGAAACAGATAACCAGAAGACGGAGGAACCAACTGATAATGCGGACGCCGCAGCTGGTGATGAGGCTGAAGACGTCCAAGAACAAGATCCTTTTAATGACCCGGCCCGACAAGAAGCCGGGTCTCCAAAATCGTCTGAAGACGTGGATGAAGAGATTGAGATCCAAGAGACTAGGACGGGTTCCCCAAACCCGGAGAACCAGACGGTCCGGGTCTCGACCCCAAAATCAGGAAAAACTCTTCGTCCTGAGGCTCAAGCTGCCGGTTCTTCTGGCACCAAGCCTGAAGACATGACCTTCCCTCAGATGCTTAGTGCCCTTCATACCTTAAGGGCAAAGGAAGAGAATATCCTGGAAGCTTTGATAGCAAAACACGAGGTAAATCCGAGTAACATTGCTTGTATCCTTATCTAGTCCCCAAGTTCCGGGTGAATTTCTTGATAATTTGCCTGGAACTTCATAGTATTTCTGACTAATTTATCCCTGTATCTCCACTCAGGACTTCGTGACTCAGTCTGAGAAAAAATTGGCTAAGGCCACCAAGGGTATTGAAAAGGAGGTGGCTCTGCGTGAGGAGGCCGAGGCTGAGGCCAGTAGGAGTGGGAAGATCATGAGGAAGTATAGGAGGAGGGCTCATGCAGCCGAAGATAGTCTAGTGAATCTTTCTGTCCAGATTGCTGATACGTATCGCACCTTGCTCGGTATGAATCTTAGCATAATATTCATAACCCGGGTCATCCGTCTGACACATAGCCGGGTTTCCTTACTCGTGTTTTCATTTCTTTCTGCAGGTCCGGATGAAGTAATGCCGGAAGAAGATGATATTGCCAAGCTGAAGACCATCAAGAGCGTTATCCGGCAACTATGTGCCGGAACCAAATGGATCCTTGAAGAACTACGGTGGCCGGGTGTTGGGCACGTCGACCTGAAGAGGATGTTGGATGCCTGCTCCACTATTCCCGAGTGGATTTGGCATTGGAAACGCTCGTCCTGCCGGGTTGGGGTAACCCGGGGGCTAGCCCTGGCGAAAGCTTACTTTCCTAAGCTAGAGCTGGCCAAGCTGATGGTCGGGTTTCCGGAATTCAACCGAGATGGGTCCAAATTTTCCCCGAAGGATTTCAAGGCCATCCAAAAAGAAGTCTGTTACTCGGCAAGCGTAATTGCTGACAGCTTGGAGCTCAATTCCATTGTCCCTTCATATGGTGCTGATGGTGAAGCGATTAAATCGGATCTTCCCAAGCCGTACGATATGCTAGCCCGATGGAAGGAGGAAGCTGCCAAGTTGAGGGAGGAAGCTGCAAAAAAGAAGGCTGAAGCCGACTCTGCTCCTGCCACTTCCACACCCGTCGTCCCTCCTGCTGCGCGAGCCGGCAATGCTGCTGATCCGGGTGCTGCTGCCACCAATAGTAATAGCAAGGGCAAGGAGAAGATGGACGCCGCAACCCAGAATACCGAGTGATACCTGCTACCTAATGCTGTGCCATATGTGTCATTCGGTCAATAGGCCGTTTAAACAATTATTTCTTGATGATGCGCCTGTTAACCATTGATGCTGGTACCGAAATATGTAATGCACTTTAAGTTCTTGATACGCCTTGTGCCTCTTCTGGCCTCTGGATGAACTTGATATTTATCTGGTTTTTGAGTTTATTCTTGATATCCGACTTTCTTTATGGTTCCTTTTGTGAGACTCGGTTTCCGAGTTTCATGGATTTTGACAAGCGGACTTTTCTCTAAGTCCCCAAGTCCCCAAGACTCGGATGTTTGGGTTTTTTGAGTTTTAGCAACTAAGCAACTTTTCCTTTTTTCAAAATCCCCAGTCCCCGAGACCCAAAATGCCGAGTCTGGGATGTATGGTTTTTCCAAGGGAACAAGTTGTTTGATGCTAAGCCCAAGCCCAGAGCTGTTTCACATAGGTATTGAAGTTATGATTGATAAATGTTGAGTTTCCGGCTATTAGCCCTGAACTCTGCATAACTTGTGGTTTAGATGACCCTTTTGACTATCTTGTACTGTAAGTCGGCTTTCGCGTGGATACCATGTTGTTACATCTATACGAAAACAGGGTCAGCCAAGTCCCATTGGGCTTCATGGCTTATTGTAATCGTAAGCGAGCAAATCATGCCACTTAAGTGCGAGTCACATCGAGCTTAAGTAAGAAAAGTCAAGAAAATTTGGCTCCTTTGTCCGGTTATAAGATTGCGGCCGTACTCGTTTGCGAGTAATCGGCCCTTATAACTCATAGGCATCAAGGCCGGGTCATTGAGTTTGTAACTGTGCTATTCAAGCTATCAGCCCCCAATACCTAGATATACGCAACATACGGAGAGTGAAGAACGTAAGAATAACCACTTCTTTACTTGATATGCGAAAGTTAGGTCAGCAGGCCGCCTCATTAAAAACCCATCCAGCCCCCAAGGGTGCCCTGGATAGGAAAAGAGTGCGTCTGAAAACCTGCTGCCTGTTACATCGTGCAACTCCACTTGCCAATATAGTCTATACTAGGTATAGTAGGGACGTAGCTGAGCCACGTTCCATGGTCTGTCTCTTTCCTGCATAGACGAAGTGGTATGAGCGGTGTCATTAACTGTAGCCGACTCTTCCCTTGCATCTATCAGGTAATACGATCCGTTGTGCAGATTCCGGCTTATGATAAACGGTCCTTCCCATGGTGGTGATAACTTGTGTTTCCCTTCGTTTGACTGTACCAGACGCATGACCAAGTCTCCTTCCTGGAAGACCCGGGTTTTCACGCGCCGGCTATGATACCTCCGTAAATCTTGCTGATATATGGCTGACCTTTCCAAAGCTTGTTCCCTTTGTTCTTCTAACATATCTACGGCATCCTGCCGGGTCTTCTCGTTCTCTACCTCGACGTAAGCTGATAATCGAGGTGAATCATGAATAATATCACTTGGCAGCACTGCTTCCGCACCATAAACCATGAAGAATGGTGTCATCTGAGTAGAACTGTTAGGTGTAGTGTTGATACCCCAAACCACGGAAGGTAGTTCTTCGACCCATGCACCCGCAGCCCTGATACAAGGGAATCGCAGTCGTGGTTTTAGTCCACGAAGTAACTCTTAGTTTGCCCTTTCCACTTGTCCATTGGCCTATGGATGAGCCATTGATGCTACGTCAAGCCGGATTCCATTGTTGCCACAAAACTTCTCCATCGCGCCAAGGGACATGTTGGTTCCATTGTCGGTAATTATGCTGTGGGGATACCCGAACCGATAGATAATTCTTTTCAGGAACTTGACTGCTGTGACTGCTTCACAATTGGTGACTGGCATAACCTCGACCCATTTGGTAAACTTATCAATGGCCACCAAAAGATGTGTCTTCTTGAAAGGTGACATGTGAAAGGGACCAACCATGTCCATACCCCAAACAGCGAACGGCCAAGTTAACGGAATAGTCCGCAATTCCATAGCCAGCACGTGGGTTTGGCGAGCGTACCTTTGACATCCGTCACATCTTGCCACTAAGAACTCCGCATCTGCTAGAGCCGTGAGCCAGAAAAATCCGTGTCGATAAGCTTTGGCCACAAGGGATCTTGTGGATGCATGATGCCCACAATCACCTTCATGGATTTCCTTAAGAATCTGTCGGCCTTCTTCTGGTGCTACACAGCGCAAAAAGACTCCTGCTGCACTTCTCTTGTATAACTCCCCACTGATGATAGAATATCCCTTTGCTCGCCTCGAAATTTGCCTTGCTAACACCTCCTGCTGTGGTAACTCGCCTCGTGATAGGTAGGCCAGAAACGGTTCTGTCCACTCGGGAACAACGCGTACGGTGGCCACGAGCTCCAAATCCGGGTCTTGATTTGCCAGTTCTTCCTCAGACTCGGTTTTAACTGATGGTCGCCATAATTCATCCAGGAAGACGTTAGGTGGAACCGACTCTCTGCGCGAGCCGAGTCTAGCGAGGGCGTCTGCTGCCTCATTCTTTCTTCTGTCTATGTGTTCTACCTCATACCCGGAGAAACATCCTGCAACCCTATCAACCTCTCTGCGGTATGCTGCCATAGTTGCGTCCTTTCTATCCCAAGTTCCTGATACCTGTTGTACCACAAGGTCCGAATCTCCAAAGCATCGTATCCTCTTAATGTTCATCTCCTTGGCTACCTTTAAGCCGTGCAATAGGGCCTCATACTCGGCCACGTTGTTGGAACAATCAAAGTGAATCTGTAGCACGTAACTCAATTTGTCACCTTTGGGTGATGTTAGCACCACTCCAGCTCCTGATCCCTCATATTGCTTGGATCCATCGAAGTGCATGATCCAAGATTCGGAGTTTGGAGCAAATGTGGTCATGCCTGTGTGTGTCCAGTCATTAACGAAATCGACCAAAGCCTGAGATTTAATTGCTGACCTGGGCTCGTAGTTGATGTGATAATCCCCCATCTCTATCGCCCATTTGGCTATTCTTCCTGTCGCATCCGAGTTTCTGATGATATCCGACATTGGTATCGAACTTACCACTGTTATGGGGTGTTCCTGGAAATACGGCTTCAGTTTCCGGCTGGCCATAAAGACCCCAAAAACCAGCTTTTGCCAATGCGGATAGCGTTGCTTTGCCTCTGATAATACCTCGCTGACGTAATAAACGGTCTCTGGACCGGGTAACCTTTCCCATCCTCTTTACGCTCTACAACCACTACTGCGCTAACGGCTCGGGGGCCCGCTGCTACATATAGCAGCATGGGCTCTTTAGGACCCGGGGCCGCTAGGACTGGTGCTTCAGATAACTGCTTCTTTAGTGCCTCGAACGCCTCATCCGCCTCTTGATCCCACACGAATTTATCGGATTTCCTCAAGAGCCGGTACAAGGGTATTGCTTTTTCTCCGAGTCTGGATATAAATCGGCTCAAGGCTGCTACGCAGCCCGTGAGCTTTTGAACATGCTTCAAATTTTCCGGCTTTTTCAGATTCTGGATAGCTTTTATTTTATCTGGGTTTGCCTCAATTCCTCTCTCGGAAACGATAAATCCGAGTAATTTCCCAGCTGGAACTCCGAATACACACTTCGTCGGGTTAAGCTTCATCTGATACCTTCTCAAAATCTTGAACGTCTCCTTCAGATCGTCGATAAATGTCTCTGCCTTCCTGGTCTTGATAACCACATCATCCACATAAGCATGGACGTTGCGTCCAATTTGGTCCTCAAAGCACTTCTATATACACCGTTGATAAGTTGCGCCAGCGTTCTTCAATCCAAACGTCATGGTTTTGTAACAAAAAGCCCCAAAAGGGGTTATAAATGATGTTTTCTCCCAATCCTCCCTCTTGAGCTTAATCTGATGATACCCGGAATATGCGTCCAGAAAACATAATAGGTCACTTCCAGCTACTGCGTCTATGATCTGATCTATCCTTGGTAGTGCAAACGGATCCTTTGGGCAATGCTTGTTGAGACTCGTAAAATCGATGCACATCCTCCACTCATTGGTCTTTTTCATCACGAGAACCGGATTTGCTAACCAATCCGGGTGAAATACTTCCATAATGAAGCCGGCTGTCAGCAGCCGCGCGATTTCTTCTCCTATAGCTTTCCTTCTTTCCTCATTCATCTCCCGCAGGCCCTGCTTCATAGGCCTGGACTTAGGGTCTACGTGCAAACTGTGTTCTGCCAATTCTGTGGGGATACCCGGCATATCGCTAGGCGTCCAGGCGAATACGTCCGTATTAGAACGAATAAACTCCACAAGTGCTTTCTCCTGCTCGTTGTCCAAGTTAGACCCTATAGTAAATTGCTTAGAGGGATCTCCTTCAACAAAAGCTATCATCTTGGTATCCTGCGCCGCCTTGAATTTTGCTCTCTCGTCTTCAGTATTCGGCCTTTTCAATGCTGTCCTGTCATCCGGGTCTACTTGAGACCGATAATACTTGAGTTCCTCTTTTCTGCAAGCCTGCTCGGCCATTACCGAATCTCCTTCATCGCACTCAGCTGCTATATCCCGGCTTCCATGTATGGTGATGGTTTGTTTTGGACCCGGGATTTTTAGCTGTAAATATACATAACACGGCCTAGCCATGAATTTAGCATAAGCCGGCCTTCCGAACAGCGCGTGATAAGGGCTGCGCAATTTGACCACCTCGAAAGTGAGCCACTCGACTCGATAATTATCCTTCGATTCTCCAAAAGCTACCTCCAATGCGATTTTTCCCTCGGGGCATGCTGAGTGACCCGGCACTATCCCATGAAAAATTGTTGAGCTTTTCTGTAGCTGAGATTCCTTGAGATCCATGCGTAAAAAAGTTTCCCAATATAAGATATTGATACTACTTCCACCGTCCATCAGGACCTTCTTCAACTCATAACCATTGACCTGTGGTGCGACTACCAATTCTAAGACTCCCGGGTGTTCTATCCTTTTCGGGTGATCTCTTATGCTCCATGTTACGTTTTGTTCTCACCACCTCAGATATCTCGGAGCGGCCGAGGAAACCGAGTATACCGCTTGCTTCAGTATCTTCTTGTCCTTATTAGAAGTTCTTGTAGTATGCACATGATATTGTCCTTTTAAACCAGATGTACGTACCATACCGATGAAGATGCTGATTTGGCCGATTGTCACAATAGATCCGGATTCGAGGTGATCCGACTCTGGTCCCTAGTCGGAAACGTCCACCATCTTCTCTCCTTCGTGGTCGATGTAGATCTCGCCGATGACTGGATTCTCCATGTTCTTCCGAGCTTCTCCCGTGATGTAAACACCTTTGGACGCAGGCCCCACGGTGGGCGCCAACTGTCGTGGGATTATCACGGCAGACGTTACCGGGGGTAACTGATCTTGGGGCAAGACGACACAGGCGTTTGGGAGAGGGTTTAGCTCAGAGGAAAACATGATGATACTCGATCTGGCAGCCGGCAATCAAGTCGCCGAGTCTCCGATCTCGATATATTAACTCAACTCTCGTGTTACACTGGATGCTCGATATCAAGCGATATTGCTATAACTCTTGGATTTATCTTAACCTAACTTAGGGGCCGGTTTATAAAGCACCGAACCCCCTGGCTTGCCCTCCAAGGCGCACCCTGAATCCTACCCGGACACTGCGTATAAAACCCTAACTTTCTTTACCATAACCCACAACTTGGGTTACGAGGCCTACAATCCTGGGCCTTCTAGAAGTTCTTTTATCCTTAGCCGGATCTTGCGCAGCGTCCTTTGGGCCGAATTACACCTTGGAGTTGGCCTACCGGGTTATCATCCCTCCATCAGGACTAACTGTTGAAACTAGGACATACCTGGATAGTTGTGTTGGTTGTGTTTTCAGGCAAAGAACTCCACAAGAAGCTGAGGAATTAATGGCTAAAATAAGCCAAAATCATGATGATTGGACTATGGTTGAGCCTGAGCCGACCCCTACTTCAGTACCTACACCAACACCAACACCCAAGAAGAGGGTAATGATTGAATTAAATGATGAAGTGATGAGAGAAGCCAAGAATTCTGTTAAAGAGAGGGGTATTAAATCTGAAGATGTGAAGAATCTTCCACCTATAGAAGAATTATGTAAGCCAATACCTCACTCACCATTCATTGAGGTACACTCTCTCCAATATTTTGATAGTAGAGATATTCCCTATAGAAAACCTCCTGATCAATGCTTAGATGAATTTGATAATTATGTCATTAAGCAAGATAATTTTAATAAGAGAGTGCAGAACCACCTTATGGAAAACTCTAGAGCTATTGATGATTTGCATGGTATTATAGAAAGAACCTCTAATGATGTTAAAATGCTTGTTAAACATTTTCAAATGGTTCAAACTCAAATAGATCAACTTGCTAAAGTGCAAAAAGATTTGCTAGTTAATGCTTCTAAAGAAAAACATGCTTATGAAATAAGAACTAGAAGTGGTATTGCTATGCAAGATCCTTTATATCCTGAGGGACATCCTAAAAGAATTGAAGAAGATTCTCAGCAAACTAATGATAATGTTATTCATACTAAGAATAAAAAGAAGAAGAAACATAAAAGTGTTGTAGAATCCTCTGAACTTGCTAAAGATCCTAATAGTATATCTATCTCTGATGCTGAAACTGAAAGTGGTAATGAAAAGAATGATGCTTCTGATAAAGAAGAACCTGTAGCTGAACCTGAAAAGCAAACTAAAACTGCAAAGTATACTAAGGAAGATTTCATTGCTAATAAACATGGTAATGAGAGAGAACCTTGGGTACAAAAACCAATGCCTTTTCCTGGTAAGAAACATAAATCTAAGGAAGAAGAACACTACAACAAGTTTTGTGAACGGATGAAACCTTTGTTCTTGCAAATTCCTTGAACTGATGCTATTAAATTGCCTCCTTATGCAAAATATATGAAAGATATTGTCTCTAACAAAAGGAAGATTCCTAATGAGGAAATCTCCACTATGCTTGCTAATTACTCTTTTAGTGGCAAGGTTCCTGAGAAGCTTGGAGATCCTGGTATACCTACTATTCCCTGTTCTGTTAAACATAATTATGTTAGAACTACTTTGTGTGATCTGGGAACTGGAGTTAGTGTCATGCCTTTTACTCTCTATAAAAGACTCCTCCTAGAAAAATTGATACCAACTGATATATATTTTCAAATGGCTGACAAGTCTACTGCTATTCCTATGGATATATGTGAGAATGTTCCTGTTCAAGTTGCTAATAATTGTCTGATATTAACTGACTTTGTTGTGTTAGAAATGCCTAAAGATGATAACATGTCTATTATTCTTGGAAGACCTTTTCTTAATACTACAGGGGCTGTTATTGATTCCAATCAAGGCAAAGTTACTTTTAATATTAATTATAAAGAGCACACTGTTTATTTTCGCAAGAAGATTGATAGAAAATATGGCCTAAATTCCATTGAAAATGTTGAGACCATCAAGATTGGAGAATTTTATTGTCCTATTCCAAAGCCACCCAAAGAATATAAAATTATTATGATTGGGACTATTCCTATCAAGGTTGAGGTAACATAATTATTTAATGAGAAACAAAGTTTTGTTTCATATAAAATTATTTTGGTAGCAAGACTTGATCACCCTTGTTAACAAAATTATTTTAAATGAAATGGGCAATGTTTTCACTATGTTTTCACCTTCCCCATATTGTTTTCACCATGTTTACTTCTGTTATCACATTATTACTTGAGTGCAATCATGTTTTCCACCGTCCTTATGCATGTTTTCCTCATGTTTTCACTCTGATTACTGAAGTTATGCATGTTGTCACCACCCATACTTTTGTTTTCACCACTACCACCTTCGTCTTCTTTGGTTATTCTTTCATTGGAGTGTCTTAGAACCTATGTAGTTCTGGTTTTGGTTTTGTTTTCCATGTTTTCACTTCGTTTTCCCGGGTTTTATTAATTATTAAAATTATGGAAATACCTCAAAAATAAAGTTTCTCGAAAAATTCCAGAAAAATTATAATAAATTTTTACGTAAAAATAAGGCAGAAAGGCACCTGGGAGACCCCAGGGGGACCCACCAGGCAGGCACACCCTAGGGTGGCGCGGCCTGCCCCCTAGTGGCGCCAGCCCATGGTGTGGGGCCCCGCTGGCCCTCCACTAACTCTCTCCCCTGCCAAAATTCCTTCTCTCACCTCCCAAACTCAACACATTTCCTGGAACCCGAGTTCTTGCTGTTCTTCCTCGAATTTTTTTGATCTCTTTGCTCAGCCCATCTTTTGTGCTGAAATTTGGTGCATTTGCTCTCCGGTATGTGACTCCTCCGATGATCCAAGTAGAATTTTGTTTAGTGAAGTATTTCTTGAGTATTTTGGTACTATAGGTGACAATTTATGTGAGTTTGCATGCTTGATTTGAGTAGAAATAACATATTTTTGATGTATGTTTAGCTCTCGTATAAGTCCCTATGGTAGTCTCCACCTTATAGTTGCTTGAAATTAATTTTTATGATGATTGTTGAAAAATTTCAGAGATGGATAGGTTCAACTTTGGTGAGATATTTAGGAGTGATGCTCCTATAAGGACAAGGCCGTCACGCTCATCTACTTCAGCAAGGCCCTCATATAACGAAGACGTTATGGCGTCAACTATTAATGATGCAGAAGATGACGGTATCATTTACCCATCTAGCTTTCCTTATCACACATTTTTAAGAAATGCAGCTCTTTTAGATGATTTTCTTATGCTTATTGAGAGAGTTGGTCTCACCAATTTTATGGAGGATGAAATCCCTCAGTATGCCATGCTCACAAAAGGTTTTGTTAAGAGCTTTAAATTTCAGAACTCTCAATATGGTCCAACTGTTGCATTCAAATCAGAGTTCTATTTCTTTGTCCTTGGTGGAATTTTGTGCTATTATAGGTATCAACGCCACCGGGACGGCAAGCAGGATTCAAGATAGGCCAGCAGACCTCCAGGGGATCTACGAGAGATCACCAACGATGATGGGCGCTCATCCTAGCGTGGGAAGATAAGGAACATTCAACTTCCTGCTCTCAGATACTTTACTTACTATATTGGTACTAGTATTCTTGGTAGGGAGAACACTAGTAATGTTTCTAGTTATCACCTTGCATTTATTGATGCTTCACTGAACTGTAGCACAAAGTATAACCTTGGTGCACTTGTTGCACGCCGCCTTGCCGCTGATGGGCCTATTTCTGGTGGCATTATTGCTACACGTGTCGCAGCCGCTTTACATGTTTCTATTGATCCTAATGATGAAATTATTGCTCCACATATACTTAACCTTGCTGCTATGAAATCCCATCAGTTTTTCACTTCTAACTCTACAAATGAACGTTTATTACATAGAGTTTTGTATATGGATGGAGAAGAGCGGAAAGTTACTTTGCCGCAAACTGTGTTATTTAAGATTGACATGTCACCGTGGTCGCTCACCAAGGAGCAAATAGACGAGCATCTGAGCACCATGGAGTTTTACCGGTAGCAGGAGAGGCGAGACGCGCCTCCCGAGGACCACACCGCGTAGTACACCGGCACATCCTCGAGCACATCTCAGGGGGAGGCTTCCTCCTTGGCGTATTAAGGGGGTGGCACCTCTTGGACCCCTTCGTGATTGATCTCCACTTAGGCCAAAAGCCTAAGCTTGGGGGGAGGTATACCGACATCGCACTCATTTATATATCATGTTCGGTCGGTTCTTTGTATATCCATGTTTATCATTTCTTTCGTTTGTTTTCGCTTTCTTTCGTTTCTTTTGTTTTTATTGTTTTGTTTTCTCTTTCAAAACACAAAATGACCAAAAATATTTCTGTTGTTTCTCTCTATTTGTTTCTTAGTTGGTTTGATTTATCTTTTAGTTGCGTTTTAATATTCAAAACCCAAAAAGATTTTTTTTCTTTGTTTGCTTTCTCTCTTTTTGTTCGTGCTTTAATTGAAAAACCCAAAAATATTTATTGTTCTTCTTTGGTTTTGTAAAGTTTGTTGCAGAGTTCGACAGTCGTCCGTGATTCCATTGGAGCTTGGTTTTCATTATATATTATTCGATCCACAAGTGAAGAGCAATAATGATGATATACGACAATTCAAGTTCTGGTGAGAGGCTGGTATGAACTCTATTTGCGTTCATTTTTGTACATATATTCATCTATGTGAGCATGCTTAGTTTGTTCGTATAAGATATATATGACTTAATGGCTGTTTAATTGTTCATGCTCTCTCATGTTTTGTTCCAATATATTGATAGTAAATGACTTGTCATATAAATATTTGTTCGCATTGTTTTATTCATAGAAGGACATGATATTGTGGTAGCCTCCTCTGACTGTTTCATTTGAATCAACTTGGCACATGCTCACGCATGCTAATACTGAAAACAAAAAGTCAATAAGACTCGATGATTTATTTTGCCTCAGAGTTTTAGTATCAATTTTATGCCTGAGTTAATTTTACTTTATCGCAACCATGATTATGATAGTTGCTGCTTTCTTGATTGTCGCTCCCTGTGTATTGCTAGCCTTCACCTGTACTGAGTATGAGCTCTACTCGTGCATCCAAACCCCTGAAAACCAAATTTTGCCAAATGTGTCCACCATACCTACCTATATGTGTTATTTAACCGCCACTCCAAGTAAATTGCTCATGTGCTACCTTTAAAACCTGCTAAAAATTACTCCTGTTTTGTCCCACTGTTTTAGCTCATGAGGACATAAATAGAGAATCTTTATCTCACTTGTTTATTGGATTTCACACCCTGGTCTAGTGGCTTCATCCGCTTATCCAAATGATAGAAGAGCTGGCAGCGGGGTGCCCAGCCCCAAACTAATACACACAAATTCTCTTCACTCTTTTTGCCCCTGATTTATCAGTCAAAGAATAATTGTGTAAACAAAAGAGAAAGAGGGATGAACTTCTACACCAGTTGCGTCCTTCACCATGGGAGCCGCTCTTGTGAATCCAGTTGACCTGTGACGTACTGTATTGTCTGTTTACCACTCGTTGACATAAGCATACACCTCTCTCAAAATGTTTTCAATACCTCTGTTTAATAAAATAAAAAGCTCTCGCACATGAGTGATCCATGCTTCCCTCTGCGAAGGGCCTTTATTTTACTTTTATGTTGAGTCTCCGCCATATTCTTTGAGCACTTTGTTGAGAGCATAGTTATCATTCTTAGTGTAATGTGTCTGTCCCAAAGTACGGTTGATTGCGGTATAATTTTGATGCTTGTATCTTTGATATCTTTAGTTCTAGTCTTCCCTTGAACTTCAGACGTGCCCTGACATTTATGTTTTGCCCCACATTTAAGGGCAAGCGAGATACCACTTTGTCAGATCTTATTATGAATATTTCAATCTTGCAAATAGTTATGCTTCATGTTGTTTACTATTAATATGTTGTTATCTTCTCATGGTTTTCATAGCTATTAAGTATCAGTATCTTGCATGTATCTTATCATGATCATAATTAAGTATTTGACCACATAGTGAGTATATTTACATCATATGAAAGAAATGTGTTCGTAAAAGTCTTTTGTCGCACTCAGTTGTCACTAAATTTCTTGAGGACAAGCAATAAGCTAAACTTGGGGGGAGTTGATACGTCAAAAACGTATCTCCTTTTCCGAACACTTTTCTTATTGTTTTCCTCTAAACTTGTGTATTTTGGATACAACTAACACAGACTAATGCTGTTTTCAGCAGAATTACTTTGGTGTCTCGTTTTTATGCAGAAAAATCAACTTTCAGGAAAATGCCCAGAAAAGAGCCAATTGATGTTTTCACCCCGGAAGCCAGAAGGGGGCCAGGAGAGGGGCCAGAGGGCGGCCACACCCCCTGGCCATGACAGCAAGGGTGTGGCCCCTCCAGGACCCCCTCGGACTCCCCTTTCGACTACAAGTAGCCTTCAACCCTAAAACCCGAGGGGGTACGCAATATTCCAGAGAAACACAACAGAGAGCCGCCACCGTCCCGAACCTCGATTCGGGGATCAGAAGTTCCTGTTCTGGCACCCTGCCGGAACGGGGAAGTGGAGGAGATCATCGCCATCGTCGTCACGAACGCCTCTCCATCGACCATCCATGTTTCCCCCATCCATGTGTGAGTAATTCCCCGTTGTAAGCTGAAGGGGATGGTAGGGATTGGATGAGATCGTTCATGTAATAATGTCGTGGTTGTTAGGGCATAGTGCCTAGTATCCTCTATTAGTGCTATTGACACTGTTGCAACTTGTTATGCTTAATGCTTGCCACTTTGGGCCCGAGTGCCATGATCTCATATCTGAACATGTTATTGAATCACGATGATAATTATTGTTTCTTGATCATACCTGCAAGTTGTTTACACATATTGTTGTCCGGAACCCGAGGCCACGAAGTGACAGGAATTGGGACAACCGGAGGGGATGGCTGCGATGTGAGGATCACATGTGTTCACGGAGTGTTAATGCTTTGCTCCAGTGTTCTATTAAAAGGAACACCTTAATTACCAGTAGTTCCCTTGAGGCCCCGCTGAAAACGGGCTGGTAGGACAAAAGATGTTGTGCAAGTTCTCATTGCGAGCACGTACGACTATTTACAGAACACATGCCTATGGTTAGTTAGTGCTTGGATGCTTTATCTTATTTATCTGCAATGCCCCTGACATGATCATTATTAGAACTTTCTTGTCCATGCAACACCCGTTCATCCATCCTATGCCTACAGTATTTAATCCGTTGTTTACTTCAATTACTACTGCTGTTATTATTCCACTACTGATGCTACTATAAAACTGTTACTACTGATAAACCACTGCGAACAAAAGTACTTTCAGGTGCAGGTGAATTGACAACTCACTTGTTAATGCTCACAAATATTCTTTGGCTCCCCTTGTGTCGAATCAATAAATTTGGGTTTTACTTCCCTCGAAAACTGTTGCGATCCCCTATACTTGTGGGTCATTAGGCACCCCGCTGCCAGCTCTTCTATCATTTGGATAAGCGGATAAAGCCACTAGTCTAGGGTGTGAAATCCAATCAACAAGTGAGATAAAGATTCTCTATTTACGTCCTCATGAGCAAAAACAGGAACATAAAGCAGGAGTAATTTTGAAGGTTTTAAAGGTAACACATGAGCAATTTACTTGGAATGGCAGTTAAATACCACATGTAGGTAGATATGGTGTACACAATGGGAAAAACTTTAGTTTAAGGGAGTTTGGATGCACGCGTAGAGCTGATACTCAGTACAGGTGGAGGCTAGCAAAAGACTGGGAGCGACAAATCAAGAGAGCATAACAACCATAATCATGCATATCGACATAACCATCATTAATTAAAACATAAGCAGTATCACAAGTTCAAAAACTAAGTGTTCATGGAGGCTATTCGTGACTGGTTTGTAGTCATAAACATGGTGTGAGCATGCGCCAAGTCAACCAAATAAAACATTCGAAAGAGAATACCATATATTGATGCTTTACTATGACAAGAACAACTCATGAATCTTTCAAGACATATTAAACACTCTCAGATATTTGAGGCTAATCATGCTACTCAATAACCACAAGACTTTAAAACTAAAATAACATTTAACATGGCATGGAAAAGTCCTAGCCACAGTCTATACAAGCTTCTACTAGCACTATTATAAATTCTACTTCAAGCAGCAGTTTTCTTTCTCCCAACAAGCACCATACAAAACATGCTTTAGCAAAAATACTCTTTATGATACATCAATCAAACATGAGAGTACTCACATAAAACTACTAAAACTAACAACTCTAATAAGAGATGCATGCAAAACATGAGCTAAATAAATGCAACAGCTAGACAAAGATTAAGAATACAATGTATTCTCATGAAAAAGCGGAGCGTGTCACTCTCCAATAATAGAATGATGGGGTCCAACCAAGCTTATTGAAAAAGTAAAAACAAACTGAAAGCAAAAAACAAAAGCAAACTGAAAACAAAAATAAAAGGCGCTCCAAGTAAAGCACATAAGATGCGACCGAATAAAAATATAGTTTCACTAGAAGCCTTAGACGCTTGAGTCTTCTTGGAATTTGCTTGGATGTACCACCGGGCCATCCCCAAGCTTAGCCTTTTCACTCTTCTTAATCACATCATATCATCCTCTTCTCTTGACCCTTGAAAACTTCCTTCACATCAAAATTCTCACAGTCTTCATTAGCAACGTTTGTGCAATTTAAATAATAAATTCACAAGGTTCAGTTTCAACACAAATATAACAATAAAAAACACATTAGCTACTGTCACAACTTCTTTCAAAACTCTTTTTCTCAAAAGAACACCAAAAGAAATAGATTAAGATGCAAATGCGATAAATGGCAGAAATCTGTCAAAACAGAACAACAGGTAAAGATTGATTTTTTCAAAAATCTTCTGTTGCTCAAATAAAAAAGTGGTCTTCTAAGAAAAGTTGCGTATGTAACTCAGGATTAAGAAAAAAAAAGCTCAGGTCATTTTGAATTTTCTATGAGTTTTAACGGAATTAACAGTGGACAGCAGAAATCTGTTTCCTGCGCAGAAATCCGAAATATAGGCTAAACTTTCCACTAGAGGCTTTACTTGGCACAAAAACACAAAATAAAAGATACAGCGGGGTTGCTAAGGAAATATACAACACCCAGGTGCAAAGCACACCAAAGAAAACGGGTTGAAAACAGCGAAATAAAACGGGTTGTCTCCTGGTAGCGTTTTTCATTAACGCCTTTCAGCTAGGCATAAAAGGGAAAATCAAGTGTTTTCAAGTGAAGCATTCAAATCAAGATTTGGAAATTCTTTAATGATGCATTGTATTTTATCTAAGCAGGTTTCAGAGGCTCCTCTCTTAGTACTTTTAGGCTTACTATTTTCATCAAATAAATTCTCAAGAACAATCCAATCAAAATTCTTTTCTTGGCCCTCGTGCAGTGCTACTAACTTAAAGGGGATTGGTATTTTATCCTTGTTTTCATTATTAGATTCAGTTTTTTCTAGAGCACCAACATGTCTACCCATGAGCCAAGCATATTAAAACGATTAAAGACTTTTCTAGCTTCTATAGCAACATCCCCAAATTCTTTAAGCATAGTTTCTAAGATGAAGTTTCTTTTCTCAACATATTCAATGTTATTCAAGTTGAGGAACATATGTTGCATTATGGGATGGAGGTTAACAAACCTAGCTTCTAGCATGTGAACTAAAGAAGTTGCAGCAGTCTCGTAATTAGGAGCAAGTTCTACCATGGATTTTTCCTCAAAGTTATCATGCTTACTAACATGATCAGAGAATTCTTTAATAGTGTCCTTACCAAGTATAGAACCACTTCCTACCGGCAAATCTTTCAAGGTAAACTTAGGGATCAACATGATAAGAAATAACAACGTAGAGACAAAAATAACAACTATGAAGTAAACTATTTTTTTGTGTTTTTAATAAAGAGAAGCAAAAACGACGAAAATAAAAACAAGACAATAAACAAAATAAAGAGGTTGAGAGTGAGAGACTCCCCTTGCCAGAAGACTTCCTTCTCCCCGGCAACGGCGCCAGAAAAATGCTTGATGCACTTTGTTGGGAACCCCAAGAGGAGGGTATGATGAGCACAACGGTAGGAGTTTTCCCCTTAGTTAAGAACCAGGGTTATCAATCCAGTAGGAGAAAGAGGACCTTCGGAAGGTTGATGCCACTGACGGTGGTGCTGGCGCTTCATCGGTCTCAGCAACAACGTGGAACCCGCACACAACACAATCAAAATAATTTGCCCCAACGGTACAATGAGGTTGTCAATCTCACCGGTCTTGCTGAAAACAAAGATTAGACGTATAGTGTGGAAAATAGTGTATACTTGCAGTAAGTAAAGAAAGCAGGAAATTTTTGTGGTTTGTTTAAAAGTGTGGAAAATGGACCGGGGTTCATAGTTTCACTAGTGGTGTCTCTCCATAAAAGATAGCATGCTGGGTGAACAAATTACAGTTGGGCAATTGCCAAATAGAGTTTGCACCGTAGTGCACAATATGACATGAAGATTACTATTATATTTAGTGCGGGCATTACAACAAGATACATATACCGACATCCATCTGCATCTATGACTAATAATCCACCCTCAGGTTATCATCCTAACCCCCTTAGGTATTAAGTTGCAAGCAACAGATAATTGCATTAAACAAAGTGTGTAATGTAAGCAATGATTATGCACGCGGGCACTCTCACCGCTGTTTTCTCCCTAATGGAAACATCACATCTTCCCCCTTCACGTTTCTGTCACTCGAGCAAGGCGAAAAGGAGGCATGAACCCACTATCGAGCATAAATACTCCCTCTTGGAGTCACTAGCAACTACTTGGCCAGAGCAACCACTAGCAACGGAAAGCATGCAAGATCACAAATAGCATAAGCAAATAAAGACTATAAGCAACTTGGCATAAGGTCAATATTCATCGGATCCGAGCAAACACAACATATAGAATTACATAAGATCAATCTCGATCATGATAGGCAGCTCACGAGATCTAAACATGGAGGCATATGAGGAGAAGACAACCATCTAGCTATAGCTACGAAACCGTAGTCCAAGGATGAACTACTCACGCATCACTCCGGAGGCAGGCATGGTGATGTAGAAGCCTCCGGTGATGATCTCCTCTCCGGCAGGGTGCCGGAAACAGCTTCAGAACCCCCCTGATCTACGGTTGACGGAGACGGCGGCTGCGGAACTTTTCGGGGATTTTTATCGGGTCTTTAGGGTTTTCCATCCGGGGGGCTTAAATAGGCGAAACGGCAAATGTGGTGGAGGCCAGGGGGCCCACACCCATAGATGGCGCGACCAAGGGTGGGGCGCGCCACCCTATGGCGTGCCCCCCCCCCCCCCGTTGCCCCTCTTCGACTCCTCTTCGGTGTTCTGGATGCTTCCGGGGAAAATAGGAACTTCGGGCTTTGTGGGGTCCAATTCCGAGAATGTTTGCAGAACAACTTTTCTGAAACCAAAAACAGCAAAAAACAGGGAACTGGCACTTGGCATCTTGTTAATAGGTTAGTCCCAGAAAACGTATAAAAATGCTATAAATAAGGGAGAAAATAAGTAGCAATTGGCAAAATATGATCATGGAGCATCAGAAATTATAGATACGTTGGAGACGTATCATTACCTCATTGTTATTTTTCATCATGTTGTTCCCTAAGTTTACCCTGAAAGACCTACCAGTTGGTAGTGGTTCTATACTTGGAATACCATTATAGAATTCTTTAATCATGTTAGTAAGCAAGATAATTTTGAGGAAAAATCCATAGTAGAACTTGCTCCAAATTATGAAACTGCTGCAACTTCTTTAATTCACATGTTAGAAGCTAGGTTTTTAATCTTCATACCATACTGCATCATATGTTCCTCAACTTGCATAATATTTAAGATATCGAAAAAAGAAATTTTATCTTAGAAACCATGCTTAAACTTTTTGGAGATGTTTCTATAGAAGCTAGAAAAGTCTTTGATCGTTTCAATGTGTTAGGCTCTTATGTAGATGTTGTTGGTGCTCTTGGAAAAACTTAATCTAAAAATGAAAAGGAGGAGAAAATTCCAATCCCCTTTAAATTGGTAGCACTTCATGAAGCCTGGGAAAAGAATTTTGATTGGATTGTTCCTGAGAATTTATTTGATGAGAATAGTAAGCCTAAAAGTTCTAAGAGAGGATCCTCTGAAACTCAATGAATTATTAAGGAATTTCCTAGTCTTCATTTGAATGCCTCTCCACTTGAAAACACGTGAATCCACTTTTCTGGGCCTAGCTAAAAGGTGTTAAAGAAAAGCACTTCTTGGAAGATAACCCATGGTTTTATTTTTGCTTTGTTTTTCACTGTTTTATTTGAGTAAAGGGGTTGCATAATTCTGTATCAACTCCTTTGTATCTTTATTTTCATGTTTTAGTTGTGCCAAGTAAAGTTTCTGACGAGAGTTGGAGTTGGTTTTGTATTTCTGCTCAGGAAACAAATTTTTATTATCCATCGTAAAAAATCCCATAATTCACAGAAAGATCAAAATTACCTGAATTTTATGTGTGTTTATTCCTCAGCTAATTCCTCAACTTTTTCGTTATTTAAGTTTTTCGATCTGTGTAATATAAGTGCCCCAAAAAAAATCGTCTTTACAAATTGTTCTAATTTTGGCAGATTCCACCATTTTTCTTGAATTTGCTCTTTTACAATGTCAAGTGGATGTTTTTGCTTCACGAAACATCAGTAGCTATAGCTAATGTTTAAAAGTATCAATAGAATTTGTGCCCATACAGAACCCATGAATTTTTTATTGTTGCACTAACCCTCTAATGGGAATTACCCTTTGAGTGTGGTGTGAAGGAAGTTTTCAAGGGTCAAGAGAAGAGGGCGATATAATGTGATCAAGAAGAGTGCAAAGGCAAAGAATGGGGATTCCCCCATGGTTCATCCTAGCAAATTATAAGAAGACTCAAGCATCTAAGCTTGGGGATGCCCAAGACATCCCCTTCTTCATCAACAATTTATCAGGTCACTTCTAGTGAAACTATATTTTTATTCGGTCACATCATATGAAATTTCCTTGGAGCGTCTGTTTGTTTTTATTTTGTTTTCCTTTGTTTTATTTTGTTTTCCTTGCAGCAATAATATAGTTGGATCCTAGCATTCCTTGTTTTGGAGAGAGACACGCTCCATTTTTTCGTTTGAATACTCGTTATGCTCGTATTCTTAGTTTTTCTTATAACCGCTGCAAAATTCCTGTTTAGCTCTTGTTTTGATTGCATTTATTATTCAAAGATGTTAGTTTTTATTAGTTTTGTGTGAGTTCTATCATTCTTGCTTGCTGTATCATTTAGAGATTTTTTGTTAAAACATATTTTGTATGGTGCTTGTTGGGAAAAGAAACTGCTGCTTGTAGTAGAATTTATAACGGTGCAAATAGAAGTTTGTATAGACTGTGGGTAGACTTTTTCATATCATGCTAGATGTTATTTTAATTCTAAATACTAGTTGTTATTTAGTAGCATGATTTGTCTCAAATAGCCGAGAGTGTTTAATGTGCCATTGAAAGAATCATGATTTGTTCTTGTCATTTTGAAGCATACATTTGTGGTGTTCTCCTTGGAATGTTTTATTTGGTTGACTTGGCGCATGCTTACACCATGTTTATGACTATGAACCAGTCACTTATAGCCTCTATGATCATTTAGTATTTGAACTTGTGGTACCACTTATGCTTTGATTAATGATTTTTATGTCGCTATGCATGATTATGTCCTTTATGCTCTCTTAATTTGTCGCTCTCAGTCTTTTGCTAGCCTCCACCTGTATTGAGTACGATCTCTACTCGTGCATCCAACTCCCAAAAAACCAAAGTTTGACAAATGTGTCCACCATACCTACCTACATGTGGTATTTAACTGCCACTCCAAAGTAAATTCTCATGTGTTACCTTTAAAACTTTCAAAATTACTACTGTTTTAGATCATGAGGACGTAAATAGAGAATCTTTATCTCACTTGTTGATTTTACTTTCACACCCTAGACTAGTCGCTTCATCCGCTTATCTAATTCATAGAAGAGCTGGCATCAGGGTGCCCAGCGCCAAAGTAATACACCAAATTCTCTTCACTATTTTGCCCCTGATTTACCAGTCAAAGCATAATTGTGTAAACAAAAGAGAAAGAGGGATGACCTTCTACCCAGATGCGTCCTTCTATGGGATCCGCTCTTGTGAAGTCTATTTGGCTTGTGACGTACTGTATTTTCTGTTTACCATTCGTTGGCATAAGCATACACCTCTATAAAAAATAGATACTCCTCCACGGTATGTGATTGTTGGCAGGCACTTGAGGATTCGGTTAGCCATGGTTTGTGTAAGATGGTTCGGAGGAGTGTCAAACATTTTATAACTCTGTTTAATAAAATAAAAGGCTCTAGCACATGAGTTGATCCCTGCTTCCCTCTGCAAAGAGCCTTTCTTTACTTTTATGTTGAGTCTCCATCTTCTAACTTTATGCACAATTGAGAGAGCATAGTTGTCATTCTGAGTTTAATGTGCATTTGTCCCAGAAACATTATTAACTGATTCATGATGTGTTAATGTCTGTTCTCTAATTATTTGTTCTAGTTTTCCGCATGAACTTTGAAGGTGTCCTGGCATTTATGTTTTGTCCCACTCTTAAGGTCAAGCGAAATATCACGTTGCCATGCTATCTCTATGCTTGAAACAAACGTATATCTTTTAGTGGATTATTATTCATGATCTTTTATTTGTGTTACTTATCATGATGCAAGGTGATTGCTATGCTTTATTGTTAAAAATTTATTTATCATGCTTGTGTTGAAGTTCTATGATCTCAGCTTACATATTCTTTTACATTATTGATGATCAAGTTTATGTTGATAACATGTCACCTCAGAAATTCTGTTTTTTATCGTTTACCTACTCGAGGACGAGTAGGAACTAAGCTTGAGGATGTTGATACGTCATAAACGTATCCTTAATTTATGATGTTCCATGTTGTTTCCATGTTATTTCCTACATCTTTGCTATACACTTTATGCCATTTTTATCGATTTTCGGGACTAACCTAATGACAAGATGCCAGAGAGCCAGTTACCTATTTTCTGCTGTTTTTAGTTTCAGAAAAGTTATTCTGGAAATATTCTCGGAATTGGAAAATTCGAAGCCCGGAAGTATTAGAATTCCCAAAGGTTCCACGGAGTCCCGAAGAGGCCCGGAGGGGGGCCACACCATAGGGCGGCGCGCCCCCTGGCCGCGCCTAGGGGTGGTGTGGGCCCCTCGGGCGCCCACCGCCATCGTCCTTTCGCCTATTTATTCCCCCGATAGAAAAACCCTAAGGATATACCACTTCGTCCCGAGAAACACCCGAAGCCGTCGTCATCGTTATCCCGAGACCGAGAGGGTTCTGGACCTCTCCCCGGCACCGTGTCGGGAGGGGAATTCATCACCGGAGGGTCCTACACCACCATGCCCTCCTCCAAAGTGATGCACGAGTGGTTCATCCCTAGACTACGGGTCCATAGCAGTAGCTAGAAGGTTGTCTTCTCCACCTTGTACCTCATGTTTAGATCTCGTGAGCTGCCCTACATGATCGAGACCATCTTTATGTAATGCTACATGTTGTGTTTGCTGGGATCCGATGAATGTTGAATGTTATGTCTTTTGATTATCAATCTATCGTGTTATCTTCATGCATTTATTTATGATCTTGCATGCTCTCCATTATTAGTAGATGCTCTGACCAAGTAGATGCTAATAACTCCAAGAAGGAATATTTATGCTCGATAATGGGTTCATGCCTCCTTTGCATCTGTGCTCGAGTGACAGAAACATGACGGATGGAGGATGTGCTGTTGTCATTAGGGAGAAAACAACGGTGTTTACTTAGTTACATTGTTTACATTACACAATTTGCTTACTGCAATCTGTTGCTTGCAACTTAATACCCAATGTTTGTTCGGATGATATTCATAGGATGGATTGTTAGTCATAGATGCGTTGGATCACGGTCTATGTATCTTGTTGTAATGCCCGCATGAATCACATAGTAATCTTTATGTCTTGCATATGCACTACGGTGCAGCCTTCATTTCTGTCAATTGTCCAGCTGTAATTTGTTCACCACACATGTTATTTATCTTTTATGGAGAGACAACTCTAGTGAACTGTGGACCCCGGTCCATTTTCTCATTCTAATAATACACACACTGCTTCCACTGTTTTCACACTATTGCTCCTGTTTTCATACTGTTCTCATACTGTTTTCACACCATATATTTAACATCTTTGTTATCAGCAAAACCGGTGAGATTGACAACCTCGCTGCTTCGTTGGGGCAAAGTGAATTGTTTGTGTTGTGTAGGTTCCACTTTGTCGCTGAACCGGTAGTGCGCCTTGCCATCTCAGCTGCATCAACCTTCTGAAGTTACCCCTTCCTCCTACTGGTCGATTCAACTTTGGTTTCTTTCTGAGGGAAAACTGCTGCTGTGCTCATCATACATTCCTCTTGGGGTTTCCCAGTGAGTGCAATACCTGCACCATCAAGGACGACCTCGCCTGGTTCAGGGAGCAATGGATCGCCGGCAAGATGGCACTCCAGAAGGCCGACTTGGAGGCGTTCGAAGACCGCCGCCGCGACAGTGATGAGGGTGGCATCGTCATCCTCGACGACAACGATGACGATGCGCCGCCCGTGAAGAAGCCCTCCCGCTCCGGCAACCTGGGCCAGGGCTCCAGCCGCGACCCTAAGGACGAGCCGCCCAGCGATGACGACGACTACGACGAGGCCATCTACCGTAGCCTCCCTGAACTAGATTTTTTTTAAAATTCAAATTTGTATCGATGGCCTGCATCTAACTTATGGAATTTCGCCGTAATTTTCTTTCGTTCGCCGGGCTACTTCGGCCCAACGACTAGGAGGCGTTGCCCCCTGGCTGAATTTTACGCATGCACGCCCCAACGGTGCTATTTTGGCCCGAAAAAATGCGGGGGGGGGGGGCGAACGAGTGGAGATGATCTTAGGCATTGTCTGCCCTAACTTTTCGTGTTGGCTCTGCTGTGTCGGACACACCCACAAGGATACCAGAGATCTGGTGTAACATCCCAAGTCTGAAAAATAGCCTTTAGAATGTTTGCTCCCTGTTATTTTATGTTTTGCATCATGGCATCATGTTGATTGCAATTGTTTTGTTTGTTTTCCATTTGTTTTCCTCTGTTTTCAGTTGTTTTCCAACTGTTTTCCTTTGTTTTCCTTTGTTTTCTATTTGAATTTCAACTCAAATTTCAAACCCCTTTGTTTCATCCTTGTGATGTTACAATTTCCAAAGTGAGAGTTCAAATAAAAACAACCAAATTGCTTTCATTCTATTCCATGTTGATCACTCATTAAAATTGTGGGTTTTAATCAAACAAATGATTTCCAAATCACCTTCAAGTTCAAATCAAATGCATCAAGCAGAACCAATTTGAACTTATGAATTTAATCAACTAATTTAATCAAATTGAATCATAGGGTTCACCCTATTAAAACCTTTGCTTTCAATATTATTTTATTTAATAACAAAATACCCTAAAGTTGAGCTAATTCACACAGTACCGAAATTCCATGTTTTTGAATTTCAAAAATGGGTTTTTGGTTGTAATTAACCTATGTGCTCACCCTAATTTTTCTGGAATTGTTGGCAAATCCCAAAAACATCAATTGCTTCCAATTATTTCATATTGGATCAACTCTTAATTTGTTGCTTAATCCAATCAATCAAATAAATCAACTATTTCCAAATCCTTTCCAAACTCAAACCATTTCTCAAATCTTAATCATTTGAATCCATGAAATTCACCACTAATTTGAATTCATTAAATCCCTTTAAACCCTAAAGAAAATCCTATTGAAAAATACCTTGTTTTTCTATTATTAACCAATGTTGCAAAATTCAATTAAATTGGGTTTAATTTTAAACAGCAAGCACACATTTGAAATTTGAAAAACAAAAACTCCCAAGTGGTTGCATTTCAACCAAGGATCTTATCCAAAATTTTCCAAATTTTTCTATCAACAACAACCTATCTTTTTTATCCAAAAGCAATTGCTACAAAAAAAACAGTACAGAAAAAAAAAGGGAGAGAAGAGAAAAGGCAGCAGCTAGCTAATCTATCCCAGGCCCAAGCCCACTTCTCTTCGGTTGGCCCAGTACCCCTCCCCGTCGCTTTCTCCTTCCTCACGGTGATGTCATGTCTGTACGACAGGCACACCACCGCAGGATTACCCTCTCCCTCCGCTCGATGTTTGCCGTACCAGGCACCGATCCCCCATAAAAACCTAACCCACCTCGACCACCTGCTAACCCTAGCGCCCTCCTTCCCATCGCCGCCATTCTCCTCTCTGCTAGCTCCCCTTTCCTCTGATGTCTGAACTGCACAGAGCAGAAAACCACCGAGCCCCTCCACCGTGTCTGAACTCCGTTGATCGCCGACGACATGGGCGTCCTCCGCGCAAGCCAGGGCCGGGAACGGGCTCCCCGTGGCTCCCTCTCCCTCGTCGACACCTCCACGGTGGCAGGGAAGGCTTACCTCACCGCCGCCATCCTCTTCCCCGTCGTCACCGGCCATCTCCACCACCACAGCACCGTCGACCGCCTCCCATCTTCCACGGTGAGCCCGCCATCCTCTCTCCCTTCCCTATCTGCAAGCACCCGAGCACCCACAGCATCTAGCACGCACCGGACACATCCCCTGCATCCGCCGAGCACAACAGCGCAGCGATCGCGAGTCCGGCGACCTCCCGTCGCGGTGCAGTACAGAAGGCTGAACCATAAGTTCAGTTTCAGTTTCAGTAACGCGCCCGATCTGAAACTCAACCACCCTTGCTCCCCGTTACTGTCACAAACAGTCGATCCACCGCAGTGGTTGCCCCCGTGCAGCGCAAACGCCAGCGCGCGGGTTCGATTCCCGGCCGGCGCAAAACCCACTCTTTTGGCTATTATTCTTCACACCCGTGGCCCACTGTCATTGACTCTTGCCACGCGCAGTGCCACGCTGGCCACGGGTCCACCGCGCAGTGGCAGCGTGTAGAAGCCAGCTGAGTAACAAAAGGATTTCAGCGAATTTCCTAAAATCCCTAATTCTTTTTAATAAACAGAATTAACACAAAACTTTAAAAGTTAATAACTTTTATTCTGTAATTCCAATTAATACAAGTTCTATATGAATTCTGATCCAAATTTTATAACCTTTCCAAATATCCAATTTGTGTACTGTTTTGAAAACTTCAAATGCATTTAAAATTCAAATTTAAACAATTCAAATGTTAATTTGTAAAATCAATAACTAATTATTTATAAATCCAATAAATGGAAATAAAATATGTTTTCCATACCATTTTAACTAACCTATTCAAATATAATTTTTGTTTCCTGGTTTGAATAATTTAAAATGCCTAAACAATTTAATCTTGTTTAAACTCAATTAAAACTTGTTTAATATTGTTTAATTCATAATAAATTCATCCTAATTCCAACTTTCACAAACCAAATATGTTTTCCAATCAATTTTTCATGTACTTTCCAAATATAAATTTTGTTTGCTGTTTTGAATAATTTAAATTGCTGAAAACAACTGTTTCTTGTTTATTGCAATTAAAATTGCCAAAATAATAACTTGCTCATTTTAAATCCAATTTCCACAAATAAAATATGTTTTCAAACCACAAAAGTATAAACTTTTCACATATGAATCTCACTTAATGTTTTGAACACTTTAAATTGATGAAAATAACAAATGCTTGTGTGACACCTTTAAGAAACCAAAATTCCATAACTTAATAAATGATTTTCTAAACTTGTTAAGCCTTAATTCCATTTGGTTCTATTGTTGTTATTTTGCTGTTTTCCTCATCCATGCATCATGCTAAATCACTTACACAAGTTGATTAGTTGTAAAACAATTAATTCAACCCTAATTCATGGGCTTGCCATATGCAATCCAATTGCATATGGGTCCATTTAATCCTGTTTCTATCTTGTCAACTAGTTTATTTTGATGCAACCCTTAACTTGACATGCATCATATTTGATTGTGCACAATGCCATGATAATGATTGTTTATATTTCTGCCTTGTTTGTTTGCTTCTTCCCGGATACACGACGACGTTGAGACCGACGATACTTACGACACCCCTTCTAAGGAGTTAGCTCAGTACCAGGCTACTGGGTTTTGCAGGCAAGTTATCACTCACATGAACCACTGTGTTCCTTTCAACATTGGTTACCGATACTTTCCGTTGTTCTTTTCTGCTAGCCTTAATAGTAGTTGTTTCTGTTACGAACCCATCACATGAATCCCTTAACCCTGATATTGCCTCACCTCCACTCCTATCACCCCGTTGGTTGAGCCCGTGTCTTACTAGCATGCTTAGGTTGTTTTGCTCGAGTCTGTTCCCGTTACTTTCTGTTACCATTTCTATTATGTTCTGGGGGCTCGATGTTTAATCAATCAATCATGCTAATGTTACTATTAATAATAAATTTGATGATAAGGCACCGGCAGGAGGCCCATGAGAGGTTTTGAAGCCTGCTAGTGTCGACCCTAATAGGAAAAGGGTCTTGTCTACTGATCCATGATGAGCGCACTACCCGCATTTGGGAAGCGAGTATGGGCGCCCCCCTCAACTTGACCTGATTCGCATCTCGTCCAAATCGCCTCATTTAGTTCGTGTGTTCTATTTGCCGCATGCATGTTTTTGCGAGCCCAGGCCAGGGTGGAACTTTTGTAGTCGGCATATAGGGGGACACGTTCTTAGAGTGCTATGAGGGTCCATTTTCTTCTGGGCTCGATTAGCCGTGCGCCCAAGGTTCTTTGGGCTTGATGCGAAGAATGGTTGGTTGTGTAGAGTACCCCGCTTGGTGGAAGTGCATTTCCATCTGGCGGGTTATTCTTGAGTGTACGGCCAAATTGGTGCAACCCTGCAGGGATAATCTTCTCGAGAAGCCGTGTTTTCCGCGGTTATGGATTACTTGGTGAAAGTACTGGCTAACAAGTACTCAGGACAACTTAAACTTAATGATCAAACATGTTACACCCCATGATTAATAACTTGACTAGTAATAGGCTTATTGACACAATAATTTGAACCATCATTATTACAACTGTGTGAGTTATCCTCGGATTGCTTCTTTGGATAAGGGGCGAGATCCAGGATGGGTTTGTTTGAAGTTATCTTTCAGTTGGTTACAATCCTCGATCTTATCCCCTTTCTGTTAGCCGGAAGTGGTAGAATCTCTGTAGTTGGTTAGTGCAGCCAGTTGCAGCATCTTTTATATCCCCTCTCTTCCGTTGAACCCAAGGCATCTGTGCTTGGTGTTGACGGGTTACACTTTGGTGAACTGTGAGTCTTGCTTGCCAGTACGTTTATGTACTGACCCCTTTGGGGCTGTGGTTTACGCAGACGACGTTTCCGAGGATCTACATGGTGGCTACTACGTGGAGCATGACGACGAGACTGCTGACGAGTAGATAGCGGACCCGGGCAGGATCCGAGACTTCGTGGATGGGCTCCGTCTGTTTGTTTCCGGCCTCTTAGGCCTATTTGGTTCTTGTCTGTACTCAGACATGTTGAATGCTTCCGCTGTATTGTAATGATGTATTGTTGGGGCAGGTGCCCTCTGAATGATTGTATTTGCTATCTCTGCTCTAATGAGAGCCATTTGCAACTTATTTCAATCTTTTGTGTCGTAGAGATCTGTTGTGATATCAGTTGTTCAACGCCGTTGACGTACCATGTGTGTATGGTTTGAAGTACGTCGACGGAAGTGCCTTTGATCTCTAGTGGATAGTTTACATCGACGATGGAATAGCAGGGCTTGTGTTGTCGCGCATAAGCGCAGGCCTACCAGGAAGCTGGGACGTGGGAGCAGTTATGCCCCATAATCCAAGCATCTGCTATCCAGTTCGTACGGTGAGTATCCCCTAGAAGTCAGGGTGCGACAAATGGTATCAGAGCCTGTCTGCCTGTAGGATCCCTTTTTACTGGTCGCAGTTGAGTCTAGAATCTATTTTGTAGCTATATAGGAAAAATGAAACGTGAGAGTAGGAATTCTGTTCTTTTTCTTCTTTTCCCCACCCTCCCTCCCTTTTCTGGTAAGGAAGTGCAACATTGATTTTTCCCTTCTCATCTAAACTTTCAAGTTAGGATTTCACGAATCCTGGTTTCTCTGGGATAGTTATATCTACTAGTCCATAGGAATGGAGGTGGTTGTGACATGATTTATCATGTTGCCTACTCATGATTGAGAACGGTGGCAAATAGGCCCCGGAAGCAGATCCTCTATTCCTTAAGCAGTAGATATTGATCCTTTAGAAGCCCGGATGGGTTTTCCGTAGTACCTCAGGAGTTTTGGTCTCGTTTTTCCCGGTGTTGCTTCGTTATCCTGTTCATCTCAACATCCTTTTCGTCCGTTGAAATCTTGTTGTTGTTTTCCAATTCAAAACTTCTACCGGCGTCTAATCAAAGTTTCCCCGTTCATCTGCTAAACTCAATTCCAGCTAAAATGTTGTTTGATACCGGAGCATCACATACTTTTGTGTCAACAATCTTTTCCACAACATACCACCCAAATTCTGGTTCCACTAAGCAATCAAAACTCTGTTCACTCCCCGGGATCTCAAATGTTGACTTCCAAGATAAGTAAGAACAATCCAATTCTAATGGGAGGCCACATTTTCCTCGTTACTCTCATGTTGATGATTCTGACATTGATGATTATTCTTGGTGTTCCATTGATGTCAATAACTCTGTTCCAACCTTATTACAGATAGTCTATTCTCCAAATGAATCAAATTCTATCCAGCTATACACCCTTCATACAAACCTATACCTCTACTAATATTGTTCCGGTGGTTTGCAAATTCCCTGACGTCTATCCAATGTGCACGATGTGTTTCACGTGCCACAGCTCAAGAGGATCTCCCCAAGAAGTTTCCGGACCTTTTCTTTTCTCAGTAGGAATCTCGGGCGCGATTCCTTCAAGGGGGGGCGTTTTGTAACATCCCAAGTCTGAAAAATAGCCTTTAGAATGTTTGCTCCCTGTTATTTTATGTTTTGCATCATGGCATCATGTTGATTGCAATTGTTTTGTTTGTTTTCCATTTGTTTTCCTCTGTTTTCAGTTGTTTTCCAACTGTTTTCCTTTGTTTTCCTTTGTTTTCTATTTGAATTTCAACTCAAATTTCAAACCCCTTTGTTTCATCCTTGTGATGTTACAATTTCCAAAGTGAGAGTTCAAATAAAAACAACCAAATTGCTTTCATTCTATTCCATGTTGATCACTCATTAAAATTGTGGGTTTTAATCAAACAAATGATTTCCAAATCACCTTCAAGTTCAAATCAAATGCATCAAGCAGAACCAATTTGAACTTATGAATTTAATCAACTAATTTAATCAAATTGAATCATAGGGTTCACCCTATTAAAACCTTTGCTTTCAATATTATTTTATTTAATAACAAAATACCCTAAAGTTGAGCTAATTCACACAGTACCGAAATTCCATGTTTTTGAATTTCAAAAATGGGTTTTTGGTTGTAATTAACCTATGTGCTCACCCTAATTTTTCTGGAATTGTTGGCAAATCCCAAAAACATCAATTGCTTCCAATTATTTCATATTGGATCAACTCTTAATTTGTTGCTTAATCCAATCAATCAAATAAATCAATTATTTCCAAATCCTTTCCAAACTCAAACCATTTCTCAAATCTTAATCATTTGAATCCATGAAATTCACCACTAATTTGAATTCATTAAATCCCTTTAAACCCTAAAGAAAATCCTATTGAAAAATACCTTGTTTTTCTATTATTAACCAATGTTGCAAAATTCAATTAAATTGGGTTTAATTTTAAACAGCAAGCACACATTTGAAATTTGAAAAACAAAAACTCCCAAGTGGTTGCATTTCAACCAAGGATCTTATCCAAAATTTTCCAAATTTTTCTATCAACAACAACCTATCTTTTTTATCCAAAAGCAATTGCTACAAAAAAAACAGTACAGAAAAAAAAGGGAGAGAAGAGAAAAGGCAGCAGCTAGCTAATCTATCCCAGGCCCAAGCCCACTTCTCTTCGGTTGGCCCAGTACCCCTCCCCGTCGCTTTCTCCTTCCTCACGGTGATGTCATGTCTGTACGACAGGCACACCACCGCAGGATTACCCTCTCCCTCCGCTCGATGTTTGCCGTACCAGGCACCGATCCCCCATAAAAACCTAACCCACCTCGACCACCTGCTAACCCTAGCGCCCTCCTTCCCATCGCCGCCATTCTCCTCTCTGCTAGCTCCCCTTTCCTCTGATGTCTGAACTGCACAGAGCAGAAAACCACCGAGCCCCTCCACCGTGTCTGAACTCCGTTGATCGCCGACGACAGGGGCGTCCTCCGCGCAAGCCAGGGCCGGGAACGGGCTCCCCGTGGCTCCCTCTCCCTCGTCGACACCTCCACGGTGGCAGGGAAGGCTTACCTCACCGCCGCCATCCTCTTCCCCGTCGTCACCGGCCATCTCCACCACCACAGCACCGTCGACCGCCTCCCATCTTCCACGGTGAGCCCGCCATCCTCTCTCCCTTCCCTATCTGCAAGCACCCGAGCACCCACAGCATCTAGCACGCACCGGACACATCCCCTGCATCCGCCGAGCACAACAGCGCAGCGATCGCGAGTCCGGCGACCTCCCGTCGCGGTGCAGTACAGAAGGCTGAACCATAAGTTCAGTTTCAGTTTCAGTAACGCGCCCGATCTGAAACTCAACCACCCTCGCTCCCCGTTACTGTCACAAACAGTCGATCCACCGCAGTGGTTGCCCCCGTGCAGCGCAAACGCCAGCGCGCGGGTTCGATTCCCGGCCGGCGCAAAACCCACTCTTTTGGCTATTATTCTTCACACCCGTGGCCCACTGTCATTGACTCTTGCCACGCGCAGTGCCACGCTGGCCACGGGTCCACCGCGCAGTGGCAGCGTGTAGAAGCCAGCTGAGTAACAAAAGGATTTCAGCGAATTTCCTAAAATCCCTAATTCTTTTTAATAAACAGAATTAACACAAAACTTTAAAAGTTAATAACTTTTATTCTGTAATTCCAATTAATACAAGTTCTATATGAATTCTGATCCAAATTTTATAACCTTTCCAAATATCCAATTTGTGTACTGTTTTGAAAACTTCAAATGCATTTAAAATTCAAATTTAAACAATTCAAATGTTAATTTGTAAAATCAATAACTAATTATTTATAAATCCAATAAATGGAAATAAAATATGTTTTCCATACCATTTTAACTAACCTATTCAAATATAATTTTTGTTTCCTGGTTTGAATAATTTAAAATGCCTAAACAATTTAATCTTGTTTAAACTCAATTAAAACTTGTTTAATATTGTTTAATTCATAATAAATTCATCCTAATTCCAACTTTCACAAACCAAATATGTTTTCCAATCAATTTTTCATGTACTTTCCAAATATAAATTTTGTTTGCTGTTTTGAATAATTTAAATTGCTGAAAACAACTGTTTCTTGTTTATTGCAATTAAAATTGCCAAAATAATAACTTGCTCATTTTAAATCCAATTTCCACAAATAAAATATGTTTTCAAACCACAAAAGTATAAACTTTTCACATATGAATCTCACTTAATGTTTTGAACACTTTAAATTGATGAAAATAACAAATGCTTGTGTGACACCTTTAAGAAACCAAAATTCCATAACTTAATAAATGATTTTCTAAACTTGTTAAGCCTTATTTCCATTTGGTTCTATTGTTGTTATTTTGCTGTTTTCCTCATCCATGCATCATGCTAAATCACTTACACAAGTTGATTAGTTGTAAAACAATTAATTCAACCCTAATTCATGGGCTTGCCATATGCAATCCAATTGCATATGGGTCCATTTAATCCTGTTTCTATCTTGTCAACTAGTTTATTTTGATGCAACCCTTAACTTGACATGCATCATATTTGATTGTGCACAATGCCATGATAATGATTGTTTATATTTCTGCCTTGTTTGTTTGCTTCTTCCCGGATACACGACGACGTTGAGACCGACGATACTTACGACACCCCTTCTAAGGAGTTAGCTCAGTACCAGGCTACTGGGTTTTGCAGGCAAGTTATGACTCACATGAACCACTGTGTTCCTTTCAACATTGGTTACCGATACTTTCCGTTGTTCTTTTCTGCTAGCCTTAATAGTAGTTGTTTCTGTTACGAACCCATCACATGAATCCCTTAACCCTGATATTGCCTCACCTCCACTCCTATCACCCCGTTGGTTTAGCCCGTGTCTTACTAGCATGCTTAGGTTGTTTTGCTCGAGTCTGTTCCCGTTACTTTCTGTTACCATTTCTATTATGTTCTGGGGGCTCGATGTTTAATCAATCAATCATGCTAATGTTACTATTAATAATAAATTTGATGATAAGGCACCGGCAGGAGGCCCATGAGAGGTTTTGAAGCCTGCTAGTGTCGACCCTAATAGGAAAAGGGTCTTGTCTACTGATCCATGATGAGCGCACTACCCGCATTTGGGAAGCGAGTATGGGCGCCCCCCTCAACTTGACCTGATTCGCATCTCGTCCAAATCGCCTCATTTAGTTCGTGTGTTCTATTTGCCGCATGCATGTTTTTGCGAGCCCAGGCCAGGGTGGAACTTTTGTAGTCGGCATATAGGGGGACACGTTCTTAGAGTGCTATGAGGGTCCATTTTCTTCTGGGCTCGATTAGCCGTGCGCCCAAGGTTCTTTGGGCTTGATGCGAAGAATGGTTGGTTGTGTAGAGTACCCCGCTTGGTGGAAGTGCATTTCCATCTGGCGGGTTATTCTTGAGTGTACGGCCAAATTGGTGCAACCCTGCAGGGATAATCTTCTCGAGAAGCCGTGTTTTCCGCGGTTATGGATTACTTGGTGAAAGTACTGGCTAACAAGTACTCAGGACAACTTAAACTTAATGATCAAACATGTTACACCCCATGATTAATAACTTGACTAGTAATAGGCTTATTGACACAATAATTTGAACCATCATTATTACAACTGTGTGAGTTATCCTCGGATTGCTTCTTTGGATAAGGGGCGAGATCCAGGATGGGTTTGTTTGAAGTTATCTTTCAGTTGGTTACAATCCTCGATCTTATCCCCTTTCTGTTAGCCGGAAGTGGTAGAATCTCTGTAGTTGGTTAGTGCAGCCAGTTGCAGCATCTTTTATATCCCCTCTCTTCCGTTGAACCCAAGGCATCTGTGCTTGGTGTTGACGGGTTACACTTTGGTGAACTGTGAGTCTTGCTTGCCAGTACGTTTATGTACTGACCCCTTTGGGGCTGTGGTTTACGCAGACGACGTTTCCGAGGATCTACATGGTGGCTACTACGTGGAGCATGACGACGAGACTGCTGACGAGTAGATAGCGGACCCGGGCAGGATCCGAGACTTCGTGGATGGGCTCCGTCTGTTTGTTTCCGGCCTCTTAGGCCTATTTGGTTCTTGTCTGTACTCAGACATGTTGAATGCTTCCGCTGTATTGTAATGATGTATTGTTGGGGCAGGTGCCCTCTGAATGATTGTATTTGCTATCTCTGCTCTAATGAGAGCCATTTGCAACTTATTTCAATCTTTTGTGTCGTAGAGATCTGTTGTGATATCAGTTGTTCAACGCCGTTGACGTACCATGTGTGTATGGTTTGAAGTACGTCGACGGAAGTGCCTTTGATCTCTAGTGGATAGTTTACATCGACGATGGAATAGCAGGGCTTGTGTTGTCGCGCATAAGCGCAGGCCTACCAGGAAGCTGGGACGTGGGAGCAGTTATGCCCCATAATCCAAGCATCTGCTATCCAGTTCGTACGGTGAGTATCCCCTAGAAGTCAGGGTGCGACATCTGGCCACATGCCCCGTTCCTCCTCTATCGAGTGTTCAATCTCCCCCTCTCCTCACCGGATTATGTGATCTGCGGCCGACTAGCCGTCGGGATTTCCAAGCAACCAGACATGCCAACCCGCTAATTTGTGACCCTACGCTTCCTGTCAGCTCATCAACCTCAACCTATCGCTGGGACAACTTTTCTGCCGCCCCACACGCAAATTGTTCGACCATTCTCTCAAATAGGTAATTTTATTCTAAATTGTTTGTCATAATTTTGATAGAATGTTTTGCAGTTTGATTGCTTCATTGTCCGATTCATAGACTATGGATAGCGACGATGTTCTACCAAATGTTGGAAGAATACATCGATGGTGCTGCCAATGGTGATGAGGAATAAAGGATACTCAAGGAGCTGAAGGACATGCTGGGTAGCGCTCCAATCTTGGCTAGCCCGCTACCCAAAGAGCCAATGCTGCTGTACATCGCTGCGACTAACCGAGTAGTCAGTGTGGTGATTGTGGTGGAGAGAGAAGAAGAAGGCAAGACTGTGCAGCGGCCTGTATATTATCTCAGTGAGGTGATGTCCAGCTCCAAGCAGAACTACCCGCATTACCAGAAGATGACTTACGGTGTGTACCTGGGCGCCAAGAAGCTGAAGCACTATTTCCAAGAGCATCCCATCACCGTGGTGAGTTCTGCTCCCATCTCGGACATCATGGGCAACAAGGAAGCAAGTGGCAGAGTTGCCAAGTGGGCGATTGAGCTGGCCGCGTACGCTCCTGTGTATGCGAGAAGAGAAGCCATCAAGTCTCAAATTCTCGCGGATTTTTTGGTGGATTGGGCTGAGGTGCAGTATGAGCCTCCTACTCCGGTAGCCAACTACTGGAAAATGCACTTTGATGGCTCCAAGGTGAAGGAAGGCTTGGGTGCTGGCGTGGTGCTCACGTCACCCAAGCGAGATCAACTCAAGTACGTGCTACAAATCCACTTCAAGGCATCCAACAACGTAGCAGAGTATGAGGCAGTGGTACACGGCTTGAAGGTGGCCAAGGAGGTTGGCGTGCAGCGCATCATATGCTATGGCGACTCGGATCTAGTTGTGCAGCAAGTTTCAGGCACTTGGGATGCTCTGGATGCCAATATGGCCTCATATCGGTTCCTGGTGCAAACCATGACTGGATTCTTTGAAGGATGTGAGTTCCAACACATACACCGAGCAGAGAATGAGGCAGCTGATGAGCTGTCCAAGTTGGGGTCTTCTCGGCAATACATCCCGGCTGGGGTTGCCTTGGAGCATCTGAGGAATCCATCTATCAAGCCATCCCCCAACTCGGAATCCATATTTGTTCCTTCTCTGCCTGGTGAAGAAGCTGTCCCAATGGAGATTGACTGGGAGGCTGCAAAGGAGAACCCGGGGACTGCCGTCTCCATCCCGGGGACTGGCGCCTGCAACCCGGGGACTGTCCCTTCTTACTCGGGGACTGCCCCTCCTAACTCGGGGACTGTCGCATTCATTGAGGGAGTTCTCGCTGCGTGCACAAGGTCTCGGGGACTCGTCCTCGCCCCCGAAGAAGAAGAAGTGGTGGCTGATCCAATGGAACTGGACGAACCAGTGTTTCCCATCCGGGAGACACCGAGTTGGGCTATGCCCATATTATCCTTTCTAAAAGACGGCACCTTGCCGAATGATGAAGTAACCTCGAGGCAAATTCAGAGAAGATCCAAGGGCTATACAATCTTCAGAGATGTGCTGCATAGAAGAAGTCCTACTGGTGTGCTGCAGCGCTGTGTAGATCCAGCAGAGGGAGAAGAAATACTGGTGGAGATACACCAAGGAGAATGCGGGCATCACGCCTCTTCTCGGGCTCTGGTCAACAAGGCTTTTTCGGCATGGCTTCTTATGGCTCACTGCCCTGAAGCAAGCTGAAGATATCGTGAGAAAGTGCAATGGCTGCCAAAGATTTGCAAGTAAGATTCATATGCCAGCTTCCGAGTTGAAGACCATTCCCATTACTTGGCCATTTGCTGTTTGGTGCTTGGATATGGTGGGTCCTTTCAAGCCGGCTAGAGGCAACATGACTCACATCTTGGTCATGGTTGACAAATTCACAAAGTGGATCGAGGTAAAACCTATTCGGAAGTGTGATGGAGCCACTGCTGTGAGTTTCCTAAAGGATGTGATCCTGAGGTATGGCTACCCGCATAGCATTATCACGGATAATGGCTCAAACTTTGCTGAAGGAAGGTTTGCGAGGTTCTGCAGAGATAAGCGCATTCGGCTAGATGTTGCATCTGTTGCGCATCCCGCCTCCAATGGGCAAGTGGAAAGAGCAAATGGCATGGTGCTATCAGGCATAAAGCCAAGGCTGATTGAGCCGCTGCTGAAAACACCTGGGTGTTGGCTAGACGAGTTGCCAGCGGTGTTGTGGAGTCTAAGGAGTACCCCTAACCGGTCAACTGGCTACACGCCATTCTTTCTGGTTTATGGAGCTGAGGCCGTGTTGCCCACTGACCTAGAGCATGACTCGCCCCGTGTAACGCTCTACACGGAGGCTGAGGCTAGCGAAGCTCGAGAAAATGACGTTGACCTGCTGGAAGAAGCAAGAGAGTTAACTCTGTCACGTTCAGCTGTTTATCAGCAAAACTTGAGGCGTTATCACAGCCGGAAAGTGAACCCAGGGGTTTTCCGAGAAGGAGACATGGTGCTTAGGCTCGTGCAGCGCACAGCCGGGATGCATAAGCTGTCTCCTCCGTGGGAAGGGCCGTTCATTGTGAGCAAGGCTCTACACAATTATGCCTATTACCTTATTGACGCACAGCCATCCCAGAAGAACAGGCCGGATAGAGCAGGGGAAGAATCCAAGCGCCCTTGGAATGTAGCTCTACTCCGCCGTTTTCATTCATGAGCAAATTATGTATGTACTCTCTTATCCGAGTTAAACTTCTATTCGGCAATCTGAAATTGAACTCGGGGACTGCCCTCGTCCAAAATGTTCCTTGTGTTTACTTTGCTTTACTTTGTCTATTCGGTTGAACCACTTAGAATTTCAAAAGCATACAAAGTAGTGTGTTTAAACTCACCGGACACTCTGCGACTCTGCTGCTGACCGCAACCCGGCTTCATGGCAAGCCAGAGAACAAGCCAAAGAGTCAATGAACACATGAAAAATTGCAAAGGAAAGGAAGCGTGTGGCAACCGAGTAGAGTGTTTTTTGCTGTTTTTTCTTTCCGGCTAAGTGGTGGGCAGCGTTACTATGAATTTTTCTAAGTGGCTAAGTATTTGAAACTCCTACTTTAAACTCTTGTGACTCGACTACCAACAAAGCAACAAGTTGCAGGTAAGAGCTGAGATAAAAAGGAAAGAGCGGATAAAAAATGCAACTCGGGGACTTGCATACTAACGCAACTCGGCATTGAGCCAGAATCGCTCAAATATCAAGTAGCAAATTTCAAACTGGAATAAAAAAGGAGTAGCAACAAAGACTTAAATGTTTAGATACATCTGCACCCGGCATTCCGGGGATCTCATGAAAGTTTTAAGATAAAGTTTCAGGCAGCAACATCGTGAGTAGTGGCGGTGTCGATCGCAGCGGTCTTCTCGGAGTTGGTCTTCTCGGAGTCAGCCTTAGCATCAGCTTCCATGGCGGTGGCTTGCTCAGAGGTGGCAGTGGCCACCGAGATGGGATCGGTGGCCGAAGTGGAAGCAGCGGACTGGGTGCGGAGTACCGCTGCAGCGTCGAGTGCTGCACCAGACGAAGAGCCCAACTCGGGAGCAGGTTGTTGGATCACCATGTCGGTGGTGATGTTGGCATCCTGGCCCTCATCTTCTGGCTCCTCGTCGCTATCTGCAGCAACCTTCCCCTTCCCCTTCCCGGTTTCCTCCTCGTCATCAACCTCGAAGGCACTCAAGCCCTCCGACTCGGTGTCCTCGTCTTCATCTTCATCTTCACCCTCGCTCTCCGCCTCGGTGTCAGGCTCGGTGGGGCCGTCGAGGAAGAGGGCAGTGTCCGCGTAGGAGGCGATCTCGTACGCAACTGCCTTGCGGCGAGTAACGCAATTGGGATCGTCTGACCACTTGGAGCCTTGGCGCAACTCGAGAATGGTGTCGAGGTTCAGGTTCTCGTACCAGCTGCATATGAATCAAAGCAGCAGATCGGCGCCTGCCCGAGCTGCGGACGCACGCCATTTCTTCAGCTCGGCCTTTGCACCATTGAGCTTCTCGGAGAGGCACGAATAGTTCTGGGCGCAGATTCACGAGGCCAGAATAGATCGTGAAGCTTGAAGGCTGTGGACACCAGGCTGGAGCTAAATCCCTGAAGCTGGCGGAGCTGCGCCTTGATACTCGTGAGGTCGTCATCGATTGAAGATTTGGTGTTCACAGGCAATCCTTTTTCAGCTCTGATTCCTTGCGCCTTAGCCAAAGCAGGCGTGCTAGCCGCGCAGAGATCAGGGAAGATATCTGAGAATGCTATCAGAAAGAGTTAGATATGGAAGCAGAGAAGGGATGAAACCAAGCAGAAAAGAGGAGAAGCAAACCAAGCCAAACAGAAGAAGAAGAAGAAGGGAACAGCTAGGTACAGAGAAGCGCAGACTTACTGTTGAGATCAATGAGTAGCGCGTGCAGCTTGTTCTTCCAGGCCTCCTCATCGGCAATATACCTATCCTCGACTTGGCGTGCGGTGCCAAGCTGGAGCATGAGATCCTCATTGCACTTCTTCAGCACCTCGTTTTCCGCCTTGAGGGGCCTCTCCTTGGCCTTGGCTACTGCCTTGACTTTGTCCTTCTCGGCGGCTTGGTCTATGGCGTCCTGGAGGGCAGTCCTCAATTGGACTTGCAACTGTTCGAACTCGGCGTCGCGTTTGTTCTTGAGCTCTGTTTCTTGGCTCTCCAGTTGCTACTTCACCTCTGCGGGCTTCAAGCAATCAAGATGCTCCTCACGGAACTTCTTGTACTCTTCTGCGTAAAGAAACAGCACGGTGAGCAGAATAACCAAGAAAAAGGAGAAAAAGCAAGCACAGAAGGATCAACAACTCACCTTCCAGCTCCTTAATCTTGCTCTCGGCGGAGGCGGTGAAGACGTGGCAGTGCTCGTGCTGCTCCTGCAATTCTTTGAATTTATCTGCAGAGTAAACGGAGTTAGAGCAAAAAGCAGATGCGGGCGTAAACACAAAACGCATTAACCGAAAAGCTAGAAGCTTACTCTCAATTTCAGAAATTTGGAGGGCACGGTCCAGCGCCGCCTTCTCCGTCGCAGCATCGTCCTTGCGTTCGGCCTCAAGGGCCGCGATGCGTCTCCTCGCGATGCTGTGATTCCAGAGCAGCCGCCGGAACAGGTTCGTCCTCTTCAAAAGGCTATTCTGCGAAGGAGAAAGGAAGGAAGTTAGAGAAAGTTTTGGAAGATTGGGCCCGAGAAGACGGCAACTCGGTTGAGTGTCCGTCTACTCGGCCCGAATCTCGGGGACTGAGTGGTGGTTAAGGAGAGAAGAAGAACAGAGGAGAAAAGAAACCGCAACTCGGAACAAGCAAAAGAAACTTACAGCGTACGTCTGCTCCACGTCCTCGGCGGCTTTACGGAGGACGTACAGTTTGGCGGCCAGCGTGCTGGTGTCGGAGGCAATGGTCATTGGATTGGCGCCGAGATCGGCTTTGTTCCAATCAAGGCGGTAGTGGTCAAGTTCCTCACCCAGCACGCTGCCGTCCCACTGCTTGATGCCATGGGCAGCACTCTCCCAGACCTTGTCAATGAAGCCAACTCGGTCCACAACCTGCATCAGCCCTTCAGATATGATATCATCCTCACCCGCTTCGCGCGAGTAGATCTCGATGGGCTTCTTGGCCTTCAGCTTGGAGTCCACTGCTTGGGCTGGGCCGCCCTTCAGAGCGGAGATCTTCTGCTCGCCCTTGGACAAGGAGATGCCGTTTTGCTGGGATCCAGACAACACGTATTGGGGCCAGCTGGCTTGTGCACTTGACCCTGCGCTTGCGCCAGCAGATCCACCGGAAGCGCCGATGGTGAGTTGCGTACTCTTCGCAGTTGGTTTTCCAGTCGACTTGGGCGGTGGCATCAGAGCAGTATCACGCGCAGCTTGGCGCGATGGATTCTTGCGGACGGGCGCGGCTTCAGTCTTCTCGATCTTCTTAGCAGCAGCCTTTGATGCAGTCTTGGTTGTGGGAGGAGACGGCTGCAGAGATGCAGTCTTGGTCGCTTTCTTCTTTGGGGGAGGGCTTGGAGCAGTTGGTGGTGAAGCCTGCTGGGTAGGCGGCACAGGGGGTCGGCTACCCTGCGCAGCGTCCGGCTGCGCCTGGCTCTGGAGCACGGGCTCCACCATCGTCTTCTCAACCCGCTGCTCGGCAGCGGGATCAGGTCTGGCCTCATCTTGTTCTTCTACCCGCGGCGTGGCCGCGGGGTCTTCGTGAGCTGCAGCGTGTTCTTCCTGCTGCTCGGTGCGGTCATCCGGCCGCTCAAGGGCGGCGCGGTTCTGGTTCTCGGGGTCTTGATCAGTATTCTCCCCAGCTGGGGGAGAAGGAGGTGTCTCATCGTGGACAACATCCTGTGCGCTCTGGTCCGCGTAGGAGTGCTGCTCCAAGTTCTCGTCGTCTTGGTCACCCGCGCCAGTGTTCTTGGCGCCGGTGTCCTCTTCTTCCATCTTTACAGGAGAGGGCGCACGCGCCCTATCCTGCTGCAAGCTCTCATCGTCCTCCTCGGAGAGATCGACGAGTTTTTCTATGTCGATGACGAATTTCCTCTTGCCGGTGCTGGTAGGGGCAGCGGCCGCGTCAGCGTCAAGAGGATCGCTGGAAGAAGGAAAGAAATCAGAAAAGGGAAAAACAGAGAAAAGTGTTGCGAGAAGTGGAAGCAACTTGGTACTCAGATGAAGTTACTTACCCTTTGCGGGTGGGGAGTTTCCTTCTGGCAGTAGTGATCTTCTTCTTCTTCTTCTTCTCAGTCTTCTTAGATTTCTTGGCAGCAGGTTCCTGAGCACCGCTGCCCGCCCTCTTCCGAGTGCTGGGAGCAGCCACGACCAGGGGGTCGACGTCCACGGGCTCCTCGTCCTCCTCATGATCAGCATCCTCTGCAGAATAGACGAAGAGAAAGGAGAATTAGAGGCAGAGAAGGAAGTCAAGTTGGGTTTTGAGTAGGCAGAAAGGTGAACTTGGTCACCTTCGTCATCCTCGGACCAGTCCCGGATAGACGCGTCGACTCGGTGCTTACCGGGTTGAGTGGCGTGCGGGATGCAGAGGGTATCCTGCGTGTCGTATGCCTGCTCGTCGTCCTCTTCTCGGTCAGCGTGCCAGTTGCTCTCGAAGACCTCAGAATCTTCTCTTCTCTGCCGGTCAATGTGCTGAGAAGGCAAGCAAGATAACAGAGTGAGTTGAGATTTAATCGGAAGGACATGCAAACACAAATCATATTCGTCTAAGTGTTTCTACTCGGAAGGACATGCAAACACAAAGCATATTTGTCTAAGTGTTTCTACTCGGAAGGGCATGCAAACACAAAGCATAAAAAGCCTAACAGAGTATCTATGATGTGCTACTCGGTATCTGAATACTAAAGCAGAATTTAGAAGGCTAACCTGCTCAATACGCTTGGTGCGGCTGTATGGCACGAAGCCATACATCCAGGTGTCGGAGAGCGTAGTCTGCATAATTGACCTCGCCCAGGTAGCCACATCCTCCTTGGAGAGCTCGAAGGTGGTGGTCCTCGTGCAGTCGCGGGATCCCCCCATATAGCACATCTTGTGTGAGCGGCGCTGGAGGGGGAGAACGCGGCGCGAGATCCAACAGGCAATTGGATCATCTTGGCGGAGTCCTTGCTCCCGCAACTCGCTCAGGCGCTGCTCGACCTGAACCACGTCCTCGATGGAGTCCCTTGGATGGTAACCCTAATTCTGCTAGGTAGGCCGCGTGTTCCGGAACTTGGGTAACCCTATCCGGTTCTCAATGGGCTTCCCTTCCTCTGTGGCTACGTTTTTCACGTAGAGGAAGGAGCGCTGCCATTTGCGCACAGATTCAAGGCCCTTGACCTTTGGGTGGCTACCCGTGGAGCGCTGCAGCATCATGGCGCCGCCGGTCATGGTCATGGCACGAGCAGTATCAGTCTTGCCCGGATTAGGAATGCTTTGTTTGCGGAAGAAAAAATAGCGTGCCCACGTGTGGATTGTCGGGGTCACGCCAAGGAATGCTTCGCACACCACGGCGTGGGTGGAGAGCATGATCAAAGAGTTAGGAGGGAGGTGATGTGGCTGGAGGCCGAAATGCTCAAGAAATCTGGAGAAGAATTCCGAGATGGGGAGGCCGAAGCCGCGCTTGAAGTGCGCAAGAAAAACTACGTACTCGTCCTCTTCGGGCGCGGGGACGATTTCGTTACCTGGATGCCGGCACTTCACGCCGGGAGGCACGCGGCGGGTGTTGACTAGCCATTGGCAGTCTTCCGCCGTGACCTCGGAGCCCTCCCAGCCGGCGCGGGCGGCGGCGTCATCATCTCCGCGGGCAGCCATGGCGGCGGAGATGCGGATTGGAGATGTGGAGTAGAGGCACGGATGGGAGATGTGAATCGGGATCTGGGTTTCTAGGTCTCTATCTCCGGCGGCGCGTGGAGCAGTGGCGTGGCCAGAAATTGCGGTGACGGAGTGCTCGACGGCGGCGGAGAGATGAAGGGGGTAGAAGACGAGAAGTGAGCAGGAAAGAGAAGAGGAAAGCATCGAGGGGGTATTTATCTCTCCCCTCGAGTTGCCGTTACAGGTGGAGTTAGTGGGATCAGTCGTGCACTGAGATCGTGCGGCGTGGGCTGCGCGCCGGTTAGAAACGCACACAGCGCAGATTGCGCGCGTAACGGGCGCAGTTAATCCCACGTCGTGATCGTGGGCTAATGAGTGCGGTTGAAGAGACTTAACGGGCTGGTGGGCCCTGGCCGCAGTTATGGGCGCGTGGCCTGCCATATCCCAGGCACCGAGGCGTCGGAGTGACAGGGGTACGACACGTGCCCCGTTGCGACACGCAGAGGTGGATTCGCACCGATTGAGGCGGGATTGTGTTTCGAGGATTTGGCTAAGTCTTTTTACTCGGCATCAGAGAAGAGAAATGGTGCTACTCGGAGAAGAAGAGATTCAAGCCAAGGATAAGGGCTACTCGGAGGTGCTACTCGATATCTTACAGTTCGAAGACAAGATTTGTTCTTAAGCTGGAAGGGCCCAGTGAACAAGTTCGCAGGACTCTACCAGCTTCGGGGACTAATGTCGGGGGGTTACCCCCGAGTAGGGGTAAGGCAAGTGCTAAAGGCAAAGATCAGAAGAGCAGTTTTACCTTGTTGGCTGGCTACCCGGTGCCCGCTACCCGGTGGACAGCTTTTCGGTCGTACCTACCAATGGCCAGGAGAAAGAATCAAGGAAGTTGTATTCTTCCGAGTAGAGGAAGTCGTCCGGGTAGAGGGAGTGGATTCCTACTCGGACCAGAAGTTAATGGAGCCGTTCTGACACAGGATCCCGCGTATCCTGCGTCCGTACGGCGTGCGGTTCAACTTACGGGGTGCGTGATTATCCGCACCACGGCGTGGCTACAGTGCGGTAGGCGCCTGTCTGGTCCTGTCACTGACAGAGGGGACATGACAAGGCTAGGGGTATACCCTATCTCACTGACAAGGGTGGACAGGTCCCATCTCCGAACGGCGCAACGACTTACGGGGCGAGTGTCAGCGGTAACCCAGAGGCGTGCGCGGTTCTGCAGGGCTCCTGTCACATCTCGTCGTACTTCATATTTGTTTTCTATTCGGCTGGGCACCAGTATATAAGGTGCCCTGCCTCCTACGGTCGACACTCTGGATTGCTTCACTACTCACAGAAAGAACTAGAGAGAAGAGTGTCTACTCGGCTGAAGGCCTGACTGTACTGTGGCTACTCGGTAGCACACATATAAAGAGAGAGTTAGGAGTAGGGGTGTTACCTCCACACGAGGGCCCTGAACCTGGGTAAGATCTTGGTGTTTGTAGTGTTTGTGATCCATCCCACGCGGCTACTCGCCGTGTGATCCCTCCCCGAACACCTCCAGCGTCCATCGGCCCCAACTTTAGCCATCCCATGGCATCTGCCGTGATACCACCACGACACAATTAAATGTCCCTATCTAACGCATACTTTCAAAGCCTATGTGGCGAGCCAACAAGAATCGTCAAAGGGTTATCGGTCATGTGATGTTGTAGCAAAGACTATTTTTTCTGACAACGCAACACATGATTTGGTTCCATTTCTGTGACGTTTTAGAATGTAAAAGGATATATTCATGTGCATTGTCCATAGTGTGAGTGATTTAGATGACTATTTTCAACTTAAGGAAGATTGCACTGACCGTAGACGACTAACTTTGTATGTATGAGTCCACATGCATTGAAGCCACATACAATTTTTGTGCAGAGTGGTGATGGCGTTTGAACGACCTAATTGAGAGCACCAAAAGCAGCTGCCACAACTTGGCTCATGGCACAAGCTACGATGAGATAATTTTCTGAGATGCTTGGAAGTACCAATTGCATGCATTGATAGTGAAAGAAACGAAAAAATTGTTCATTCATTTGACAACGATTGTATAAAGTTCATGCTGGAGCATACAGTTTCATACTTAAAGTTGTGGCTGATTATGACATGTGTATTTGTCGATCTTTCTTCAACATGGCATGATCTAACAATGACATCAACATGCTGCAATGCTCTCCGGTGTTTGCGGGACTTGTTAAAGGTCAATCTTCAGAATGCAACTATGAGATCAATGTTCATCAATATACCAAGGGATACTACCTAGCCGATGACATATATCCTTATTGGTCGACATTTGTGAAGACAATTCGCAATCCTATAGGTAAAAACTCTAATTTTGTTAGGCCACAAGCACGTTATAGGAAGGTTGTGAAGCGGGCATTTGATGTGCCCCAACCATGTTTTGCTATTATCGGTACCCTTTTCAAACATAGTCTGTAGATAGGACGTGGGAGGTCATGAATAATTGTTTATCATGCATAACATAATCGTGAGGGCGAGCATGATGCTAGTATGGTGTTTGATTACTAGATCCCTCTTGCCGAGTCACATCAAGGAGTCTTGGCCAAGTTTTAGTGGATTTCTTACCATGCTTGAGGAAATTCGTGATGAAAATGTTTATGACCAACCGTGAAATGATCATGTTGAGCTTTATGAATGCTCAAAAGAAACGAGTAGTTCGAGTGTCATGTTGTTTTCTAGAACTTGTCAAATTAAAATTTTAATTTCACTTGATATATTAATTATATTATTTATATGTTTAAATTAATATTGAATTAAATTATGTGTTAAACATTTATATACAATCTAGCTATATCTTATTTAGAAGAAAATATTAACACATTGATAAAAGAAAAAAAAAGACCTACAACCGTCTCCATAAGGACGGACATGTGTCCACTTGGCCGGATGTCCCTATAATTGTCCCTCTGTTCCATAATGTAATACTTTTTAGTAAGCTAAATTAGTTTGCTATAAAAAAGTAAAATTTTTGTGTGCTAGACACGCTTTTCTTTCTTTCTGAACCAGGGTAAGTTTTTTTTTTTTAACCGGGGTAATCTGGCATCAGCCGAATACCTCCTTCATAGGCAACCGTTCATTCACGTTAAGTGGAGAGTACGTTAACACTTAAAAGGATGTGTGACCAGAGTCAAAGTACGTCTTCGGAACAGATGAAGACGAATCTCAGTTGGCAGGGCCAAGTACGCCTTCGAAAAAGATGAAGACGAATCAAAACGAAACTCATCTTCCACAGTCCACATATCATCCATCGTCTCGCCTCTTCCCTGCCCTCCTCTCCTCTCCCCTCCCCCATTCTCTCGGAAGCGACGCGGCGGCACCGCGGCGAGAGCTCCGAGGAGAGAGAGAGCCATGGCGACAACTGCGGCGCTCCCCTTCTCCTGCTCCACCACCCTCCAAACCCTAACCCGTACCCTCTACCCGCGCCACCCCCTCCTCATCCCCCGCCGCCGCTTCCACCACCTCCGCTCCCTCGCCGCCGTCCCGAGCCTCCCGATCGCTCCCCGCCTCCGCCGCCCCATCTCGGCCTCCGCCGCTACCAACGGACCCCCCTCCTCGGGGGAGTACGACTACGACCTCTTCACCATCGGCGCCGGGAGCGGCGGCGTGCGGGCCTCGCGCTTCGCCTCCACCCTCTTCGGCGCCCGCGCCGCCATCTGCGAGATGCCCTTCGCCACCATCTCCGCGGACGACCTCGGCGGCGTCGGGGGAACGTAAGTGGACGCTTCTCCTGCTCCCGTGGTTCGTTTATTATCCGCAGCAAGGTTTAGGCTGTGCGTTGCAGCACATGTGTGCTTCACTTTTTTTCGTGCACCATTAAGCTTTTCGTGGAATGAAAAAGTGATTAGTGTCCAATGTGCTGTGCAACTATGCCACTTGCTGCCTTGGTTCGTTATGTACGTTTGTTTTGTAGGGCGATATACTTGTAGCTGCCAGCTGTAGTGGCTCTTTTAGACTTTTTTTTGGTTAGCTGGATTACAATTGTAGTTATTTCTTGTCTGGATAGCTAGATTGCTACTACCTTATATCTTAGCTTGTTGAACTGGGTGCTGACAGTGAAGATTCCTTGTATGCCATTAGATCTCATCACATCTGTATGCCATTTTTGCCATTTAGCGGTTCGAGACCAGGAGATAGTGGTGATGTTAGTTTCTGGTGATGCTATTGTTGCATGAGTGGTCCTATTATGTGATTTCCACATGCACAATTTTTCTTGATTTTGGAATTTTCTCCAGTAGTGAAGATAATGTTCATAAGTGGTTCCAGCAGCTGCTTGAAGCCTTTTGGTTTCTAATTTAGTGTTAATAGAAGGAATTTGACTGTACACAAGTAGCAAGTTGTTTCATGCTTCACCAGCATAATGTAGCCTATTTCAGTAACGCAACAGCATTTGCACTTGTTAACCCTCAGCTTCATTATAGGGTAGTTTCCATGGTAGTAATATAATTGCATAGAAATGGCTCCACGAAATCAAGAGGCGCAACTCCAAAATATATCCAATAACAGGGGACTTTTAGTTCTGCACTCATCGTTGTCTTTTGGTTCGATGTGTCATCTGTGGCACCATAATGTAATTTATTTTCCTGCAATATCTTTGTTTGTCAGTTGTCATGTGTTCCAATATTTCTATGTTCCACACTCCATGCCAATATTTACAAGTAAGGACTGTTTAGCACTTGGCAGTCTGTACTAGTTTTGGCCTTCAAAATGTGCATACTCTTGTTAGTTTTCTTATTTATAGTAAATTCCTAAACTGGATTTTATGTCAATATGCATGCATAAGAACTTATATTTGTCTATATCGCAGATGTGTGCTTCGTGGGTGTGTTCCAAAGAAACTGTTGGTGTATGCATCCAAGTTCTCTCATGAGTTTGAAGAGTCCCATGGCTTTGGGTGGACTTACGATACTGATCCAAAGCATGACTGGAGCACTCTGATAGCCAACAAAAATATAGAGCTGCAACGCCTAGTCGGTATCTACAAAAATATATTAAAGAACTCATCAGTCGATCTAATTGAAGGCCGTGGAAAGGTTGGGCGATGTTTGTAAATCAGGTTAAAGTTTGGATAGACGGTTTTCCGAATGAATGCTGCTGGAAGGTGCAGTTACTGATTTTTTTTTTTGCTTGGCACAGGTGGTTGATCCACATACTGTTAGTGTGGATGGCAAGCTCTACACTGCGAAGAATATACTTATAGCTGTTGGTGGTCGACCATCGATTCCAGATATTCCAGGAATAGAGCATGTTATAGATTCTGATGCTGCACTAGATCTGCCTTCAAAACCTGAGAAAATTGCAATAGTGGGAGGTGGATATATTGCTTTGGAGTTTGCTGGCATTTTCAATGGCTTGAAAAGTGACGTCCATGTGTTTATTCGTCAACCGAAAGTATTAAGAGGGTTTGATGAGGAGGTGAGAATTATTAGGAATAACAAACAGTAGAGATTACAATAGATGAGGTGCCTTGTGCTTCTGACTTACTTTGCCAGCTGTTGGATTTCAGGTTAGAGATTTCGTTGCTGAACAGATGTCTTTAAGGGGTATCACATTTCATACTGAAGAAAGTCCCCAAGCTATAACCAAATCAAATGATGGTTTGTTATCTCTGAAGACAAACAAAGAAACTGTTGGTGGGTTCTCACATGTAATGTTCGCAACTGGTCGTAAACCAAATACAAAGGTTAGCACTATGTGTCCCTTTGTCTTTGCTCAGTTATGTACTTATACTGTGCGTCTTTATTTGTTGATTCATCCATCCTAGATTCCTAATATAGTTGTTCTTGTAGAATCTTGGACTGGAAGAGGTTGGGGTCAAAATGGACAGCAAAGGGGCTATAGTGGTAGGTAAAATAATACACTGACTTCAAGTTCCTCTGGCTTTTGTCGTCACTTTAACTGGAGCTTTTTGTTATAAATGCGTGCTTGCTAGGTTGATGAGTATTCTAGAACCTCAGTGGATTCAATTTGGGCTGTTGGAGATGTTACTGATAGGATCAATCTGACACCAGTTGCACTGATGGAAGGTGGGGCATTCGCGAAAACAATATTCGGTGATGAACCTACCAAACCAGATTACAGGTATTTAATCATTTATCAAGTCATCACCAGTAAACCTGGAAGCCATACCATGTACTTCTTCGACCATGAATGGTTACCTCACAACTTTGTTAGTTACTTAAGTCATAATTCCTACTGGTAGTTCACAGGCCCAATGTTTGACTTGGTCTTTATTTCCTTGTACGTTACCATGCAGAAAGTGCTGCATAATTTTAGAATTATGCTTTATTACTAATTGGACATATGTTCAGGAGTAACTTTCATGTGTGATCCTATTAAACACAAACAAGTTCGTAGGAATTTTGGGTCATCCAGGGTTCTCTTTCATTTTGTTTGTGTTAACATTTTTCTGATTCACACAACCTGACAAGCTCCTGAAACTGACTCTGAACTGAAGTTCATAATTCAATTTCATTGCTTCCGAGATATTCTTTTTATTTATTTGAGGCTGGATTTCGTTGGTCTATCGAATGCTCTTTCATTGTGATTTCTTTTCTTGACAGAGCTGTACCAGCTGCTGTTTTCTCCCAACCACCCATTGGGCAAGTCGGTCTTACTGAGGAACAGGTGATAATATATGGCGAGCACTAATTTTTTTTGCGCAGAAAGGTAGTCACTCATATGCATATTTGTGCAGGCTATTGAAGAGTATGGGGATGTTGATGTCTACTTATCAAACTTCAGACCTCTTCGGGCCACTCTTTCTGGATTACCTGATCGTGTGCTAATGAAGCTTATTGTGTGTGCTACCACGAACAAAGTTGTAGGAGTGCATATGTGTGGTGATGATGCCCCTGAGATAATCCAGGTTTGCACGATTTTGTTTTTTCCTTGACCATTCGTGCTTTATTCCAGACTTATTTTTTCATGTTTTGTACAATTTTCTGGCAGGGAATTGCAATTGCTGTTAAAGCTGGGTTAACAAAGCAAGATTTCGATTCCACTGTTGGCGTTCACCCAACATCTGCAGAGGAGTTTGTCACTATGAGGAATCCAACTAGAAAAGTCCGAAGAAAAGCTGAGGTATGCGACATTCCTGCCCTAGCCTATTCAATGGAAAACATGTGTTCAGGAGATCAGCTCTTTTCAACTACTCTGTAGAATTGCGTGTCTTATCTATATCTTTGTTGTGCCGAATTGACACTTTCTCATGGTTATTTCAGTTAGAATCAAAGGATGAAGTTGTCACAAAGACGTAGATATTGTCCTTGACGGTTGTACATAGAAGGTATACAACTGCGTTCTTTTGACCTGCCATTTTAAGCTATCATTTTGTTTCAGCATGTACATTTGTCGTGGAGTATTGATGACAGCCATTGCTGTATTGAGCACCTTTAATCAAATGATCAACAATACTAGTTTCTAACCCCATCAGAGTTCCGTGAGCCTTCTAGTGATGATAGGTATTCAAGCATTTTCAAATTGATATCGTCAGCATTTTCAAATTGCAGAAACTGTAGTATTCAGACAAACCATCATCTTGACTAGTTGAGTTCTTTTTAGTGGTTTTTCATTTTTTTTATTTTTTGTTCCATCTTGTTTGGGTACTTCTGTAATGACATTGGAGTTTTAATTTCCGCATGCTGTTTACTAGCAAGGAAATACACTTGGTCAGGCTTGTAATGCATTTCCATGTTACTTATTTAGTTTCTGCTGCAGGCATTCTCGAGGACGTGGCCCTGCTACCGGACTGGAAATGTGACTAAAACTGTCGAAGCAGGGAACAGCTGAAGGTCATAGCGTTGACTAGCTATGACTGTTTTTTTGCGCTCGCGTTTCTGCATTTCTTTCCTTGAGGCTTGAGCACTGCTGGTTGTTGAGTTTTCTCCCCCTTTGTCTGCTATTCATGTAATAAATGCTACAGATGTGGGCATCTCAGCCTTGAAATATTCACGATAGAGGTAAAACCAGCAAAGAGTTTGACCAAGTGATTCGTAAATTGAGACCTAGTCGAAGGCGACTAGGGTTTTGGCGATTGGGTTCTGCGGTGATCGATTCCTAGTCGGAGGCGACCTAGCGGGAGGCAAGGCGTGGGGCTAGGGTTTAAGTTCGGCACCTGTCTCTTCTCTCGTGGAAGGCGCAGGGCTCTGTTTCGCGGTGGAAGTACGTGCTGGGCGGAAAGAAGATGGCTTATGCATCTTCGAAGAAAGGGGCTTCACTGACCTGGCAGAGTATTGTGGCCGGTATTGCAACCTTTAAGAGAGGATATATTTGGAGAATTGGAAGAGGTGATATGGTGAATATTTGGACGGACCCGTGGATCCCTGCGAGCCCAACACGTAGGGTTTCCCAGCAAAGGGGCTCTAATGTCATCACTCTTGTCCGTGATCTGATCGATGAGGGCCGTGGGTGCTGGGATGAGGAGTTGATTAGAGAGGTGTTTAATCACACAGATGCACAGCGGATCCTACAAATTCCGCTGCATCTTGACTCCTTCGATGATTTCATTGCTTGGAATCTGACGAGGAGGGGTATTTTCTCGGTACGATCCGCGTACTATTCGGAGTGGTCAAATCGTTTTGGCCGGTTTACTCAAAATCTTGCTACTGTTGATAACACGGTTGATCAATCAGTGTGGGCTTAGCTCTGGAAAATGAAGGTTCCAAGCAAAGTACATATATTTGTGTGGAGATTAATTAGGGGAATGGTTCCTCTCAAATCAATACTTTACAAAAGGCACATTGGTGATTCCGAAGGGTGCCCTATATGCCATCATGCATGCGATGACGTGAAGCACTTCGTGGTTAACTGTACAATGGCGAAGGGATTGTGGGAAAGGTTAGGCATCTATGATTTTATGCAAACTAATGCCTCTAATGCGGTTTCGGATGTTGGTGTCTTGCAGAATATCATAACCAATCAGAGGAAACAAATTCCTATATTACCTCTTGTGGGGCTCCAGGAGGTCATCGCGGTGGGGTTGTGGTATCTGTGGTGGATGCGTCGACAATTTTGCCACGGTGAGAAGCATCCCCCACCTAGCAGATGGCCGGCATCGGTATTGGGGATTGCGAGGAACTCCCTGATGATATCAACAAAGAACTCGACCTCCAACTCAACGTGGATGAGACCTTTCGGAGGAGTTATGAAACTCAATGTGGATGCTTCCGTCCATGGAGACACAGGGAATGATGCTGTTGGGGCTGTAAACCGTGATAACCATGGAGGATTTATCGCTGCATCTTCAAAATTTGTCCAAAATACGGGGGAAGGTACGACAATGGAGGCCCTGGCTATGTTGGAGGGGCTGAGGCTGGCTACTGCATTGGGGCTACACGATATCGAAGCTGAAACGGATTCTCTTGATGTTTGCAATGCTTGCATGGGACATGATAGATGGTGGGACCCTGCTGCGGCCATCTTTGCTTCGTGTATGGACGAGAAGATGAAGCTAAACTCAGTGAAATTCTCTCATTGCCTTAGATCTGCTAATTCGGTAGCTCATGAGATAGCTGCTTATAGTTATAGACTTAGTTCTGATTTCTTTTGGGTAGATGATCCTCCAGATTTTGTGGTGGACAAACTACTCGACGATGTAAGCATACTTTAATCTGGGTGGGCAGCAAGTTTTTTACGCACTCTTTTCCTTCCAGGGTACCTGAGGGGGCTGGAAGGTTTTTAATGAGGCGGCTTGCTTGCTTAATATAGTGGTTTTAAATTTCAAAAAAAAAAGTGATTCGTAAATTTCCGAGTATATTGAGGAAATGACATAGAATCACCACATTTGGGGCTGAGATGTTGGAGAGCCACCAACTTTGAAAATTTTGACACGGACCACCGCCTCTTGGGGCTAATGGTAACACGAGCACTGTTTCGTCGGCTTAACCAACCTGTTAGGTCCACGTGGAAAGAAAAATAGAAAAGAAGGAACTCAACACTCTGCCCGCACGGATTCGAGGTGCATCCTCTTCACCGTTGTGCCCACCGCCACCACTTCGCCTCTCCGTCGCCGCCAACACATGCCAAACCATCTTCCATGCCGTCACCCACCCACGCGCCCCTGCACGTCGTTGGAACGGGCCATCACCGCCGAATCTCCATGCAGATCTTCCCTGAGCTCCTGCGGCTGTGCCCCATCTCACCGCCGCCGCCCACGGGATTGCCGTTTCCCGCACACCACACCACGGGAACAGGCAGTAGCTACCGCTACTTGCCGACCCTTGAAGCTCCAAGCCCCGGCTCTTCCTCGCGGAGGGAGGTACTTGGTAGAGGGAGGCGCCACTGCCACGACCCAGCTGCATCCAAACCGGAGCCCTTGCTCCCTGCCGCGACCCAACTGCGTCCAAATTAGAGCTCCGCCGCACCAATTCGTCTAAGCCACTGCTGCTCTACAACGCCCCGCCGCCGCTTGTTCTCCACCTTAGGTCATCGGCAGCCCATACAGGCGTAGCACGAAGAAGAATTCACGTTGCCGACGCGAAGGTGCGACAGAGCGGCGGGAAGAGGCGGAGGCATCCCGAGAGCGACACGCAGGGGAGCGAGAGCGAGGTGACGCCGCCGGCCAAGGGCAGGGGTGGTCGTCGTCGTCCACCCACGCGACGAGGCGGCCAAGCGAGTACGCTATGCTCGTCTTGAAGACTACTAGGGCGAGCGCATCGTCCGTGAGCGCGGTGGTGCTCGATACGAGGGGACGTTGCTTTTTCTTTTTTGCCACATGGACCTTACATGTGGTCCCGAGCGGGCAGTAAATTAACCGGTTTAAACTGTACTCTGCGTCACTGTCTACCCCAAAACACGGTGGTCTGTGTCAAATTTTGCAAAAATGGTGGCTCCCCGACATTTCAGCCTCAATTGTGGTGTTTCTGTGTCATTTCCTCGAGTACATTTGCTCAGAATCCTTTCTTTGCCGTTAGATACGGTGTGAAGCGTCGTGGATACGATCAAATCAGCTGTATCAGGTGAAGGGTTGTATCATCCGTCAGTGATCGCCACCACCCAGTTTTATTGCAACAACTTTTCCTTTCTGACGTTACTCTTATTATCTTGAGGTCCTCGCTTCCCTACACCGAGTATTCCCTTGGTTTGTTCTTCGATAGTGTGGACGGTGTTGTTTGGTCGCACTTTCCTGTGTACGAATTCAAGGGAGCGTTTTCTGTTGGTTTTCGCTACAGTACAATTTTCCCTTTATTTCGCGTGTTTACAAATGAAATGAAAGACTGGATGGATCGATCATGGATGGCCTTCTCGAAACGGAAGGATGGATGGCATGACTTACCTGCAAAGTGATCTCTGCTGAGCTGGTGCGAGGGACGGACGTGCTCTTCTGAAGTGCCTGACTCGGATGGCCCACCTCCCGGGGTCGCACTCTTTCCCGTCCAGAGACGGGGCCCGTTCCACTTCCCGCCCGTGCTTCTCGCGCGCGCCGCCGGCCCCGAACGGTGTGATTTGACCGCGGAGGCACAGGAGCAGACGGCTTCTCTCCCAACCAAACCCTCCGCCTCTCGCGGCCGCTCCATTGCCGCCGCACCACCGTGCGGCTCACACCGCCCAATCCCCAGGCCGCCGCGCATTTCTCGCCGCCGCCGCCGCCGCAGCCGCCGGGATCACCTCTTCCGCCCCCCTGGCCCTAATTGCTCGCTTCCCGGCCGACCGCAGTGAGTTCTCCCCCAATTCCCTCCTATCCATCTCTATCCCCCATGGGTAAATTCTCTACGGACGTCGGCCATCGATTTGCTCCTGCCGTGGGCTTAAGACCCAAAACTCGATTGATTCGATCACGGGAAGGCAGCGCCGAATTTCGGGAAGCCATTTCGGTATTTGGAGGGAGGGGGGGCGGCCACTTGCGATCTATACAAATTTTCTGCCGATTTCATTTCCTTTTTTGCCTGCTAATGAATGAGGAAGTTCCTCTGGAAAAAAATTACTCTGCAATTTTTGCTGCTGCGGCCCGCGATTTGAATTTCCAAGGGCAGGTTGGATTGGCGTTACCGTGCTTGATCTTTCTGAGATCGTCCGTCTCATTGTGAACGGTGCATCGTACAAGGAAGAGAGCTGTAATCCTGAAGGATACACTCATATGCACGTCCCGATTCCTACCGGTGTTAATAGAATGTGGAATGTTGTAATGGTCTTAATTTTTTTTACTTCAGTTTATACGGAGTACATGCTATTGCTATCAACTGTCAATGCCATACACTTCTTCTTTGTTGCCACTAATTTCCAAACTTCGAAGGATGCATTTACTCACATATCTGTGCTGAAAATCGTATAGCTCTTCATTCTACAGTTATAAATTGGGTATGTGCGCTGAAATTGCATATCTATTCTTTTTTACAGCTATAAACCATGGCTGCTCCACCAAAGAAGCGAACTATCGTGGAAATCAGTGATGGAGGCCTTGGTCTCGGCCTTGCCGCATTCATTGCAAACGGCGAGGATTTGGGTCCCATGATCCGGCAAGGATTTGACTGTGGTAAACCTGAGGCTCTCATGCATAGCCTCAGGGGTATCGTAAAGAAGAAAGAGGTTGAGATTGAAGAGCTATGCAGGCTTCACTATGAGGATTTCATCCTCGCCGTCGATGAGTTACGTGGCGTCATGGTCGATGCTGAGGAGCTGAAGAGCATGTTAACTGACGAGAACTCGCACCTACAAGAAGTATCGCGTGCCGTACTGTTGAAGCTTGATGAACTTCTTGAGGCATACTCAATCAAGAAAAATGTAGGGGAGGCCATAACGATACTCAAGATATGCGTGAAAGTCATTAGTCTCTGCATGGCATGCAACAATTACATCGCAGAAGCTAAGTTTCGTCCAGCACTCAAGACTTTGGACTTGATCGAGAAGAGTTACCTGCAAAATATCCCTGTAAAGCTTCTTCAAAAGGTTGTTGGGAGGCAGATACCACTGATAAAGCTGCACATTGAGAAGAAAGCTTGTGGCGAGTTCAATGATTGGCTTGTTCATATCAGAAAAATGGCTAAGCAGATCGGACAGGTCTCCATAAGTCACGCCTCTTTGGCTCGCCAAAAAGATGAGGAGATGCGTGCTAGTCAGAGAGAGGCTGAAGAGCATAGCCACGCTGGACCAGATGAACATAAGTTTACCTTGGATTTGGAGAACCCAGATGAGGAAAGGGCATTAGATTTTGATCTCACGCCAGTGTATCGAGCGCATCACATTCACATATGCCTCGGTATCGGAGAGAAGTTCAGAGATTATTACTACAAGAACAGGCTCATGCAACTCAACCTAGATATGCAAATTTCCACTTCACAGCCCTTCCTTGAGTCCCATCAACCTTTTCTTGCACAGGTAGCTGGTTTTTTTATTGTCGAAGAACGTGTCCTTCGAACCGCAAGTAACATACTGACCCAGAGCCAGGTCGAAGCTACATGGGAAACAGCCATTGCTAAGATCACATCAATACTGGAGAATCAGTTTTCTCGCATGGGTGCGGCCAGCCACCTCCTCCTCATAAAAGATTATATCACTCTTCTAGCTGCAGTCCTGAAGAAGTATGGTTATCAAACCAGGCCATTGATCGAAATTCTGGATAAAAGCAGGGACAAATACCACCAACTGCTTCTTACCGAGTGCCGGAAGCAGGTAGATGACATCCTTGCTAATGACTCATATGAGCAGATGCTCATAAAGAAGGAATACGAGTACAACATGAATGTTACAGCATTCCATCTGGAGCCAAGTGACGCACTCCCGGATTTTCCATACTTGGCGCCGTTCTCCTCTTCTGTTCCAGACGTTTGCCGTATCGTTCGGTCCTTCATTGAGGATTCTGTCAGCTACTTGTCCTATGGTGGTGACATGAACCTATACGACGTGGCAAAACGGTACCTAGATAGGCTACTGATTGAGGTACTAAACAACTGTCTTCTCAACAGGATGTATGCTCGGACATTGGCCATGTCACAGATGATGCAGCTCGCTGGAAACATTTCTGTTCTAGAGCAGGCTTGTGATCTGTTCCTCATGCACTCTGCCCAACAGTGTGGCATTCCCAAGCGCGTCTCCGAGAGGACTCGCTCTAGCTTGACTGCTCGAGCTGTCCTAAAAGCCTCCCAGAATGCAGCATATAATGCTTTAATAAACATGGCTAATGCGAAGATCGATGAGTTTATGGTGCTCTTGGACGATGTCAACTGGATAGTTGAGGAAAGCCCGGACACTGCAAATGACTACATGAACGAGGTTCTTATTTATCTCGAAACACTGGTATCCACAGCTCAGGAGATCTTACCACAAGAAGCTCTATACAAGGTTGTTTCTGGTGCAATGGGCCACATCTCGGACTCTATAATGACAACACTTCTTAGTGACGGCGTGAAAAGGTTCACCGCGAGTTCAGTGTCAGGCCTTGACATGGACTTGAATCTGTTGGAGGCATTTGCAGATGAAAAATTTCACATCACCGGGCTGGCAGATCTGGGAAAGGAAACAACGTTTAGAGATCGTTTGGTTGAGATAAGGCAGTTGGTCAATCTTCTGCTCAGCAGCCAACCTGAGAACTTCATGAATCCGGTGATACGAGGGAAGAACTATGGGTCGTTGGACTTCAAGAAGGTTGCCATTGTTTGTGACAAGTTTAAGGACTCGGCGGATGGGCTGTTTGGAAGCCTTTCCAACCGCAACACAAAGCAGACTGCTCGTAAGAGGTCCTTGGATGTTTTGAAACGAAGGCTTAAGGATTTTGGCTAAATGTTAGCTATGATGCATCTGGAAAGAAATTTCTCAATATGATGCTGCAACATTCCTGTCAGTTGTCCACCTCCCAAATTATGTTTTAGCTATTTTCTTGTTTTTTCCTGATCTCCCACCACACTTTCTATTGCTCTCTCGTCTAGGTCATGTTTTGGCTCTTTGTGAGTTACAGTAGTACCCTGAAATAATTATAATCCTTTCTCTGGTTATCCTAAGATACAGTCACACAAATGCTACTCCCTCCGATCAGATTAAATTGCCCGGAGGAAACAACTAAGTATGTACAACTGGTATGCACAACTTACGACAGTTTTTCCAGATCGGAGGGAGTAATACCTTTATATATCTGCAGTCACACAAATGCTAATACCTTTCTCTGGCATAGTTTCAGTCCAGCTATGTATCTGCAGTGTTGCCATGTGCATAAGTGACATGTTTATGTACTATAAAGTGACGTGTCCACGAGTCCTTCCCTTTTCTCAGGAATGTTATTTGTGTGTTAATAATTGATCAGGTATGGTAGCATATGAGAATACTGCAAGACCCTGCTCCAACTTGTGGTTTACAGTCCGAATGGGCTTGCAGGAACCATGACTCTCTACATTTTCTGTAGTGCTTTTGTTTAATCAACAAAGTCAGTTAGCTGCTAAAAAGGCAATTCGTAAGGTAATCCTTGTGCTGTCGTCTTCTTGGGCTTAAATAAGAGATCATGGCGCTGAGCTAAACCTGGAGCTTCCCTTTTGGATCCATCTAGGATATGTAAACCAAAACAAATATCTGCTCTGTTTATAATATTTATGTTGTCTATACGGCTTCCTGAATTTGAATAGGTCTACCTGGGTTTTCTCCCCCTACCTGGTGTAGCTCCTAGCCTGACCGTTCGTTGCCATGACATTGTCAAGTGGCCGGCCGACCTAACAAAAATTTAGAGGTCAATCTGGAGGGCTGAATTCCCATGCATGTAGCATAACAGTATGCAGCTCTGATTAGGCTCACAAAATTAATCTTGCAAGTACGATTCCTTGTGCAATGCTAGCTAACCTAGAGCTGCATACCACAGAGCTCGCTTAAAAAATAAATACTCCCTCCGATCCATATTAATAGGTGCTGAAGTGGATGTATTTAGACATGTTTTATTGCTAGATACATCCACTTCGGCACCTATTAATATGGATCGGAGGGAGTAGTTAAATTAACCTGCAGGTCGGTCAACCTGTGCAGAAAGAATTCCACAGCACGCGCAGGACTCTGCTGCCATTTTTTCAGCTAATTGCGTGGAGGGTTTGTTCTGAGTTCTACTAGGATGATCGTTGATCAGGTCCGTTTGTTGCAGCTCCATCTGTACTGCACGTACTTGCTGAACCGTTCACCCTGTCCGAGGAATTCAGGCATGCTTTTGCGGTGACTTGAAATCTTGAATAGTACTAATTCCGTTGCCCTCTAGCGTGCTACCACCAACGGACGAGATGTCAAAGAGATCGTTGGATGTTTTGAAACGAAGGCTTAAGGATTTTGGCTAAAGGTTTGCTGTGATGCGTTCGCAAATAAATTGCTCACATGCTGTTGCAACATTCTTGTCCATTTTCCATATTTGACATTATAATTTTAGCTATTTTTTTGTTCTCCCACCTCACTTTCTAATGGCTATAAGATACGTCTATTGGTCTGCCTAGGTCATGTTTTGGCTACTCGTGAGTTGTAGTACTCCCTCCGATCCATATTAATAGGTGCTGAAGTGGATGTATTTAGACATGTTTTATTGCTAGATACATCCACTTTGGCACCTATTAATATGGATCGGAGGGAGTAGTACCTTCGAATAATATTTATAATTTCTCTGATCTAAGATACAGTCACACAATTGTTAATACCTCTGTATGTCCATCGACATATTTTGATAAAGGAAGAAGCAGGGTATCAAGAATATTTCTGTAGTGTCATTCAGAGGGCATGGTTTCAATCCAATCATAAAACGATACGGTATTTAGACAATGCGTGTTAGAGAAAGAAAAATCCAGCTATATATATGCATAACATGGTCTTAGGTGTGTCAAAATTGCTTTGGGCGTGGTTAACACATGAATATGGCAAGATCCTGGTATAATTTATAGTCCACGATCTGATTTGAGTTGCGGAAACCATGTCTATCAGTACATTTTCAGACCTTAATGTTCGTTCTTCCAGTTGGTTTAATCTGTTTTTTTTCTGTATTTATTTGATCAAATCAATAAAGCCAATTCGTTTCAAAGTAAAAGAGAAATGCAATTGGCAAGGCAACTCTTGTGCCTATAATATTCTTGGACTGGCATAAGAGACCATGGTACTAGTACTGAGATAAACCTGGAGCTTCCTTTTGGGAGACATAAAAAAAAAACTACCGCAGCATACTCCATGGTCGACGGATAATAGTTTACATAATCTGTACGGCTTCCTGAATTTGAATAGTTCTACTTGGGTTTTCTTCTCCTGCTTGGAGTATATAAGCCTAGCTTTGACCGTTGGTTGCCATGACATGGTCAGTCGCCAACCTAACAGAATTTTCAGAGGTCAATCTGGAGGGCGAAATTCCCATGCATGTACTCGTACATAATAGTATTCGACTCTGATTAGGCTCGCCAACTCCAAACTAATCTTGCAAGTACGATTCTTTGTGCAATGCCAGCTGTAATTTACATACGACCAAATTTACTAAGTATAAAAAAAACAATTAGCTAATCGGCCGGCAGATCAACCCGTGCAGAAGGAATTCCACAGCACGCGCAGGACTCTGCTGCCATTTTTCAGTTAATTGTGTGGATGATCGTTGATCAGGTCCGTCTGTTGCAGCTCGGTATGCACTGCACGACTACACGTACTGTACTTGCTGAATATTGTTCAAGGTCATCTCTTTGACATCTCGTTCCTTGGTGGTACAGCACGCTACAGGGAGGGCAACCGAATATTAGTATTCGAAGTCGCTGCAAAATGTCTAGTTATCACTCTGACGGATGAAGAAAGTGTTCATCATAGCCCATGCTGTAATGGTGTGACTCGATCGATCTTGAAGTCTTAATCTACCCTAGGTGTCTACGTTCAACCTTAATCGGCAAATGGACCAAGCTGAGTACCGCGTAGCATCTAAGATAGCTGGACCAGATAAATTAAAAGCGTAAAAGTACGATCGAAGAACGGACCAGGTCCAGCATTTCCCTACTTTTTCTTTCAAACTGCCTCATGCAGCAATCTATAAAAGGAATCCACCATCTTGTCTCCAACAACGACTTCAAGACAGAGGCATAGCTCAGCTTGTCTGCAAACCAATCTGATCGTTCATCCGTACGTACGTTCTCATAGAATCAAGAGCTAAACTAATTCAGAAGATGGCGTCGGCGGCGACAATGGCGAGGGTCGTGCTGGTGGCCGTGCTGCTGATACAATGCTGCAACATGCTCCTCGCGGCGAGGCTGCTCGAGGGAGACGGCGGGTGGCTGCAAGGCAGGGCTGGCGCCGAGGCCCTCATCTTGGAGGTCCTGGGCAAGGGCGGCCCCCCACCGGGCACGTCCAACGGGTGCACCAAAGATCCCAACCACCCTCCCAGTGGGGCATGCCACGGCTAGACGCCGGCCGGCGGAGCTCGATTAGTTCAGAGTTAGCAACTTAGCATACATGTAAATTGATGCACATCCACGTAGATGAAGATGTACAGTAGTAATTAATTAGTTGTTCATTGATTCTTTCGTTCTTTAATTGTAATTACATACGGAACTTCCGTGAAAAGGTGGAGCCCCAGAAGCTGTTCAAATTTAGTTAAGAGTATCCACATGTAATGAAAACATTTGCTATGCCCGGTGGAAAACCTGTCTGGCATGGTAATTTTGAAAGCCTGGAATTGGATGATATGTTTGGGTTTTGAGGCTTATGTTAGTTTAAGAATCTGCAATGGGTCCTATAACAAGATGTATAGAAGTTTCGGATCTTTCTATTCGTTACGACTTGAAATGGATATTTATGAAAAAAAAAGGTTTGAACCAATTTACCTGCATGGCGGCGGCGCTGCATGTCAATAGCTTCATATGGATTGGTGATACATGATGAAACAATCAACATATCGTCAACGGAGAGCTAATTCGAACGGGTCTAACATGCATGGTTGACTTTTCATAGTTGGAATTCAACAGAATCAGATAGATCAACGCTCGTGGCCACAGCCAACAAAATTTGACTACTGCAATTTTTTTTTATAAGATCACAATAAAAGCGGGTTTATATTCACTTGGTTATTTTTAACTGTATAAAGCTTATTGTCAAGATGTCAAGCTCAAGCAGTGTATGTGCTCCAAAAATAGCGATTTGAACATGTGTGCATGCCTATTCGACTGGATTGAGACAAAATTTCGCCTCTCCTGCTGAGTCAAACTGTTCAGATCGATTAATCACTTATCACTAGTAGAGTTTTTTTTCCTAAGAAATGGCAATCACATGGGAATATCGTTAATAGAGTGTCTAGCGCTGAGTGCGGCGTTTGTACCCTAGCTCTTTAGTTGGAAAAATTCGAAAATCGCATATTCAGACATGTTTTTTTGGAGAAAGATGCGGATGTATTGTAAAAAAACTACCACAGGTACTGGGCAGGTATGTACGAGACAGGGGATTGCGAGAAGGTCAAGGAAGGTGCAGCGAAGCTGGTGCGCAAAGCGGTGATGCTGGCTGAGCAGTGCGCTTCCAGGTCGCGAGGAGGGAATCAGGCGCTGCTTCGACTCACTGATGGCTCGGGGCCGTGATCATTTTGGATCAGTTTCATGTGTTGGTTGTGGTGGTTTGTTGTTATTCAGTACTGTATCCCCCGCTCGGGTGTGGGTGGTTTGAATGTTTGTTTGTGTGTTGAGACTCCTGAATATTTTGGTAGTTTAGGTGGTAGGTTTTTTTTTGCTTCGTAGGGCGATTCTTAAGTCGAGATCGTGTCAGCGGGTTTTCCTACCAGTTAGCTACCCCCTTCTCTTCCTTGTTTCGTTTCTTTGAACCCTTGTATTTCCGTTGATGAAAGTTAATGGAAAGGGGTTAGTTCCCAGTTGGAAAAAAAGTACAAAGAATCTCAAACAAAATTTCGTTGCCATGACATGGTCCTAGCTTGGAGTACAGCTAGCTTGACCGTTCGTTGCCATGACATTGTCAGTCGCCGACCGACCTAACAAAATTTCAGAGGTCAGTCTGGAGGGCAAAACTCCCATGCAACTCTGATTGGACAAACTAGTCTTGCAAGTACGATTCTTTCTGATATGCCAGCTGTAGCTACATATATGACCAAATATACTTGAAAAAAAATATATACTTGAAAAAAAAACAGTTAGTTAACCTGCGTATCAACCTGTGCAGAACGGATTCCACAGCACGCGCAGGACTCCAAGCGATTTTTTCAGTTAATTGTGGTTGTGGGGGATGGTCGTTGATCAGGTCCGTTTGTTGCACCTTGTTCTGCACTCCACGACTATACGCGTACACGCTGAATATTGTTGTTCAAGGTCATCTCTTTGACATCTCGTTGGTGGGCACACTAACCGACTGAATATTACTCAAGAGCGTGTCTGAATTCCTCGGATAGCGTAAATAGCCCGGTTCAGCGGAGTGCCATCAACTTTCTAGTTCAAAACTTGTGTTCTTTAATTCAAGGCATGGAGTACGCGGTCAAGTTCTTTTAGCTCGAGCTACACTGCACTCGCTCGTGCCAGCTACGGACGGACTATGCGTGCTGACACATATTGGAAACTTTTTTTCTTCAGATTACAAATTTAAAAATCTATAGTGGTACTAGTAGACACGGAATTAACGATAATACTAGCATGTATTGTCATTTCTAAGAAAATCAAAATACTCTACTAGCTAGGGATAAGCTATCAATCCGTATGAACAGTTTGACTCGGCAGGAAGGGCAAAATTTTGTCTCGGCTCAATCAAAATAAGCATGCGTACATGTTCACATGAGTATGTTTTATACTGGCACTTAGGCGCTGCATGAGCTCGACAATAAAAGCTTATACATTTAAAACAACCACGTATTATTTGTATTTTTTTTTGGAATAGTTAATTTGTCCTCAGCTTCTCGTCAATTTTTGTTGGTTGTGGCCACGGGCTCTCATATGTTGGTCTTTCTTTTTTCCCTGAAGTCCATGAAAAGTAAACATGCATGTTAGACCCGTTCGAATTGGCTCTCCGTCGATGATGCGTTGATTTCTTCATCATGAACCACCAATCTATATATGAGGCTATTGAGTATTGACATGCACTTGACAAAGTTTTTTATTTTTATTTTTTGCATAAATATCCATTTCAAGTCATAACGAATAGAAAGATCTTCTATACATCTTGGTCACGCATGGTTAACTCTAATTTTAAACAACTTCTAGTTCTAGAGCTCCATCTTGATCAGGGAAGCCCCGTAATTACAATTAAAGAATGAAAGAACCAATGAACATGCTAACTCTGAACTAATCGAGCTCCGTCGGCCGGCGTCTAGCCGTTGCAAGGCCCCCCGGGAGGGTGGTTGGGATCTTTGGTGCACCCGTTGGGTGTGCCCGGTGCATCGCCGCCCTTGCCCAGTACCTCCATGATTAGGGCCCCGGCGCCAGCCCTGCCTTGCAGCCACCCGCCGTCTCCCTCGAGCAGCCTCGCCGCGAGGACCACGTTGCAGCATTGCATCAGCAGCAGGGCCACCACCAGGATCCTTGCTATTGTCGCCGCCGACACCATCTTATGAGTTAGTTTAACTCTTGAGTCTGAGCATGTACAGACGGACGAACTGATTTGGTTTGTAGACAAGTTGAGCTTAGTACGTCGGATGGAAGCCTCTGTATCGAAGTGGTTGTTGGAGAGACGAGGGGTGGATTCCTTTTATAGGCAGCTGCATGAGCCAGTCTGAAAGAGAATAATAAATAAATATACGAACATAAATGATGGACCTGGTCCGTTCTTCGGTTCTACTTTTACGCTCTTCTCTGGTCCGGCAAGCTTAAACGGGGACACGCGCCATATCCTACGCGGTCCCTTTCCTGGTTAAGATTGAACCTAGTGTAGATCAAGAAGTCAAGATTGATCGAGTCATAATATGCTACGCTGAACACCTTTTTTTTAATCTTCAGTGATAACTAGATAACATTTTTGCCAGAAGGATACGGATATATTATTATTAGGGTTCATGGAAAGTATAAAAAATCTCAAACATATTTCCCCCTTGGTTACTAAAAATAAGGGTTATAACTGTTTTTAAAAGTAAAAAAATGTAAAGTTTGATCTAGTTATTACAGAAAACGACCAACAAATGTAATACTATATGAACATCATATAAAGTATATTTTATAATGTATCTAAAGATATTGATTTGATAAAATAAGGATTAGTATGCGAGCGGTCTGAGTTATCAGCAGATTGAAACAACCACACAAGCTCCGGAAGACCAGAAAGTCAAAAAGGAAAAAGTCAATGAAGCCACCGATGGGAATGGACCACATTCCACATCTTTCTTGGAGTTGGTGACATATTTCATCAACACAGGGAGATCTACGACAAGTGATGCAAATAAAACCACATGAGTAGCTATATCCGAGAATGTGAAGATCGGTAAATTAAATTATAGTCTTCCTGTAGAAGTCAAAACACAAAGATGTAGAAGGACCATAGGAAGTCATCAGTTGAATAGTTCATAGTGACTTGTAGGAAAGAGTTAAACTCGAGAAACCCGAAGATGTTTTTGCTAATTAGATGAATCTCGGAAAAAGTTTAGATAAACTTAGGGGTTTAAGAGTGTCCTGAAGCTGAAGGTAATGTAGTATAAAGCCTTAAGGTAACTAGACTTTCCAATTACAAAAGGATGTACGTGAAGTTGACTGTCAATTCCAAAGTAATATGGGAGTTTAGACAAGAAAGTTTTGTGAAGGTAGATAGGTTGTTAGACAATTCCCAGAAGAGAATTCTGTATGTACCCACACACAAATCCCAAAAGGAAGTAGATAGTAAAGTCGTTCGACATGTGACGTAGGTTAAACACCCCGATGGAGAGCATATTAGGCCAATACTACATAGTAGCATGCTTAAATTAAGCCCAGTTGATAATATCAGACATGAAGAAGGGGACAAATCACCAAAACCCTATCTTTAGACCAACGACATATACGAGTCTAAGTCAATATACCCTATGTTGCAGAAGTTTCTTTGAGCAATCTTTCTCTTGAGACCATTGGATTGAACCAAATGGAATTCTAACCATAGTCAATATCTAGTGTACCGGAAGAATCTTATTGGTTGTTCATCATCTGGTGGATGAACCAATTTTTCTTTGGGAAGTTACTGGATGTAGGAAATCGTGCCTATTCATCGGGGAACGAAACTTGGTATCCACTATATGGTGGAATTACCACGTATTCTTCGTGAGAACATTAGGAAGGTATATATAGTAACAAAACAGGGTTGGCATAGTAACATGCATAATATTAGATCATAGGAAGTCCTAGAAGATCCCAAAGGGGATAGTAAATAATACACCTGAATAACACTCCACAGAAGACGAGAATGGATTTTGGACACTGGTTGCGGTCATAATTTGAGACAGTGGAAGGTGAACCATAAAGACAAGAGGCTATACATACCAAGGTTAACACAACAAAACAGTTGGTGAGGAATCAAATATTTGCAGAAGTTCTCGATACCTATCTTTTCATGAGAGAGGTTGAAACTTCAGGACGAAGTTTTGTTAAGGGAGAGATACTGTAACATCCCAGTGTTTGGGGAGTTATAAGGATCAAAATATAATTTGTGCATTTGCAAAGCATGCATCTAAAAATACGGGAAATTTTGGCGCGAAAGTTTAAACGAAGCGAAGTGACCAATGTTCCCCTTGACATTATGAAATATGTTTAGATCATCTGGACAAGAGTATATTTTGGAGTGATCTTTATAACAAGTATCCTATAAACGAAATCATTTGATTGGGTGAAAGTAAAGTATAGGCACCTAGAGGGGGGGGGGGGGTGAATAGGTGCTACGACCAATTTTAATTTTTCTTAAAGTTTAGGCTTGACAAGAAGGTAAATTCTCTAGATAGTGCAACTAGTGGTGAATTTACCTATATGACAAGGCAAGCAATTAATGCAACAAGTACGAGTAAGTAAAGGGAGGGAGGAACGAGGTAACCGATGGAAGCACACGGAGACAGGATGTATTTCCGAGTTCCTCCTTTTTAGGGGAGTACGTCTCGTTGGAGGGGTGTGAGTTCGCCACAAAGGCCTACTCAACGCCACTAAGGCCTCACCCTATTCTCCGATGAACTCCGCCAAAAAGGCCTAGTTCACCTCCCACTATTGAACCCCTTTGAGGCGGGGATCGAGTCATTTACAAACAACTTGGGGCACACACCCACAACTAAATTGGGGGCTCCCAACTCTTCTTGAATCACCAACAAGTATCAAGATGCCTAGGTTCTCCACAAGAGGAAACCCTAGGCTAGATACCTCAAGCTTGAGAGGGGGAAATGAAGAACGGCTCGGTGAAGATGTAGATCGGGGCCTTCTCCTTCAATCCTCCAAAGATCTTCAAGATTGGGTGGAGGGATTGGGAGTAATGAGAGATTTGGTGAGTTCTTAAATGCTCATAAATGCTAAGGGGAAGAACTAGATCTTGAGGAAGAGGAGGAGGGGTATTTATAGCCCCTCCTCACAACTAGTCGTTGTGCAGGAAAAAAGGGACCGGAATATCCGGTTCAAGTTTGGACCGGAATATCCGGTCAGCTTGCTCCACGCAGTCCTGCAGATCTGAACCGGATTATACGGCTTCCGGAATAATCCGGTTCAAATAATCCGATTCACTCCAGTACCTCCAAGCTTCCAGTCCTTAGCAGTTTTGCGCAGCACCCGGAATATCCGGTCCAGGATGAATAATCCGGACCAAATAATCCGGTTGACTCCAGTACCTCCAAACTTCCAGTCCTTAGCAGTTTTGCGCAGCACCCGGAATATCCGGTCCAGGATGAATAATCCGGACCAAATAATCCGGTTGACTCCAGTATGCGAAACTTCCAGTCCTTAGCCATTTTCGCGCAACTTCATGAACAACCGGAATATCCGGTCCGGGATGAATAATCCGGACCAAATAATCCGGTTGACTCCAGTACGCAAAACTTCCAGTCCTTAGCCATTTTTGCGCTCCTTCTTCAGCAACCGGAATATCCGGTCCAGGATGAATAATCCGGTCCGAATAATCCGGTTGAGTTCTGTCCCAAAAACTCTCAGGCCAATCTTCACCGACTTTTCGGTGATCGATGCCGATGTTAAGTATAACACCTGCACGCTAAACACCTCGATAAATAATGTACTTAGTATTGTTAACTAACACACAAAACACTGGGAAAACGAAATGCACTTTCAATCTCCCCCTTTTTGGTGTTAGATGACAATACTAAGATTTGCACTAAAACCTTGACAAGAACATGTTTGAAACATGATGGAAACGTCTGCCCCTATCTCTATGCATATCTTTTGTTTGCCTCAAATGCAAATAGATGCAATGATGTATGGGGAGAAATTTCCAACAAGTAGCAAACATGTCAATGAACCAATATCAACAATATGTTGAGAGTAAGATAGAAGTATATACGTTGTGCGAACATAATATATCCAAGAATAACCATGCACAACAAGAGATAATATCCTCAACATATAAGATAGATAACCATAAAGCCACTAACATAGATAATCCATGATAAAATCCAGATAACCAACATAGTCTCACAATAGCACACATAGTTTTAACGAGACAATAAACGACATAAGTTCACGAAAACGAAGATACTAAATGAACACAAGCTCTCAAAGAATGATAAAAGCAAATGCTTGTGCCCGAACCCATGCAAATCCCGTAGTCTAATAGCTACTTCTCCCCCTTTGGAATCGAGACACCAAAAAGAAGGGAAATAGCTAATCTAACGTCCCAGACACGGTCTAAGCATCAGAGTGCTCAGAAGACTCGCCAGCAGACTCCTCGGACTCTCCCTCAGCCTCGTGCTCAGCATCAGACGCCTCATCCTCATCCTCCTCCTCATCACCAGCTCTAGAAGTAGTAGCCTGAGTAGAACGGAGAGCCGCCTCAATGCTCTCCCAGGGAATGCTATCCTCAGCAGACCAAGCAGAGTAAGACTGAGCAGTGAGAGGAGCAGGTACATCACCAGTAGCACCACTCACGTGGTGCAGAATCTGACTCTGTGCGCTAGCCATTGCAGTGTCTCGGCAATAAGCCCTGTACTGCTCCTTGTGGATGTCCACCTTCATGCAGAGCACATTACGCTGGAACCAGAAGAGCTTCCTGACGTGGCGCAAAGTGCTAACATCAGGAATGGGCGCAGAGTGAGAACCAGTAGAGGGACCTCCCATAGAGGAACCACCCTCAAAAGAAGCATCCTGAGAAGCAGCAACAGTCTTCTTCTTCCTCTTGATATACAACCTTTTGACCTTGTGCTCAACCATGGGTAACTCTGTGTACTCCTTCTGCATCTCATGCTTGATGAGCATCATGATATATGGAGCATAGGGAATGGTGTAGCCACCAATCATAGCAGCGTATAGCTCGTGATAGATGATGTCCATCACATCCACAGTATAGGAGACAGACGAGTCCTCTTCCTCCATGCACTCCTTAGCCAGTATCAGAAGGTTGCATAAAGGAGTGGTGAGATCATCATTGTTACCTCCACTTGGCACAAGGAAGGATCTGAAGATGCGAACTAGCTGATCATAGAGGGGAAGAAGTCCCTCAAGGCCCCCAATAGTGAATCCAGGAGCATACAACTCAGCCATGGTCACCTCCCTCCTAGGCCTATCAACCTCATGGACACGGCGACCAAGAGGAGGGTCAGCGCTGTAAGAGTATCCAAGACGACGTCCAAACCTCTCGAAGGAAGCCACACAAGCTGTGGTCTCAGACATCCACTTGAGATGGCACACACTATCATTAGTACTGAACACCAGAGTGGACATAAACTGCATCACAAGCTGGGTGTTGTAGTTGCACTGGGTCTCCATGAGCTTCACCAGTCCAAACCGCTCAACAATACTAGCTGCATTAGCAAACTCCTCTTTAGCCTTGAGGGCAGCAAAGTCAAAGGGCTGCATCACACGGATAGGGTGACGGTAGTCACAATAGATATCAGCATAGATGTAGGACTGCTCCAGATTCCAGAACCGAGGATCAATATTTGCAATACGAGGATCGAGGTAGACATCCTTCTGCCTGAGCACATTGAACTCTGGAACAGGAATGTCGGTCTTATAGTTGAGCCGAGCCTTCCTCTTGTTCTTGACAGAAACCTGCTTGGGACGCTTAGGAAGGCGCCTCTCAGAACCACCACCTGTGAAACATGATAATAGAGGGATAGCACAAGATGAGTACACTCGTGTCAAGCAACGGAAACAAACATGCATAAAAATAATAGAGGAGATTCCAAGGAACAATCTAGGTAGAAATCTGGGAAAGATTAATTTTGGGCTGTCCTCAAACAGTACTGGACATAGCCGGATATTCCGTTTCAAAACTGAACCGGATATTCCGGTTCAGTCGTGGACCGGATATTCCGGTAGTTGCGGAACAACACAAAATTAATCTAGATCTTAGACTTCAAAACTAGATCGTACACAAGTGAATCTAATCTATTGAATCTAGCATGCAAAGGGACCTCTAGGGAACAAGTTCTACCAAGCATTGCCAACTAAAACGCAAATCCACGGATTGGTAGGGTTATAGCACCAAGATTCAAAAGGATTGAACATTACCGGAATCCATGGAGGAAGATGCTTGGGTAGAAACGTTCCTAAGGACGAGGGGAACGAGATCCGGGCCAAAGCTTCAAGATCCCGCGGAGGAAACGGCCCGGGAGACCGAGAATCAAAGAGGCGGCGTTTTGGGGTGGAGAGGAACCGATGGGGAAAAAAGGCAAGAACTGCCTCCTCCCTGTCGGGTTCCAGTTTTTATGATTTTCGCCGAACCGGATATTCCGGTTCATACTTGAACCGGATATTCCGGTACACCCGGACATTCCGGTCCAAAACTGGACCGGAAATTCCGGCTGCCTTCTGATCCGAAATTTCCTCGTTTCAAAGGACGACACAAGTGCTAGAAAAGAATGGCTTTTTGATAGAATGGCTTAGGATAGAACATCAAACTGAAAACTAGTACTTATCCCTCTCAAAAGCAAGAATCAAAACAACAAAAAGACCAATTGAGTGGGATTTTCCTAGGACGAAACACTTAGAAGGGAAAACACATGAAATGAAATGAAATGTCAAATAAAACCCAACTAAGATACAACTCTTCGAAACGAAGAGGTTGGTGGCCTAGGCCACAATGTAAGAGATTATTGTATGCAACCGCGAAGATATATCTTGGGGGCATTGCCAATACTCAACATTGAAGCTCACAATTCAACATTAGAAAAAGAGAGATCACAATGAATTTTTGCTATGGGCATAATGGGGGGAGGGAGAACCCAATGTGTTAGGATAACACTCCCCCTATGTCCATGCCTACACCTAAGCTCAAACACGTTTCATCTATAGGGGTGTGTGCAAGATTCTCAAGTCAAACTCCTAGAATCAATCACATTTAGTTCATTGCTCAAGAATAAGAATCTTGCATCATCAAGTGGCTTCGTGAAAATGTCCGCAAGATTGTCCTTGGTGGGCACATAAGATAGTGCAATGTCTCCTCTGGCCACGTGATCACGGATGAAGTGGTGGCGGATCTCAATGTGTTTGGTCCTTGTATGTTGCACCGGATTGTATGCAATTTTGATGGCACTTTCATTGTCACTCAAAATAGGCACCTTATCCAAATGAACTCCATACTCCTTGAGAGTTTGCCTCATCCATAACAATTGAGTGCATGCACTTGCGGCGGCAACATACTCGGCTTCGGCGGTGGAAAGAGATATGCAATTTTGCTTCTTCGAGGACCAACTTACAAGGGACCTACCAAGAAATTGGCAAGCCCCGGAAGTTGACTTCCTATCATCTTGATCACCCGCCCAATCGGAATCCGTATATCCATTGAGAGAAAATCGTGCCCCCTTTGGGTACCACAAACCAAATCTTGGGGTATGAACCAAATAACGAAAGATCCTGTGGACCGCCATCAAATGGCAATCCTTAGGAGCCGCTTGATACCTTGCACACACACCTACACTCAAAACGATATCGGGCCTAGATGCACAAAGATAGAGCAAAGAACCAATCATAGAACGATAAAGATTTTGGTCCACATCCTTACTCCCTTTTGGATTACGAGAGAGATGACACTTGACTTGCATAGGAGATGTCTTGATCTTAGCATCTTGGAAGTTAAACCTCTTGATCATATCTTGGGTATACTTGGCTTGAGAAATGAAAGTCCCACGAGCCAATTGCTTGATCTCAAAGCCAAGGAAGAATTTAAGCTCACCCATCATAGACATCTCGAACCTGTCAGTCATAAGCTTAGAGAACTCATTATTGAAAGCTTGGTTAGTTGAGCCAAAGATGATATCGTCCACATATAGTTGGCATATGAAAAGCTCTCCCTTTACTCTCTTGGTGAAGAGAGTGGGGTCAATCTTCCCAACTTCGAAACCACGATCATCTAACAACTCCCTAAGGTGCTCATACCAAGCACGAGGTGCTTGTTTGAGACCATAGAGAGCCTTGTCAAGTTTGTAAATGTGGTTAGGAAAGTTGAGATTCTCGAACCCCGGAGGTTGCTTAACATATACCTCCTCTTTTAGTGGACCATTCAAGAAAGCACTTTTCACATCCATTTGTTGAAATTTGAAATTATGTGAGGATGCATAAGCAAGGAGGATACGGATGGACTCAAGGCTAGCCACGGGCGCGTAGGTTTCATCAAAGTCAATACCTTCGACTTGGGTGTAACCTTGAGCAACCAATCTTGCCTTGTTCCTAATGACAATGCCATTCTCATCTTGCTTGTTCTTGAAAATCCACTTAGTGCCAATAATATTGTGGCAATCCTTGGGCTTCTCAACCAATCTCCAAACTTTGTTGCGCTCAAAGTTATTGAGCTCATCATGCATAGCTTCAACCCAATCGGAGTCCTCAAGAGCTTCATACACTTTCTTAGGCTCCACCATAGAGATATGAGCTTGATGCTCACAAAAATGAGCCAATTGCCTTCTTGTAGATCTTCTAGTTTGAACATCCTCCAAGACCTTGTAATCTTAGGCATCAATTTGCTTCAAAGCTCTTCTTATCCTTTTGATGCGACGGGCTTCGATCTCCTCATTATTTCGAGGAGGGATCACTTGATCATCTTGATCATTTGGGTCCCCATCTTGACCAACTTGACCTTGATCATCATCATCATCATCAACAATATTTTCAACACTAGCTTCAACTTGAGGAGAGGATGAAGAGGATGGTTGATCTTGGCCTTGATCTTGACTCGCATTAGTGAGAGGAGTGGGTACGACTTGCGGAGTCACTTGATCAATGAGAGGAGGGTCTTGAATATGTTCTTGGTTAGGTGTAATAGTTGGCTCCTTGGCTTGATCTTCTAATGTAGAGGAGGGATCCACTTGAGTAGAGCATAGTCCTTCTCGAGTCGCCATAAGGTGTCCCTCGATGGGGCGGAAGAATCCCACACCCATCCTTCCTATGGCTTCTTGAGGCATTTCAACATCTACATTTGAAACATGAAATTGCGCCACTTGGGAGCCGTCATTTTCCTCGAAAACCACACTACAAGATTCTATGACAATCCGTGAGGCTTTGTCATAGACTCTATAAGTGTGGGATTCGGCACCGTAACCAACAAAAATACACTCAATAGTTTTGGATTGAAATTTCGACAACCTAATACCCTTGATCAAATAGAAGCACTTACAACCGAATACACGGAAGTAGGATATGTTGGGCTTGTTGCCGGTGAGGATCTCATATGGGGTCTTGCTCAAGCCTTTGCGGATGTAGAGGCGGTTGGAGGAGTGGCATGCGGTGGATATGGCCTCGGCCCATAAATATTGGGGAGAAGAGTACTCCGCCAACATGGTCCTTGCCATATCCAAGAGAGTGCGATTCTTCCTTTCGGCAACACCATTTTGTTGAGGAGTGTAAGTGGCGGAGTATTGATGACGAATGCCTTCTTCACTAAGAAATTCATTCAATGTGTAGTTCTTGAACTCCGAGCCATTATCACTCCTAATAGCCATGATTTTCACATTGTGTTGACGTTGCACTTCGTTGGAGAAGTCGATGATGGTTTGTTGAGTCTCACTCTTGCACTTGAAGAAATAAACCCAAGTGTATCTTGAGTAATCATCGACAATCACCAAGCAATACTTCTTGCCGCCAAGACTTGCCTCGGGCACGTCACCAAAGAGATCAACATGGAGGAGCTCCAAGATCCTCTTTGATGAGATAATAGTCTTGGCCTTGTGCATGATGTCATGCATCTTCCCTTCAACGCACGACCTACAAACGCGATCCTTTGCAAAGGAAACATTTTCTTTTAGTCCAACAATAAGGCCACCTTTGTGAAGACTTTGCAAAGTTCTCATGTTGACATGGGATAGGCGGCGATGCCACAACCATCCCAAGTCCGCCTTCCCGAAAAGACACATTGCTTGAGTGTTGGTGGACTTCGAAAAATCCACCACAAACAACTCATTTTCAACATGTCCCACGTGAGCGACGTCAAGAGTCTTGCTCCTCAAAAGGAACACAATATCACCAACGAAAAAGACGGAAAAACCCATCTTTCCAAGAGAGGGGACGGAAAGTAAATTCTAACCAAGGGATTCGACAAGCATGACGTTCACAATAGTTATATCGGGAGCCACCACAACCTTGCCGAATCCGGATACCTTAGACTTGGACGAGTCCCCATAAGTGACGGTTGCTTGAATGTCATTTGGTCGCAACTCCGTCACTAGTTCTTTGCTTCCGGTCATATGATTAGTGCACCCACTATCGAGAATCCATTTAGTCCCACCGGAAGCATAGCCCTGCAAGAGATTATTGACTAGTGTTAGGACCCGAGATGGGTCCCTTCATGTTAGCAACAAGGGTGTTTGGGACCCAAATAGTATAGTCAATGTAACCCTCAATAGGACCAACATATTTGTCTTGCACAACACCATAATAATCAACATATAAGAAATGGTGTGGATTGTTAGTTCCCGCGGAGGTGCTACGAGTAGTGGTGTCCCTCATGACATTACTACTCGAGGCAACATTGTTTGCTTGTGCGGGTGTGCTACGAGTAGTGTTGTCCCTAATGACATTACTACCCGAAGCACCCTTTTGGTTCTTCTTCTTGTTCTTCTTCTTCTTGTTCTTCTTCTTGGCTATATAGCCAAGTCCTTGCTTACCCACTTGTTGCCTTGGAGCACTCAATTGTGGTCTAGCAATGACCGCATTAGGGCTAGGGACAACTACTTGTGGGGTGGTTAATACAACCTTCTCAACTTGAGAGCTTTTGCCCTTGAGCCTTGCTAGCTCATCTTTCAACCTAGTATTTTCCTCAAAAATATTTGCATGATCACAAGAAGAAGTAGAGGTGCTAGGATGGTTAGATTGAGTAAGTTGAGTTTGAAGTTGTTCATGCAACTCTTTGAGGGATGAGTGTTGGCTTTCCAACGCTTTGTGAGCATTGGTTAGCTTTTCAAACTCCTCGGTTAGTTTACCATGACCAACCCCAAACTCGACTTTATCCTTTTTAGCCTTTTTATATTTAGCAATAGCAAGATCACGTTCCTTAATGATTTTAGAGACAAGTTCATTATGGGTGGATTCAATAGATTCAAGTTCATCCTCTAGAGAAACTCTACCATCATGCTCTTCCTCAAGAGTCATAGAGAGAGATGCAATTTCATCCGCATCCGTTCTCTCAATCTCACCTTTCTTCTCAAGGGCCTCTTGTGCCTCTCCCAATTTCCTCATGAGATGCTCAAAGTACTTCTTGGTCTCCCCTTGCATGTTAGACATAAAACGGTCCAAAGAGGCTCTTTCCTCTTCTTCTCTAAGACTAGCAATATGTTCTAGTTCACTAGGGGTCTTAGAGTTAGGAGAAGATGATACCTCCGTGGCCTTAGCCATGAAACACTTGGCATTACATTGAGGAAGATTTTCATTGGGGGATTCAAAGAGGGATGACGAAGATGGGGTGGAAGCAATAGCTAGAGCGGCCACTTCACTTGTTGTTTCTTCTTCTTCATCACTCCTGGAATCATACTCCTCTTGAGTCAAGAGCACAAACTTGGTGGGGGACTTCTTGTTGAAAGGTTTCTTCTTGAAGTGAGGTTTCTTGTATTCAACCTTGGACTTGTCCTTGCGAATGAGCTTGCCACTATGGTGTTCTCTATTCTCGTAAGGGCACTCCGCGATGAAGTGATGCTTGTCTTGGCAATTGAAGCAAGACCTCACTTTTTGAGCCCCATCATTTCCATAACGAGACTTGGTCTTCTCCTCAACAAATTTCTTGCCCTTGGGAGGATTGCTCCAAAACTTTTGCACGGTAAGGGCAATGAGATCCTTTAGGACGGGATCATAGTCTTGTTCCTTGAAGGGAGGCAATGCCTCTTCTCCATCTTCTTCATTCTCAACCTCTCTTGACAAGACCTTGGCCTTCAAAGCAACGGATGCTCCTTGATGCATTCCAATGGCTCTAGCACGGTTGTCAAGAGCATTCTTGGTTTGCACTTTGTAGTAGCACAATTCTTGCATCACTTGAGTTGAGGTCATGGAGGAGAAATCATGTCTTCCTTGAATGCTCTTCAAGTACGTGCCCTCAAACGGCATCACGGCAATCATGTACTTCCTCTTGATCCAAGCATCATCAATATATGTTGCACCCACACTAGAGAAGGCGGTGGCAAGAGTTTTGAGTCTTCGATACATGTCAACATGATCTTCTCCATCACGCATGAAGAACCCTTCGGCCTCATTGGTCAAGGCATCATATCGATTTCTTTGCATGCTCTCATTCCCAACAAACATGATGACAAGAGCATCCCATGTTTCTTTGGCGGTGGAGAAGTGTTGAAGATGCGGCATGTGGTTGGGGCCCACGGCTTGATGAAGGATGGACAAGGCGGTGTAGTTGAGTTGGCAATCTACGACCTCTCTTCTTGTGAGATTCTTGGGATCAAATGGCTTGTATCCGTCCCGAATGATTCTCCAAAGATCTATACAAGAAGAGTTCAAGTGAGTCTCCATGTAGTATTGCCATTCACGAAAAGAATATGCATCAATTTTAGGTGGATCTCCTCTAGGGATTATATGGGGAAAAGGGATGGGGGGATCGGGTGAATATCGGCCTTCAACGGCGTGATATTCTTCCTTATCACCCGCACCCTTCTTAGCGGATTGTTCGGCGGAAGCAGTTTTAAGTGGTTCACCATCAACCCCTTTCTTGGAAGCCTCCGGTTCTTCCGGAAGGGATGAGTCAACCACCTCCGGTCCTTTGGCTTTGAGGAGTGTCGTCATGAGTTGATGCAACTCCTCAAATTTAGTGTCTATGGATGAGGTCAATGATTCTCTCAAAGCATTGAGATCATCCATGGACACATTGCCATCGGACGGAGCGTCAACCAACTCATCTCCCATACTTAAACTCTTAGGCGGTTAAGCCGGATAGAAGAGCCGAGGCTCTGATACCAATTGAAAGTAAAGTATAGGCACCTAGAGGGGGGGGGGGTGAATAGGTGCTACGACCAATTTTAATTTTTCTTAAAGTTTAGGCTTGACAAGAAGGTAAATTCTCTAGATAGTGCAACTAGTGGTGAATTTACCTATATGACAAGGCAAGCAATTAATGCAACAAGTACGAGTAAGTAAAGGGAGGGAGGAACGAGGTAACCGATGGAAGCACACGGAGACACGATGTATTTCCGAGTTCCTCCTTTTTAGGGGAGTACGTCTCGTTGGAGGGGTGTGAGCTCGCCACAAAGGCCTACTCAACGCCACTAAGGCCTCACCCTATTCTCCGATGAACTCCGCCACAAAGGCCTAGTTCACCTTCCACTATTGAACCCCTTTGAGGCGGGGATCGAGTCCTTTACAAACAACTTGGGGCACACACCCACAACTAAATTGGGGGCTCCCAACTCTTCTTGAATCACCAACAAGTATCAAGATGCCTAGGTTCTTCCACAAGAGGAAACCCTAGGCTAGATCCCTCAAGCTAGAGAGGGGGAAATGAAGAACGGCTCGGTGAAGATGTAGATCGGGGCCTTCTCCTTCAATCCTCCAAAGATCTTCAAGATTGGGTGGAGGGATTGGGAGTAATGAGTGATTTGGTGAGTTCTTAAATGCTCATAAATGCTAAGGGGAAGAACTAGATCTTGAGAAAGAGGAGGATGGGTATTTATAGCCCCTCCTCACAACTAGTCGTTGTGCAGGAAAAAAGGGACCGGAATATCCGGTTCAAGTTTGGACCGGAATATCCGGTCAGCTTGCTCCACGCAGTCCTGCAGATCTGAACGAGATTATCCGGCTACTCCCGAATAATCCGGTTCAAATAATCCGATTCACTCGAGTACCTCCAAGCTTCCAGTCCTTAGCAGTTTTGCGCAGCACCCGGAATATCCGGTCCAGGATGAATAATCCGGACCAAATAATCCGGTTGACTCCAGTACCTCCAAACTTCCAGTCCTTAGCAGTTTTGCGCAGCACCCGGAATATCCGGTCCAGGATGAATAATCCGGACCAAATAATCCGGTTGACTCCAGTATGCGAAACTTCCAGTCCTTAGCCATTTTCGCGCAACTTCATGAACAACCGGAATATCCGGTCCGAGATGAATAATCCGGACCAAATAATCCGGTTGACTCCAGTACGCAAAACTTCCAGTCCTTAGCCATTTTTGTGCTCCTTCTTCAGCAACCGGAATATCCGGTCCAGGATGAATAATCCGGTCCGAATAATCCGGTTGGATTCTGTCCCAAAAACTCTCAGGCCAATCTTCACAGAATTTTCGGTGATCAATGCCTATGTTAAGTATAACACCTGCACGCTAAACACCTCGATAAATAATGTACTTAGTATTGTTAACTAACACACAAAACACTGGGAAAACGAAATGCACTTTCATTGGGCAAACCGGATTTGGTTGTGACCAGCACTAACTCTAAACAATATTAACAACAAGTCTATAAGTGACTTGGGAGAATTACACTAGGTATAAAGATTTCAAAGAGTGGTGAGTATCCAAACCACATACTCATAAGCATACTTCCACAAACTAGGTGAGCTACAAGCGGTGCGCGCTAACCACCCCGGACCGTGGGCTCTTTGCGGCGACTTCAACATGATTTACCGTGACGAGGATAAGAATAACGGCAACCTGAGCAGACGGATGATGGGGCGTTTTAGGCGGTTCCTGAACGACTGCGAGCTGAAGGAGACCTACCTCCACGGCCGATGCTACACCTGGTCCAACGAGCGGGCCTGCCCGACACTGGTCAGGCTTGATATGTTACAAATCGTAGGCGCACAATCAATCTACCGAGGACCAAGCAATCACAGCATGATGACGACACCGAGATTTGTTAACGCAGTTCGGCGAACTCGCCTACATCTGCGGGGCATGACTATGGGCGCACCTCCCCATTGATACCGCTGCACCGGCCGCCTTGGTCGCCGGCACAAACCGCCGGCTCCCCTTGCGCGCCTGCTGCTATCAAGTCGCTATCGACGACAAACCCGCCGAGGCAATACAGACGCACCAGATCTCAACGCCACGCCGGTCCGGCCGTCCTTGCCACGGGCGCCGGACCGTCCCCTCGTGATCTTGTGTCTAGCCTACCAGCTTTCGTCGTGTCTATTTGGGCTACTCCCGGTGCCTTTATATATTAGGCCAGGTTACACGTGTCCGACTCAAACACCTAACCTTCCGTTTAATTACAAGTCCTAGCGTAGCCCTACTCTTACACATATTCGACATATATTCCAACAAACTCCACCTTGGCGAATATGCCCTTCGCCATCTTGAAGCCGTCATGCCGAATCTCTGTATACCTGGACTTGAACCATTAATCATGAGCTCCGCTGCCTACTCCCTTGACTCCATATGACTCCACCTGCAACCGTAGTCCCCTCCTTGTTTCATCACAGTCAATGCTCCCACGAAAAATAAGTTCTTCCGCACTCTTGTCTTGTGCTCCCAAATCTCCGGAGTATCCGTCCACCGCCATCACACAACGATCATAAAGTCACCACATCGACAACGCTGTTGCATCGTCACTTTGGTAGCCTCGTTATTGATCTATGTGAAAGTGAACAACTCACATATTAGGTATCACAAATAAGAGTTACCTGAACTCATCATTCTCGCTATTGTTGACTGCATCTCTGAAACCCTGAAGAAATTTCGCCGTTGACTTAAGTCATCTCCAGTCAAATTCACAACTGTCTCATCACCGTTTTCGCAGATTCTCCATGGCCGACTCATGTCCATCACTTGATGTCAATCCCGATAGACCCAGTCACCTACTCGAACCTGGTACTCGCCAACACTGCTTCAGAACCCCTGCACACATGTCAAACCTCATGTCCGACCGTCCGTGCCCTGGTCCATCGCCGTGTCCCGTGCTTACCGCACGCCTCTCCGCTATTACCGCGTCGAGCATCCACAATCCTGGCCAAGATCTCAAGGGTCGCTAACCCACACCATCTCAGGCCCCACTGTAGATTACCATCAGTCGTACCCGACCGATGCCGAGTTCCACGTATCTCTCAAACCCTGACGTCCAGTTCGACAAATGTGCTTCTCACCTTCCCGCTGACTAGGCTTCGACTCTCTGCATGCTTACGCCGTAGCCCATCCATCAGCCGAGTGGAATCGTTAGACTCCAGCTCCACCTTCAACATGCCTCTATGGTAGATGATCAGCCCACCCCGCGCCCCGCCGACCAAGATATTACATGTGCAACATCTTGAATCAACCCCGCGCCGCCGCATGTCAAAGCGCGCATACCCATGCGCCGCGTGTTTCCACGCCACAGAATTCGGACACCATCAGCCGTCACGCTCCAAAGTTGTCGTCGCCGATCTTCACCGTCTTCTGTCCCATCAGACTATCTAGTCCAACCCAGCCGAACGCATCCGACTGCAATCATGCTCCACCTTGCGCCTAGTGCACCCGCCACATTGTCGTGCACTGTCCGGCGCCTTGTATATGCATAATCCTTCATGACGTACTCCAGCACGTCGCCAATCTGACAACCTTCTGGTAAAATCCGTGTGCAATTAGCAACGTATCCAAAAGAAAAATAGTTACCCTGGTAGCTACCATGGGTGCACCTAGCGTGTGCCCCAAACTCCCAAAACTTTTTTCTTTATGTTGCCACTCCATGCATCACCGTATCACCATGTACGTACAGATTGTTTTTTTTTCATAAACAAATCTCACGCTAGCTGCTGGCTTGCATAGCTTCGTGCGTGACCAGCGTTACACGCGCACAACTCCTTGACCACCTGACCCTCGCGAGCCTGGACCTGCCAGCTGCTCCTGTGCCTGGGCTGCACCAGGCTTGCGCCTTGCATGCCAGAAAACCACGAACCGCCGGCCGAGACTCCGCCTGGTACACGAGCCGTCCAGTCCGATCGATCTCGCCGAGATTGGTCCAGCCAATACCACTGATCTGCACCTGCACGCTGCTTTGCATGAACCGCTTCCAATCGCATCTTCGAGTTCTTTTATCTCGCCGCTACAGAGATTCACCGCAGCTGTCGGGCGAAACGATACAACTCACGATGCATATCCGTCCTCTAGATCGATAATCCGCAACCAACCTTGCTCTGATACCACTTGTTACAAATCGTAGGCGCACAATCAATCTACCGAGGACCAAGCAATCACAGCATGATGACGACACCGAGATTTGTTAACGCAGTTCGGCGAACTCGCCTACATCTGCGGGGCATGACTATGGGCGCACCTCCCCATTGATACCGCTGCACCGGCCGCCTTGGTCGCCGGCACAAACCGCCGGCTCCCCTTGCGCGCCTGCTGCTATCAAGTCGCTATCGACGACAAACCCGCCGAGACAATACAGACGCACCAGATCTCAACGCCACGCCGGTCCGGCCGCCCTTGCCACGGGCGCCGGACCGTCCCCTCGTGATCTTGTGTCTAGCCTACCAGATTTCGTCGTGTCTATTTGGGCTACTCCCGGTGCCTTTATATATTAGGCCAGGTTACACGTGTCCGACTCAAACACCTAACCTTCCGTTTAAATACAAGTCCTAGCGTAGCCCTACTCGTACACATATTCGACATATATTCCAACATGATAGGGTGTTTACTGCAACGGACTGGGATGCGCTACATGGCAGCTGCTCCATGCGGTGCCTGGCGACGGTCGTAGCGGACCATTGCCCCCTACTCTTAGACTGTACCCCGAAGTCTTTGGGGCCGAAACGCTTTCAGTTCGAACGCTTCTGGCTGAAGCTTGAGGGATTCAGCGAGGTGGTCGCTGATGCGTGGGGTGAGATTGACGGGGATCCTGATCCCTTTTGCCGTCTCACGACAAAGATGAAGCGCATGGCCCGTCGATTGATGACCTGGAGTGATAAGAAGGTGGGGTGTGTCCGCCTGCAGATGTTGACAGCGCAGGAAGTTGTTCTGTGGCTGGACATTGCTATGTAATCCCGCCAGCTCTCCCCCGATGAGCGCCTTCTCAGGACTAGACTCAAGCAGACGTACCTCGGGCTAGCCTCCCTGGAGCGTACGATGGCTCGCCAGCGGGCAAAGATCTCCTGGTTACGGGAGGGAGATGCAAACACGGCTTTCTTCCACCAGCACGCATCATATCGCCGGCAGAAGAACGTTATCCAAGAGCTCCGGGTGGATGGCGCGCTGATTTCAGATCACGCTGCGATGGAAGAAGCCTCTTACACGCACTTCCAAGGCCTTCTTGGCACTTCGGGTGACCGGGAGTCCTCCCTCGACCTGGACTTCCTCGACATGCATGCCGAGGACCTGTCGGAGTTAGGGGCCCATTCACGGAGGAAGAGGTATGGGAGGTGGTGAGGCGACTCCCGAATGGGAAGGCGCCTGGGCCCGACGGATTCATAGCCGAATTTCTCCAAGGTTGCTGGGGAACGGTGAAGGGTGACTTCATGAAGGCCTTTGAGAAACTCTTCACGATGTGTGGGCGCGGATTCCAGGGCTTGAACCAGGCACTGTTGGTCCTGCTGCCCAAGCGACCGGATGCGGCCACGCTTGGTGATTATCGCCCCATTAGCCTGATACACATCTTCGCGAAACTCGTGGCTAAAACGCTCGCGGTCAGGTTGGCGCCTAGGGTGGGTATGCTCGTCGATAGCAACCAATGCGCCTTTATCCAGAAGCGATGCATCCACGACAACTTCATGTTGGTGCAACAAACAGCTAGGTTCCTTAACAGGCTTAGGGAACCAAGGGTGATGCTTAAGCTGGACATTGCCCGTGCTTTCGACTCGGTCTCCTGGAGTTTCCTCTTCGAGATCCTGACGAAGCTTGGGTTCGGGACGAGATTTCGCGAACTGATCGCGATTCTTCTGTCCATGGCAAGCACTAGGGTGATGCTGAATGGGGACCCGGGCCCGCCGATTTGGCACCGGCGGGGACTCAGGCAGGGGGACCCCCTTTTGCCCACTTTGTTCGTGCTGGTGATGAACACGATGAACAGGGTACCGGCGAAGGCAATGGAGCTAGGGGTTCTTCGGCGACTCGCGCGCTGGGATTCAGTGACCTCGACGTCACTTTACGCGGACGATGTGGTGATCTTCTGCCACCCAGATGAGATGGAATTGCGCGCCATCCGCGCAATCCTGGAGCTCTTTGGACAGGCGTCGGGGCTTCGGACGAACTTTGCGAAGTGCTCGGTCTCCCCGATTGCTTGCTCAGAGGACGAGGCCATCAAGGCGGCAGAGTTGATGGAGTGCTCGCTAGCACCTTTCCCTGTAAAGTATCTCGGCATACCCCTGTCCATCGGGAGGCTCCCCGGAGAGGCTCTCCAACCTTTGGTGAACAGGCTAGCCAATAAGCTGCCATCTTGGAAGGCGGCAATGATGCCGCGGGCCGGACGTCTAGCACTGGTTTGGGCGGTGCTCGCAGCTATACCGCTCTATCAGCTGGTTGTGCTGAGCCTAAACAAGCGGGTGCTCAAACAGGTTGATAAGATCCTCAGGGGCTTTCTGTGGGCAGGGAGGTTGGATGCCAACGGGGGTCACTGCCATGTCAACTAGGCGAGGTTGTGTCGCCCATTGAGACTAGGTGGGCTCGGGGTGCCAGACATGACCCGCACCTCTATTAGCCTCCGGCTGAGATGGATGTGGAGGATGCACACCGACCCCTTGCGATCCTGGCACGGGCTCGATATGCAATTCTCTAAGCAGGAGCGGGCCATCTTTGATGCCTCCACCTACATGATTGTGGGAGATGGGGAATCGGCTATGTTCTGGGAGGACAAATGGTTGGATGGCAAGGCGGTAAGCGAGGTAGCGCCGGACCTTTTCGCGCTTATCCCTAAACGCCGCCGGAAGCGACGTACGGTGCAGCAGGCGCTGATAGAGCGCAGCTGGATCACCGACATCACGGGTGCTTTGAACCCGATGGCCCTTTGGCAATACGTCCAACTCTGGGTTAGCTTGAGAGACGTCCAACTCTCGGGGAAACCGGACGCGCTGGCGCTGGACGACGGATGCCCAGTACTCCTCACGATCCTGTTACAACGCGCTCTTTGAGGGATCTGTGGTATCGGATTTGTGGAGGTTGAACTGTAAGACGTGGGCACCACCAAGAGTGAAGTTCTTCATCTGGCTTGCTTGTCAGATGCTGGACAGGTGAGAGACTCGCGCGCCGGGGCCTCCCCCATGCGGCTCGCTGCCCGCTCTGTGGCCAGGCGGTTGAGACGATGGCGCATATCCTCACTGGCTGCCCATTCTCCCGGACGTATCTAGCACGAAGTTCTGTCGTGGATCCGATCAGCCGCGACCCCCCCCCCCCCCACGGACGAAGGTGTTTTCATTGGGTGATGGACCCAGGCGGTTGGCGCCACTCCTCGCGCCTTGCGCAAGGGGACCTCCTCGCTAATCATGTTGACAGCGTGGTGGATCTGGAAGCACCGGAACTCCGTGGTCTTCGACAATGCCCGACCCTCTTCGACTTCCTTGCTTGGCACGATAAAGGCGGAGGCGCGAGATTGGGCGAACGCAGGGCCCGTGGACTACGCCAACTTCTCCCCTCGATAGATTGGGTTGAGTTGTATGGTGTGGGGTTGGCCTTTCTTCTTAGTCTTGTACATAAACTTTTTTTTCTATCAATGCATCAAAACGCAAAGCTTTTTGCGTTTTCGCGAAAAAGAAGTTACTCTGTCCGTTTCTGCTGTGTCCACATCTCGCATGTGTTGACCTTTCCGCTTTTGTTCAGGTCCAACTACTACTACGAAAGGTCAAGCATGCATGTTAGACCGTCAGAATTAGCTCTTCGTTGGTTGACGATGTGTTGGTTAATTCATCATGCCCGTTTAAAAAAAATCGTCATCTAACACTAATCAGTATGAAGCTATGGGCATGCATGCAATGCGAATTTGACCAAACATATTTTTTCTTCATAAATATTCATTAAAGGTTATAATGAATATCCAAAACTTCTATTCAGCTTAGTTACAGGACCTATGTAAGAGACTTACTCTATTGCAGATCCTTAAACTAAAACTAACTAAATTTGAAGAGTTTCTAAGGCTCCATCTTCTCACGGAAGCCGTGTAATTACATGAGGCTACAATTAAATAAAACTAATGAATCAGTGAACAAGGAATTAGATCGTTATCTTAATTATCTACGCATGTGCAGCATGTACATGTATGCTCTAAGTTGTTAACTCTGAACTAATCGAGCTCCGCCGGCCGGCGTCTAGCCGTGGCATGGCCCGCTGGGAGGGTGTTTGGGATCCTTGGTGCAGCCGTTGGATGTGCCAGGTGCGGGGCCGCCCTTGGCCAGGACCTGTACGATGAGCGCCCCGGCGCCAGCACCGCTCTGCATCCACCCGCCGTCCCCCTCCAGCAGCCTCGCCGCGAAGACCACGTTGCAGCATTGCACCAGCAGCACGGCCACCAGCACCGCCCTCAGCATCGTCGCCGACGATGCCATCTTCTTAAGTAGCTTAACTCCGAGTCGTACGGACCGGTTGGGTGAAATGTTGCAGACAGGCTGAACTTCGTAAAGTCGGATGGAATGATGATGGATGAGTGCCTGGCTTTCTTGAAGTGGTTGTTGGAGGAGAGACAGGATGGTGGATTGCTTTTATAGGTTGCTGCATGCGATTGTTTGAACGAGAAAAGTAGAACAAAAACGATGGAGACCTAGTCTATTTTTATTCTTGGTTTCCTCTGGTCCAGCCGGACACGCGCTACGCGGTTCTCAGCCCGGTGCCCCGGTCCATTTCCTAAGTTTGAACCGTGTAGTAGTAGTATTCAGGATACATGGATCACCAGGGGCGGAGCCAGGATTTAGATATAGGGGGGACGAGCCATCGAAGGTCGCAAGTGAAATACTTCTATCGTTTATCAAGATACCAAGCCAAAAATAAAAAAATAGCATTTCCATATATTTTTCAAAAGAATGACATGGATATATGTTATCTCTATCTCAAATCATATAACGTAGGTATTTAATAAAACAGACACAAAACTACCATTTAAGATATCAGACATAGATCTAGTACTATTGTCAACACTTGGATATGAGAGTTCAGCGGCACGCCAGATTGGAGGTTTAAACAATTGGCTTGAAAAACAATTTATTATATTCATCTTTTTAGGAACTAGTATATCCATTTTCTTCATTTATTACTAAAAAAGTATTTGAAAAATGAAACAAGAGGGAACTGATCAGGTAATTAAGCAGGTACATGTGTGTATCATGTCTGTACATGATTGATAATTCGGTGGTGATTTCATGGGACAGACCCATGTCGCAAAAAATACGGCGTCCGGGTAACGAAGATCACCGGCGTTGCCATATCAGCCGCTACTTGCCGGCCATGTGCCATCCAAGTTTGGCTGTTTTTGAGCGAGAACAGCATTAGGGCAGCCAGATCGACTGTATTGTGATGTTTTAAAGGCGAGAGGAGTCGTCGATTTCTGGCCTACGAAGTCAGCTAGATGGGTTGTTGCCTATTGATTGCTGGGGCTGGGTGCGTAAGACAGACTTCCGCTAGCTTTGGGCTTAAATACTAAGAGTAATACATAGTAGCAGCTATTAGCATGTATATACCAGTATTATACGATTAGTATCTGTTGCAATATGTTAGGGGGGACGAACCATTGAGGGGGGTCTGACCCCTGCTAGCCCCCCCTTGGCTCCGCCCCTGTGGATCACGAGGCATAGAGACCGAAATATTTATATGGTTCTCTGTTGGGATCCCCACAGGATCGATCACATCAAATTAGATGAAAACACGCGCACAAAAATATTTTTGCCAAGGGCACGTATCGCGCCGCCCGTCTATTTTTCTCTTTGTTCCTCTCAAATCACACGGTACAATCTTGTCTTACAGTACACACGTATATAAAGGACCAAACCAAACTAGCTTATCGACTTATACTACTACTAGAAACCTACTCGTACTCCAACTCAACTATGACCAGCACAACTCATGTACGTGGACACTTTTCTATACTACTTGGAAACCTTACACAATACTACTTGGACTAGGACTACTTGATATTTCCTAATTAGACTCCACGTAGGAAAGATTATTGCTAACAATCTCCTCCTAATCTTGACTAGTCATCTCCTCGTGCTCCTCCTGATCTTGAATCCTGGCAGTTTCACGACGACTCCTCTCGCCGAGACTCCTTCGTCTGCGCGCACGTCCCTCGTCCTCGGTGACAACTCACTGGAGTTCCTCGACTATGATGTCTCACGTCTTCGCTCCTTGGAGATACACCTTTCACCGTCATGTCCGTACATTAAGTATGACCACGCAGGAAACATACAGTGCTCCTCGCTCTGCTATGCTTTGCCACCGCCATTGCTTGGCCCCTGCCATGCACTCGGTTCGCACCTCTTGTGCCACCGCCATTGCTAGGCATCCTCGCACTCGGTTCGCACCATACTTCTCTGTACTTGTTTCCAGTAGCCTTCTACTGGTCACACACCTCCTCGCTTTACGGTAGCTCTTCTTACCACCGTCCGCCTTCGGCATCGCACCGAATCACACTGGCCGCAACCAGGACGCTCCACTAGGACATGGACACAACTCACGGAATACACCGTGCACACCTCAACCGTGACGCGCTTCAACTGCAACGGATCCTCACAGAAACGAGAACTTGGAAACAACGACGACTCACTGACACGACGCCGACCACTCAAGTGCACACACTTTGACTCGTCTAACACCCGATTGACGATCTTGATGAAACTCTGGGCACCGCACCTCGGCACCACCGTCGCATCAACGATCATCCACCTCCACCGCCTTGCCGACGACAACTTCCCACCGTCTCCTCCATGTCCCTCCATCGAACGACGATCGCCCGCCCCGAGGCGCTAGTACGGGTCGCCTCCCCGGGGCAAGCGTGGCCTCAAATCTTCGACCTCGCTCTGATACCAATTGTTGGGATCCCCACAGGATCGATCACATCAAACTAGATGAAAACACGCGCACAAAAATATTTTTGCCAAGGGCACGTATCGCGCCCGTCTATTTTTCTCTTTGTTCCTCTCAAATCACACGGTACAATCTTGTCTTACAGTACACACGTATATAAAGGACCAAACCAAGCTAGCTTACCGACTTATACTACTACTAGAAACCTACTCGTACTCCAACTCAACTATGACCAGCACAACTCATGTACGTGGACACTTTTCTATACTACTTAGAAACCTTACACAATACTACTTGGATTAGGACTACTTGATATTTCCTAATTAGACTCCACGTAGGAAAGATTATTGCTAACATTCTCAACAGAAGATACAACAAAAATATGAAGACAATTTTCTCAATAAAAAAAGTTTACTTTTGATTCCTCACACCCGTTTGATAAAATTCAGCGTGGTGTGGTTCTGGATCAAAGATGACATTGTTGCACTGTTGATCGCTCACCTCGCCACGGGTAAGCACCAGAAGAGTCATGCATGTATTCATATCACCGGGATCATGCTGATCTCCGCTTGTCGAGCTAAAGGTGTTGACTCGGCATCCTGTTTTCGCCGTGTTGCCACCCCTCCCAAACCGTAGAGCTACCATGTGTAATTAGGTCTAGCCATACATTGGGCCATGATGTGCTTAGAGAAGGGTTGTCAAATGTCCGGCGATAAAAAAATACAAACCCAAGCTAGGCCTGGCTCAGCGTCACGCCTGCAAAGTTAGGATCATGCCGACCCATTTAGAGTGGAAAGATGACCGGCCCTCGGATCGCTAATGTGTGTATTTTACTAAAAGTATCCCTATACTTCTTTACTAATTCCTAATTGATTGCAACAATTTGCAATTCCTGCCTTATAGGTCAATTCGGATTATTTCAAAACCTTATTATTTGTTTTTTGTTGCACAGAAAACCCCTTTGTGTTTGGATGCTCATTTCCACTCGAAAATAATTTTAATTTTGCTAAAGAATAAGCATTACTAAGAAAAAATAAGTCTTTTTCCAAATATTTTTACGAATACAATTTTTTGACATTAAAGTACGTTTTTTGGAACTGGCATTCAAAAAGGAAATTACCTTTTCCTATTTATGCATGAAAGATATCTATAGCCGCAAATAAATCCTTCTTTGCTAATTTTCTTGCTATTTCTACTTAGATATTGAAAGATGCCGAGATAATAAAATTCGGAGGTTTTTTTTTACTTAAATTTTGTCTAATCCGGAAAAGCCAGGATTTGATTTAAAAAATATAAATATGCGAAACTAGTGCAAAATAAATCCATGTCTTGTATGCTTCTTGGTTACATGGCTTACATAAGAGACTGCTTTACTGCAGATTCATATGCTAAAAATAAATGTAATAGCCAATATTGTTCAAGGTCGTCTCTTTGACATCTTGTTGGTGTGGTAGCATGTTAAAGGACAACTGAATACCTGTATTTGAGACTGCAAGTCAATGTGAAAAGCATGTCTGAGTTCCTCGGAAAGCATGAATAGTCTAGCTAGTTCCTCGGACAGCATGAGCAGTCTAGCATGTCTGTGGCATTGTTGACCACTGATGCGGACGTAATCACACGCTCGTTGGGAAACCCCAAGAGGACCCAAGAGGAATCAGGGTTATCGAACTAGTAGGACTTCTAGTATTGGAGAAGGTTACTTATTGTCTGGCGCGTCAACAAGCGTGGAACCTGCACACAACACACAAACTCTCTCTTGTCCCCAACTTTCCGAGAAGGTTGTCAATCTTTTGGTCTTGTTGAAAATCAGAAAATTAAACGTATAGAGTCTTGAAAAGTAATAAAACTAAAATCATAACAATAAGGAAATAATGATGAAAGTATTTTAAAGAAGGTTGCAATTATAAGGAAAATAGTACCGGGGGCCATAGGTTCACTAGTGGTGTCTCTCAAAAAAAAAACATGTTGGGTGAACAAATTACAGTTGGGAAATTGAAAAACCTTGAACTTATAACAATACTATTATTACGAGATAAAGTTCACGGGTTCTAACATTGTAGGAATTACGTCAAGGCATATGGACCGCTATCCAGCATGCATCCATATCTAAAAGTCCACCTCAGGAAAATTATCTAGCAAATCTCTCTGGTATTAATTTGCAGCAACAAAGTGATTGCATTGTGTGCAACCGAAAAATGCATTAAGAACAATACATAATGTAAGCTGTGGTCCTCGTCCGCAGACAAGAGCACCTCTGTTTTCTCCCTAGTAGCAACATCACATCCTCCATCTGTCACGCTTCTGTCACTCGAGCACATAAACCTACCATCTAGCATAAACACCATATCTTGGAGGTGAAAACATCTACGTGGCCAAGGTAATCATAAACACCAGAGAGCATTGCAGGACAAGATTAAAAATCTCTACGAATATAAGTGAAGCTTCTCAGATTTACATGTACAAATTAATCATAACTCATGGTTCATCGGATCCCAGCAAACACAACATGCACAATTACATAACGGTGGTCTCGATCATATGAGGCAGCTCACGAGACTCTAAACATGGAGGCATAAGGGAGAGAACAACCATCTATCTACTGCTTTGGACCCGTAGTCCCGAGATGAACTACTCATGCACCTGTTCGGAGGTGATCATGGCGACGCAGAGGTCTCTAATGATGATTCCCCTCTCCGGCAGGGTGCCGGAATAGGGCTGCAGAAGCTCTAAATTGGACTTTTGAGGTGACGACGCCTCTCTGTATGTTTCGTGTAAAATAACTTTGTCCCCGATGTTTTTAGGTTAAAGGTAACTTATAGGCGAAGAGTTGACGAGAGGCGGTGTCCAGGGTCCTCAGGGGCCCACCAGGCGCGGCCTAGGGTGGGGCCGCGCCTGGCACCCCCCTAGCGCCCCTGGCCCCCTCCAGCTCTTCTTTGGACCCCGTCTTCGTTCTGGGTAAAAACGATCTCCGTGGATTTTCAGCCCTTTCCAAGAATATTTCTTTAAGAATGTTTCCGAAATAGAAAAACAACAGAAAATAGCAACTGGCCAGGGGCATCTCGTTAATAGGCTAGTCAATAAAACATCCGAAAAACGAGAGAAAACATGTGGAAAACAAAAGGTATTGGGTAGAAAACAAGCATGGAGCATCAAAAATTATAGATACGTTTTCAACATATCAGCATCCCCAAGCTTAACGCCTGCTCGTCCTCGAGTAGGTAAGTGATAACAAAATATTTTTTGAGGTGGCATGAAGCCAACACAATCTTGATCAACGCTATGTAAAAGCATTGCAAGCTAAGATCAAAGTACTGTAACAAAGGCATGATAAATATTATTTGAACTAATGTAAACTTAGCAACTATGTTGCACATGAAAAGTAATACAAATAAATGACAATGAATAATAATGCATTGAAAGTGATACGTTTGTTTCAATCATAAGGAAAAACATAATAAAGTGGTATCCATCTTGTCCTTCGTGTGGTAGCAAAACATAAATGTCAGGACACTTTCAAAGATTAAATGGTGACCGGATACAAATAATTTGAGAGCAAGCAATACCATAATCATGAATCAATCAGTAATAAATTTAGGGACTATGCACATTATACTCAGAATGACAAATATGCTCTCTTAACTGGTGCATAAAGTAAGAACATGAAGACTCGATATAAAAGTAAAAGAAAGACCCTTTGCAGATGGAAGCGGGGATTACTCATGTGCTAGAGCTTTTTATTTAATAGAACAGAGGTATTGAAAACAATTTCTTGAGAGAGGTGTATGTCTATGTCAACGAATGCTATCAAATGACCTATCATCTTTCCATATTTAATAGTTTTAAGAGCGGCTCCCATAGGAGAATCATAACATTCTCATGTCTTCTTTGTTTGCACAAGCTAAGTTCATGATTTCTCAAGTCCACAGTGTGAGGAGATTTTAACGTTATTGTTGTAGCTTACTTTGGGTTGGGCACCCAGATTCCGGCTATTTTTGCAAAACTAAGAACTAGCACATTATTCATGTTAGGAAGGTGTGAATCCATAAACATGAAAACATAATAAAGGATTCAATACTTCCTCATGAGCTAAAATAGGAACACAACATAGGTTAATAATTTTGAAGGTTTAAAGGTAGCACACGAGAAATTTACTTGGAGTGGCGGTGAAATACCACATATAGGTAGCTATGGTGGACACATTGGAAAACTTTGGTTTTGGGGAGTTGGATGCATGAGTAGAGCTCATACTCAGTACAGGGTGAAGGCTAGAAAAGACTGGGAGCGACCAACTAAGTGAGAAATAACATCCATAATCATGCATACGGAAAAAACATTATTAATCAAAACATGAAATGACATTACAAGTAAAAAAATAAATGATCATCAAGGCTAGAGGTGACTTTTTATATATTCATAACGTGTGTGAGCATGCGCCAAGTCAATCCAAATAAATCATTCAAAGGAGAATACCATAATACCATGCTTCAATATGAGGAAACAACACACGATTTAATTTCAATGGCACATTAAGCACTCTCAGCTATTTGAGACTAGTAATCATACATCATATACTACTAATCACATAATTAAAATAAAATCTAACATGACATGAACAATTCTAAGCTACAGTCAAAACAAGCTTCCTATTGCACCACTATAAGCATGCAAAACTTTACTCTTCTCCAACACTAATCAACTTATTTGAAACAACTCTCAAAGCAAATAATCATTAGAGACCATAGAGCTAATAATATATAACTGAAGCAAACCAAAAAAATCTGAATAAAATTCGAGTGAAAACAAGGGCTTAACGCAGTACTAGCAAAAACTTGAACACTCACAAAACAATAAGAGTGTTCTAGGCAATAAAAACAGAGTGTTTCTCTCTCCAACAAAAATATGCTAGGATCCAACCATAAACTACAGAAAATAAAACAAAAAAAATTGAAAGCAAAATAAAATGTCGCTCCAAGAATAACACATATCATGTGAAGCAATAAAAATAGTGTTTTGAAATAAACTTGATATTTTTGTTGATGAAGAAGAGGATGTCTTGGGCATCCCCAAGCTTTGACGCTTGTACTTCCTGGATATGTCTTGGGGTGGCATGAGCATCCCCAAGCTTGAGTTTTTTTTCATCCTTCATTTCATCATATCATTCTTCTCTCCCTACACTTGAAAACTTCCCCCACCTAAAACTTCTCACAAACTTCATTAGAAATGTTAGTGCATCAAAATAATAAATCCACTTGGTTCAGTTTAAACACAAGTCAAACACTCAATTTAAAACATTAGCTACTGTAAGAACTTCTTTTAGGGCTCTCGCCTCCCCCCCCCCCCGCCCCCCCAGAAATAATCTCAAAGAAAAATATTAAGAGGCAAATTCAAATGTTGGCAAAAATCTGTCAAAAGAGAACAACTGGCAAAGATGAATTTTCTTCGATGACCTTTTGTTGCTCAAATAAAAAATTGTAAAACTAATGAAAGTTAGATAACAACCTGGGGTAGGTACACAGAAAATATAAAAAAAAATCTCGGTTTCTGGCGGAGAGAAACGAGGTTTTTGGTGGAGCGCAAAACTCTGGACAGAAAACAACAATTTCCCCAAATCACTCTAACTCGCTATTGGAGGTTACTCTTGGCACAAAAATGAAATAAAAAGGATAAGGAGCAGTTTTTACTGAGGCAACAACTTCCAAAACACAAAAAGAACAAAAGAAAACAGAAGAAAACAAAACAAAAACAAAGTGGGTTGCCTCCCACAAGCGCTTTTCTTTAGCTCCTTTTAGCTAGGCATTAAGAACGAATCAAGTATTATCAATAGAATCATGGGTAGTACTAACAAGGGACTAAAAAGGTAACTTCATTCTCTTTCTATGGAAATGTTCCACTCCCTTATTTAGGGGAAACTGAAATCTTGTAATTCCCTCTTTGATATCAATAATGGCACCAACGATGCAAAGAAAAGCCCCCCCAAATAGTACGACAAGAAGCATTGCATTTAATATCCAAAAAACAAAAATCAACGGGGACATAATTATAATTAGCAATAATAAGAACATCATCAATCCTTCCCAAAGGTCGTTTAATAGTGGAGTCTATAAGATGCACTCCCAAAATACTCCCCATACAATGGTTTCAAATCAAGAATATCATATAAACTTTTAGGCATAATAAAAGAACTTCCACCAAGATCACATAAAGCATTGCATTCAAAATCATTTACTCTTATTCTAATAGTGGGTTCCAAAACATGTTGTAATTTTCTAGGGATAGAGGCTTCAAGTTTGAACCTTTCTTACTTAGCTTCAATGGGAGCATTAGTGATATGTCTAGTGAAAGCAATATTTATGTTACTAGCATTAGGATCATTAGCTAATTTTTGTAAGAAATTAATAACATCAGAGATGGTTCAATTATCAAAATCAAGTTTATCATCCTCAAATATGGTGGGAAAAAATTCTCCTAAATTCATTTTATCCTCAATCCCATTTGCAATAATTTTCTCACTAGAATTTTTTTTACTCTCCAAACTTTTTGGACTCCTTCTACCTAGAGTCATGAATTATTCAATACCATTTGGTTTTAAATCTACATGTTTAGAAGCATTATGATACTCATTGGTACTGAAAGTTTTCACATCTTCAAAGAGTTGGATGGTATAAATTTTAACAGGCTCACTTTTAGCAGTTTTTTCAGCAATTTCATCTTTTCTTTCTCTTCTAGCACGTATTTGAGCTAACATTCTCATGTTCTCATTTATTTGAACTTGTATAGAATTTTTAGGTTCAGTTTTCTTGGCCTGAAGAGGTGTAGTCCAAATTTTGAAAATTTCTACATCATGAGCAAGACTATCAACTTTCAGCACAAGACTGTCTAGTTTTGCAAGCCTTTCATCAATAGTTTTATTGAAATATTTTTATGAAGTGATAAATTCTTTAAGCATATTTTCAAGAAAAGAGGTGGAACTTTTAGGATTGCTTTAAGCATTGCCATAAGAATTCCCATATTAACTACCATTATCATTAGGATATGGCCTATAGTTGTTACCACCAAAATTATTCTTGTAAGCACTATTGTTGAAATTTTTTCCAAGCAATAAAATTCACATCAATTTGATCATTCTCATTAGCAAACAGAGAGTTCAAGAGAACATTATTTTAATATATAGAAACTTGTTTAGCTAGCAAATAAGCAAGCATACCAATCTTATCACTCAAAGAAGATACCTCCTCAATATAATTTACCTTTTTACCTGTTGGAACCCTTTCTGTTTTCCATTGGGAATAGTTTTTTGTTAGATCATCCAATAACTTGTTTGTTGCACCTAAAGTGAGGTTCATGAAGGTTCCTCCCGCAGCTGAATCCAATAAATTCTTTGAAGAAAATTTAATCTTGCATAAAAAGTTTGGTCAACCATCCCCACGTAGTTAATCCGTGTGTGGGACAATTCTTAACCATAGTTTTCATTCTTTCCCAAGCTTGAGCAACATGTTCATTATAATTTTGTGTAAAGTTCATAATGTTACTCCTCAGTTGTATAATTTTTGCAGGTGCATAATACTTCCCAATAAAAGCATCTTTGCATTTAGTACAAGAATCAATGCTATTTTTAGGCAAAGACAATAACCATTCCTTAGCTCTTCCTCGTAATGAGAAAGGGAACAATCTTAATTTCACAATGTCACCATCTATATCTTTATATTTATGCATGTCACATAACTCAACAAAGTTATTTAAATGAGAGGCACCATCTTCTCCAATACTAGAAAATTGATCTTTCATGACAAGATTTAACAAAGCAGGTTTAATTTCATAAGAATCTACTGTAGAATGATACGTCATAAATGTATCCCTAATTTCTGATGCTCCATGATCATATTATGCCAATTGCTACATGTTTTCTCACTTATTTATAGCATTGTTATACGTCTTCCGGACTAACCTATTAACAAGATGCCATAGAGTAAGTTCCCTGTTTTATGCTGTTTTTTAGTTTCAGAAAAGTTGTTCTGAAAATATTCTCGGAATTGGAAAATTTGAAGCCCGGAAGTCCTATTTTCCCCGGAAGCATCCAGAAGACCGAAGAGGAACCAAAGAGGGGCAGCAGGGGGGCCACACCATAGGATGGCGTGGCCCCCCTGGCTGCGCCGGCTAGGGGTGTGGGACCCTGGAGCGCCACCGCCTTCTCCCTTTCGCCTATTTAAGCCCCCTAGATGGAAAACCCTAAAGACCTGATCTCTGCGCAGGAAACAGATTTCTGCTGTCCACTGTTAATTCCGTTAAAAATCATAGAAAATTCAAAATGGCCTGAGCTTTTTTGTGCTTAATCCTGAGTTATATACGCAACTGTTTTTAGAAGACCACTTTTTGATTTGAGCAACTGAAGATTTTTTAAAAAAACGATTTTTACCTGCTGTTCTGTTTTTGACAGATTTCTGCCATTTATCGCATTTGCATCTTAATCTCTTTCTTTTGGTTTTATTTTGAGAAAAAGAGTTTTTAAATAAGTTGTGACAGTAGCTAATGTGTTTTTGAGTGTTAGACTTGTGTTGAAACTGAACCATGTGGATTTATTATTTCGATTGCACTAACGTTCTAATGAAGATTATGAGAATTTTGATGTGAAGGAAGTTTTCAAGGGTCAAGAGAAGAGGATGATATGATGTGATCAAGAAGAGTGAAAAGCCTAAGCTTGGGGATGCCCCGTTGGTACATCCAAGAAAATTCCAAGAAGACTGAAGCGTCTAAGCTTGGGGATGCCTTGGGCATCCCCTTCTTCATCAACAAATTATCAGGTCACTTCTAGTGAAACTATATTTTTATTCGGTCGCATCTTATGTGCTTTACTTGGAGCGTCTTTTATTTTTGTTTTCAGTTTTCTTTTCCTTTTGCTTTAAGTTTGTTTTTACTTTCATAATAATCTTGGTTGGACCCCAGCATTCTTTTATTGGAGAGTGCTCCGCTTTTTCTTGAGAATACGTTGTATTCTTAATCTCTGTCTAGCTGCTGCTTTTATTCAGCTCATGTTTTGCATGCATCTCTTGTTAGAGCTGTTAGTTTTAGTAGTATATTTGAGTAATCTCATGTTTTCTTGCTTCATCATAAAGAGTATTTTTGTTAAAGCATGTTTTGTATGGTGCTTGTTGGGAGAAACAAAAAATTGCTGCTTGAAGTAGAATTTATAACAGTACTAGTAGAAGCTTGCATAGACTGTGGCTAGGACTTTTTCATGCCATGCTAAATGTTATTTTAGTTTTAAAGCCTTGTGGTTACTGAGTAGCATGATTAGCCTCAAATATCTGAGAGTGTTTAATATGTATTGTAAGATTCATGAGTTGTTCTTGTCATAGTAAAGCATCAATATATGTTATTCTATTTCGAATGTTTTATTTGGTTGACTTGGCGCATGCTCACACCATGTTTTTTACTACAAACCAGTCATGAATAGCCTACATGACCACTTAGTTTTTGAACTTGTGATACTTCTTATGTTTTAATTAATCATGCTTATGTCGCTATGCATGACTATGGCTCTTATGCTCTCTTGATTTGTCGCTCCCAGTCTTTTGCTAGCCTCCACCTGTAGTGAGTATGAGCTCTACTCATGCATCCAAACTCCCTTAAACCAAAGTTTTTCCCATTGTGTCCACCATACCTACCTACATGTGGTATTTAACTGCCATTCCAAAGTAAATTGCTCATGTGTTACCTTTAAAACCTTCAAAATTACTCCTGCTTTATGTTTCCGTTTTTGCTCATGAGGACGTAAATAGAGAATCTTTATCTCACTTGTTGATTGGATTTCACACCCTGGACTAGTGGCTTCGTCCGCTTATCCAAATGATAGAAGAGCTGGCAGCGGGGTGCCCAGCCCCAAATTAATGCATACAAATTCTCTTCACTATTTTTGCCCCTGATTTATGAGTCAAAGCATAATTGTGTAAACAAAAGAGAAAGATGGATGACCTTCTATACCAGTTGCGTCCTTCACCATGGGAGCCGCTCTTGTGAATCCAGTTGACTTGTGATGTACTGTATTTTCTGTTTACTATTTGTTGACATTAGCATACGTATCCCAAAATATAGACACTCCTCCACGGTATGTGATTGTTGGCAGGCACCCGAGGATTCGGTTAGCCATGGTTTGTGAAAGATGGATGGGAGGAGTGTCAAGCTTTTAATACCTCTGTTTAATAAAATAAAAGCTCTAGCACATCAGTGATCCCAGATTCCCTCGGCGAAGGGCCTTTCTTTTACTTTTATGTTGAGTCTCCATCTTCTAACTTTATGCACAGTTGAGAGAGCATTTTTGCCATTCTGAGTTCTATGTGCATTTCTCCCATAAGCATCAATAATTACTTCATGATGTGATATTATTTCTTCTTAAATTATTTGTTCTAGTCTTCCTCTTGAACTTTGAAGGTGTCCTGGCATTTATGTTTTGCCCCACTCTTAAGGACTATCGAAATATCACTTTGTCATGCTTTCTCTATACCTTAAACAAACATTTACCTTTCTTTGCATTATTATTCATGATCCTTTATTTGAGTTACTTTTCGTGATGCAAAGTAATTTCTATGCTTTATTATTAAAGTTTTATTTATCATGCTTGTGTTTAAAGTCTTATGATTTCAGCGTGCATATGCTTTTACTTTAGATTGATCAAGTTTGTGTTAGTACCATGTGATGCATGGAAAATGCATAGATGAATTTTGCATATTTTCACATGGTTTTCTATTACATATTGCATCATATAAGGGTATAATTCAATGTTTTATAGTATTTTGGGGTTAAGTTACGAAGTCCCCCAACTTTTATGGAATTAACCCTGCCTGTCAGAAACCCCGTTTTCTATATTTTTGACGTTTCAGGGGGCAAACTTCCGCGAAATCACCTGAAAATCTGCGGGGGTCATTTTCTTGGAAGGAGAAGACTTGCGGGCGAAGGATCCACAAGAATTGGGCAAGGAGGCCCAAAAGAGGACCCTCCATGCGGCCAGATTCCTTGGTCGCGTGAGAGGCCCCCTTTTGGCCCCTGTGGCCCCAATTCCTTCCATCTTCGACTTGCCGACTCCGTCTTGACCTAAAACCGACTATAAAAAGGGTCCCCCGTACCCTTACGGAGAGAGCGCCGCCGAAACACCGAAACAGAGACCTGGAGTTCCAGATTGGAGGGGGAAAACTCCAGCGGGGCGCCGCCGGTGTGATCTCCTACCCCTCCAACGTCATCTCCATCGACATCTCCATGAAGAGGGAGTAGTCCACCCCAGGGCTATGGGTTTGTGGAAGTAGCACTTGTATCTCTCTCTTTATGTGCTTCACTAATTAGATCCGTATGAGCTGCCTCACATGATTACGGGCACCGTTGTAATTCCTATGTGGTGGATCTTTTCTATGAGTTATTGAATCTGAGATTGCAATTGTTTCTCTTGAGTTATTTGAGTAGATGTATCTTATGTACCCCGTTCTTATTTGCTAGCTTTGATCAATCTAGTTCTTGAGAGCGTGTGTGGGGTGATGGGTGCATTAGTTGGAGTAACGGGGGGTGGCTAGTGCTGTGAAAGTGACAGAAGTTCAGCGATCCACTTAGGTTTTGTTAAACCTTTCTTAGTTACCTCACTAGGGATAAAAAGGAGTACCTTGTTACCGGGGATTTGAAGTGACACTAATCAATCTCCATGACTAGATCTAGCAAGTTCTTACTTCAACTTCATGTCACATTGCTTAAAGCTATACTCTGGTTTTTCTTTAATTATCGAGGTGTTATGATTTATTTCGCATCTTGGTGGAGTATAAGAGGGATCAATATGACCGTATAGATCTCTATGCTAGGACGTGATGCCCATATGAAAGTACTGAATGTTAAACATGTTATTGTAATCTCACATGTAATTCGTTATGTCCACCGTCTACCACTTTATTTGAGAGAATGCAAGTGTGAAACCATGAACCCCGGTCCTATTTTAAATATAAGAAAACACTCTAGTTACTTTGCTGCAATTTACTTTACTTGCACTTTACTTTACTTGCATCTCCAATTCGAATTTACATTGTCTCCGTCACCACTTGCATCACAAAAATACAAAATCAATCCATTGCATATTTATTTTCTCATTTGCATTTAGTAGTAGATTTAATTATTGCACATTTACTTTCAGTTTTGCATTGCAATTTAGAAGGCTCACACCTTGTGCTTGACAACCACTTGGTGAGGTTGAGGGCACAAAACTCTCTATTTGTTTGCACTATCCTGGAGGAAGCTTGGAAGACAACTACTGAAATACTGGCTCCCAAGAGTTCGATATAAACCCTCGAGTCACCCTCGTGGGGAAGAAGGCTTGCCACTAGCTACACACTCTGCACTTGGAGTCTCAACCTAGCCATCAAGCGTTTTTCTGGCGCCGTTGCCGGGGAGCCATAGGTGAAGGGGTTGTCCAAGGGAGCTCACAAGAAGTCTTCATCACCAACAAGGTGTGCAAACACCTAAGCTTGGGGAGGTTGCACCTACGTGAGTACCGTCCTTTCTATCTCCACCTTCTTTCAACTAGATTGTTTTGTTTCTTGTCTTGTTTTTGTTTTTGTTCTTATTTTTGTTTTGTCTTGCATATTTTATTTTAGTTTGCATTTTAGTTTTGCATTTAGTTATCTAGTTTATTTTAGTATTTCGAATTTGCCTATTTACTTTACTTTTCAGTTTTGCATAAAAAATTAAAAACTACATAAAAACTTGGAAAATGGAGCAGAGAACTTATTGGCCATTCAGTGTTAGGAATTTCCCTCATGAGCTTTATCCCTCTTGATTATCAAGTAAGTAAAGCCTAGCTATATGGCTATAAAGAAATCGCTTTACGGGAGGCAACCCGGTTGTTTTTGTTTGGATTTTCCTAGTGTCCTCTTGCTGTCTCAAGAGATTAGTTTTTTTGTTTTAATTCTGGAGTTTTCAATAAAGAGTCAAGCCAAACCCATTTGGACTTATAAGTTGCTATCCTAGTGCATGAAATTTCTGTTTCAGCACGAGTCTTCTCACCGTATGATTTTACGTTTTTTATTGGTATGTCGGATTGAGCTAATATTTTAGTATGTTCTGAAACTTTTCGTCCTCTGTAAGCACAAAAATTGGCTTTATTTTTGGAGGATCCTAGCTTAGGGAAAAACTTTCGTTTTGCTGCTGCTGCTTTTCTGGACAGATTCTGCCTTCTTTTGTTTTATGCACTCTTTGGGCTTGGGAATCGAATTTCCATGATTCTTTCAAGCAAGAGAGTGAACATACAGCATAATTAACCTTATTGTCTATCTACTGGAGCATTTGATTTGGAATTTTTCATAGCAAGCATGTGATTTGTTTGTCCTTGCTAATCTCACCCCACAGAAAAAGAATGGGAGAAACATGTTTTGTGAAGTTTTTTCACAGGGAATAGAGGAGCTGCGCCTCAAGACATCCAAGAATGGTGAAATCCATAATCTTGGGGATGTGATGAACACCCCACTGGAGCTACACTCTTTTGGTTAGCACACGTCTACTTTCTGTTTTTCTAAGCAAAGCATTTATCGTAGAGACTTGAAGCGTCTAGTTTTTTTTTTATTTTTGTTTTGATAAGACCACCACCATCATTTTATATGAGATTGAGATACTGGAGTTTGGGGTTGGAATGTATTGGATGCTATTATTATGACTTGGAATAGGGATGCCATGGTTGATTTGAAGAGCTACATATGTTTGCATGATTTATAGGCTTTTTATGTGTAGAAATTTGCAATAATGTTGTCTTGAGCTATCTCTTATTCATGTCCTTGATGTTAATTGCTGGTTTATTTAGTTTGTCATGAAATGAGTATTTCTATGGACATATTCATGCATAGTAGCTGGTCAACTATCTCCCTCTTGCTAGCCAAAAATTTAAAAATTCCAACAAGTAAAAACTTGTTTCCAACACTCCTTAGCCAAGTATTTCCAGTGAGTCCACCATATCTTCCCATTAGTTTAATTGATATTCCGAGTATGTTCACCATGTTATTGTGTTATTTATGTTCTAAGTTAAGATATTCACTTAATTAATTGTCATGGGTTGAACTTGGGATAGGACTCTCACGAACTTTTGAAGGCACACTTTACTTTTTATGCATCCAATAAACATGACCAATAATGGGAGCCACAAGTTTTGCGTTTGACAAGTGTGTGGTTGGGAGCTAGCTATAAACGTGTATCACCGGAAAGCTTTCAACATTGCACAAAAAAAATTACATTTGGTTGATATCATGTACTTTTGTTTTTTGACTCCTGCCATGCCGAAATGAAATAGAGGAATAGTAAGTTTTGATGAGTAAGTATCTATATGACTAGAGAAACGCATTGGGCCGCTAACCCAAGCCATGCTTTATCATGGTGGAAATTTACATACAGCTTGAGTGACTCTACAACACATCCTATAATAAAATAAGAAGCTATGCATAATAGTGAATGAAAATAAAAAGGATGATGAGTCTACTCCGTTTGTTCATCTTGTCATTGTAACATGGGCTTGTTTCCATGTCATGGGGCAAGAGGTACCTCTTTGCGGTTCTCTATGATGTCATTAATACTTATTATGATTGTACAAAGCTTATTAGGAATCTTAAGTTGAGTAATCATGGAGTAGGTTTTCACACTCACGGGGCATGAGGCTTTCAACCACCTTGTCATTCTCATTACTTCAATACTCAAAATTTTAAGATGCTACTGATAAAGGGGCAATGAGAGTCCTAGATCAATGGATACCACATTTCAATTAGTAATTTTAGTTGAATAATTTAGAGGCTAAATAAGATTTGATCATGTTTTACCTCTACTCAATTTTCTCCAAAGTGTCCACTATATTTTCTGTTCTCCATTATGCTATTCTTTGACCAATATAGGATTTTATTTTTCATTTTGTGTATGCATTTGGTCCATAGTGCTTTTATTTCATTATACACTTTGTGAACTTTCATGAAGCATCTTTGTTTGCATATTTGATATTTCTTACAACATGAATTGTATATTGCTACTCATTTCTAGTATTAATCATTTGAGTATATGTAGCATGAATAATCCTCCTTGATATCCCATGCTTGTTTCAATATACAAAACCCATCTTAGTTTTATCACCTTCATACTCGAGGACGAGCATGGGTTAAGCTTGGGGATGTTGATGCATGTAAAATGCATAGATGAATTTTGCATATTTTCACATGGTTTTCTATTACATATTGCATCATATAAGGGTATAATTCAATGTTTTATAGTATTTTGGGGTTAAATTACAAAGTCCCCCAACTTTTATGGAATTAACCCTGCCTGTCAGAAACCCTGTTTTCTATATTTTTGACGTTTCAGGGGGCAAACTTCCGCGAAATCACCTGAAAATCTGCGCTGGTCATTTTCTTGGAAGGAGAAGACTTGCGGGCGAAGGATCCACGAGAATTGGGCAAGGAGGCCCAAAAGAGGACCCTCCACGCGACCAGATTCCTTGGCCGCGTGAGAGGCCCCCTTTTGGCCCCTGTGGCGCCAATTCCTTCCATCTTCGACTTACCGACTCCGTTTTGACCTAAAACCGACTATAAAAAGGGTCCCCCGTACCCTTACGGAGAGAGCGCCGCCGAAACACCGAAACACCGAAACAGAGACCTGGAGTTCCAGATTGGAGGGGGAAAACTCTGGCGGGGCGCCGCCGGTGTGATCTCCTACCCCTCCAACGTCATCTCCATCGACATCTCCATGAAGAGGGAGTAGTCCACCCCAGGGCTATGGGTTTGTGGAAGTAGCACTTGTATCTCTCTCTCTATGTGCTTCACTAATTAGAGCTGTATGAGCTGCCTCACATGATTACGGGCACCGTTGTAATTCCTATGTGGTGGATCTTTTCTATGAGTTATTGAATCTGAGATTGCAATTGTTTCTCTTGAGTTATTTGAGTAGATGTATCTTATGTACCCCGTTCTTATTTGCTAGCTTTGATCAATCTAGTTCTTGAGAGCGTGTGTGTGGGGTGATGGGTGCATTAGTTGGAGTAACGGGGGGTGGCTAGTGCTGTGAAAGTGACAGAAGTTCAGCGATCCACTTAGGTTTTGTTAAACCTTTCGTAGTTACCTCACTAGGGATAAAAAGGAGTACCTTGTTACCGGGGATTTGAAGTGACACTAATCAATCTCCATGACTAGATCTAGCAAGTTCTTACTTCAACTTCATGTCACATTGCTTAAAGCTATACTCTGGTTTTTCCTTAATTATCGAGGTGTTATGATTTATTTCGCATCTTGGTGGAGTATAAGAGGGATCAATATGACCGTAGAGATCTCTATGCTAGGACGTGATGCCCATATGAAAGTACTGGATGTTAAACATGTTATTGTAATCTCACATGTAATTCTTTATGTCCACCGTCTACCACTTTATTTGAGAGAATGCAAGTGTGAAACCATGAACCCTGGTCCTATTTTAAATATAAGAAAACACTCTAGTTACGTTGCTGCAATTTAATTTACTTGCACTTTACTTTACTTGCATCTCCAATTCGAATTTATATTATCTCCATCACCACTTGCATCACAAAAATACAAAAACAATCCATTGCATATTTATTTTCTCATTTGCATTTAGTAGTAGATTTAATTATTGCACATTTACTTTCAGTTTTGCATTGCAATTTAGAAGGCTCACACCTTGTGCTTGACAACCACTTGGTGAGGTTGAGGGCACAAAACTCTCTATTTGTTTGCAGGATCCTGGAGGAAGCTTGGAAGACAACTGCTGAAATACTGGCTCCCCAAGAGTTCGATATAAACCCTCGAGTCACCCTCGTGGGGAAGAAGGCTTGCCACTAGCTATACATTCTGCACTTGGAGTCTCAACCTAGCCATCAGCATGTCACCTCAGAAATTATTGTTTTATCGTTTACCTAGTCGAGGAAGAGTAGGAACTAAGGCTTGGGGATGCTTGATACGTCATAAACGTATCCCTAATTTCTGATGCTCCATGATCACATTATGCCAATTGCTACATGTTTTCTCCCTTATTTATAGCATTTTTATACGTTTTCGGACTAACCTATTAACAAGATGCCACAAAGCCCGTTCCCTGTTTTTTGCTGTTTTTTAGTTTCAAAAAAGTTGTTCTGGAAATATTCTCGGAATTGGAAAACTTGAAGACCGAAGAGGGGCAGCAGGGGGCACACCATCGGGTGGCGCTCCCCCTGGTTGCGCCAGCTAGGGGTGTGGGCCCCCTGGAGCGCTACCGCCTTCGCCCTTTCGCCTATTTAAGCCCCCAGATGGAAAACCCTAAAGACCTCATCAAAATCCCCGAAAAAGTTCCGCAGCCACCGTCACCGTCAACCCCATATCAGGAGGGTTCTAAAGCTGTTTCCGGCACACTGCCGGAGACGATATCATCACAAGAGGCCTCTTCATCGCCATGCCTGCCTCGGGAGTGATACGTGAGTAGTTCATCCTTGGACTACGGGTTCGTAGCTGTAGCTAGATGATTGTCTTCTCCTCATATTTCTCCATGTTTAGATCTCGTGAGCTGTCTATCATGATCGAGATTGATCTTGTGTAATTCTCTGTGATGTGTTTGCTGGGATCCGATGAATATTGACCTTATGCCAAGTTGATTATAGTCTTTATTTGCATGCGTTATTTGTGATCTTGCATGCTCTCCGTTGCTAGTGGTTATTCTGGCCAAGTAATTGTTAGTGACTCCAAGAGGGAGTATTTATGCTCGATAGTGGGTTCATGCCTCCTTGTTGCCTTGCTCGAGTGAAAGAAACGTGAAGGGGGAGGATGTGATGCTGCCATTAGGGAGAAAACATCACTGAGAGTGCCCGCGTGCATAATCATTGCTTACATTACACACTTTGTTTAATTCAATTATCTGTTGCTTGCAACTTAATACCTGAGGGGGTTCGGATGATAACCTAAGGGTGGATTATTAGTCATAGATGCAGATGGATGTCGGTCTATGTATCTTGTTGTAATGCCCACACTAAATAGCATAGTAATCTTCATGCCATATTGTGCACTATGGTGCAACCTTTATTTGTCAATTGCCCAGCTGTAATTTGTTCACCCAGCATGCTATCTTTTATGGAGAGACACCACTAGCGAAACTACGAACCCCGGTCCATTTTCCACACTTTTAAACAAACCACAACAATTTCCTGCTCTCTTTACTTTCTTCAAGCATACACTGTTATTCCACACTATACGTCTAATCTTTGTTTTCAGCAAGACCGGTGAGATTGACAACCTCACTGTACCGTTGGGGCAAAGTATTTTGGTTGTGTTGTGTGTAGGTTCCACGTTGTTGCTAGCACCAGTGAAGCGCCAACACCACCATCAGTGGCATCAACCTTATGAAGATTCTCTTTCTCCTACTGGATTGATAACCCTGGTTCTTAACTAAGGGGAAAACTCCTACCGCTGTGCTCATCACACCCTCCTCTTGGGGTTCCCAACAACAGCAATCATAGCAGCAGGTGGAGCAATTGGTGTGCATATGAAATCATTATTATTGGTACTGGTAAAGTCACAAAGCTTAGTGGTACATTGGTAGCCATGCTTAAAAGATAACACAAAATAAACTAACAACACAAATAAAAGACTAGAAACAAAATAACTATTTTTTTGGGGGGGGGGGGGGTTGATAAAGAAAAAACAAGACTAAACAAAAGTAAACTAAAGAAGAAAAAAACAAAAGAAAGAGAGTGGAAGTGTGAGACTTTCCTTGAAGCAAGCTAGAAGTCCCCGACAACAGCGTCAGAAAAAGTACTTGATGCGGACGTGATCACACGCTCGTTGGGAAATCCCAAGAGCACAGTATGATGTAGTCCAGTGGATACTTTCCCCCAATTAAGGAATCGGGGCTATAGAACCAGTAGTAATTCGTAGTCTTGGAGAAGGTTGCTTGTTCTATGGCGCGTCAACAAGTGTGGAACTTACACACAACACACAAAATCTCTCCTGTCCCCAACTTTCCGAGAAGGTTTTCAATCTTCGCTGTCTTGCTAAAAACTAGAGAATTAAACGTATAAATTCTTGAAAAGTAATAAAAGTAAAAGCAGAACAACGAGGAAACAATGATGAAAGTGCCTTGGAGAAGGTTGCAATTATTAGGAAAATAGGACTGAGGGCCATAGGTTCACTAGTGGTGTCTCTGCAAAGAAAACAAACATGTTGGGTGAACAAATTAATGCTCGACAATTGATAAATCATGAACGTATAACAATACTATTATGACGAGATATAGTTCACGAGTTCTAACATTGTAGGAATTATGTTAAGACATATGGACCGCTATCCAGCATGCATCCATATCTAAAAGTCCACCTCAAGAAAGCTATCCAGCAAATCTCTCTGGTATAAGTTGCGGCAACCAAGTGATTATTTTGTGTGCAACAGACAAATACATTATGAACAATACGTGATATCAGCAGGGTTCCTCGTTCGTAGACAAGAGCACCGCTATTTTCTCCCTAGTAGCAACATCACATGCCCCATACGTCACATTTATGTACCTCGAGCACAGATGTAAGGGAGGCATGAACCTACCATGTAGCATATAAACCCTATTTTGGAGGTGAAAACAACTACGTGGCCAAGGTAATCATAAACACCGGAGAGCATTGCAAGTCAAGATTAAAAATCTCTACGAATATAAGTGTAGCATCTCAGATTAACATGAACAAAATAATCATAATCTCATGGTTTATTGGATCCCAGCAAACACAACATGCACAATTACATAACGGTGGTCTCAGTCATGTGAGGTAGCTCACGAGACTATAAACATGGAGGAATAGGGAGAGAACAACCATCTAGGTACCGCTATGGACCCGTAGTCCCGAGAAGAACTACTCACGCATCTGTCCGAAGGTGATTGATACGTCTCAAACGTATCTACAATTTCTGATGTTCCTTGTAGTTTTCATGCCATATGCTACATGTTTTTTATACACTTTATGTCATTTTTATGGGTTTCCTGGGAATAACCTATTGATAAGATGCCACCGAGCCTGTTCCTATTTTGTGTTGTTTTTGGTTTCAGAAAAGTTGTTCTGGAAATATTCTCGGAATTGGACGAAACAAAGCCCAGAAGTCTTAGAAATCTATCACGTACACGGAGTCCGGAGGGGACCCGGAGGGGGGGGGGTCTCAGGGGCCTCACACCATAGGGCGCCGCTCCCCTCTCTGGCCGCGCCTGGGGGTGGTGTGGACCCCCTGTCCCCCACCGATGTTGCCCTCTCGACTATTTATACTTCTCCACGGGTTAACCCTAAATACCATCGGAAAGATCCATAGCCGCCGTCATCGTCAACCCTGGTTCAAAAGAGTTATGGATCTCTCCCCGACACCCTACCGGGAGGGGGAATCATCACCGGAGGGATCTTCGTCACATGCCTACCTCCGGAGTGACGCGTGAGTAGTTCATCTCTGAACTACGGGTCCATAGCAGTAGCTAGATGGCTGTTCTCTCCTCTTTATGCCTCATGTTTAGATCTTGTGAGCTGCCTAACATGACAAAGATCATGTTATTGCAATGCTATATGTTGTGTTTGCTGGGATCCGATGAATATTGAATTCTATGTCCAATGATTATCAATATATCATGTTTATGTTATTTGTGATCTTGCATGCTCCCCAATACTAGTAGATGCTTTGGCCAAGTTGATTCTTGTAACTCCAAGAGGGAGTATTTATGCTCGATAGTGGGTTCATGCCTCCCTTTCACTCACGCTCGAGTGACAGAAACGTAATGGGTGGGGGATGTGTTGTTGCCATTAGGGAGAAAACAACGATGTTTACAATGTTTACATTACACACTTTGCTTAATGCAATTATCTGTTGCTTGCAACTTAATACCCGAGGTTTGATTGGATGACGCTCCGAGGGTGGATTATTAGTCATAGATGCAGTTGGATAACGGTCTATAAATTATGTTGTAATGCCCGCATGAATCACATAGTAATCGTCATGTCATGCATATGCATTACGGTGCAGCCTTTATATCTGTCAATTGCCGAGCTGCTATTTGTTTACCCAACATGTTATCTATCTTTTATGGAGAGACACCACTAGTGAACCGTGGATGACGGTCCATTTCTTTACACTCATAATACAACCACTGCAACCACTATTTTCTCTACTGCAATTACTCTTTTCCTATCATTCACTGCCATCACTATCTCTTTTCATATACTTCAAGAAAGTACTGTTTTCCATACTATACATTTAATCCTTTGTGTTAGAAAAACCGGTGAGATTGACAACCTCACTGTTTTCGCAAAGTATCTTGATTGTGTTGTGTAGGTTCCACGTTGATGCTGAGCCTGGTAGTGCGCTCTGCCAACATCAGCTGCCAACAACCTTCAATAGTGATTTCTCTCTCCTACTGGTCGATTCAACCTTGGTTTTTTTTCTGAGGGAAAACTTGCCTCTTCACTCTTCATACCTTACACTTGGGGTCTCCCAACGAGCGTGTGTTCACCCGCCATCAAGCAAGTTTTCTGGCGCCGTTGCCGGGGAGGAAGAGGATTTCTTCAAGGGTAGTCTCTCACCTTGATACGTCCAAAATGTATCTCCTTTTTGAACACTTGATGGAGGGATGATAACCCGGTAGGCCAACGCCAAGGTGTAACTCGGCCCAAAGGACACTGCGTGAGATCCGGCTAAGGATAAAGGAACTTTTAGAAGGCCCAAGTTTGTAGGCCTGGTAACCCGGATTGTGGGTTACGGTAAGGAAAGTTAGGGTTCTGTGTGCGGTGTCCGGGTAGGATTCAGGGTGCGCCTTGGAGGGCACGCCAGGGGGTCCGGGTGCTTTATAAGCCGGCCCCTAGGTCTAGTTTAGAGAGACCCAAGAGTTCGAGCAATATCGCTAGGTGTCGAGTATCCATTGTAACACGAGAGTTGAGATTAATATATCGAGATCGGAGACTCGGTGACTTGCTTGCCGGCTACCAGATCGCATATCATCATGTTTTCCTCTGAGCTAAACCCTCTCCCAAACACCAGTGTCGTCTTGCCCCAAGATAAGTTACCCCCGGTAACGTCTGCCGTGATTATCCCACGACAGTTGGCACCCACCGTGGGGCCTGCGTCCAAAGGTGTTTACATCACGGGAGAAGCTCGGAAGAACATGGAGAATCTTGTCATCGGCGAGATCTACACCGACCGCGAAGGAGAGAAGATGGTGGACGATTCCGGCTGGGGGCCAGAGTCGGATCACCTCGAATCCGGATCTATCATGACAATCGGCCGGATCAACGTCTCCATCGGTATGGTACGTACTTCCGGTTCGATCCCTGACGACTTTGGATTTGATTCTGTGTCAGGGGAGGCCACCTACACTCAATCAGATGGAGAAGAATCAGTTGGGACGACAGATCCAACAGAAGAACCCACCACGAAGAGGGAACAGCCGGAGGAGCCGGCATGGACCCCGCGTGGCTGGGTCGAGAAAGAAGATGATACCGAGTCTATCCTGCATCTGCTAGAGAATCGGTATGAGGAAAATAGCAGCGAAGAGGAACAGTATGAATTCGCGCCAAGCATTGTGCGCCGGGTTGCGGTTTACACGGCTCCCGCGACCAATCTCAACCAGGAGAACGTGACCGCGGCCGCGGTCGGAGCAGCACAAGCATTGGCCCAGCAGCAAGGTCCGGCCAACGGGAACCCGTTTTTGGCCCGGGTTGACGGAGAGTCGGCATCGGTTACCAGTCAAGCGGAGGAAAACGAGTTACACGCGAACACGTTTGGATTCCTAGCAAACCGGACACCAGGAGCGGGTCCTTCCAATCCACAAACACCCGGCCCTGTTCGACAACAATCTGATTCTAGATCCCACAGTTCTTGCCACCGTTATCACTCCAGAAAACGCGGCAGAACGTGTTAGGGGCCTGGATATAGCCCGTCGTGCTTTGGAGCAACAGAGAAGACAAGTAGAAGCAGAAAGGCAAGGGATGACCACACGCCAACGCGAGCTGGATGCACTGGAAACCCGGCTCCGAGAGGAAACGACTAGAATACATCAAAGGCACCAAACCAGATTACCAGCGTTGGGTGGAGTTATAAATCCGGCTACACTGTTTATCACACCTCAGGATCAGCCGATTCCAGCGGCGAACCAAGGAACTGCACCTCAACCGGCAACTGTGGGGACACAGCCGGCCAACGTGCAAGCCGGGTTACCTTTACCACAGACTGGAGTTACAACCGGCAATACATTATCACCACCACCACCGTCACGATTTCGCACACCGGCAGGTCATTACAACAATCCCATGGACAACGTGTACGCAGCAACACTCGCGTTGAATCAAATCCCCGTGAGAGGGTCACCCCACGCAGAGGAGACCCGGCGGGCGATAGATATGCTGCACACTGCGGTGGCGCAGCAAGCTAATTACCCGGATCACATATGTGGAATGCACGGGACACCATATGTCAGTCAGCAACGAGGCAATACCGGCAATGTCCAGACAAGTTCAGCACGGCGGAGGGAAGAGCATCAGCAAATGCCGCCTCCTCCGCGTGTTCAGGCAGCACCAGCAGCATCAGCAGCACAAGCTATCGTGGATAGTTCCAGAGCCAGAAGAGCCGTGGCCAGGTCTGCGGTACATAGACCACCAGCAGCACCGCGTCTAGCCGTCCCCCCCGCAGGATCACACGTTTCCCGAGTAAGGCCAGTTCCGACCAATCTTGCAGGACCTAAGTGTCTCTCGGATAGCATCAGGGCTGAATCTTACCCGGAAAAATTCAAAGAACCGGGTAAAGTAGTGAACTATGAGCCGACTATGGATCCAGAAACATGGTTGAGCAGTTATGAGATGGCTATGTCAATTCGCAATGCGTCCGAGAATGTCAGAAGGAGCAGCAAAGTTATGGTTCACCAATCTACCAGAAGGATCTATCAAGTCGTGGGAGGAGTTGAAAACTGCGTTTATCAAGCACTTTCATGGGACGTGCAGAAAGTTATTCACTATTGATGACCTAGAACGATGCATCCAGAAGAAGGGAGAGTCGGCGCGCAGCTGGGTGCGCCGGGTTATGGAAATACTTCATTCATCCACAGATATTCAGCCCAAGGATGCGTTACAAGCTATGGCAAAAACATGCAAGTACACACCTTTAGTGCAAAAGTTAACCCGCATGAAATCTAGTCGGAATGCTTCAGAGGTTACGATGGGAGAACTGATGGATGCATGCAACAAACACGCCGCAACGGACACTACAGAAGAGGAAGTTGATGACAAAAAAGCAAAAGCGAACACAAGTAATAATGGAAGAGCCGGCAATGGATCAGCGCCGGGTAATAACGGAAACAGCCAGAACAAGCGCCCGTTCGAGGGAGGCTCCGAGTTTGTCGCCAGCACAGAAGCCGGGTCTTCGAGACCTAGGGCAGAAGGAAATTTCAATACTGGAAATCACAATGGAGGAATCTATCAAGGGCCGCCAAGGCCGAGTAACAATTGGGACATCTTCAGAATGGCGTGCCCGAAACACAGCAGGAACGGTAGGCCAGCTAACCACTCCTTGGAGCAGTGCGCCGACCTACAGAGATGGAAGAACGAGGAAGTGAACAGAGCCATGCGAGGTGCAGGTCGGGGAGGAGGACCGGGTCTAGGTGGAAACCCGGGCAACGGCCCACCCCCAGCCGGTAACCCGGCAGCAGGAAATCAGGGTAACAACCAAGGGGGAGCCGGAGGTTTCCAGGCTAACCCCAAGCAGTTGGGTCAATATCACGTGCATACTACAGGAAATTCTAACAAGGACAAAAAGATACTGAAGCAAGCGGTAAACTCGGTTTCCTCGGCTGTTCCGAGATACCTGAGGTGGTCAGAGCAGGATGTAACATGGAGCAGAAGAGATCACCCGGAAAGAATAGAACACCCGGGAGTCTTAGCATTAGTAGTTGCACCGCAGGTCAATGGGTATGAGCTGAAAAAGGTCCTGATGGATGGTGGAAGTAGCATCAATATCCTGTATTGGGAGACCTTTCTACGCATGGGTCTCAAGGAGTCTCAGCTACAGAAAAGTTCAACACTTTTTCATGGGATAGTGCCGGGTCACTCAGCGTGCCCCGAGGGAAAAATCGCATTGGAGGTAGCTTTCGGAGAATCAAAGGATAATTATCGAGTTGAGTGGCTCACTTTCGAGGTGGTCAAGTTGCGCAGTCCTTATCACGCGCTGTTCGGAAGGCCGGCTTATGCTAAATTCATGGCTAGACCGTGTTATGTGTATCTACAGCTAAAAATCCCGGGTCCTAAGCAGACCATCACCATACATGGAAGCCGGGTTATAGCGGCTGAGTGCGATGAAGGAGACGCAGCAATGGCTGAGCAAGCTTGCAGAAAAGAGGAACTCAAGCATTACCGGTCTCAAGCAGACCCGGATGACAGAACATCATTGAAAAGACCGAGTACTGAAGATGAAAGGGCAAAGTTCAAGGCAGCACAAGACACCAAGATGGTGGCTTTCATCGAGCATGATCCCTCCAAACAATCTGCCATAGGAGAAGAAATCACACGACCGTTTACAGTCAGCCACGTCATGAAAATGCCTCACCCGGATTGGCTAGCAAATCCGGTACTCATAATAAAAAAGACCAACAAGTGGAGAATGTGTATCGATTACGTCAGTTCCGGACAGGCTCCCAAGAAGAACTAAACAATGTAACGGGCAGCAGGTTTCAGACGCACTCTTTTCCTATCCAGGGTACCTAAGGGGACTGGAAGGTTTTTAATGAGGCGGCCTGCCGACCCAAACTTTCTCGTATCAATAAAGAGATGGTTAAGCAATATATCTTCTTCATATGCGTTATCAAGTCTTATTTTGTTATGATCTTTACTTCGGTTACAAGTAAGTATTATTTATCGTTATCAGTACATCAGTTTCCTTAAGTATGTTGCACATATCTAGGTCTTGGGGGCTGATTGCTTGAATAGCACAGTTACAAACTCAAATACCCGGCCTTCATGCCTATGAGTTATAAGGGCCGATTACTCGCAAACGAGTACGGCTGCAATCTTATAACCGGACAAAGGAGCCAAATTTTCTTGACTTTTCTTACTTAAGCTCGATGTGAGTCGCACTAAAGTGGCATGATTTGCTCGCTTACGATTACAATCAGCCATGAAGCCCACTAGGGACTTGCCTGACCCTATTTTCGTACAGATGTAACAACATGATATCCACGCGAAAGCCGGCTTATAGTACAAGATAGTCAAAAGGGTCATCTAAACCACAAGCTATGCAGAGTACAGGGCTAATAGCCGGAAACTCAACGTTTATTAAGCATAACTTCATACCCATGTGAAACGGCTCTAGGTTTTGGGCTTAGTAGAAAACAATTTGTTCTCCTGGAAAGACCACACATCCCAGACTCGGATTTCGAGTCTTGGGGACTGGGGATCTCGAAACAGAAACAAGTTGCTTCGTCACTAAGCTCGAAAAACCCTAACATCCGAGTCTTGGGGACTTGGGGACTTAGAGAAAAGTCCACTTGTCAAAACCCACGATACTCGAAAACCGAGTCTCACAAAAGGGAACCATAAAGAAAGTCGGATATCAAGAATAAGTACAAAAACAGACAAGTATCAAATCCATCCAAAGGCCAGGAGAGGCACGAGGTGTATCAAGGGAATAAAGCGCATTACAAATCTCGTTAGTAGTATCAAAGGCGCACAGGCGCACCGTCAAAAGAATATCCGTTTCCAACAAAAGCATCGAAAGACCAAGGTATTATAATGGCATCTGTTTACTCGGCTTCCTGAGTCGGGTCCACATCTTTGCCCTTGCCCTCCGGGTCTTGGTCCTGGGCTTGCTCTTCAGCTTTCCCAGCATCGTCACTCGGATTCTTCGCATCAGGACGGACAGGCGGGCGGACAGCCGGCATAGAGGTGGTTGGCCCTGATCCTAACTCGGCTTCCCTCTTCGCGGTTTCTTCCCTTTTCCTGGCCGAATCAGCATTCCATTTCTCCAAAATATCGAAGGGCAGGGGTGCTTCTTCCTGCACGATCTTGTTTTCAGCATCGTACGCACTCATAAACGTGCGCAGGTCCATACTATCGGCCAAAGTGGTTGCCGAGTGACGCACTGCGGATTGTACGGCCTTGCAATCCTTGGGCCCAAACCTGGAGCCATCCGCTTTGAATTCTGGAAACCCGGATATCACCTTTGCTGGCTCAAGCTTAGGAAAGTAAGCCTTAGCTAGCATAAAGGCCCGGGTCATACCAACCAGGCATGCCGAGCGTTTCCAGAGCTCGATCCACGCAGGCACGGTGGAGCATGCTTGGATAAGATTTTCTTCACCCGGATATGCCTCAGTTGGCCATTGCACGGCGTCCAATATCCACTTGGTGCCGGCGAAGAAGGTCCGAAGCACAGTCTTTAAAGTTTTAGCTTTTTTAACATCATCTTCTTCTGGGGCCGCAAGGTTAGCACCTGCAGTTGAAACAAGAAAGGCCACATCAGTAATTCCGAGTATCATGAATCAAGTAACAAAGCAGATGCATGAAAGCAGTCAGCAGCAAGAAACTTACTAAGCAAGATACGATAAGTATCGGTAATTTGGTCCGATAACTTTTTCAGTGAGGTTTGAGCAGTGGTGCACCTTTTCTTGTATTTGGAAACATATTTCTTCAAGGTTTCCACTTCAGCCTCGAGGGCCTCTCTCCGCTTTACCTCGGCAAGCAGAAGTTGTTCGGTTTTGAGCAAAATTTCATCAGACCGGGTGGCCTGTGCCTGTAAGAGACCAAAGTATGAGAATTAGTCGGGTATCATGGCAAGCCAAGTATCGCACAGAGTACCGAGCACAACTTCAACAAGTTATACTCGGAACTTGGGGACTAGATGGATACAAAGAGATACCAGGTAACATTACCTGGTGCTCCCCTGCCATACGCTCTAGCACATCGTTCTCCGAGGCCTTCATAGCAAGGAGAGCGCTCATCATCTGATCGAAAGTATTGTTGCCCAATTTGGAAGACCCGGGATCTTGGAGACTCGGAGAAGGAGCTCTCGTCTTGGTGGGAGAAGGTATCCGGGTCGTCCGAGTATCGGAGTCTGGTGCTCCTCCTCCCGTGCCCAAGGCTGCAGCTTCATCCTCCTCGTGTGCGTGCGAGGCTATTGGATACTCGGCTTCTTGATCGGCCAGGTTTATTGGTGGCACTTGTTCTTCTCCGCCAGCTGCGGTACTCATATCATCAATCGGGTTCTCCTTACCCGGGTCATCAGTTTCCATATTTTCTTGGTCGCTGATAGTGACCGCGGCTCTATGGACAGTATAAGTAAGCAGTTAGCGTACAACTGGGAAAAAGTGACGGAAAGGTGATAAAGCATCAGGAAAGGAACTTTACCCGGGATTCACCATTTAGTCCGAGGGGAACTCGCTGCTGGACCCGGACGAAACTGAAAGACATCAAGCAAGACACGGAATTATCCCGTAAGGGGATGGTTCGGAAAGACTTTGATATTCAAAGAAAGGATTAGGTGAGTACCAGCGCGTCGAGCCGGAGACGACGAAATACCCGGATTAAGAGCGCCATCACCCGGAAAATTCCGAGTCATTCTGCGCTTGGTCATGGGCGGTTCCTTCAGGTACGGCCAGCGGGATAACTCCAGGTTTAGCTCGCGCATGTTATCAAATGAATATTGTTTAGAGGCGAGGAAACGGTATGGAACCTTGAAGACGACCCCTCGGGGTTTTCTCTTTGTTCCGACCTTGACCGTCGGCTCAGCTTCATCTTCGTCGCTTGCGGATTCTACCTTGCCTTCAGTTTCTTCTTCTTCGTCCTTGTCCTCTTGTTCTGAAAGTTATCAAGGTTTACAGTCGGAAAATGAAGAAAGAGCAACAACGAGCTCAAAGAAACTAAGTGAAACTCGGAATGTACCTTCATCCGAGTTAACGGCGTCTTCTTTCTCCTCTGGGCTTTCAGAGTTAGGGGGAGTTTCAATCTTCCAAAAAACATCATCGGCCTGAGATGAAGATATAAGAATGAGGGTTAACAGCTGTATCAAGTGGAAAGTGTGAAGGTAAAAATATGGAAGCCGGATCTTTACCTCAGGGGCCGGGTTCTCGCGCGTAAAGGGCTCTAACCCGGCTATATTCCGGATTACCTCCAACTTCTCTGTCAAGAAGCCCTTGATAGTCTTGTTGGTGTCACCAGCTGCAAAGCTGTTGGTGGAGTATCGGAGCGCGTCCGTGGTGTGCCCCGAGTACTCGCACATTAACTTTTTGCGGATGGAATTGGGTTGGATCCGGAAATCAACCTAAGTTTTCACCAGGTTAAGCCCAATGAGACCTTGGGCCGAAAGAATAGCAATTTTAGCCAACAAAGGTTGGATTGCCTCCCTGTCCGAATCAGGGGCAAAAGCGTTGAAGGTCTCGGAGATATCGAGGAGGCCCTCCGAGTAACCCGGCAGCTTCTTTTCGCCAGGTGGAGAGGTGTCTCGGCAGTAAAAGTATGAGAGTTTCCAGTGTTTGACGTGGGAATTGAGTGTGAGAGGTGGCATGGGAGAATTTTTGCGACGCTGGATGGAGACCCCGCCGCAAGCAAGAAGTGCTCCGTCACCGCTTTCGCGGCACGGCTTGCACTAGAAAAGTTCAATAAAGAGAGCCAAACTTGGCGGAGTGCACAAGTATGACTCGGCTAAAACAATGAAATGGGTAATATTCAACACAGAGTTAGGCCCTATGTCAAATACCCGGAGGCCATAGTGGCTCAGAACATCTCGAAAGAAGGGGTGACCCGGAGGACGGAACCCCCGGGTCACGTGTTCGATGAAGCAGATTACCTCGTCGTCGGCAGGCGTGGGCCGGGTCTCATCACCCGGCACCCTCCAATGGATATCTTTTTGAGAAGGGAGAATCCCTAACTCGGCCAGCTCTTCTAACTTGGCCTTCGTAACAGTGGATCGCGCCCAGTTGGCGGATATGGAGTTGGTGGTCTTAGCCTTGGCTGGTTGTTTCCCCTGCTTCTTGGGAGCCATGGGATTAACCTGCAAAGCACAAGATAAAAAGGTACAAGGAGTAAGACCCGGAAACCATGAGCTATCCGAGTATTTGCAAGCGATATCGAGAAAACATGGAAGCTAAGAATTATCCGGGTATCATTCTACGGAGCAAAGACTACAAATTATCCGGGTATCAGGTATCATTATAGAAACTACTGGGTACTTACGTATTGAAAAGTGTTTGAGGAAGACGGATGATTGTCCATGTATCTACTGCAAGCAAAAGAACCGGAAGAAAAGGATTTTTCGGGTGTCAATGACATGCGCGGAAAATTGGGACGAAATGGATCTAGATTGGAAAACTTGCGGACGATTCTACAGAGAAATTAATGGTTAATGATGATAGGGGAGTGATATGTGCCCATCTGTCATGTTATTGGATGAACTAGCGTGGAACTGTGGGTCTAATTCGGCGCGGCAAGAAAAAATGACTCGCGGATTGACCTAGATCCAATCTGGAGTAAATCGAGAAATTACGAGGTCAAGCTAATGGATGCGAGAAACTTACTGGAGGAGATTGAAGTGAAGCCCGGCGGAGGCAAATAGCACAATCCTGGTGCCCCTTAGCGATTCCCGGCGGGCAGGACAAGGGCGCGGTGGCGGATCTTGGCGGCGGCGTGGGGCGAGCCGTGGCGGAGCGTAGCCGGCGGCGGATTGGCTCCAGTGACGCGCGCGAGGTCTCCGTGGCGGTGCTCTGCGAGCTTGAGCGCGGAAGTGAAGAGAAGGAGGAAAAGGGGTCAATGAGCCGTTGGGGTTAGGTTAACCCCTAAGTACCTATTTATAAGGGTGCGGGCGGATAAACCTAGTCCAACGGGCGGGAACCGAAAATTTCGTTATAACGGCTATCTGCCCGGGTTTTGTGAGATATGCTTTAAGTGCTGGACGAGATATCCGGACAGAGATAAGGAGGAGATCTTCTCCGCAATATCAGGATCAGTTATCGAGTAAAGTAAGCCGGATCTTTGACATTCTTATCAGAGCGTTGACCCGGAAAGAGTAAAGAAGGACCTAGAGAAAGCCGGGTTACTATATGGCCACCTTGGAGTTAGGCCTAGCTGTTTATCAAAGCACCTTAACCCGGCCTCTTTGGATTTGTACGTCTGATATTTTTACAGGGAATAGCAAGCGCTTCAAGGAGGATCCCGTGAAGCCCAGGCTATTCTGGGGACTACCGATGGAGGGATGATAACCCGGTAGGACAACGCCAAGGTGTAACTCGGCCCAAAGGACACTGCGTGAGATCCGGCTAAGGATAAAGGAACTTTTAGAAGGCCCAAGTTTGTAGGCCTGGTAACCCGGATTGTGGGTTACGGTAAGGAAAGTTAGGGTTCTGTGTGCGGTGTCCGGGTAGGATTCAGGGTGCGCCTTGGAGGGCACGCCAGGGGGTCCGGGTGCTTTATAAGCCGGCCCCTAGGTCTAGTTTAGAGAGACCCAAGAGTTCGAGCAATATCGCTAGGTGTCGAGTATCCATTGTAACACGAGAGTTGAGATTAATATATCGAGATCGGAGACTCGGCGACTTGCTTGCCGGCTACCAGATCGCATATCATCATGTTTTCCTCTGAGCTAAACCCTCTCCCAAACACACCAGTGTCGTCTTGCCCCAAGATAAGTTACCCCCAGTAACGTCTGCCGTGATTATCCCACGACAACACTTTTGCTTTTGTTTGCCTCTAAACTTAGTTTTGGATACAACTAACACGGACTACCGCTGTTTTCAGCAGAATTACCTTGGTGTCTCGTTTTGTGCAGAAAAACCATCTTTCATGAAATTGCCCGGAAAAAATCCCGAAGTCCTTATTTTACCCGAAGACCCCCGAAGCCAGAAGAAGAGCCGGAGGAGGGCAAGGAGGGGCCCACACCATGGTCTAGCACGCGCCCCGTAGGCCATGCCGCCTGGTGGTGTGGCTGCCCCAGGCACCCCCTCGGGCTCCCCTTTCGACTACTTCAGCCCCGTAACCTAAAAACTAAGGGGGTTCGTCATATTCCATAGAAACACATTAGAGCGTCAGCGCCACCTCGAAACCCAATTCAGGGATCAAAAGTTCCTGTTCTAGCGCCTTGTCGGGATGGGGATTCGGAGGAGATCATCGCCACCACTTCTCCATCAACCATACATGATTCCCCCATCCATGTGTGAGTAATCCCCGTTGTAGGATGAGAGGGGTGGAAGGGATTGGATGAGATCGATCATGTAATAATGCCATATTGTTAGGGCATAGTGCCTAGTATCCATTGTTAGGGCTTTATATTGTTGTTACAACTTGTTATGCTTAATGCTTGTCACTAGGGCCCGAGTGCCATGATCTCAGATCTGAACATGTTATTCTTTCATGAGTATAATTATGTTTCTTGATCATATCTGCAAGTTGTTTACACCCATTATTGTCTGGAACCCGAGGCCCCGAAGTGATAGAAATTGGGACAACCGGAGGGGATGGCTGTGATGTGAGGATCACATGTGTTCACAGAGTGTTAATGCTTTGCACCGGTGCTTTATTAAAAGGAGCACCTTAATTACCAGTAGTTTCCCTTGAGGTACCGCTGCAACGGGCTGGTAGGACAAAAGATGTTGTGCAAGTTTCTCATTGCGAGCATGTACGACTAAATTGAACCACATGCCTATGGTTTGCCTAGAACTTGGATGCTTTATTATTATCTATCTGCAATGTACATGTTTTGATTATTATATAAACTATCTTATCCATGCAACACCCATTCATCCATCCCTATTCCTACTGTACTTTAATCCTGATGTTTCCCAGAATTGCTACCGTTGTTACTGTTTTACTCCTGTTGTTATTTTACTGCTGTTACAACAATAAAACTGTTACCACTGATAAACTGTTGCGAGCAAGTCTACTTTCAGGTGCAGCTGAATTGACAACTCATCTAGGCTTATAAATATTCTTTAGCTCCCCTTGTGTCGAATCAATAAATTTGGGTTTTATTTCCCTCGAAGACTGTTGCGATCCCTTATACTTGTGGGTCATCAAGACTATTTTCTAGCACCTTTGCCGGGGATCATAGCTTTATTTATTTGCTCACTTGAATGTGATATTGTTCCCTGTAAGCCTTTCATCATGGGTAAAACTAGTGATGGAAAAGTCTCTATATTACCATCCACTACAAGGATAGGTACAACTCTAAACACCTCTGTTGCTCTAGATTCACCGTTTGTAATGAGTAAGCTTCTTACACCACCACATGCTACACACAATGCTACTTCCACTGAGTATGAAAATGCTTCTGATACTTTTGATGATGCTTCTACTGTGCTTGATGATACTAGTTCACTAGGTCCTTTCCTAGATGCTACAATTGCTAGAGCTAAACAAATTGAAAACACTAAAATTCCTGTTGAAAATGTTGGTACACCTGTTAATTCACATGAGTCTAGAGAAATTCCTAGTGATGATATTGAGGAAACTTACATTGAACTTAATGATGACTTTATTGAAGATGTTCAAGCTACTACTAGTTCAAGTGCTATTAAGAGTCTTCTTGCAAGACGTGTTGTTAAATATAAATCTTCTCTTGATGCTAAGTTTGCTACATCTCCCATACACATTAAAGATAAGGATTATGGTTTCTCTCGAGATTAATCGTATATATCTATTGTTGAGAAAGAACCTTTTTGTGGTACTGAAAGTAAAAGTGCTATGGAACATATGAATGAGCTTTCATCTTTGAGTAGTTTGTTTTCTGATGATATTAAGAAACACACTTAGTTTGTTACTAAGATCTTCCCTTTATCTTTGAAAGATGAAGCTAAAAATTGGTTTAACAATTTGTCACCTGGATCTATTGATAGTTGTATTTGGTTAATGCTTTCTTTCAAAAGTATTTTCCTGCTAGTGCTTAACATGCTGCTTTGCAGAATGTCTTTAACTTTAAGCAAATTGAAGGAGAGAAAATGCCTGAATCTTTGTTAAGGTTTTGTTCTTTAATAAGAGCTAGCTCTGTAAATCCATTACCGAAAAATGAGCTCCTAGATATACTTTATAATGGACTAACTATTGAATCTAGGACATACCTGGATAGTTATGCTGGTTGTGTTTTCAGGAAAAGAACTCCAAAAGAAGCTGAGGAATTATTGGCTAAAATAGCCAAAAATAATGATGATTGGACTATACCTGAGCCTACACCAACACCAAAACCAGCAACAATACCAACACCAAAGAAGAGGGGAATGATTGAATTAAATGATGAAGTGATGAGGGAAGCCAATAAATCTCTTAAGAGAGGTGTATTAAATCTGAAGATGTGAAGAATCTACCACCTATAGAAGAATTATGCAATCCAATTCCTCATCCATCAATAGTTGAGGTACACTGTCTCCAATATTTTGATAATAGATATATTCCCTATTCTAAACCACCTGATCAATGCTTAGATGAATTTGATAATTATGTTGTTAAGAAACACAACTTTAATATGAGAATGCAGAATCATCTAATGGAAAATTCTAGAGCTATTGATAATTTGCATGGTATTATTGAGAGAACCTCTAATGATATTAAAATGCTTGTTAAACATTTTCATATGGTTCAAACTCAAATTATTCAACTCACTAAAGTGCAAGAAGAAAAACATGTTTGTGAAATAATTACTAGAAGTGTTATTTCTACTTAGGATCCCTTGTATCCCGAGGGACATCCTAAAATAACTGAACAAGATTCTCAACAACCTAAAAACAATAGTTCTCCTTCTAAGAAAAAGAAGAAGAGACATAAAGCTGTTGTAGAATCTCCTGGACCTGTTAAAGATCCTAATAGTATATCTATCTCTGATGCTGAAACTAAAAGTGGCAATCATAAAAGTGATGCTTCCGATAAAGAAGAAACTGAAGTTGAACCCGAAAACCAAACTAAAAATGCAAAGTACACTAAGGAGGATTTCATTGCTAATAAACATGGTAATGAAAGAGAAACTTGGGTACAAAAAGCAATGCCTTTTCCTAATAAGAAACACAAATCAAAGGAGGAAGAATATTAAAACTAGTTTTGTGAATGGATGAAGCCTTTGGTTTTGCAAATTACTTTGAATGATGCTATTAAGTTGCCTCCTTATTCTAAATATATGAAAGATATTTTATCTAACAAAAGGAAAATTCCTAATGAGGAAATTTCCACTATGCTTGCTAATTTCTCTCTCAATGGCAAGGTTCCAAAGAAGCTTGGAGATCTTGGTATCTATTAAAAATAATTATGTTAGAACTGCTTTATGTGATTTGGGAGAAGGAGTTAGTGTTATGCCTTTTTTCTCTCTATAAGAGGTTCTCTCTGGAAAAATTTATACCAACTGATATTTTTTTGCAAATGGCTGATAAATCTATTGTTATTCCTGTTGGTATATGTGAGAATGTTCATGTTCAAGTACTACTAACTGTATTAATTGACTTTGTTGTGTTGGAAATTCCTAAAGATGATAATATGTCTATTATTCTTGGGAGACCTTTTCTTAACACTGTAGGGGCTGTTATTGATTGCAATCAAGGAAAAGTACCTTTTAAAGTTAATGATAAAGAGCACACCGTTTATTTTCCCAAGAAGATTGATAGGAGATATGGTCTAAATTAAATTGAAAATATTGAGACCATCAAGATTGGAGAATTCTATTGTCCTATTCCAATGCCACGAAAATAATATGAAATTATTATGATTGAGACTATGTTTATCAAGGTTGAGGTAATATAATAATTTAGTGATAAACAAAGTTTTGCTTCATATAACAAATTGTTGGGTAACAAGACTTGATCAACCTTGTTAACAAGTGATTTCGAATGAAAAGGACAATGTTTTTACTATGTTTTCACTTTTACCTTTATGTTTTCACCATGCTACTTTAGTATAATTAAGTTTCCACCGTCCATAGTCATGTTTTCATCTTGATTACTGTGGTTACTCATGTTTTCACCACCCACATTTTTTGTTTTCACTTTGATTTCCCTTCTTTCCACTCGTTATTTTCCTTCTGGAATGTCTTAGAAACGTAGTTCTGGTTTTGGTTTTGCTTTCCACCTTTCTATATTTTTTTCTGAATTTTTAATTATTTATTAAATTCTGGAAATTGCTCGAAAATGAAGTTTCTCTAAAAAATCCAGAAAATTTATATTAAATTTCTACATGAAAAATGAGACAGAGAGGAACCCGGGAGACCGCAGGGGGGCACCATGCAGGCACACCACCAGGCACCGGGTGGCGCGGCCTGGCCCCTGGTGGCGCTAGCACATGGTGTGGGCCCCCTGGCCCTCCACTTGCTCTCCTCCCTGCCAAACACTCCTCTCTCTCTCCCAAACTCGAAAACATTCCTGGAACCTGAGCTCTTGTTGTTCTTCTTCGCGAATTTCTCGATCTCTTTGCTCAACCCATCTTTGTTGCTGAAATTTGGTGCATTTGCTCTTCGGTATGTGACTCCTCCGATTATCCAAGTAGAATTTTATTTGGTGGAGTATTTCTTGATTATTTTGGTACTATAGGTGACAGGTTGTGTGAGCTGGCATGCTTGATTGTGTGTAATAATTTAGTTTTGATGCATGTTTAGCCCTCCTACAAGTCTCCAGAGTAGTTCCTATAATATAGTTTCTTGAAATAAATTTTTGTTATGCTAGCTAAAAATTTCAGAAAATGGACAACTTCAACTTTGAAGAAATATTTAAAAGTGATGCACCTAGGAGAACAAGGCCTTCACGCTCAGCTACTATGCTGAGACCATCGTATAATGAGAATCTCATTGCACCGAGTATCAACGATGCAGGATATGATGGAGATACAAATCCATCTACCTTCCCTTGTTATACTTTTATTAATGATGCAGACATACTTGAGGATTTCTTGCTGCTGGTTGGTAAGGTTGGTTAAACCGATTACATGAATGATGAGAGCCCTCAATATTCTTTATTGACAAACACTTTTGTTGAGGGCTTCGTTTTTCATAACTCCTAGTATGACTCATCTGTTGCATTCAAAATCTATGATAGACCTATTTCCATGCCTTTGGATTTTTTTTTGCAGCATTATAGGTATTAACACGACGAGGATAGTGAGGAAGATTGAAGAAAGGCCCGCTGATTTGATGGAGCTCTACCGTGGAATTACCAATGATGATGACCGCATAGCTCAGCGTGGCAAGATAAGAAACATTCAAATCCCCTCTATTAGATATTTCACTTATTACCTTGCTACTAGTGTTCTTTCTAGGGAAAACACTAGTAATATTTCAAATTACCATCTTGCTTTTCTTGATGCTGCACTGAATAGTAGCGATAAGTATAACCTTGGTTCTCTTATTGCTCGCTGCTTAGCTGCTAAAGGACCCATTTATGGGGGTATTATTTCTACGCATGTTTTGACTGCTCTAGACCTTTCTGTTGCTCCACATGATATTTTATTAGATCCACAGAGACTTGACCTTGATTTCATGAAGGATCACCAGTTTGTTACTGCAAACTCTACTGATGGACATCTAGTATATAGAGTTTTATTTACTGATGGTGACGAGAGGGAAGTTCTCTTGTCACATCCTATTTTTTTAATATTAGCAGGACGTCGTGGTCGCGTTCAAAGGATGAGTTGGATGAGCAGCTGCGCTTGCTTGATTTCCATGAGCAGCACGACCCCGAGCATCAGATGGGGTAGAACGCGCCCTCTGAGGACTACACCGCGCAGTACACCGGGGCGTCCTCGAGCTCATATCAGGAGGATGGCTCATCCTCGACACACTATGGGGGCGCCACTTCATGGACCTCTTGGTATTGATCTCCACTTAGTCCAAAAGCCTAAGCTTGGGGGGAGGTATGTGATGAACCACAAGTATAGGGGATCACAACAGTCTTTGAGGGAAGTAAAACCCAAATTTATTGATTCGACACAAGGGCAGCCAAAGAATATTTGTGATCCCTAACAAGTGAGTTATAAATTCACCTCATCTGAAAGTACTTTTGTTCGCAGTGGTTTATCAGTAGTAACAGTTTTATAGTAGCAGCAGTGAAATAATAACAGCAGTGGAACGAAAACAGCAGCAACAGTAGTGTTTGAAGTAAACAACGGATTAAAAACTGTAGGCGTAGGGATGGATTAACGGGCGTTGCAAGGATAAGAAATTTCAAATAATGATGATGTCACGGGCATTGCAGATAAATAAGATAAAGAATCCAAGCACTAAGTAACCATAGGTATGTGTTCCGTAAATTGTCGTACGTGCTCGCAATGAGAACTTGCACAACATCTTTTATCCTACCAGCCCGTTTTCAGCGGGGCCTCAAGGGAACTACTGGTAATTAAGGTGCTCCTTTTAATAAAGCACCGGAGCAAAGCATTAACACTACGTGAACACATGTGATCCTCACATCGCAGTCATCCCCTCCGGTTGTCCCAATTTCTGTCACTTCGGGGCCTCGGGTTCCGGACAACGATATGTGTAAACAACTTGCAGGTATGATCAAGAAACAATAATTATCATCGTGATTCAATAACATGTTCAGATCTGAGATCATGGCACTCGGGCCCAAAGTGGCAAGCATTAAGCATAGCAAGTTGCAACAGTGTCAATAGCACTAATAGAGGATACTAGACACTATGCCCTAACAATCACGGCATTATTACATGAACGATCTCATCCGATCCCTACCATCCCGTTCAGCCTACAACGGGGAATTACTCGCACATGGATGGGGGAACATGGATTGTCAATGGAGAGGCGTTGGTGATGACGATGGCGATGATCTCCTCCACTTCCCCGTCCCGGCAGGGTGCCAGAAGAGGAACTTCTGATCCCCATATCGAGGTTCAGGACGGCGGTGGCGCTCTGTTGTGTTTCTGTGGAATATGACGAACCCCCTCGGGTTTTAGGGTTGGAGGCTACTTGTAGTCGAAAGGGGAGTCCGAGGGGGGCTCTGGGGGGCCCACACCCCTAGGTGGCGCGGCCTAGGGGGGACCCGCGCCAGGGGGGTGTGGCCACCATGTGGCTCCTCTCCTGGCCCCCTTCTGGCTCCCGGGGTCTTCCGGGCTGAAAACATCAATGGGCTCTTTTCTGGGCATTTTCCCGAAAGTTGATTTTTCTGCATAAAAACAAGACACCAAAGTAATTCTGCTAAAAACAGCGTTAGTCCGTGTTAGTTGTATTCAAAACACACAAGTTTAGAGGAAAACAATAAGAAAAGTGTTCGGAAAAGGAGATACGTTTTCGACGTATCAGTATGCGGACATCACGCTCATCTATATATCATGTTTCTCTCAGTTCTTTGTATATCCATGTTTTTGCTTCTTTCGCTTGTTTTCATTTCTTTCGCTTCTTTTTGTTTTGTTTTTGTTTTACTTTCCATAACACAAAAAGACCAAAATATTTCTATTGTTTCTCTTTATTTGCTTCATTTGTTGGTTTGCTTTACTTTCTCATTTCGGTTTAATATTCAAAAATCCAAAAAGATTTGCTTTGTTTGCTAGTTTCCTTCTCTTCTTGTTTTTAATTCGAAAACCCAAAAATATTTGTTGTTCTTCTTTGGTTTTGTAAAGTTTGTTGTAGAGTTCAGTAGTCCTCCGTGACTCCATTGGAGCTTGGTTATCATTTATATTATTCAATCCACATGAGTGAAGAGCAATAATGACGATTTACGACAATTGAAGTTGTGGTGAGAGGCTGGTATGAACTTGGTGACCCACAAGTATAGGGGGTGTATCGTAGTAATTTCGATAAATAAGAGTGTCGAACCCAACGAGGAGCAGAAGGTGTTGACAAGCAGTTTCGATGAAGTGATAACTCTAAATTCTGGAAAACAAATTTGTAGGGGTTTTTGATATTGCAAATAAATAAAGTGCGAGTAAATAAAATGCAGTATTAATAATTGCAGCAAGTGGTTCAATCCTTTCTTCGGCAAAGGACAAGCCGGTGAGTTTACTTATGATTAACAAACGTTCTCGAGGACCCACGGGAGGTTTCTGTCAAGTGCTTTTGTTCCATGCAGCTGAATAACTTTGGTGTTTTGATAAGTGTTGTGTGGGTGAACCTATGCTAATGTACCGTCCCATCCAAGACTAATATATACTTGTGATTATACCCCTTGCAAGCAACCTCAACTACAAGAAAGTAATTAAGAAATAAATCTAACCACAGCTTTAAACTTCGGGATCCTACGCTCCCTCGTGTAATGGTTTCCTAACGGGGGTTTAGGTTTCTGTCACTCCGGCAACCCCACAATTAGTAGCCAAATACATGATGCATTCCCCTAAGACCATAAATGGTGAAGTATCATGTAGTCGACGTTCACATGACACCACTAGAAGAATAACACCACAACTTAAATATCAAACATTAAATATTATTCAACATTACTTCACTACTAACAACTTGAATTCTCCCATGTCCTCAAGACAACACGAACTACTCACAACACATCATATGTATCATAATCAGAGGTGATATAATGGATAATAACAATCTGGTCATAAAGTGCAAACACCGATAAATCTCACAGGTATCAACTACTAACAAGTAATCCACACCGGGAGAGAGATCTAATGCAAAACAACGATAGAGGACCCTAATTGTTACAACGGGAAGAAGGTGGATGATGAGGGTGATGGTGCTGGTGGTGATGGCGATGATGATGACGATCTTGATGATGCCCGGAGCGATGACGGTGACGATGGCGGCTATTTCCCTCTCAGGAGAGGAATTTCCCCGGCAGATTTCTCCCTGCCTGAGAGCTTTTCTCTCTCGGGTGTTTTTCGCCCCGCAGCGGCGGCGGAATAATTCTTCGAGGATGGAATGAGGCTTAGGGTTCCCTCGGGGTCAGGGGGCCAAAGATGACCCCCGGAGGTGGGCCAGTGTGGCCACACCCCTAGGAGGCGCGGCCAGGGGGCACGCCACCCCTAGGTGTGGGCCCCTGGTGGCCCCCCTCTGGCTCTACTTCTGGCCATGTTCCTCCTCGGGACTTTTAGGAACCCCTGGTTTCCCCCTTCTTCTTCTGATCTTCTAAAATATGGTATCTCGACGGTGCTTTTTTCCATCAGATTTCTGGTCCCGGTGTTTATTCTCCAAAAATTATAAAACATGCAAAATAAGATAAAATAACATAAGAGATGCATCATAATATGAAATATATCGATGAATAACAGAAAATTATGATATAAAATAGTGATGCAAAATGGACGTATCAACTCCCCCCAAGCTTTGCCCTCGCTTATCCCCAAGCGAAACTGAACTCAGAAAACACGACCACAGGTTTATGGAGTGAAGAGTCGATAAATAAAATACGGACAAGAAGCATCACATTTACCTATGCACCAATCATTACAGACAACAACTTCCTCTCATATAACTTAATTTGACACTAGTAAAAGGAGTCACAAACAAAGATACAAAATAGAGAATCAAAATTGGTAATGGCAAACTTTGTTCTTGGTCAGAGAACATTTAATGAAATTACACTTATCTTAGGTGAAGTCTTTATAACAAGGTTTATAGTGTAGGGCTTAACATGTTTTATTATAACACTCTTTTACAGTGATTCATAGCTTTCAAAGTAATATTCATTCAGATAATAAAGCATGTGCTAAACAAAGAAGGATAGAAAACACGATTGAATAAATCAACATATAGATGACGAGAACACAACAACTCAAATGCTTGCTGGAGATAGAAGGAAATGGGTTTACCGACTCAACATAAAAGTAAAATATAGGCCCTTCGCAGAGGGAAGCATTGACTACTCATGTGCTAGATATTTTATTTTAATAAACAGAGGTATAAAATGCATGACACTCCTCCCATCCATCTTACACAAACCATGGCTAACTGAATCCTCGGGTGCCTGCAAAGAATCACAAACCATAGAGGAGTGTCTAAATTTTGAGAGGTGTATATTTATGTCAATGAATGGCAAACATAAAATACAGTACGTCACAAGCCAACTAGACTCACAAGAGCGGCTTCCATAGAAGGACGCAACTGGTATAGAAGGTCATCCCTCTTTCTCTTTTGTTTACACAATTATGCTTTAACTGATAAATCATTGGCAAAAAGAGTGAATAGAATTCGTATTATTATTTGGGGCTGGGCACCCTGCTGCCAGCTCTTCTAGAATTTGGATAAGCGGATGAAGCCACTAGTCCAGGTGTGTGAGTCCAATCAACAAGTGAGATAAAAATTCTCTATTTGCGTCCTCAAGAGCTAAAACAGGAACACAAAAAAGGAGTAGTTTGAAAGTTTTAAAGGTATCACATGAGCAATTTACTTGGAGTGGCGGTGAAATACCACATGTAGGTAGGTATGGTGGACACAATGGGCAAGGTTTTGGGGTTTAAGGTTTGGATGCACGAGAAGCATTCCCTCTCAGTACAGGGTTTTTGGCTAGCAAGGCTGGGTAGAAAGCATAAGAGTTGAAGGAAAACAAACAAATATACATATGATGAAACCAGTAATGCAATCTTCATTGAAAGCACAAACGACCTTAACTTGTGAATACTAAGTTTATGAGCTAATAGGAAAATTCCTCTTTCTTATACTAGCAACTCAAATTATTATTTCTGCTAACCCAAGCTAAGTTTGCCAATACCAACTAGATTAACTTGATGATCTCTAGAGTGACACCGAATACTAATAACAAGCTCAACAATATAACAGAAGTTGAAAACTGAAATAATGTGCATGGAAAGTAAATGATGAAACTTCTCATTAATATTTCAAACCGGCAACTCACACCAACGGATACAACGATAACCAACTAGGGAGAGACACTTCCATACTGCAAACCATCCTATATGATAACCTCTCTACTCATGATATGACTCTATAGAAAAGGTAAAAAGATGAAAGATAGTGATGTGATACCGCGGCACTCCCCCAAAGCTTGGAACAGGCTGAGGGGATGCCAAAACCAATGACGAATCAATTCTTCGGTGGTGGTGAAGGTGGAATCACTCGGAGAGGAGTCAGAAAGCCTTTGATGATGCGACGAAGTTCAATGTTTTCCGCTTCCAGAATTGCTACCTCGGCCTTGAGAATACGATATTGTTCGCAGAATTGATCGACAACCCGATGTGCTTTAGCTATCACAGGGAACACGTTGGGGTCTTGATCGTGAGGCACAGTCCCCTGCAAATTATGAGAGTAGCGACGCTGAGGGTTAATGGATCCCACAAAGGTGTGTTTCCTCATTGGTGCTGGTGCAGCCCTCCGGATCTCCTCCCTCAAACTGTTGATCATGTCTTCCCTCCTTGCATCTATCTCTTCCTCCGTCGCCCATCCCGCAAAAGCACTCTCATGGATGTCTTGCTGGATTTGTCGAAGACGACGTGCATCATAATCCTCAACGCTAGAGCTGAAGGAGGACATCTTGACCTAGAAACTCTGAACTCCTGCCAGGAAAATAGCTCGAAACAGAAACACGACGAGAAAACGATATATAGACCTCGGGGGATCCGGGAGATTATATAGCAAAAAGTTTCATAACGAAAGGAAAGTCCAGGTCGAAAACGAGTCGGAGAGGGGCTCTGGGGCGCCCACACCTAGGGCTGGCGCGGCCAGGAGTGGGCCCGCGCTACCCTATGGTGTAGAGCCTCCGGGCTCCGTCGCCCTCTCGTTTCTGGCTCATAATTTTTCATATTTTCTAAAAAAAACAAAAATATAAGTTGGAAGATGTTTCCTGAACATTTTCTTACCAAAATTGTTACCTATTCGAAAACTAACTCTCCAGTTTCTGAAATATGATTCTTAATAAACTCCTCCGGGATCATGGCTTGAATATAATCAACATTTTCATTATAAGGATCTCCGGAGATATAATGCTTGAGTCTTTGGCCATTCACCATTTGTGAGGATTTGTCTTCAAGGTAAACAATTTTAATTTCCCCCGAACGACATGCTTGTTTGATAACAAAGGGTCCTTCCCATCTCGAGAGTAATTTTCCTGCAAAAAATCTGAGACGAGACCTATACAATAGCACTTTCTCACCAACATGAAATTCTATTTTAATAATTCTCTTATCATGCCACCTTTTAACTTTCTCTTTAAAGAGCTTAGCATTTTCATATGCTTCACTCCTCCATTCATCTAAAGAACTTAAGTCAAGCAGCCTTTTCTCACCAGCAAGTTTAAAATCTCTATTTAGGTCTTTCACTGCCCAATAAGCTTTGTGTTCTAATTCTAGGGGCAAGTGACAAGCTTTTCCATAAACCATTTTATAAGGAGACATGCCCATGGGATTTTTGTAAGCAGTTCTATAAGCCCACAGAGCATCATTTAATTTCTTAACCTAATTTTTCCTAGTTTTGTTAACAGTCTTTTGCAAGACAGATTTGATTTCTCTATTTGATAATTCTACTTGCCCACTAGTTTGGGGATGATAGGGAGAAGCAATTCTATGATTAACATCATATTTAGCAAGGGTTTTTCTAAAACCACCATGAATAAAATGAGAACCCCCATCAGTCATAAGATATCTAGGTACACCAAACCTAGGGAAAATAATGACTTTAAGCATTTTTAATGAGGTTTCACCATCAGCACTTTTAGTAGGTATAGCTTCTACCCATTTAGTAACATAATCAACAACAACAACAAGAATATGAGTATAGCCTTTTGAAGGAAGGAAAGGACCCATAAAGTCAAAACCGCAACAATCAAACGGTTCAATAACAAGAGAATAATTCATAGGCATTTCATTACGTCTAGAAGTATTTCCAACCCTTTGGCATTGATCACAAGATAAAACAAATTTTCTAGCATCTTTAAAGAGAGTAGGCCAATAAAAACCTGATTGTAGAACTTTATGTGCAGTTCTATCTCCAGCGTGATGTCCTCCATAAGCACTACTATGAAATTTTCTCAATATTTCCTGTTGTTCATTTTCAGGAACACATCTTCTCATAATACCATCAACACCTTCTTTATATAAGTGTGGGTCATCCCAAAAATAATGCCTCAAATCATAGAAGAATTTTCTTCTTTGCTGAGCTGTAAAGGTAGGAGGCAAATACTTGGAAACAATAAAGTTAGCATAATCAGCATACCATGTATTCTGTTGAGAGCTCACTTTTATTGCAGCTAACTTTCATTAGGAAAACTATCATTAACAGGAATAGGGTCATTAGGGATATTTTCTAATCTAGACAGATTATCAGCAACATGATTTTCAGCACCCAACCTATCCACAATATGTAAATCAAACTCTGGTAAGAGAAGCACCCAACTAATAATCCTAGGCTTAGCATCTTTATTTTCCATAAGGTACTTAATAGCAACATGATCAGTATGAATAGTAACTTTAGAATCAACAATATACGGCCTAAATTTATCACAAGAAAAAACTATAGCTAGGAATTCTTTCTGAGTGGTATCATAATTCTTTTGAGCAGCATCAAGGGTTTTACTAGCATAATGAATAACATTTAACTTCTTATCTACCCGATGTTCAAGAACAACACCTACAGCATAATCACTAGCATCACACATAATTTCAAATGGTAAATTCCAATCAGGTGGTTGAACAATAGGAGCAGATATTAAAGCATTCTTTAAAATTTCAAAAGCTTCTTTACAATCTTCATCAAAAACAAATGGTACATATTTTTGAAGAAGATTAGTAAGAGGTTTTGATATTTTAGAGAAATCTTTAATAAACCTTCTATAGAAACCAGCATTACCAAGAATACTACGAATACCTTTAACATCCCTGGGACAGGGCATTTTCTCAATAGCTTCAACTTTAGCTCTATCAACTTCAATACCTCTTTCATAGATTTTATGTCCAAGAACAATTCCTTCATTAACCATAAAATGGCATTTCTCTCAGTTAAGAACAAGATTAGTCTCCTCACATCTCTGCAAAACTTTATCAAGATTCTGCAAACAATTGTGAAAAGAAGTTCCATAGACGGAGAAATTGTCCATGAAGACTTCCACAATTTCTTCACAAAAACCATGAAAGATAGCAGACATGCATCTTTGAAAAGTAGAAGGAGCATTACATAAACCAAAAGGCATACGTCTATAAGCATAGGTTCCATAAGGGCAAGTGAAAGTTGTTTTCTCTTGATCAAGCTTTTTCACTGCAATTTGAGAAAACCCAGAATAACCATCAACAAAGAAGAAATGAGTTTTCTTAGACAACCTTTCTAACATTTGATCAATAAAAGGCAAAGGATAATGATCTTTCTTAGTAACTTTGTTAACCTTCCTAAAATCAATGCACATCCTATAACCAACTACTACTCTTTGAGGAATAAGTTCATTCTTTTCATTTGGCACAACAGTCATCCCTTCTTTCTTAGGGACACAATGCACAGGACTAACCCATCTACTATCAGCAATAGGATAAATAATACCAGCATCAAGGAGTTTCAATACCTCATTTCTTACCACATCCTTCATCTTAAGATTTAAACGGCGTTGATGCTCAACAACTGGCTTTAATAGCATGCTGACAAATAGTAGGAGAAATCCCTTTCAAATCATCAAGAGTATAACCAATAGCACCTCTATGTTTCTTCAATAACCCCAATAATCTCTCATCTTCTTTATCAGAAAGTTGAGAACTAATAATAACAAGATATAATTTATTATCATCAATATGAGCATATTTAAGATTATCAGGCAAAGGCTTTAAATCAAAAACAAGATCTTCCTTGGGTGGTAATGTTGTACCCAAGTCTTCCACATGTAAATTATGTTTCAGCATTGCTGGCTGATGTAGGAAAATCTCATCAATTTCATTCCTTTCTTCCATAAAGAGATCACTTTCGTGGTCTTCCATGTATTGCTGCAAAGAATTGTTAGGAGCAAGAGCAATAGCAGCCAAGTATTCAACTTATTTTCATTAGGAAATTTAGCTTCATAAGGTGCTTTAGCAAATTTGGAGAAATTAAATTCATAAGACTCTCCATCAAATTTGTAAGAATTTTATCCTTTTTACAATCAATAACAGCAAGTGTTTAAGAAAGGTCTACCAAATATAACAGGACAAGTATCACTAGCAGAAGTGCCTAGTACTAGAAAATCAGCAGGATACTTAGTTTTACCACACAAGACCTCCACATCTCTAACAATACCAATTGGAGAAATAATTTCCCAGTTAGCAAGTTGAATAATCACATCAATGTCTTCAAGTTCACAAGAGCCAATTTCATGCATGATTTCTTTATAAAGCTCATAAGGCATAACACTAGAACTAGCACCAATATCACACAAACCATAATAGCAATGATCACCTATCCTAACAGGTAGCACAGGAACACTAGATTTACTAGGATGAGAGACAGTATTAGAAGCATCTTCACAAAATATAATGTGTCCCTCTTCTACATTTTCAGAAACAAGGTCCTTTACTATTGCTACTATAGGTTCTACAGTTATTTGTTCCTCAGGTTCTACAGGTTTCCTTGCACTTTTATTAACCACACTAGCTAACATAGAATGTTCTTTTACCTTAGCAGGGAAAGGCATTTTCTCAATATAAGGTTGAGGCACAATAGAATCAAAAGTATGAACTTCTATATCTCTAGCAGGAACACAATTAACAGTATCTTTATAAGGTGCATTGTACTTGTCCCATTCCTTTTAAGGAATCTCAAAATAAGAAGCAAAAGCCATATATAAGTTTGCAACAACTTGAGAATCAAGACCATAAGCAACGCTAACATTATGAAAATCCTCAGATGACATAAAGGTTTTAATGCATTCATAGTCATAATTTATACCTGACTTTCTACCTTTGTCATTCTCCCATGCTTCAGTGTTTTCTTGAATATGGTCAAGAAGATCCATTTAGCTTCATCCTTCATATGTCTAAATTATCCAGAACAAGAAGCATCCAATAAATCCTTATCATGAAGAGGAAGCCTTGCAAAGAAATTATTAATAACGATATTACTGGGGAGCTCATGAATGGGGCATTTGAGCATTAGTAACTTCAATCTCCCCCATGCTTGGGCAATACTCTCTCCGTCATGAGGCCAAAAATTATATATATAATTCCGATCTCTATGGATTTCACTTGGAGGATAAAATTTAGAATAAAAGAGAGGTACAATTTCCTCCCATTCAATAGTCTGGCTATTTTTCAGCAGCTTGAACCATTCAGAGGCTCGGCCTGTCAATGATAGACAGAATAATTTCCTCTTCACTTGGCTCATTGTAATACCTGCACACTTGAACAACTCGCATAATTCATGTAAAAAGAGAAAATGATCACCAAGATGGACATTTCCATCACTTGAATAGCAGTTATCCATAAAATGTTTAACAATCTTTATAGAAATTTTATAAGGATCCAAATCATCATGCAGTGGGTCACATACTACCCTAGTAGTGGCAGCAGTGCCCGCAAATAGGGACTCAAAAGGAGTTCCAAACATAGTGTAATAAAGCAGTAGACAGAAATAAAAACAGAAATAAAAACAACACTTATAGCAGAAGCTTCCTTTATAAATTCCACTTCCCAATAGCGCTTCACTCCTCGGCAACGACGCTAAAAAATATTCTTGATGACTCACAAGTATAGGAGAATAAGATGTTGACAAGCAGTTTCGATGAAGGAATAACTCTAAATACTGGAAAACAGATTTGTAGGTTTTTTTTAATATTGCAGATAATTAAAGTGCGAGTAAATAAAATGAAGTAGTAATAATGGCAGAAAGTGGCCCAATTATTTCTTCAGCAAAGGACAAGCCGGTGAGTTTACTTATGATTAACAAACGTTCTCGAGGACACACGGGAGGTTTCTGTCAAGTGCTTTTGTTCCATGGAGCTGAATAACTTTGGTGTTTTGATAAGTGTTGTGTGGATGAACCTGTGCTAATGTACCGTCCCATCCAAGACTAATACATACTTGTGATTATACCTTGAGAGCATGGCTGTCATTCTTAGTATAATGTGCTTGTCCCAGAACACGGTTGATTGTGGTATAACCTTGATACTTGTATCTTTGATATATTTACTTCTAATCTTCACTTGAACCTCATAGGTGCCCTGGCATTTAGGTTCTACTCCATTATTAAGGCCAAGCGAGTACACTTTATCATACCCTATTATGAACATTACAAGTTCTGCAAATTGATATATTTCATGTTGCTTGTTATTAGTGTGTTGGTATGTCTTCATGGTTTGAATAATTATTAGGTGACTTTATTTCCATACTTCTTATTATGAATTTCCTAAGCACTTGATCATTTAGTGAGAATATTTGCATCATATGAAAAAATGTGTTCGTAAATGTTCTTTTATCGCACTCAGTTGTCAACTGAATTGCTTGAGGACAAGCAATAAGGTAAGCTTGGGAGGAGTTGATACGTCCAAAACGTATCTCCTTTTCCGAACACTTTTGCTGTTGTTTGCATCTAAACTTGTGAGTTTTGGATACAACTAACACAGACTAACGTTGTTTTCAACAGAATTACCTTGGTGTCTCGTTTTGTGCAGAAAAATCAACTTTCATGAAATTGCCCGGAAAAGATCCTGAAGTCCTTATTTTACCCGAAGCCCTGGAGCCAGAGAAGAGCCGGAGGGGGCAAGGAGGGGCCCACGCCATGGGATGGCGCCGCCCTAGGCCGCGCCGCCTGGTGGTGTGGCTGCCCCAGGCACCCCCTCGGCCCCCCCTTTCGACTACTTAAGCCCCGTAACCTAAAAACCGAGGGGGGTTTGTCATATTCTAGAGAAACACATTAGAGCGCCGCATCCACCTCGAAACTCAATTCGGGGATATGAAGTTCCTGTTCTAGCGCCCAGCCAGGACGGGGATTCAGAGGAGATCATCGCCATAGTTATCGCCACCACTTCTCCATCAACCATCCATGATCCCCCCCATCCATGTGTGAGTAATCCTCGCTGTAGGCTGAGAGGGATGGAAGGGATTGGATGAGATCGATCATGTAATAATGCCAGATTGTTAGGGCATAGTGCCTAGTATCCGTTGTTAGTGCTTTATATTGTTGTTGCAACTTGTTATGCTCAATACTTGTCATTAGGGCCCGAGTGCCAAGATCTCAGATCTGAACATGTTATTATTTCATGAGTATAATTATGTTTCTTGATCATATCTGCAAGTTGTTTACACACATTATTGTCCGCAACCCGAGGCCCCGAAGTGACAGAAATTGGGACCACCAGAGGGGATGATTGTGATATGAGGATCACATGTGTTCACAGAGTGTTAATACTTTGCTCCCTCGAGGCCTGCTGCAACGGGTTGGTAGGACAAAAGATGTTGTGCAAGTTTCTCACTGCGAGCACGTACGACTAAATTGGAACAGATGCCTATGGTTTGCCTATAAATTGGATGATTTATTATTATCCATATGCAATGTCCATGTTTTGATTATTATATGAACTATCTTATCCATGCAACGCCCGTTCATCTATTCCTATGCCTACAGTACTTTAATCATGCTGTTTCCCACTATTGCTACCGCTGTTAATATTTTACTCATGCTTTTATTTTACTACTGTTACTTCTATAAAACTGTTACCACTGATAAACTGTTGCGAGAAAGTCTACTTTCACGTGCAATTGAATTGACAACTCATGTGTTAAGGCTTATAAATATTCTTTGGCTCCCCTTGTGTCGAATCAATAAATTTGGATTTTACTTCCCACGAAGACTGTTGCGATCCCCTATACTTGTGGGTCATCACACCTCCAATCTCTTTAGTTTGTTTTTGTATTGCTTAGTTTATTTTTTTCTTGTTTGCTTCTCTTTATCAAAAACACAAAATAGATTAATTCTTATTCTAGTTGTTAATTTTTATCTTGTTTTTAATCTTGTTAAAATGAGTACTCCTGAGAACACTAAGTTGTGTGACTTCACTAGCACAAACAACAATGATTTTATTACCACACCTATTGCTCCACCTACTCCTACTGCTGATTTTTATGAGATTAAGCCTGCCCTGTTAATTCTTGCTAGTAGAGAGCAATTTTCTCGTGTTAGTACTGATGATGCTGCCGCCCATCTTAATAATTTTGTTGAACTCTGTGACATGCAAAAATATAAGGATGTAGATGGAGATATTATTAAACTGAAATTGTTTCCTTTCTCTTTGAGAGGAAGAGCTAAAGAATGGTTGCTATCTTTGCCTAGAAATAGTATTGATTCATGGACTAAATATAAAGATGCTTTCATTGGAAAATATTATCCTCTTGCTAAGATTATATCTCTAAGAAGTAGCATTTATGAATTTTAAGAAACTTTATAATGAGCATGTTGCTAAAGCTTGTGAAAAAAAATGAAATCTTTGGTAAAGAATTGTCCCACTCATGGACTGACTATTTGGATGATCATCCAAACCTTTTATGCAGGTCTGAATTTTTCTTCAAGAAACCTTCTGGATTTAGCTACTGGAGGAACCTTTATGTCCATCACTTTGGGTGCTGCAAAAAAACTTCTTGATGATATGATGATAAATTATTCTGAATGGCACACTGAGAGAGCTCCACCAGGTAAGAAGGTAAATTCTGTTGAAGAAACCTCTTCCTTGAGTGATAGGCTTGATGTTATTATGTCTATGCTTGTGAATGGTAAAACTTATGTTGATCCAAATAATGTTCCTTTATCCTCTTTGGTTTCTCAAGAAGATCATGTTGATGTGAACTTCATTAAAAATAACAATTTCAACAACAATGCATATAGGAATAATTTTGGTAGCAACAATTATTGGACATATCCTTCTAATAATGGTAATGATTATGCCAACTCTTATGGAATTCCTACAACAACAATAGAAGTGTACCCTCTGATCTTGAAAACATGCTTAAGAATTTTATTACTACACAAACCGCTTTTAATAAATCTGTTGAGGAAAAGTTTAGCAAAATTGATGTTCTTGCTTCTAAAGTTGATAGCCTTGATCTTGATGTTGATCTTCTTAAAATAAAGGTTATGCCTCATGATGTTAAATAAATCAAAACTTTGAATGCCATTCAAATTATAATTGATGACAATGCCAGGATGTTAGCTAATTGCATGCTAGGTGGGAAAGAGAAGATGAAATTTTGTATGTTAGCTAATTAAAGTTTGTACTATTACCACCACTAGTAAAACTGAAGTTTCAAATGCTAGTAAACCTCCTATTATTAATGGTAAAGTAATTGGTGTTGACAATGTCTCCACTTCCTCTGTTAAACGTTTAAAATTGCCTGAAACTACTGAAACTGTTCCTGATAAAAGTGCTGAAATTTTTCTAAATATGGGAGACAATGGTCCCATTACCTTTGATAAAAAATGATCTTGATTTTGATGATTGCAATATTTCTAAATTAATTATGTTCCTACAAAAACTTGCTAGTAGTCCTAATGCTAGTGCTATGAATATGGCTTTCACAAAACATATTACAAATGCTCTCATGCAAATTAGAGAAGAAGAGTTAAAATGTGAAATCAAAGTGGGAAGTTAGATGATGGTTGGGAACCAAACATTAAAATCAAAGTGAATGATTTCTATTGTAATGCTTTGTGTGATCTTGGTGCTAGTATCTCTGTTATGCCTAAGAAACTTTATGTTATGCTTGATCTACCACCTTTGGAACACTGTTATTTGGATGTTCGTCTTGCTGATAATGCTAGAAAGAAACCTTTTGGGAGAGTTGATGATGTTCTTATTATGGTTAACAATAACCTTGTCCCCGTTGATTTCATTGTTATGAATATTGAATGCAATGCTTCTCGTCAGATTGATTTGGGAAGACCTTTTCTTAGAACTGTTGCTGTTGTTATTGATATGAAAGAGGGGAATATTAAATATCAATTCCTACTCAAGAAAGGTATGAAACACTTTCCTAGGAAGAGAATGAAGTTACCTTTTGATTCTATTATTAGAAAAAAATAAGTTTTGGATGATTCTTCACTTGAAAATACTTGATTCTTGTTTTCTGGGCCTAGCTAAAAGGCGTTAAAGAAAAGCACTTCTTGGGAGATAACCCATGTTTTTATTTTTACAATGTTTTCTTCTATTTTCTTTGAGTCAATGTGTTGTTTAATTCTGTAGCAACTTATTTGTATCTTTATGTTCTCGCATTTCTTGGGCCAAGTAGAGTCTCTAGTGAAAGTTGAAGTTAGATTTGGATTTCTCCGCAGGAAACAGATTTCTGTCGTCCACTGTTAAATTCGTATAAAATCACAGAAAGATGAAAATGACCTGAATTTTTTTGTGCTTAATTCTCGGCTATTTCCGAAAATTTTTCTGGTTCTTCTTTTTTCGATTTGAGCAACGTAAGTGCCCCGAATAAATTCGTCCTTACAGACTGTTTTGGTTTTGATAGATTTTGCCTTTTTTACTTGCATTCTCTCTTTTACTATGTTGGGTGGATTTCTTTGCTCCACAAAACATCGGTGGCGGTATCTAATGTTTAAAATGTATTAATAATGCTTCTCTCCAAGGATAACATGTGAGTTTTTGATTGTGCACTAACCCTCCAATGAGAATTACTTTGAGTTTGGTGTGAAGGAAGTTTTCAAGGGTCAAGAGAAGAGGGTGATATAATGTGATCAAGAAGAGTGAAAAGACAAAGTTGAGGGATGCCCACGTGATTCATCCCAGAAAATTCCAAGAAGACTCAAGCATCTAAGTTTGGGGATGTCCAAGGCATCCCCTTCTTCATCAGCAACTTATCAAGTCACTTCTAGTGAAACTATATTTTTATTCGGTCACATCATATGCACTTTACTTGGAGCGTCTGTTTGTCTTCGTTTTTGTTTCTTTTGTGTTCCTTGCTGCAATAAACTTAGTTGGAACCCAGAATTCTTGTGTGGGAGAGAGACACGCTCCGCTTTTTCATATGAATACTCGTTTTCTATCATGCTCGTATTCTTAGTTTTTCTTCTAGCTGCTGCAAATCCTTTTTAGCTCCTGTTTTTCATGCATCTCTTATTCAAAGTTGTTAGTTCTAGTAGAGTAGAGGTAGTACTATCTTGTTTCATTGCTATGTCTCTTGGAGATTTTTTGTTTAGTTTGAATTGATTGGTGTTGGAAAGCAGTAGTACAATTTGTGTGCTTATAATGGTGCAAAAAAAGCTCGTATAGACCGTGGCTAGACTTTATCATGTCATGTTGGATGTTTTTTTAATTCTATGCTTAGTAGTTATTATTGTAGCATGACTTGTCTCAAATAGCTGAGAGTGTTTAATGTGCCATTGAAAGAATCATGAGTTGTTTTTATCACATGGAAGCATAATATTGTGGTATTCTCCTTCGAATGTTTTATTTGGTTGACTTGGCACATGCTTACACCATGTTTATGACTACAAACCAGTCACCTATAGCCTCTATGATCATTTAGTTTTTGACTTGTAATACCATTTATGCTTTGATTAATAATGTTTTTGTTGCTATGCATGATTATGGCCATTATTGCTCTCTTAATTTGTCGCTCCCAGTCTTTTGCTCGGCTCCACTTGTACTGAGTATGAGCTCTACTCGTGCATCCAACTCCCAGAAACCAAAGTTTGCCAAATGTTTACACTATACCTACCTACATGTGGTATTTAACCGTCACTCCAAGTAAATTTCTCATGTGCTACCTTTACAACTTTTAAAATTACTCCTATTTTGTGTTCTTGTTTTAGATCATGAGGAAGTAGTTTAAAGTTTATTGTGGTTCATGTCAAGCAAAGATCTTCTCCCTCTTTCACCCAATGAGAATGGAATCTGTGTCATTTAAATTTGCAGAGAGTTGGTGCCAATTAATATAACAAAAAAGGCACTTCCCCATGGATGGTGAAAAGCATGGTGGGGGGAGTGCCCAACTAAATAAACAACAAAGATCTCTCTCAAAACTCTAAAAACCTTGCTTGTCATGAGTTATCATAAGTTTTTCATTACCATTCGTTGACATAAGCATACACCTCTCTAAAAAAATGCTTTCAATACCTCTGTTTAATAAAATAAAAATCTTTAGCACATGACTTAATCCCTGCTTCTCTCTGTGAAGGGCCTTTCTTTTACTTTTATGTTGAGTCTCCATCTTTTAACTTTATGAACAATTAAGAGAGCGTAGTTGAAATTCTATGTTTAATGTGCATCAGTCACAAAGATTATTATTGATTGATTCATGATGTGTTCACTATTAGCGAAAAGTCTACCGCAGGCGCACCAAAATATGCTACTGCAGGCGCACCGACGTTCGCCAGGGACCTTCGTGCCGGTGGTATTGTGGTTACCGCCAGCGCATATCCCCGTGCGCCAGGGGTATTTTAGTTTGTGCAGGCTCTTACACCTCTTGCGCTGGCGTAGTACATATCCGTGGCGCTCATCCCACACGCACTAGTGCGCCTGGGGTATATAGTACAGGTCCAAAAAAAAATATTAGGAATATACTACATAAACAACCAACAGAACCTTCACAAACTTTCTCTCTATTTAGTATCTTAGAAATTCACAATAGCCTGGACATGTATATTACAGGTGCCACCGCTCTGCCTGCTGACTGGACAGCTCTGTGGGTGCCGAGCTACCTCCCACGGCCGTGACACCGCCATGAACTCCAAGCGCGAGCTCACGCATCCTCGCCGGCGTAGGTCCTCCGATCTGCCGTCATGTCGAGTTCCCTCTACCATCTGCCGCTCCAGCGAATCTGAGGAATCAACTCCACACTTAGTCATATAATTAATCACAAATAAAATCCACAGCAGAGTGATCTAGGTGTTAAACTACCTTCTCACTGCTTTTTACAGCCAAAAAGAGATGCTAGGAACTCCCGAGCAGCATTAAATTTCTGCCCCGATGGAGAAAGAACAAAGAGGAGACACACAATGTATACATTCGTGCACGGACAAGGCATCCATCCAAGAACACACAAAGAAGAGATGCATCCTACACAATGATTTAATCTGATGGAGAAGAGGGATAGGGGAAGAGAGCAGTACGTACGTATAGGAGTCGGATACGCGCTTCTGGCCACATTGGTCGCCGGCGGAGCATCTACTGCGGGGGCCAAGAGATGCCTTGTTTATCGCATCTGGATCTGGCAGTGCGACAACGAGCATCTCCAGGCCGACCTGGAACGCGAGGGTGTGCACGAAGCAAGCCTCGCCGCCGATGGCCTCATCACCCCCCCCCCCCCCCCCGGCAACGTGCCGTGCCTCAACCGATTTGAGCCGCCGCCGCAGTGCCCACGCGCCAGAGCTAGGGTATGAGGTGGGACAGCAATTCGGCTATTCCACGCCATGGAATTTGGAGAAGAGGAGGATCTGGTGGATGTGCAGTGGTCTGCAGGGCCGAAAGTCATCGGAGGTGGCAGGAATCGACCAGCGACCGGCGCGGCGGCAAAGGGGATGGAGAGCAGAGAGAGGTTCAGAGGGGGAAAGTGGGAGATGTCTGCGGAGGGTGGGTAGGGTACGGGCCAAAGTTAGGAAGTCTCCAAAATTCCCCAGGCGCACACACAACTTTGTGGGCCGGCCGTAATAATATACCCCCGGCGCATCACATATAGGATCGCCTGCGGTATCTCGTGCCCCCTCTAGCTAGTCCCTTGCACACGTTACCGCTGGCACATAATGATGTAGTTTGCGAGCGGTAGTGAAATATCACAGGCGTACCAAATCTTGGTGTGTCGGCGGTAGTTAGCACCGGCGTATCATATATTTGGTGCGCCTACGGTAGAGCATGCTGCTATAAGCATTTTTCTAGTAGTGGTTATTACTTGCTCTCAAATTATTTGTTCTAGTTATTCACTCGAACTTTGAAGTTGTCCTGACATTTATGTTTTGCTTCACTTTTAAGGACAAGCGAAATATCATTTTGCTATTTTTTGTTTATGCTCGAAACAAACATATAACTTTCAAGTGCATTATTATTCATGATCTTTTATTTGTGTTACTTTTCATGATGCAAAGTGATTGCTAAGTTTCATTGTTAGAATTATATCTATTATGTCTGTGTTTAAACTACTATGATCTCAGCTTACATATGCTTTTACAATTTAGATGATCAACTTTATGTTGGTAGCATGTCACCTCAGAAATTATTTGTTTTTACCGTTTTACCTACTCGAGGACGAGTAGAAACTAAGCTTGGGGATGCTTGATACGTCTCAAACATATCTATACAGGCTTATTACTCATGTGCCCCCTAGATTCCTTAGTCTTGCTCGTTCTTCCCCACGCTCTAAACTTTTGCTCACTTTTCCCCATTCTCTTAGCTGAAACTCTCGCAAAAGTTTGTGCCGACAAGTGGGACCGGGTTCTCCTTTGACCGTTGCGTACCTAGTGGGACCGCAAGGAGACACCTAAGCGAGCTTGTCTGAAGCTGAAACAGATCGACACCGCCGCATCGCGCAGCCTCGCCCCCCTCCGCCGCCGCCCCATCCCTTCTGATGTCGTTGTTCCGCATTCGCCGCCGCCCCATTCCCTCCGCCGTGTTATCCGGCTCATCTACCCACCTTACCATCAACCCCACCTCACCATCTCTGAAGCTTGTAAGTAAGGCCGTATTTGACATTTTTTTAGCTTGAATCGTTCCAATTTCTCTCCTCTGTCCCATGCCTAACTACAGTCGTATGTTTGAACTAAATAGGATTAATCTTGCGCTGGCTTTCCGGCTGGCGGTTAGAATGGAAACTAGTGTGCTGCGTGGTACTAAACAACATTTTCTTCATTTGTTTTTCTATCCGGTTGTGATAGAAACAAACATTTGCTTCTGAGGTTTTCTCACTACCGTCCGTTCAGCCTATCCGTGGAGCGATGCCGATGTTGTTGAATTGAGTTACTTCAGCAGCACCGAGCAAAGATTTCTCCCACTAACTTGCGACGAGCATCTCAGTTTGTTTTTTACTGTGGCCGCCGTTTTGGTAAACTTCATATCGACGTGCTTCAGCCACGCGCACAACCAGTCAAAGGGAAGGTTGTTCGGCAATCATCTGTCTCTGCTAATAGCTAGCACCCCGGGACTCCTTGTAGGTCGAGACCAAATAAAGCGAGTGGTTCGTGGAGCCACAACATGTCTGCTGCTGAATCTGCTGCCGGTAGTGTTGCTGCTTCTCCTGTACCTGCTATGGTCGTTGTAGAAGAAGATGCAGAACCTGGCGAGGAAGTGCCTCGAAATGATGATGAAGACGAGATGATGTACCCTGAATTGGTAGATAGAGCCAGTCAGCAAGCAGTGGATGATGAATATCCGGAGGAGCCCATGTGTCGAGCTAGGTTTGATGACACTGACAATGAAGAGGATGCAGAGAACAATGACAGCTGAATTTTGGATGAATACGATGGTGACGACATGCCAACAATTGAGTGGAACAGAGAGAATCCTGAGCTTACTGAAGGCACCATATTCCAATCGATGGTGGACTATCGGAATGCAGTAACTACATATTGCATTCTTACTGAAAATTCGTATAAGACTAAAAGGAGTGAGCCAAGAAGGTTCACAGTTTATTGTCCATATGATAGGTGTATGTGGAGGTTGCATGCATCCCGTATGCTAAAGAGCAAACTGATTCAGGTACTCCAAGCTGATTGATTATTTTATTTCAGATCATTGAGTAATGTTTCTTATCCATTATTTTTACCCTTTCTTTTGTTTCAATTAAAGAAAAACCCACACAAGCACACATGTCCACCTGGAGGGGGAGGGGGAAGGAAAAATCCAAGCTAGCAAAAACTCGATGGGTGGCAGATGCAATATTGGATTGGCTGAGAGAAAAGCCTGGTCTTGGTCCAACAACACTCCAAGGGAAGCTTTTTGAGAATTATAAGATTGTAATTCCTTACATGAGGATTTTCAAAGCTAAAGAAATGGCTCTTCACAGAATTAATGGTCAATGGAATGATAGTTTTCAGTTGCTTTACACCTTCAAGGCTGAAGTGGAGATGGCTAGTCCAGGTAGTGTTGTAGAAATTGACAAGCATACAGTTCCATTCAAAATAATAGGGAAGACATTTGAGAAGGAGTGCTTCAGAAGGGCTTTTGTATGTTTCAAGGCTTGTTGGCAGGGGTTTCTTGATGGATGCGGGCCTTATTTGGCTGTAGATGCTACCCATTTGACTAGAAGATGGAGAGGACAGCCAGTAGCAGCTTCTGTAGTTGATGGACACAACTAGCTATTCCTAGTTGCATTTGGTGTTTTGGAGGCAGAGTCCGAGGAAAGTTGGGTCTGGTTTCTGCAGCAGTTGCGCAACATTATAGGCACAACCCTAGGTTTAGCTATACATACAGATGGTTGAATAGGTCTAGAGAGTGTAGTAGAAATTGTATTCCCTCGAGTGGAGCATAGGGAATGTATGCGACACCTAGCACATAATTTTAAAAAGAAGTTGGAAAAGTTTTTTATGAGAACTTATGGCTAGCATCATACACATGCAGTGAAAGGGAGCATGAGAACCATTTGAGAGTGTTGTATGCTCAGAAACATCCAGAGGTGAAGGAGTATATGGATGCACGTCATGGAAAGGTGTGATCAAGAAGCAAATTCAACACCATATGCAAAGTAGACTATGTGACCAGTAATCTTGTAGAATGATTCAATATAAAGTTCAAGCCAGTGAAGGGTTATTTGGTTTGACAAGATGAGTCGGATGAATTGCTAAAACACAATATGTTGACCATGTTATACTCCCATCACTGATTAAGGCATTGCATCACAAGGCAAGAGGACCGAAGATGAGATGCATTCGATCGTTGACATACGAGGCTGAGGTAGCGTACAGTGACATTAAAAATAGGGAATGGAGGTACCAGTGAACCTAGCCACTAGGGAATGCACTTGTAGGCAATGGCAGATTCGTGGGAAGCCATGCATACATGCTCTACATCTGATGACTCTTATTGGGAGTGAAGATGGTGAAGTTGATCAGTATTTCTCTGAGTATTTCCCTGTTGCTAAATTTAAGGCTGCTTATGCTCACAATGTGCCTGCACTCGTGGGAAAAGACCAATGGAACATAGTAGATCCAGGGTTCAAACTCCACTCTCATTTACTGACTAAACCACCAGGAAGACCAAGAAAAAATAGGTAGAAAGCAGGTGAAGAGGGTCGTGTACCAAAAAAGAGGGTGTGCATAAAATGTGGAATTCTGGGGCACATTGATAGCCTTTGTTCCAATCTAGTGGATGCATCATTTGGAGAAGAGGACCGATGGACACAGATGCAGAGGAGAATGCATCAGCAATGGAGATTGAAGATGGTGGGGACCATGCAGCCGCAATTGAGTCTGAAGATGCACTCCTCGTTGAAGCAGCACCTTGGTATGTGTGTGCATTCTCTTTTTTATGCATTTTGTTCTCTTTTCTCCATATGTCTTATAATTTTATTTCTCGGCACTAGGATAAATGAAGGCAGAGGGAAGAAAAGGTGTAGAGAGGAAGCTATAAGAGAAGAAGAGGATAGAGCCCAAGAAAATGAAGTTCATTCATCATCGGATGACTTAGAATTTGAATCCATGGCTGTTGATGATTTTGAAGCTATAAGAGAAGAAGAGGACAGAGTAATTGTACCAGTTGTTCCTTTAAGGATTACTGAACACACAGATGACCGTCAACTTGTCGTCGAGTGCTCGTTGAGTGGAATTACTCCGTCACCACCTCCACGGCCACAACCCCAAGGGAAGATCAGAAGGAACAAGATGATTCCAAAGAGTACTCCAGCTAGGGAAACCCGAAGCAAGACGGTGAAGCCATCTGCTCACACAAGGAGCAGGTCGAAGATTTGAATTCGAACTATGAATTTGAATTTGAACTATGAATTTAAATTTGATGGATTTGTAGTTAGATGTTTGTGTTGCCAACTTTAGATCTTGTGATAACTTATAAGTCTTAATAATATTGTTTGTGCTTTGGTATCATATGTGAGCCAGAATGCATATTTGAAATAAAGGTTAAATTTGAAGCAATATTTAAATTTGGAACAAAATTATAATTTGAGCCAAAATTGAAGTTGTACAAAAATTTCAAGTATGTTGCTCTTTAGTACTTGTTTGAGCTAGAGTTGAACTTTCACCAACATTTGAACCCCGATATTTGAATTTGATCAATCTGAAGGAGAAACGTGCTACAAATGAGCTCTGAATCTAGGGTAAACAGCCCCATTTGTAATCAAGTTTTTTTCGACCTTCTCTAAATGAGCCAATATTTTTTAGGTGACACTTATTCCATCAAAATAGTGTCCAGTTGAAGTCTCACTATTTATTGAATGGGAATATTACTCATGTGCCCCCCGATTCCTTAGTCTTGCTCGTTCTTCCCCACGCTCTAAACTTTTGCTCACTTTTCCCCATTCTCTTAGCTGAAACTCTCGCAAAAGTTGATAACTGGCGTTTGCCGTCCATTCAATGCATTGATCGTCAACTTCTGAGTTTGTGCTAACAAGTGGGGCCGGGTTCTCCTTTGACCGTTGCGTTCCTAGTGGGACCGCAAGGAGACACGTAAGAGAGCTTGTCTGAAGCTGAAACAGATCGACACCGCCGCATCGTGCAGCCTCGCCCCCTCCGCCGCTGTTGTGCCGCGTTCGCCGCCGCCCAATCCCCTCCGCCGTGTTATCCGGCTCATCTACCCCACCTCACCATCTCTGAATCCATGTTGATCCAGGACCCCTAGAATGCCCTCAGCCGTGGAGAGGATTGAGTCGAATCAACGGCAGATACTTTATAGATTAGACCCAAGTAAGCAACGTTTCCCCTTGAATTGGTGTTCTAGCTTGTAAGTAAGACCGTGTTTGACATTTTTTAGCTTGAATTGTTCCAATTTCTCTCCTCTGTCCCGTGCCTAACTACAACCGTATGTTTGAACTACATAGGACTGATCCTGCACTGGCTTTCCGGCTGGCAGTTAGAATGGAAACTAGTGTGCTGCGTGGTACTAAACCGCATTTTCTTCATTCGTTTTTCTATACGGTTGTGATAGAAACAAACATTTGCTTCATAGATTTTCTCACTACCCTCCGTTCAGCCTATCCGTGGAGCGATGCCGATATGGTTGAACTGACTTACTTCAGCAGTACCGAGCAAAGATTTCTCCCACTAACTTGCGACAAGCATCTCGGGTTGTTTTTTACTCTGAATGCTGGTAGCCATTTCGGTAAACTTCATATCTACGTGCTTCAGCCACGCGCAAAACCAGTCGAGGGGAAGGGTGTTCGGCAATCATCTGTCTCTGCTAATAGCCAGCACCCCGGGACTCCTTGTAGGTCGATACCAAATAAAGCGAGTGGTTCGTGGAGCCATAACATGTCTGCTGCTAAATCTGCTGCCGGTAGTACTGCTGCTTCTCCTGTACCTGTTATGGTCGTTGTAGAAGAAGATGCAGAACCTGACGAGAAAGTGCCTCGAAATGATGATGAAGACAAGATGATGTACCCTGAACTGGTAGATAGAGCCAGTTAGCAAGCAGTGGATGATGAATATCCGGAGGAGCCCATGAGCCGAGTTAGGTTTGATGACACTGACGATGAAGAGGATGCGGAGGACAATGAAAGCTTAATTTTGGATGAATACGATGGTGCCGACGTGCTAACAATTGAGTGGAACAGGGAGAATCCTGAGCTTACGGAAGGCACCATATTCCAATCAATGGTGGACTGTCGGAATGCAGTAACTACATATTGCATTCTTACTGAAAATTCGTATAAGATTAAAAGGAGTGAGCCAAGAAGGTTCACAGTTTATTGTCCATATTATAGGTGTATGTGGAGGTTGCATGCATCCCGTATGCTAAAGAGAAAACTGATTCAGGTACTCCAAGTTGATTGATTATTTTATTTCAGATCATTGACTAATGTTTCTTATCTATTATTTTTTACCCTTTCTTGTGTTTCAGATAAAGAAAAACCCACACAAGCACACATGTCCACCGAAGGATGCAACTGGTATAGATGATCATCCCTTTTTCTCTTTTGTTTACACGGTTATGCTTTGACTGATAAATCAGGGAAAAAATAGTGAATAGAATTTGTATTATTATATTTGGGGCTGGGAACCCCGCTGCCATCTCTTCTAGCATTTTGATAAGCGGATGAAGCCACTAGTCCATCTGTGTAAAGTCCAATCAACAAGTGATACAAAGATTCTCTATTTGCGTCTGCATGAGCTAAAACAGGTGTAATTTTGAAGGTTTTAAAGGTAGCACACAAGCAATTTACTTGGAGTGGCGGTTAAATACCACATATAGGTAGGTATGGTGGACACAAATGGCAAGGTTTTGGGGCTCAAGGTTTGGATGCACGAGAAGTATTCCCTCTCAGTACAGTTTTTTGGCTAGCAAGGCTGGGCAGCAAGCATAAAAGTTGAGGCAAAACAAACAAATACATATATGATAAAAGCAATCATGCAATCTTCCTTGAAGGTACAAAAAATCTTACTTGAGAATACTAAGCTTATGAGCTTACAAGAAAGAAATATCATGGAATAATATATCTACATGCAACTCCCTTTTTTCTACTTAAGTCTCAACGTATTGTTGCTATTGACCAATGCTAAGTTTGCCAAAACCAACTAGATTAACTTGATGCTCCAACATTGATACCAATACTAATAACGAGATCAACCATATAACAAAAATTGCAAACTAAAATAAAGTGTAGAAAGTAGATGATGAAACTTCTCATTAATACTCCATTACGACAGCTCAAACCAAGGGATACAACGATAACCAACTAAAGAGTGATACTTCCATACTGCAAAATAAACTATATGATATTTCTTCTACTCATGATATGACTCTACTAAAAGGTAAAAAAAAGGTGAAAGATAAAGGTGTGATACCGCGACACTCCCCAAAGCTTGGAACAAGGCAAGGGGATGCCAATACCAATGACAAATTAATTCTTCGGTGGTGGTGGTGAATCCTTCTCAATAAGATTATCAATTGATTTCTTCAGATCTTCAATTGCGAACATAAGCATATGCATCATCTCCGTATTGTGCTCAATACGGTTTGCGTGTTTGTCATACGGTGAATTCCATTCATCAATATTTTTCCTCCACACTTCCTTAGGTCGAGAGCTCTCTCGATCTATCTGCACGGTTAGAATGATCCATATCCCAGCAAGAAGGCAACTTTGCCTTGGGTACCTTTTTAGATTGATAACCATGAATCAAGGTATGGAAGGGGTTTCTGATACTTGGAACTGGTGCCCCTGGGGCTAGGAAGTGATGAGGAACCATCCCTCCAGTGCTTATCTGTGCTCCTTGCTTGAATTTGGAGGGCTTTGCTACCACTCCAATGCTTGCGATGGTAGCGCGTGGACGCACGCGCGAGTTTTCTTCTACATCTCCTTTAGCTCCACTATCGATCTCCTCCTCCGGCTTCCGGTCTTGGAGATCATCTTCCTTCGGTCCCTTCCTCTTGTTCTTCTTGGTGGAGACCATGGTGCTTCTAAAACTGAAAACAGATCCTGGCAAAAACAGGTCGAAACAGAAACACGACGAGAAAAAGATATACGAACCTCGGGGGGTCCGGGGGGTTAAATATTAGAAACATACATAACGAAAGGAAAGTCTAGGCCGAAAACGAGTCGGGGAGGGGCTCCAGGGCGCCCACACCACAGGGTGGTGCAGCCAGGGGTGGGCCCGCGCCCCCAAGTGGTGTGGTGCCCTCGGGAACCATATCCTACCCTTCTTCGGCTCGGTATTTTTCATATTTTTCAAAAACCAATCATTTGTAACTTGGAAGGTAATCCGCGAACTCTTTCTTAACATAATTATTACCTATTCAAAAACAGATTCTGCAGATTCTGGAATCTTTGCTCTAATGAACTTCTCCGGAGTCATTACTTGAATAACATCAACATCTTCATCATAAGAATCCCCAGAAATATAATGTTTGAGTCTTTGCCCATTTACCACTTGTGTAGTGTTATCTTTGAGGGAAGTAATTTTTATTGCACCTGAACGATGCACTTCTTCAATAACATAAGGGCCTTCCCATCTCGAGAATAATTTTCCTGCAAAAAATCTGAGACGAGACCGCTACAATAGAACTTTCTCACCAACATGAAACTCTCTTTTAAGAATTCTCCTATCATGCCATTGTTTAACTTTCTCTTTAAAGAGTCTAGAATTTTTATAACATTCACATTTCCATTCATCTAGATGATTCAAATCAAGCATTCTTTTCTTACCAGAAAATTTGAAATCTTTATTTAGCTCTTTCACTGCCCAATAAGCTTTGTGTTCTAATTCTAAAGGCAAGTGACAAGATTTTCCATAAACCATTTTATAAGGAGACATACCCATAGGATATTTATAAGCAGTCTATAAGCCCATAAAGCATCATTCAACTTATCAGACCAATTCTTCCTAGATTTATTAACATTCTTTTGCAAGATAGATTTAATTTCTCTATTTGATAGATCTACTTGCCCACTGGTTTGAGGATGATAAGCTGAGGCAATTCTATGATTAACATCATATTTAGCAAGGGTTTTTCTAAAACCACCATGAATAAAGTGAGAACCTCCATTAGTCATAAGATATCCAGGCACACCAAACCTAGGGAAAATAACATCTTTAAGCATTTTTAAAGAGGTCTCGCCATCATCACTTTTTGTAGGTATAGCTTCTACCCACTTAGTAACTAATCAAAAGCAACAAGAATATGAGTGTAACCATTCGAAGAAGGAAATGGACCCATAAAGTCAAATCCCCAACAATCAAAAGGTTCAATAACAAGAGAATAACTCATAGGCATTTCATTACGTCTAGAAATATTACCAACTCTTGGACATTCATCAAAAGAGAGTAGGCCAATAGAAACCTGATTGTAGAACCTTCTGTGCGGTTCTATCTCCAGCGTGATGTCCTCCATAAGCACTACCATGGAACTTTTTCAATATTTTACATTGTTCATGATTTGGAACACATCTTCTCATAATACCATCTACTCCTTCTTTATATAAGTGTGGATCATCCCAAATATAATGCCTCAAATCATAGAAGATTTTTCTTGTTTGTTGAGTTGTAAATGTTGGAGGAAAATACTTCGAAACAATAAAGTTAGCATAATCAGCATACCATGGACTATGCTGCGAGTTTACCTTTATTGCAGCCAACTGTTCATTTGGAAAACTATCATTAACATGAATAGGGTCAAAAGCAATGTTTTCCAATCTAGACAAGTTATCAGCAACATGATTTTGAGCACCCTTCCTATCCACAATATGCAAATCAAACTCTTATAAAATCAACACTCATCTAATAAGCCTAGGCTTAGCATTTGCTTTTTCCATAAGGTATCTAATAGCAGCATGATCAGTATGAATAGTAACTTTTGAGTCAACAATATAAAGTCTAAACTTATCACATGCAAAAATTACAGCTAAGCACTCTTTTTAGTGGTAGCATAATTCTTTTGAGCAGCATCAAGAGTCTTACTAGCATATTGAATAACATTCAATTTCCTATCTACTCATTGTCCAAGAACATCACCTACAACAAAATCACTAGCATCACACATAATTTCAAAAAGTAAATTCCAATCAGGTGGTTGAATAATAGGAGCAGTAGTTAAAGCCTTCTTTAAAGTTTCAAAAGCTTCCTTACAATCATCATCAAAAACAAAAGGTACATCTTTTTGAAGAAGATTAGTAAGAGGCTTTAATATTTTAGAGAAATCTTTAATAAACCTCCTATAATAACCAGCATGAGCAAGAAAACTCCAAATACCTATAACATCCCTGGGACATGTCATTTTCTCTATGGTTTCCACTTTAGCTCTGTCAACTTCAATACCTCTTTTAGAAATTTTATGTCCAAGAACAATTCCTTCATTCACCATAAAGTGGCATTTCTCCCAATTAAGAAAAACATTAGTTTCCTCACATCTCTGCAGAACTTTATCAAGTTTGTGCAAGCAATTATCAAAAGAAGCTCCATAGACGGAGAAATCGTCCATGAATACTTCCAGAATTTCTTCACAAAAACCATGAAAATAAGCATACGTGCATCTTTGAAACATAGCAGGAGCATTACACAAACAAAAAGGCATACGTCTATAAGCATAAGTACCATAAGGACAAGTAAAGGTTGTTTTCTCTTGATCTTGCTTCCTAACAGCAATTTGAGAAAACCCAGAATAACCGTCAAGAAAGCAAAAATGAGTTTTCTTAGACAACCTCTCTAGCATTTGATCAATAAAAGGCAAAGGATAATGATGTTTCTTTTTAACCTTGTTAACTTTCCTAAAATCAATGCACATTCTATAACCAACCACTACTCTTTGAGGAATAAGCTCATTATTTTCATTAGGCACAACACACATTCCTCCCTTCTTAGGGACACAATGCACAGGACTCACCCATCTACTATCAGCAATAGGAAAAATAATACCAGCATCAAGGAGTTTTAATACCTCATTTCTTACGACTTCCTTCATCTTAGGAATTAAGCGGCGTTGATGTTCAACTACTGGCTTTGCATCGGTTTCAATATTAATAACATGTTGACATATAGAGGGAGAGATCCCTTTCAAATCATCAAGAGTATATCCAATAGCTCCATGGTGTTTCCTCAATGTTCCCAATAATCTTTCCTCTTCTTCACCTGAAAGTTTAGCACTAATAATAACATGATATATTTTCTTATCATCAATATAAGCATATTTAAGATCATGAGGAAAATGTTTTTAATCAAAAAACAGGATCCTCCTTGGGTGGTAATGTGGTACTCAAGTCTTCCACAAGTAAATTATGTTTCAGTATCACCGGTTGACGAAGAAGAATATCGTCAATCTCATTTCTCTCTTCCATAAAGACCTCACTTTCATGGTCCTCCATATATTGCTGCAAAGTATTGTTAGGAGCAAGAGCAATAGAGGCAAGCTGTTCAACTCTAAAATTTTCATTAGGCAATTCAGATTCATAAGGTGCTCTAGCAAATTTGGAGAAATTGAACTCATAAGATTTCCATCAAATTTAGTCAATATCTTGTCCCTCTTACAATATATAATAGCACCACAAGTATTCAAGAAAAGGTCTACCAAAAATAATAGGACAAGTTTTATGAGCAGCCTTACCAAGTACTAGAAAATCAGTGGGATATTTAGTCTTACCACATAAAACTTTCACATCTCTAACAATAACAATCAGAAAGACAATTTCTCTATTAGCAAGCTGAATAACCACATCAATATCTTCAAGCTCACAAGAACCAATTTCATGCATAATTTCTTTATAAAGCTCATAAGGAATAGCACTAGAACTTGCACCAATGTCACACAAACCATAATAGCAATGATCACCAATCTTAACAGAAAGCACGGGAACACTAGTTTTCTTAGGTCTATTTGGATGTGAGACAATATTAGAAGCATCCTCACAAAATACAATATGTTCATCCTCTGCATTTCCGAAGATAAGGTCTTTCACTATTGCTACAGCAGGTTCAACAGTTATTTGTTCACCAGGTTCTATAGATTTCTGTATGCTCTTATTAACCACACTAACTACAATAGAGTGTTCTTTCACCTTAGCAGGGAAAGGCATTTTCTCAATATAAGGCTCAGGAACAACAATATTAACAACATGCACTTCTATATTTGTAGCACGAACAATATGTTTGTAAGGTGCATGGTACTTGTGATACTCCTTATCATGAAGAGAAAGCTGGGAGGATATGATTTAGAATAAAAGAGAGGAACAATTTCCTCCCATCCAATAGATTCACCATTCTTCAACAATTTGAACCATTCAGTGGCTCTACCTTTCAGTGATAAAGAGAATAATTTCCTTTTAACTTGATCCATTGTAATACCTGCACACCTGAATAACTCGCATATGTATAAAGAGCAAATGATCACCAGGATGGACAGTACCATCTCCATAATAGCAGTTATCCATAACACATCCAACAATTTTCATAGGTATTTTATAAGGATCTAATTTAGCACACAACGGGTCACCTAGTACCCTAGCAGTGATAGTAGTAGTATCCCTAAACAGAGAACCAAAATAATTCTCCATAATGAAATAAAGCAGCAGACAAAAATAAAGCAACACTCACAGTAAAAGTTTCTCTTACCAATAGCGCTTTACTCCCCAGCAACGGCGCCAGAAAATAGTCTTGATGACCCATAAGTATAGGGGGTGTATCGTAGTACTTTCGATAAATAAAAGTGTCGAACCCAACGAGGAGCAGAAGGTGTTGACAATCAGGTTGGATAGAGAATTCAGTGGTTTTTGATATAGCAGATAAATAAAGTGCGAGTAAATAAAAGACAGTAAATATAATTGCAGCGAGTGGCCCATCCTTTTGAGAGAAAAGGACAAGCCGGTTGTTCTACTTATGATTACCAAACGTTCTCGAGGACACATGGGAAATTCGTCAAGTGCTTTCGCTTCATACGATTGATTAATATTTATTGGTTCGTGAAGTGTTGTGTGGGTGAACCTATGCTAATGCACCACCCAACTAGGACTAACACATACTTGTGATTATATGCCTTGTAAGCATCCGCAAATACAAGAAAGTAATTAAGATAAATCTAACCACAGCCTTAAAACTCTGGGATTCTACACTCCCTCGTGCATTGGTTTCCTAACGAGGGTTTAGGTTTCTGTCACTCCGGCAAACCCACAATTAGTAGCCTAATACACAATGTATCCTCCTAGGCCCATAAAGGTGAAGTATCATGTAGTCGATGTTCACATGACACCACTAGAAGAATAGCACCACAACTTAAATACCAAACCACTAGATATTACTTCAACATAATTCCACTACTAACATCATGACTTCTCTCATGTCCTCAAGAACTAAATGAACTACTCACAAGACATCATATGGATCATAATCAAAGGTGATATAATGGATAATAACAATCTGGTCATAAAGTGTAAATACCGATAAATCTCACAAGCATCAACTACTAACAAATAATCCACACCAGGAGAGAGATCTAGTGAAGAGCAACGATAAAGACCCCTAATTGTTACAACGGGATGAAGATGGATGATGAGGGTTATGGTGCTGGTGGTGATGATGATGACGATGACGATGACGATCTTGATGATGCTCGGAGCGATGATGGTGACGATGGCGATGATTCCCCCTCTCCGGGGAGGAATTTCCTCGGCAGATTTCTCCCTGTCGGAGAGCTTTTCTCTCTCTGTTGTTTTTCGACCCGAGGCGGCGGCGAAATAATTCTTCGACGATCCTCCAAAGCTTAGGGTTCCCTCGGGATCAAGTAAGCGAAAGGGGGCGCCCAAAAGTGGGTCGGGGGGGGGGCATACCACCCCCAAGCGCGGCCAAGGGGGGCATCGCCTAGTGGTGTGGGCCCAGATGGCCCTCCTTCGGGTGCCCTTCTGGCTGGCTTCCTCCTCGGGACCTCTAAGACTTCTCGTATTCCCCCCTTCTTCTGATCTTCTGAAATAGGGTATCTCGACGGTGCTTTTTCCACCAGATTTCTGGTCCCGGTGTTTATTCTTCAAAAATTATGAAACATGTTAAAAGAGATAAAATAACATAAGTAATGCATCATAACATGAAATATATCGATGAATAACAGAAAATAAAAATATAAAATAGTGATGCAAACTAGACGTATCAATTATCAAACTATCATGTTTATGTCATTTATGATCTTGCATGCTCTCCGTTACTAGTAGATGCTTTGGCCAAGTTGATGCTTGTAACTCTAAGAGGGAGTATTTATGCTTGATAGTGGGTTCATGCCTCCCTTTCACTCACGCTCGAGTGATAGAAATGTAACGGGTGGGGGATGTGATGTTGCCATTAGGGAGAAAACAATGATGTTTACATTGTTTACATTACACACTTTGCTTAATGCAATTATCTATTGGTTGCAACTTAATACCCGAGGTTTGATTGGATGATGCTACGAGGGTGGATTATTAGTCATAGATGCAGTTGGATAACGTTCTATGAATTATGTTGTAATGCCCGCATGAATCACAGAGTAATCATCATGTCATGCATATGCACTACGGTGCAGCCTTTATATCTGTCAATTTCGTAGCTACATGTTATCTATCTTTTATGGAGAGACACCACTAGTGAACTATGGACGCCGGTCCATTTCTTTACACTGATAGTACAACCATTGGTTTCTCTACTGCAATTATTGTTTTCCTATCATTCACTGCCATCACTGCTCTCTTTTCATATCTGCAAACAAGTACTATTTTCCACACTATACATCTAATCCTTTATTTTAGCAAAACCAATGAGATTGACAACCTCACTGTTTCGTTTGGGCAAAGTATCTTGATTGTGTTGTGTAGGTTCCACGTTGCTGCTGAGCCTGGTAGTGCGTCCTGCCAACATCAGCTGCCAACAACCTTCATAAGTGATTTCTTTCTCCTACTGGTCGATTCAACCTTGGTTTCTTTTTAGGGAAAACTTTCCGCTACACTCTTCATACCTTACACTTAGGGTCTCCCAACGAGCGTGTGTTTACCCGCCATCAGTGATCATGGCGATGTAGAGGCCTCCTATGACGATTCATCTCTCTAGCAGGGTACCGGAACAGGACTGCAGAAGCCATAGATTGGACTTTCGAGGTGACGACGCCTATATGTATGTTTCATGAAAAATAACTCCGTCCCTGATGTTTTTAGGGTTAAAGGCAACTTATAGACCAAGAGTCGACGAGATGCGGTGGCCAGGGTCCTCAAGGGCCCACTAGGCATGGCCTAGGGCGGGGCCGTTCCTGGCACCCCCTGGCCCCCCTTCGGCTCTTCTTTGGACTTCGTCTTCGTTCCAGGTAAAAACGATCTCTGTGGATTTTCAGCCCTTTTCGAGAATATTTCTTTAAGAACTTTTCTGAAAGAAAAACACAGAAAACAACAACTGGCCCAGGGAATCTCGTTAATAGGTTAGTCAATGAAAACTTCCGGAAAATAAAGGAAAACGAGAGAAAACATGTGGAAAACAAAAGATATTGGGTAGAAAACAAGCATGGAGTATCAAAAATTATAGACGCGTTTGCAACGGATCAACCACTCACCTCGCCACGAGTAAGCACCAGAAGAGCTATGCACGTATCCATGTCAACTATTGTGCATAGGCTGACCACACCGGGATCATGCTAATCTCCGTTTGTCGAGCTAAAGGGGTTGACTTGACATCCTCTTTTCGTCGTGTCGCCACCACTCCCAAACCGTAGAGCTAGCATGTGTAAGTAGGCATAGCCATACATTGGGTCATGATGGGCTTAGAGAAGGGTTTTCAAATATCTGATGATAAAAACGAAAGCCAAGCCCGGCCTAGCTCAATGTTAGGGCTGCAAAGTTAGATCGTGCTGGCCCATTTAGAGGGGAAAAGATGGGTCGGCCCTCGGATCGCTAATGAGTGTATTTTACACTAACCTTTTACTAAGTTCAACTTTGATACTCTCGCTAGTTTTTTTCCGAAAGTACCCTTTTAAATGTTTACTAATTCCGAACTAATTGTAATTCTTGCGTTATAGGTCAATTCGAATTATTCCAAGACATTATTATTTGTTTGTTTGGTGCATAGAGAAGCCCTTTGGGTTTGGGTGCTCATTGCCACTAGAAAATGATTTTGATTTTGCTAAAGAATAAGCATGTACTATGAAAAAATTAGTCTTTTCTTGCAAATAATTTTACGAATACGCTTTTTTTCATTGAAGAATTTTTATTCCCGAACTGCTATTAAAAAGGAAATTACTCTTTTCTAAATATATGTGAAAGAGATCTATAGCCGCAAACAAATCCTTCTTTATTGTTTTTCATGATATTTCTACTTATATATTGAAAGATACTGAAATTCCGAGTTATTTTTACTTAAATTTTGTCTAATCCGGATAAGAGAAGATTTAAAACATCTGTAAGTATGCGAAACTAGTGCAAATAAATCCATATCTTCTACGCATCTTGGTTACATGGCTAATATAAGAGACTGGTTTATTGCAGATTCAAATGCTAAAATTAACTAAATGTACTAGCTAAATATTGTTCAAGGTCGTCTCTTTGACATCTTGTTGGTGTGGTAGAATGTTAAAGGCAGCTGAATATCAGTATTCAAGACTGCAACTCACTGCTAAAAGCATGTCTGAATTCCTCGGACAGCATGAGCAGTCTAGCTAGTTCAACGGAGTGTGATAAAATGTTCATTTCAAAATTAATGTTCTTTTATTCAAAACATTCACGTGGTCATGTTCTTTTAGCTCCAAATACTACATCCGCGCTAGCTAGGTCGAGCTGCTGTGCATACGGATACCTGGCAGCTTATCTATCATTTTTTTTTCAGATTACAAATTAAATATTAGTATAGTAGCTCTAGAGACGCTATTCAGGATACTGGAATAAGATTATCATACATAACAAATGGATATTCAACTGGCGGTAAGAGATCAATGGGTCTGAACAGTTTGTCTAGCAGGAGGGACACAAATTTGTCAAGATCCAGTCAAATAAGCGTGGCATGTGTTCAAATCGGTATGATGTTTTGTGGTACTTACGCTGGATGAGTTCAACAAAAATAAGCTGATGATACATGTAGACATGCATAATTAAATTTAGATCCACTGTTATCTGCAATCACAATTTACAAAGCTGGAACGACATTAGTTACTTCTGTTCCGTTTCTGCTGTGTCCACGTCTCGCATGTGTTGACCTTTCCGGTTTTGTTCAAGTCCAACTACTAGGAGAGGTCAAGAATGCATGTTAGACCGTCAGAATCAGCTGATCTTCGTTCGTTGACGATGTGTTGATTAATTCATCATGTAGTAACACTAATCAGTATGAAGCTATGGGCATGCATACAAAGCGAACTTGACCAAACATATTTTTTCTTGATAAGTATTCATTAAAGGTTATAACGAATATCCAAAACTTGTATATACAGCTTAGTTACACGACCTATGTAAGAGGCCTGCTCTATTGCAAATTCTTAAACTACAACTAACTAATTTTGAAGAGCTTCCATTCTCACGGAAGCGGTGTAATTACATGAGGCTACAATTAAATGAAATTAATGAATCAATGAACAGCGAATTAGATCGTTATCTACGCATGCTCTAAGTACATGAACTAATATCGAGCTCCGCCGGCCGGCGTCTAGCCGCGGCATGGCCCGCTGGGAGGGTGTTTGGGATCCTTGGTGCATCCGTTGGAAGTGCCAGGTGGGGCGCCGCCCTTGGCCAGGACCTGTACGATGAGCGCCCCGGCGCCGGCGCCGCTCTGCAGCCACCCGCCGTCCCCCTCCAGCAGCCTCGCCGCGAAGACCACGTTGCAGCATTGCACGAGCAGCACGGCCACCAGCACCGCCCTCACCATCGTCGCCGACGATGCCATCTTCTTAATTAGCTTAACTCCGAGTCGTCTGTGAGGACAGATCTCGGTTGGGTGAAATGTTACAGACAGGCTGAGCTATGTGTGTCCGACGTGGGGTGGATGAGTGCTTGAAGTGGTTGTTGGAGGAGAGACAAGATGGTTGGCGCCTTTTATAGGTTGCTGCATGCGATTGTTTGAACGAGAAAAGTAGAAGTAAAATGATGGAGACCTAGTCTATTTTTTTTATTATTCTTAGTTTTCTCTGGTCCAGCCGGCGTGTAGCCCGGCCGCGGACGCGCGACTACGCGGTTCTCAGCCCGGTCCAACCCCTGAACTGAATAGTAGTGTTCAGCATGGAGCACGAGGCATCAAGAGATCAAAGCAGGCTACTACTAGGCCTATTACTGCGGCCGTACCTGCTCATTAGCCAAGTCATGGACGACCAGGGGGTACGTCTATGCCAAGCTTGTACGGTGTTGTACCATATATATTTTGGTCGTGCTAATTCGTCCTCGGTTTGCTTGGCCCAAAAAAATCTGAAGATGATCAGTTCGAAAAAAAAACTTAAATTGCAGTACGAACAAAAATTAGAGAAAAGCTTTACAGCAATTTTCTAGTCCATACGACATGATAAGAGTCGGAATGTACCGTGGATTATTCTATGGCCCTAGTAAATTATTGCACGGTCCGTGTTAAACTCGACTGGGTTTAACATTCACAGTTAATTTTGTAGTGTACGTGCCCATCGGTCGGGACGTACTACCCGGTCTGTGTACGTACGGTCTGTATGCGTGCCCTTGCCGCAGGGATATCTGAATTCTCGGTCAGTATATATGCGTGCGTTCTGCCGGTCTCGTTCGTTGTCTGGCCGATGCATAGGACCTGCTTACAAGCAGTGTGATGCTTCTTGGTTACTGCTCAGTAGTGTGTGTATGTTTGACCGCTCTGATCTCGCATGCATGGTCACGTTCAATGGCCGGGGACCGGTTTTTGATCTAAATACATTCCTGAGCTCCGTGTTAATTGTTTCTCTGACATGCTAGTTTAGTAGTAGTACCGCGTGGCTTGTATTAATTCTCTGACGTGCTGGTTCTAGTACCGTGCTACTCCCACCAGTGGTCCAGCTTTCTGTCTGCTCGTCCATGCATGCAGCAAAACCGTGCGTGCGACAAGTATTTGTGGTTCTCAGGCCTCGACACAAGGCACCACATAAATACAAGGAGAATTGTTTCGCTAAGGAAAAACAAAAAACAATTGTTTACTTTTGGTTCGTCGCACCAGTTGAGAAAAGTCGGTGGTAACGCGTGGTTCTGCTCAAAGATGACAATGCGCCATTCTTACCGCTGACCTCGCCAAGAGGGGAGTGACGCTACCGGACGGGCAGACCACACCGGTCTCCGCTTGTCAAGCTCAAGTTGTTGACTGGGTTTGCTTTTTTTGGGCCAAGCTTGGCTTACGGAAGGGTTGTGGAATGTCCCATGATAAAAATACAGGCCTCAGCCCGGCCTCGCCTAGACTCAGAGCATCTCTAGTAGTACCCTTAAACACCTAAACCCTTATAGCAGTTTTAAGGGTTGAGAATAGCCCTTTTTGTGCACTTTTACGGGTTGAAAAACAGGGGCAAAGACTAGAACCCTCAAACCCAACCCTTAAAACTGTTTTAAGGGTTGGGTTTGAGGGTTCTAGTCTTTGCCTCAACCCCAACCTCTAAACCTGTCATATGCATATAACATTTTTCATCACATATCATAATTTCACATATCACAAAACATCGTCACATTTCACATAAAACAATAATCATTCTAGTTATTATTACAACACCAAATAGTAGCCCATAAAACAATAATCATTCAAATTCTTAGAACAATGTTGGACAATACAACAATAATTGTTCAAATCAAATAGAACAAAGATAAATCATGCGCCACGGCGCTGTCCATCCAACTGCCACTGGTGCTCTACTAGATCATCACGGAGCCGACCATGAGTGGCTGCATCTTCAATGTCACGATGTGCTTGAAGGAAAGCTTGCACACGAGAAGGATTTCTTTCCGGTTGCACACGTGTGCCAACATTGTCATAGAAACAAGGCAAGTTTAACCCCCTCTCATCCTCTAGGATCATGTTGTGTAGAATCACACAACACTTCATGATGTCAACCAAGGTTTTCTTGTCCCAAAACCGAGCCGGACCCCGAACTATGGCAAACCTTGCTTGCAAGACACCAAACGCTCTCTCGATATCCTTTCGGGCTGTCTCTTGTGCCCTTGTGAAATGGGCCTCTTTTTTGGTTAAGGGCACCCCATTTTTCTCTTTGATGGACTTCACAAGAGTTGCCCATTCAGGATAAATGCCATCGGTGAGATAATACCCCATTGAGTATTCATTGTCCATGACTTTGTAGTTGCAAGTTGGAGCATCCCCGGTTATTAATCTTTTGAACAAAGGAGATCTATTGAGCACATTTATATCATTGAGTGTTCCGGGCAACCCAAAATATGCATGCCAAATCCATGTGTCCTCCGATGCCACGGCCTCAAGCACAATGGTAGCATCACGACTTTTGCCGCAATACATGCCGTGCCATGCCTTTGGGCAATTTTTCCATGTCCAATGCATGCAATCTAGGCTACCTAGCATCCCCGGCCATCCTCTTTTTTCATTAGTTTCCATCAATATTTTTGTATCTTCCTCGTTTGGTGCTCGAAGATACTGCTCTCCATACAACCCAATGACCAACTTAGCAAATCTACGGACGGACTCAGTGGTTGTATCTTGCCCAATGCGAAGATACTCATCCGTGTAGTCCGCGGGTACGCCATATGCGAGTACCCGCATTGCCGCCGATATCTTTTGGTATGCACTAAACCCCATGATACCGGCGGCGGATCTACGACGCTTGAAATATGAGGAGGCCGCCTCACAATCCGTCACAATCTTCACAAAGAGAGAACGGCGCATTCGGTACCTTCTACGGAAGAGACGAGGAGGGTACGTAGGAAACTCGTCGAAGTAGTCTTCCATCAAATGCTGGTGTCCGAGAGCGCGGTTTCGGTAGATGGTGACTCTCCCCATCTTCGATCCTCTCCTCTGATCCATCAGCTTCGCGCGGTCTTCATACGACTGCACGTCGATGAGGAGGCTCATCATCTCGACGTCGTCATCTTGCAACAACTCGTCGATGTCGGAATCGTCGGATGTCGACCAATCCGACGATTCCGACATCGAGTCCATCACACTATCGTCGTCGTCCATCTACAAAATTATGCTCAAATCAATAATCTGCACTAAAACAAAAATGAACAAAACAAAATGAAAAAATAAAAAGAAAAATTACCTCGGGGGCGGGAGAACGCCGGCTCGGGGGCGGGCGGGGCGGGAGAACGCCGGCTCGGGGGCGGGCGGCCGGCTCGGGGGGCGGGGCGGGGCGGGCGGTGGCGGGCGGGACCGGAGGAGGGCGGGACGGGGGGCGGCCGGAGGAGGGCGGGGCGGAGGAGGGCGGGGCGGGACGGGGCGGAGGAGGAGGAGGGCGGGGCGGGGCGGAGGAGGACGGTGGCGGGACGGAGGAGGGCGGGGGCGGGCGGAGGAGGGCGGTGGCGGGCGGAGGAGGACCGGAGGACGGCCGGGCGGAGGAGGAGGACGGCCGGGCGGAGGAGGAGGACGGCCGGCGGCGGGTGGGCGATGCGGGCGGGGGCGGACGGCTAGGCCCCGATGCGGGCGGGGGCGGGCGGGGCGGGGGTCCGCGGCGGCGGGCGGGGCCGGGGGACGGCGGCGCGGGGGCGGCGGCGGTGGGGCTGGAGATGGCGATGCGGGGGAGGAGACGGTGAAAATTCCCTCCCGCGCGTGGGGAGGGCAAAATCCGGGTCGGGTAGGGGGCGACCTCCCCAACCTGCGAATGTACAGGCCGGAGGGGGTTTCCCAGGTCCGGCCTGTAATTTTTTTTACAGTTTTACAGTTTTAGGGGTCCTATTCTTTGCCTTTTTTTCGTTCCAACCCGTAAAAAAGCGGTTATTTTTACAGTTTTGGGGGTTTAGGGGTACTACTAGAGATGCTCTCAGGGCTGCAAAGTCAGGCTCGAGCCCAACCCATTTAGAGCAAAAAAAAAAGGATGGTCGGCCCTCGGACCGCAAATGAGTGTATATTACCCTAAACATTTTACTAAATTCAACTTTGATATTATCAGTATTTTTTACCAAAAGCATATCCATATAATCGTTTACTAATTTCTAACTGATTACAACGATTTAGAATTCTCACTTTATAGTTCGTCTTTAAAAAAAAATCAACATGGGGAATTTCTTACATGTGGGCCATGTGGCATGCCACGAGGTGATTACCAAGTGGATTAGTCAGACACTCATATGACCGCTACCAATCGTACCAGTGGTCATACCAGCCGCCAATTTCTTCTCTTATGGTCGAAACGACCATCTTTTTATGAAGGCATATAGCTAGGGCATTTAGATGACACAAAGAGAGAAGAAAACATTCGCCAACAGGGAATCCACCACACCTTAGGTCCATTCCAGCATAGTGTAATATCCTTGTGCTCCTCCTTTCGAGTTCGCCACGGGTGCAACTATAGTATGGCTTTATTCATCTCCCTTGAGTTCAACCTTGTTATGAATTGCATATTAGCCATGTCACAGTAGGTGAGAAAGGCCAACAGACACTCAACCCTGGGGAACAACTATGCAGTCACCACACCTTCAGGCATCGTTTGGTGATTATCACCTCAATACCTTTTGTGTTCTAGGAGATTTGGAAACATCGGGTTAGATGATTGAACATCGATGCAACATAATGTTTGTCAATGCGCATTGCGGATGTACTGCCCACGTATCTAACATCAATGTTGGTGATATAGTTTATCGAGAACTTATCGGTCGATCCAAGATAAGGCGTGAATCGACCGGTTTATCGGCATATATCAGCTGATTTATCTTATCGGTCAAACATATTTCTTTATGTGTTCGTAGGATATTGATGTGGCACGCTCAATGGTGAAAATCTTATAAGCATATCCCACCACATTGTCACCGAACAACTCAAAGTAGGGCGATGGGCCAGTAATATAAGATTTTACTAGTCACTGGAAAAAAAATCATGGTTGTTGTTTAGTTAAGGGACCAAATTTCTAAAAGTTACTTTGGCTCCTAAGCTTGAGTGATTGTTTTATTTTAAAATAACTAAAACCTATATTTAGAAGTCTTGATTTTTTTCCTAAATGCGGTCAACTGCATCCTACAAGCATGCAAAATCAAAGTGTGAAATTCGTTGTATTATACTCCTTCTGTATCAAAATATAAGATATTTTACATTTTTCTACACAACATGTATCTAGACATGTTTTAGTGTGTAGATTCATGTGCATCTTGCACAAAATCATGTGTAGGTGCATGTTGTCCAGTAAACAGTAAAACATATTACATTTCGATACGGAGGGAGTATATCAGTTACACTGAAATGACAAAATCTTGTATATTTTGAAAATTTTAAAGTGTGCATACTCAGCTCACACATTTGTTATTTTTTGTGTAGGTTTGCATATAAAGTATTTCAAATTAAGATTTTACATGTTTGTAGGACATATTGTTGACAAAACTTGTAGGCTTTATCAGATTTTTTTAAAGCATGCAAATGTGATTTTTTTCTCTTTAAAAAAATAAAGGGATCATTAGAACTCGTGAGGCAGAATCCTGCACTCACCAAATTTAGACTTCTGTAATAGTTGACGGACCAAAAATATACCATTGTCGCATATAAAGAGTACAGCCAAAAAAGAAAAATAGACACACATGAAAAGTAAAAATGTTGCAGCTAGCCCATGTAGGGGCAAAGTGCGCCTTTTCAAAATTCAAATTTACGCAAATATAAACTCAATTTCTTGCAGTGCAAACTAAATCATTTGTATATACAACGGGGTTACAAGACGGCATGTTACGTTAGGGAGTGTACGTGGTATTGCATTATGTACTTGTTCTCTAAACTTCTACAGTAATAATCACTACTACTACTACTAGGATGTGGATCAGCTAGCTCTATTTAGCTTCCAGGGCTCCACTTATTGCATGGAAACTCTTTACTAAGCACGGATTACAAACCGAATGAATGAACGAACAACTCTCGATCTACAGGTGTGCAGCCGGCGATGCGGTCTTGCCGGTGGCTAGTCATGGTATGCATTTGCTCCCCGGCGGCGTTGCGGCGTGCAATGGATCCTCCGTGCACGGGTTGCCTGTGCCCGGTGGGGGGCCGCCCTTGGATAGGACCTGCATGATCAGCGACGCACCGCCCTGTTGCGGCCGGAGCCACACGCCGTCCGCTTGGAGCAGCCTCGCCGCGACGATCACGTTCGTCGACGCCATGTCCTCGATCGATATGTACGTGTCCTTGCTGCTAGTTAGTAGTAATAGCTGCTAACAAAAATTCGATCAAGCGATTGCAGAGCGCAAACGTGCAATGTGGCTGTGTTAGATGGAACAGAGAGACAGTGGGGTGTCTTCTTTTTATAGTTTGCTGCGTACCATGTTTGCATGTCTGTACGTTGGTTTTATGGTTTAACCGTCAAAAAAAGAAAAGAGTGAATAATCTCTATGCATGTGACCGGACTTGGTCTTTTCTTTAGTTCATTTTAGCGCTAGTGTAGAAGTACTAAACTTTTCTCTGGTCATACATACGCGGTTCTCAGCGCGGTCCGTACTTTTTCCATAGTTTGAATGAACGAATGGTAGCGTCAGTCAGTGTTGATTCACCGGTCGATCGATAGACGATAGTTCGGCCGTTTCAAGAATTATAAGTAGCTATGTAAAGTAAGCCAAGAGTATGAGACCCTGAACGTGCACTGGTACTTTCGCGCGCGTACGTACCGTGTACAATGGGCGTCTACATGCTATACCCGCTATACCTACACCACGTTTCAAGTACTAGTATTATTTTCAACTTGCACCAAGCTTACGTCAAGTCCGTTAAACAAGCGTACGTCAAGTCCAGTTTTCTAGCAATCTTATGACCGACAGATGACTTCCATTTTTCTTCGGCATGCAGCTCGCTTCCATTTTTCTTCTCTTCCGCAGTAGTACTCCTGGATCAGTACAAGCAAGGAGTTCATTTGAGGAATTAATTTGTATCGACTTTGACCCCCGACGGTCGTTTTGACATGTACATCTAACTTGTTCCTCGCTATTAACGGCCGGTCGCTCATCGCTAGGCACTGGCAGATATGGTTATGTAGTGCGAGCATGACCCGTCGTGCGCGCGCAGAGGCATATATAGTATATGTTTGAGTACGATCGATGTCTCCTGGAGGGGGTATCTAATTCTCTGCATGGGATCCGTGGAAGGCTATACAGAGCTGGAGCAAGTCGGTCTTTGGTGACGTCCAGAGACAACTGAAACATCTGCGTCAGAGACTAGAAGAAATACGAGCCAGGAACATACGTGGAGGTCCACCGAAGGCTGAGAAGGTGATAATGAATAGGATCTCGGAGTTACTGGCAAGGGAGGAAATAATGGCCAAGCAAAGGTCGCGGATTCAGTGGCTCAAAGAGGGCGATCGTAACACCTCGTTTTTCCACGCTAAAGCGAGAGAAAGAGCACGTATTAACAGAATCAAATCGCTGGTTTTAGATGATGGTTCGATTATTACTTCGCAAGCAGAGATGGAGAATGCCGCAGCTCAGTTCTATAGGCAGCTATTCAGTTCTGACGAAGATACTAATCCAGGTTTGGTAACTGATTTGGTGGAGCGCAAGGTGACTAATGATGATAATGAGAAGCTGAGGAAGAGTATTTCAGAGGAGGAAGTTGAGACGGCGCTATTCATGATGCATCCCAAGAAGGCCCCGGGGCCGGACGGATTTACTGCTGGTTTTTACATAAAGCATTGGAACATCCTAAAGAAACCGGTGACCCAGGCTATCATTAAATTCTTTGACACTGGAGTTATGCCGTTGAGTGTTAATGAGACCATCCTGGTGTTAATTCCGAAAGTTAAAGAGGCAAAGAGTCTTACACAGTTCCGCCCAATCTCTTTGTGTAATGTCCTATATAAAATAGTCTCCAAAGTATTGGCTATTCGTCTTAGGCCAATTTTGGATGGGCTTATTTCTGAGGAGCAGAGCGCATTTGTACCTGGCAGACTGATTACAGACAATGTCTTAACCGCCTATGAATGCATACATTATTTGAAGCGGAAAAAAGGTAAAACGGGGGACTGTGCCATTAAAGTGGATATGGCTAAGGCCTATGATCGTGTGGATTGGTGTTATTTGATGAGGATTATGGAGAAGCTGGGGTTCGATGAGAGGTGGATTAATAGAGTCATGGCTTGTGTGGAATCGGCCTCCTTCTCGGTTAGGCTAAATGGTGCTCTGTCAGCAAATTTCAAACCGTCGAGAGGCATCAGACAGGGTGACCCGATCAGCCCCTATTTATTTCTTATTTGCTCGGAAGGACTAACTTGTTTGCTTAAGTATTTTGATACAGGATATTTATCCAGGGGTGTGAGGGTGGGAATTCATGCTCCGTGGGTTTCTCATCTCCTATTTGCAGATGACTTCATTATCTTCTCTCAAGCAAATCAATTAGGTGCACAAAGAATTAATGAGATCCTTGAGAGGTATTATATGGGGTCAGGCCAGCTTGTTAACAAAGCAAAATCAGCTATTTTCTTTAGCGCGAATTGCACAACAGAGATGAAACAGGTGGTTCACACCACTCTGGATATATCGAATGAAGCATTGGTTGAAAAGTATCTGGGACTGCCCACGGCTATTGGAAGATCTTCTGACGATTTGTTTGAAGGCATTCTCTCTAAAATAAAGAGGTTGGTTAACGGATGGGTACCACAACATCTCAATAGCGCGGGAAGGGAAGTATTGATTAAAGCAATTTGTCAGGCTATACCAAATTATTCGATGAGCTGCTTTAAATTGTCTAAAAAGTTGATTAAAAAGATCACGAGTATTATTGCTAGATTTTGGTGGGGTGGTGATGAAAAGAATCGTAAAATGCACTGGTCCAAATGGAGAAATATCTCGGTGCCCAAATGTGATGGAGGTATGGGGTTTAAAGATCTCGAGCTTTTTAATCAAGCTATGTTAGCAAAACAAGGCTGGAGAATTATCACAAACCCGGATTCTTTATGTGCTCGAGTATTGAAGGGGAAATACTTTCACTCCGGGGATTTTATGTCTGCGACTACAAAAGGAGGATCATCACAGACATGGAGAGCTATTATCCATGGGAGGGAGGCTCTCAGACTCGGATTGATTAAAAGAGTTGGCGACGGTGCCTCTATCCGTGCTTGGGAGGATCCGTGGATTCCCGAGAATAATGGGATGAAGCCATTTAGGAGGGAACCTGACTGCGATATTACGAGGGTGGAAGAACTTCTCCAACCCGAGACTAATCAATGGATTGAGGAGAAGGTCAGGAAAAATTTTATGGCATCGGATGCGGATGCTATTCTTCGCATTCCGGTTGGGATGTTCATGGAAGATTCCTGGGCGTGGCAACCCGAGAGACTAGGATATTTTTCGGTTAGATCAGCTTATAAGACACTGCTACAGAAAGACAGTGTTGGTCAGACAGGATCTACCTCGGGAGGTAATTTAACAACACTTTGGAAAACACTTTGGAGACTACCTATTCCTCCTAAGGTCCGCAACTTCTGGTGGAGAGTTATTAAGGATTTTATTCCGACTAAACATGTGTTACATCGGAAACATATTGAAAGGCTGGAACAATGTGATTTCTGTGGGAAAAGAGAGACGATTTATCATGCATTTTATGAATGTACCTGGGCTAAAAATTTCTGGCTCGAAATTTACAGAATGACAGGTGTGAAGATTCCCAAGTTACACCCGAATGGCTGGGCCATGGACATGATCGATGCTAGCAAAGTGCCTTCCAACGACACAACGATCATCCTTTGTGGCTCGTGGGCTGTGTGGAGGGAGAGGAATGCGAAGAGACATGGAGAGAGCAAAGGAACAATCTCGAGATCAGTTAAATGGGCTCTTGATATCACTAATGACTTGGCTGTTTCAGGTGCTCAAGCTGCTGTGAGGCGGGAAAGGAAAACAGTTAAATGGTTACCCCCTGAACCAGGTATAATTAAAGTAAATGTTGATGCTAAGTTTGAAGGTGAGCATAGGAGTGGAGCTACAGGAGTCACAATGAGGGATAGCAGCGGATCCCTGTGCTTCGCTCAGGCCATATTCTATGAATCTGTAGCTTCGGCTTTGGTGATGGAAGCTTATGCCATCCGCGATGGAATCAAGATGGCAATTGAGAGGGGTTTTAAGAAAATTATATTGGAGACAGATTCCTTGCAGATTTCTCAGATGTGGTCGTCGGCAAAGTTTGATAAATCAATAATGTCTCCTATTCTCATGGAGGTTAGTGAATTATCTGGCAATTTGGAGTCTTTTCAAATCTGCCATATTCCTCGAATAGCAAATGAGTTGGCTCACCTTTGTGCCAAATATTGTAATCAGGATAGAAAAAGATGCCTTTGGCTGCATTTTACTCCTCCCTTTCTTGATGCCTGTATCAGAAGGGATTGTAATCCAGGTTGAACTCTTTTGTGGTGGCGGCAAGTTTTTTACGCACTCTTTCCTTACCAGGGTACTTGAGGGGACTGGAAGGTTTTAATGAGGCGGCTTGCTCGCTTAATATAGTATGGTTAAAATTCAAAAAAAAAAAGTACGATCGATGTTGACACGTCCGGACTTCGGGACGTACTTGTGCATCTTGCCTGGACTTGTTGTCTCTGTACGTAATTCTCTGTCGACGGGGGACTGATGGATGTACGTACAGTTGAAGTGTTGAACCGATCCATGAAGGCGTACACCGGCCGTATATGTCAGTTACGTATACAGAATTTTCAGTCTGGTCGTGTTGAATGACCAAGCTAGTAAATTAAGCCGCTGCTGCGTGTATTCGGACCTAATTGCTGCACGCCCTTCAAAAATCTAGCCATAGTGCTTCCGAGAAAGTGGTGGTGGCGCGCGACCGGCGACTATAGATTGAACTGTCCGGCCGGTCCTGTGCCCTTCTCTTAAGGCAGAAAACTCTAGCTCAAAAAAAAAAGGCAGAAAACTCGGTGCATATACTTTTACTTTAGAAATCCTCGTTTGTTTTAGGAGTACGCACTACCGGATCCTGCTTTGAGCCGAGTGTACAACTCCTTCATGTAAAATGGTTGATAAGACATCTTAGATTAAAGTTTAAGATATACTAAAGATCAAAGTTTAAAATAGCAGACTATATATACTTCTGAGCGCGGTGGCATTTTCTAGACGCTAAGAAACATATAGGTAACTATAACGGTGCTAAGAATTGTTTTTGCGTTTTTTCCCAAAAATAAGAAAACTTCAGGAAAACTAGCAATCATATATTCATATCATCAAAAAAACATGACAAGAAATTCAATGATACAAAAACTTTTACTAAAGACTCATGATGAATGTAGTAATAAAAGGGTTGCATAGGTGCACATTACAAAACTAGGTCCAACTTTCAAATTTAAATCAACAATGCAAACGTTTTAGCAGGAGAAATAGTGTTTGTAATGCTTTAACTTTTTAAGTAATAAAACCCTTTATAAAAAAAAGGTGAAATAGTGTTATTTTTTTTGCTCAATTTAGCATTTTAGCAGGTCGTTAGCGACATTTTCTGTTTAGCGCTTAATATGCATAGCTTTAGCGAGAGCTCTCTAGATATGCTATAGCGACGGTATAGTGTGAAATAGCACGCTATTGAAAACTTTGCTAAAGACATAACGTACAAATTTTTTTTAGTCTTTTCTCTAATAACCAGGTTTTCTAGATATATGGTGAGACAATAGTTTCTAAAAGATCATGTCTTTGTTAACAGAAAACAAATCTCTTCTTTTGTTTCTCTCTCCTCAGCTCATGAGAAATCACCATATGTGGCATCACTAAGCTAAAATCATTGTACATGCTCTTACGATTATGCAAATATGGACGCTTAGTAAATAAGACATGTCACACGTGGACAAGTGGTACTTCGGCAAAAAAGGATACGAGCGAGTTAGGGGCCCTGCAAATAAGGGACGAGACACTTGACAAAGAAATCGCACTCGGCAAACAAGCGAGCCACGTATTCCGTGCAACTCGTGGTCAACATGGGGGACATCGCTAGCAAGATTACAGAGTGCTCCCTTTTTTCATCCACTATTTTCCCTCATCGAACAATTTTTTTCATTGCATAATTCATAATAATGTGATATTTTTTAACAGATTGACATCGACAACCAATAGTGTCAAAAGGAGTTTATGCTTCTTTTTTATTAAAAGCTTTTTTTTATTTTTAAGTGTCAAAAAGTAATATGGTGCAAATGAAACCATTCCAATTTTCATATGTATAGACTATATTGGAAATTCAGTGTGCCAAAAAAATGTTTTAAGATACCAAAGTAGAAGGGTATAGGCAAATAGCCACATGTGGTGTTGAAAGTTTCATGTCCATATATATCCCATTTACAAATAAATTAAGGAAAATTAATTAAATTTAATCATTTGGCATGGAGTCTTTTATATATATGCTAATTTCTACATTAAAATGATAAACTTGAATTTTAACAATTTTTTAATATAAATTGTTCACAAAATGATTCATCATGTATGCACATGTATGTCTTTTAAGCCAAATAACAAAGGTTGTAATAATATCCATATTTTTTATCGATGATAGTGTACTCTCTTTTTTGCGTGAGCGGTGGTGCATCTTGCCATGTCAAATAATAGTGACAAAACGAGTCTCCAACTTCAGCACCTCCGCTCCTTAAAATAAGGCATATATTTTTAGACAAAAGTCAAAATACCGCAACTTTGGTCAATCTTATTGAAAAAATATGAATATTTACAAGATTTAATAAATATGTTATTGAAAGCTATTCTATGACGAGTGTATTGACAATGATTTGGTGTTCTAAATGTTTATATTTTTATCTACATGATTGATCAAATTTGTTATATGTTGACTTCTCACAAAAAATATACATTTAGGAACGGATGGAGGAGTACTTTTCTTTTTAGCTCACACCAAGCTTGCGTATGTCAAGCCAGTTAGGTAGCCATACCCTTGAAAACAAAGCCAGTTAGGTAGCAAAATCTTAATTATAGCCGACAGAGTAGCTAGTAGTGGTATTGACTGTTTCTTCGCACTACTCCTAGATCAGTACAAACGAGGAGTGAATTTGAGTAATTTAAGAGCAACTCTAGCAGAGTCCGTAAAAAGGTCAAACACGTAAAATTTCGGTGGCTTTACGGGTTGCGTCCGGTTTCTAGCCCCTAGCAGCACCAGTAAACGCGACTCAGCCTGAGAACGCGACTCGGGGGTCCGAGAATCTCCCCCGCCAGCCGCTATATGTACGAGCTCCTGAATCGTTCTCAGGTAACGCCCCTTTCAACCCTAGCCGCCTCCGCCGCAATCCATCCTCCAGCTCCCGTAGCTCAGGCGAGCGATTCAGTAGCCGTCCCGCCGCCTCCCCCTCCCGCCGCCCTTTTTCCGCGATGGAGCCCAACTGCAACCCGTTCGCCTCTCCACCTCCCCTCCCCACACCACCGCCGACGAGCGAGGTCGTGCGGCGCATCGACCAGCACGGCCTCGTCCATGGAGGCCTCGCCGGGAACGGCGTGGCGCCTCCATCGCTCTGGCAGGGCCTGCACCCGGTCGCGGCCGAAGTTGTCCCCCGCGATCACCTGCGACGGTGCTGCGGCCCTCATGAAGGACAGCAGCTCTGGCGACGAGGCTCCGGAGGAGCGGGGCCCCATGGAGGCCGAGTAGGACCTCCTCCAGTTCAGGATCCAAAGGAGCCTCTGCCACGAGCGGAGGCAAGCGACTCAGCGCCACTGCTACCAGCGGCACGTCGACGACTTCAACGAGCGTCAGCTGCAGAGCTCCCTCCGTGCGGACGAGGAGCTGCATCAGAAGAAGGAGGAGTGGGACGCCATTGCGGCGTCCCAGTTCGTGCAGCAGACAGCCTCCTCCAGCTGCGAGTCCTCTCGACTCCGACTGACTGAAAATAGCGTGGCAGAGGGAGAAGAACAAACCCCGACGAAGAAGACGACGCCGGGCATTTTGCCCCCTAGTAGTGTAGGGTGCGGCGTTGAACTTGTATTCGAGTTCAGTTCAAAATTGCAAGTGTTCGTTAGTATCTATTCCCAAGAATTTTATAATTTAGTATTACCCAGTTTTCGTCTACGGACTCTGCTACGATCCCCTCCATCATAAATCCTAAAAACAGAGAAAACACGAACCATTTTCAGTTCGGCGTTTACGGGCTCTCTGCTAGAGTTGCTCTAAGTAACGTGTTTCTCGCTATTAACTCATCGATAGGCGCAGAAATGGTCAAGCAGTGCGAGTACGATTGAACGAAAAACAATGACCGGCCCGCCGTACGTTGGCAGAGGTATATGGTCGAGTACGCTGTTGACACGTTCGTAGGCATGTATGCGCTGATGGATATATGTACAGTTGAAGTGCTGAACCGATCCATGCACATGCCAGTTACGTACAGAGAATTTCAGCCTGGTCGTGCTGAATGATCAAGCTTAAGGCCGCGCGCTGCTGAATGTGTTCGGACCTACTATTACTGCCCTTGAAAATCCAGAGCGCTTCCAAGAAAGTGGTGGTGGCGCGCGACCGGGGACTGCATGCAGATTCAACGGTCCGGCTGGTCCTGTGCCATTCTCCTCTGGCACCGGTGGGAAAACGGGGCATTAGCCCCGGTTCGTAATTGGCTAATGTTCTAGCTGTCCAACCGGGATCCCCCAACCCGGGTTAAAGGACCCCTTATGGCCCGGTTGAGTTACCAACCGGGGTAAAAGGCGCGTTCTACTTGGGCTCTGTACCGCGAGCATGCCGGCGCCCTTTTGCCCCGGTTGGTAACACCGATCGGGCCAAAAGGTTTTTTTTTTAATAGTTGTTTTCGTATCCTCTCAGCTAGACTAGAAATTCCATATATTCTTATATGTTTCCCTGTTCTCTCCACTAAACGTTTATATTAAGAAAAATGAAAAATTATCGCAGATGAAAACGAATACGAATAACATAAATATATAGTCTGCCACGAATACAAATATTGTTCGACACAACGGCATAATTAAACATAGTTCGACCGAAAACATAGTTCGACATATATAGACATAGTACGGAAATATAGAGTGACATAAGCACGTAAGCATAGATCGATATAAACATATATACTACACATCGGCGTCGGAGGCAGACTTGCCTTTTGCCCTCGGCGTCGGAGCCAGCCTTGCTCGGGCTAGACTCGCCGGAGTCAGACTCGGAGTCGGAGCTGCTCTCAGACGAGCTATCCTGGCAGCAAAGGGGGCGGACTAAGGTGCCATCGAAGATCTTCACCTCCAGCACGTGGGCCTCCTCGTCCTGGTAGTACCTGAATGTGAGCATGTTGCCCATATTTAGCTTGTGCATGCGCGCGAACTGCCCCCACCCATAGCGCAGGTAGACGTCATCGTCACGTCGCTGCAGGACAACGCGCACGGGCCCGTTGTCACAACCCTCCAACCGGAGGGTGAAACTATAAGGCCCGCCCCTGCGCTCGAGGAGGATCGCCGATATCTTCTCCGGAAGACGGAGCCTGTTCTCCACTGGCTGGAGCACAGGCACGTAGAACTCCGGTAGCCGGAGATCGTCGCCGTCCTCCTCCTCCTCCGTCTCCTCCGCCGCCGCCGCAGCCTCCTCCGGCTCCTCCTCCTCCTCCTCTGCAGCAACAGCGCCGCGACGTTTACCGCGTGTTGACCCCTTGGCCCGCGCTTTGCCCCCCTTGCTGCGCTTGACGCCCCCCGTGCTCCGCGTCCACGTCCGCGAGTAGGAGGCGTCGCTTCCTCCTCCTAAATGACAATGGCGCCACCACCACATGCATTCCATGCACGCGATCCACGTGGACGTCCAGGTCGACGTCCACCACGTACAGGCCGGGTTTCTTCGACCGTGACGACGCCGCGCTCACCGCCGGTTACACGCGAACCACGGGGACGTCTCCCCATGGCTAAAAAAATAGCAAATAGCATCAATTTTATCAGTTCGCAACAATTGCATATAATCTAATAAAAATATAGCTAATAGCATCCATTTCATCAAAATTGCTTATAGATAACAGCTAATGGTACTAATATCTAAACAAGTCCGAAAAAAGAGTAACTATATGTTCCAGATCTTCATTTCAATTATAAATGCAACATTGATGAAATATTTAAACGTATGATAATACACACCAAGAGTTACATAGCTCGGATTCATTTTATTTAACCCTAATACATCACGATGTAATAATATCATCACTTATACATATTCATTAAAACATCTCTCAAACTAATTAACTCCGACCGGGTCCTAAGCCGCGGGGTGCTGAGTCGCGGGTGCTACGCATCCATATGTAAGGAACCCTCACAATGGAATAGCTCACGTGGTAAGGAACCCTCCGAATAATCGGCCAACTGCTGATATACTGCCTATCGAGCAAGTACATGGAGCGACGGACGTGCTCGTCCTCCTCCCTGATACGCTGTTGTACCACCTCCTCAGGGGGCGCTCTCTCCGCACCGCGCGTGGCCCACGCGATGGCCACCAAAGAATATCCGGGTCGACCACGTCACCCGGATTTCTCACCAAGCCGCGTGCCCCGGTACTAAGGAGCTCCCAGTGCCAGCCCGACGGCGCCCAGTCCCGGACATCGCCCGGCAGGTCCAACAGAGACATGAACTAAAAACAGGCCCGGACTAAGTAAATATTCCGTAATTAAGTAAAATAGCTTAGTGTTTCTAACTTAGTAAAAAAATAGTAAATGGAAAATGACATAAATAAGATGAAAGTTAAACACAAAGCATGAAGACAAGAGTTTCTGAGAAACTAAAGAAAATCAAAGACGTAAGTGTTTGTGAGATCGAACAAAGTTAGACTAGCAGATCAGATCGAGTCTTGCCGAATAAAGTTGCGACTCGAACGGGACATAACAGATGTAGCATCCCAGATTATCCATGTGATGTGTGAAAACATTGCAGTGATCTACAACGTTTTCACACACGACAGAATAATCTGGAATGATGTCATGCCCCGTTCGAGTCGCAAGTTTATTAGGAAAGACTGGATCTGTTCTGCTAGTCATACTCCTGTCTAGACCTTCACATTTTGTGCTTGTTACGAGGTAAGTACACGTGATGGCGATCCGGAAAAGGATAAAGACAAGGATTTTTGGAAATCTTTGAAACTAAACAAAATCATATTGTAATATCGTGAGATCCGAACAAGGTTAGACCCTCTTGTGCACGTACATAATGGGGACATTCTTCATAACCCCGGAAGGGATTTCTGAGGAATGTCACCATTACGTATGTCGACAAAAGGGTTTAACTTCGTTCGGATCTCACGATATTACATATGTGACGTTATTTAGTTCCAAAGATTTCCATAAACCCCCATCTTCCTCCTTTCCCGGATCACCACCGCATGTAGTACCTCTTAGCATGAACAAGATGGTCATCGGGCCTTCACATTTTGTGCTTGTTACGAGGTAAGTACACGCGATGGCGATCCGGAGAAGGATGAAGACAAGGATTTTTTTGAAATCTTTGAAACTAACCAAAAATCATATATGTAATATCGTGAGATCCGAACAAGGTTAGACCCTTTTGTGCACGTATATAATGGGGACATTCTTCATAATCCCGGAAGGGATTTATGAGGAATGTAACCATTACGTATGTGCACAAAAGGGTTCAACTTCGTTCAGATCTCACGATATTACATATGTGACGTTATTTAGTTCCAAAGATTTCCAGAAACCCCCATCTTCCTCCTTTCCCCGGATGACCACCGCCTGTAGTACCTCTTAACAGGAACAATATGGTCATCGGGCCTTGATGTGCAGTTGGACCTTCACATTTTGTGTTTGTTACGAGGTAAATAGACGTGATGGCGATGCGGTGTAAGGAAGGATTTCTGGACATCTTTAAAACTGAACAAAATCATATATGTAATAGTGAGATCCGAAAAAAACTAGACCCTTTTGTGCACATATATAATGGCGACATTCTTCCAAACCCCGGAAGGGATTTCTGAGAAATGTCACCATTACGCATGTGCACTAAAGGGTTCAGATTCATCCGGATCTCACGAACCATATTACATGTGTGACATTATTTAGTTCGAAAGAAATCCAGAAACCCTCGCATTCGTTCCTTTTCCCGGATCACCACCGCATGTAGTACCTCTTAACAGGAACAATATGGTTATCGGTTTGTGTGCCTCATATTTAGGGTGGACACATACAAGCAGTCTTGATGGACCCGGCGCACCGAACCACCAAGGCCATCTGAGTGTGAACCAACTCTTTCAATCATCGGCATTTATTCAAAAGATCGAACGAACATCACAAGTAAAACTGCAATAAAACTTCAAAATTTCTAACACAAAGTAAAAAATTCTAACTTAATCCACTTCTAAACTAAACATTCACTAAGAAAAAATAGCTAAGTCCAAAACCTAAATTTTTTCTAAGTCTCCAATACCTAATTTTTTTTTCTAAGTCTCCAAAACCTAAATTTTTTCTAAGTGTCCAATACCTAAATTTTTTCTAAGTGTTCAAGACCTAAATTTTTTCTAAGTGTCCAATACCTAAATTTTTTCTAAGTGTTCAAGACCTAAATTTATTCTAAGTCTCCAATACCTATAATTTTTTCTAAGTTCCCAATAGCTAAATTTTTTCTAAGTCTCCGATACCTAATACCTAATACTAATCTAACACTAAATACTAAATCTAACACTAATCTAACACTAATACTAAATCTAACACTAATCTAATACTAAATCTACCACACTAAATCTAACACTAATCTAATACTAAATCTAACACTTATCTAACACTAATCTAACACACTAATAATAATTAATCTAACACTAACAGTGAGGAGGATGAGGGCGCGGCGAGGAGGCGATCGATCTCACCTGAGGAGGAGGGAACGGCGGCGAGGAAGAAATATAAGGCGCGGCGGCGATCTCGGGCGGCGCGGCCGGGAGGCGAGGAGAAGAGAGTACGGGCAGCGCGGAGAGGCGAGAAGGAGAGAGGACGGGCGGCGCGGGAGGAGACGGCGTAGAGGAGCAGCGGCGGCGACGATCACCGGCGTCGCTCTGGATTTCGGCGCCGGAGACTTGGCGTTCTGCGAAAAAACTGCTTGTGTTGCCCCGGGCGGTTGCTCCGCCCGGGGTATATATAGGCGGGAGCCTTTTGCCCCAGTTGGTAACACGAACCGGGGCAAAAGGGTGGGAGGTGGACCTTCGCTTGCCCGTCCACCTCCCCCCTTTTGCCCCGGTTGGTAACACGAACAGGGGCAAAAGGCCCAAAATTTCAGTTTTTTTCCTGCTGCCAATTTTTTCGTTTCGAACATTTCAAATACTATTTAAAATACGTTTTCAAATACATTTGAAATGGTTTAGAATTTGGAGAAACTTTCAATATGAAAAGTGTTTAAAATTGCGTAAACATTTCAAATACTTTTTTTGTTTTATAAAATAATTATTCCAACTATTTAAACTAGTGATAATTTTTTTGATTTTAAACATTTTAAAAAACCTATTTTATGAATGGTTTACAATTTGGAGAAACTTTGTATATGAAAAGTGTTTAAAATTGCGTAAACATTTCAAATACATTTTCCGTTTTATAAAATAATTATTTTAACTATTTAAACTAATAACAATATTTGAAAATTCAAACATTACAAAAAAACTAGTTTATGAGTGGTTTAATCTGCAATGTTTGATACATTATTACAAAATAGTCTAGCAATATTATATGAACCATGATGGTTTAATACGTTATCACCAACTATTGCCACCATTGTTTACTTCTCTGTCGTAGCCATGGAGCATCTTCCTTATTTAACGTGATGCTTGGGTCAGTTTTCACTCTAAAGGGCGGAATTGCTTCAAATTTATTATAATCTTCTGACATGTATGTTCTGTCCTCCACTCCCACAATGTTTCTTTTCCCTGAAAGAACTATATGCCGCTTCGGCTCACCGCATGATGTACTAGAATTCTTATTTTTTTTCTTTTTCTCGCTTGGGTAGACATGTCTTTCACATAGAAAACTTGAGCCACATCTTTGGCTAGGACGAATGGTTCACTTCTGTACCCAAGATTGTTGAGATCCACTGTTGTCATTCCGTACTGCTGGTCTACCTTTACTCCTGTCATCTTGACCCATTGGCACCGAAATAGAGGGACCATAAAATTAGGTCCATAGTCAAGTTCCCATATATCCTCTATGTAACCATAATATGTGTCCTTTGCCCCATTGTATCCGGTTGCATCGAAACGGATGCCACTATTCTGGTTGGTGCTCTTTTTATCTTGTGCGACCGTGTACAATGTATTCCCATTTATCTCGTACCCTTGGAAAGTCAGTACAATCGAAGATGGTGACCTGGCCAACAAGTAGAGCTCATCTCCAACAGTGTTGTTATTCATGAGTTCTGCCTGCAACCAGGCGCCGAAACTATCGATGTGTTCATCATTAATCGAGGATTCAGACAGCTCCGGGTTTTTGGACCGTATAATATTCTTGTGTTCCTGGATATAAGGAGCCACCAAGGTGGACATTTGTAGAACTGTGTAGTGTGCTTTAGTGAAAGAATGTCCGTCCATAAATATCTTTGCTTTCCTTCCTTGCGTGCCTTTTCCACTCATTCTTCCCTCATGCCGCGATTCGGGAACACCAAACGAATTAAGGTCTGGAAGAAAGTCAACACAAAACTCAATTACCTCCTCTGTTCCATAACCCTTGGAGATGCTTCCTTCTGGCCTAGCACGGTTGTGAACATATTTCTTTAAGACTCCCATGAACCTCTCAAAGGGGAACATATTGTGTAGAAACACAGGACCGAGAATGGTAATCTCTTTGACTAGGTGGACTACGAGGTGTGTCATAATATTGAAGAAGGATGGTGGGTACACCAACTCGAAACTAACAAGACATTGGACCACATCTGTCTGTAACGCTGATAGACTTTCTGGATTGATTACCTTCTGAGAAATTGCATTGAGGAATACGCATAACTTCACAATGGGTAGTCGAACATTTTTTGGTAGAATCCCCCTCAACGCAATCGGAAGCAATTGTGTCATCAACACGTGGCAGTCATGAGACTTCAGATTTTGGAATTTTTTCTCCGCCACATTTATTATTCCCTTTATATTCGACGAGAAGCTAGACGTGACATTGATACTATTTAGTGCTTCAAAAAAGATTTCCTTCTCTTCCTTGGTAAGAGCGTAGCCAGCAGGACCACCTTGAAACCACTCATGATTCTTGTTGTCTCGTCCTTTCGTGTGTTGCTGGTCTTGCCGTGCTTCAGATGTATCTTTTGACTTCCCATACAAGCCAAAGAAGCCTAGCAGATTCACGCAAAGATTCTTCGTCAGGTGCATCATGTCGATCGCAGAGCGGACATCTAGGATTTTCCAATAGGGTAGTTCCCAAAATATAGATTGCTTCTTCCACATGGGTGCGTGTCCGTCAGCGTCATTCGGAACAATTTGTCTGCCCGGACCCTTTCCAAATATTACATTCAAATCCTTCACCATATCAAATACATCATTACCAGATCGAAGGATTGGCGTCTCCCGGGTATCTACCTCACCATTGAAATGTTTGCCAGTTTTTCTTAAGGGGTGCTTGCGCGGAAGAAAACGACGATACCCGAGGTACACAACCTTCTTACTTTTATCCAAATATACATTTTCGGTGTCATCTAAACAGTGTGTGCATGCATTGTATCCCTTGTTTGTATGTCCAGAAATGTCACTAAGCGCAGGCCAATCGTTGATGGTTACGAACAACAGCGCTCGTAGGTTAAATTCTTTTTGTACGTGCTCGTCCCACACAGATACACCTTCTTCACGCCACAACTGTAAAAGTTCATCGACTAATGGCCTTAGGTACACATCAATATCGTTGCCCGGTTGTCTCGGGCCTTGGATCAGCATTGGCATCATAATGAACTTCCTCTTTATGCACAACCAAGGAGGAAGGTTATTGATACATAGAGTTATATGCCAGGTGCTATGTTTGCTGCTCTGCGTACTAAATGGATTAAATCCATCTGTACTTAGACCAAACCATAATTCCTTGCCTCACCTGCAAAGCGCGGGAACTTTCTCTCGATTTTTCTCCACTGCGATCAATCAGCAGGGTGTCTCAACATCTCATCTTTCTTACGATCTTCCATGTGCCATCGCAAAAGTTTGGCATGCTCTTTGTTTCTGAACAAACGTTTCAACTGTGGTATTATAGGAGCATGCCACATCACCTTTGCAGGAACCCTCTTCCTGGGTCGCTCACCCTCAACATCGCCAGGGTCGTCTGGTCTGATCTTATACCGCAATGCAGTGCATACCGGGCATTGTTCCAAATTCTCGTACTTCTCACTGCTGTAGAGGATGCGGTCATTAATGCAGGCATGTATCTTCTCCACGTCTAATCCTAGGGGGCATACAAGTTTCTTTGCTTGGTATGTACTGTCGGGCAATTCATTGTTTTTAGGAAGTTGCTTCTTCACTATTTGCAGCAACTTTGTAAATCCGCTGTCAGTCACACCGTTCTCGGCCTTCCATTGGAGCAATTCTAGTGTGTTGCCTAGCTTTTTCTGCCCGTCTTCGCAAGTTGGATACAACTTTGTTTTGTCATCCTTTAACATCTGGTCGAACTTCACCCTCATCTTTTCGATATCGCTTTCTGTCTTTGCATCCGTAATAGGCTGGCCAAGATCATCGATGGGCTCATCTGGTACGTACAACTCTGATTCCACTTCATTGTTATCTTCCATTCCAGTACTGGCACCGTATTCAGGGAACATGTCATGATAGCTGTCATCATTCTCTTCTTCTTCGTTGTCTTCCATCATAACCCCTCTTTCTCCGTGCTTGGTCCAACAATTATAGCCGGGCATGAAACCGGATTGAAACAAGTGGAAGTGGATGACTCTGTGAGAAGAGTGTTCCTTCTGATTCCGACATACAGCACATGGACAACAGATAAAATTATTCCGCTTGTTTGCCTGAGCCACCTCGAGAAAATAACCCACGCCTTTCATGAACGCGGCAGAGCGTCGGCCAGCGTACATCCATTGCCGGTTCATCTGCATTATATGATTATTAATTAAGAACTGTTACAGAACACCATGAATAGAGAAATGACCAATGTTACATCGACAGATGAAAGGTTAAAGTTGGTACCTCGACCGAGGAGGAAAGAAGGACGAGAAAGCTTATTTAATTAAGTGTGGCTCGGATAAATTAAATCGTGCTTGTTTTCTACGAGCTGAGATGACGTTCTTCTCCCGGGCATTTCATCAAACACCTCTTGTGCATAGGAGTGAAAAAAAAGTGAGCACACACCACAAAACTAGAAATATGTCCTCCAAAGTAAGTGGCATCTCCAAAGTGAGTGGCATGAGGAGAACAGAGGGCTGGCAGGGTTTATATATAGTGGGGGTGTCATTTGCCCCGGTTGGTGGCTCCAACCGGGGCAAAAGGCCCCCCACACCACGCGCCTGCCATCGCCCTGCTTGCCGAGGGCGTTTAGCCCCGGTTTGAGCCACCAACCGGAGCAAATAAGCCCAACACCACGCGCCCTACTCGCCTCGGCCCCATCTCTGCAGTCTTTTGCACCGGGTGGTGGCCGATACGGGGCGAAAGGGGTAGTCGCGGGTGGGTAAAAGCCTCGTTTTCCACTAGTGTGGCAGCAAACCCAGTACATGTACTTTCACTTTTATTCTGGTTTGTTTTAGGAATACCGAGCACAGGTTAATTAGTCTATACTCCTTTCAAAAATTTACTTTTGTCCCACGCGAAAATGTTTCAAATTGACCGGCTTTACACCAGATATATCAATATAGTATGTAAGACCAACTTTATAAGACAAAAGTCAACATCTATACGGCCAAAAGTTACACTACAACACAAATTTGGACAAATGTTTTATATAGACAAGTACTAGTTTGATGTTATGGATGTTTCTGATTCATTTTTCTATAAATTTAATTTGCATTCTTACAAGTTGTTTGAGTTAATTAGAACAAAAGTTATATACGACTTGTTATTATGGGAAGAAGAGAGTGTTTTATTTGTCAAGCAATGTTTTAATTAGCATGCTACAACACAAATTCGGATTTGGTCACATCCATGCATGCAAATTTTACATCCAATTCAGAGGATTTAAAGCACATGGCTTTGTTTTAAAATAAAACATCAAAATTAGCGTGATGCGTCGGAGGGGAGAAAGGAATTCAGTTCCTTAATGTGATCCATGTCAGACTCTTATAGCTGATTTGACCTCGGTGAGATCATTAGATATGCTCTCCTCAGCTCTATGTGTCATCTTTGTTGTAGCAATCCAGTGTCCTACTACCCCGCCAAGCACATGGCACCAACGGTGTCGGTAATCACACATCCATATCGACATAAGCTTGTTCAAATTAGCCTCTCCCCAAGGATCTTCTGCCTATAGATCCAACAACATGTATCTCGACCGTGTCCAAATCTGTGCAAGACGACCTCTGTAGCGTCCACGATGAGCACGGTGGCCACTAGCGCAGCCATGACACTAGAAAAGTCCATTGGGCGCAGCATCAGTTGGTACAACCGAAGTGCTTGATGAAGGCTACCGAGGTTTCATGGTGTGGCGAACTCTAGAATAGCGGGCGGCTGACAAAGTTAGGTAAGCACTGCAATAGTAGGTGCATCTACATTGGACCCAAGCTAGGAGGGTGTTGTAGCAATTGCTGATATGGTTTGGGATTTTCTGAAAGTTGCATGAAAATTTGGAAACATTGTAGAAGTACATTTGTATATGTTGTGAAAATTCTTGAAATCTAGGGGAATCCTTAAGAGTTGCGTAAATTTGTTTAAAGGCTTGCAATGTGTTGTTGAATGACCATACAAAAACTGTTGAAAGTCGGCAAAAAACATTGTCGAAAGTTTGTGAAACATCATTCAAAATCGTAGTAATATATATTTTAGTTTCTAGTACCTGACTCTCAATTTCTGAAAGATTATCAAAATTAAGTTGAAACTCATTTTAACTTTGATGGGAAACATACCGAGTAATTGGCAGGAGACGCTGCTCGCCACAGCAGGTTCAAACAAGTTGTTATTTGACTTAACCGTTGTCGCATCCCCCTCGGCTCCTTTGCGACGGCGGCGGAGGCCGCCCGCGCCTGGGACGCGGCGGCCTGGCGCCTCAACCGCCCACGGTCGCTGATGAACTTCAACGACTGCCACACCGTCTGGGAAGCGGAGGCCAGGGCGCCGAAGCCGCAGATCGTCACTGCCGCCGACCACCTCCACCTCCGCCACCGCGCGTTTCAGGGCCTAGTCGGCGCCAGGGAAGACCGCGTCGTCCGCGAGTATTACCGGAACAACCCGGGGGAGGAGAGCGCCGACGAGGAGCTCTGGCAGACCCGCGAGGCTGAGCGGGCGGAGCGCCGCCTCGAATGCCACCTCGCGTTAGATGCCGCTCGGGAGGCGAGGACGAAGGCGCTGCAAGAGCTTCGTCGGGCCGACCATGCCGGCGAAGTCTGGGCCTCCGACGATCCGAGGTGGGGGCCTATCTCAGACATACCATTATGCACCTCCGACGACGACGAGGAGGTCACCGACGAGTTCGACGACGACGATGACCTGGAGGAGGTCACCGACGAGTTCCCCGACGACGACGACGAGGAGTAGTGTTCGTATGTTTTCTCTTTTTAATAAAAGAATTTGTATTCCGGCGACACTGCAGCGCGCTAGCGCGTCTGTTTTCTGTTTTTAATAAAAGTAATGAAATTAGATATTTTATATCACATGGTTTTGAGACATTTAAGTAACCTTCTGTTTTCCATGTTTTCCACTCGTTTTCTCAAATATTTTGCAAATGAGTTAGTCTTAAACACATGAGAGATAATATAATTCACATGATCCATTCAAAAAAGTTTGGTACAATAAATTATTACACATCAATTCTTCCCTTGTGTCCCCGCTTTCTTACGATTTGGCCGTATCCATAGAGCACCCTCATCATTTAACTTAATGCTTGGGTCAGTATTGACTTTGAAGGGCGGAATTTCACCAAACATATTATAATCTTCTGACATGTCTGTCTTGTCCTCCACTCCCACGATGTTTCTTTTCCCTGAAAGAACAATGTGGCGCTTTGGATCATCGCATGATGTACTGATCATTTTCTTATATTTCTGTTTCCTCGGTTTGCTACTCATGTCATTCAAATAGAAAACCTGAGCGACATCTTTGGCTAGGACGAATGGTTCGTCAAGGTAACCAAGATTGTTGAAATCCACCATTGTCATTCCGTATTGCTCGTCCACCTTTACCTCACCTCCTGTTAGCTTGAACAATTTGCACCGGAACAAAGGGACCTTAAAGGAGGGTCCATAGTCAAGTTCTCATATCTCCTCTATGTAACCATAATATGTGACCTTTTGCCCAATCTCGGTTGCTGCATCAAAGCGGACACCACTGTTTTGGTTGGTGCTCTTTTTATCTTGGGAGATCGTGTAAAATGTATTCCCATTAATCTCGTACCCTTGGAAAGTCGTTATAGTCGAAGATGGTGTCTTGGCCAACATGTACAGCTGATCTCGAACATCATTGTCATTCATTAAATGTTTTCGCAACCAACTGCCGAAAGTCTCCATGTGGGCCTTTCTAATCCATGATTCAGGCTTCCCCGGGTTGTCCGAGCGTAAAATATTCTTGTGTTGCTCGAAGTACAGAGCCACCAAGCTCGAATTTTGCAGAACTGTGTGGTGTGCTTCAGTCATTGAATGACCGTCCATACATATCGTTGATTTCCTTCCGATTGTGCCTTTTCCACTTAGTCTCCCCTCGTGCCGCGATTGAGGAATACCAATCGGCTTAAGGTCAGGAACATAGTCAATACAGAACTCAATTACCTCCTCATTTCTATAGCCCTTTACGATGCTTCCTTCTGGCCTAGCACGGTTACGAACATATTTCTTTAATACTCCCATAAACCTCTCAAAGGGGAACATATTGTGTAGAAATACAGGACCGAGAATTGAAATCTCTTCGACTAGGTGGACCAGGAGGTGCGTCATAATATTGAAGAAGGATGGTGGAAACACCAACTCGAAACTGACAAGACATTGGACCACATCGTTCTGTAACCGTGGTAGATCTTCTGGACTGATTACCTTCTGAGAGATTGCATTGAGGAATGCACATAGCTTCACAATGGCTACTCGAACATTTTCCGGTAGGAGCCCCCTCAAAGAAATCGGAAGCAATTGCGTCATAATCACGTGGCAGTCGTGAGACTTCAGGTTTTGGAACTTTTTGTCCGCCATGTTTATTATTCCCTTTATATTTGACGAGAAGCCAGACGGGACCTTCATACTGCTCAGGCATTAAAAAAAATGACCTTCTCTTCTTTGGTAAGAGCGTAGCTGGCACGACCTTAAAACCATTCCGGATGCCGGTCATCTGGGTCTTTCAAAAGTTGTTGGTCCTGTCGTGCTTCCTTTGTATCATTTATCTTCCCATACACGCCCAAGAAGCTTAGCAGGTTCACGCAAATATTCTTCGTAACATGCATCACGTCGATTGCAGAGCGGACATCTAGGACTTTCCAATACTGTAGCTCCCAAAATATCGATCATGGGTACGTGCCTGTCAACTCCCAGCGGAACTGATTGTCCGCCAGGACCCTTTCCAAAGATGACTTTCAAATCCTTGACCATATCAAATATCTCAGCTCCAGTACGTTCCGCAGGCTTCGGCCGGTGATCTGCCTTGCCGTTGAAATGTTTGCCTTTCTTTCTTACGTTATGATTTCGGGGAAGAAATCGACGATGACCCAGGTACACGTTCTTCCTACAATTATCCAAAAATACACTTTCAGTCTCATGTAAGCAGTGTGTGCATGCTTTCTATCCCTTATTTGACTGTCCCGAAAGGTTACTGAGAGCAGGCCAATCGTTGATGGTTACAAAAAGCAACGCTCGTATGTCAAATTCCTCTTCTTTGTGCTCATCCCACACAGGTACACCAGGTCTGCCCATAACTGTAAAAGTTCATCAACTAATGGCCTTAGGTACACATCGATGTCGTTGCCGGGCTGCTTCGGACCTTGGATGAGCACTGGCATCATAATGAACTTCCGCTTCATGCACAACCAAGGAGGAAGGTTGTAGATGCATACAGTCACGGGCCAGGTGCTATGGCTGGAGCTCTGCTCGCCAAAAGGATTCATGCCATCAGTACTTAGACCAAATCTTATGTTCCTTGCGTCAGCTGCAAAATCTTTGAACTCTCTGTCGATCTTACTCCATTGCGTTCCATCAACGGGGTGTCTCAACTCCCCGTCGGACTTACGGTCCTCTTTGTGCCATCGCAACAACTTGGCATGCTCTTTGTTCCTGAACAGACGTTTCAACCGAAGTATTATAGGAGCATACCACATCACCTTGGCGGGAACCCTCTTCCTGGGTTTGTCGCCCTCAACATCGTCACCAGGGTCATCGCCTCTGATCTTATAACGCAATGCAGTGCATACAGGACATTCATTCAAATTTTCGTATTCACCGCGGTAGAGGATGCAGTCGTTAATGCATGCATATATCTTCAGAACCTCTAAACCTAGAGGGCAGACAACCTTCTTTGCTTCGTACGTACTGGTGGGCAACTCGTTATTCTTCGGAAACATATTCTTCAATATTTTCAGCAAATTTTCAAATGATGAGTCAGCTACACCTTCCCGTGCCTTCCATTTCAGCAAATCCAGTGTGCAGCCCAGTTTTTTCAGACTATTGTCGCATCCTGGGTACAGCGACTTCGTGTGATCCTCTAACATGCGATCCAAATTCTCCCTCTCCTTGTCAGTTTCGCAGCGTCTCCGTGCATCAGCAATGGTCTGACCAAGATCATCAGCGGGCTCATCACGTGCCTCTTCTTCACCTTCACCAAACCCTTCCCCACCTTCAGCATCATCCTCCATGAAAGTATCACCGAAAGCTTCATGATAGTTGATATCGATATCATCCTCTTCTTCATCTTCTTCCATTCTAACCCCTCTTTCTCCATGCTTGGTCCAACAATTATAGCTTGGCATGAAACCGTGCCGAAGCAGGTGCATGTGAACGACTCTTGAGGAGGAGTGACCCTTCTGATTCTTACATTCAGCACATGGACAGATAATAAAACCTCGCTGCTTGTTCGCATTTTTGCCACTACGAGGAAATCTTTCAAACCCGTAGTGAACTCGCCGGAGAGTCGGTTACCGTAAATCCATTGCCGATTCATCTGCATTATTATTATATAAAGTATATAATTAACCATCATGCATTTGTTAAACTAACTAGCTAGAAATAATACAAATCATGAAAGGTTCAAGTTGTTAACCGCGATCACGGAGGAAAAATAAATGAAAAAGCTCAAGTGTGGCTCGGACACTTCATATCATGTGTGTTTCATGCTCTCGGACATTTCATCGAACACCTTGTGTGCATAGTAGGAACCAAAATCAAACCCACCACCCCTTGTGAATATTATGAGTAGAAGTGACACCAAATGTGGCAAAGTGCAGCGAGCTGAGTCCTATATAGGATGGGCTTTTAGTCCCGGTTGGCCTGGACAACCGCGACTAAAGCCCTTCGGGCCAGCCTGAGGACCTATTAGTCCCGGTTGGCCTGGCCAACCGGGACTAAAGCCCCTCCCGTCCGCCAGTTGTGGACCGAGCGCGCTGGGACCAGACTGTTGGCCGCGGGTCTCCTTCCGAACCGCGACTAAAGACCCCTATGGTCGCGGGTCGATTATTTTGGGGACTAATGGGGGCGTATGGAAGGCGTATTTTCTACCAGTGCTCCTACAACCAGTCTACTCACCTGATCTCCAATATAGTTTTGTATGGCGATACTAGCACGGTATCACCAAAGCGGTGAATTTGCACGCAAGATATATGCTACTAGAAAGATCTAGCGCGCTTCGCTGCGTCACGTTTTTGTTGTTTTCGTTTTACTTTTCTTTTTTGCACATTTGGCTTCACCTAGAAGGAAAGACTATAATTGGGAGTTCATCATGGTTCCATAAATATATAAATTGTAGTCAATCAATATTTTGCAATTAATATATGTATATAACTATATTTATTTGTTTCATACTCCGAATAAAATTGGAGTCAATTTATCCTTTTGTGCCAGATTTATAAACAAAATTGGTTTTTTTAGCAAATACAACAAGACCACATATAAAATTCCGTACACCCAGACAAAAATGGTTAATCAATAGCAATCCGAGAATTATCATCGGTGGCTCGGAGTGATTAGACCAGAAAAAAGAGCCTTTGAAATATGATCGGTGTCGCTATTAGTTTGCCTTAACCACTCTTGCATCACAGTAAGGTAATATTTGACAGTCTGGTTGCTTGTCCCATCAGCAACTCCAAGACCCCAGAGAATGGCCCCAGGATGCACAAATCATCCATGGAGACACACCTGGACATCATCTGCTAGATGTGTTCCATATCTATACATACATCCAGTATAGTGATCCAAAATTGTTGACTTAGACCAATCCCACCATTTGGTGCAACCCCGTTGTTGGAAATCAACATTTTAGTCGACGAACTTCTCGGGCGCACATTTCAAATCACATCCATATTCAACATGGTAGACATTCATAAAGAGGACTACCGAAAGATTAAGTTTATGTTCTTCCCTTGACACGTGAGCCCTTAACATGTGAGCCCTGATATTTCACCCTAGTATCTTGAAAGAAAGAACCATGCAACATCTCATTGTTAACATGATGTTGTCTAAACGGACATTTGTACCTTGTGAATAGGATTTGCACACACATATGTCGTTGTATCAAAGCGCTGATAATTTGCTGGATCCTAGTGAAGTTGTGTCGCATGACAGCCGATAGGGCCCTCTGCCGGTCCCACGGGTGCGTCGCACGCCGGCGAGGCATCGCTTCAGCCGCGAGATGAGAGGTGAGAAAGTGGCTAGCAGTATGTCCGTACGCGCGTCCTCGAGCTGCTGAGCCACCCTGCCCTGGCACGCTGGCACCAGGGCCGGGGTTGCGCTCCATCTCCCTCACGCCTTTGCTCATCGAGAAGTAGCGGTGGTGGCTCGCCTGGGGAGGAGTAGCGGCGTCGAGGGAGAAGCATTGGAGGCACGCCTCAGGAGGAGCAAGACGCGGTCCACCCGGAAAGGAGCAGCGACACCGCGCCGGAAATAAACCGATGGGATCCGAGGCGGTTTGGATCGTGAGGGGGTGGATGTATCCTAGCTTCGCTCCCGCCGGCACGCGGTGACACATGCGCAATACGCCGAACCGACGCGGCGAGCGGTCCACAAAGCAGGCAAAGCGATCCACACGGAAAATAAACGGATAATGGCCGACACGCGGGCCCAATCAGTGGATGCACCAGAGCGCGTCATTTCCTCCCCAATTAGAGGAGAAGATGATACGCCTATACGGCTCGGATACAAGGTGTCAGAGATTGTACGAGTACATTTGTATCGCATAAATCGGTGTTTCTAATATTCTAATGTACACTATTATAGTGTTAATTAATGTGTATGTGCTCTATTAGCTTTCATGGCTCCGATTTCTGCATGGAAGCTCTCTTAATTACACGAACTACAATCTGGATCAATCTATACACAGCGAACTCTGGAGAAGCTATGGCCAATCCAACGAATTCGGAGTCTGTCGCCACCCAGCCAGTGGCTAGGTAGTCATGGTATGCACTTCCCTGGCGATACTGGGTGGTCAGGATCTTGCCAGCACTGGTTGCTACTGCCCGGCGGAGCGCCGCCCTTGGACAGGACCTGCATGATCAGCGGCCCGGCGCCCTGCCGCAGCCGCAGCCAGAAGCCGGCGCCGTCCCCTTGGAGCAACCTCGCCTCGACGATCACGTTGCAACCCAGCATCAACACGACGGCGGCGACCAACATCACCACCCTCGCCATGCTCGCTGTCGACACCATTTCCTTCGCTGCGCCGGACGGTGGGGCCGGGGTTTGTGCAACTTCCTGCTAGATCGATCAACTAACAAGTGCGATCGAATGGGTTTAAGTTACCGGAAGAGGGACAAGGTGGTCATGTTTTATACTGGCTCGGTTTGGGGAAAATGCATGCATGCATGGTTTAATCGTCTAAAAGGACCGGACCGGGTCTATTCTTTAGTGTGCAGTTTGTTGTACTACTACAACTCAACTTTTATCGGGTCCTATACCTACGCGGTTTTAGGCGGTCCTTACGGTTTTTTCCGAGTTGTTGAACACATGTTGGACTAGTATTACTGCACATGTACGCACGTAGAATAAGATCTATAGTTCTATACCGATCACTTGGTTTACATGTTGGAGCAGTACTACTCCCTCTGTCCAAATTAGTTGTCATGGATTTGTCAAAACATGTATTCATCTAGACGTATTTTATGTATAGATATATCCATATTTTGACAAAACCACGACACCTAATTCGAACGGAGGGAGTAATATAAATTGAAATATTCTTTTTTTTGCGAGAAAACTTTCGATCTATTCATCAATTATCAAAATAGTACAGAGAAAACCAGAAGTAAAGAAGATTACATCCAGATCCGTATACCACCTAGCGACGACTACAAGCAATGGAGCGAGCCGAAGACGTGCCGCTGTCATCGCTCCTCCATCATCGGAGTCGGGCAACCGTCGCCGATGAAGAGAACCGTAGATCAGAAGGATTCAACCTGCAGACACACGAACGCATACGAACGAAGACCGAATCTAGTTGGATCCACTGAACACAAACGCCGACGGAATCCTTCGAGATCCGCCTGAGACACAACTCCACACGCCGTCCAACGATGCTAGTTGCACCACCGGAACAGGGGCTAGGCGGGGAGAATCTTATTCCTTCTCTATGGAGCCGCCGCCTCGCCATCCTGAATAGGACACAAACCCTAAATATTCTTGTATTCAAAACAAACATCCATGAATATAAATGGTTGCCACGTTTTAAAAAAATGCATCATATATTTAGAGAACTTTTATAGTACTTACTCTTAGCGTGTACTTAACCTGCGTGTAAACCAAGCCAGCAGGTCTTAGTCTTAGTTTTGTACTTAACCTGCATGTATACGTATGTGCAACCGTATATGTTTAAATGTTTCCATGTGTAAATTGATGTGTTTAGTATATTGATGATGGCTTTGACTTCACATATGTCCTACTTTGCCGGCCCGATAGTCGTATATACGTATGTGGCGCCCCCATTTTGCCGGAGCTTGTGAATTATGTCGGTCGGATCGAGTGGGGTGATGGTTGAAGTTGAACCGATCCTGACCTTGCGTACATTCACCGCAATATGCCAGTTTGGAAAACTGTACTCTGGTCGTGTTCAATTGTCAACTGCTGCAGCTGCGTATTACTGCTGCTACGACTTGGGAGCAAAGGCGCGCTTCCGAGAAAGTGGCGGCGACTCCCAGGGGTTCCTGCCCTTATTCTTTTTTAATTTAAAAAATGGTCTTTCCCCTTAAATTCCAAACCCGAATTGGCGGCGACTCCCAGGGGTTACTACTGTGACCGGAAAAGTTGGCAAGTCCAAACTCTGATCAGCACGTCCACGGGAGAAAAAATGCACTAATAAGCCACTCACAAGCCCGAATATTTCTCATAGAGCAACTCTACCAGATCCTCTAAACAGAGAGTCTCTAAAGCAAGAGAGAATACTCCAAAATCCTTCCAGTAACATTATTTTTATTATAGGTGAATGAAACCCACTTGCCAGTGCTTTACCAGCCTTTAAACCCACCTACCGTAAATTCTTTTATTTGCCTTTTATGTTGCTAATATGGTCGTCTTCCCCACCGGCTGCCCCTCCTCAATCTAAATCCTTCCGAGCGTCACGGGCATGTCGACCCTCCTCACCTTGCACACTTCAACATATCTCGATGTGTTACCATCATGACCGCTGCTCCGCCACGCGGCCCACGCCACCTTCACTTCCTGGCCAGCCAGCCAACACATCACCTCCTCACCAATCGCCTGTGCTTCCTGGTTGACCGCTCCTTCTCCTCGAGTGTACCCAACACGTCCCAAGATGGAGACGAAGTCGTTGAAGATGAATACGTGGGCACGTCTCATTATAGGATGCATGTCGAAGCGCGGAGGTGAGGAGCGCCTAGGTCATGACGACATGAGTAGCGACGCGGTGCACTTGTGGCGTTGGGAGGAGAGGCTGATTGTTGGAATGTCCGACTCGCCAAGAAAAATCAAGGATATAAGATTGTGTTTTTTTCTCTCGCGTGGCCTCTAAATTTGTAGGTGGGTTCAAAGGCTCCTCTAATTTTTTTACAGATAAAGGACGTGATAGAGCATCGGCTAGAATGGATATTTATTGTCCCATTTCCTTTAAAGTAGTATTTAATTTTAGAGATGGGGCGTTTAAAGAGACCAGAGACACAAAATTGCCACCTAATCCATGCAAACAATGGATCTGCCCCGTGAAACTGCTGCCGTCCATGGTTTTCGATACCTCCGCCTCAACTCCTAAACATCATTAGCCCGGTGCATTACTCCAACATTAAAAAACATGACGATAAAAAACACGCCAGCAGCTGAACTGAGCTTCCAAGACGACCCCCACCCCCCTAAGAAGATCACGACATAGCCATGATACGTCATAAACGTATCCTTAATTTCTGATGTTCCATGTTGTTTTCTTATTGTTTTCCACATGTTTGCTATACACTTTATGTCATTTTTATCGATTTTTCGGACTAACCTATTGGCAAGATGCCATAGAGCCAGTTCCCTGTTTTCTGCTGTTTTTAGTTTCAGAAAAATTGTTCTGGAAATATTATCGAAATTGGAAAATTTGAAGCCCGGAACTCTTAGAATTCCTGAAGGTTCCACGGAGTCCCGAAGAGATCCGGAGGGGGCCCTCAGGGGGCCCACACCATAGGGGCCCCTGGCCGCGCCGAGGGGTGGTGCGGGGCCCCCAGGCCTCCATCGCCTCTGCCTTTTCGCCTATTTAATCCCCCGAGACATAAACCCTAGGAGGATCCCAATTTGTCCCGAAAACACCCGAGGCCGCCGGCATCGTCATCCCGAGATCGGGAGGGTTCTAGAGCTCTCCCCAGCATCCTGCTAGGAGGGGAATTCATCACCGGAGGGGTCTACACCACCATGCCCTCCTCAGAAATTGAAAGATCATCGTCCATTTTGGTAATTATATGACAACATACCTATTTGATCTAATGTTTGTTTGATATATGAAAATGCCCAGGTCCATCAAAGTGTACTAATTCTTTGGGCTACGTTGTCCGTTGAAATGAAAAGAGCTAGAAGAGAGAAATCCGGGAAGCAGTTTTTGCTTGGATCGGAGGCTCCAGTGAAACCACCGGAGACTCCGCCCCAGGCTCCGGTGCGGGTCCGGTGGAGGATCCGCCCAAACCTCCCTCTGGTGCAAACGAGCGGAGGCCAGGGCGGAACCTCCGGTGGAGCTCCAGTGGGCGGAGCCTCCGCCCTTTCCACCGGAGCCTCCGCTGGCTCCATCCAGGCCCAATACACGATTGGCATCCGGCGCGCCTCCGGTGGGGGCTCCGCCAAAATCACGCTCTGTGGGATAAGAGCGGAGGCTCCACCAGAGCCTCCGGTGGAGCTCCGGTGGGCGGAGCCTCCGCCCTTTCCACCGGAGCCTCCGCCCCCGGTCCTTCAACGGATAAGATTGGTGCTGCGCAACTGCGCAAATGAAAGATGCCCAGCGGAGCCTCCGGTGCTCCCAAGACTGCAACTGCCACTTTGGGGGGAGGGGTATAAATACTCCTTCCCCTTCCTCATAAATGCCAAGCTTTTTCCACTCTCTCTCTTAGCCATTAATGAAAGCTTCACCCACCTAGATCTCCCTCTCCACTCACCCAATCACTCCCAAACTTTGTGGAGAGCTAGAGGAGACCAAGATCCACACTTCCACCAAAGGAATTTCAAATCCATCCACCACAACCTAATAGATCTAGAATCCTACTTGAGGCCTAGAAACCTTAGTAGGTCTTGTGCTTGTAGCTTCCACCTTGTTGCAAGAAGCTACGGATTGCTTGAGAGCCTCCATCCATCTTGTGGAGTGACCTCGATCTCATGTAAAGGTTTGGTCAATGCCTTCAAGTCGACCTCATAGTGGAAACGAGAATCTCCCTCACCGGAGAAGCTCAAGGAGAATAAGATGTGCACAACCGTGCTATTGAGGAGTGCCTAGGTGCCTCCCCACCTCTCCAACGTAGACGTACTTCTCATTGAGAAGGAACTACGGGAATCATATCCTTGTCTCCTTGTTTACACTTTTGGTTTATCTTGCTACCTTTCGTTTTACTTCTGTTGCGTATATTATCTTGATCACATAGGTTGCTCACCTAGATGCACATCTAGAGAACCTTATCTTATCTTGCTTAGCCCTACTAAAAGGAAAAGAAAATAAAAATTGGTAGTCAACCTATTCACCCCCCCCTCTACTTGACCATAGTGCACTTTCAATTGGTATCAGAGCCTCGGCTCTTACTAAGGGCTTAACCGCCCAAGAGTATAATGGTCAATGAAAATGCCCCTGAAAGTTCTAATGCGGAAATCGCCAAAATGGCCGACACTATATCTAACCTACAAGAAACGGTTGGAACCATCCAAACCGAATTGTCCAAGGTTAGCTCTAGTGTTAGCTTGGAGGTTTCTAGCATCAAGAAAATGATGGAGGCCTTGATGGGGAAAACCAAGGAGTCTAAGGAACCACCTCTCACCGCTAATGATGTTAGCTCGGATGAAGAGTCCCTTCCGGACATCGCAGAAATGGAAGCTAACATTGCCTTAGCTAAGGCGAAAGCCAAAGCTAAAGCCGATAAAAAGGCAAAGAGCGGTGGGAGCTCCGAAGGCTCCAAGTCTCAATCGGCTAACGGTTCGGGGTCTTACTCTAAAGTTCCACCACCTCCAAATTATGACACCATTCATCCCATTGCCACAATGCCACACATGGTTAATGTTGAAGTTCCTCCCATGCTTAACACTAATGAATTTTCATCTTGGAAGTTCGATATGGAGTCTCATATTTCAGGATCTTGCACCGCTTTGTGGAGAAGCATCCTCCATGGATTTCACCCTCATGATCCAAGAAACTTGACTCCAAGAGAAGATGTGGAATTTCAACTAAACAAGACCACTCTTGTCACTATCCAAAAGGATATCCCAAGAGAACATCTTGAACACATCCGCCGTATCAAGACCGCCAAGGAGGCTTGGGATAAACTTGACACCTTGTTCCAAGGAAATGCTAGCATCCAATCATCCAAGTATGATGTTGCTCTTGACAAGTCCGAGAACTTCGTCATGCTCGAAGACGAAAGCCCCGAGGAGCTATATAGGAGAGTGGTCACCCTTGGCAATCAATTAAGGGATTTTGGAAAAGAGGAAATCTCCGATGAGTGGATCAAGAGGAAGTTTGTCAAGGCAATAACTCAGTTTGAGAAGAACCTTGCCACAAGCATTCGAACAAGATCCGACTACATCTCCCTCAACTCCATTGGTGTTCTTAGTGAGTTCATAGCAATATCCCTATCTCACAAGAGTGCGGATGACGCTCTCGCTCGCTTAAGAGGAGAAAGTCTCCAAACCTCGCCTTGAAGTCTAAGGCGATTGCAAAGATAGAAGAAGTGGATAAGGATGATGATGAGGAGGACTATGAAGACACATACAACGGTGCTCATAAGTGCATCGCTCTTGACATGCATGGTTATTGGAAGAGATGGGAGGCTCACAAGGCCAGTGCTCCTAGACCTTCAAGGAATAAGATCTTTAGGAAGAAAGGGGAGCGACCAAGGACATGCTACAATTGTGGAAGTGCAAACCATTTCGTCAAGGAGTGTCCCTTTGAGCCAAGAGAAGAAAATGAAGGGAAGCTTGTTCGCAAGGACAAGAACAAAGCTCCACAAAACAATAACCTTGATAGAAGAGTCCCAAGGGATCTATATGTTCAAGAAGGCCCCACATTTGGAAACATATTACTCCGGAGATGAAGGAGAAGATGAAGTCGTAGGTGTTTCCCACGTTGCCATAGCTACGACTTCCTCTTCATCGGTCTCTCTATTTGAATCTCCCAATGAGAAGACATCGATCCGACCTACATGTCTCATGGCAAAAGCCACCGCGGTAATATCTTCCACCTCCAAGTCTATTGTCACTAGCTCTCCCTCGTTATTGGATTGTGTTGAAAACATTGTTGATGATGAGGAGGCTAAGAATCTAGGCTCTTGGTTATGTAGTCTTGAAGGTGAAAAAAGGTAAAGGCTCTCTTAAGGCAACTTGATGATGCTAAATCTCTCATTTATGAGAAGGAGGAGATCATCATGACCTTGGAGATCCATGGCGGTAGCCATGAGAACCATGACGATGAACTAGTCAAAGCTCTCGAAAAAGAAAGATCCATGAGAGCCTCTCTCAAAGAGAGACTATCTAATCTACAAGAGACCTATGCTATTAGTGTTTCCAAGCTTAGAAAAGATAATGAAAAATCTCTTGCCAAGCTTAGGAAAGATAACAAAAAATCTCTTGCTTTACTTAAAGTCTTTGAAGAAGAGGAGTTGAATCTAGGAGTAGCTCATGAAGTACTTGTTCAGAATCATGAAAAACTAAAAAAGGAGTTCATGTCTCTTAAAGAAATTCATGACAAACTCACCAAGTCTCGGAACAACCTCCTAGCTCAACAATCTAATAAAAAAGTGATATCTTCCTCTAATAGCATTGCTATCATGCCTACCTCTTGCACTAAGACTAACATTGTAGGGAAAGAGATAATTCTCAATGATGCCATAAGCTCTCAAGGAGCCAAGAAAGGAAAAGAAGGACTTGGTTTCGTTTCAAAGTCAAAGAAGAAATCCAAGAGGGTCACATCTCCCTCTCAAAATGTTGTCTTTGTGAAAGAGGGAGAGGTGGCCAAACAAAAGGAGAACAACTCCATTGTGGGTGGTGATACCTCTAGGGGGAGCATCACTCACAATGACTTCGCCGGAAAATATAACCCATCTTATGTTCTTATGAAATCTAGAGATGGACATGTTTATGCTAAATATGTTGGTGCTTCTTATGGTGATGATTATCATTGGACTATTTGGGTTCCTAAGACCCTTGTTACTAACAAAAGAGGACCCATTGAAGGATGGGTACCTAAATCAAGAAATTGATCTCTTGTAGGGAATTGCTTCCGGGTCAGGTAGATGGACAGTGGATAGTGGTTCATCCCAACATATGACCGGAAGATATGATGCAATGAGTAATATTGAACCTCCATTACCTCATCTCAATTGCGTTACTATTGGTGACAAGTCCGAACTTAAGGTATTGGGACGAGGCAAGGTGGCTATCTCAAATGATTTATCAATTGAGAATGTTCTCCTTGTTGAGTCCCTTGGCTATAACTTGATGTCCGTTCTTCAACTTGCGAATTGTGGCTTTACCTCGTTCTTTAATAAAGAGAGTGTGATTGTCACTTCGGAAACATCTCTTAAAGTAGCTTTTGTTGGGTGTGTCGAGAACGGCATGTATGTAGTGGACTTCTCTAAAGGAGACACGTGTGCCGCGACATGCCTAATGGCTAAAGTTGATGTGGGGTGGCTTTGGCATCGCCGGTTAGCCCACACCAATATGAGAATGTTGCATGACCTCCAAAGTGGCAATCATGTTCTAGGACTAACCAAAGCTAAGTTTGCTAAAGATCGTGTGTGTAGCTCTTGTACCTTTGGGAAGCAACATGGAGAACAACACCCAACCAAGACAACTATCTCCACCACAAGGATTCTCGAGCTCATTCACTTAGATCTCTTTGGTCCACTATCCTATGATAGCCTCGGAGGAAAGAAGTATTGCTTGGTGATTGTGGATGATTATTCAAGATATTGTTGGGTGTATTTCTTCAAGAGGAAAAGTGAAACTCAAAAGAGAGTCATCGAGTTCATCACTCTAGTGGAGCGCCAACACAATGCTACCATATTGGCCATTCGGAGTGATAATGGCTCGGAGTTCAAAAACTATACTGTTGAGGGTTTTCTTAGTGAAGAAGGCATTGCTCATCAATATTCCACTCCTTATACCCCTCAAAAAAATGGTGTTGTGGAGAGAAAGAACCGGACTTTGATGGATGCGGCTAGAACTATGATTGCGGAGTTCTCTTCTCCCTATAACTTTTGGGCCGAAGCCGTCTCCACCGCATGTCATGCTACTAACCGGTTATATCTTCGCAAGATGTTGAACAAGACTCCCTATGAGATTCTCACAGGCAAGAAACCGGATGTATCTTATTTCAAGGTCTTCGGTTGCAAGTGTTTCATTCGCAAGAAAGGTAAACGGTTGTCAAAATTTGAGACCAAATCTTATGAGGGTATCTTTGTTGGCTATGCCACAAACGCTCACGCCTATAGAGTCTACAACAAGTCCACGAGACAAGTTGAAGAAGCTATAGACGTGGTGTTTGATGAGGATAACGGCTCCCAAGGGGGACGTATAGATCATGGTGTTGTAGGAGATGCAATTCCTCCCATCGTCATAAGAAGAATGGGGATTGGTGAAATAATCCCCATTGAGGGTTACCGGATAGCGGAGGGAGAAGGACTATGCCCCACTCAAGTGGAGCCATTGACTACACCCATTGATGATCGAGCTACTCAACAAGATGCACCAAGCCCTCAAGCTAGTGATCAAGGTCAAACAAGCAATCAAGGCCAAGCTAATGACCAAGGCCAAGCAACTCATCTAAATCATGATCAAGATTACATCATTGTTGAGAGTGCTCAACCTAGTGGTGATCCATCACCCGTTATTGATCAAGGAAAAAATGAAGACGGTCATGTCTCCGATGAAGAAGGTGATTCTCAATCCGTATCCAAGGAATCTTTGGAGGAGATGCTAGCACGGAGAGCAAAGAGAAGCCTAGAGAATCTTGAACGAGCGGGTCATACGGAGGACAAGATTCTAGGGCAAGTTCGTGGGAGAGTGGTCACTAGGAGGCAGTTGGCGGATTTTAGCAAGGCTCATGCTTTTGTCTCCTTCATTGAGCCCAAGAAGGTCTATGAAGCTCTCGAAAATCAAGATTGGCTTGAAGCCATGCATGATGAACTCAATAACTTCGAGCGCAACAAAGTCTGGAAACCAGTACCAAGACCCAAGGATTGCAAAAATGTTATTGGCACCAAATGGGTTTTCAAGAACAAGCAAGACAAAGATGGCATTGTCATTCGCAACAAGGCAAGGTTGGTGGCTCAAGGTTTTTCCCAAGTCGAAGGTATTGACTTCGGTGAAACTTTCGCCCCTGTAGCTCGTCTTGAATCCATTCGCATCTTACTTGCTTATGCATCTCATCATAACTTCAAGTTACAACAAATGGATCTTAAGAGTGCTTTCCTAAATGGTCCCATTAATGAGTTAGTATATGTCAAGCAACCTTCGGGCTTCGAGGATCCCAACCACCCCGATCATGTCTATAAACTCGATAAGGCGCTCTATGGACTTAAACAAGCTCCACGTGCGTGGTATGAGCACCTTAAAGAGTTTCTAGTGGATCGTGGGTTTAATGTTGGTTTAATCGATCCCACCCTCTTTACCAAGACGGTTGGAGGTGACTTGTTCATATGCCAACTCTATGTGGATGACATCATTTTTGGGTCTACTAACACTTTGTTCAATGAGGAGTTTTGCAAGCTTATGACCGATAGGTTTGAGATGTCTATGATGGGAGAGTTGGAGTTCTTCCTTGGCTTTGAGGTGAATCAATATCATGAAGGAACCTTCATCAAACAAGCCAAATACACTCAAGACATTCTCAAGATATTTAATATGCATGATGCCAAGCCTATGAAGACTCCCATGTCCACAATCACCGACGTGAAACCCGACCCCAACGGTAAAGAGGTAGATCAAAAGGCATACCGCTCCAAGGCAAAGTCATTTGGAAGCTGTGAAACGAATCTTTCAATATCTAGTTCATACCCCAAATTTCGGTCTTTGGTACCCCAAGCGTTCAAGTTTTCAGCTCATTGGATATTCGGATGCGGATTATGCGGGAGAGAAGACGGATAGGAAGTCCACGTCCGGGGGTTTCCAATTTCTTGGCCGCTCCTTGGTATGTTGGTCTTCAAAGAAGCAGAATTGCATTGCTCTCTCCACCACCGAGGCCGAGTATATCTCCGCGGCAAGTTGTTGTGCTCAATTTTTTTGGATGAGGCAAACCTTGAAGGATTATGGTATTCATTTTGACAAGGTTCCTCTCCTTTGTGATAATGAGAGTGCTATCAAGATCGCCTACAACCCCGTTCTTCACTCCAAGACGAAGCACATTGAGATTCGTCATCATTTCATTTGGGATCATGTTGAGAAAGGTGATATTGATCTCTCATATGTTTCCACCAGGGATCAACTTGCCGATATTTTCACGAAGGCCCTTGATGAACCAAGATTTCGAGCTTTGAGGAATGAACTAAATGTCATCGATTCTTCCAACTTCACTAGAAACCTTGCATATCTACTCTCATTATGCATGCTATTAGGTTTAGATGTAGGCATGGACATAGGGGGAGCGCTACTCAACTCATGAGTATGCACTCCTCTTATTATGCGAAAATCAATTCATCATTGCATATATAGTCAATTCGTGACTTATTGTGCTTAATTGTGAGTAGTAATTTTGGACCCAAGATATATCTTCACGGTGCCAAGTTACACACTCAAACATGGTGGCTTCGGCCACCGACCTTTGGTATGTTTTGGCTCTTTCACGCGTATCATATTTCTTTCTTGACAACTCGTACGGGTTTGGTCTTCTGCCTTTTATGCTTCTTGCGAACCCCTCCGAGTAATGTCTCTCGTATATCAGTGACCATTTTCCAACCTAAGCCCCCTTTGCCCAAAACAATATTCTACTCGTAATGCTCTTGTTTTTACAATCTTGGCGCACAAAAACTTGGTTGGGCGGAGGCTCCGGTGAAACCACCGGAGGCTCCGCTGCCTTTGTCCACCGGACCCCCACCAGAGGCTCCGTGAGCACAAATTTCTTGCGGGACATATTTTTGCTGGGCCCTTTGGACAAGGGGCGGAGGCTCCGGTGAAACCACCGGAGGCTCCGCTGGGCGGGGAGCGGAGGCTCCGGTGAAACCACCGGAGCCTCCGCCCGTGGCAGTTTTTCGGGATAAGACTAGGGCGAACGGGGGTCAATGAGATCCAATCCCATTTTCCCCCCACTCTCCCTCCTTCTTCTTCCTCTCAACTACAGCCGCCCCCAAGTCAACCGCCGCCGGATTTGGGCGCTCCACCGCCGGGAGACCTCCTCCTTGCCTTGGACCACCCCGAGCTCTTCTTCCTCCTCCCTTTTCACCATGGATGATGCGGGTATGTGCTCTCTCTCTCTCTCTCTCATCTAGTTGATGGATGGGGATGCATAGGAGTTCATGTTCTTGTTCTCTAGATGTGTGGATTTGGATTTAGGAGTAGAAGATCTCGAGTACAAACGCTAGCAACCTAGATAATGCGTGTTAGGCTTGAATCGTTGCGGTCGTAGGGAAGATCCATATGCCCTAACCCTAGTTATTCAACCCTAACACCATGAGTATCTTTGTTTCTTGGATTTGTGCGTATTTATCAACTTGAGCATTACCTTTTCTTCATGATATCCCTCTATTTATTTCTTAGATGCTTCCGGTTCCAAAGGAAAGGGGGTTCGGTACAAGACTACGGGTCGTCGCAAGATCCCTCAAGTTGATGAGATCGAAGAAGAACTTGACAATTCTCAACCCAAGCGCAAGCGGTTCCCGGCTACCGAGAAGAAACTGCCTAAGAGGAACACGGCGAGGACCGCTTCCAAGATGTCCGAGGCAGCTTTTCTGAAAGAACGTCGCGAGAATCCATATGTCATTGCTCGCGACCGCTTGATGCCTCAGTTCCGGGGTAAGGATACTCGCTTCCACACTGTTTTCCAGAGCCAGATATATCACGAGATTCTGATGAGGAAGCCAAAGGAAAATGTTGCCCCTCAACACGCCATCAACTTTGGGCATTTGGAAAGAAACCCTCGTTACTTTGGGGAGGCACTTGAGTTGGTTGAGAGGTTTGGTCTTGGTCCTATTATGAGTCTCCAACAAGATTATGACGAAGACCTTGTTTGTCAGTTCCTAGCCACAGTTCATCTCTCCAATGAGACTGAGCGTCATCTTACTTGGATGACACAGGGGAGGATGCTTGATATCAAGTGGTCTGAGGTTGGCACCATTCTTGGAGGATACCCGGACTTTGGTCCATTTGCGGACAGTGAGGAGTTTGCCAACGGTTGGTTCCGTGTTCACGTCATCAACACCCAGTCTCTTGCCAAGGATCAACTAACCCCACTATATCATTGGAAGAAGTTCGCCGTTGGGTTTGTCAAGGGTCTTTATCCAACCTATGATATCATGATGCGCATCTATAGAGAGACCATCAACCCAAAGGCGGGAAATGTGGATGAGATCCAAGGTTTCTTGAAGAATCTTTTGCTTCTCACCCATCAGCAGCGGCTTGCCGACTCCCATCAGAAGCTCGATGTGCTTGATTACATATGGAATGAGCTATGGCACGCCATGATCAATCACAAAAATGCTTGCTTTGGGCCCTTCATCATGAAGATCATCTTGCACGTATGGGATGCCAAGTTCCCGAATGAACCGTCTGAGGATGATAATTGGATTCCTCACACGGAAAGGAGACTCCTCATCAAGGACCACACCGATCCTCCTGAGCATCCCACTCCTGCTCCTCGCAAGAACAAGGCTAAGCCTCGTGTCATTGATGATGAGGAGGAAGAAGAAGCCGGTCCATCTCGCCCTTCTCCTTCCAACAATGCATTCAAGTGGATGGCTCGGGCCCTTAAGAAGGTGTTCAGGTTGAACAAGAAGGTTGAGAAGCATCAATGGGAACCCTATTATGACAAGGAGCTCAAGAACCGCCAGAAAGCACATGCAGCTCGTCAGCTTCGCCGCGATGGTGGCGAATCCGTGGACTCCCCGGCTCTTCCAAGCATCACCGACTGGGACAAATGGCAAGCCAAGGACTCCAAGGGCAAGTTGATTGAGTGGTCTGAGGAAGAAGGAGAAGAAGCTACCAGTTCTCGTCGCCGTGCCCCCTCTCCGGATATGGAGATCTCGTCTGAGGAGGAGTGATCTTTGGGTCGTTAGTGTCTTTTTCTCCCTCTTTTGGTATCTTAATGCCAAAGGGGGAGAGATATATATTAGGAGCGCGGGTATTTGCATGGGTCTCCCTCAAGCACACTCTCGATTTGCATCTTTCTATTGTTTGAGGGAGTTTGGCTTTTTCATTTGGTCATTTGGAACTTCGGTTTGTTTACATTATTCGTATGTGTCGTGAACCTCGTATCGTATTATGCATATTGAACCTCGTATCATGCTTCGTGAGCTTAAGATCTTATTATATTATGTTGTGTGCTCACTTTTACTCACATTGTTCATATATATATTGTGCCTAAATTCATTCAACATGAAGGGAGCATATCTTTAGGGGGAGCTCCGTTCATGTTGTGTTTTCTATTATGAAAATAGGGATGTTGTCATCAATTACCAAAAAGGGGGAGAATGAAAGATCATCGTCTGTTTTGGTAATTATATGACAACATACCTATTTGATCTAATGTTTGTTTGATATATGAAAATGCCCAGGTCCATCAAAGTGTACTAATTCTTTGGGCTACGTTGTCGGTTGAAATGAGAAGAGCTAGAAGAGAGAAATCCGGGAAGCAGTTTTTTCTTGGAGCGGAGGCTCCGGTGAAACCACCGGAGGCTCCGCCCGAGGCTCCGGTGCGGGTCCGGTGGAGGATCCGCCCAAACCTCCCTCTGGTGCAAACGAGCGGAGGCCAGGGAGGAACCTCCGGTGGAGCTCTAGTGGGCGGAGCCTCCGCCCTTTCCACCGGAGCCTCCGCTAGCTCCATCCAGGCCCAATACACGATTGGCATCCGGTGCGCCTCCGGTGGGGGCTCCGCCAAAATCACGCTCTGTGGGATAAGAGCGGAGACTCCACCGGAGCCTCCAGTGGAGCTCCGGTGGGCGGAGCCTCCGCCCTTTCCACCAAAGCCTCCGCCCCTGGTCCTTCAACGGATAAGATTGGTGATGCGCAACTGCCCAAATGAAAGATGCCCACCGGAGCCTCCGATGCTCCCAAGACTGCAACTGCCACTTTGGGGGGAGGGGTATAAATACCCCTTCCCCTTCCTCATAAATGCCAAGATTTTTCCACTCTCTCTCCTAGCCATTAATGAAAGCTTCACCCACCTAGATCTCCCTCTCCACTCACCCAATCACTCCCAAACTTTGTGGAGAGCTAGAGGAGACCAAGATCCACACTTCCACCAAAGGAATTTCAAATCCATCCACCACAACCTAGTAGATCTAGAATCCTACTTGAGGCCTAGAAACCTTAGTAGATCTTGTGCTTGTAGCTTCCACCTTGTTGCAAGAAGATACGGATTGCTTGAGAGCCTCCATCCATCTTGTGGAGTGACCTCGAGCTCATGTAAAGGTTTAGTCAACGCCTTCAAGTCGACCTCATAGTGGAAACGAGAATCTCCCTCACCGGAGAAGCTCAAGGAGAATAAGGTGTGCACAACCGTGCTATTGAGGAGTGCCTAGGTGGCTCCCCACCTCTCCAACGTAGACGTACTTCTCATTGAGAAGGAACTACGGGAATCATTTCCTTGTCTCCTTGTTTACACTTGTGGTTTATCTTGCTACCTTTCGTTTTACTTCCGTTGCGTATATTATCTTGCTCACATAGGTTGCTCACCTAGATGCACATCTAGAGAACCTTATCTTATCTTGCTTAGCCCTACTAAAAGGAAAAGAAAAGAAAAAATGGTAGTCAACCTATTCACCCCCCCTCTAGTTGACCATAGTGCACTTTCAGAAGTGATACGTGGGTAGTTCATCCCTAGACTACGGGTCCATAGCAGTAGCTAGATGGTTGTTCTCTCCACTTTGTACTTCATGTTTAGATCTTGTGAGTTGCCTAAAATGATCAAGATCATCTTTATGTAATGCTACATGTTGTGTTTGCTGGGATCTGATGAATGTTGAATGCTATGTCTTCTGATTATCAATCTATCATGTTATCTTCATGCATATGTTATTTATGATCTTGCATGCTCTCCGTTATTAGTAGATGCTCTGGCCAAGTAGATGCTAGTAACTCCATGAGGGAGTATTTATGCTCGATAGTGGGTTCATGCCGTCTTTGCATATGTGCTCGAGTGGCAGAAACGTGAAGGATGGAGGATGTGATGTTCCCATTAGGAAGAAAACAACGGTGTTTACCTAGTTTATATTACACACTTTGCTTACGACGATAATATGTTGCTTGCAACTTAATGCCCAACGTTTGTTCGGATGATATTCAGATGGTGGATTATTAGACATAGATGAAGTTGGATGACGGTCTATGTATTTTTTTGTAATGCCCGCATGAATCACATAGTAATCTTTATGTCTTGCATATGCACTATGGTACAGCCTTCATTTCTGTCAATTGCCCAGCTGTAATTTGTTCACCACACATGTTATTTATCTTTCACGGAGAGACACCACTAGTGAACTATGGACCCCGGTCCTTCTTCCTCATACTGATAAAACACATACTGCTTTCACACTGCTTTCGTACTGTTTTCCCACTGTTTTCCACACCATACGTTTAACCTCTTTGTGTTCAGCAAAACCGGTGAGATTGACAACCTCACTGCTTCGTTGGGGTAAAGTGATTTTATTATGTTGTGTAGGTTCCACGTTGCTGCTGAACCGGTAGTGCGCCCTGCCATCTCAGCTGCTTCAACCTTCTGAAGTTACTCCTTCCTCCTACTGGTCGATTAAACCTTGGTTTCTTTCTAAGGGAAAACTGTTGTTGTGCTCATCATACCTTCCTCTTGGGGTTTCCCAACGAGTGCAAGACCTGCACCATCAAGCAGCAACTCTCTGGGATGCATCTTCAACTCGTTCATGTACGGGTTGACGATGTTCGCAAAGAAAATGTCTTTGGGAGGTCCGGAAGAGGACATCGTGGCTCTAGATCTGAGGATGTAACCTGGCAGAAACAGATCGAGACAGAAACACGCCAAGAAAACGATATACGGACCTCGGGGGGTCCGGGGGGTTAAATATCAGAAACATACGCAACGAAAGGAAAGTCCAGGTCGAAAACGAGTTAGAGAGGGGCTCCGGGGCGCCCACACCATAGCCAGGTGCGGCCAAGGGTGGGCCCACGCCCAGGCATGGTATGGTGCCCTCGGGCACCTCCTCCTACTCTTCTTCGGCTCGGTATTTTTCATATTTTCCAAAAACCAATAAATTATAACTTGGAAGGTAATCCGCAAACTTTTTCTTAACAAAACTGTTACGTATTCCAAAACAGACTATGCAGATTCTGGAATCTTCCCTCTAATGAACTTCTCCGGAGTCATTACTTGAATAACATCAACATATTCATCATAAGAATCCCTAGAAATATAATGTTTGACTCTTTGCCCATTTACCACTTGTGTAGTGTTATCTTTGAGGGAAGCAATTTTGATTGCACCCGAATGATACACCTCTTCAATAACATAAGGTCCTTCCCATCTGGAGAGTAATTTTTCTGCAAAAAATCTGAGACGAGACCGATACAATAGAACTTTCTCACCAACATGAAACTCTCTTTTAAGAATTATCCTATCATGCCATTGTTTAACTTTGTCTTTAAAGAGTCTAGCATTTTCATAAGTTTCACATCTCCATTCATCTAGATGAATCAAATCAAGCATTCTTTTCTTACCAGCAAATTTAAAATCTTTATTAAGTTCTTTCACTGCCCAATAAGCTTTCTGTTCTAATTCTAAAGGCAAGTGACAAGCTTTTCCATAAACCATTTTATAAGGAGACATACCGATAGGATTTTTATAAGCAGTTCTATAAGCCCATAAAGCATCATTCAACTTATCAGACCAATTCTTCCTAGATTTATCAACAATCTTTTGCAAGATAGATTTAATTTCTTTATTTGATAATTTTACTTGCCCACTGGTTTGAAGATGATAAGCTGAGGCAATTCTCTGATTAACCTCATATTTAGCAAGGGTTTTTCTAAAACCACCATGAATAAAATGAGAACCTCCATCAGTTATAACATATCTAGGCACACCAAACCTAGGGAAAATAACATTCTTAAGCATTTTTAAAGAGGTCTCACCATCAACACTTTTTGTAGGTATAGCTTCTACCCACTTAGTAACATAATCAACAACAACAAGAATGTGAGTGTGACCATTTGAAGGAGGAAAAGGACCCGTAAAGTCAAATCCCCAACAATCAAAAGGTCCAATAACAAGAGAATAACTCATAGGCATTTCATTACGTCTAGAAATATTACCAACTCTTTGACATTCATCACACGATAAAATAAATTTACGTGCATCTTTAAAGAGAGTAGGCCAATAGAAACCTGATTGTAGAACCTTCTATGCGACTCTATCTCCAGCGTGATGTCCTCCATAAGCAGTATCATGGAACTTTTTCAATATTTCACGTTGTTCATGATCTGGAACACATCTTCTCATAATACAATCTACTCCTTCTTTATATAAGTGTGGGTCATCCCAAAAATAATGCCTCAAATCATAGAAGAATTTTCTTCTTTGTTGAGTTGTAAATATCGGAGGCAAATACTTTGAAACAATAAAGTTAGCATAATCAGCGTACCATGGACTATCTTGGGATTTTACCTTTATTGGAACCAACTGTTCATTTGGAAAACTATCATTAACATGAATAGGGTCAAAAGCAATGTTTTCCAATCTAGACAAGTTATCAGCAACAGGATTTTCAACATCCTTCCTATCCACAATATGCAAATCAAACTCTTGTAAAAGCAACACCCATCTAATAAGCCTAGGCTTAGCATCTTTCTTTACCATAAGGTATCTAATAGCAGCATGATTAGTATGAATAGTAACCTTTTAGTCAACAATATAAGTGCTAAACCTATCACATGCAAAGACTACAACTAAGAACTATTTTTCAGTAGTAGCATAATTCTTTTGAGCAACATCAAGAGTCTTACTAGCATAATGAATAACATTCAACTTCTTATCTACTCGGTGTCCAAGAACAACACCTACAGCAAAATCACTAGCATCACACATAATTTCAAAAGGTTAATTCCAATCAGGTGGTTGAACAATAGGAGCAGTAATTAAAGCCTTCTTTAACTACTTTTTGAACAACATTAGTAAGAGGCTTTGATATTTTAGAGAAATCTTTAATAAACCTCCTACAAAAACCAGCATGACCAAGAACACTACGAATACCTTTAACATCCCTAGGACAGGGCATTTTCTCTATGGATTCCACTTTAGCTCTGTCAACTTCAATACCTCTTTCGGAAATTTTATGTCCAAGAACAATTCCTTCATTCACCATAAAGTGGCATTTCTCCCAATTGTTTCCTCACGTCTCTGCAAAAATTTATCAAGGATGTGCAAGAAATTATCAAAAGAAGTTCCATAGACGGAGAAATCGTCCATGAATACTTCCACAATTTCTTCACAAAAACCATGAAAAATAGCAGACATGCATATTTGAAACGTAGCAGGAGCATTACACAAACCAAAAGTAAAACGTCTATAAGCATAAGTACCATAAGGACAAGTAAAGGTTGTTTTCTCTTGATCTTGCTTCCTAACAGCAATTTGAGAAAACCCAGAATAACCATCAAGAAATAAAAAATGAGTTTTCTTAGACAACCTCTCTAACATTTGATCAATAAAAGGCAAAGGATAATGATCTTTCTTAGTAACCTTGTTAACTTTCCTAAAATCAATGCACATTCTATAACCAACCACTACTCTTTGAGTAATAAGCTCATTATTTTCATTAGGCACAACATTCATTCCTCCCTTCTTAGGGACACAATGCACATGGCTCACCCATCTACTATCAGCAATAGGAAAAACAATACCAACATCAAGGAGTTTTAATACCTCATTCTTACCACTTTCTTCATCTTAGGAATTAAATGGCGTTGATGTTCAACTATTGTCTTTGCATCAGGTTCAATATTAAGAACATGCTGACATATAGAGGGAGAAATCCCTTTCAAATCATCAAGAGTATATCCAATAGCTCCACAGTGTTTCTTCAATATTCCCAATAATGTTTCCTCTTCTTCACCTGAAAGTTCAGCACTAATAATAACAGGATATATTTTCTTATAATCAATATAAGCATATTTAAGATCATCAGGCAAAGGTTTTAAATCAAAAAACAGGATCCTCCTTGGGTGGTAATGTGGTACCCAAGTCCTCCATAGGTAAATTATGTTTCAATATCACCGGTTGACGAAGAAGAATATCGTCAATCTCATTTCTCTCTTCCATAAAGACCTGACTTTCATGGTCCTCCATATATTGATACAAAGCATTGTTAGGAGCAAGAGAAATAGATGCAAGCTGTTCAACTCTAAAATTCTCATTAGGTAATTCAGATTCATAAGGTGCTCTAGCAAATTTGGAAAAATTGAACTCATAAGATTTTCCGTCAAATTTAGTCAATATCTTCTCCCTCTTACAATCTATAATAGCACCACAAGTCTTCAAGAAAGGTCTACCAAAAATAATAGGACAAGTTTTACTAGCAGCCTTACCAAGTACTAGAAAATCAGTGGGATATTTAGTTTTACCACCATAAAACTTCCACATCTATAACAGTACCAATCGGAAAGACAATTTATCTATTAGCAAGCTGAATAACCACATCAATATTCTCAAGCTCACAAGAACCAATTTCATGCATAATTTCTTTATAAATCTCATAAGGGATAACACTAGAACTAGCACCAATATCACACAAACCATAATAGCAATGATCACCAATCTTAACAGAAAGCACATGAACACTAGTTTTCTTAGGTCTATTGGGATATGAGACCATATTAAAAGCATCCTCACAAAAGAAACTATGTTTATCCTCTATGTTTCCACAGATAAGATCTTTCACTATTGCTACAGCAGGTTCAACAGTTATTTGTTCATCAGGTTCAACAAATTTCTTAATGCTCTTATTAACTACACTAACCACAATAGAGTGTTCTTTCACCTTAGTAGGGAAAGACATTTTTTCAATATAAGGCTCAGGAACAGCAGGATTAACATCATGCACTTCTATATTTCTATCAAGAACAATATATTTATAAGGTGCATGGTACTTGCTAAATTCCTTTTTAGGAATATCAAGACAGTAGGCAAAAGCTTTAAGACAGTTTGCAAAGATTTGAAAATCAAGACCACAAACAACACTAACATTATAGAAATCAGTTACCATAAAAGATTTAGTGCATTCATAATCATAATTTATACCTGACTACCTTTGTCATTCTCCCATCCTTTAGTGTTTTCTTGAATATGGTCAAGAAGATCCCATTTAGCTTCTTCCTTCATACACGTGGATGATCGAGAACAAGAAGCATCCAATAAATCCTTATCATGAAGAGAAAGCCTTGTATAAAAATTATTGATAACAATATTACTCGGGAGCTCATGACCGGGACATTTAAGCATTAATAGCTTCATGCTCCCCCATGCTTGGGCAATAATATCTCCATCATGAGGCCATAAATTATATATTTGATTCCGGTCTTTATGAATCTCACTAGGAGGATAGAATTTAGAATAAAAGAGAGGAATGATTTCCCCATCCAATAGATTCACCTTTCTTTAGCAATTTGAACCATTCAGCGACTCTTCCTTTCAACGATAAAGAAAATAATTTCCTTTTAAATTGATCCATTGTAATACCTGTACACCTGAATAACTCGCATAATTCATGTATAAAGAGCAAATGATCACCGGGATGGACAGTTTGATCTCCACAATAGCAGTTATCCATAACACGTCCAACAATTTTCGTACGTATTTTATAAGGATCTAATTCAGCAGATAACGGGTCACCTACTACCCTAGCAGTGATAGTAGTACCCCAAAACAGAGAACCAAAAGAATTCTCCATAATGAAATAAAACGACAGACAGAAATAAAACAATACTTACAGTAAAAGTTTCTCTTACAAATTCTACTTACCAATACCACTTCACTCCCCGACAACGGTGCCATAAAATAGTCTTGATGACCCACAAGTATAGGGGGTGTATCGTAGTACTTCCGATAAATAAGAGTGTCGAACCCAACGAGGAGCAGAAGGTGTTGACAAGCAGGTTGGATAGAGGATTCGCTGTAAATACTAGCAAACGGGTTTTTGGTGGTTTTTCATATAGCAGATAAATAAAGTGCGAGTAAATAAAATGCAGTAAATAATATTGCAGCGAGTGGCCCAATCCTTTTGAGTGCAAAGGACAAGCCGGTTGTTCTACTTATGATTACCAAACGTTCTCGAGGACACATGGGAATTTCGTCAAGTGCTTTCGCTTCATTACGGTTGATTAATATTTATTGGTTCATGAAGTGTTGTGTGGGTGAACCTATGCTAATGCACCGCCCAACTAGGACTAATGCATACTTGTGATTATACCCCTCGTAAGCATCCGCAAACACAAGAAAGTAATTAAGATAAATCTAACCACATCCTTAAAACTCCGGGATCCTACGCTCCCTCGTGCATTGGTTTCCTAACGGGGGTTTAGGTTTCTGTCACTCCGGCAACCCCACAATTAGTAGCCAAATACACAATGCATCCTCCTAGGCCCATAAAGGTGAAGTATCATGTAGTCGACGTTCATATGACACCACTAGAAGAATAGTACCACAGCTTAAATACCGAACCACGAGATATTACTTCAACATAACTTCACTACTAACATCATGACTTCTCCCATGTCCTCAAGAACTAAACGAACTACTCACAAGACATCATATGGATTATAATCAGAGGTGATACAATTGAAGATAACAATCTGGTCATAAACACCGATAAATCCCGCAAGCATCAACTACTAACAAGTAATCCACGCCGGGAGAGAGATCCAATGTAAAACAACGATAGAGACCCCTAATTGTTACAACAGGATGACGGTGGATGATGAGGGTGATGCTGGTGGTGGTGATGATGATGACGATTATGATCTTGATGATGCCCGGAGTGACGACGGTGACGATGGCGATGATTTTCCCTCTTTGGGGAGGAATTTCCCCGGTAGATTTCTCCCTGCCGGAGATCTTTTCTCTCTCTGTTGTTTTTCGCCCCGAGGCGGTAGCGGAATAATTCTTCGATGATCCTCTGGGTCTTAGAGTTCCCTGGGGGCAAGTACGCGAAAGAGGGCACCCAGGAGTGGACCAGGGGGGCCAGACCACCCCCAGGCGCGACCAGAGGGGGGGCGTCGCCTGGTGGTGTGGGCCCCAGGTGGCCCCCCTCCGGGTGCCCTTCTAGCTGGCTTCCTCATCGGGACTTCTAAGACTCCTCCTGTATCCCCCTCTTCTTCTGATCTTCTGAAATTGGGTATCTCGACGATGATTTTTCCATCAGATTTCTGGTCCCGGTGTTTATTCTCCAAAAATTATAAAACATGCAAAATGAGATAAAATAACATAAGTGATGCATCATAACATGGAATATATCGATGAATAACAGAAAATAATAATATAAATAGTGATGCAAAATGGACGTATCAAGGTGTTGCGCTTCATGTGAGGCCCTTGGGCCCACATGCCGCCCCCTCATAAATAGGTGCGGCCATGGGGGGAAATCTGCCCCACTCCGGCACTCCCCCTATTAGGGTTTTGCCCAAAACTCTTCTGGAACCCTGTGACCCCTATAGTTAAAGTCATCGACCTTATCTACTGATGTTGGAAACATATTTCATATTTCTAACATCCCAAAACAATACATGTTCTATGTAATCTCTCTGAATATTAATTCTATCACACCGGAATAACTGCCTTTGACGCCTTAAATGTGTGACCCCTATAAGTTCGATAACAAGTATACATGATTGAGAAACCATTTTCCTAATCAATAATCAACATCGGGACCGTGGACGTCCATATTGATTCCTACAAGTTATATGAAGAAATTCATTAAGTAAGTTCCCATTACTTCGCGATACCAATCAATACATCAATACGAGATGAATGATAAGACGTGATTAAAATCGTTAATTACTATATCACATTATTCTCGATGTCTTGTGCGATTCCTTTTACTCGTTACCGTGTTACAGTATCACCATGACTAATGTCGTGGCTTTGTCTGCACAGACTTATTAACAGATACCATTACACTGAGTGGTTATGGATGTGTCTCTCTATTATCTAGAGAAGTAATTCCCAGTCTTGAACTATCATGATGAAACGAACACCTTCGAGAATACCCAGTAATAGCCGTTTTTATCATCCAATTTACGATGTGATATTTGACTACACCAAAGCAAACTTTCGAGCGAATACCACCGTGTATTCTAATGGTCTAAGGAATCAAACAAATTAAAATAGAAGATGCCCAAGTAAAAAAAAGCACAAAAAGGAAAAAAACCAGAAAATATAAAAACAGAAAAACAAAAAAGAAAAAGCAGAAATGAAAAAACAAAGTAGAAAAAGAAAACAAACTGAAAAAGCGTACCTAGGCCAACCAGTTAACCGAACTCCTTGCTGCGCGCGTGCGCGTCGATCCCCTACGGGCGTCAAATAGGAAATGCCCAAGGCCACGAACGCCGAGAAAACTCCACCTTAATACTCCATATATCCCCAAATATAAGTCGCACTTAATTTTCACTACTAAAAAATTACAGTTTCAACTATAGTTTATACTCTATAATATGTTCATAAAATCATTATAAAATATATTATATGGATTTTTTTGGAAGGTGAATACAACTCTACCATTTATACATTCTCAATACATATAATTTAATTTCTCTGTTCCTAAATATACTAAATATAAGATGTTTTACATATTTTAAATATGGTCTAGAGACAGACTGAAATGGGTCAATATGCATACTAAAATGTGTCTAGATACATGTGTATATGTAAAGAGGTTAAACATATTATATTTAAAAATGAAGCGAGTAGTATAAAATATGGTAAGATTCATGCGTCAAAGACCATGCAGAAAAACAAATCCTATATTTTGGGATGGATGGAGTACTAAAACTCAGGATATAATTGGTTTAAGAGATGGAAAGTTTTAAGAGATGTGCTAGAGATGGAGTGTTTTTAAGTTAGTTTGTTTCATGGTTGTTCTCTTCCGTTTACTTGCCATATTCTAATTCTTTGTTATATTATTCAAAATTTTATTATTCCCATTTTGTTTTAATTTTTTATTTTCAGTTTTTATGATTGTGTATGTATCTAAAAGAAAATGCTCACATGAAATAGGAAACTCTCGTGCTTTATATTTAGACCTATTTTCTATTGCAATATCTATTGAACTATTATTTTATTTAATACAAATACTCATGAATAAAAATGATTGTCATTTTTTAAAATCATTTATTTCGGAGAAAAAATTATCTTATAACAATTAAAATATTCACGTATAAAACATTTGTGTTTCAAACAAAAATTGATGTATTTTTTTACACATATTTTTGTAAAAGAGTACAATAAAAAGGTAAAAATGATAAATCATAAAGTAGGATATAAAATAAATAAATAAAACAAAAAAATAGAATACAAACGTCAAATAGAGAAAAAGTGTTATACTTCGGATTCTCAAATTATATCATGGGATCAAAACCCCATGGCTCGCCGGGCATTTCGATGAAGATGGATTTTATCACAGAAAATAGAAACCACAAGAGTATAGAAACATAACCAATTTGAAAAAAAATTGTAAAATAGAGCACCACTAAAAAGGAAAACTAATGTAAATACATCATTGTCTCACAAACTCGGCGGAAATGAACACTTTGGTCCATTAACTTGATAAACACATGTTTAACACTCTTGACTAGTTCAAGTGATACAAAATTTGATAGAAAAGAGGTTTGGGTGGGGGTGCAACGTATTATGGCGAGCAGGGATTGTGAGTGAGGTGGACATTTCAGGGAGTTTTAAAAAATCCAAATCCCATATTGCATAAATCGCATCCCAAGTAATGATATATATGTATTAAAAAAATACATGAATGTGCAACACATATAATTTTCTTGTAACTTCATGTAAATTCAATACGACGATGTTTATTTGAAGGTCACAAGAATTATCATGGAGTTATTTTTTTCATATTGGGATATAAAAGCATGGCACTATGAAAAAGGGAGCTTGCCTTTACTAAGAGTAGTTCATAGTAACCGGAATGACCCATAGATTTGCGTTTTGTTTAGAAACCATCATCGATGCAAATTTCATATATTTGGGATTATTTGCAGTATGCAAATTTTTCATATCTTTTTTGGCGTGGTTTCATTCCTACAATATATGCATGGGAAAAAAGATTTCATTCCATTACGGTCAATTTATAAGGGCTATAAGATAAGATTCTTTTGCAATTGCACGACTTGTTTATAATTACACACTAATTGGATGAATGATGGAGCTGGTGCATATTTAACCACGTAAAACAACCTACTTTTCGTGATGGAATAGATTCGGCTTAAGGGCATCTCCAGCCGTCCCCCAGAGCCCCCCAGGGGGCTTTTTTCGCGGCGGAAGCGGCGAGTAGCGCCGCTTCTTCACCACTCGGCCCCCCTAGAGGCCCAAATAGCGCCGTTTCGGCGCTATTTAGCGCCGCGGCACCCAGGGCGAAACTGCGCGGCCGCGCGCGTGGGCCAGCTCGGTCAGCGACGCGACGAGAAAGCGCGGGAACAGAACCGCCCCGTGATCGTCTTCTCGGCTGCCGCGCGGTCAAAGGCTGCCGCCGTTTATGGCGTGGCGGCCGCCCAGTGCATGCGCCCCGCCCAAAGGCTGCCGGCGTAATGGCGTGGCGGGCGGCAGCGAGGGGACGCACGCACGCAGTAAATGCCCGGCCGCTCGCCGCGCTATAAACCCCCCCCCCCCGCCGCGCGCCGCGCCCCACCATTCTTCCACCGGCGAGCTCTCTCTTCTCTTCTTCCTCTCGACGCTCTCCTCCCCTCTTCTCTCCACGAAAATGGCCGGCTACAAGGACGGGGCTGCGGCCAACGGGTTCCCGCGCCATAACCTGCGCCGGAGCGAGGCGATGGCGCTCTACCGCGCGGGCTACCCATGCCCGCCGGACATGCGCCTCCCTAGCTCCGCCGCGGGGGCGAGCCGCTGGGCGCTCAGCGCCGGCGGTGTCCCCGTGCCTCCCCTCCCTAGTTCTGACCCCGAGTTCCGGCGCGCCATCCGCGAGATGCGCGACGGCATGCAGCACCCCGCGAACTACCCGCTGACCGGCGTGGACGCGTTCTGGTGGGGGCAGCTCACGACACGCCGCGATCGGGAGCTCGACTCCGAGAACGACAACGGGCCGGTCGACGGGCGCTTCAACGCCAACGGGCGGCGCCGCTGGTGGAGCGCCCCCAACAGGACCTTGGAGGAGGTCCTCGACCACATCCACGCCGGCAACCAGCCGCGCCTGGAGATGCCGCCGTTGCAGGCCCAACCGTGGGTGGCACGGCGGACCGGCGCCTCTTCCTCGTCCGCGACGTCCAGCTCCTCCGCCGGGCAGTCCATCTCCACCTCCCCCCTTTCTGAACGCCGGCGCGCCCGCCCGCAGGCGCAGCGGCGGCGCGCTCCGCCTCGGCGAGCCACGCTTCGAACGCGTGGTTCGCCCGAAGACGGAGGACGGCGACGACGACGACGAGGCCGAGTGGCCCGACCAGAAGGTCGTGGAGCAGCTATCGCTGAACACGCTGCAGCCACTCGACGACGACACCGCCACTCGGTGGAGCCTGCGGGAGACCACCGAGGCGGAGCTCGAGCTCCAGCGCCGCCTGCTGGCGGAAGCCGAGCAGCGCAAGGCGGCACGCGAACATGAGGCCGCCGCCAACGCGGCCCGCCTCCGCGTCCCTCCCCCGCCGCCGCAGAAGGAGAACGAGTACATCATCCTCGACCCGGACTCCGACGACGAGGGCGTGATCCAGCAAGCCCTCGAGGCGAGCAGGTGGGACTGCGGCGGCGGCGACGAGGGACAGGGGACGAGCAAGCGCCCCGGCGACGGCCCCGGCGACGACGACGACGGCGGCGGCGGCGATTACAGCCAGGCTATCGCCGCCAGCCTCGGCCTAAAGTAGTTTAGTTTAAGTTTCTAGTTTAAATTTTTCGTTCTAGCTTAAATTCGCGTCGAATATGTACACACTTCGCAAATTTCAATAAAAATCGCCTAGTTTGCAATTGCGTTTGTTTTGGGCCGAATCTTGGGCTCGGGACGCGACTGGGAAACCTACCCCCAGGTTCCAGAATAGCGCCGTTTAGCGCCGCGGCGGCCCCAAAACGGCGGCGTTTTGGGCCCCGTGGGGCGCAACGACTGGAGATGCCCTAAGCGCTCACACTCGCCCCTATGAACGCACACACGCACACCCCTACCCCTATGAGCACCTCCGAGAGACTGAGCCGGCAGGGTCTTGACATTGACGAAGTCACCACATGCGCCTATGTCAACTCTGGGGTTTGAACTCTGGTGGGATAGGGGTACAACCATCCTACTAACCATCCAACCACAGTTTGGTTCGCGAATAGATTCGGCTTGAAGGGATAACGAAGAAAGCATCCCACATTGATGCAACTTGGAGCTTGTTCCATTCGCATCTCTCACCTCACCACATCCTTTTCCAATTTTGCGGTTCCCTCCCTCCATCTCTTCCACGCCTCGCCTCCTCCTCCCCACCTTCTCCCGTTCCCTTCTCCGATGTCTCTCCAAACCCTAAACCCCGCCTCCGTCTCCCGCGCCCCGCTCCCCCTCCCCCTCCCGCGGCGCTACCCGCCGCAGCCCTTCCCCCACCACCTCCCGCCGCGCCGTCGCCTCGCCGGCGGCGCTGTCCGGCCGCGCGCCGCCGTCGCCGTTGCCGTCTCCGGCGCGGTCAACGACGAGGCCAGATGGCGGCCGCGGCCGGAAGGCGGGGAGGGGAAGGAGACGGATCTCGCCACGCTCGGGAACCTCTGCGTCGACGTCGTGCTCAGCGTCCCCTGCCTCCCGCCGGCGCAGCTGGACGAGCGCCTGGTCTACATGGAGGGCCTGGCCGCCTCGCCGCCTGACCAGGTCTAGCTCCAGCACGTTCGCTTGTTGTAGTGTGGGAACATCTGTATTCTCGCCCAAATTGCTCTGTCGTAGTTGATAATTCGGGGGTTATGTGCCGATCAGTCGTTATGATTTATTGTTGGTAATGGTATTGCACTGTTGTGTGATGAGAATTGCCGGGAGGCCTTTTTGTTTTGGTTCTACATGCTCATTCTCCGATTGCAGAATTAACAGTCTTCTTGGTTTAAATTGGATAGATGGAGGGGACTGGGAGTTTTCAATGATGTAAAACTATACACATCCAATTTGTGGCTTATTGTTTTGCATAGTGAATTCGTGACTGCAAATTGTAGATACCAAAACTTCTGAGGTTCATGCTTCATTCGTAAGTATGCAACAACATCCATGTGTTAGCTGTCCTGAGTATGCCTTTTATTACCTGAATAGAAATATTGGGAGGCTGGTGGGAACTGCAACTTGGCCTTTGCTGCAGCTAGGCTTGGGCTTCGCTGCTCCACACTGGGGCATGTAGGAGAGGAAGTTTATGGAAAGTTTCTTCTTGATGTGCTTGAGGCCGAGGGCATTAGTGTTGTTGGGATGCTTGAAAATGCGGATGCTACTGCATGTCGACATGCCTACGAGACGCTTTTGTGTTGGGTTCTTGTTGACCCATTTCAGAGGCATGGATTCTGCAGGTTAGTTCTCATGCACTCCCTATTCTGTTACAATTAGATTTTCTGATATTCCTGTTCATGCAATTCACATGGATTTACTTATATTTCATACTTATCGGTCTTTCCTTCTTTGCTACGTCAGCCGGGCAGACTTTAGTAAAGAGCCAGCTTTCAGTTGGATACGGAAACTTCCAGCAGAAACCAAGACAGCTATTCACCACTCTAAAATATTGTTTAGCAATGGATATGCTTTTGATGAATTTTCCCCTGATGTGATTGCATCCGCTATTGATTGTGCGATTGATGCGGGAACATCAGTATTCTTTGATCCTGGGCCTCGTGGAAGATCTCTCTTACATGGTAACCTGGATGAACAGAGGGCACTTGAGCATGCTCTGAGGCTCAGTGATGTTCTCCTTTTGACGTCAGATGAGGTTAGTTCACCTATATATAAGAGGTCCTGAAGTTTAATGGGTACGCTGGGTTATGACTAATTTACTATTCGGTTATGCACGCTGATGCAGCACGTGTTTTTATTCGAGTTCGGGGCTGATTTAGTGAGTTGATTGCATTCTTAAACCTTTGTCGCTGAACTGCCTTTGCATTCCTTACTGAAAGTTGGAGTTACTTCTATTTACAGAAGGGTGATCGTATATCCAGTGCAAGAGATATTTTGTAGTCACATTCACTTGCTTGATGGGCTTCTCTGATAATAATAAATCAACTATAAATAGCACAAGTTCAGGATTCTTTTTGGATTTGTATTGTTTCAGATTTTCTTCATATTTGTAATGCCCTGCGTAACTGTCGATGATCAGTACCATATGAGCCGTGCCTATCTATCTAACTAAAATGATACTCTAGTTCCTCTAAAAAAAATATTATACTCTAGTTGGTACATTGAAATTTCGTCTTAAGTTTTTTTTCCGGTAATTAAATAAAAATTGGGAATACTTGCCCTGAAATAAGATTGAGAGGTACTCCACTGGCAAACGTCAATAACTTTTGTAAATATTTTATTTTCTGAATTAAACCTGACCCAGAGGAAATTGACACTAGTGTCGTGTGCATGCATGTTGCCGCCTCATTACTCACACATTCCCGTTTGTTGCTTTGACAGGCCGAGTCACTAACGAACATAAAAAATCCAATTCAGGCAGGGCAAGAGTTGCTAAGAAGAGGAATCCGCACAAAATGGGTTGTCGTTAAAATGGGTCCCAAAGGATCAATCATGATCACTGAAAGTGCCGTTTCATGTGCACCTTCTTTTAAGGTACTTGCTGCGCTGATAAATCATCATTCTTAATTGCGGCAAAGTAATGGAAGTTATGTTTCCTGATTTGCTATATATTCGTAGTATTCACTGTGCTCTGTATTTCTGTAGATTCAGGTTGTGGACACGGTTGGGTGTGGAGATAGCTTCACTGCTGCTATAGCTTTTGGGTTCCTCAACAACTTGCCGGCGATCAGCACATTAGCACTAGGAAATGCAGTGGGTGCTGCAACCGCCACCGGCTGTGGAGCAGGTAGGAATGTCGCTCACCTAGATAAAGTACTACATCTCTTGAGAGAATCTGATCTCAATGAGGAAGAAACAACATGGACCGAGCTCGTGGAAGGATGCCCAGCCTGTCCTGAAGTTTCTGTCCTGTCCAAGACGCTGACTAACGGTTTGAGGGACCGAGTTGTGAACGTTGTACCTGTTTGCGGTGTGGTTTCTGACCTTTTGTCGATGTTGGAGGCGGCACCTGAGCGAAGAAGCACTGTCCAGGCTTAACGCCGTGTTGAGTAGTAGATTGTTGTATTGTGTTTTGCGCCAGTATAGATTCTTTACTAGTTCATCACGCTGCTCTCAGGTGATGGATGATAGTTGGAAGCCAGGCTCCAGTGGAAGCTATTTGTTGATAAGGATGTGCTTTTGATAGCTTTCTCAATTTTTTTTGTTGGATTATTGAAGCTATTAATAGCTGTGCAGTGCCTGTGTCACATAGGAAATGGAACAATTCAACTCTTATGTCGTTCTAATTTCATAATCTGATGCTAAACAGTGCCTCCTCCAGCAACCACGCTACATTAGCTGGATATTTTATGGCTTTATTGCCAATTTTTTCCAAAATTTTGCACGACTTTTTTGAAGTCTATTTGAGTTCCCGTCTCAACACGCCGGGGTCGGAGTCGGTACCAATCCGATTACGAATGCAAGTGGGATGGATGGGCAGCCCGCTCTAGCTAATTTTGTCCGCCGGATTTATGTGGGATAAATGGGAGATTAAGAGGTGGGATAAATGGGCTACACGGGACCCAAAATCTCATCAATGAAAGCTTTTCCTAGGTACTCCCTCCGTCCGGGATTACTGGGCTTGTATTGTCTTGCATCGCGACCAAAGCATGAGGGTACTGGCTCAATCCATGAGCCAATCGGAGCTACAGTTTTCATATTTTTTCAATTAAAGCCTAATTAAAACTGCGTGGCATAGTGGCATGCATTGGGCAGTTAAAAGAAAGAGAGAGAAAAGTGGGGCTGCGGGTGGGAATAAGCAATAATTAGGCTACAGATTTTTAGGAGAATTAATTCTTAGGGGTCTTGTGGGAGCTAATTGCCGGACAAATATTTTTCCACTAGGAGCCCAATAATCCCGGACGGAGGGAGTAGATATACTTCCTCCATTCCTTTTTACTCTACATCCTGAAAAAATTCAGACAAAATAAGCAAACATTTATTAGTGCTAGTTTGGCACACATATGCATGCATTGTAGTAATTGTACACATGATACAAAGCATTATCTCGATTACCCATGCTTAATTAATGCTAGGCATGCAATTTGCACCCAATCAGGAACCAACATGCGTAGCTTTTCTCTCTCTTGTATTAATTCACAGCATGGGGATGTGTACTATGCTTTCTCTCTCTCTTTAATTAGTTAGGTGAGTCCCAGCCAAAATGTAGACTATTTTGGAACTTAATATGAACCCAGAATGTAGAGTAAAAAGGAATGGAGGGAGTAAGGCCTATCCCAATGCAAGTCACTTAGCACGGTTTCATAGGCATTTTGCTTATGTAGCACTATAGTTAATGAAGAGAGATAGTGAGGTTGTATCTTAGCACGTGGACATAGGCAAAAAAAAGGCTCTAGGCCAATCAAATGCATGCATGAGACCAAAATCATTAATTTAGATACAACATCTAAGATGCAATGCATTGTACATGTTGTCTCTTAACTTTTTATTAGACATATGATAACATGCTAAGAGACAGAGCATTGGGACGGGCCTAAAGCTGTAGCAGCGAGATATGTGGGCTACGTGGGTTTATCCCGTTTAATCCATACGGGTTTAGTGGGATTGTTTAATGGGATAAGTGGGTATTTATTGATGGGATGGGACCTGTGATTTGTGGGAAATCCCATCCCACTTGAATCCGTAAATCCGATCCCCGGCCCGACTCTCGTAGGTTATATTCCTCTTTGTGGGAGTACAAAGGAGAAAGATTCACTAACAGTACTTGAACTTGGCACGTTCTGTCACGTTGGTCGCTGGATTTCAGTCTACTCAAATTACGATAACAGAACTTGACACATACGTTCTAGTTCAGTTACCCCGCAGAGTTTGCTACCGTATTTCGCGTGTGTGGCATACGTAGAGAGACACGTGGGTGGCCATGTGTGGGACAACGTGGCACCTGGTCGACTTGTTTGTGGGCCTTTCGGACAACGTGGCGGAAGACGGGGCGGCCATGGTTAATATGCAGGGGGATCCTCCCTTTCGGACAGAAACCCCAAATCCCTCTCACTTTGGTCGAAGCTGAGGCAGAGCGATCGCGTAGCCGCGGAGAAGCCGAGGTGCCCACCTCGTCGTCGATCAACCGGCGGCGTGTGATGGCCTCTTCGTCACATGGTCAGCCGCCACCTTCTGCGCCGGATGGGGAAGGGACGAGCGATTCACCACCGACTATACCAGGGGCGGCGCGACGTCGGGACCACGATTCATCACCGGGTGCAGCTAGTGCACTTCGTCGCTCAAGGTTCGGCGTTTCTGCTTCGTCCTCACCCGGGTTGGCGGCGCCACTGTCGAGGGCGGTTGGTAAAGGGCTTCGCGGCCGGTTTTGGACTGCGGTGCGGCGGCAGGAGGAAGCCTCGCCGCCCCTGTATGGTACGTTTTTCCGTCGATTCCCCCCCTTTCGCAGTCGATTTTCCCTGTTGTAGGTCAGCAATCGCTTTGATTGAGGGTGCCACGATGTTTTTAGCTTTCTTTTGGCCACTGTGAAATTGGTGGGTTTGGTAGGGTTTAAGAGATAGGAAATGCCAAAAATTCATAATGTTTGGTGAAATTGGTCGCTTGGGTAGGGTTTGAGAAGTAATGTTAGGTCATTCATAGCGTATTGTGGTGGAAAGATCATATTTTTAGCTTGAGCATGTTGAAATTAAGGTTGCCCTGTTTCTCAGATTTTTACCTTGTGCATGTATATTGTGCTGATAAGATCAGATTTTTACTGGTGTATTGTTAGGGCATTCAGTAGAATGTGTGCATGTATATTGTGCTGAATGTTTGCATCTACTTTTGTTTGCAATGTAGTTACTGGAAGTGACCATTTTTCTGTGGAGGTAAATCATGGTGGTTATTTTCTTCGGACTGGTCAATTCAGAGAGTATGTGAAGGGACATGCGCAGTGGTATGACTTCTTTGACACAGAGAAATGGACAACAAATATGATTGAGAACTTGGTTGAGGAGATTGGTTATGAGTGTGGGGCAGAATTAGAGTTTACTGGTGTGTTCCTGGCATTCCAATATGGAGAAATGGACTAAGAGAGATACAGATGGGTGATGAAACAATGCCTGCCAACATGGTTGCATGTGTTAGAAGAGGAGAGAATTTCCAGCAGCTCTACCTTGATCAAGATAATAGCCTTTTCTCATATTGTTCACCTGTCCAAGTACATTCTGATGATGAAGACCTACCTATTGTTAAGTATGGAGCTGTGAAGATAGATTATGATGATGTAGTGAACTTTCCAGTTGCCTCATTGCCTGCAGTAATCAGTCCCATTAGGCCATTACAAACAATTATTCCAGATTCATAGAGTTCATCAGATGAAGAAGATGCAGAGTCTGTGGAGAGCATACCAGAGCCACCTCGAGCAGGAGAGTTTGACTATCCAATTGATTATTACTTAGCTAAAGGGAGGAGATCAATTAGAGCATTGGACATGGATACATCAGATGTAGATGCAGATGCAGGTCAAGAACATAGTGACTCTGATGTTGACATTGATTACACACCAGATTTTGATGACTCCGACTTTGAAATTGGTGAAGGAGATGATGATCTATATTAGAGAAATGTAGATGAGGGCAAAGGTAAATCAATCCATGAAGAGCCTGATGACAATGCTGAAGGAGATGACCTGTACTTGCCTGAATCTGATGAGGATGGAGTGAGACTTAATTTCAAATCTTTCAGAACTGAAGACATGAGTTGTCCTGCATTTCACACTGGCCAGACATTTCAGTCAGTTGAACTGCTTAGGGAAGCCATTAGGGAGTACAGTTGCAAGGAGAGAGTTGAGATTAAACTTCCCACCAATGACAAGAGGAGGGTGAAAGCAAGGTCTTATGAGGAAAAGGATGTTGAGTGCAGTTGGTACTTGTGGGCCTCTTATGATAGCAGGAGCAAATGCTTCATGGTGAAGAAGTACTTTCCACATCATACATGTGCAAGGAAATGGAGAGTGATTGCATTCAGTGTTCCATTTGTTGCAACCAAGTACATATATTCATTCAGAGCTGATGAGAATATGAACATGAGAAACTTTACCAAAGTTGTGGAGAAAGATTGGAACATGACTGCATCAAGGAGCAAGCTTAGAAGAGCAAAGAGGCTAGCGAAGAAAGTAATAGAAGGTGATGAGTTGGAGCAGTACAGTTGCTTGTGGGATTATGCTCAAGAGGTGAGAACATCTAATCCAGGATCCACCATCTTCTTATCTGTGGATCAAGGTATCTTTTACAAGGCTTACTTAGAATTGGATGCTTGTAAGAGAGGTTTCATGCAAGAATGTAGGCCAATTCATTGTGTGGATGGGTGCCATATGAAAACCAAATATGAATGTGTTCTTCTTACTGCAGTTGGGATGGACCCCAATGACAACATATACCCAGTTGCAGTTGCAGTTGTTGAGGTTGAGAACACAGAATCTTGGAAATGGTTCCTTTCTACATTGAAGAGAGACCTAGGGATAATCAACACTAGGCCAAGGACCATCATGTCAGACAAACAAAATGTATTTAGCTTAACTACCATTTTAGCTTAACTGAAACTGAAGAACCAATGATGTAGTTGTTTTTTGTAGCTTAACTGACATTAATTCTTGCACCAAATATTTTTGTAGGGACTGATTAAAGGGGTGAGAGAGTTCTTCCCTAATGCAGAACATGGATTCTGTGTCAGGCATATGTGGCAGAATTTCCAGCAAGTACACAAAGGTGATGTTCTCAAGAACCAGTTGTGGAAGTGTGCTAGGAGTACAACAGTTAGAGAATGGGAAGCCAACATGGAAGCAATGAAGGCTTTGAGCATTGAAGCTTACCAATGGCTTGATGAACTACCACCAAAGACATGGGTTAGGGGGTTTCAGAGTGACTTCCCTAAGTGTGATATCCTTCTCAATAACAACTGTGAGGTGTTTAACAAGTAAGCCCACTTTCTCATTTTCTAGCTTGTCATTTCCTTGCAAGTACTGTTAAATAATATCATGTACTCACTGTTTGGTACATTTAATGCTTGTTAGGTACATACGGGAAGCTAGAGAGATGCATGTGAAGGCTATGTTTGACAGAATCAAAACCCAATTGATGGCAATGTTTTATAGCAAGAGATCAGAGGCAGACAAGTGGACAGGGAGGATCTGTCCCAAGATAATGAAGAGACTTGAGAAAAGCATTGAGCTTTCAGCTACCTGCATGGTGACAGGAGCTGGAGATGGTATGTTCCAAGTTGAAAACTACAGCAAAATCTATATTGTGGACTTAAAAGATAACAATTGTACATGCAACAGATGGAACCTGAATGGGATCCCTTGTCACCATGCAGTGGCATGTTGCAGAGCAGAGAGGAAATGCCCTGAGGACCTTGTTGATCCTTGCTACATCATAGAAGCATTGAAGACAGCATACAAACCAATAATCAAACCTTGTAGAGATAGAAGTGAGTGGGAGAGGATGCAGGCAACTGAGATCAAGCCACCAATATATGAGAAAAAATTTGGGAGACCAGGTAACAGGTGTAGAAGTAAGCAACCATATGAAGTTCAAAACAGAGATGGAAGCCAAAGACTCACTAGACATGGGGTCATAATTACATGCTCTTACTGTCATGAGGCTGGACATAACAGGAAATGATTCTCAAAGAGGAAAGCTGCTAAAGGCCAAGGTGAAGAAGAACCAGTGGTTACTCAAGAACCAAAGGTTACTCAAGAACCAGAGGTTACTCAAGAACCACTGCTGAATGAAGAACAAGTTATTACTCAAGAACCAGAGGTTAATCAGGTTTGTGACTGCATCTTTACTGAATTTTGTGACACCTTCTTCTTATCTGAATTTTGTCCCAGGTTGACTATGGGGTGACCATGATACATATGTTGCAGCAGAGAAGGCCACCTCCTAGAGTGGAAGACAGTGAGGTGCAACCTGAGTCAGCATTCATACACAATGCAATGACGACAGGTGATGCTACCAGCTCTACAACAGCAACAAAAGATGCTAACTTGTCAGTTAAGTTGGCAAAATTGAAGAGAGATAGGGAAGGAGACCAAGCTGCAAGGAGAGATGCTGTACTAGAGGCCATGAATGAAAACTTGAGCAGAGAGCAGCAGAAGCTGAAGCCAAAAGAATTGAAGCACTTGAGAAGAGAGAAGAGAAAGCTCCTAAGAGAAGGCAACAAGCTTAGGAGAAAAGAGCTGTGGAACTAGCTGCAAAACAGGAAGCTACAGCATCTAAGAAGACAACACAACAACTAGAAAAAGAAGAAAGGATGCTTAAGAAGAAACAAGAATCTGAGGCTAGGAAAGCACAACCGGAGGAGGCAAAGTTGCTTAAAATGGTCAAGCAAACAGAAGAAGCAGAGGCTAAGAAAGCTCAGCTGGAGGAGGCAAAGAAGCAGAAGATGGCCAAGGCAGCACTGGAAGCTGCTGTGAAGAAGGCCCAGCTGGAGGAGGCAAAGAAGCTGAAGATGGCCGAGGCAGCATAGGTTGCAGCTGTGAAGAAAGCTCAGATGGAAGAGGCAAGGAGGCAGAAGATGGCCAAAAGACCAATGCCTGATGCCAAAAAAACTATGAAAGTTAACATGTTTGATGAGCTGAGAGGTTGATTCCATGTAATAGTTACTGAAACTATGTTCTAAGTTAGTGAACTATGTCCTCTGTTACTGAAACTATGCTACAATGCATGATGCCAAGTAATAGTTAGTGAAACTATGTGCACTTATTTTGTATCAGTCATTTTGTATCAAGTATCAGTTAAATTCACTTATGTTTGTCTTCTGTTTGAATTCTATTTGTCTACTGTTTGCACTTATTTTGTATCAGTCAGTTTGTATCAAGTATTAGTGAAACTACAATGCCTGATGTTCCATTTGTCTTCTGTTTAAATACTTCTTGCAATTATCAAGGATCAAGTTAGCATTGCATCACAATGCATCACATAGATAACAACCAAGCTTTATTACATAGCTAGCACAACCAGAGCTAACATAGACCATATGGTTCTTCAGTACATACCATACATAAGCAACACTACAACCATCAGTTCATAGACAGCAACACTACAACCAGAGCTAACATAGCATTATCTTGCACCAATACATGGCTAACAGTAGCATTCTCTTGCACCAGTGCATCACTTCTTCATAATTAGTGCAAGACACAACACACACAACACCAACACACTGGCCATGATAAACTTCATCATCAGGACTATTTCCCTACCTACTGCAAGCATTGCATCTGCTTGGAGCTTGGTGATGGTCAAAGAATCTCTAGTTGCAGTGAGTGCAGGCCCATTTCTCTTGATGATTTTGCCCCTCCTATCTTCATTGGTTCCCAATTTTGTCTTGGACTCCCTTATCTTCTTGAGCTGTTCCCTCTTCTCATCTGCTGCACATAATGCTTCAGGAGCATCATCACCAACAAGAATGCGCTGGTCAATCAGGTACTCAACATACTCGAGCTCCCACTTCCAGAAGCCACACGTGGTCTATGAATCAACAATTTCATAGTGAAATTAGTACCAAACAAGGCAGAATGCTCAATCTGACAGTCAAAACGAATCAACAATTTCATACTGAAATTAGTACCAAGCATGCTTCATCTGACAGTCAAAACAAATGCTTTCGCAGCTCAAATGCCAAATGATTACTTACCCCATGATTGCGACAGGAGTAGAACACCCAGCCGTCGTGGTCGTCGGTGTTCGAGACCCACTGTTTCACCGGCGAGCCGCAGTCTGGGCACTCGATGATGGGGACTGGAACTGACCGGCGGCGGATCAATGAACGGACGGACCTCATGGTCGACATTCCTCCGTGCGAAGCAGAGCGCATTCCATGGCGACAGGGAAGCACTGCGAGGAGGCGGAGACAGACGGCGAGAGGGGCGAGGGAAACTAGGGATTTGGTCGGGAGGAGAGGACTTGGTCGGGGTGGGATTTGGTCCGAGCGAACCCCCTCCAAATACGTCGTGTGGCTCTGCCAGTTTTGCAAAACCCCCCTCCGAATACGACTGTACGGACGCTTAGGTGCCACGCTATGCCACGTTGTCCCACACATGGCCACCCATGTGTCGCTCTACGTATGCCACGCACGCAAAATACGGTAGCAAAGTCTGCGGGGTGACTGAACTGACCGTATGTGCCAAGTTCTGTTACCGTAATTTGGGTACACTGAAATCCAGCGACCAACGTGACAGAACGTGTCAAGTTCAAGCACTGTTGGTGAATTTTTCTCGAGTACAAAGTGCCCAGATCTTGTCGCCCCGCGTATCGAGTCGAACCATGCTGTCGTGTGTCTACTTCCGGCACCCGTCCGCCGCGCCGGGCTCCAGCTCTGACCATCGGCGCGCTTGGGTCCTCCTCGACACCGTAGCCTACATCGACGTCGATGAAGACGATTACATCCCCCACAACGCGACCACAGCCACAGCCACAGCCTACGCGAGCTCGGGCGCCACCGTGGAGGTCACCTTCGCGCTCGCGGACCCGCCGGCCGTCTCCAGCTGATTCGTCCGCTGCACCGGCACCACCACGAAGAGGAAGCCGTCGCAAAGGCCGTCCTCCGCCCGCGTCGTCAGAGCCGAGGGCAACCTCCTCCTCCTATGCATCTTCAGCAACAACGGCGATAGTGACTTCTTCGTCTACAGCGCCGGGCCCGGGAAGCCGCCGTCGCTCCACCTCCTCCCCCGCCCTTACCCTCTCGCCCTCACGGTCTTCAACAGAATTGCCATCTTGCCCCGCAGCGACGACGACGACGGCGGGCAGCAGTATCTGGTGGTGATCCCCGCGTTGCAGCTGACGCCCTCTGCCGAGTGCAGCTACGTCCTCCACGTCTTCTCCTCCTCGACCGAGTGCTGGAGCGCGAAGGCAGCAGTGGTGGACTGGCAGGACGAGGAGTCGGAGTACGAAAACCTTCTCTTCCACCGCGGCGGCAAGGTGGCCGTGATAGATGATGGAGGAGGTGCTGGCCGCCGCTTGGTAGTGGGGTGGGTGGATCTCTGGCAGGGCGCCCTGACGTGCGACATGCTCGCCGCCGACCCCGTGATGCGATGCGACTGATCCGGCTTCCCCCGCCGTGCCCCAGCAACACGGCTGACGACTGCGGCGGGATGGGCTACGAGATGACCAACGCGCAGTTCTGCCGGGACGTCACCTACAACGACGGTTGCTTCAGGTTCACCGAGATTGATCGGGACGACAGTGCCTCCGAAGCCGCCATGGGTTGGACAACCACCATATGGAAGAGGCCGATTTCTTCTTGTGTGTGGAACGTATCCTGCACGGTCGACGCTTCCGAGATCACCGTCTCCGACTCGTGCTCCACTCAACTACCGCCTGAGTTGCGGTGCGACGACGGCGAGGCGAACACGGTGGACTTCCACAGGGTGATGGCCGCAGCTCCCACGCTGGGCTTGCGCGACGACCACCTTCTCCACATGATGTGCAAGCTCAAACTCGACGATTCCAAAGCGTGGGTGCTCGCTATCGACCCTGAGAAGAAGAAGCTCCAAGCAGCCGCGCTGTTTTCTGCAGAAAGAAAGGATGTGCTACTTCGAGCCTACTTTTTTTTTTGAAAATAAAGACTGGAAGGGGTGGAACACCCCTACCTTATTTATGAATCAAGAGGGGAGCTAAGGCAGCTCAAAGTTTTACATCAGCAAGGCACCATGCAGAAAAGGAAAACAAAAGAGGAAAGGGCAAAACTAGCTAGGAAGTCTTAGGTTGTCCAATCCAAAATCCATTTCTTCACCGCCGCACTTTCTTTCTTTTTTGCTCTGTGGGCCCAGAGCGTAGTCGTTTCAACGATTTGTCTGACTACCATTTGAATTGGTTGCTGAATGTTGTCAAACACCATGCGGTTTCTAGACGACCAAATGTTCCAGAGACTCGAGGTGATCACTAGATCCCAGGCTTGTCTTTTCTCTCTGATACAAACCTGCCTGGCCGCACCGTAGATGTCCTCAAGCTCCGAAACAGCGTTGAGGTGGATGCCCAATTCAGACAAAATCTGCTTAGTCCGCGCACATTCAAGCACCAAGTGTTCCACTGTCTCAATAGCCTGGCAACCAAAAGGGCATTCATCGTTGTCCACTATGCGCTGCTTGCGCAAAACCGACCTCACCTTGATCCTTCCCTTTACCAGTAGCTAGGCAAACATTTTTCCTTTCTTTGGTGCAGCGCATTTCCAAACTGTGGAGGCAGTTATGTGATCCACTCCCCCCAGTTTAAGAGCGTGTACATATTTTTCACCGAGAAATTGTCAGCGGTGTTCAATCTCCACCCCCTCAAATCCTTTCTCCTTTGGTCCAGAGAGAGAGAGAGAGTGGCAAGGAAAGACATCAGCAATGCTTTCTCCTTATCTGCTCGGTCAGATGTAATATGGTTAAGCGGTATGTTCCAGTGTCCATTTTGCCAACAATCCGCAACCGAGATATTGGGTCTTGTTGAATATGAGAAAAGCGCGGGGAACTGAGCACAAAGAGGTCTGTTTGATGTCCATTTATCCATCCACAACGAGGTGGAAGCCCCATCACCCAACTGAACACAAGCAGCATTTCTGTAGACAGTAATCAGACCGCTCACTTGGCTCCAAGCTCTAGTCTGAGTTGGGTTTGGATCCCCAGGATCTCTGTCCCTCATGTGAACTGCCTTCACCCATTTAGCCCAAGGGGTACCGGGCTGTGTGAGAAGTCTATGCACAAATTTGGTGAGCAGGCTTGTATTTTGCACCTCGAGGTTTTTAATGCCAAGCCCACCTTCTGAGTAATCTCTGCAAACATAATCCCATGCCACCAAGCAATCACTCCCATTCACTGTTCTCTTCCCTTTCCAAAAGAACGACCTCATAATCTTTTCCATCTCATCGATAACCCACTGGGGTAGCTTGATGCAAGACATGAGATAAGCAGGGAGGGCTGAGAGGACTGATTTAGTGAGAGTGAGCCTACCTCCACTGGTGACAAACTCCAGGGGAAAATTAATTCTCTTCTCAATAGCTGAAATGTAAGGAATGAAAACCTCTCTCGGTAATTTTGAGTCTGACAAGGGAGCCCAAGGTAGTTCTGTGGGAAAGAAGCCACATCACAACTAAGAATGGCTGCAATTTCATCTGACTCCAAATTCGTCAGGTTGATCGGAACGAAAGTTGACTTTGAGAAGTTTATTTTCAGTCCAGTGGTCCGAGTGAAGATGTCAAGAATCCCTTTGAGAATTCTGGCCTGCCCTGCATCTCCTTGTAGCACTATCAAGGTGTCATCGGCGTATTGCAACACTGGGCATGACTGGTCCTCAAGGACAGGGTGTCGAAGCAGGCCACTGGTTGCAGCCTCTTTGATGGCTTTTTGCAACACATCGACAACAACGATGAAGAGAAGAGGAGATAGAGGGTCGCCTTGTCGTAAACCCCTTTTAATATCAATCCATCCTCCTGGGATCCCATTCAGAAGAATTGCTGTTTTGGCCGAATTAAGTAATTCGCCCATCCAATCAAGCCACCTCTTATCGAACCCTCTGACCTTCATGATTGCAAACAAAGCATCCCAAGATACTGTATCAAAAGCCTTCCTGAAATCTAGCTTCAAAATCATTGCTTTCTTTTTCCTTTTCTTGCAGGTTTGCACCAGGTCCATGGCATAAATAAAGTTGTCAGCAATGCATCTAGTCTTGACAAAACCTGATTGGTCCTCGTCGACGAGATCAATAATTTTTCTTTGCAGCCTGGCTGCCAGGACTTTTGTAATCCATTTGACCGAGCAGTTCAGTAAGGAGATAGGCCTGAAATTGTTTGGCTCACTGTTGTTATCTTTTTTCCTTAGCAAAATCATATGAGATCTATTTAAGCTCTGCAAATTTAGTTCCCCCTTGTAGAATTTTTTCAAAAAAGAGGATTATGTCATTTTTGATCAACTGCCAAAAGTCTTGATAGAAATCCGAACCAAACCCATCTGGCCCTGGGCTTTTGTCCCTTGGTATATCTTTAATGGCTCTCAGGATTTCCAATTCCGTGAAGGGAGAAGATAACTCGTCCAACCCAACAGCGGTAGGATAAAGTTGTTGCAGGTTAATACTTGGAGTGGTAGAGGCAGTAGAACCCATAATATTTCTAAAGTAGTCTGACAGGATTTTCTGCTTAGAATGTTGGGAAAAGTGTGGCCTGCCGTCCAGCTCAACGACCTTAATTTGGTTTGTTCTCAGTCGCGCAGATGCTTTGGAGTGATAAAACCTCGTGTCTTCATCACCCAAAACACACAAATTAATTTTACCTCGCTGCCTAGCTGCCACCGCTATAACATGGATAAGTTTTTCAATATTCTGCCTGACCAAACTCCTGAAAAGAACCTCCAGAATTGAGAGTTGCCTATTTTCCTCCAACCAATCCATGAAGGCTAAAACGAATTTATTTGTGTCAAGCAACTTCCTGTCAGGTCTCAAGTTCTTCCTCCATTTTCCAATTACTGCTCTTAGATTCTTTAGGTTCCTGCAAAAGAGCTTAGAAGCATCTTCCTCTGGGAGGGAATGCCGCCAAGTGCCCCTCACCAAGCTAACAAAACCCGACTTGAACTTCCAATTGTTTTCATACCTGAACAACTTGGAAGCAGGTAACGCAGTGGATGCCTCAATCTTCAGAGGGCAGTGATCAAAGGTAACTTTCGGGCAGGAATGCAGAGTTGAATTTGGCATTGTTGCATCCCAGGAGGCATTAATAAAAACCCTGTCAATTCTTGTGAGGATTGGAGGGTTTTGCCCATTCGACCAGGTGAAAGCCCTGTCTAGCAGTGGTAACTCTTGAATCTGCAGGTCTCTAACTGCGTCATTAAACCTGTTCATTTCCTTCAGAGAAACTCTGCCCGTACTTCTGTCCTCTCCTGAACGAACTGTGTTGAAATCCCCTGCTATAATCCACGGCCCACTAATGCTGACATGGATCTGTCTTAGCTCATCAAAGAAGTCATCTCTCTCGCTACCTCGGTACAACAGAAAATCATGCATACTCGGTACAACAGAAAATCATGCATAGATCCACAGTTTCGGAGTTTCCCGGTACAGTAACAGGCGCTAACCATTTGGCTGGTTCTAGCTTAACTTAACTGCAAAATCTTAATCAGTCACATGGGCAATTTTTTTCCACCAAAGTGTTCTCTCCCCTGCTTCATTAACGAAACATAGAGTTTTACATCCACAGTTATTACATCTTTTTAGACTCACACACATCGCATCATGCTAATGTGGACAATAACAACTACAGTATACTTAACTAAAATGTACTGTACAAGGAATGTACCAGTAGTTAACTGCACCGGGACATCACGGTCAACTGATGAAATGCAAGCATGGGGAGGCTTTGCAAGGTCGCAGAGGTCACTGCGCTCCGTCTGATCTCTCAGCTAGCTAGAGCATCGTCAATACCAAGTTCCTGCACCGAGGTGCTGTCTCGATCAACTCCAGGGCGAGAAAAAAAAAAGAGGTCGGAAAAGGATCTCCACGCTGCAAATTGTAATATGTCAAAAAAAAACAACGTGCTGCCTAGGTCTTTGGTTATTCTGACGCTGCTGAAACGGTAACTCATACCGATTCTCGAGAAAAATGATGCTAACTTGTATTCCATGTTACATTTGGTAACATACAGAAATTCAGGCCAAGATCATAGGTGACATTTATACGACAGAGGGGAGGGAAGTTCAAATGATCACTCTGATTCGACATAGTTGGCGAGAATTAGTTCTGTAGGTTATTACAAAGAAAAGACTAGAATGGTGCTAGGCGTATCGCTATGCAGAACAAAGTGTCTGGAAAATAGAACACTCCGTTTCCTGAGAATTTGATGATCCTCCGACAATTTGCATCTCAGTTGCTGTAATTCTCAGGAAGGAGAAAAAAAGAGACCCTGCTTCATTCTGGTAATGGAACAGAGGCCACTGAGCCCTGTTCGTCGAAAAAAGCTACTCTAATAGAAGAATCAACCTAAGGCTACAGTTTCACTAGATATTTTCAGTACATTTGGTAGACCTGTGACAATGCACAAGGTCTCCTAAACTTCAACCTATACTGATACATATCCTACAAGCTATACTACAGATTTTGATTTTCCACAACATGTTCTAGAGCATTCCAAGTAATTACTCATCGCCAACAGATGGGACTACAACTATGGTCTATTATTACCTTCTGAATGCTGAATAATTTGAGCTCATAAAACTGCTCTATCTCTCTGTTCAGTAATGGTTTTTCGCAGCTCCCGCAACTGATTAGTTATCTCCTTCACATATTGTTCCCCATCATTGCTACATTTAAGAGAACTCAGTATCTGCTTGAGAATCTTCTGATCTGCTTCAAGAGCCATGAATCTACTATTCAAGAGTGAAATTTCTTGTTTAATAGTAGAGCTAATATTATCGCCATCTGGGTGCGAGCATGAACCAAAATGTTTTTGGTTTTCAACAGACTGGCTTTCATCATTTCGTTGAGAGACTGATTCATCATTCAAGTGTTCCCGGGGCAATATTGAACTGCGACATTCCGATTCTGGATTTTCTACATATTGGCCAAGCACATCGACTGGATGATTTCTCAATGACCCATTCTGTAGACCATCATTTGCGCCACCCAAATCAAATCTATTCGTGGATGACATGCCAAGAGTTTCCTCCAATTTTCTCAAGGATTCCAAGATTTTGGCCTTCTCATCTTCAAAATCAAAAAAGGTATACCTCACGAAATCTGAGCTATCCAAGACTCTCAATGCCATATCTCCATCAGTACCATCAACTTTTCCGACATCAATTGATTCGCCGCGGTGCCTGCTCTCATAATTTTCGAGTTCAGCTTCCAGGTCAAGCAATTCTTTCTCTCTTTCTGTAAGCAAGTCATTTAGCTTTTCAATTGCTTCTTGGTCGTGATCAGCCTGCTCCTCCATCATCCTGAGATACTGCATTGCCTCCATGTTCATTGCAGCCTTTTCCACTTGCAACCTATTGATCATAGCCATGGCTTCGCTTGCTGCAACAGCTGACGCACTCCGTTCTGCATCAAGCTCTTTATAAAGGATGCTTAACCTTTTCTTGTTAAGATCACATTGCTGCTTCAGGCTCTCGAGAGAGATTTCACCTTCATCTTCGCTTGTAACATCAGATTGTCTGTACTCATCAATCTGTATGCCGACTCTGGGACTAGCAGCCACCTCACTCCAAGGACCATCAAGGCCTCGAGTAGACAACTGAGACATGAATGTCTTGACTTCTTCCTGTGTTCTTGAATTTGTTTCCTTAGCGGAGATTACTTCAGACCAGCGAGGAGATCTAAGGTTACCTCTACTACCAAAAGCACTCTTCATGCTGTTGTTGCGGTTGATATGAGCGTCAGAAGTTGAACTGGTTCCATCATATGCAGAAGCACCAAAAACCTTTGTAGCCTCCTCCTCAGGGCTTCCTGAAACACCCTCTGAATTGCCAAATTCCTCAATATCAATCAGAAAAGCTACAGAACAAATTTGAGAAACTCAGAAATAGTTCAAGTTAGATAAGGATAATTGCATTTGGAAAACGATACATACTTTTCTCTTTTGGAAGCTCTTGATAAACTTGCTCAGGCACAGCCTTCAACTGCTCTTCAATATTATTGTTTCTCACATTGAGCTGACTCCAGTTCATTTCCTCCAAACCATGCCCTATAGTAAGGTCTCGAGATTTTGCAGCATTGCCTGTACCTGCTGCACTATTTAGTGGAACTAGAGGGGTGGTGTTCATCGGCTTTGTTGGAATAGTAGTCTCAAACGAAGATGATGACAAGCTATTGGTGTTGGTGATCATAGGTCGCCGCCGCGCATCATGATATGAGGCACCTTTGGTTCGGTGGCAAGCTTCATATGTTAGTGCATCACCGTCATTATCTTCATCTGAGACATGAATCTCGGACTCAGAGTCACGATGGGCATTTAGCTTTCTGTAACCCCCGCAAGGAAATTGATCAAAATCTTCATCTGAAGAATGCCCAACGCTTGCCATGGCTATGCTTCTCTCCTTCACTTTTCTCATACCGTCATCTGGAGACCTGCCACTCACTTCCTCAGATTTCCTTTGTACGTTATGTTTCTTCTTGAATGGCTCTGAACAACAAGAACATAGTTGTGTGTGCCTAGCCCGTGAATTCACCTTCTCCTTAGCACTCATGTTTGTCAGGATACCTGGCTTACCAACCGGTCCAGAGCATGAAAGAAAGCATTTTTCACATAAATCATCAGAATGCGCGAGCTTGCTGTGAATCTGGCAGTACGACAAACGCGCGATTTCCAACCGGTGTGCCGCACAAATCAGTTCTTCAGAGAACCAGGACTTGCCATGTAGAACCTTGTCTAATCTGGAGCACAGCATGCACGGTGACCGGATCCTGCAGATGCGTGCGAACCTCGTCGCGGTGTACGATACCACGGCAATCACAAGGAGCATTAGGATCAGGAAGCACTCGCTGAGAGCATGGCACAGCACCGACCAGAATCGCCGCGAAAAGTCTCGCGACCTCGCACGAGCATTCGCAGCCATGAAAGATCAGTACACTACTCCTAATTTGCATGTAGGTTGCTCAAAGGTCCAGCCTTTCATGTGAATTCTCTATTAGTGTGGCACGAAGATGCTCAAATCACACCAAATTGTAAACGAGGAAACAACCATCCTGCAATCTTGGCTACTCATGCCAAACTTCAGGTTCCATAAGGTGGAACATTTCCCCAAGAAAACATCCGGCAAAGGTCTGCAATTATCACGATGCTGTCAGCCTAGCAACAGTTTTCCCCCAATCATCGCCAATTGAAGCACAGTATCTAATCTATCCTGCAAAAGAACTGCTCCAATTTAGCATTTAGGGTTGTCATATGCACAACGATAGATTGTCCTGGCAAATCGGAACATACCAGTGCTGCGGATCTTCAACGAAGGAGCTGCGATTCTCCTAATCAACAAATTGGGCGGATGGTGGAGAGGCGAGTATAGCGGAATCAAACAGAAAGCCCAGAAATGTGGGGAAAAGATCCCCAAGAAATTTGGGGGAATAAACGGTTCTTGGTTGGAAAGAGGAGGAAAATGGCTCGCTTCCATTCTCCGTAGCATTGGAGAGGAGAGAGAGAGGGAACGGGCGTCCGCGTTTCTTCAATGAACCCCGCATTTTTCTCTCTAACCTTTGCATGTGGAGGGAGGTTGAGAGATTTGAGCATAGCCTCACGTCCATGGCCATGGCGAATAAAAATAGCAAATACTACTCCCTCCGTATTAAAATACTCCCTCCGTCCACTTTTATAAGACTCACTTCTTAGCGTTTCAATAATAAAAAGTGAGCCTTATAAAAGTGGACGGAGGGAGTATCTAGATACATTTTATTTAGGAAAACCTAAAACATCTTACATTTTGATAGAGAGTAAGTACTAGTTAGTAATGGGAAAGAGACGATGGCTTTCCGACACCTCCTGGTTTTTAAAATGTACATTTAAACACACGTGAAATATAAAAAAAACAGACCTTCGCGTGTATATGTCGACGTTCTATGCGCCAATGAAGTTGTTTCACAAAAAACTGACATCTTTTTTTGTCGTGTGTAAAAAGGGACAAAATTTCGATGTTAAAACGGTTTTCACATGCCATTTTTTTATTGTCTTATTACAAAGACCATAAAAAATATCGGTTTTATATGAAATATGTCGTGAACATTTGGAAAGTCGAGTTGTACATGCTAATCTTTTGTTCCAGATTTTTAGCAGCTCCTGCCCTCACCCTTTCCAACAAACTGCAGCCATAATATGCATCCAAATTCGCCGCAAGATCCGCCCATAGACCCCACTTCTATCCGAGCTCGGCGACGCCCGTGAGATTCACCTCCACCGCCCTCTCCATCAACATGCTTTGCACTAGGCACCTCCTCATCCCCCAGTTTCTAGGGTCTTTGGCATGTTGGGCAACAATTTTTAGTATTATTTTCTAAATTAATGAAAGGAAATAGTTGGTTTGTTGAGTACAGTCATAGTGATGACTGTTGTTTTGAGTGTTTGTAGAAAACTAACTCAATGTTAATGACACTTTTGACCCAGGAACAAAGAAGGTGTATACATCAGTTTCATGATTAATGTATTATATTTTTATGCTATAACTAACTGCTATGGTCACTGAATATGAGATTCAGAGGAAACCCCATATGCACATGTAGAAACATAGACACACTGTTATAACCCTTTGTCATGTCTCACAGGCAAACTCGTTAATATTAGATGACCATGTTTTCCTGGTCATGGACATTTGTTATGTTAATATTAATGGGACCACATTGTTGTTTCAACTTTGTGGCTGGGTAGACCCTAGTAGTTGAGATATTACGAGATTAGTTTTGCTAAATAGTATAATCACAGATTGTTCATTTTGTTTGCTTCCTTAGACCATGAGAATATTCAATGATGTTTACCATAAAGATCATTTTGGTATAGTCAAGTAACACACTGTAAAATGGGTGATAAAAAGGGCTAACACTAGGTGATCACGAAAGTATTCATTCATTATTATAGTTCAAGATTGGGAATTACTCGTTTAGTTAATAGAGAGATACATTCAGAATCCACTTGGTGAAATAGTATTGGTAAATAAGTCTGCGCGGATAAGAACATGACACTAGTCATGGGGATACTATATCATAGTAACGAGTAAAACGAATCATACCGGACATTGGGAATAATGTGATAAGTTGATTAAAGATTTTAATCACGGTCTTATCATTTATCTCGTCCCGAGGTATTGATTGGTATCGTGAAGTAATAGGAACTTACTTAACAACCAACATGTTCAACGGTTTTCTTCGTATAACTTGTAGGAATCAATATGGACGTCCACGGTCCCGATGTTGATTATTGATTGGGAAATATGTTTTCCAAACATGTCTAGTAGTTATCGAACCTATAGGGGTCACACACTTAAGGTGTCAAAGTCTGTTGTTTGCATTGGACTGGTCGTGAGGAGAGTAGGGTATGATTCGGGTAATTCCGACATGATAGAATAAATATTCAATAGAGATTACAGAGGACATGATATGTATAGAGATGTTGGAAATATGTTTCTAACATCAATAGGTAATGTTTGATGTCATTGCGATATCACATAAACAAGTCCGGTGTTAATCGGAGTCGTTTCGTGAAAGTTACCATAAGAGAGAAATAATGGCGGTGTAGGAAGAATGTTATATGAAATATAACGGAGGATGTGATGCCCCGGGATGTCGGAAATATGTTTTTGACATCGTCATATAATATCGATGATTTTATCTATAGAGGCCACAGGGTTCCGGAAGAGTTTCAGGGGACTTTCCATATATGGAAGCAATGCCGGAGGGGGGCAGATGTCCTGCTCCGTGTAGACCCTAATTTTAGGGGATGCCACGTGGGACCCATGGTCTCGCAAATTGCACATGTTTTTCGTAGGAATTTCTCTAATTTATTTGATAAATAAATGAGTGGGAAAAAAAAGGAGGGGGATTGTACTCGAGACTTGGTGCGGCCAAGGAGAGGAGGGGGAAACCAACCTCCTCCCTTTGGAAGGTCCCCTCTCTTGACCCACTATATAATCCCCACCCTTCCTCTCTTTAGACACACAATTGAGCCTTTGCCTTCTCTCTTTCGATAGAAGAATTAGAGGTCTAATTAGAGCAATTCTAATTGAATTTGAGACTTCTCTAATAATTAGAAGAACTAATTAGAGCTTCTAATTAGAACACTTCTAATAGGATTCGAACCTCTCTAATAATTAGAAGACTAATTAGAGCAATCTAATTAGAACTCTTCTAATTGGTTTAGCGATCTTCTAATTGGATTGGAGCCTCCTCTAATTAGATTAGAGCTTCCTCTAATTGGATTAGAGCTTCTTCTAATTAGGCCGAGGTGATCCTCTCCCAGTTAGACCTAGCTCTAATCTCTCTCCCTCTCTCTCCCATGTGTTGGGAACTTCTCCACCTCAATTTCAAACCTGCGGTGCCTAGTCCTGGACAGTGAAGCGCTACAGGATTTTGATGGACGTATGTGTGCGAGCTCTCAGAGGGGTAACATGTGATACCCTCACTCTGCTGGATCAAAAAAGTAGGATATGGGGAATCGGCAACAGTCCTACCGCTAGGCTTAGTCATGAGACTCTTCATCAGGCATCACCGACACCGTCATTGATACTAGTTCCACACTTCGTGTCAGTAACGAATCAGATCTATCCACGCCTTTACCTGCATAGTAGATCATGTTTGCTACGTAGGATGGAAAATTTTAAATTCTTCCATTTACACCAATAGAAGGGCGGTTGGGGCTTTGTTGTACGCGATGCATTTGGATAAATAGTGGGAGAAGTTGCGGAGAGAATAAGTGTTGCCTCTGATATTCTGCAAACAGAAGCTAAAGCATGCAGTTAGGCCCTTTAAATTGTACAGAGTTGGGGAATATCACGTATTTTGGTTGAGTCTGACTCCCAACTGCTGGTACATGCTATTAATAGCCTGGAAGATCATTGTGGATCAACCTCCGGCGAATTCTTATCGCAGGCATGTCCCTCCCAATGCCCCTTGTCTACCCTTCTCTGGCATCGCAATGAAGGCCGCTCCAATCAAATGCGCTTCCCGATCCCATGCCCGCCTCCTCTAATAATGCACTCACCAAAACTATGTTCTTGCACTTTCATGGTGTGTTAACGCAATATAACTAGCTCTCCTGGAAAATACAAGATTCATGCACGATAGATTTGGGTGGCCTAATATACAAGATTGATGCTATATAAAGTTGGGTATTTACCTGGTTTACACATAACAATGTTTTAACATGTGTTCTCATTTTTAGCAATACTTAAATATGTCTTCTTATTTCGTACAAAATGTTTCATGTTTAGTCTAGTATGTTGAAATTTTTGTTGTGTTGAGGCAACATCGTTATCACTTTAATTTGCACACCATACAAGATTTCCAGATTAGTCCAATATGCATATGGGTGCTACATCCTTCTTACATATCATATGAAATAGATAGTGCAAAGATGGTTTCATGCTTTCTAAAAGAGAACACCCTAGCGTTTTATTTCTAATGCATGGTACATTTGTCGCTCCTTGTTACCTTTGTGAAGGCATTGCAAACACTTGTAGTACACTATGTATAATCTTTGTCAGCTCGGTAAACAGGATGGACTCTTGGCAATAAATTAGACTTAGTGAATTGCTTCTACACTAGCTAAGAAATTAGCAGTATCTGGTATGGTGTACGTTGCAGAATTTAATTTTTTTGTCCTACGTAACCATCAAGATCACTATGCAGATAACGATGCATGCCCATACATGCATTGATCAGGAACCACGACTCACCGGGCAACGGAAGATCGATGTAGTCGTAGAAGAGTTCTAAAAAATCATAGATCCTCACAACTAGGCCTAGTTGCAAGGACGTCGCTAAGATTCCCTCATCAATGATCACACGTGCAATTCCTCTTATGGTGTGCATGCATACACTCATGTCAACCCGCCAGAGCTCCGCCGTCCAGGACTCAACACCGACGAAGAGAGATAGTCTTTTAGGTTGCTAATTGGTAGTTCTAATCAACTGTGATTAGAGCTATATGATTTTGGAAATTTCTCAACACATGAGAGAATAGGAATTAGATCTAGGTCCGATCGGGAGAGGACACCTCAAAAACCCAATTATAAGAAGCCCTAATCCAATTATAGGGGCTCTAATTAGATAGTCTAATTAGAGGCTCTAATTCTACTAGAGAGAGAGAGAGAGAGGCTTGAGAGCCAACTGATATTTTTTTTCCTCAAGGTCTTGTGGTCCTTTTATAGGTGGAGAAAAGGGGAGACCTGCCTTGGGGGTGGGGGAAGGAATTCCAACTCCCAACCCACAAGGAGGTGGTCGCACCAAGGAGGTTGCCGCACCCACTCCTAGCTCAAATCGGATTGGGAGTCCAATCCCCCTCCTCCTTTCTTTTTCTCCCTTTTCTTTTCTCTCTTAAAACAAATAAGGAAGGAAACATTGGGTATGGATGCGCCTTCTGTGGTGGCCTGGGGCCCACCCGAAAGCCCCCAAAATTGGGCATGGTGGCAAATCGGCCCCCCTCTAGCACTCCCCCCTTCTCGGGTTTTGCTCGAAACTCTTCTGGAACCCTGTCAGCCCAATAGAAAAAATCATCGACCTTATCTACTGATGTTAGAAACATATTTATAACATTCCGGTACATCTCAAGTCCTCTGTTTTCTCTCATATTAAATTATGCCTTCCACCAACATTATTTCTCTCTTATAGCAACTCCCCTAAAACCCCTCCGTTTGATACCAGACTTGTTTCCGTGACATCGTATCGATATATAGCATTCATGAAACCATTATCAACAACTTTATTCCCCCGATTAAAGGTTGGAACGGCTTAATTATGTGACCCGTAAATGCTCGTTAACACACATAAATGTTCGAGAACTTACCGAACAATAACCAACGACAGAGCCCTGGATGCCGAGGATGGATCTTGTGTGCCCATGAAGAACGAGGGAAACTTCAAGTTACTCATTGCACTTATTCCCTTAACTTCACAATACCAATGATATCACGAGGTGAGACAATGTGTGATGACCCACAAGTATAGGGGATCGCAACAATATTCGAGGGAAGTAAAACCCAAATTTATTGATTCGACACAAGGGGAGCCAAAGAATATTTATTAGCCTTAACAACTGAGTTGTCAATTCAGCTGCACCTGAAAGTAGACTTGCTCGCAACAATTTATCAGTGGTAACAGTTTTATAGCAGCAGTAGAAATAAAATAACATCAGGATTAAAATAGTAATAGTAGTAGCAATCGCGGAAAACAACAGGATGGGAAGTACCGTAGGCATAGAGGGAATGGATGGACGGGTGTTGCATGGATAACATAGGTCATGTAATAATCTAACACGGGCATTGCAGATAATAATAATAAAGCATCAAACATGTAGGCAAACCATAGGCATGTGTTCCAATATAGTCATACGTGCTCACAATGAGAAACTTGCACAACATTTTTTGTCCTACCAGCCCGTGGCAGCGGGGCCTCTAGGGAAACTACTGGTAATTAAGGTGCTCCTTTTAATAAAGCACCAGAGCAAAGCATTAACACTTCGTGAACACACGTGATCCTCATATCAGAACCATCCCCTCCTGTTGTCCCAATTTTTGTCACTTTGGGGCCTCGGGTTCCGGACAATGATATGTGTAAAACAACTTGCAGATATGATCAAGAAACATAATTATACTCATGAAATAATAACATGTTCAGATATGAAATCATGGCACTTGGGCCCTAGTGACAAGCATTAAGCACAACAAGTTGCAACAACGGTAGAAAACACTAACAATGGATACTAGGCACTATGCCCTAACAATATGGCATTATTACATGATCAATCTCATCCAATCCCTTCCATACCTCTCAGCCTACAGCGGTGTTTACTCACACATGGACGAGGGAATCATGGATGGTTGATGGAGAAGAGGTGGCGTTGTCGATGGTGATGATCTCCTTCGAATCCCCGTCCCGGCAGGGCGCCAGAACAGGAACTTCTGATCCCCGAATCGAGGTTCGGGGTGGCGGCGGCGCTCTGTTGTGTTTTTGTGGAATATGACGAACCCCTCGCGTTTTAGGTTTACGGGGCATATGTAGTCGAAAGGAGAGTCCGAGGGGGTCCCGGAGTGGCCCACACTACTAGGCGGCACGTCCAAGGTGGGGTGGTGGTGTGGCCCCCTCCTAGCTCCTCTCCTTCCCCCCTTCTGGCTCCCGGGGTCTTCTGGTGTTTTAGGACCAATGGGATCTTTTCTAGGCATTTTCCCGAAAGTTGATTTTTCTGCACAAAAACGAGACACCAAGGCAATTCTGCTGAAAACAACGTTAGTCTGTGTTAGTGGTATCCAAAACTCACAAGTTTAGAAGAAAATAGTAAGAAAAGTTTTTGGAAAAGAAGATACGTTTTGGACGTATCAACTCCCCCAAGCTTAGCTTATTGCTTGTCCTCAAGCAATTCAGTTACAACTGAGTGCGACAAAAGACTTTTACGAACACATTTGTTTCATATGATGTAAATATACTCACTACATAATCAAGTGCTTAGGCAATTCATAATAAGATATATGGAAAATAAAAGTCACCGAGTAGTTATGCAAACCATGAAAAGATGCCAACAAACTAATAATAGAGAACATGAAGTATTTCAATCTACAAGATTGCAATGCTCATAATAGGGTATGATAAAGTGTACTCGCTTGCCCTTAATAGTGGGGCAAAACATGAATGCCAGGGCACCTCTGAAGTTCAAATGAAGACTATAAATATAGATATCAAAGATACAAGCATCACAGATATACCACTATCAACCGTGTTTTGGGACAAGCACATTATACTAAGAATAACAACCATGCTCTGAAGAAGGTGCATAAAGCGAGAAGGTGAAGACTCAACATAAAAATAAAAGAAAGGCCCTTCGCAGAGGGAAGCAAGGATTAACTCATGTGCTAGAGATTTTTATTTTATTAAACAGAGGTATTGAAAACATTTTTGAGAGAGGTGTATGCTTATGTCAACGAATGGTAAACAGACAATAAAGTACATCACAAGCCAACTAGACTTCACAAGAGAGACTCCCATAAAAGGACGCATCTGGGTAGAAGTTCATCCCTCTTTCTCTTTTGTTTACACAATTAAGCTTTGACTGATAAATCAGGGGCAAAAAGAGTGAAGAGAATTTGTTGTATTAATTTGGGGCTGGGCACCTGATACGTTGAAAGCATATCTCCTTTTCCGAACACATTTCTTATTGTTTTCCTCTAAACTTGTGTGTTTTGAATGCAACTAACACGGACTAACCCTGTTTTCATCAGAATTACCTTGGTGTCCCGTTTTTGTGCAGAAAAATCAACTTTTGGGAAATTGCCCAGAAAAGACCCCATTGGTCTTAAAACACCGGAAGACCCTGGGAGCCAGAAGGTGGCCAGGAGAGGGGCCACACCACCCCTAGCGCGCCCCCAGGCCATGCCACCTGGTGGTGTGGGCCACACAGAGACCCCCTCGGACTCCCCTTTCGACTATATATTGCCTTCAACCCTAAAACCCAAGGGGGGTTCGATAGTTTTCCAGAAAGAAGTCTGTAGCGCCGCCGCCACCCCGAACATCGATTCGGGGATCAGAAGTTCCTGTTCTGGCACCATGTCAGGACGGGGAATTGGAGGAGATCATCACCATCGTCATCACCAATGCCTATCCATCGACCATCCATGTTTCCCGCATCCATGTGTGAGTAATTCCCCCGCTGTAGGCTAAAGGGGATGGTAGGGATTGGATGAGATTGTTCATGTAATAATGTCGTGATTGTTAGGGCATAGTGCCTAGTATCCTCTATTAGTGCTATTGACATTGTTGCAACTTGTTATTCTTAATGCTTGTCACTTTGGGCCCGAGTGCCATGGTCTCAGATTTGAACATGTTATTGAATCACGATGATAATTATTGTTTCTTGATCATACCTGCAAGTTGTTTACACATATCGTTGTTCGAAACCCGAGCCCCCGAAGTGACAGAAATTGGGACAACCGGAGGGGATGGCTGTGATGTGAGGATCACATGTATTCACAGAGTGTTAATGCTTTGCTCCGGTGTTCTATTAAAAGGAACACCTTAATTACCAATAGTTCCCTTGAGGCCCCGCTGAAAACGGGCTAACAAAAGATGTTGTGCAAGTTCTCATTGCGAGCGCGTACGACTATTTACGGAACACATGCCTATGGTTACTTAATGCTTGGATTCTTTATCTTATTTATCTGCAATGCCCATGTCTTGATTATTATATGAACTATCATATCCATGCAATGCCCGTTCATCTATCCCTATGCCTACAGTATTTAATCTCGCTATTTACTTCAAACACTACTGTTGCTGTTTTCATTTCACTACTGCTGCTACTCTAAAATGGTTACTACTGATAAACCACTGCGAACAAGTCCACTTTCAGGTGCAGGTGAATTGACAACTCACTTGTTAAGGCTCACAAATATTATTTGGCTCCCCTTGTGTCGAATCAATAAATTTGGGTTTTACTTCCCCTGAAGACTCTTGCGATCCCCTATACTTGTGGGTCATCAAGACTATTTTCTGGCTCCATTGCCGGGGAGCATAGCTTTATTTGCGAGCTCACCGGAGAGTACTATTATCTACTGCCATTCATTCATCATGGGTAAGACTCGTGATGGAAAGTTTCCTATATTACCATCCACTACAAGAAGATGTACAACTCTGAACACCTCTGTTGCTCTTGATTCACCGTCTGTTATGAGTAATCTGCTTGCACCACCACATACACATGCTACATGTGCTACTTATGCCGAATCTGAAAATACTTCTGATACTTTTTATGATGCTTCTACTGTGCTTGATGAGAGTGGTTCTCTCGGTCCTTTCTTAGATTCTACTATTGCTAAAGCTAAAAATATTGCAAACACATAAACTCCTGATAAAAATCCGGTTACTCCTGCTGTTTCACCTGAGCTTAGGGATAATCCTAGTGATGATTTTGATGATTCCTATATTGAACTTAAAGATGATCTTATTGATGAAATACATGCTATGAGGGATAGAGATGGTGTTATATGTCTTATTGAAATTCGTGTTGTTAAATATAAATTATCTCCTCATGCTAAGTTTGCCACTTCTCCCATTAATATTAGGGATAAGGATTATGATTTCTCTCTTGATTTATCTTATGTATCTATTGTTGAGAAAGAACCTTTTTGTGGTACTGAAAATGAAATTGTTATGAAACATATGAATGAGCTCTCCTCTTTGAGTAGTTTATTCTCTGATGATCTTAAGAAACGTAGCTACTTTGTTGCTAAAATATTCCTTTTTTCATTAAAAGATGAAGCTAAAATTTGGTTTAATAATTTGTCTCCGGGATCTATTGATAGTCTTATTGGTTTGGTTAATGCTTTCTTTCAGAAATATTTTTCTGCTAGTGCTCAACATGCTGCTCTACAAAATATATTTAATTTCAAGCAATTGGAAGGCGAGAAATTGCCTGTATCTTGGGCAAGGTTATGTTCTTTAGTTAGGGCTACACCTGGGCATAAGCTAGCAAATATTGAACTTCTTGATATATTCTATAATGGACTAACTATTGAATCTAGGACATACCTGGATGGTTGTGCTGGTTGTGTTTTCAGGCAAAGAACTTCAGATGAAGCTGAGGAATTAATGGCTAAAATAAGCCAAAATCATGATGATTGGACTATGGTTGAGCCTAAGCCGACCCCTACTCCAGTATCAACACCAACACCAACACCCAAGAAGAGGGGAATGATTGAATTAAATGATGAAGTGATGAGAGAAGCCAAGAAATCTCTTAAAGAGAGGGGTATTAAATCTGAAGATGTGAAGAATCTTCCACCTATAGAATAATTATGTAAGCCAATCCCTCACTCATCCACCATTGAGGTACACTCTCTCCAACATTTTGATAGTAGATATATTCCCTATAATAAACCTCCTGGTCAATGTTTAGATGAATTTGATAATTATGTTATTAAGCAAGATAATTTTAATATGAGAGTGCAAAATCACCTAATGGAAAACTCTAGAGCTATTGATAATTTGCAGGGTATTATAGAAAGAACCTCTAATGATGTTAAAATGCTTGTTAAACATTTTCAAATGGTTCAAACTCAAATTGATCAACTTGCTAAAGTGCAAAAAGATTTGCTAGTTAATGCTTCTAAAGAAAAACATGCTTATGAAATAAGAATTAGAAGTGGTATTGCTACACAAGATCCTTTATATCCTGAGGGACATCCTTAAAGAATTGAACAAGATTCTCAGCAAACTAATAATAATGTTATTCATACTAAGAAGAAAAAGAAGAAGAAACATAAAACTGCCGTAGAATCCTCTGAACTTGCTAAAGATCCTAACAGTATATCTATCTCTGATGCTGAAACTGAAAGTGGTAATGAAGAGGAAAATGCTTCTGGTAAAGAAGAAATTGAAGAGGAGCCTGAAAAGCAAACTAAAAAAATACAAAGTACACTAAGGAAGATTTTATTGCTAATAAACATGGTAATGAGAGAGAACCTTGGGTACAAAAACCAATGCCTTATCCTAATAAGAAACAAAAATCAAAGGAAGAAGAACATTACAACAAGTTTTGTGAATGGATGAAACCTTTGTTCTTGAAAATTCCTTTAACTGATGCTATTAAATTGCCTGCTTATACAAAATATATGAAAGATATTGTCTCTAACAAAAGGAAGATTCCTAATGAGGAAATCTCCACTATGCTTGCTAATTACTCTTTTAATGGAAAGGTTCCTGAGAAGATTGGAGATCCTGGTATACCAACTATTCCCTGTTCTATTAAAAATAATTATGTTAGAACTGCTTTGTGTGATTTGGGAGCTGGAGTTAGTGTCATGACTTTTACTCTCTATAAAAGACTCCTCCTTGAAAAATTGATACCAATTTATATATCTTTGCAAATGGCTGATAAGTCTACTGCTATTCCTGTGGGTATTTGTGAGAATGTTCATGTTCAACTTGCTAATAATTGTATGATATTAACTGACTCTGTTGTGTTGGAAATGCCTAAAGATCATAATATGTCTATTATTCTTGGAAGACCTTTTCTTAATACTGCAGGGGCTGTTATTGATTGCAATCAAGGAAAAGATACTTTTAATGTTAATGATAAAGAGCACACTGTTTATTTTCCCAAGAAGATTGATAACAAATATGGTTTAAATTCAATTGAAAATATTGATACCATCACGATTGGAGAATTTTCTTGTCCCATTAAAGTACCACCAAAAGAATATGAAATCATTATGATTGGGACTATGTCTACCAAGGTTGAGGTAACATAATTATTTAGTGATTAGCAAAGTTTTTCTTCATAAGAAAATTGTTCTGGTAACAAGACTTGATCACCCTTGTTAACAAAATGATTTTGAATGAAGAGGACAATGTTTTCACTATGTTTTCACCTTCCCCATTATGTTTTCACCATGTTTACTTCTGTTATCACATTTCTACTTGAGTACAATCATGTTTTCCACCATCCTTATGCATGTTTTCCTGATGTTTTCACCCTGATTACTCAGGTTATGCATGTTTTCACCATCCATACTTTTGTTTTCACCACTACCACCTTTGTTTTCTTTGGATATCTTTCCATTAGAGTGTCATAGAACCTCTGTAGTTATGGTTTTGGTTTTGTTTTCCACATTTTCACTTTCATTTTCCTGGTTTTTATTATTTATTGAAATTCTGAAAAAGTCCGAAAAATAAAGTTTCTCGAAAAATTCCAGAAAAATTATAATAAAATTTTACGTCAAAAATGAGGCAGAGAGCCACCTGGGAGACCCCAGGGGGACCCACCAGTGAGACACACCATGGGGTTACGCAGCCAGCCCTGGTGGCGCCATCACATGGTGTGGGGCCCCCTGCCCCCACTAACTCTCTCCCCTGCCAAAGTCTTCTCTCTCACCTCCCAAACTGAAAACATTTCCTGGAACCCGTGTTCTTGCTATTCTTCCTATGGATTTTCGATCTCCTTCTTCAGCCCATCATTTGTGCTGATATTTGGTGTGTTTGATCTCCGGTATGTGACTCCTTCGATGATCCAATACGAATTTTGTTTAGTGAAGTATTTCTTGAGTATTTTGGTACTGTAGGTGACATCTTATGTGAGTTTACATGCTTGATTTAAGTACAAATAATGTAGTTTTGATGTATATTTAGCTATCATATAAGTCCCTATGGTAGTTTCCACCTTATAGTTTCTTGAAATTAATTTTTGTGATGATTGTTGAAAAATTTCAGAGATGGATAGTTATAATTTTGGAGAGATATTTAGGAGTGATGCTCCTAGAAGGACAAGGCCCTCACGCTCATCCACTTCAGTGAGGCCATCATACAATGAAGATGTTATTGCACCAAGTATTGACGATGCGGGAGGTGATGGTATCATTAACCCATCTAGCTTTCCTTGCATTACATTTCTAAGAAGTGCAGGTTTATTAGATAACTTTCGTATGCTTATTGAAAGAGTTGGTGTAACATCCCGATTTTGCTAACAAAAGTGTGTGGTGTTGTGTTCATATCATACATGCATGAAAACAAAAAGTTAAACCATGTTGAAATAATTTAATTTGTGAATTTCAATGGTTTGAGAAAATTCCACAAAAAGCACTTAATTTGGGTTACAAAATCTTGTTTTGAAAAATATTTCAATTACACCAAAGAAACACATGGTGTTGTTGGAAATTTCATGAGCTTTCCAAAGATAATTTTTGCCAAATTTTATTCTTTCAAAAAGGCCCTCAGAACTTTGTTCTTGTTCTGTTTTTTCTGGAAAAGGGACCTCTTTGTGGTTTTCTGAAAGTTCAGGGGGTTATGGGGAAGAACCCCTATGTCTTCTAACTCCGGTCGGGAGCAGCTCGGTGGAGCTCCCCTGATCGTCCGTTCGACGCCACGACCCGCGCCGCGAGCGGATGAGGCCTCCAGGTCGACGCCGTGCGGCCTCCTCTCGCTCTCACTCGCCCTCACCCTGTTCCTCGCTCTCTCCCTCTGAATCTCCCAGGAACCCGAAACCTAACCCTACTGCCTCACCGGCCGCCGTCGAGCGCCGCCGAGTCCGGCCACCCCGGACCAATTTGAGCACCCCCGTGCGTTCCCCTTGGTCTCCTCTCCCTTCTGTACGAGTCTTGCTTGAGGGGAGTGGCCGAGCCGCCAGAATCGGAGCCTTCTTCTCCGCGGCCGGCGAGCCTCCGCCGCGGCCGATTCGCCGCCATCCGGCGCCCCCTCGCCCTCCCGACCCCTCCATCCTCTTCACCGCATCGTGGTGAGTCTCCAGGACCCCTCCATCCTCTCCCTCCCCCTCGGTAGCTATGCGTGCGCGTGCTCCCGTCGGCCGCCGCCGCGCCATGATCGCCGGCGAGCGTTTCCGGTGACCATTTGGTCACCCATCCCCACCCATACGTTCACCTCGACCTGTTGCACCTCCCCATCGCCTCCAATTCGGATTTCATCGATGAATTTGATCGATTGCGTGCTCACAGAGAGAATCCATCCCCTCTGTGACGTCACAGTGACCTCAAAATGATGTCATAATCCTCTTTTTAATAATTCCAGGAAATTGCAGAAAATGAATAAAATTTGATAATTTAATATCTCTTAAAATGTTACTCAGAAAAATAAAAGGAAAGTATGGTTATGTTCAGAAAAATGTAATATACCTAAAGATGTCATTTTCACACATGTTTGAGAAAGTTGAAAAATGGCCCTTTATTTAATGTTGTTAATTCATTTAAAAATAGAAAAATAAGTTTTTATTTACTAAAATTAGAAAATTACAATTTATATACCAAATTGCTCAAAATGACATATGCAACCTGTCTATGGTGTTTTCAAACCCATTTGAGCTTTTAAAATTGCACTCACTTCCAGTATCGCTCGAAACCCCCTCCGGGGTCTATTTCGGAATAAATTCAGTAAAAATGTTTAACTGACATACGAACGCTAGCAACCCAACGAACATGTTTAGGGTTTTATTTAAGTGCATTAACTTGCTCATGCATACATGTTGTGCATTGCATCGATGCCATGTTTGATTGTTGTTTTTCTTTTCGATGTTTGTTCCCCCTCGATAGAACGTGACTCCGAAGAGAAGGCCAGCAGTCCAATGGCGAATACTTGATCTTAACCGACAAGTCAAGCACTTATTCCTGAAGACTTTATCTGGTTTTTTTATAACCAAGGCAAGCATAACCTCTTATCTGCTCATATATGCTTTCGAACAACATTTGAATCTCGTATTTTGCATTCGATTCCAAAGTATATGATGCAGGTAGACATAGTTCACCTATATACTGCATTGCCTCAATATCCTGATCCACTGCTCCTAGCCGCCATAGATTTGCTTGTGCGCATCGCCAAAGCCTCATATCTGCTTCGCTTAGCTTTGCATGTTTGTTTACCTCTGCTCCATCCGGTTGATGAATCAGAGCTGCGATAACTTAGTATGATATGATGACGTGGTGAGATGATCACTGTGTGGTTAACTTGACTAAGGCTTGGACGGGAGGCCACTTGGAAAGTGGTTGTTTGTCCTGTACTTGCCAACCCTAGGAGTAAGGTCTCGCCGTGGAAACCAAGACTCAGCGTGCAACCACACGCGGGGCCTAACAGACCGCGCTCGACTAACTAACTTGTTTGTTTCTATCCGTGAGTCATGTAGTTTGGGATTTCCATCTGCGTGTGAGTCAAAAACCTTTTGGAGGTGTTTAGGGCGTGACCGGGACAAGTGATGGACGTACACGGATCTTGTTCCCGACTCACAGAACAGGTGCCGTCAGGAGGTGGCCAACTCCCTGTTGACGGGGTGGCCCTGTTTGGGTTGACTCATGGATAGGGCTCGACAAGGTAAAGGTCGTGGCCAACCACCCTCTGCCGCGCTCCATGGACGAGCGTACATGTGGCGTTAAGAGTCGGATGGTACGTGTGGGTAAAGTGTACCACCCTGCAGGGATAAATCTTTCGGGAAGCCGTGTCCACGGTTAAGGACGACTTGGTGAATGCCACGAGGTCATAGATAACTTGAACGTGACGTAAAAGATGTTGACAATGCATGGAGGCAGTAGATCAAGGGTACCTCCTCGGAAATGCCGAGAGGGGTGATCCTTGTAGCATGTGAGATGCTGGGAAATGATGTTGGTGGTTTCAAAAGATGATGATTACAGTAGAGAGTTTCCCATCTGTTTTGAAAACCTTCTATGAGACGTGCTATTCCTCCTCGATTTGGAAAATAAAGTTTGCTTTACGCAAATCAACCTTCATAAAACCCTTTACGAAACTAGCAGATATATAATAGGTTAGCTAAGTATTGTTGAGTACCTCCCGTACTCAGGATTGCTTAATTTTGGTTCAGGTGAAGTTCCTCACTTCGGTGGTGTTTCTGCGTGGACATCGACGAGTAGTTTGGGGTTCCCAGGTAGCAGCCTGGAATCTATGGGATGGGTCGTCGCCTTATGTTGCGGCCTCTTAGGCCTTTTTGGTTCTTTTTGATTAGCAACATAATTTGCCTTCCGTTGTCTGATGTAATGTTGTGTCGTGTTGTTGGGAATATGCCCTAGAGGCAATCATAGATGATGTAATTCCCAATGTATTCATAAAGTTGTCCTTTGGTTTGAACATCTGATATATGTCATTGAATATGTGATTCGATTGTGGAACTATGTATTCATGTTGTTCATACTAATTATCCTTGGTCGTTAAGGTTGTGCTGGACACACACCCTAGACTAATGTGAGTGTTGGCTGATGACACGGTTCCACTTGTCATGGGCATGGTGATGCCATTCCAACATTCACGGTCTTGGCTAAAGAGTTTAGCAAGTCGGACTGACCCACATTGAGATGCAACGATCAAGTCGTCATTTGCATGTCTCAATCAATGTAATCCTTAGACCTGAGGTTGTCGCACAATCCGAGTTGTGGATCACCGACTTAGGTTCTGTCAAACGTTGTTCTGTGACAAGGCAACTATAAAGGCAGAGTTCGGGTCGAATGAGAAGCAAGATGCGTGATGTGGATAATCAAGATGGGATTTTGCCCCTCCTAATGGAGAGATATTCTCTGGGCCCTCTCGAGTGATATGATTCAGGAAGCATGGCCATGCGCGACTCAGTTAAGTGTTAACTGTGTCGGTTGACTAAGAGTTAGTCAGATGAATCGCATATCACGGATCGAGAAGAGAGTTGAACTATTTAAGGGATGACGATAAATCGCCTATAGTTCGACAAGGTATATCGTGAGGCAAAAAGGACTAAGATGAATATCACATTGAAAGGTATGTCGTCATGACTCAATGGGACTTGGGAGTCGGCACGTTCTGCTAGGAGCCGCTACCGATTGATCGATTGAGAGTCAGACTCCAATTGTGTCCAAGTCGCCATGACCCTGCAGGGTCGCACACTTAAGAGCGGGAGCAAGTATTGGTCGGGTTGGACCCGAACCGGAAATGGACTGGTTTTGTGAGTCGGACTCACAGAGGGAATGGGCCACAAGTGTTGTGAAGCCCATTACCATACGCTATATAAAGAGGGGCGCAGGTTGCCCAGCGGGCACGTTAGTCCACTCTCCCATGCGTTGGGAACCCTAGCCCCACTCAGTCCAGCCGCCGCACCGGACCTAGCAGTCCGCCGTCGGAGCTCCTCCTCGTACGTGTGGATACCGGCAGAGGTGCTGTACGATCAGCACTTCGATGTTCGAGGGATTGGATCGGCCGGACCGGATCATGGGACTGCACTGTCCCGACGCGCTGCATCGATAATCCGCACCTGCGCGTCTAGTGGTAATACTCGTGGCCTTCTACCTCGGCTAGATCTTGGAAGCATCGCGTAGGAAAAGTTTTGTTTATCTCTACGCGTTCCAACACGTGTGACCTCTATTTGTAAGCTATACTCTAGTAACATATGTTTACAAAGGTTCAATGTTTAGAGTACTGCTTTGAACGGTTGTTGGTTTCGAGCTCATTGTTATACAGTTTTGGCTATGCCTGCATAGTTGTCGCAGTCGAGGAGTTGTGGAGCCGATGATCCATGTCCGAGCCCGCCTGTCGATGTGATCGGCCTGGGGCGAGGTAACCCCAGTAACCCTCGATTGTTGTTGCACTTTCTGGACACATAGCAGCTCTGTATAGCTTTGGTCCCGTTTCCTTCAGTTTCATTCGATTCGTGGACACTTTGATATGCATAGTTGGTTATGACTAGCATGGATACAAGGAGTAGTAGACTGGGGATCCAGACTACGTGCCGATGAATCCAGTCTGCCTGCCGTTGTTTGTTGCGGCCGGGGCTGGTAACCCTGAAGCCCTTGTGAGTCCATGGCTAGGAGCACATAACAGTATGTATATCTCTGGGTCCGGGGTCGTGACAGTTGGTCTAACCAACTTTATGGAGGATGAAAGCCCTCAGTATGCCACTCTCACAAAAACTTTTGTTGAGAGCTTTAAATTTTAGAACACACATTTTGGTCCAACTGTTGCATTCAAGTTATACAGTAGTCCTGTTTCTTTGTCCTTGGTAGATTTTTGTGCCATTATAGGTATCAACGCCGCCGGGACAGCAAGCAGGATTCAAGATAAACCAGCAGACCTCCAGGGGCTCTACCGAGAAATCACCAACGATGACGGTCGTTCATCCCAGCGTGGGAAGATAAGGAACATTCAACTTCCTGCTCTTAGATATTTCATTTACTACCTTGATACTAGAATCCTTTGTAGGGGAAACATGAGTAATATTTCTAGTTATCACCTTGCTTTTATTGACGTTGCACTGAACCATAGAATGAAGTATAGTCTTGGTGCGCTTGTTGCACGCTGCCTTGCTGCTAATGGGCCTATTTTTGGGGGCATTATCGCTACACGTGTAGCATCTTCTTTAAATGTTTCCATTGCCCCCAATGACAAAATAATTGCTCCATATAGGCTTAATCTCGCTCCCATGAAGTCCCATCACTTTGTTACTGCTAACTCTACTGTTGAATGTTTAGTATATAGAGTTTTATATATAGATGGAGAGGAGCGAAAAGTTACTTTGCCTCAGCCTGTTTTGTTTAAGATTGACATGTCACCATGGCCGCTCTCTAAGGAGCAGGTAGACGAGTATCTGAGCACCACGGAGTTTCACAGGCAGCAGGAGAGGCGAGACGTGCCTCCAGAGGACTACAACACGCAGTACACCGGCGCATCCTCAAGCACATATCAGGAGGAGGGTTCCTCCTCAGCATACTACAGTGGCGCCACCTCATGGTCCCCTTGGTGATTGATCTCCACTTAGGCCAAAAGCCTAAGCTTGGGGGGAGGTATACCGACATCACACTCATTTATATATCATGTTCGATCGGTTCTTTGTATATCCATTTTTTTATTTCTTTCATTTGTTTTCGTTTTCTTTCGTTTCTCTTTGTTTTATTATTCTGTTCTTGTTTTCCAAAACACAAAAAAACCAAAAATATTTCTATTGTTTCTCTTTGTTTGCTTCTTTAGTTTCTTTATTTGGTTTGCTTTCTTCTCTTGTTTCTGTTTAGTATTCAAAAATTCAATCTTTGTTTGCTTGTTTTTTTTCCTGTCCTTGTTTTAATTGAAAAACCCAAAAATATTTGTTGTTCTTCTTTGGTTTTGTAAAGTTTTTTGCAGAGTTCAACAGTCGTCCGTGACACCATTGGAGCTTGGTTTTCATTATATATTATTCGAGGCACAACTGAAGAGCAATAATGACGATCTATGACAATTCAAGTTGTGGTGAGAGGCTGGTATGAACTCTATTTGTTTTCATTTTTGTACATATACCCATCCATGTGAGCATGCTTAGTTTGTTCAAATAAGATATATGTAATTTAATGGCTTATTAATAGTTCGTGCTCTCTCATGTTTTGTTCCAATTTATTAATAGTAAATGACCTCTCGTATAAATATTTGTTCGCATTGTTCTATTCGTAGAAGGGTATGACATTGTGGTAGCCTCCTCTGACTGTTTCATTTGAATCGACTTGGCACATGCTCATGCATTCTAAGACTGAAAATAAAAAGTCAATAAGCCTCGATGTTTTATTTTGCCTCAGAGTTCTAGTATCAATTTTATGCCTCAGTTAATTTTGTTTTGTCGCAAGCATGCTTATGATAGTTGTTGCTCTCTTGATTGTCGCTCCCTGTCTATTGCTAACCTTCACCTGTACTGAGTATGATCTCTACTCGTGCATCCAACTCCCAAAAAACCAAAGTTTGCCAAATGTGTCCACCATACCTACTTATATGTGGAACTTATCCGCCACTCCAAGTAAATTGCTCATGTGCTACCTTTAAAACCTTCTAAAAATTGTGCCCCTGTTTTAGCTCATGAGGACGTAAATAGAGAATCTTTATCTCACTTGTTGATTGGATTTCACACCCTGGACTAGTGTCTTCATCCTCTTATCCAATTGATAGAAGAGCTGGCAGCGGGGTGCTGATGACCCACAAGGATAGGGGATCGCAACAGTCTTCGAGGGAAGTAAAACCCAAATTTATTGATTTGACACAAGGGGAGCCAAAGAATATTTGTGAGCCTTAACAAGTGAGTTGTCAATTCACCTGCACCTGAAAGTGGACTTGTTAATTCAGGTGCAAGTGAATTGACAACTCACTTGTTAAGGCTCACAAATATTTTTTGGCTCCCCTTGTGTCGAATCAATAAATTTTGGTTTTACGTCCCTCGAAGACTGTTGCCATCCCCTATACTTGTGGGTCATCAGCACCCCGCTGCCGGCTCTTCTATCATTTGTATAAGCGGATGAAGCCACTAGTCCAGGGTGTGAAATCCAATCAACAAGTGAGATAAAGATTCTCTATTTACGTCCTCATGAGCTAAAACATGGGCACAAAACATGAATAATTTTTAGCAGGTTTTAAAGGTAGCACACGATAAATTTACTTGGAGTGGCAGTTAAATACCACATATATAGGTAGGTATGGTGGACACATTTGGCAAACTTTGGTTTTTGGGTTTTTGATGCACGAGTAGAGCTCGTACTCAGTACAGGTGAAGGCTAGCAATAGACGGGGAGCGACAATCAAGAGAGCAACAACTGTCATAATCATGCTTGCGACAAAACAAAATTAATAGGGGCATAAAAATGATACAAATACTCCGAGGCAAAATAAATCATCGAGGCTTAAGTGACTCTTTGTTTTTAGTCATAGCATGCGTGAGCATGTGCCAAGTCGATCCAAGCGAAACAATCAGAGGGAGATACCACAATGTCATACCTTCTATGAGTAAAACAATGCAAGCAAACATTCATACGCCATGGTATCTTATCTTTACTATTAAAGCGCTAGAGGTGGTGTCCGTGTTCCATCGATGGTACGTCGTCGCCTCCCACGATCCCACGCAAAAAAAAACATGGTCGCATCCCGCGCGAACGAAAAGTGAAAATCGGGGAATAACAACTCCCGCAACCCACTCGGGCACGCTTCTCCTGCCACTCCCACGATTCCCCTGTGCACGCCGCTCCACATCATTATAATTCACGCACCGCCGCCAAACAGACCCTCCCAAATCGCCGACCTCCTTCTCGCCAGCAACACGCGAGGCCCGACGCGTACGGCTCGCCGTCAAGTGAAGGAGAGACGCTGGGGCAATCCATCTCACCGTCTAGCCTCGGCCCGCCCTTGTCCCGCTCCGTTTTGTCGCGACCAGAACGGCGACATTCCGCGAACTAGGACCTGTCGCCCATCGTCAGCCAAGTCAGTCCTCCTCCCCTTTCCTCCTCCTCATCCACCTCCTTCTTAATCCTATAATTCAATGTTGCTCTGATCTGATTGATCGGGCAGATACAACAAGAGGAGCGAGCGTGGGCAAGAAGGTCAGAAAGTTGGACGAGGAGCCGGCCAGTTACAAGGAGTAGATGCGCCGGATCTGACCGGGCCCTCATAGGAATACCTCAAAGCCTGATCAAGCACAAGATCACGTACGATGATCAGCCAACATGCTCTGCAACCAGACCTACATTCTCGACCAGTCTGGCTTCGCCGCCGACGGCCTCAAGGGCGTACAGACTGTATGTCTCTATCTTTACTGTTGTATCTTTTGAACTTCTATACCGTAAAGTTTAGAATGTCAAATTATGAAGGATGGCTGCTAATTATTTAGATCGAGACATCCATGTATGATGTGCTTTTGCCCATTTCAGTTTTGTTTGCGCCTGGTGCAAAACTACACGGCATGGATGTATCTCACACGTACTGACTGCTAGAAACTAAATGGGTATACAAGGTTGCCCGAGATCAGGTTATATAGATTGTTAGGTCTGCACTTGCGACATTGTAATCCTCCCTACATAGCAAGAAAGTTGTTTATGTGACGTAGCAGAATAATGATTTCCGTGAGTGGAATAAATCATTAGTCTGCTTATGTATTATGACTGAAATGATATGCCCGACTCTATTTTCCTTGTTTAACGTGTTGCTGCTTCTAGAGCCAAGTTAATTGAAATAACAGTGTGCCTTTTTTCATAAAAAACTGTTCTTTTGGACTTAGGCCAAGTTAAACTTTACACTTACATCTCTACAAATTCTAAGGGTGAATAGTTAGAAATCATGTGCAAATTTGTTATGAAAGCACTTTTATAATATGTACCGTCAAAAGTGACTTATTAGAAACTGCGTGGATGTTTGAAAATCCCTCTACTATTTCGTACTAACGTCACGATCTTATTTAAGCCACAAAAAGAAGTTTTTCTTGAAAACAAAAAAATTAAGAAAGCACAATTATTTTGATCTAAAATGAAATTATTAGAGACAATAATTAATTTGGGCCATTTTCCCCTGTTTTGGAAGTTCTACGCTGGTCTAACAATTCTACATAATATTTGCTTCTCCTCTTACCATTATGTGAATATAAATATATTCACGTGTTATACAAAAAGAAATTAAACATGCTTAAAATAGTATAGTTTAAAATTAGAGATACCTTAAAGGAACAATCTATTATTCTCTAATGGAGATTGGTTTGAAAACGATTTTTTGAAGATAATGATAGTTTAATTTAAATTTGTTAATGAGAGATGAGTACATATAGTTACACACTTTTAGGGAAAGACAATATCAATGTTTTCGTAGTACTCTGTGATTATAATTTCTATATACATGAAATTCCACAAATATCATATTTACAACATAAGTAGAAAAAAACGTAGCAACGCACGGGCACTCACCTAGTATTAATAAGTTGGAACTAACACGTGACAGCACGAACTACTAAGTATAAATTAAATAACATAAACCTTACATGAACAGACTAAGAATGTTCACACAATGAGTACATGTACAAAAATAACAAATAGAGTTCATACCAGCCTCTCACAACAACTTGTATTGTCGTAAATCATCATTACTGCTCTTCACTTGTGGATTGAATAATATAGAATGATAATCAAGATCCAATGGGGACATGGAAGTCCGGTGAACTATGCAACAAACTTTACAAAACCAAAGAAGAACAACAAATATTTTTGGGTTTTCGAATTAAAACAAGAACAGAAAGAACAAGCAAACAAAGCAAAATATTTTTGGATTTTTGAATACTAAACCGAAACGAGAAATAAAAGCAAACCAACAAAAGAAACTAAAGGAGAAAACAAAGAGAAACAACAGAAGTATTTTTTTTGTCTTTTTGTGTTTTGGAAAACAAGAACAAAACGATAAAACCAAAGAGAAACGAAAGAAGCGAAAGAAAACGAAAACAAACGAAAGAAACGAAAACATGGATATACAAAGAACCGACCGAACATGATATATAGATAAGTGTGATGTAGGTATACCTCCCCCAAGCTTAGGCTTTTGGCCTAGGTGGAGATCAATCACCAAGGGGACCATGAGGTGGCGCCCCCGTAGTGTGCTGAGGAGGAACCCTCCTCCTGATATGTGCTCGAGGACGCGCCGGTGTACTGCGTGTTGTGGTCCTTTGGAGGCGCTTCTCGCCTCTCCTGCTGCCGGTAAAACTCCGTAGTGCCCAGATGCTCGTCTACCTCAGCCTTGGAGCGCGACCATGGTGACCTTTCAATCTTAAACAAAACAGGCTGCGGAAAAATAACTTTTCGCTCATCTCCATCTATATATAAAACTCTATATACTAATCGATCAACAGTAGAGTTAGCAGTGAAAAACTATTGAGACTTCATGGCAGCAAGGTTGAGTCTATAGGGACCAATCAATTCATCATCAGGAGCAATATAAAATTCTAAAGAAGTTGCTATACGTGTAGCAATAATGCCCCCAGGCCCCTTAGCAGCAAGGCGGCGTGCAACAAGTGCACCAAGGTTATACTTCTTGCTACGGTTAAGCGCAGCATCAATGAAAGCAAGGTGGTAACCAGAAATGTTGCTAGTGTTCTCCCTAACAAGGATACTAGTAGCAATATAGTAAGTAAAATATCTAAGAGCAGGAATTTGAATGTTCCTTATCTTCCCACGCTAGGATTCGCGACCATCATCGTTGGTGATTTCTCGGTAAAGCGCCATAAGATCCGCGGGTTTGTCCTGAATCCTGCACGCTATCCCGGTAGCGTTGATACCTACAATGGTACAAAAAGTATCCAAGGGCAAAGAAAAAGAACTACTATATAACTTGAAGGCAACATATGGACCAACATGTGTGTTCTGAAATTTAAAACTCTCAACAAATTTTTTTGTGAGAGCGGCATACTGAGGGCTTTCATCCTCCATATAGTTGGTTAGACCAAGTCTTTCAATAAGCATAATAAATTCATCGAATAGACATGCACTTCTTAGAAATGTAATACAAGGAAAGCTAGATGGATTAGCGATACCATCACCTCATGCATCGTCAATACTAGGTGCAATAAGGTCTTCATTGTATGGTGGCCTCACTGAAGTGGATGAGCGTGAGGGCCTTGTCCTCCTAGGAGCGTCACTCCTAAATATCTCTCCAAAATTATGACTATCCATCTCTGAATTTTTTCAACAATCATCACAAAAATTAATTTCAAGCAACTATAAGGTGGAAACTACCTTAGGGACTTATATGAGAGCTAAACATGCATCAAAACTACATTATTTCTACTCAAATCAAGCATGCAAACTCACATAAGCTGTCACCTACAGTACCAAAATACTCAAGAAATACTCCAATAAACAAAATTCTACTTGGATAATCGGAGGAGTCACATACCGGAGAGCAAATGCAAAATTTCAGCACAAATGATGGGCTGAGCAAAGAGATCAAAAGAATCGAGGAAGAACAGCAAGAACTCGGGTTCCAGGAAATGTGTTGAGTTCGGGAGGTGAGAGAAGGAACTTTGGCATGGGAGAGAGTTAGTGGGGGGCTAGGGGGGCCCACACCATGTGCTGGCGCCACCAGGGGGCTGGCCGCACAGCCCCATGGTGTGCCTGACTGGTGCCCCCTGGGGTCTTCCAGGTGACTCTCTGCCTCATTTTTGACGTAAAAATTTATTATAATTTTTCTGGAATTTTTCGAGAAACATTAGTTTTGAGGTATTTCTAGAATTTTAATAATTAATAAAAACCAAAAAAACGAAAGTGAAAAGGTGGAAAAACGAAACCAGCACTACAGAGGTTCTATGACACTCCAATGGAAAAAATATCCAAAGAAAACAAAGGTGGAAGTGGTGAAAACAAAAGTATGGGTGGTGAAAACATGCATAACCACATCAATCAGGGTGAAAACATCAGGAAAACATGAATATGGATGATGGAAAACATGATTGTACTAGAGTAGCAATTTGATAACAGAAGTAAACATGGTGAAAACATAGCGGGGAAGGTGAAAACATAGTGAAAACATTGTCCTCTTCATTTAAAATCATTTTGTTAACAAGGGTGATCAAGTCTTGTTACCAGAACAATTTTCATATGAAGCAAAACTTTGCTAATCACTAAATAATTATGTTACCTCAACCTTGATGGACATAGTCCCAATCATAATAATTTCATATTCTTTTGGTGGTACTGGAATGGGACAATAAAATTCTCCAATCTTGATGGTCTCAATATTTTCAATTGAATTTAAACCATATCTTCTATCAATCTTCTTGGGAAAAATAAACAATATGCTCTTTATCATTAACATTGAAAGTTACTTTTTCCTTGATTGCAATCAATAACAGCCCCTGCAGTGTTAAGAAAATCTATCCCAAGAATAATAGACATATTATCATCTTCAGGCATTTCCAACACAACAAAGTCAGTTAATATCAAACAATTAGTAGCAACTTGAACATGAACATTCTCACATATACCAACAGGAATAGCAGTAGATTTATGAGCCATTTGCAAAGATATAACATCGTGTATCAATTTTTCAAGAGAGAGTCTCTTATAAAGAGAGAAAGGCATAACATTAACTTCAGCTCCCAAGTCACATAAAGCAGTTCTAACATAATTATTTTTAATAGAACAAGGGATAGTAGGAATACTAGGACCTCCAAGCTTCTTTGGAACCTTGCCATTGAAAGATTAATTAGCAAGCATAGTGGAAATTTCCTCATTAGGAATCTTCCTTTTCTTGGATACAATATCTTTCATATATTTAGAATAAGGAGGCAGTTTAATAGCATCAATCAAAGGGATTTGCAAAAACAAAGGTTTCATCCATTCCGAAAACTTGTTATAATGTTCTTCTTCCTTTGATTTGTGTTTCTTATTAGGAAAAGGCATTGCTTTTTGTACCCAAGGCTCTCTTTCATTACCATGTTTATTAGCAATGAAATCCTCCTTAGTATAGTTTGCAGTTTTAGTTTTATTTTCAGGTTCAGCTACATGTTCTTCTTTATCAGAAGCATCACTTTTATCATTACCACTTTCAGTTTCAGCATCAGAAATAGATATACTATTAGGATCTTTAGCAGGTTCAGGAGATTCTTGTAGAGGCCCCAAACCGGATGGTCCAAAACCCCTCATATGCATACATTCACGATCTCAAGAATTCAATCGTGAACAACATACGAAGTGGTACACAGATACATTATCCATTACACGAATAAAAATAGTCTTACAAACCAATGGTCACATGACCAAGTCATTATTAACTGTCACGCAGGACAGGCAAAGTCTCACATCACACACACAGCGGAAAAGAAACACACTGACCGGGAGCCGGGCCTAGTTTGCATATTCGTCAGAGTAGTACTCTTCCTCGTATTCCTCCTCCAAAGGCGTATCCTCAAAGTCTGGCCAAGTAAATAGCCAGGGGCGAAACCAATGTGAGTACATTTGAATGTACTCTGCAAGACATCCTTTATACACTTACAAAATGAAGTATGCTTATATGGTGGATGGGTAGGCTATAAATAGGTCTCACTACCCATGGTGTATATCTAAGATAACATCATGGTTGCTTCATTTTATCTGTATCTTCGTTGAGAAGATACTTCAGAAGAAAATAATATAAGTTTTCTTTCTCTTGTAGATATCACATGTACAAGAGGTTTTATAAACTCATTTTATAAAAGAAAGTTTTCTTTGCAAAACTTCTTGGAAACATCTCCAGCTTCTTCATCGGTACCTCTCAGGTACAAGTCTTTGATCAAAAAAACTTTTTGAAAACTTGACACAATGCTAGCTACATGGCCTTTCAACTGCCCATATCCGAGGGCTCGGCTATTCTGAATAGTTTTACTCTGCAGAGGTGCACACATTCCACTAGATCCAATCATCTTCCATGAACCACCCATGGATCGACACAGCGATATGCAAGCATCAGAAGAATCATCCTAATTGTCCACTCTGAACAAGCTAGTATATGGCTATCCCTTCAATTAGGTTTATTCCCCTCGGAACCATGTCAGGCATCGCCAAACAGGGGACCCAATTGTCACATCCGGAGGGAAAATTAATCCAACACTGTGTATGTCCCGTTTCTCCCTCCTGGCGACACTTCGGTTCAGAGTATCATCCTCTCTATAGCTTTTTGGGATAGGACACATACTAACAAGGTCAAGTATCTTGATAGGCCCCGTACCCATGTTGGGGTAGAGTGGTAGTACTTCTTGGTTGTCCAGCGAAGACTAGGTTATGTGTCTTTTGTAAAACATTTGGAAAACAACTCTTTAGCTCCCCCGGTGAACAAGGTCCCGCCTCTTCACCGTGGACTTTTCAACTCTTTTTGTTTGCAAAAGCACATTTTAAAATTGTGCACTTAGGGACTCAAGATTATTATCTTTAGGAGGTATTTATATACCTTATGGTGGCTAAAGGCTTGGTAACACCAAATTGACTAATGGCAAAGTGATAGTATAACTATATAATATTAATAGTAATAATCACTCAATAAAATAGTTTTTGGTAATCAAGTTTTTGAAAAACTCCATAAGTAGGACATGCATGATAGATAATGATAAGTAGAATAACAACAAGCTTTAAGGATGGCTTTCCTTGGAGGAATTGAGGGTTTTGTTCGTGATCACAGCAAGAGTGGTAGTAGTACCCTCCGGCTCCAACTACCTCTTCTTCGGGTTCTATCGTCGTAAAAGAAAAATAAGGACACTCAATCAGAGCCAAACTAAGCAAGCAAAGACTCTCAACTACACCATACAGCAAGAAATGCACAAACAAAATAGCACACAAGTTCACCAAACAATACTACACAAGCTTACACCCAAAATAACAATATTCAATAATATTACTACTACTACTATGGTTGAGATATATTATTTCTCAACAAAATGAGATTGAACCAGTGGGTGTTCCACTAAGTTTTAGATGTCATTTAAGAGGTACTAAGCCTCTGGTCCAACATGTGGAAAACAACATATTCTTCTAGCAAAAAAAAAATAGTACTAGCTATTCTAGTGAAAACAACACTATGAGTAAGGAATATTAAATCTACACATGCATACCTAGAGAATAATATGCATCCTAACAGAGATGAAAACAAGTACTAATTAGTACCAAAATGGTACTGGATCCACATGAAAATACTCATAATAACTTGTATAAAAATCTAGCTAAGCATTCTCATCACAAGATTTAATAAAATAAAACTAGAGAATACCCCTATGCTCATACTAGTTCCATACAAATCCAAAACATGCACAAACCTTCTAACATGGTAGATCTGTGAGAAAACAACATTATAACACTAAGTACAACACCCAAACATGCTAGAAAACAAAACTACACTAGCAAGCAATTATTCTAAACTCAAATCTACACATTTTATTTTTAACAGAAAAGTGCAAAATCTTAGATCTGTTGTCAAAATAAATCTAGACCTCTAAAAATTACACCAAGCTAGCATATCATAGACTAAACATAATCTAACAGATCCAGTTGGATTCACATCAAAAAGTGTTTTCAAACAAATACTAAAATCCTAGAATATGCTAATGGACTTTTACCAAAGTGGATGGCATTTCCAAATCGTTGCTCACCTTGATGTGAGGTCAATTCCTACTGGTAGGTCTAGTCAAGGGCTACTCAAAGAATTTTAGTTTGCACATTTTGAACATTCCAAACAAAAGTTATTGCATTTTTGCCTTAACAGACAGTGTGTAGTTCATCATTTTTCATTTGTTCATACAAGGTTCAAATACAGTTCTGTAAGTTGCATCCGTTCAAGAATTTTATAGCTACCACTGGTAATTTTGGTGGATTTTATTTTTGAGTTTAACAAATTTTAACACGATTAAAGTAAAGTGTCAGATTCAGTTCATTTTCAAAAAGGAAAATAAAATCGTTCCACGGGCCAATCATCTCACGGGCGCGCGGCCCGCTAGGGTGCTGCGGCCCAGCTCGCATCCACGTCACGCAGAGTGCGCGTACCGTTTCGCGGTTTAAACGTGGCCGTTGATCTTACGATCAATGGCGCATGGCCATCGTCCTCCTCTTTCTCTCTCTTCTTTCTCTCTTGAGCAGAACGAGCGCGGCCGACGGCGATTTTGGAAGCGATTGCTCACCTAGGGTGTTCGCAGACGAGTGGCGATAGGTTGAGGGAGTCGCAGGTGCTCGGGGCTGTGCAGGGGAGTTGAAATCGCGGCGTGAGGTGGTCGCAGTTGCTAGCGCGAGGCAGGCGTCCCACGGCAGTTCCGACGAGGTCACTGGTGCTCCTGCAAGCGAGGAACCACGGGAACAAGTCAGGCACGATCCTCGGAGGGTGGGGAGTGCGTTGAGAGTGAAATAAAGGGTTGGGGTGGCTCCAGGCGTGCGCGTCCCACCTCGACTGTCCACGGTAACCGCGGTGTTTCTCCGGCGATCTAGGCTAGCAGAGGGTTCGTGGCGTCCGTGGGTGGGTTTGGGGTGAGTGTGCGGTGATGTGCGGGAGTGGTAGCGAGGCCGTGACCTTGCTGCGGCTATATAGGGGCGGGGCGGCCGTGTGCACGCTCGGGTGGCCTCGGGCGTCAGTGAGACGCGCCCGTCCGCGCCTTGGCATGCCCATGCCATGGCTCTTGCCCCTTGGGAGCGTCCAGGGGCACGACTAGGGGCATTCAATGGTCGCAACAGCGAGGAAACGAAAGAAAAATCACGGGTGCGCACTGTGGCTTGCGACAGTGGCGAGCTCTGTCAGAAAGCCCATGCCGCGCGCCCTCGTTTTCCTCTCTGAACCCCACGAGCCCACCTCCTCTCTGGTCAACTAGACTTCGTGACTAAGGGATAGAAACATTGTGTGCTGACTAGGCTTCCAGAAGGTCCAAACCGTGCAGCAAATGGATCATCCAAACTAAAGTTATAAGCATTTGAATTTCGTGTCATTTCACTGTTTATGCAGAAATTCAGTTTCAGATTAAGACTTAGAAATTTTCTAAGTGTTGGGGGAACATAGTGGATTAGCTAAAAGTTGCACTTGTTTTCATGAACTAAATCATCTTCAAATTTTGTTTTCCAAGTATGGTTGTGTTAAGCAACATTAGTACTTTCCTTAACAGCAAAAGAAAACAAATTTGAAGTTCAAATGATCATTGAAAACAAGGTGAAAAACAGCTAGTTTAGGTTTTTCTCTGTTTTCCAGAAAACACAAAATGTGATTCTCTATCATATAGATAACATGAGTGAAAAACACGTAATTGGCTTATTTTTTTGAAATGAGTTTCTATACAAAATCCTAAGGTAAACATTTGCGTAGTCTTTTGCCAAATAGTTTTCTTGATTCCAAACAAACCAAATATTATTAATAAGTTGAATACAACATTTCCACAAGAATTGCGATGCACAATAACAAGAACACCAAGTGGAAAACATCACCGAAATAAATGGAAAATATCAGGAAACAAAGTGAACGATTTTTGAATCAAAGATTGCTTGAATTGCATAGATAACCATGGTTCATTACATAATGTTGGATTATACAAGAGAATTAAAGAGTTTTTGTTGGCTCACAAAAATGGTCTCCCTCATGTGTTACAAGTGTCCCAAATCTGGGGTGTGACAGATCTCCCCCCTTAAAAGAATCTCGCCCCGAGATTCGCGGGTCTAGTCTTTGAGGAAATCAGGGAACTCCTTCCTGATATAATCTTCACGCTCCCAGGTTGCTTCCTCCTCTGAATGATCCGTTCACTGAATCTTAAGGAACTTGAAAGCATTTATCCTGGTAGCACGAACATTTTCCTCAAGTACACGTAAGGGTCGATCATGGTAGGTAAAATCATCATTAATTTCAATGGTCTTGAAATCAATGTCTTGGTAAGTGAGATTCTTCTCAGGTACGTGAAGACACTTCCAGAGCAATGACACGTGAAAAACATCATGAAAGGCTGACAACTCTTCAGGTAACTCCAGCTGATAACATACTTCTCCACGACGGGCTAGGATCTTAAACGGACCAATATACCGGGGTGCAAGCTTTCCCTTGACATGGAAATGCTGCATCCCTTTGAGTGGCGTAACACGCAGATACACGAAATCTCCTATAGTGAAAGAGACATTGCGACGCTTAATGTCCGCGTAGCTCTTCTGGCATGATTGTGCGGCTTTAAGACGGTCACGGATTAAATGCACATGTTCTTCTGCAGCTTTGAGAGTATCAACCCCAAAGATTTGAATGTCTCCTGTTTCAGTCCAGTTCAGAGGTGTGCGGCACTTCCGTCCATACAATGCTTCAAAAGGTGCCATCTGCAGGCTTGACTGATAGCTGTTATTGTAGGAAAATTCTGCGAACGGTGGACAATCTTCCTACTTAACTCCATAGGACAAAACACATGCACGAAGCATGTCTTCCAATATCTGGTTCACACGCTCTATCTGTGCATCAGTCTGCGGATGGTAGGCTGTGCTAAAGGATAGCTTGGTTCCCAAAGCTTCGTGTAACTTCTTCCAGAATCGAGACGTGAACTGTGATCCACGATCACATAGATAACATGAGTGAAAAACACCTAATTGGCTTATTTTTTTGAAATGAGTTTCTATACAAAATCCTAAGGAAAACATTGGTGTAGTCTTTTGCCAAATTGTTTTCTTGATTCCAAACAAACCAAATATTATTAATAAGTTGAATATAACATTGCCACAAGAATTGTGATGCACAATAACAAGAACACCAAGTGGAAAACATCACATAAATAAATGGAAAATATTAGTAAACAAAGTGAATGATTTTTGAATCAAAGATTGTTTGCATTGCATAGACAACCATGGTTCATTACATAATGTTGGATTACACAAGGGCATTAAAAAGTTTTTGTTGGCTCACAAAAATGGTCTCCCTCATGTGTTACAAGTGTCCCAAATCTGGGGTGTGACAATTCTACAATATTTTTTATGTCTCTTCTTCTATTTCTTAGAAGGAGAACTTGTTCAATTCTTTTAGGGTGTCCTTCAGGATACAAGGGGTCCTGAGTAGAAACACCACTTCTAGTAATATTTCACAAACATGTTTATCTCTAGCATGTCTCTTTGCACTTTAGTAAGTTGACCAATTTGAGTTTGAACCATCTGAAAATGTTTAACAAGCATTTTAATATCATTAGAGGTTCTCTCAATAATACCATGCAAATTATCAATAGATCTAGAGTTTTCCATAAGGTGATTTTGCACTCTCCTATTAAAGTTGTCTTGCTTAACAACATAATTATTAAATTCATCTAAGCATTGATCAGGCGGTTTAGAGTAAGGAATATCTCTATTATCAAAGTATTGGAGAGAGTGTACCTCCACAGTTGATGGATGAGGAAGAGGCTTACATAATTCTTCTATAGGAGGTAAATTCTTCACATCTTCATATTTAATGCCCCTCTCATTAAGAGATTTCTTGGTTTCCTTCATCACTTCATCATTTAAGTCAATCATCCCTCTCTTCTTGGGTGTTGGTATTGGTGTTGGCTTTGGTGTAGGTGTAGGATCAGGTATATTCCAATCATCATTATTTTTGGCTATTTTATCCATTAATTCCTTAGCTTCTTCTGGAGTTCTTTTCCTGAAAACACAACGAGCACAACTATCCAGGTATGTCCTAGATTCAACAGTTAGTCCATTATAAAATATATCTAGGAGCTCATTTTTAGTAATGGATATCCAGGCTAGCTCTTGTCAAAGAGCAAAACCTCGTCCAAGATTCGGGCAATTTTCTCCTTCAATTTGCTCAAAGTTAAAGATGTCCTGCACAGCAGCATGTTGGGCACTAGCAGGAAAATATTTTTGAAAGAAAGCATTAACCAAATCCATAGGATCCATAATACACCCAGGTGACAGATTGTTAAACCAAATTTTAGCTTCATCTTTCAATGAGGAAGGGAAGACCTTGGTAACAAAATAAGTATGCAGCTTATTATCATCAGAAAATAAATTACTCAAAGACGAAAGCTCATTCATGTGTTCCATAGCACTTTTACTTTCAGTTCCACAAAAAGGTTCCTTTTAAACAATAGATATATAAGATAAATCTAAAGAGAAATCATAATCCTTGTCTAATATGTGTATGGGAGATGTGGAAAACTTAGCATCAAGAGAAGATTTATATTTCACAGCATGTCTTGCAAGGAGACTCTTAAGAGCACTTGCACCAGTAGTAGCACGAGCTTCTTCAATAAAATCATCATTAAGTTCAATATAGGTTTCATCAAGATCATCAATAAGCTCAGTTGAATTAACATGTGTACCAATATTTTCAATAGAAATTTCAGCATTTTTAATCTGTTTAGATCTAGCAATAGTAGCATCTAGGAAAGGACCTAGAGAACCAGTCTAATCAAGCACAGTAGAAGCATCACCAAAAGTATCAAAAAATTTTTCAGACTCAGCAGAAGTAACAGTACGTGTAGCATGTGGTGGAGTAAGAAACTTACCCATAACAGACAGTGAATCAAGAGCAACAGAGGTGTTCAGAGTTGTACCTCTTCTTGTAGTGCATGGTAATATAGGAACTTCTCTGACATGGAGGGTAAACCTCTAGGGTGGCCCAATCTTCACGAATCGACCAAGAACACGAAGAACGAACGATGAACACGAGAGGGGAACGAGGGGGAAATCGGCTGAAATCAAGGGGGGCGTGGGAAATCGAGGGGAGATAACTAGTAAGAACCGAAGAACCCCAAATCTCCCGTCAACTAAACCCCGAGGGTCGTCTACAGGACAATCGATCCAATTGAACTCACCTTATCGGAAACCGCTTCACACCCGTGGCCGGTCCTCCACGCCAATAGAACCTCAAGGATTAGTTGAGGAAGATTGGGCAATCCCTAACTGAATCCCAAGGGGAAAGGATATGTAATTGAGGTGAATCTTGATACGGTCCTAGATACACATCATAGGAGTAGCCTCACAAGAGGAGTCACCTCACAAGAGGGATACAAGAGCAAAGCTCGAAGTTCTTAATTCATCTCTAACCCTAGATCTGAGATAGTGAAGTCTATTTATAGCCTAGTGCCAAGGGGTAGGTGGGAGGAGGAGATACATGGGTCAAAGGCCCAAAAGATGGTTCGCAGGCCGCGCTCGAACGGAGGTTCCGGTGGTGGCTCCGCTACATGCACACCGAAGGGTTTTTTGGCGGAGGCAGCACCGGAAGCTCCGCCCCTGGTACTAACCAACGGAGGTTCCGGTGCAGGTACCGGTGGTGGCTCCGCTATATGCACACAGAGCAACGTTTGGGCGGAGGCGACACCGGAAGCTCCGCTGCCCGGGGAAGGGCGGAAGCTGTGGTGCTTTCACCAGAGTGAAGGGAATATGCCTGAGAGGCAATAATAAAATGGTTATTATCTTATTCCTTGTTTATGATGAATGTTTATTTCTCATGCTAGAATTGTATTAACCGGAAACGTTGATACATGTGTGTTTAATAAACAAACAATGGTTCCTAGTAAAGCCTCTCTTTTAACTAGCTCGTTGATTAATAGATGATCAAGGTTTCCTGATCAAGAACATTAGATGTTGTTAATAACGGGGTCATGTCATTAGAAGAATGATGTGATGAACATATACCCAAAGTGAATATAGCAATGTGATCAGGTCATTAGGTTTACATTGTTATGTCAAACATAAAAAGTAACTTATTCCTTAAGACCATGAGATCATGTCAATCACTGATACCGGAAGGGTGCTTTGATGTCATCAAACGTCACACCGTAACAGGGTGACTATAAAGGTACCGTTAGGTATTCGGAAAGTATTAGTTGAGGATCATGGATCAAGAGTGGGATTTGTCCATCCAAAATGACGGACACATATACTCTGGGCCCTCTTGGTGATATCACATCAACACCGCTTGCAAGCACGTGATATGATCACAAGGATGTTATATCATGGGAACGAGAAAAGAGTACTTGTCGGTAATGATATTGAACAAGGTATGGTTGATACCAATGATCGAATCTCGTACAAGTAAAATATCGCGAGACAAAGGGAATAGTTCACGACGTTGATGGTTCACACGATCACGAGAGTCATCGTTGAATATATAGGAGTCATCACGGATCTCCAGATCCCGCTGTTGATTATTGATCGGAGAGGAGTCTCGATCATGTCTATCTTATTCACGAACCGTAGGGTGACACACTTAAGGTTCGATGACCCATTTGAGAGGATACGGAATATCGAAGAATATTTTGGGCAGCACCAAAATTGTTTCGGGGAAAATTGAATTGTTCAAGGGGTTTTTCGTCGAATGGTTGTTAATAGAATTAAGAAATGATTCGAGGTGCTATATAAAAAAGTTTGTTAATAGAATTAACAAATACTGAAATAAAGAAATAAAAATGTTTTATTTATTTATTAAAGAAAAACTCTTGGATTTTCTAAGTGGAGTTTTAAGGGAAAATGAGTGGATGTGAGTGGAGTGTCCACTCACATGATGAAGGAAGAGGTGGGTCACACCATGGGGCTGGCCGCACCCCTCTTGGGCTGCCTCCCCCTCTCCTATAAATAGAGGGCATGAGCTCCCTCTCTCTCACACACTTGCCCACCTCATTCCCTCTCCACCCGCTGCTCAATTCCATGGTCTCCGGCTTGGCGAAGCCCTGACCGTGGGATTCTTCACCACCACCACATCGTCGTGCTGCTGGAGTTCCGAGGGATCCTTTACTTCCGCGCCCCGCTGGATCGAGGGAACGTAGGTCGTCATCAACCGTACGTGTGACCGATCACGGAGGCACCACCGGATTGCGGTGCACATCTTCTCGCTATCGGGATCGGTGTGAGTACGACTACGCCAACACCGAGATTTGATCTTGTAACGCTTTGTGTCTTCGAGGGTATGTGTTCTCCTTAACCCTCTCTTTGCCTGTTGCACTTCGTCTCCTAGATTAGATCTTGGCCTTTCGGGTGTCTCTCGCGTAGGAAATTTTTTGTTTTCTATGCAACGACCCCTTCAGTGGTATCAGAGCCGGATCTATTCGTAGATGTTTTGTACGGGTAGAACACATAGGTGTATGTGGGCGTTGATGATCATGTTATTACCTCCTTGATTATTTTATGATCTTAGTGGCATAGTGGGATGAAGCGTCCCGGACTAACCTTACATGTCCACGTACATGAGACTTGTTCCACAACTGACATGCAACTTGTATTGCATAAGTGGCTTGCGAGTGTCTGTTTCTCCTACTATAGTTAAGATCTAATCTACAAAGGGTTGTTAAAAATGTGTTTATCAACGTTGTGGTTGATGTTCGTAGGTATGAACGGTTCTATCCTCGAAAGCCCTAAGCCACGTAAAATATGTAAAAATAAATTAGAAGCGTCTAACTAGTTTTTGCTGGGCATGTGATGTGATATGGTCAATGTTACAAATTTGATTATCAGATGATCTATTTTTTAAATTTTTGATATACCGGAAGGTATCCATATGGTTGTCTTATTATTGATGGACAATCAAGATTGGGGTGCCATGGTACTTGGTACCACGCCGGTGGAATGATGGAGATCATACCATAATACACATGATGGAGATCAAGTGCAAGGAGGACCATACCATATCACATTATCCTTACATGTGATGTCTGTGATGTTAATCCTTTTATGCATCTTGTTTTGCTTAGATAGCGACGGTAGCATTATAAGATGATACCTCTCACTTAATATCAAGATAATAATGTGTTCTTCCTTAAGTATGCACCGTTAAGAAAGTTCGTCGTTTCGAGACATCACGTGACGATCGGGTGTGACAGACTCAGCGTTCGCATACAATGGGTGTTTTCAAGCCTAGCATGTATAGACATGGCCTTGAAACACACGCAATACTACGGTTCTACTTGGCGAGCCTAGCATATATAGACATGGCCTCGGAACACGTAACCGAAAGGTAAAGCATGAGTCATATGGATGATATGATGAACATGTCGATGTTCACCTTTGAAGCTACATCATCTCACGTGATGATTGGTTTTGGTGTAGTGAATTTGGTTCGTGTAATCACTAAAGACGACTAAGAGGGATGTTGTTTTTGAGTGGGAGTTCATGGTATAATTTTTGAATTAACTTGAACTTATTTATCATGAACAACCAATCAAAGTGAATTTGCACAAATTGTAGTATTCATTGGCATCCACATAAATACCTTACACTTAGATTGTTAATTGAGATATAACTGTTATGATCTGGTAAAATCATTTAAGATTGGTACCGTATTATTGAAATTTAAAATTCAATCCTATTGTAGATTTTCGTTATTTCCTACCTAGCTCCATATGATTAATGATTGATTGATCTAGAGAGCAACTAATTCCTACTTAGAATCCAGAGTCATGGTTGCTTCCATATTACTTTATCTTCAAAAGAATGTTTTGTTGAGCAAGGTATTTATGGAACTGAAAAGAGTTGTTTTCAGAAACAATCAAGTGAAAGATATATTGATATCTAGAAACTTATTTGTGGCAACATGACTGAGTATAATTTAGGGTGACAATGTTTGCTTATATTATTTGAATATATGCAATGATTGAAGACGCTAGGCGTTTGAATATTCCAATAAGTTGGGAGCTAAAAAAATTATCCTCTAAATTCCTTCCTTCGAGCTATAGTAGCTTAATCATAAAATTGTTATGATGGGATGGATTAAAAGTATAGGTAAAGTCGTTTACCTTACTTGGAGATTGCTAAGAGTTCTAGAAGAATACTATTAATATGGTGATATTAGTAGAACAATCAAACTCAAAGTATAACTCAATGGGTGATAGTATATGACTAACACGCCAAGGAAAATGAGCTAGTATGGCTAGCATTGTTTGATATTGAATGATTCTTCTATAAAGGAAAGGGAATATTGAAAATAGAATTACAAAAAGATATATGGCAGAAAAAGAAGATAACTGGAAAAGTCCAGCTCAGGAGTATATGCTTGATATACAAGTTATAGATGTATTACTAGTTAACAAAGTATTTTTGGATATTTTGATACCACATTGGTTGGTATGAGTTGTCATACAAAGCAACGCAATGCAAGAAATACAAGGGCCTAAAAGGAACTAGTAATAGATGTGGAATCGATTATGACAAGAACATAAATAAAGTGTTATTGTGTTCATTGTCGTATCGAACCAAACATTCAAGATTTATTTTAAGAACTTAATAAGTTGTTATTTTGTTCTAGTCTTTTGTGAGAACAAATGAGATTGTTCAAACTATGACCATATTCCATAATTGATGGATATGTTAATATAAATCATGTTGGTAAAGTAAACATCTATAAAACTAAATGCTAAACATTGCAAGACGTAAAAAGGGTTTCACTTAAATTGTGACACCACCATTTTAGTTCATATCGGAAAGGAAAACATGAAGGAACTCCAAATTGATGGACTTCCGGAGTCATTTTGTTTTGAATAAATTGACGCTTGTGAGACATTTTCCAAAAGATGACTAGAATTCCGTTCTTAGGCCAAAGTAGAATGGACGACTAATTTAGTGGAGATTATACATATTGATGTATATAGTCCATTATGTGTAGTCATGTATGGTGGATTAATTTTTCCTTCATAAAATTATGTCGATGATTTGAGTAGATATGTGAGTATATCTATTTAAAGATAACGGAGTTTGACATTTTGAATTGGTTCAAATGGTTGTTAATATGAAGTAAAAATCATTGTAACAAGATAATTGAGTATTTATGATTGGATCATAAAGGATAAAGTTTGAGTTACAAGTTCAGCAAAACATCTGAGAAGTTGCAGAACTGTTCTACAACTTATACTTCTCGAATACCCCACATTAGTTTGGAGTATTCAAGAGAAAAAATCAAACCTTGTTGGACATGGTAATATTAATAAAAATGCCATTATAATTTTGTAGTTTATACATTAGTGACAACCGTTTTTCCATTGAAAAAAGCACCATCATGATCCGTTGAAATTGACAACATATAAGATATGGTTTGGGTAGTGACCCGAATTGTCATTTTCTTATGTTTTGGTATGCATAGCATGTTTAAACTGTTTACAACCAAAATAGGATAAATATATGTTTATAAGGTTATCCCAAATAAAACATTGGGCATTTCTCCTATCACCGAACCAAAAGACAAATGTTGTTTGTCAGAAAGGGTTGATTTCTCGAGAAAGTAGTTCTTGCGAAACAAGTGAGTGGGAGCACAGTACAAACTCAACGAGATTAGAGAATCTTCGTTATCATGTCAAGAGTAGCACAACACTAGAATTTGTTCGGGGGTTTGCTATTTTGACAAAGTAGAAGACACTACATATGTTGTAGATACTTCGGATGAGTTTGCGTACTGAACCACAAAAGTCCTAAAACTTTGTACTTAGACCAACTTATGGTTTAAGAGTTAAGTGTTGTTTTGACAACAAAAGGACCTGGAACTTATAAAGGAAGCAAATGATAGGCCCCGACTTCGTAAAATTGACTATGAGTCATTATATCCGCCACAGTATCCTTGTATGGATATCAAGTATGTGACTTGGTAGTCCTTTCGATAGGCTTGATGCCTAACGATAGCAAAAGGGTCTATATAGCGACAAAGACATGGGTTTTTACATCCTTTGAAATTTGTACTTATCGAAAAGTTGTTTTTGACGAAGTTCAAAGAGTTCACTACTACAAGATTTTGATCTTTTGTAGTGATGTTTTAGTCTTTGTAGATAGTTCTAGCAAAAGTTACATATTATGATATGGCAGTTGAATAACAAAACCAACTCTCCTCTCGAGGAAGTTTGATAAAAGATGTGTACTTTACACAGTCCGAGAGTTTTTTAAAATTAAAAAGGTTGCTAGAAAGGTATGCACACTTCAACGTTTGAAGTGAGCATAACGAAGTTGAAATCTTTACCTTAATGAAGTTATCAAAAGAGTTTGATTCCATCAGGAATGATAAAGATGCTTGTAGAATTACAAGAAATTAAGTGGGAGTGCTATGACATATTTCCAATACTTTATGTAGATGACATATGGTTGATTGGAAAATATGTATTTTAAATTAACATGGTTAAGATTTTCATATTGATAAAAAGCTTAGAAGATATTGGGCATCGATATCTATAAGAGATGGATTGAAGCGCCTGATATAATTGAAGCCAAATTACATAGATGAAATATTGAAGTAAGTCAATATCGAAATCACAAGAAGGAGTTCTTGTCACATGGAAAATAATTAAGCAAGATTCAAGTGTTTTGACACATGATGATCATCATTGAAATTGAGATTTCTAAGTCATGTTTCCATGCTATGTACACAACCAGATGAGCCCTATGCTGTATAATGTTATACCAGGATAATTCATATGATGATTAGACAACAGCGGGAGAGATCCTTGTGTCATTTTAGAAATGCTAAGGATATGTTTTCCTATGTAGTAATGAGAAAATATTAGTTGTAATTTGTTACACTAATAGTCTTGTAATTTATTCAAGTAATTTTATCTCAATTAAAATATGTGATGAAGGGTAGCACAATAGGCTGGAAGAAAGTTCCATGCTGGATTTGAAAGAGTTTCAAAATTAAAATATTGTGACAGATACTACAACAAAGGTTAAAGTATATCGTTGTGTTGACAACTGATAATAAGCGTATTTTGTGTCAAGGAGTTCTTTCTTGAACTTGGTGAATTTCCAAGAATGCTGACACTATGAAACTACATTTTCACAATGTTAGTAACATTAGTTTAAGCTGAGGAATTAAGGTACCACCGGAACTTGGTGAATTTCCAAGAATGCTAACACTATGAAGCTACATTTTCACAATGTTAGTGACATCGGTTTAAGCTGAGGAATTAACGTTTCACCGATTGACCATATATATACAAAGCCATATCATTAGAGAATGCGTGATGCGTGTAGACGCAAAGAACATGCAAATACAATAGGACCTGAACAGTTAAGACTTTTTGATGATGTTTACCACATGCGAAGCATGGTAATAACACTGGAACGCCATATGTGTTAAGTGCTTACAAACTAGATTATTGGCTCTAGTGCAAGTGGGAGACTGAAGGGAATATGCCCGAGAGGCAATAATAAAATGGTTATTATCTTATTCCTTGTTTACGATGAATGTTTATTTCTCATGCTAGAATTGTTATAACCGGAAACGTTGATACATGTGTGTTTAATAAACAAACAATGGTTCCTAGTAAAACCTCTCTTTTAACTAGCTCGTTGATTAATAGTGATCAAGGTTTCCTGATCATGAAAATTGGATGTTGTTAATAATGGGGTCATGTCATTAGAAGAATGATGTGATGAACATATACCCAAAGTGAAAATAGCAATGCGATCAGGTCATTAGGTTTACATTGTTATATCAAACATACGAAGTAACTTATTCCTTAGACCATGATATCATGTCAATCAGTGATACCGGAAGGGTGCTTTCATGTTATCAAACGTCACACCGTAACAGGGTGACTATAAAGGTGTCGTTAGGTATTCAGAAAGTATTAGTTGAGGATCATGGATCAAGAGTGGGATTTGTCCATCCAAAATGACGGAGAGATATACTCTGGGCCCTCTCGGTGATATCACATCAACACCGCTTGCAAGCACGTGATATGATCACAAGGATGTTATATCATGGGAACGAGAAAAGAGTACTTGTCGGTAACGAGATTGAACAAGGTATGGTTGATACCAATGATCAAATCTCAGACAAGTTAAATATCGCGAGACAAAGGGTATAGTTCATGACGTTGTTGGTTCACACGATCACGAGAGTCATCGTTGAATATATAGGAGTCATCACGGATCTCCAGATCCCACTGTTGATTATTGATCGGAAAGGAGTCTCGATCATGTCTATCTTATTCATGAACCGTAGGGTGACACACTTAAGGTTTGATGACGCATTTGAGAGGATACGGAATATCGAAGAATATTTTGGGCAGCACGGAAATTGTTTCGGGGAAAATTGAAATAGTTCAAGGGGTTTTTCGTTGAATGGTTGTTAATAGAATTAACAAATGATTCGAGGTGCTATATGCAAAAGTTTGTTAATAGAATTAACAAATGCTGAAATAAAAATGATTTATTTATTTATTAAAGAAAAACTCTTGGATTTTCTAAGTGGAGTTTTCAGGGAAAATGAGTGGATGTGAGTGGAGTGTCCACTCACATGATGAAGGAAGAGGTGGGGGCACACCATGGGGCTGGCCGCACCCCTCTTGGGCTGCCTCCCCCCTCTCCTATAAATAGAGGGCATGAGCTCCCTCTCTCTCTCACACTTGCCCACCTCATTCCCTCTCCAGCCGCTACTCAATTCCATGGTCTCCGGCTTGGCGAAGCCCTGACCGTGGGATTCTTCACCACCACCACGTCGTCGTGCTGCTGGAGTTCCGAGGGATCCTCTACTTCCGCACCCCGCTGGATCGAGGGAACGGAGGTCGTCATCAACCGTACGTGTGACCGATCACGGAGGCACCACCGGATTGCGGTGCACATTTTCTCTCTATCGGGATCGGTGTGAGTACGACTACGCCAACAACGAGATTTGATATCGTAACGCTTTGTGTATTCGAGGGTATGTGTTCTCCTTAACCCTCTCTTTGCCCGTTGCACTTCATCTCCTAGATTAGATCTTGGCCTTTCAGGTGTCTCTCGCGTAGGAAATTTTTTGTTTTCTATGCAACGACCCCTTCACAGAGGCTCCGCCATCTGGGGCTTCTTTCCTTCTTCTTCTTGAGCTGGTTCTCTTGGGTTTCCTTGCCCATCCTTTTGGCCACCGTCTTGGTCATTCTCGGCATGATCTTGGGGGTCCTGGGGGGGTCCAACCTGAGCATGCAAAGGGTGGATCCATGAGGTAGCGCACCATTCACCAAGTCATCAATGGCATAGAGAGAGAGGATTGAGGTCACCTTATCATGTATTGCCTTAGCTCGTGATCTTTTCATTGGTCCACTTGGTATTGGTCTTGGTGGACTGGGGTGTGCTGCATCATCTCCCCCTCCCCCCTTGAAAAAGAGTCGACCTCAACTCGTGATCTTCCTCATCACTTGGGTATCCATGGAAGGGAGAGACATCCTTCACGTTCAAGGAGTTGTGGTCAAGGTACTTGGATTGAAGTAAGTCGAGCTTGTACGCGTTGTTTTTTATGTGCTTGATGATCTTGAAAGGGTCGTCGCCTCTTGGCTTGAGCTTGGAGTTGCGCTCTTGTGGGAAATGGTCCTTGCGCAAGTGTAGCCAAACGAGGTCACCTTCTTGGAACACCATGGCCTTCTTGTTCTTGTTCATGATAGATGTGCGGTTCTCGTAATGCTTCTCGAGTGTAGCTCTTGTGGATTCATGGAGCTTCTTGATGTAGTCGGTGCGCTTGTCGATGTCCATGTTCGCTTGCTCACAGAGAGGCATGTGGGATGCATTCTTCCCAATTCTTAAGGTTGGGATTGATCAATGCTCGTAGGAGTGAAAAGAGCGTGCGATTCACCACTTCGGTTTGGCCATCCATTTGTGGGTGGTAGGAAGTGGATAATAGGAGCTTGACGCCGAGCTTGGCCATCAAAGTCTTCCAAAAGTATGAGGTGAACTTGACATCTCGATCCGACACAATTGACGTGGGCACACCATGAAGACGCACAATTTCCTTGAAAAACAAGGGGGCAACATGTGAAGCATCGCCCGTTCGATTGCATGGAATGAAATGTGCCATCTTAGAGAAACGACCAACAACGACAAACATTGAGTCCATGTTTCTTTTGGTGCGTGGGAGTACTAACACAAAGTCCATGCTAATGTCACTCCAAGGTGCATGTGGTGTAGGTAATGTTAAGTAAAGACCATGAGGGTTGGAAGTAGACTTAGCTCGGAGACATGTAGGACACCGCTTGACGAGTCTCTCAACTTGATGCCTCATCGTAGGCCAATAGTAGTGGTTGGAGAGCATGGCATAGGTCTTGTCCCGGCCAAAGTGTCCTATGAGACCTCCTTCATGTGATTCCTTCAATAACAACAAACGAAGAGAGGAATCGGGAATACACAATTTGTTAGCCTTAAACAAGAAACCTTTGTGTAGATAGTAGTCGTCAAAACCTCGATTGGGCAAGCATTTCTCAAAAATTGGTCCAAAGAAAACATCCAAAGAGTATAAGTCTTTGATCTCATCCAAACCAATCACATTGATGTCAAGGCAGGTAAGAAGACACTCTTTACTAGAGAAAGCATCCGCTACAACATTCTCTTTACCTTTCTTGTAGTTAATGACATAACGAAAAGATTCTATGAATTCTACCCATTTAGCATGTCTCTTGTTCAAATTAGCTTTAATTTTCAAATATTTCAAGGATTCATGATCGGAATGAATGACAAATTCTTTAGGCCAAAGGAAGTGTTGCCAAACTTCTAAGACACTAACCAAAGAAAATAGTTCCTTGTCGTAGATTGGGTAATTGAGTCTAGCACCATCTAATTTCTCACTATGATAAGCAACGGGACGTCCATTTTGCATAAGAACGCCACCAATGCCTATTCCACTAGCATCACATTCAATCTCAAAGGTTTTCTCAAAATCTGGTAAGACAAGTAAAGGAAGTTTGGTCAAACATTTCTTGAGGGTGTCAAAATCATTTTGCTGCACATTTCCCCAAACAGAAGGTACATTTTTCTTTGTAAGTTCATTCAAAGGGCAAGGAATTGTGGAAAAATCCTTCATGAAACGACGATAGAAACCGGCAAGGCCATGAAAATGGCTTATCTCACCCATGGAACTAGGTTTAGGCCAATTTCTAATTGCCTAGACTTTCTTGTTGTTGACTTCAATTCCATTTCAAGAAATCACAAATCCCAAGAAAACAAGCTTGTTGGTGCAAAAATTGCATTTGGAAAGATTGGCAAAAAGTTTTGCTTTGCGAAGAGCCAACAATACTTGAGAAATATGATCAAGGTGATCCTCCAAAGAGTTGATATAAATGAGGATGTCGTCAAAGTAAACCACGACAAATTTTCCAATGAAAGGACGCAAGACTTCATTCATGAGACGCATAAAAGTTGAAGGAGCATTCGAGAGACCAAAGGGCATGACAAGCCATTCATACAACCCAAGTTTTGTTTTGAAAGCTGTTTTCCATTCATCACCTATACTCATGCGAATTTGGTGATATCCACTTTTCAGATCAAATTTGGAAAACATAGTAGAACCACTTAATTCATCAAACATATCGTCGATCCTAGAGATGGGATGTCTATATGTAACGGTTATAGCATTGATAGGTCGACAATCCATGCACATACGAGAAGTATCATCTTGCATGGGGACAAGGATAACCGGAATGGAACAAGGGCTAAGGGATTCGAGAATGAAACCTTTGTCAAGTAGTTCTTGTATTTGCCGCTCGATTTCCTTAGTCTCCTCGGGGTTCGTGCGGTAGGGAGCACGGTTCGGAAGTGGATCACCCGGAATGAGGTCAATGCGGTGCTCGATGCCACGTAGGGGAGGTAGACCCAGTGGTAGTTCGTCAGGAAACACGTCTTCAAATTCTTGCAACAATGGTAACAAGGATGGAGGAAAGCTTGTTATGTCGTTAGTTTCAAGTGCTTCTCCTTTGCACACGAGGACAAAGTGAAGGATGCATGGATCATCTCGTAACTCTCACATCTCTCTTTTGGTGGCAAGCAAGGCAAGGCCTTTGGGAGCACTCGAACTTTTTCCACTCATGTTTGGCTTGTGTCTCTCACTCTCATTGAGGTGGATCACTCTCTCACCACTCATCTCACGAGATTTGAGCTCTTCTTGTTTACGTGCAAGGGTCTTGGCGTTGTCGGCGATCACTTGGCAAGGAGACATGGGGCGGAGCACAAATGTCTTGTTATTCCACTTGAAGCTATAGTGGTTGGTACACCCATCATGAATAGCACTCTTGTCATACTACCGAGGTCGTCCAAGAAGAAGATGACACACAATCATAGGAACAACGTCACACTCAACTGTGTCTTCATAAGGGCCAATCTTTAATTGCACGGAGACCATATGTTGAATTTTGAAGGTGCCGGAGTCACTAAGCCATTGGACACGGCATGGATGCAGGTGTTGCTTGTAAGTCAATCGGAGTTTGTCGCAAAGCTCTTTGCTAGCCAAGTTGTGGCAACTACCGCCATCGATGATAACCTTGATTGATTTTCCATTGATGCCGGCTCGAGTTTGGAAGATATTGCAACGTTGGTCATGCTCATCTTGATGAGAAGTAGTAAGGACTCATGTCACCACTAGTGATGGATTCTTGTCCTCATCGCAATAGACGCTTTCTTCATCATCATGGGGCACGTCCAATGAATTTAGAGCAACTTGGTGCAAGGAATAGTATTTGCCTTCACTCATGGAATCATGTTCACCATCTTGGTTGATAATCATGATCATCTTGTTGGAACACTCGAAGGACTTGTGTCCATTTCCACCACATTTGAAGCAAGTAATCATGCTCGATTTGACTTGAGGAGCATGTGAGGTGGTGGTAGAAGGCACTTGTTTCTTGAACGGTTGCGGAGACTTGTTGGTAGCATTAGGAGCTCTAGAAGTAATCTTGGTGTTGGTTGGTGTTGTCACTTGTGTCATTGGAGATGAAGAAGAATGCCTTGAAGCAAAGTAAGCCTTTTGCTTGTTATAATTGAGGTCTTCCACAATTTGGCGCTCGGCTTTGAGAGCTTGATGGACAAGAGCAACGATGTTGTCATATGGTTGATACTCGACAATCTTCCTTATGGGATAGTTGAGGCCATTGAGGAAGCGGTCCATTGTTTGTTCTTGAGATTCCATCACATGGGCCCGTATCAAAGCGGTCTCCATCTCCTTGTAGTACTCATCAACCGACTTCAAACCATGTCGAAGTTCTTGAAGCTTTTTTAAGAGATCACGCTTGTAGTGTGGAGGAACAAAACGAGCATGCATGAATTGATTCATATCGTTCCAAGTGTCAATAAGGGAAATCCGGTTCCGGAATCTTTCGGCTTGGAGACGGTCCCACCATAAGAGTGCATATCCTTCGAACTCCAAAGATGCCATAGAAACCATCTTATTGTCAATAAAGTTGTGGATGCCGAAGATCTTGTCCACCTTGAGAGCCCAAGCAAGATATTCTTCGGGATCATTTTCACCATTGAACTTTGGAACATTGAAGCGAAGGGAACTTATGTTGTTGTCTTCATGTTGTCGATGGGGTCGCTCATGATGGTCTTCATCATAGATCGGTGGTGAAAGATGATATGGGTCATACTCATTGTCTTGGCATTGGCAGTCATGATGAGGAGGATGACGCTGGTGGTTATGAGGAGGTGGTTGTTGGAGGTCACGTAGTCGTGCTTCTCGGCGTTCACTATCATCATTTTCACGGTGTTGTTGTTGAGGACGTTCTTGTTCACGGTGAGGGCGTTGCGGAAGCTTTTGTTCTTGGTGAGGGTGTTGAGGATGCTCTTGGTCTTTGCGGTCATTGTGGTAGGGACGCGCATTGCGCCTAGGTGGCCTTCGATGTTGACGAGCACCTTCCACGAAGTCATTGTGACCATAGTCATTGGCGTGGCCTTGTGGAGGTGGTGGACGATGTTGGCGAAGGTCAGGTCATTGAGGTTGATGTTGAAGAGGGTCACCACAGCCTTGGCGGTGTCGAGGAGGTGGTGATGGCGAGCTATCGTCATACCAATTTCGTCGAGGAGCTTGTGGCGAAGGAGGTGGTGGTGGTTTTTGTTGAGGTCCTTGTTGTGGTTGTCCACCATCCTCCATGTTGGGGTTGTGATCATGGCGACGAGCTTGGCGATGATCTTGAGTGTGGTTGCTTGAACGTCTAGACCTTGAGGACGATGATGATCCACGACGGTTGGCAAGGTTTGCCAAGTTGATGTTGATGCGCGTCATTTGATCATTCAATCGAGCCTCTTGTGCTTGGAGTCGACGTTCATAGCGCTCCAATCTGTCCTTCACAAGTTGGCGGAGTTGGAAATGGTCGTTGCGGGTGACGAAGTTGTGGTAGGCGTTGTCGTTGTCGTTGAAGAATGGGTTTCCTTCATCTTCCGAGCTCGGACTTGTGAACACTCCTTCCCTAGCCATCTCAAAAACACACAAGGGTGATATGAATAAATGGATGTCTCACTTACCCAATGTTACCTTTTTTGGTCGTATTGAGGCTAGTGGACGAGCCTAGGTGTAGGGCGGTATGTCAAAAGTGAGTCCAAAAAGATCGAAAGAAAATCGCAAACGACAACCTACACACTTTATATGGAAGGCAAATGGGCGAGAAAAGTGGCAAGGAAAAACAACAAATCCAAAGAAAAGTTTGTTGTAAAACGTGGAGAAGAACCGAAATGAAATGTTAGCACAAGAGCCAAACCTAGTGGAGGAAACAAAAATTGAACACACACACACACACACACACACACACACACACACACACACACACACACACACACACACACACACAAGAGATTAATGGGGTTAGTGCGGCCAATGGACGAGCGGAGACGAAATGTACCTAACGAAGACTAAGCTCAATGCCACACCAACGCAAGGAGGACTCTAGCTCAAACCGCAAACTATAAGAGGCAACAAGATTTGCACCGTGGCAACCGGTCACTCTTTTCTCTTTTGCGACGCAAAGCTACACGTTCCTACAAGTGATAGCAATTGGCATTGATCTTTTGCTTCTTTTTCTCTTCTTTTTTTTTTTTCGATTTTCTCTTTTTGATGATTCCAAAATGCCAATGCCTACTTGAAACTAGTCTCTCACAAGTGCCAAACACGCACTCGTAGTGCCACTAATGCGATGCCAAACGATGTAAAAGAGCTAGTCCGAATGGGCAAGGTACACAAACAATGGGTTAGTTCAAGCGGAAGCAAGTTATACCTATCTTGTGGATGATCTCGGACTTGCGGCCGGTGGGTGTCGATGTCGTGTCGATCCGTTGGTTAGATGCGTCGATGATGTTATGGGATTCACATGGAAACTTGAATCACTCAAATCGGATAAACAACGACAGAGAAAAACACGTTTGAAAATCTGTCCAAGAATCGAAGAGCAGGATTTTTCTTAGATTTTGCTCAATTTCGAAATTCCTTCCAAATCCAAGAAAATTTTGGACAAATTCGGGGAAAGTGGCTAAATAGAAAGGTGGGGAATGGTCTCAAGCAACAAATCCACGGATCAAATCCATGAAAAACTCAACAATCCACAAATCGGTCGAAATCCCTTTTTGGCTATTTTTGGTGAAATTTTCGAATTTATGGTGGTAGAAGAAAAATTGGGTGGAAAGGGGGATAGTGGGGGTTGAATTCGTGTCAATCTAGCTCTGGATACCAGATGATATGGAGGGTAAACCTCTAGGGTGGACCGATCTTCACGAATCGACCAAGAACACGAAGAACGAACGATGAACACGATGAACATGAGAGGGGAACGAGGGGGAAATCGGGTGAAATCAAGGGGGAAATGCGGTAAATCGAGGGGAGATAACTAATTAGAACTGAAGAACCCCAAATATCCTATTAACTAAACCCCGAGGGCCGCCTATGGGACAATCGATCCAACTGAACTCACCTTATCGGAAACCTCTTCACACCCGTGGCCGGTCCACCACGCCAATAGAACCTCAATGATTAGTTGAGGAAGATCGGGCAATCCCTAACTGAATCCCAAGGGGAAAGGATAGGTAATTGAGGTGAATCTTGATACGGTCCTAGATACACATCATAGGAGTAGCCTCACAAGAGGAGTCACCTCACAAGAGGGGTACAAGAGCAAAGCTCGAAGTTCTTAATTCATATCTATCCCTAGATCTGAGATAGGGAAGTCTATTTATAGCCTAGTGCCAAGGGGTAGGTGAGAGGAGGAGATACATGGGTCAAAGGCCCTAAAGCTAGCTTGCAGGCCGCGCTCGACCGGAGGTTCCGGTGGTTTTACCGGAGGTTCCGGTGGTGGCTCCGCTACGTGCACACTGAAGGGGTTTTTGGCAGAGGCAGCACCGGAAGCTCCGCCTCCTGGTACTGACCACCGGAGGTTCCGGTGCGGGTACCGGTGGTGGCTCCGCTATGTGCACACAAAGCAGCATTTGGGCGAAGCCGAAAGCGGAAGGTCCGCTGCCTGGGGAAGAGCGGAAGCTCCGGTGCTTTCACCGGAGGCTTTGCCACCTGGGGCTTTGGTCTTTCCTTCTTCTTCTTGAGCTGGTTCTCTTGGTTTTCCTTGCCCATCCTTTTGGCGACCGTCTTGGTCATTCTCGGCATGATCTTGGGGGTCCTTGGTGGGGTCTAACCTGAGCACGCAAAGGGTGGATCCATGAGGTAGCGCACCATTCACCAAATCATCGAAGGCATAGAGAGAGAGAGGATTGAGTTCATCTTATCATGTATTGCCATAGCTCGTGATCTTGTCATTGGTCCACTTGGTGTTGGGCTTGGTGGAATGGGGTGCGCTGCATAATTTTCTAACACGAGTCTTGCCCATGATGAATGTATTGCAGAAAACAATATCACGATTAAGTGAGAAAATAAATAAAGCTATGCTCCCCGGCAACGACGCCAGAAAATAGTCTTGATGACCCACAAGTATAGGGGATCGCAATAGTCTTCGAGGGAAGTAAAACCCTAATTTATTGATTCGACACAAGGGGAGCCAAAGAATATTTATTAGCTTTAACAACTGAGTTGCGAATTCAGCTGCACCTGAAAGTAGACTTGGTCGCAACAATTTATTAGTGGTAACAGTTTTATAGCAGCAGTAGAAATAAAATAACAGCAGTAGTAAAATAGTAACAACATCAGCAATCGCGGAAAACAGCAGGATGGGAAGTACCGTAGGCATAGAGGGAATGGATGGACGGGTGTTGCATGGATAGCATAGGTCATGTAATAATCTAACACGGGCATTGCGGATAATAATAATAAAGCATCAAACATGTAGGCAAACCATAGGCATTTGTTCCAATAGTCATACGTGCTCGCAATGAGAAACTTGCACAACATCTTTTGTCCTACCAGCCCATGGCAGCGGGGCCTCTAGGGAAACTACTGGTAATTAAGGTGCTCCTGTTAATAAAGCACCGGAGCAAAGCATTAACACTCCGTGAACACATGTGATCCTCACATCACAACCATCCCCTCCGGTTGTCCCAACTTCTGTCACTTTGGGGCCTCGGGTTCCGAATAATGACCTGTGTAAAACAACTTGTAGATATGATCAAGAAACATAATTATACTCATGAAACAATAACATGTTCAGATCTGAGATCATGCCACTTGGGCCCATGATAGAAAACACTAACAATGGATACTAGGCACTATGCCCTAACAATCTGGCATTATTACATGATCAATATCATCCAATTAATCCCTTCCATCCATATCAGCATATAGCGGTGTTTACTCACACATGGACGGGGAATCATGGATGGTTGACGGAGAAGAGGTGGCGGTGTCGATGGCTATGATCTCCTTCGAATCCCCGTCCCGGCAGGGCGCCAGAACAGGAACTTTTGATCCCCGAATCGAGGTTCGGGGTGGCGGCGGTGCTCTTTTGTGTTTCTGTGGAATATGATGACCGCCCTCGCGTTTTAGGTTTACGGGGCATATGTAGTCGTAAGGGGAGTCCGAGCGGGTCCTGGGGTGGCCCACACCACTAGGCGGCGCGGCTAAGGGGAGGGCACCAGGGGGTGGTGTGGCCCCCTCCTGGCTCCTCTCCTGGCCCCTTCTGGCTCTTGGAGTCTTCTGGTGTTTTAGGACCAATGGGATCTTTTCTGGGCATTTTTCCGAAAGTAGATTTTTATGCACAAAAACGAGACACCAAGGTAATTCTTCTGAAAACATCGTTAGTCCGTGTTAGTGGTATCCAAAACTCACAAATTTTTAGAAGAAAACAATAAGAAAAGTGTTCGGAAAAGGGGATACATTTTGGATGTATCAATGTGCTCTAGTCTGATCAAACCATTTGATCATAACACATATAAAACTCGTACCGATATCGTTCTCTTTTACCATCTGTATCCCCGATGTCCTTGTGTTAAATTACACTGTGTCTGGCCAGACAATTGGTTGACATCGGTGATACTGAGAGGGCCCAGAGCATGTATCTCTCCATCGTCTAGAGGAGTTAAGTACTATTGTTGAACGATCTCAGTCCATTACATGCTCTAGATTATACCCAGATGTCAACATTAAGATCTCCTGTTATGGTGGATGATTGAAGACATCCAAAACATAACTATCAATTGTGCCATCACTAGATATTCTCATAGTATAGCAATTCTAGTCAATGACAACTTGATGTCTACGCACGCTTCTATTCTTGTAGACAATGTTGGGCTTCCAAGTGCAGAGGTTTGTAGAACAGAAGCAAGTTTCCCTTAAGTGGATCACCCAAAGTTTATCGAACTCGGGGAGGTAGAGGTCAAAGATATCCCTCTCAAGCAACCATGCAATTAAGATACAAGAAGTCTTGTGTCACCAACACACCCAATATACTTGTCAGGTATATAGGTGCACTAGTTCGGCGAAGAGATAGTGAAATGCGAGTAATATGGATGGTTATAAGTAATAATAGCAATCTGAAATAAATATGGCAGGAAGCAAACATGTAGAAGAATAGGCGGAAAACGGTGTTTCAATGCTTGGAAACAAGGCCTAGGGATCCTACTTTCACTAGTGGACACTGTCAACAATGATCACATAATTGAATAACTAAATATCTTCTCTTCACTATGATACTCTTAACCCTCTCCGGTTGGATAACGAACACTAATCATTGCGTAGGGCTGCAAAAATCATTCCTTAAAGTAAGCATTCCCATGTCTAGTTAGCCCCACACTGTCAACTTGAGCGCCCTAGAAGGTACTAGACAAACACCACAATTCATAGAGGAGACACACACGATGTGCACACTGTCACCTTCACACCGCGGGACAAGGTGACTCCAAAGTTCATATTAATAAAACACTTGAGTAGAACAATAGATGAAGAGTAACATCTACTTATTCAACTAGATTACAAAGCTCACGATCACATATAGATCACACCATGGTAGAGAGAGATGAACCACATAGCTACTGGTAGAGCCCTCAGCCTCGGGGTAGAACTACTTCCTCCTCATCATAGGAGACAACAACGGCGATGGAGCTGGCGGTGGAGTCGATGGAGACGGCTTGGGTTGAAGATGACAGCGGCTGCGGAAGGTTTCGTGGAATTTCGCCGATTAGGTTAGGGTTTTCGGGAGGAAGGCTTTAAATAGGCGAAAGAGCAACGCCGGTGGTCCACTAGGGAGGCCTCACCACCCCGAGGCGCGGCCAAGGGGGGCCGCGCCTGGCTATGGTGAGGACCCCCTGGTGCCCGTCTTCGACTCCTCTTCGGACTTCTGGATGCTTCCGGGGAAAATAGGAACTTCGAGATTTGTGGGGTCCAATTCAGAGAATATTTACATAACAAATTTTCTGAAATAAAAAACAGCAAAAAACAGGGAACTGGCACTTGGCATCTTGTTAATAGGTTAGTCCCGGAAAACATGTAAAAATGCTATAAAGAAGGGAGAAAACATGTAGCAATTGGCATAATATCAACATGGAGCATCAGAAATTATAGATACGTTGGAGACGTATCAAGCATCCCCAAACTTAGTTCCTACTCGTCCTTGAGTAGGTAAACGATTAAACAAAATAATTTCTGAGGTGACATGCTACCACACAATCTTGATCATAATATGTAAAGTAGAGCATGTAAACTAGGATCAAATGAACTAAAGTTGTGATCTATATTTGATATCAACAAGTAATGCATAAACAAATAAGAAAAAAGAATGAAAACATTTAATGAATCAATACTAAAATACTATCAATCGTGCAAAGTTTATTAGAGATGGTTTAAGCTTTAAAGAACAACAATATCATGCACGTCAAACGATCTTCACAACCCCTGTTAGGATCAAGTCAAGCTTTCCACATGATGTAATGCTTGAATTTTAAACTATTTGCGCACTAAAAACAAGCAAGTGTTCTATGTTGGTCCCTGGCACCGGGATGTTATGGCAAAGAGAACATTATGGGGGGGGGGGGTTTGGAAGGTCAATGGAAGAAAGGCTCACAAAGCTGAAAGTGGTCATTAGACAAGAGAAAGTCTTACAACAAAGCTATGCAAGGAGTAGGGATTTCCACACAATTGATGCACATAGAGCTATAAGTGTATGAAAGCTCTCCAATGGGCATACAACTTTCTTGCTCACGAAGACCTAGAGCTCATTTGAGGAGGCTCATCATTGGAATATACAAGTCAAGTTCTATAATGTAAAGTTCCCCACATAGTTATGAATGAATGATAATATGAAAACTTTCTCCAAACTGAAGTATTGCTGCTAAACATGAAGCACAAGTGTGGTATATAAAGGATAGTGATGCGCCCCCTCTCTCTTTATTCTCTCTTTGGCCCCTTTTTTTTTTTTCTTTTTGGGCTTTTTCATTTTTTATATATCCTCACCGGTAGGGGCAACATCCTATATTACAATGAATCATCACACTTTTAGTACTCATCACTCATAAATAAATATCTCTGATGTCTCTAACTGCATGCTCCTGCGAGTGTAGCAGTATGCATAAATAACCATGAGGCTCATCATCAAGTAACATAATGGAGGTGGATGTTGTGCAGCAATATATCTCGGAATGGCTATGGAAATGTCATGATAGGTAGGTATGGTGGATGTTTTGAGGAAGAATATATGGTATTATGCGTAGGAGAACAAAGTCCTCCCACAGGATTTGGATGCACTGGCGAAGTTTGCACCAACTCTCAATGTGAGAAAGGGCAATGCACAATACCGAAGAGGCTAGCAAATATGGATGGTGGAAGTGCCAGGAATCTCAACATAGACTCACGAGTTAAAAGATTACAGCAAGCAAATCATCTTACAAGGCACAATGCAAATCACTCCAAGAGGGTTCGTGGTAGTGACAAGTCATTGTTAGGTACCCCGACCGTAGCGCGTAACAAAAGGCCGATCGGAAATGTATCACTCGTAGATATCATATACCATTGTTTCTATCAGGTGGTAGTTTAAGTGTGGCACAACTTCAAGTTTCTTAGACAAACCATTAAAAGTTTCTACTTGCTAGTCCTTCCCGTTAATCCATTAAGAAAATTAATATCTCAAAACAACAACAATGATTCAAGTGAAGCACTTTAGTGATCTACAAGACCATGCAATCTTTTCCACTATACCAACTATCACAATAGCATTCCTATTTCCAAGAAAACACACATATGAGAACCACCTAACTACAAAAGCTAACAGCTCTGAACAAAGGATGCATGCAAAACAAGAGCTGGAAGCACTAAAATATCTAAGCATGAATACTCAACAAATATAAGGGAAGCACTAGAGTATTCTAACGAAAAAGCGGAGCGTGTCTCTTTCCCAAACAAAAATGCTAGGATCCAACTATTTACTACATCAAAGAAAACCAAACAAACTGAAAACAAAAATAAAAGACGCTCCAAGTAAAGCACATAAGATGTGACTGAATAAAAATATAGTTTCACTAGAAGTGACCTGATAAATTGTTGATGAAGAAGGGGATGCCTTGGGAATCCCCAAGCTTAGATGCTTGAGTCTTATTGGAATTTTCTTACCACTGGGGCATACCCAAGATTAGTATTTTCACTCTTCTTGATCACATCATATCATCCTCTTCTCTTGACCCTTGAAAATTTCCTTCACACCAAACTTCTCACAATCTTCATTAGCAACGTTAGTTCAAATCGAAATAATAAATTCACATGGTTCAGTTTCAACACAATCCTAACACTCATAAACACATTAGCTACTGTCACAACTTCTTTTAAAACCTTTTTACTCAAAAGAACACCAAAAGAAAGATATTAAGAGGCAAATGCAATTATTAGCAGAAATCTGTCAAAACAGAACAACAGGTAAAGATATTTATTTTTCGAAAATTCTCTGTTGCTCAAATCAAAAAGTGGTCAACTAAGAAAATTTGCGTATATATCCTAGTATGACACACAAAAAACTCATGTAATTTTGAATTTTCCGTGATTTTATACGATTTTAACAGTGGACAGCAAAAATCTGTTTCCTGCGCAGAAATCCGAAATATAGTCTCAACTTTCCACTAGAGGCTTTACTTGGCTCAACAAAGACACAAAATAAAAGATACAGCGGGGTTGTTAAGGAAATAGAAAACACCCAGGTGCAAATAAAACAAAAATAAATGACGGAAAACGGGTTTAAAACGGAGAAATAAAACGGGTTGTCTCCCGGAAGCGCTTTTCTTTTAATGCCTTTCAGTTAGGCACAATGATTTTTATAAGATGCTCACATAAGAATAAGAGTTGAAGCACAATAACAGAGCATCAAGAAGAAAATATAAAACACATTTAAGTCTAACCCACTTCCTATGAAAAAGAATCTTGTAGAAAAACAAGTCAACGAAGCACAAAGTGACTAGCATAGAAAGACAAATTAAGTGAAACTTCAAAAATTTCAACATAAAGAGGGGGAACTTAATATTGTTGAGATGCATAAAACAATGTTTCCCTCTATCATAATAACCTTTAGTAGCATCATGAATAAAATTAACATTATAGCTATCACATAAAACATTCTTATCATGAGCCACATGCATAAAAGAATTAATACTCTCCACATAAGCACAGTCATTCTTATTAATAACAACCGGAGTAGGATTATCATAAAGAACTCGAATATGATAGCCAAGTTGCATATTAAAGAGATGGTTTTGGGTAATCCCACCATAATTATGGCAAGTTTCATGAGGATTATTGTAATTATAGCCTATGTTATAACTTTCTTTATAATAATTATCAAAAACTCGAGGCATATTGAAATCATAATTAATTTTCTCCTCAATAGTAGGTGGACTAAAAATGTCATATTCATCAGTGCAATCATCATATATTGGAGGTATAGTATCATCACAAGCAATAAAATATTTTTCTTCCAAAAGGCGTTCATTTATAAATATATCATCATTTTTACTAGGAGGAGATGTATCAAGCATATACTCATTAATAGCAAAGGGATTTTCAAACACATCATCCACAAGTTTAGAGGTTTCTATATTATCATTGGAAGGAGCATGGATAGTACTAATAGTACAACAATTATTAATATCATCGTTTTCAGAATTGGTACCAAACAGATTTTTAATATCAAAATTAGTGTGTTTCTCCCAATCATGATCACTTTCATAAATAACAGGCATAGGAAAATCATCGAGTTCAGACTCATCAGCAAAAGCTGTAATATGAGCAACATGCTTAGGGAGAGATACCGTTACCTCTCTCCTTTTACTCCTCCTTTTCTTCTTCTTCTTCCCCTCTTTAGGAGGGAGAGGCTTAAAAGGAAGCTTCTCCACATACCCTGGTTTACTGTCAGAACCAAAAGAAAGAACTTTGGAGGATTCCTCCTCCTCATTAATAAGAACAAAAATCATATTAGTCCTGTCATTTTTTGGTAAAGTGTCCTATTTTGGAATATTTTGTATGTAAGTATTTGCATGGAAATTTTCAACACAATAAAGATGGCATTCATGCAAGACACTATTAAAATCAAAAGCAATCATATCAATCAAAGAAGTTTTTCTTAATAACTCTTCACACCCAAAAAATAATGTAAGTTCATCATTCTCATTAGGGGTGATCATGTCATCACAATACAAACTTGCAGTATTCATAGGATTCGAAAGGCTACTATCATGGATTGAGCATTGAAAATTAAAATGACCCACTTTACAGCAAACTTCACAAATAAAAGGATAGAGGGCACAAACTTTGTCACCAAGATCATTTAGAGCCCTATCTCACATTCTAGTTTTTTCATTCCTATGATGGATACAATATTCCTCTTCGATTTGATTCTTTTCACAAGGTCTAAGTGCTCCATATAAATTAACATGCTTATAAGAAATAGTACTTTCAGAAGTTTGAGTATGTTTATTGCAATCATCAATAACAATTTAATTTTTCATGCAAGTGTCTTTAAAAGGTTCATGATACATGTCCCCATTTTTAGGAAGATTAATATAAGAAGCAAAGGATCTATACCAACCGACAACTATTTGAGGATCAAGACCATATTTAGCATTAAGCTCATGAAAATCGGCAGTTTCAGCAAAAGTATTAATGCAATCATACTCATAGTTTATACCTGATTCTTTACCTTTGTTTTTTCCAATCTTCACTATTGATTCGAATTCTCTCAAGAAGATCCCACTTAGCTTCAACCTTCTCACTACAAAAAGAACCCTCTGGACAGGCATCTAGATAATCCTTCCAATGTCCTGAAAGCCTTGCATAAAAATTAGTAACAATTATTTCCTCAGGAAGCTCAGGGTTAGGACATTTGAGTATTAATGTTTTCAGTCTTCCCCAAGCTTGGGCAATGCTTTGTCCATCATGAGGCCAAAAATTATAAATGTAAAGTCTATCTAAATATAGTTCACGAGAAGGATAAAATTTAGAGTAAAAGAGATATTCAAGTTCCTTCCACTCCAAATGATGAGGATCATCTAGTAGTTCATACCACTCCCTTGCTTTGTCCTTAAGTGACAAAGGGAATAGCCTCCCCTTAACTTTGTCCGGTGAGATACCTGCACACTTGAATAACTCGCATAATTCATGCATAAATTGTAAATGATCACTAGGATGGACAGTTCCATCTCCAAAATAACGGTTATCCATGACAAGTTCAACAATTTTCTTGGGTATTTTAAAAGGAATGCTTTTAGTAGAAGGATTTAAAATATCACAAGCATCATTAGGTTTATCACATATGGGAGGTAAAGTATCATCAGAGCAAGTTTTCTCCTCTAAAGCTGGAAAACTAAAAAGATCGTAAAATCTAGCTTCCCTAAGCTTAGACTTTTCCCTAGCATTAGGAATGATGGGGTGCAAAGAATTAATGCTAATAACATTGCTATCACTATTATGCAAACAAACTTCCATAGGTTTTTTATTTTTCTCTTCAAAAGCACCATGTCCTAATTCAAGATAAATATTATAAAGTTCTATCATATTTTTGTTGTTTTCCATTAAGACTACTAGTAAAAATAAAAACAAGAAGCGAGTAAAAATAAGCCTAACTAGTGAAAAAGGAAACAAAAAGATAAAATTACAGAATCTAAAGGAAATAAATCCTAGCACTCGCACCCGAGGATGTGAGTACCTTTTACCTTACCTCCCTGACAACGGTGCCAGAAAAGAGCTTGATGTCTACGCATGCTTCTATTCTTGTAGACAGTGTTGGGCCTCCAAGTGCGGATCTTTGTAGAACAGCGACAAGTTTCCCTTAAGTGGATCACCCAAGGTTTATCGAACTTGGGGAGGTAGAGGTCAAAGATATCCCTCTCAAGCAACCCTGCAATTAAGATACAAGAAGTCTCTTGTGTCCCCAACACACCCAATATACTATCAGGTATATAGGTGCACTAGTTCGGCAAAGAGATAGTGAAATGCGAGTAATATGGATGGTTATAAGTAATAATAGCAATCTGGAATAAATATGGAAGCAAGCAAACATGTAGCAGAACAGGCGGAAAACGACGTTTCAATGCTTGGAAACAAGGCCTAGGGATCCTACTTTCACTAGTGGACACTCTCAACAATGATCACATAATTGAATAACTAAATATCTTCTCTTCACTATGCTACTCTTAACCCTCTCCGGTTGGATAACGAACACTAATCATTGCGTAGGGATGCAAAAAGCATTCCTTAAAGTAAGCATTCCCATGTCTAGTTAGCCCCACAATGTCAACTTGAGCGCCCTAGAAGGTACTAGACAAACACCACAATTCATAGAGGAGACACACACGATGTGCACACTGTCACCTTCACACCGCGGGACAAGGTGACTCCAAAGTTCATATTAATAAAACACTTGAGTAGCACAATAGATGGACAGTAACATCTACTTATTAAACTAGATTACAAAACTCATGATCACATATAGATCACACCATGGGAGAGAGAGGGAGATGAACCTCATAGCTAGCGGTAGAGCCCTTAGCCTCGGGGGAGAACTACTTCCTCCTCATCATAGGAGACAGCAACGGCGATGAAGATGGCGGTGGAGTCGATGGAGATGGCTTCCGGGGGCACTTCCCCATCCTGGCAGGGTGCCAGAAGAGAGATTTGTCCCCAGAAACTTGGTTTGACGATGACGGCGGCTGCGGAAGGTTTCGTGGAATTTCACCGATTAGATTACGGTTTACGGGAGGAAGGCCTTAAATAGGCGGAAGAGCAACACCGGTGGGCCACCAGGGTAGCCTCACCACCCCCATGCGCGGCCAAGGGGGGGTCCGCGCCTGGCTATGGTGAGGGACCCTTGGTGCCCGTGTTCGACTCCTCTTCGGATTTCTGGATGCTTCCGGGGAAAATAGGAACTTCGGGATTCGTAGGGTCCAATTCCGAGAATATTTCCAGAAAAACTTTTCTAAAATAAAAAACAGCAGAAAACAGGGAACTGGCACTTGACATCTTGTTAGTAGGTTAGTCCCGGAAAATGTTTAAAAATGCTATAAAGAAGGGAGAAAACATGTAGCAATTGGCATAATATCAACATGGAACATCAGAAATTATAGATACGTTGGAGACGTATCACAACGCCATATATATAATTTGCTAAATACATTACAATAATTTAGTCTCTTAGCAAGACTATATGTTTGGGTTGGTTCAACACTATTGTTACCCTAACCATAAACTCTTACGTTTGCTAGAATTTATCAAATTCCATGATCCGGAAAACGTGATCATCTCACAAACCATAAGCTAATCTTAGAGACAAGGTAAGGAAGTCTTGTTTGTTTATGACTTCACACCCGCATAAAGGTTTTTTTTTGAAAACTCACTTTTCAAGTACTATATAAGTTATAGCACGATGACATAAACTTAATTCTAAACTTGGAGATAGAATAATAACTGGACAATATTGTGTCTAGGGCATACCTTCAATAGTCTTCCACTTGTACTAGAGTAAATAATACTCTAGTTAATATGATGCCATAACACCTATGGAAATTCGGTGTTACTCACACTTTCCATGTGGTTCCTTAGACCATTGTATTTCACCTTTTGATCCAATCAACTTGTGATAAACTTGAATTGAATTTATTAGGAATTGGATTTGTGTGAATCTGGCTCCGTAGTAGCATTAATAATTCAAGCGTCTCCAAATAAATTATCATACTATCTTTTGAAACCTCAATAAGTCGTATGACTTTAATCCAATAACTTTCAATCCACAATATCTCACATTGTGTTGCAACTATCCATAGTAATATATTGTAGATTCCACTCATAATACTTTAATGTTGATACTTATGTAACATACTATATTATCAATTGAAGAATCATAAGATGAATTAAAATCAATAAAGATTTGATTTCGTAATTCCACTACAAATACATATGTGAGTAAACATCACACAATATTATTTGAAGATTTACCAAATCCCACAGAGTCATTTTTCACTTTCTACTACCACTGTAAATATTTATCTGACAAACATCTCACCATTATATTTTGGGCTTAATTACAAACAATTAACTACTTTTATGAGAAAAAATACTTAATTTTTTCTCCTTTATACCGGAAGGCTAAAAAATTTAGCACATCAGAAACATACTAGTTCTTATGTGCCTATTCATGACAACGAGATTGGTCAAATCACAAATTTTGTGACTTGATTTGAATCCTTTCTATTTTGCTCACCAAGACTATGAAGGTCAAGTTTATTGCATAATATCATGTTATTCTTACGTTTGAAACAAATTATTTTGTCTCACTACAATTTGAAATTTCTTTTTTCTCATATTCATGTCTAGTAAACTCCTTAATCTATCTCATAGACTATGAATTTAATAAGACAATTTCTTATAATTAATTTAAAAATATTTTAAATCATTTCACGAGGTAACATTATTTTAAGTGGGTCCATCCGAATTAAAATATCATATCCATAAAGACTTTTAAATCCATTCAATTTATATAATGAAAGATAATAACTTCTTGTTTTCATTAACACGACTGACTTAACACTCATAATGTAATATTTCAGATTACTCCATAAATCTAAAATTAATTACACTTAGACATTATTTTTTCTAATTTATCCATCAACAACACCAACCAATTGATATGATAAGTTTTCAACTCATCACTATCATTTATTTGTCCTTGATAAAATGATTTTAATCAAGACTAGCTTTATGAATATCATACATATTCATATTTTTTCCCTTGAAATATTCATATTCCCATGATTGGATATCACTTCAACCACTCTCAAGATAAAATCTTGGAGTTAACATGAACATCTCCTTTTCCTGGATCTCTATGACAATCCAATGTCATTTATGAGCATTATTAACTTGTTTGTTTTGTTTTGCGTTTCATGGTCATTATTTTGGATTTTTTATGACTACAGCACAAAGTGAATATTACATCAAATTGATTATATGACCTTCATACAATACTAAGTTCGAACTTTATGTATCTCATACATAGAATCCTGGATAAGGTTATGACCAGGAAACATTTGCATGTTCCCCGTTCATTCATTCCTTACTCCAAAGATTCGCAATCTTAACTTAATATAGTTTACACTTCCCTACCTTGAGAAGACACTTTTCTCATTAATCCAACGTGTTACACACTTGGACTTAACGTGGAAATTTACTACCAATAATCATATTGGTTTTATGCAAAACCTCTTAATCAATTATGCATCACACCTGAGAAATATTGATTACTTGGAACTTTCATTAAAATAACTCTAAGTTAATTAATGACAAGCTACAACCTTAATAAACAAAATAACTTTCTTAGTGGGTTGAGAATTATTTTGTTTCACGCTTCACATATCACACCAGGACATTTAGACAATCTTATAATAATATTGTTCAAATCCTTGTCTCACAAAGATTTCATTATCATGATAATTTGGAGTCTCCCAAAATTAATCTTGACTAATAAAACTTTCTTCTGTTAATCATGTTATAATTTTATCAAGTCTTTTTTCCTCCAATCAAATTTCTTTGATCTCAACTTTTGATTCACAACACTCTGATAACCCCCAAGAGCATGGGATCACTGTAGTATCTCTCAATGTGGAAGTAGGGTATCGATCCGCGGGAGCAAGAAGGAAAAGTTATCTACTAACTACAACTACAGTGTCACAAGTTTAGCTGATTATGCACTAAACAAGTTTAAAGAACAAGATGGTTGATTTAATGGATGGAAGTTTAATGTACAAAAAAAGAATGTAAAAGTGTCCCACTACTCTTCAATGCAAGAGGGCAAGACAAATGTTTTCTCTTATAGGAACAATGGACATGGGTTCACTCAATCTTCTCTCCCATCTATGGTGATTATCACGTTATAGATAAAAAGTACACACAATTGTCATGCTTTAATGATAAACTTCTATGACGGCTACATGTTTTAGGGTTTATGAGGGGGCCAATATTTTTAGGGTTTATGCATCGAGGGGCATAAATAGGCGAAAGGGCAATGTCGGTGGGCGCCCGAGGGGCCCACACCACCTCCCGGAGCGGCTAGGGGTCCACCCGCGCCCAGGCATGGTGTGGGGGCTCCAGGGCCCCCTCCGGGTCTCCTTGGGACTTCCTTGACCCTCCAGGAATTCTAAGACTTCTGGCTTTTGAATCGTCCAATTCCAAGAATATTTCCTGAACAATTTTTCTGAAACTAAAAACAACAGAAAACAAGAACTGGCTCTGTGGCATCTTGTCAATAGGTTAGTCCCAGAAAATCCATAAAAATGACATTAAGTGTATAAGAAACATGTAGCATATGGCATTAAAACAACATGGAACATCAGAAATTATGGATATGTTTATGATGTATCATTATGCTACTCAAGTGGTTTTGTTATGAGATCTCCGCCAGACACTTTGATCACGGTGTAAAGGTGATAGTGTGTGCATCGTGTGGTTTAGCATGATATTTATATTATGTGATGGATGGCCCTATGAAATTGTGGCATTTGTTTAGTACTAATTTTGGGCGCTCATAGTGACAACATGGGGTGCCCTAGAGAGGGAATACAGACTTGAGAAGCGCTGTTACAGCCCTACGCATGGATTGGTGTTTGTTATCCGACCGGACAGTGGTTCGTAGTAGCGTAGTGAAGAGAGATATTTATGCATTCAATTATGTTATTATTGTTGAGAGTGACCACTAGTGAAAGTAGGATCCCAAGGCCTTGTTTCTAAGCATTGAAACACCATTTAAAATTAGTTATGTTACATGTCTGCTTGCTTCCATTTTTATTTCAGATTTCTATTGTCACTTATAATCATCCATACTAATTGTATTTCACTATCTCTTCATCGTACTAGTGCATCTATACAACTGACAATTGTATTAGGTGTGTTGGGGACACAAGAGACTTCGTGTATTGTAATCGCAGGGTTGCTTGAGAGGGATACCTTTGACCTCTATCTCCCTGTGTTCGATAAACCTTGAGTGATCCACTTAAGGGAAACTTGCTGTCAACAATTTCTACAAGAATAGAAGCGTGCGTAGACATCAATAACTCCTAGCCACAGTCACACCCGAATACTCGGGGGCTGTGCAGCAAAATTGTCACAACTGAAAATTTGCGGGATAATTCCTAACCGCAGTCACACCCGAACACCCCGGGGGCTATGCAGCAAAATTGTCACAACTGAAAATTTGCAGGATAATTACTAGCTATAGTCGTGCCCGAACACCAGGGGCTCTGGTTACATAAAAGACTCGGAGGATAACTATTGGTAGTAGTTGAACTTGAGCACTTGGGACCATGTTGAAAGCAAGTCTTGAGGAGAAACTTCAGGTGGATGGCTACAAATAAGTTTTCATGTTCAATTAATCAAGAAGGTTGAAAAAAGAAGGCCAGCTGCAAAAATGGCACTCGAGTAGTTCAATTTGAGTAATCGATAAACTCTACGAGTCTTATCTCATACTTGGGGCTACTCCTATTGGAGCGCTATCGCGCACTAAAGATATAAACAACATCCACACTCTGGTCAAGAAATATTTGAGTCTACGCTCCACTACTTAGTCGAACATAGACTTGGGGGCTACTCCTACTAGAAGCACTAATCGTGCACATGAAAGTAAGACAAGTACAAAATCAGACAAATCATGCAGAAATAAAGGCCGCAACATGGCAGTTCAACATTACAAAGTGAACAAGTTTTGACAATATGGATACCATAGGAGGGCCTCAAAATTACATCTAATAAAAAGAAAAAGAAAATTCAAGCGTCATCGTCGCTTTCCTCCTTGATGTGCACCTCATCCTCGAAGTCCTCTTCACAGCTACAGCTGCAGCTGTAGCTTGAAGTGTCCTCAGAGCTGAAGTCCACCAGGTCGCTTCCCTCGCCGGAGGAGTCGTCCTCAGAACCTCCATCCAGCCAGCCACAACGCCAAAGAAGATTGCCATCGTAGACCCTAAAGGAAAGAACTCGATGTTGGTGAACTTGCAAGAGAGGAAGTAGCCTGCATGCAGAAAGTTGTCGCGTGCAAACTTCTTCCATCCCAGGGTAAGGATTAGCATGCTGCGACGTGGGGAGTACATAGAGGCAATCTCGACTTCCACTGGTGAATCCTCCATCCTTACTTAGAAGAAAGAAGTCCTAGGATAAGGGATCAGCAGGTCGAAGCGATGTGGAAAGCGAAACTCGTCCATCCGACCTGTCACGAGAGGGATCAATGCCTCTGGATCGGGACAAAGCGGTGGTGTTGGCTCGCTAGACTTCTTTGCGAAGCGGTTGCCGCCCTTGCGGAGGGACGAAGACACCTCTGCATTGTGACCTGCAGAGTGGAGGGAAAGCTTGCAGCTTGGACCGGCAGGATGGTGCGTGATTGGCGGCATGGAGGACGACCGCGTGGATGAGAACTGGCAACATTGGAGGAAGCATGGACCTTCTGAGGGAGGCCGCGGGACCGTGGACTAGCAGCGTGAGGTGATGAGGATTCCATCGGGGATGGCAACGTGGCTTAGATCACCTTTTGGTGGTATGGCCATGGTGGAAAGGCTAGCTTGGGGAGAAGACGAAAAGATGAGCACGATAAAGAAGAACAAAGGCGGTGGCAGAGGATGAGATAAGTATTTCCCGTCCTTGATCTTCTTTTATATGAAGACCCAGTGAATCAGGGCCGTTGGTGCAAAACATAGGAAATCAAGCACGTACACGTGGCAAAAGGAAAATGAGCACACGAGATACTACTTTCCCCCACTACGTGCGGGAATCGAGGAGCTGTTACGCTTGATTCCTTGATCCTCGCATGGAATGGAACAATCAAATCCAGACAAACAGTCGCCGCCTCAGCCATCCACTGATAGGTGGGAGATCTTAAGATGTTATGTCGCATCTTCTGGCGAATTGCAGCGATAACAGGGTTATGACGGGATGCATGACTACGCTACATGTAAGAAACTTGCGAGTAAACAATTACTTTCGAATTTTCAGTTCATTTTCCTGAAAGGAGGGTCGAGTTAGCTCGTGAGGGAAAAACCGAGCGATTTGACATATGCCTCGACGCTTAGTACCCGAGACTCGAGTCCCAGTAACCGTGTTATCCCCAGTTCGCATCAGCTACATTATAAGTTTGGATGTCATTCTTACAGCGCGAAGGTAAGACTGGCGAAACTGATTCGCTGGCCTGGGAGTTGCACGAGTGCTGCACCACCTAGTCATTCCCGTGCCTACGTCATGAAGAAAATCCCTACAAAGCATTGGGTGATATATACTGGAACTGAAGTTTAACTTGGTAAGGCCTAAGTGGTTCAAGTTGGATTATGCCAGGTATTTCAAGCTAGGTCCCAGGGACCCGAGTTTGAGTTGTCTAGCTATGTATTCTTCCGAGTGGGATTAATTGATTCCGGAATTTTGGGTGAGTCAAGCATGCTAAGATGCACCCCTTGATTCCAATATTTTTTTTTCTATTTACAGAAATACTGAAGGACTAGATAAATTATCGAGTCATGGACAGACCTTTTGCAGGTGCTTCGGTCGAATGTTAGACGGTGCAGGTCATTTAATTGTTTGGTTGAGTCTTCAACTCCAGAAAGCACTCGGGGGCTACTGACGTGGGGATTCCCAATGGAACCCTCATGATGAAGACACTCGGTGCGGCCCAACTACAGGTGCCTTCCAGAAGGCCCATGGAAGTGGCAAGACCCGGGCCCATCATTGGTGGCGCACACGAACCAACTCGGAAGACTTGCCTTGCGGGTTAAGAGAAGAATTAGGGAACCAACTGAGTAGGAGTCCGATTCATGTACGAACTCCTGAGATCCGTACTCCTATATAAAGGCCGGGTGGGGGTCATAGCAAGGACATCAAAATATAGAGGAGAATAAGGAGAGAATACGCCAGAGAATCATTTTAACCGAGATCTTACTCGCCGAAATAAAGAGACAGGCAGGAAGTAGGGATTTTACCTCCCCAAAGGGCCTTGAACCTGGGTAAATCGTGCCCCTGAGTCTTGTCAAACCTAGTAGTCCACTACCGCTCATCTCCCTACGAAACCCTAGCCAACAAGCATGGGATATGTTGTGGTACCCCCACGACAATTGGCAGCCCGCTAAATTGGGTGCGGCCATGGGGGCAAATATGCCCCCCTCCTGCACCCCCCCTTCTCGGTTTTTGCCCAAAACTCTTCCGGAACCCTATGACCCCAATAAATAAAATCATCGACCTTATCTCTCATATAAAATTCAGCCTTCCATCGACGTTATTTATCTCTCATGGCAACTTCCCCGAAACTCCTCTGATTGACACCGGACTTGTTTCTATGACATCGTGTCGAATCATTACCAACAACTTTATTCTCGCAGTTAAAGGGTGGCATGGCTTAAGCGTGTGACCCTTAAAGACCCGATAACACACATACATGTTCAGGAACTTACCGAACAATGACCAACAACAGAGCCATGGACGCCCATGATGGCACATGTGTGTCCACGAAGAACGAGGGAACCTTCAAGTTACTCATTGCACTTATTCACTTAACTTCACGATACCAACGCTATCAAGAGGTGAGACTATGTGCTCTAGTCTGATAAAACCATTTGATCATAACACATATAAACTTGTATTGATAGCGTTCTCTTTTCTCATCCATATCCCTGATGTCCTTGTGATAAATCACACTATGTCTGGCGAGACGATTGGTTGACATTGGTGATACTGAGAAGGCCCAAATCATGTATCTCTTCATCGTCTGGAGGAGTTAAGTACTATTCTGAAACGATCTCACTTCTATTACACGCTCTAGATTATACCAATATGTCAAGATCACGATCCCCTATTACGGTGGACGGTTGAAGACCTCCAAAGCATAACTGTGTGCAGTCACTAGATATTCTCATAGTTTAGGAATTCCAGTTAATGACAAGTCCATATGTACTTTGCTAAATACATTACAATTGTTTAGTCTCTTAGCAAGATCATATACTTGGATTGGTTTAGTACTATTGTTACCCTAATGATAAACTATTATGTTTGCTAGACTTTATCAAAATCCATGATCAACAAAACGTGATCATCTCACAAACCATAAGCTAAACTTAGAGACAAGATTAAGAACTATTGTTTTTTATGTCTTCATACCCGCAAAAAGGTCTTTCTTTGAAAACTCACTTTTCAAGTACCATAGCGTTTATAGCATGATGACATAAGTAGGGGTGGAAATAAAACTCGAAACTCGTGAGCTTAATGAGTACTCGAAAACTCTGCTCGAACTCGGACACTAATGAGCCGAGTCGAGTTGTATTTTTCAGCTTGTTAAGCAAACGAGTTTAATGATTCGAGTTGCGAGTACTCGATAAGCTCGTAAAAGTCCTTATATTTATATGCTAAATCATAGGCTAGTCGACACTAAATAAAATCTAAAACCTTAAAGAAAAAATATAGGAGCATTTGGATCAAGGTCTCCAAAATCTACTTGGAGAGGCATCAATGATGAATGCACCTTCTTGTAATCTTCCACCATAATTAACTGATTATGTTTTTCTGTTTCTTAGTGAGCTTATCGAGCCAACTCGAGTATTTATTGAGTCGAGCCAAGCTAGAGATTTTTGCTCGTTAAGTTAACGAGTCGAGTCAAGTAAGCTCGTCAACTAACGAGTATTTACGAGTTGAGTCGAGTCGAATCGAGCCGGCTCGATATCCACCCCTAGACATAAGCTTAATTATGAACTTGGAGATAGAATAATAACTGAATATTATTGTATCTAGGGCATATCTCCAACACATGGTTATGCTTCTTGCATCATTTTCCTGCTTTGAAAATAATCTATAGGTACAAAAATAATCATTTTCAACTGAACCAAGACTATATTATAAATGAAAATCGCAAGTGAAGACTATATTATATGTTAGGAACAGCTAGATGGAGTCTTATTCTTATCAGCTCTGCATGTAGGACACATCACAACTTTTAACTACATTATAATGCATCACAACTAACCTCCCTTTAACGGTGGAACGAACAAAGCTTGGTTGAAAACTATATTATATGACGGGAACAACTAGATGAAATCTTATTCTTATCTGCTCTACATGTAGGACACATTAAAACTTTGAACTACATGATAATGCATCACAACTAACCTCCCTTCATTAGTGGAACTAATAAATCTTTTGTTGGATGTATGTCCAAGAGACAATAATATATATCTGTTTCATGATTAAAGTCTTATATTTTTATGCTATAACTGTTGTGGTCACTGCATACGATATTTAGAGAAAAACCTATACGCACGTGCAGGAACATAAACACACCTTTATAACCCTTTGTCATGTCTCTTAGACAAACTTGTTAATGTTAGATGACCATGTTTTTCTCGTCATTCATCTCGTCTTGAGGTATTGATTGGTATCGTGAAGTAATGTGAACTTACTTAATAACCAACAGGTTCAACAGAGTTTCTTCGTATAAATTGTAGGAATCAATATAGACATCCACAGTCCCGATGTTGATTATTAACCAGGAAAATAGTCCCCCGATCATGTCTACTTGTTATCGAACCTGTATGTGTCACACACTTAAGGTATCAAAGTCAGTTGTTCACATTGGATGGTACGGAGAAGAGAGTGGGTATCATCCAGATAGTTCCACTGTGATAGAATTACATTCGGAGATATTACAAAGGACTTAAGATGTCCCGGGATGTTAGAAATATGTTTCTCACATTATTAGATAAGGTCGATGATTTTATCTATAGGGTCTATGGGGGTTCCGGATAAGATTCAGGCAAAAAACCATGAAGGGGGAGTGCCGGTGGGGGGCAATGACCTAGGGCTACGCCACAAGGCCAACCGCATGGGTCCTGGTCCCCCAGGTGAGGCGCACCAACCCCCAACACCTTCCTTATTTGGTTTCTAAGAGAAAAGAAAAAGACCAAAGAAAAAGGGAAGGAAGAGAATAAGATGGAAAGGACTTCTAGTTGGACTAGGAGTCCAATCCGAGTGGGTGGGTGGGGGGGTGAGAGGGCTTGGTGCGGCCACCTCCTTGGTTGTGCGGATTTGGGGGGGGGGGGGGGGGGAGGGGCTCCTCCGTCCCAAGGCAAGTCCCTCCCTCTCCTCAATATAAATAGACACCCCATGTAATCTAATATATCAATTGGCCTTGTGCTTCTCTCTCTCTCATTAAATTGGAAGCCTCTAATTAGAGCCTATAATTGAATTAGACCTTCTTCTAATTAGAGTTTTGAGGTGTCCTCTTCCAATTAGATCTAGTTCTAATCTCGCTCCCCCATGTGTTGGATATATCCACCTCAATTGTGCATCTGTAGTTCCTAGTTTTGGATGGTAAAGCGCTGCAGGACTTTGACGAACGTACATGTGCGAGCTCTCGGAGGGTAACATGTGAGACCCTCACTCTGCTGGATCCAAAAGGCTGGATATGGGGAGACGGCAATAGTTCCACCGCTAGACTTAGACATGGAACTCTTCATCAGGTATCACCGACATCGTCATCAACACACATTCCACATCTTCGTGTTGGTAATGATCAGATCTATTCTTGCTCGTACCTCATAATAGATCATGCATGTTTGCTGTGGTAAGACGGAAATTTTAAATTCCAACACGTAACCTAATAGCTTCATCTTACAAGAATTAATGATTTTCTCTACACATATAGTCCATAAATATTTGAAGTACCAAGTCATTGTGCAATCTTCAGACGTGAAAATTGGTTCTCCATTTGTTTGTTCAGTTCTTAGGCTTGCTTTGCAAAAGGAGAGATACTAAAGATAGTTATCCTTTTAAATTGTTAGGTTTGCGATTAAGCACCGCATTATGTAGAATACTGATAGTCATCGTGTAGATTTAGTACAATCAGCTAGTACTTACTAATTGAAAGGGAATTATACTAATGTGACCAGGAGTTGGGGGTTTTGGAACAACATGGATTTCGCATTGTGCCCTTTAAATTAGGATGGAGAAATACAATAAATGCTTATATTCAATAGTAGCATATTCTTTAGATATATCCCCATTAGAGGTCGTTAGATGAGATTTTTTTGGTTGACAGCTAGAGGGTCGTTACAGAGACGATTTCACTACTATACTACTCCCTCCGTCCTAATTTAATCGTCGTAGATTTGTCAAAAAATGGATGTATCAGTCCACTAAAATTTGTGTAGATACATTCATATTTGAACAAATCCACGACGATTAATTCGGGAAGGAGAGAGTAGAACACTTTGGATGAGGTTGTTGAAATTTTAAAAGCCGCACATTGCAAAAAAAAAAAAAAAAAAAAAAAAAAAAAAAAAAAAATTACAGCCGCAGTGGCTCAGTTCTTTCACACTAAAGAGTATTGTGCAGAGTCTAGGAATTAAACACCGTTTGTGCGCATACCTACTTCGGCAAGCGATTCATGGCGAAGGACCGTGATGAATAGAAAGTCATTCATCACGAACCACACACATTACACCAACCAGGCCCAGGCGGTACGGAGTGCAGTAGAGTCATCCATAGATAATAGAAAGTCATTCATCCTGAGCTAGTATTAATGCCACCCTCATGTGCCCTTCACCCACACCCGCTTCCAAGCGGTCCGAAGCAGAACCTTCATAGAGTTTTAGCTACCAAGCTTCTGCCATGGCCATGGCTAACCCAACCTATTTCCGTAGTGCTCCTCTCAGAAAGCATGTGGAGTCGAGGGAGCTCAACTTCAACTTGTACACGCGCCAGCCAACCGAAGAAACACCAGAAGCTCATGAAAACGGTGGAGTATCCTCGGGACAGCCCAAAGCCAAAGCGTTGGGAGCTAGTGGCTGTGCCATCTACGATGGTCTTGGCTCCGATGCGAACCTTGTCGCACGCGCCCAAGGCTCAGATGTGAACCTGCAAGCCCAAGCATCCTTGGTCGTTATGGTCAACATCGAGTTCGTCGACGAGAGGTTCGACAATTCTACTTCATTCGCTCATTAAAATTTTAATCTGAATAATTAATTGTTGATTCTTGCGGGTATATTTATTACATCGTTAATTAATTTGTATAATAGGTTTAAGGGATCCACCCTTACGCTAGTTGGAAACTGTCAGAAACACAACGGGGAATGGGCGGTCGTGGGTGGAACTGGAGAATTTGGCTTTGCGCATGGTGTTGCCACCTGGGTAGCCCGTGAAGAACTGGAAGGCGCCAACATTAGGGAGCTTTATATCCATTGTGTCACTCTTGCCTTTCCTAAAACAGTGAGATATATTTTCCCCACCTGTTCTTTCGGTCTATTATTTGTACACTAGCTAGCCTTGTATATTTCTCATGATTTCGTACTACCAGTGGCGGAGGACGAAAAATATTTGAGGTGGGGCGAACTCAAAAGCAAAAAAATCTGGTGCAAAAAAAAATCAAAACTATGTATACAATATATGGTTTTTAAGCATTAACTTAGTATAGTTGTAATAACAACACATTATATATAAATATAACCCACAACCGTAGCGACAATGAATCTTTAGTGTTGTCTAAAATTTCGGCGATAGCGAACTCCATCTTTGTTTTGAAAACTTTTCGTAATGTCTACAATGAAACAGCCGCAGGGAAGAAACGGTAGCCGACCGGCCAAAAAGAATTCTTGTTTATTGCTGGCGTAAAAAAGCCTAGACTTCTGCTACCGTCACGGAGTCGTCGATGGTCGGTCGGCATCCATGTCTTCCGCTGCAAGGCTACATGCGAGTAGCAGGCGAGGGGAAAAAGCAGGCCGCGGTTAGGAACATTTTTTAGAAGTCACCCTACACTTTTATTAAGGCTTAAATGTCAACGTGAATACAAAGAAAACCTATTCAGAAACAATATCAGGCAAAAATAAAAATCTGGTGGCTAGATGAACCAGACCGACGTTACAACCTTCAAAGTAGTAGCATATCTAACTAGAATGGCCTTCGCTAAACTGGCTCTTTTTCTCTGATCGATCGAGTAACAATTCTCTGATCCACGCAGCCTGCTGGAGCCAGGAGCTACGGAGACCTTATGAGGTCCTCCGCGCATGGCCCAAAAGCCCAGCTCGGTTGAGGCAGCTTGCAGCCGGCCGAGTAAGCCATTTCTCCTCTGTTTCTTTCAGAAAATGAGCAGAAAACAACCAAAACTTGTACTCCCTCCGTCCTCGAATAAGTGTACCTCTAGAATTGGTCGTAGTCAAACTTTTTAAACTTTGATCAACATTACACAAAATAATATCAATATTTATGATATAAAATCCATATATTATGAAAGTATATTTCAAAACGGATCTAACGATACTAATTAAGTATCATAAATATTGTTACGTTTTCCAATAAAGTTGGTCAAACCTTAAAACAATTGACTTCCATAAAAGGAAAATGTACACTTATTTGAGGACGGAGGGAGTATGCACGTAAGAAAATACCTATATACATGTAATATTTTGCAAAAAATCAAGGTAGGGCGGCCGCCCTACCTTGCCCTAAGGGGAGCTCCGCCCCTGCGTACTACCATATGTATCGATTTCTCAAATAATCTGATGCAGACCAAGGTGGGGATGTTTGGCGGGCCGGGAGGATTTGATCATGACACCCCAACAGTACCACAACGCCTAGAGAGTGTGACAATCCAGAGCGACGAGGTGCTTACTTCAATTGCATTTTCCTACACTGATGAAGCTGGTCAGCTGAAAAAAGCGGGTCCATGGGGATTTGATGGCGCGAATTCAAACACAGTGAGTGCCTTCTTGATCGATACTCCGTATATATAATACTGCATTTGTCGATTCAATATAACGAAAACATTGCTAATTGCGGATAATTGTGAATTGAAGTTACTAAGGTTACTTCCGATGCATTCTCTTAACCTAGTCTTCTAAGACATGGTAGATACTTCCTCCATTCACACTACATAATTTAAATTTAATGGTTTTCGTACAAAATTGCCAATATTTTAACATCGTTAACATAAGTTTAGTTTGTCGCAAAATTTCTCCAAATATGCTCAACTATGTCAAGACAATATATTAGGCTGGTGCCAGTGAAGGCGTTAGGGAGGGGCGGGAGCGGCCTTCCCGCCCGAGGCGGGGCGAGAGGAGGCGGTAGGGGCGGGCGAGAGGAGCCGCCGGGCGGTGGCCGTGGCGCCCGTCGACAGGGCGGTGTCGCCCGGCCTGCCGCCCGCGCTGGCCGGTCGATAGCAGGGGGTCGGGGCGAGAGGAGGGGGGCGATAGGGCGATAGGTGGGGCGGTGCGTTGGGCCGGGCCGGGCGATAGGAGGTGACGTCATTTTTTTTTGTTTTTTTTAATTTCTGTTTTAATGATTAATTCATAACTTTTGTTTTATAACCACAAATGAGTTGAAATAAATTTCTATAAACTTGAATTTTCACATACTTTCCAACAGTACCATTTTGTAAACTTTTCCACATATTTATATTTTTGAAGTTTGAATAATTTCTTAATAGTGGTTTAATGTTGTTTCCAAAATATAAAATAATAAAATTGTAAAACTTATTCAATTTAAATTTTAGTGATATTCTATTAGTGGAATATTATTTTTAAATGTCATTACCACTTATTTTCATATTTTATACTTATAAGACATAAGTGATTTATTAATATCAGCTAATGTTATTTTTTTTAAATAGAAAAACTAATAATCATTAAAGTGGAAATGTTAATGTTATTTTTTTTAATGTTTTCGTTTCAAAAATATGTGTTGACGTGGAGGAGAGAGAAAAGCTGATGTGGCAGAGAGAGAAGCTATAGCCCGGGCTATAGCCCGTGCACTAGCACCGCGGGCGTGAGAGTGGCGTGAGAGTGGTGAAAATTGGTGACGTGGCGAGGCTATAGCCCGTGAATAGTGGGCGGTGCATTGGCACCAGCCTAACACTACCATGTCATTTGAGTAAACAAAACCATCTTGGCCATGAATCGAGGTACGGTTGTCCAGATTACGACCCCTCCCATCGCAAATGAGACCTTCGGCTTTCGGGGAATCTCCAACCGGGCCCCATATTTCTACCCTGTTTGTCCGCGCGTATAGCATAGTAACCGGATAGAAAATACAGATCCAACCTGACCCATCAATTCCATATTAAATATCCAGACCGTCTAGCACCTTTTAAAACTAGCTCATATGTGGGAGGATATAGGGTTGTGCGCGGACACGTCTGGGCACATCCACCACGTGAGACCGGTCTAGTCCTACCCCACATACACCCCATCCCCACCCTGGACCAAACCCTAGCCGGTCTCCCACACTCCTCTTCCCACCCATCTCGGCCATCTCCCCTCTCCTCTGTTCCACCATGTCCAGCTCCGACAATGGATTGGCTCCAGACTTCGTCGACTCAGACGCGCTCGAGGCGGAGAGTTCGCTGGTGGCGATGGATTCAAGCTCGTCCCCATTGAACCCATACGATGACGTGGAGCTCGTCCTTTGCCTCACCATGCATCGCTCGTTGAAGGACATAAACGACTCCAATTCTGCAACGGCGACTAGCCAGGAGCAATATAGCACCTGGTCAGCGCGCCGACGCCATGTCGGTCTGCACTGTGCTCGAGGTGCTCGACGCCGTCCCCCATGTCGGTCTCTCGAGCCACTCGGGCAAAAAATGTCCGCTCGGCCGGATGCATGTGCACGATGAGTCCGGCTAGATCGATGTACGAGTATAATCTAACGATTACCGTTAGGTATTTTCTAGGATTATGGAAAACTTCTTTTCTACCCATATGATTATAATCTAATGGTTAATGTTAGCTGTTTTCAGGATTAATGTAAAAGGTCTGAAAGGAGGCTACAACTAGTAAATACATATATATATATAACATTAATTTACCAAACTGTTTTTGAATAATTTTTCCTTGCAGATCCAGTTTGCTCCTACGGAGACCGTAAAGAAAATTGAGGGGACAACCGAATTTTTTGAAGGAGTAACAACTATTGTGACATCACTTTCTATTATCACCGATGTGCAGACGTATGGACCTTTTGGAAGAGTAGCAGATACTGCTTTCAGCTCAACCACGAATGACACTCACGTGATTGTCGGCATCTTCGTGCGCGCCGGACATTACGTGGACGCAGTTGGATTCCACGTGCGCTCGAAATAGTACAATTATTAATGTGTTGCTTAAGTATAACTATATCAGGGCTGCTTTATGTTTTCATTTAATTCCGGTGTTCGGTCTCGGCAATAAGACTAGTCATAGTGGGGAGTATCATACACAAGTATCATGCATATGATACTAGTATATGATACTAGCTCTATAATGCATAGTATCTTATAGTAGTATCATAATCTCATCCTATTTATTATTTTGTAGAATCTCAATGCAAATATGTGTACAAGATTTACATGCAATTAAATTTTCTAGTTTTACGTGTCATGATATGGTATCTACCTATGTTACTCTAACCATCTCTCTCCTCATTAATTACCTGCCACATCACCTTTTTTGTGGGTCCAAGTTGCATAATACCACCTATGATACCACCACTATGGCTAGTCTAAGAAGACATACTACTCTCTCCATCTCAAAATAGGATGCCTATAGTTTTTGGTTAAAGTCAAACTTTTAAAAGTTCGACCAACTATATAGAAAAATATATCAACTTGTGTAATACCAAATTTACATGATATGAAAATATGTTTCATGATGATTCTAAATATATTGATTTGAGATTATAAATGTCGACCATTTTTTCTATATGGCTGGTCAAACCACAGAAGGTTTGACTTTTGGTAAAAACTATACGCATAGTATTTTGGGATAGAGGGAGTACTTCCGTTGTGCATAGAGCGTATCTAAATTTTAAATTTAGTAAAAAGTCAACGTATAATAAGTTTAACGAGCTGTATATAGATACTAATATGAACATTCCGAATACCAAATCAATATTAATAGACACACCATAGAATATATTTTATAGTATATTTATCAAATCTTGTGAATATTTATATTGTTGTCTATAAGATTAGTCCAAGTTATACTATATTAACTTTGACTAAAAATATAGGTATTGTTTTATGGAAGGAGGTAGCACTGGTGAAATGCGGAGTACATTAACTAACTGACCATGTCTAGATTGCAATCGGTGCTAGTTAGTCTTCCATAGCAATCGGGTGCCCTCGTGAACCTCCCGCAGCAAACACGTGCTCGTGTCTCGTGAGCACCCCCACAGCAAACGGCAGCCCACTGGCGAAGCTTAGTAGAGGCCAAACCGGGCCATGGCCCGTCCAGGATTTTGGCCCAAAGATTTTAAATACTAAGCATCACGGCCCAGCCCAGCCGGACTCTCTCTCTCTTTGCTGCCTAGCACGACTCTTTCGACCGAAGAAAAAAATATCGCACATAGGGGACTGGTCATACCTCGCACGACTCGTTGTTTCTGGACGCAGACAGATCTGGGACGGCCATGGATACGCCTCCGCCTTGCTAGGTTTAGAAATTGAGGAAGGACCGAAGGGGACATTGGAGGAAGCAGCGCATCACAGCGCCCCGCTGCCGCCGGCATCTCGGGAGGTTGCCGGCTCGCTGCCGTCCCTAGCCACCAACTACGCACGGGCCCATGCCGGCCCTTATCTACCCAACTTTCTTATCCAGCTACTGCGTTGTGCTGCCGCCCACAGTCGGAACGTGAAATTCTAGATAATTGCAGATTTGTAGCTAGGAAGATGTATGTAACTGAAGATTTTAGAAAGAAAAAAGACCGGGAAGCTGATTTGTAGTACATAACGCCGCCTTTTTTTTTTTAGAAATGAAAGTCTTGGCCCCAGCCTCTGCATCAAAATGATGCACACGGCGATTTTATTAAAAACCATAAACGTCAAAAGTTGATCATCTTACATCTCATGGGTCACTCAAAGTGGCCAAAAACACCAACCAGAGAAACATTGCAACGTTATCCATCTATGCGTACCCGAACGACCGCTATCATTCGAGCACAACTGTGACGCCCCGAGATCGGGCACTATGCAGATTTCAGCATTTCCGCCAAAAATCCACATAATAACCGATTCCAGGTTGCCACTTGTGATAACATTACAACAGTTCACGAATATTCCGCAACAACAACAGAAAAGATATATACAAGACGACTCAAACGAGTCAAGGATACAACTGATACAATACAAAGATCCAAATAACAGCGGAAGAAACAACATAGTGTCCGACTACGGACAAGATACAAATTGGACTAAGAGTCCTGAAGATAACCGATGGCGTCCAATCCCTGCCCAGGCCAAGCCGGAGGGATTCCCAAGCTAACGTCGTCAGACTTCAAACCTGTTGACTGCAATGTGGAATATGCAGCCACGAAAAGAATTCGTGGGTCAGTACGGTTAAGTACTGGGAAGTGGATAACCCATACTCACAAGATACCAGCGTAACCAATCATCACAAGATACAAATACTTTGGGTACAACGGAAGGAAGGGATTATTGCAAAGAAGCGGCAGCGGGCTGCACTAACTAACTACAGAGACTCGCTACAACATCCGGCTAAAAGAAAGGGATAAGATAGCGTATCGTAACCAACTACAACTACTCACCAAACAATACCCATCAAATGTTACCCCCTACTAAGGAAGCAACCCAAGGAAACTCACGCGGTTGATTAAGGTGACATTCATTTTTATGGTGGAGGTAATCTATATTACTAGTCAAGTTATCATCATTAGGTGTAAGTTGTCTGAGTACTTGTTAGCCAGCACTTTCACCAAGTCATCCATAACCGCGGACAACACGGCTTCTCGAGAAGATTTAACCCTGCAGGGATGCACCAATTTGGCCGTACACGTAAGAATGACCCGCCAGATGGAAATGCACTTCCACCAAGCGAGGCACTCAACACAACCCAAATCTTCTTCGCATCAAGCCCAAAGAACCCCGTGCAATTGAGCGCACGGCTAATCAAGCCCCACGAAGAAAAGGGGACCCTCATAGCACTCTAAGAACGTGTCTCCCTAAATGCCGACTACAAAAGTTCCACCCTGGCGCCAAGGGTTCGCACCTGCATATGCATGCGGCAAATGGAAAACCCGAACTAAATGAGGCGATTTGGACGAGATGCGAATCGAATCAAAGTTGAGGGGGGCGCCCATACTCGCTTCCCACATGCAGTTAGTGCGCTCATCATGGATCAGTAGACAAGACCCTTTTCCTAATTAAGTTCGACACTAGCAGGCCTCAAAACCACGCCGGGCCTCCTGCCGATGCGTTATCATCAAATTATTATTACCCAAAACATTAACATGTTGTTGATTGAATTGAAACCCAGCTATCAACTAAACAGGTGATAAGAAGGACAACAAGACTTGAGCGCAAACACCACTAAGCATGCAACTACGACACAAGGGCCAACCGGGTAAACAAACAACAGTTAATAGGAAGTGGAAGGAAGGCTATATCATGGCTGCAAGGTAAACATACGATAGGATCGAGACACAAGCATCGAATCATAAGGCTAGCATAAGAACAACGGAAAGAATCGGTAACAAGTGATGAAAGGAAGCCATAGGTAGCAAGTGGGTATACTTGCCTGGAATCCAGCAAGTAGAGGTACATTCGAAGAACTTGTCGTTGCTCACATCATCTCAACGTCCTATCCGCGAAGAAGCAACGAACTAGGACAAACACCGGATGCAACAATTACTACTACGGCAAAAGATCCAGCATGATCAAGATATGGATGCATGACAAGTTTAAGTATGCATCAAAGATAAACTAGTTGACATGGTAACATATTTAAATGGGCCCATATGCAATTTGGATTGCATATGGAAAAGCCCATTAATTAATGTTGAATTAAATGATCTACAAATAACCATCATGTGAAAGTTGATTAGAATGATGCATGGATGAGGAAAACAATAAGAAACCAACAATAGCTTCAATTTGAAATATTGTTTACCAAGTTTAGAACTTTATTTATTAAGTTATGAAATTTGGCTTCTTAAGTGAGTTACACAAGCATTTGTTGTTTTCACCAATTTTAATTGTTTCAAAACAGATAACAAAATTTATATTTGGAAAGAACACCAAAGTTTAGATGGAATACATATTTCATTTGTTGAATTTGGATTTTAGATGAGCAAGTTATTAATTTGACAATTTTAAATGCATTAATTAAGAAACAGTTGTTTTCAGCAATTTAAATTATTCAAAACAGAAAATAAAGTTGATATTCAAGTGTAGCATTTCATTTTGGATGGATTTCATGTTTTGGGTTTTCAATTTGGAGCAAGCATGTGAAAGTTATTAATTAGGACTTTTAATTAATTAATTAAGGCATTTTTTTAAATGACATTAATTTTAATTGTCCAAATTGCAAAACAAAGTTGATATTTAGAAAGGTGGTTTCATTTTGAGTGTAAAACATATTTTATTTGTTGAAATTGGAATTTAATTGAGCAAGTTATGAATTTCACCATTTAAATGATTTAATTAAAGCATTAAGTAATTGTATTAATTTTATTTATCCAAAACAGAAAACAAATGTTATATTTGGAAAGAGCATGAAATTTTGGATGGAAAACATATTTTATATGTTCCATTTGAATTGAATTAGAATTAGTTATGATTTTGACCAAATTTGAAATAGTTATTTGAATTTGAATTTTTGAAAACATTTGAAATGTTCAAAACAGTAAACAAACTGCATATTTGAAAAGTTCATGATTTTCTGATTGGGGTGCATATTTTATTTGTGCAATTTGAAGTTAAAATGAAGGAGATATTAATTTTGCAATATTTAGGTTTCAAATTACCATTTAAAAGAAACAGAACAGGGCATTTTCTACAGAGGCAGGGCCACCCACGCTGGCTGACAGTGGGCCACGGCCAGCGTGGTGCCACAGTGGCGTGTGTGGAAGGTGAGGAGGCAGTGGGGGTGGATGACAGATGGGCCCAGGGCTGCGCGCGGAAAAGAAGAAGAAAAAGGGGGGCTTTTTATGCGGCAGAGGGGATCGAACCCGCGTCTCTCTGCGCCACGCAAAGGAACCAAGCCACTGGGGTAAGCGAGCGCTAGTGATAGGTTTGCTGCGTGACAGAATAAGAGGCAATCGGCCGCGTTTAAACTACGAAACTGAACTTCACGATGCAGGCGACAGTGAGCAGCACGGCGACAGCGAGGATCTGCAGCGATCGACGGTGATCAACGTGGTGGTGTGCGTGCGCTTGCGTGTGTGGCGTGCATACACAAGTAGTAGGGAGAGAGGAGAGGAAGGGGGGTACAGGGTGGTGCTCACCCCCGTTGTAGACGAAGCAGAGGCTCGGGAGGCCGACGGCGAAGCAGACGGCAAGCTCGACGGCGCGGCCTCCCTGGGGTCTCCCAGTACCCGGCGAGGAAGCGAGGAAGTAGATGGAGCCATCACGGCTCCATCCCCGTGCCTTGGAAGCTGAGACCACGACCACGGCGGCCACCCTGGGGGGCTCCAACTACGGCCATGGATTCGGTTCAGAGAAGAGAGACAGAAGAAGGGGAAGAACAGAGGAGAAGCAGGAGGGAAACGGCGGCGCTAGAGAGGAGGTAGGAGAGGGAGATGGAGTGGGTAGGGTTTGGGGGGAGAGGCTTGGAGGAGGGGATGATAAGGAGGGGTGCGTGCGGGTGCTGTTGCTTTTCTTCAGAAAAGCGAGGGGCAGGGGTCACGCCCTCTGTGTGATTCGTACGGAGGAAAGAGACAGGTGGGGGGGTGGTTGGGCCTTGGGCTGGTGGGCTGGCCTGCCTCTCCCTGGGCTTTTTTGCTTACACATTTTTTGTAGAAAGAAAGAGAGAGAGAAAAAGAGAGAGGTTTTGGGGTTTTATTTTATGAATAAATTTTCTAATGAAATACCTAACAGCAAGATCAAAGTTATGTTAACATTATTTCCAAAAATTTGAAATGGCCAAATGTGACGCCCCGAGATCGGGCACTATGCAAATTTCAGCATTCCCGCCAAATCCGCATAATAACCGATTCCAGGTTGCCATTTATGATAACATTACAATAGTTCACGAATAATCCACAATTACAACAGAAACAGATAGATACAAGATGACTCAAACGAGCCAGGGTTACAACTGATACAATACAAAAGATCCAAATAACAGCGGAAGAAACAAACGTCCGTCTACGGACAAGATCCAAATTGGACTAAGAGTCCTGAAGATAACCGAAGGCGTCCAATCCCTGCCCAGGCCAAGCCGGAGGGATTCCCAAGCTAACGTCGTCAGACTTCAAACCTGTTGACTGCAATTTGGAATTTGCAGCCACGAAAGAGATTCGTGGGTCAGTACGGTTAAGTACTGGCAAGGGGGATAAAACCCATACTCACAAGTTACCGGCGTAGCCAGTCACCACAAGATACAAATACTTTAGGATCAGCGGAAAGGAAGGGGTTATTGCAAATAAGCGACAACAGGCTGCACTAACCAACTACAGAGATTCTATTACTTCCAACTATCAGAAAGGGGATAAGATCGAGTAATAGTAACCAACTGAAAGATAACGTCAAACAAACCCATCCTGGATCTCGCCCCTTATCCGAAGAAGCAATCCGAGGATAACTCACACCGTGGTATTAAAGATGAGTCAAGTTATTGTGTGAATAACCTATTACTAGTCAACTTATTAGTCATTGGGTGTAACATGGTTGATCATTAGGTTTAAGTTGTCCTGAGTACTTGTTAGCCAGTACTTTCACCAAGTAATCCATAACCGCGGAAAACACGGCTTCTCGAGAAGATTTACCCTGCAGGGATGCACCAAAGTAACCACACTCATGAATATCCCGCCAGATGGAATGCCTCCCACCAAGCGGGGCACTCAACACAATCCAACCCTTCTTCGCATCAAGCCCAAAGCACCTTGGGCGCACGGCTACTCGGGCCCAAAAGAAAATGGACCCTCATAGCACTCTAAGACCGTGTCCCCCTATATGCCGACTACGAAAGTTCCACCCGGGATCCAAGGGCTCGCAAAAACATGCATGCAGCAAATGGAAAACCCGAACTAAATGAGGCGATTTGGACGAGATGCGAATCGGGTCAAACTGAGGGGGAGCCCATACTCCCCAAATGCGGGTAGTGCGCTCATCATGGATCAGTAGACAAGACCCTTTTCCTATTAGGGTCGACACTAGCAGGCCTCAAAACCACAAAGGGCCTCCTGCCGGTGCCTTATCATCAAATTATTATTATTACCATTAGCAATTAACAGGTTTGATTGATTAACATCGAGCCCCCAGAACATAATTAAGTAATAACAGAAAGTAACGGGTAATAGACTCGAGCAAAGCAACCTAAGCATGCTGGATAAGAACAGGCACAAACAAAGGCTGTAGGTATGGAGGTGAGGCAATATCAAGGTTAAGGGATTCATGTGATGGGTTCGTAACAGAAACAACTACCACTAAGGCTAGCAGAAAAGAATCAACGGAAAGAATCGGTAACAAGTGATGAAAGGCAGCCATGTGGCATGCAAGTGAGTATACTTGCCTGAGATCCCGCAAGGTAGCAGAACTTGTCGTTGCTCACATCATCTCAACGTCCTATCCGAGAAGAAGCAACGAACCTCGAACAAACACCGGAATGCAACAATTACTACTACGGCAAAAGATCCAGCATGATCAAGATATGGATGCATGACAATTTAATTGATGCATAGAAATAAACTAGTTGACAAGGTAAACAAATTTAAATGGACCCATAGGCAATTTGAGTTGCATAGGAAAGCCCATGAATTATGGTTAAATTATTTGTTTTCCAACTAATCAACAGGTGCTAGGGGTTTAGTATGATGCATGCAAAAGGGAAACAGCAAAATAACAACATTAGAATCAATTTAAGATAGGGTGTAGCAATTTAGAATTTTATTATTAATTTAGGGAATTTTTGGGTGCCTTAAAGGGGAACACACAAGTATTTGTTGTTATCAACCATTTAAATTGTTCAAAACAAATAACAAAGTTGATATTTGAAAAGGTTATCAAATTTTAGTTGGATTACATGTTTCACATTTTGAAATTGGACTTAGGATTATTTAATTATGAATTAAACAATATTAAACAATTCTTAATTGAATTAAACAAGATTTAAATTGTTTAGGCAATTTAAATTATTCAAAACAGAAAACAAAATTTATATTTGAATAGAACATTCAAAAAGGTGTGAAAAACATATTTTATTTGCCCTATTTGGAATTAGTATGAATTAGTTATGAATTATTACAAATTGCATTTGAATTATTCAAATTTGAATTTTAAATGTTTTTGGAGTTTTCAAAACAGTGAACAAATGGCATAGTTGGATAGATCTATTAATTTGGAGCAGAAAACATGTATAACTTGTATTTATTGGAGTTTTAGATTAAAAGTTATTAAAGATTTAGTTTGGTTGTTTAATTCTGCCTTTTAATTGGTTTATGAAATAATCAGAAAAAGGAGTTAACAATTTGTTACCGCGTGGGTTTCCACCCACAGCCACTGCCAGTGGGGCCGCGGGCCTACGTGGGGCGTGCGCGCGCGCGTGGCAGTACAACTGTCAACCAGAGGCGCTTACAGGTGGGCCTGCTCCTTAGCGCGCAAAAGGGAAAAAAGTGGGGTTTTTTAGCGCTCAGCGGGGATCGAACCCAGGAGCTTGCGTGCGCGGACGGGATGCAGTACCAATGCGGCTATCGCTCGAATCGTGACAGATACAGGGTGCGGCTGGGGTTAACATGTCCCTCGCGCTAACTGAACTAACTGAACATATTCAGTTCGTGCAGGTTCGGCGGGCGGACAGAAACGAGCTGCCGTCAGCGATCTTGGTTCGCGGCGGCGCTGGGCGGAAGGGTGTGGGGTGCGGGGTGGTTGTGCTGCATGCTGTGATGTGTGTGTGGTACGGGAAGGATCGGAGGGAGAGGGAAGGAGCAGGGCTCACCGCGAGGTGTTCGTTCGGGGAGGTGGTCGTGGAAGCACGACAGGAACAGCAGTGGCCGGCGGCGACCAAATCGCGACGGCACGGCCGTCCAGGCCGCTCCCAGCAAGCGGCGACGAAGCGAGAGGCGAGGGGGAACCGTCACGGTTCCATCCCCGTGGTTGGTGCAGCCCGAGGATGGCCGTGGCGCCGGGGATCGGCGTTCCCTGACGGCGATTCAGTGGTTCAGAGAACCTTCGCCGGCGGCAGAGACAGAGATGGCGGCGCGCATCCGGCAGGTCTCAGGGGGTGACGAGAGGTCGAGGGCGTCGCTGGAGTAGTGGTGCTTCCGTTCCCCGCGCTAGCTCACGCCTCGAGGTAGCGAAAGCGACGATCGCCGGAGTTGTACAGAGGGGTGGCGACGGGTTTCAGAGGGTGCAGGTTCAGAGACTCGGTGGTTCAGAGAGGACGAGCAGAGGGGAGGGAGGTGGCGGCGATGGGATGGAGAGGAAGGGAACCAGTGTGGCTAGGGTAGGGCAGAGGTTTGGTAGTTATAAGGGGGGGGAGGAGCTGTACGGCAGCTCATCCAGGGGGCAAGGGCTGATCAAACGGAGCAGGAGGTGGTCGTACTGGTATGACATCACCAAGGAGGAAGAAAGGTGTGCGAAAGGGTACTGGGCTGGTTGCTGGGCTGGGGGAAAAAGAAAATAAGAGGAGGGGGGTTGGGCTGGGTAGGTGGGCTGCTCTTCTCCTCTCTTTTCTAATTTTATTTTTTTCCTGTTTTATATTTTTTTTTGTAGATTGCTTTTGGAAGATGAAGTTAAGGTTTTAGTTAGTAAAATTACAGAAAAAAAAATTAGTTTAGCCTTGTTATGTAATTAGAAACCATATTGTAAGATTGGATTTCAAAAATTTAATATTTAAAATAAAGTTTGTATTTGAAACCAATTTAGAGGATTTTCAATATTAATAAATCATTATGAAAACATGCTTTTAAATAGGGTTACCCCTAAGATTGAATTTGATTGAAAATTAGTTGATTGACTTGTTAAGTTATGAATTTCAAAAGTGTTTATGTTTGAGGTATTTGATTAGAAGATGGAGGTGATTTAATTAATTAATTGAAAATAGGTGTTTGATTAAACCCAACAATTCAATGAATGATTTGGTTTAAACTTTTTGAGTTAGCCATTAGGGTTTTAACAAGAGGGGGAAGTTATCAACAAGCAATTGGATTAAACAATTTTCAAACTATTGAAGAACAAGGAGTGGTTTAGTTTGCAAGTTTGAATTTGGAAATTTTTGAGCAAGGGTGAAAGTTTAAATTGTTTTGAAATTTTCAGTTGATGCAAACATGATGCAGTGCAATGTGATGCATATGATGCAAACAAAACAAACAGGTAACACCACAGGTGTTACAGACGACACCACTAACAAGGGATTGCGCCCTCGCAATCCACCTGCTAACCCGGGAGGGGAAAGAAGTTCGACTATCGATTCTTCGTGCTTCCAGTTGATCTCCTCGACACCACTAACAAGGGATTCTTGCTCGGAGTGACGACGATGTTCTTCCACCAGGAATCTTCCGATGATCGTACCTATTAGGTTAAAGGCTCAGGAAACGTCCACCCACGTAGGATCCTAACACTTTGAAAGGTAGACAGGAAGAGAGACTCCAAAACAAATAAGATGGGAGGGGAAATAGAATAGGGATAAGGAGAAAAACAAGAATCCTATTGAGATGTTTTTCCAAAATAGTTTAGCAGAAATAGTTTTTGACACTCTAGAAACAACGACCGTTAGCGAGGTTATCCTACAGGCTTTGCGGACCCGTTGCTTCGATAACCATTCGTATCGAAACAATCTCGGGAATCGGAACCAAGGCTCTGATACCATTTGTGACGCCCCGAGATCGGGCACTATGCAAATTTCAGCATTCCCGCCAAATCCGCATAATAACCGATTCCAGGTTGCCATTTATGATAACATTACAATAGTTCACGAATAATCCACAATTACAACAGAAACAGATAGATACAAGATGACTCAAACGAGCCAGGGTTACAACTGATACAATACAAAAGATCCAAATAACAGCGGAAGAAACAAACGTCCGTCTACGGACAAGATCCAAATTGGACTAAGAGTCCTGAAGATAACCGAAGGCGTCCAATCCCTGCCCAGGCCAAGCCGGAGGGATTCCCAAGCTAACGTCGTCAGACTTCAAACCTGTTGACTGCAATTTGGAATTTGCAGCCACGAAAGAGATTCGTGGGTCAGTACGGTTAAGTACTGGCAAGGGGGATAAAACCCATACTCACAAGTTACCGGCGTAGCCAGTCACCACAAGATACAAATACTTTAGGATCAGCGGAAAGGAAGGGGTTATTGCAAATAAGCGACAACAGGCTGCACTAACCAACTACAGAGATTCTATTACTTCCAACTATCAGAAAGGGGATAAGATCGAGTAATAGTAACCAACTGAAAGATAACGTCAAACAAACCCATCCTGGATCTCGCCCCTTATCCGAAGAAGCAATCCGAGGATAACTCACACCGTGGTATTAAAGATGAGTCAAGTTATTGTGTGAATAACCTATTACTAGTCAACTTATTAGTCATTGGGTGTAACATGGTTGATCATTAGGTTTAAGTTGTCCTGAGTACTTGTTAGCCAGTACTTTCACCAAGTAATCCATAACCGCGGAAAACACGGCTTCTCGAGAAGATTTACCCTGCAGGGATGCACCAAAGTAACCACACTCATGAATATCCCGCCAGATGGAATGCCTCCCACCAAGCGGGGCACTCAACACAATCCAACCCTTCTTCGCATCAAGCCCAAAGCACCTTGGGCGCACGGCTACTCGGGCCCAGAAGAAAATGGACCCTCATAGCACTCTAAGACCGTGTCCCCCTATATGCCGACTACGAAAGTTCCACCCGGGATCCAAGGGCTCGCAAAAACATGCATGCAGCAAATGGAAAACCCGAACTAAATGAGGCGATTTGGACGAGATGCGAATCGGGTCAAACTGAGGGGGAGCCCATACTCCCCAAATGCGGGTAGTGCGCTCATCATGGATCAGTAGACAAGACCCTTTTCCTATTAGGGTCGACACTAGCAGGCCTTAAAACCACAAAGGGCCTCCTGCCGGTGCCTTATCATCAAATTATTATTATTACCATTAGCAATTAACAGGTTTGATTGATTAACATCGAGCCCCCAGAACATAATTAAGTAATAACAGAAAGTAACGGGTAATAGACTCGAGCAAAGCAACCTAAGCATGCTGGATAAGAACAGGCACAAACAAAGGCTGTAGGTATGGAGGTGAGGCAATATCAAGGTTAAGGGATTCATGTGATGGGTTCGTAACAGAAACAACTACCACTAAGGCTAGCAGAAAAGAATCAACGGAAAGAATCGGTAACAAGTGATGAAAGGCAGCCATGTGGCATGCAAGTGAGTATACTTGCCTGAGATCCCGCAAGGTAGCAGAACTTGTCGTTGCTCACATCATCTCAACGTCCTATCCGAGAAGAAGCAACGAACCTCGAACAAACACCGGAATGCAACAATTACTACTACGGCAAAAGATCCAGCATGATCAAGATATGGATGCATGACAATTTAATTGATGCATAGAAATAAACTAGTTGACAAGGTAAACAAATTTAAATGGACCCATAGGCAATTTGAGTTGCATAGGAAAGCCCATGAATTATGGTTAAATTATTTGTTTTCCAACTAATCAACAGGTGCTAGGGGTTTAGTATGATGCATGCAAAAGGGAAACAGCAAAATAACAACATTAGAATCAATTTAAGATAGGGTGTAGCAATTTAGAATTTTATTATTAATTTAGGGAATTTTTGGGTGCCTTAAAGGGGAACACACAAGTATTTGTTGTTATCAACCATTTAAATTGTTCAAAACAAATAACAAAGTTGATATTTGAAAAGGTTATCAAATTTTAGTTGGATTACATGTTTCACATTTTGAAATTGGACTTAGGATTATTTAATTATGAATTAAACAATATTAAACAATTCTTAATTGAATTAAACAAGATTTAAATTGTTTAGGCAATTTAAATTATTCAAAACAGAAAACAAAATTTATATTTGAATAGAACATTCAAAAAGGTGTGAAAAACATATTTTATTTGCCCTATTTGGAATTAGTATGAATTAGTTATGAATTATTACAAATTGCATTTGAATTATTCAAATTTGAATTTTAAATGTTTTTGGAGTTTTCAAAACAGTGAACAAATGGCATAGTTGGATAGATCTATTAATTTGGAGCAGAAAACATGTATAACTTGTATTTATTGGAGTTTTAGATTAAAAGTTATTAAAGATTTAGTTTGGTTGTTTAATTCTGCCTTTTAATTGGTTTATGAAATAATCAGAAAAAGGAGTTAACAATTTGTTACCGCGTGGGTTTCCACCCACAGCCACTGCCAGTGGGGCCGCGGGCCTACGTGGGGCGTGCGCGCGCGCGTGGCAGTACAACTGTCAACCAGAGGCGCTTACAGGTGGGCCTGCTCCTTAGCGCGCAAAAGGGAAAAAAGTGGGGTTTTTTAGCGCTCAGCGGGGATCGAACCCAGGAGCTTGCGTGCGCGGACGGGATGCAGTACCAATGCGGCTATCGCTCGAATCGTGACAGATACAGGGTGCGGCTGGGGTTAACATGTCCCTCGCGCTAACTGAACTAACTGAACATATTCAGTTCGTGCAGGTTCGGCGGGCGGACAGAAACGAGCTGCCGTCAGCGATCTTGGTTCGCGGCGGCGCTGGGCGGAAGGGTGTGGGGTGCGGGGTGGTTGTGCTGCATGCTGTGATGTGTGTGTGGTACGGGAAGGATCGGAGGGAGAGGGAAGGAGCAGGGCTCACCGCGAGGTGTTCGTTCGGGGAGGTGGTCGTGGAAGCACGACAGGAACAGCAGTGGCCGGCGGCGACCAAATCGCGACGGCACGGCCGTCCAGGCCGCTCCCAGCAAGCGGCGACGAAGCGAGAGGCGAGGGGGAACCGTCACGGTTCCATCCCCGTGGTTGGTGCAGCCCGAGGATGGCCGTGGCGCCGGGGATCGGCGTTCCCTGACGGCGATGCAGTGGTTCAGAGAACCTTCGCCGGCGGCAGAGACAGAGATGGCGGCGCGCATCCGGCAGGTCTCAGGGGGTGACGAGAGGTCGAGGGCGTCGCTGGAGTAGTGGTGCTTCCGTTCCCCGCGCTAGCTCACGCCTCGAGGTAGCGAAAGCGACGATCGCCGGAGTTGTACAGAGGGGTGGCGACGGGTTTCAGAGGGTGCAGGTTCAGAGACTCGGTGGTTCAGAGAGGACGAGCAGAGGGGAGGGAGGTGGCGGCGATGGGATGGAGAGGAAGGGAACCAGTGTGGCTAGGGTAGGGCAGAGGTTTGGTAGTTATAAGGGGGGGGAGGAGCTGTACGGCAGCTCATCCAGGGGGCAAGGGCTGATCAAACGGAGCAGGAGGTGGTCGTACTGGTATGACATCACCAAGGAGGAAGAAAGGTGTGCGAAAGGGTACTGGGCTGGTTGCTGGGCTGGGGGAAAAAGAAAATAAGAGGAGGGGGGTTGGGCTGGGTAGGTGGGCTGCTCTTCTCCTCTCTTTTCTAATTTTATTTTTTTCCTGTTTTATATTTTTTTTTGTAGATTGCTTTTGGAAGATGAAGTTAAGGTTTTAGTTAGTAAAATTACAGAAAAAAAAATTAGTTTAGCCTTGTTATGTAATTAGAAACCATATTGTAAGATTGGATTTCAAAAATTTAATATTTAAAATAAAGTTTGTATTTGAAACCAATTTAGAGGATTTTCAATATTAATAAATCATTATGAAAACATGCTTTTAAATAGGGTTACCCCTAAGATTGAATTTGATTGAAAATTAGTTGATTGACTTGTTAAGTTATGAATTTCAAAAGTGTTTATGTTTGAGGTATTTGATTAGAAGATGGAGGTGATTTAATTAATTAATTGAAAATAGGTGTTTGATTAAACCCAACAATTCAATGAATGATTTGGTTTAAACTTTTTGAGTTAGCCATTAGGGTTTTAACAAGAGGGGGAAGTTATCAACAAGCAATTGGATTAAACAATTTTCAAACTATTGAAGAACAAGGAGTGGTTTAGTTTGCAAGTTTGAATTTGGAAATTTTTGAGCAAGGGTGAAAGTTTAAATTGTTTTGAAATTTTCAGTTGATGCAAACATGATGCAGTGCAATGTGATGCATATGATGCAAACAAAACAAACAGGTAACACCACAGGTGTTACACCAAAAGATTTAAAATGGCTATTTGAATTTCAAATAGGGTTCATAAGGATTTGATTTTTAAACAACTTTATTCAATAGACTCAAACAATTATGAAAACTTATTGAATTTAATTGTTTGCAAGATTTTAATTTTTAAACCCACATTTGGAACATGCCAATTATGGATGAATTGATTTGAATTTGAATTTGCCATTAGGGTGTTGATAAAAAGGAATTTTTATTAACAAGCAATTTAAATAAATTCAACTTCAAAACTATTGAAAAACAATTTGAGTTGTTTAGTTTGCAACTTTTAATTGGAAATTTTGGACATGTTTTGAAAGTTTAAATTGGTTTGGACTTTTGAGTTGTTTTGAAAACATGGTGCAATGCATATGATGCATGTGATGCAAAGCAAAAAGAAAAACAACCCACTTTCTAACTTAGGGGGAACACCCCAGGTGTTACAGACGACACCACTAACAAGGGATTGCGCCCTCGCAATCCACTTGCTAACCCGGGAGGGGAAAGAAGTTCGACTATCGATTCTTCATGCTTCCAGCTGATCTCCTCGACACCACTAACAAGGGCTTCTCGACACCACTAACAAGAGATTCTTGCTCGGGCTGATGACGATGTGCTTCCACCAGGAATCTTCCGATGATCGAACCTATTAGGTTAAAGGCTCAGAAAACGTCCACCCACGTAGGATCCTAACACTTTGAAAGGTAGACAAGGGAAGAGACTCCAAAACAAATAAGATGGGAGGGAAATAGAATAGAGATAAGGAGAAAACAAGAATCCTATTGAGATGTTTCCAAAACAGTTTTAGCACAAATAGTTTTTGACACTCTAAAACACGATTGTTAGCGAGGTTATCCTACAGGCTTTGCGGACCCGTTGCTTCGATAACCATTCGTATCGAAACAATATCGGGAATCAGAAACCATGCTCTGATACCATTTGTGACGCCCCGAGATCGGGCACTATGCAGATTTCAGCATTTCCGCCAAAAATCCACATAATAACCGATTCCAGGTTGCCACTTGTGATAACATTACAACAGTTCACGAATATTCCGCAACAACAACAGAAAAGATATATACAAGACGACTCAAACGATTCAAGGATACAATTGATACAATACAAAGATCCAAATAACAGCGGAAGAAACAACATAGTGTCCGACTACGGACAAGATACAAATTGGACTAAGAGTCCTGAAGATAACCGATGGCGTCCAATCCCTGCCCAGGCCAACCCGGAGGGATTCCCAAGCTAACGTCGTCAGACTTCAAACCTGTTGACTGCAATGTGGAATATGCAGCCACGAAAAGGATTCGTGGGTCAGTACGGTTAAGTACTGGCAAGTGGATAACCCATACTCACAAGATACCAGCGTAACCAATCATCACAAGATACAAATACTTTGGGTACAACGGAAGGAAGGGATTATTGCAAAGAAGCGGCAGCGGGCTGCACTAACTAACTATAGAGACTCGCTACAACATCCGGCTAAAAGAAAGGGATAAGATAGCGTATCGTAACCAACTACAACTACTCACCAAACAATACCCATCCAATGTTACCCCCTACTAAGGAAGCAACCCAAGGAAACTCACGCGGTTGATTAAGGTGACATTCATTTTTATGGTGGAGGTAATCTATATTACTAGTCAAGTTATCATCATTAGGTGTAAGTTGTCTGAGTACTTGTTAGCCAGCACTTTCACCAATTCATCCATAACCGCGGACAACACGGCTTCTCGAGAAGATTTAACCCTGCAGGGATGCACCAATTTGGCCGTACACGTAAGAATGACCCGCCAGATGGAAATGCACTTCCACCAAGAGAGGCACTCAACACAACCCAACTCTTCTTCGCATCAAGCCCAAAGAACCCCGTGCAATTGAGCGCACGGCTAATCAAGCCCCACGAAGAAAAGGGGACCCTCATAGCACTCTAAGAACGTGTCTCCCTAAATGCCGACTACAAAAGTTCCACCCTGGCGCCAAGGGTTCGCACCTGCATATGCATGCGGCAAATGGAAAACCCGAACTAAATGAGGCGATTTGGACGAGATGCGAATCGAATCAAAGTTGAGGGGGGCTCCCATACTCGCTTCCCACATGCGGTTAGTGCGCTCATCATGGATCAGTAGACAAGACCCTTTTCCTAATTAAGTTCGACACTAGCAGGCTTCAAAACCACGCCGGGCCTCCTGCCGGTGCCTTATCATCAAATTATTATTACCCAAAACATTAACATGTTGTTGATTGAATTGAAACCCAGCTATCAACTAAACAGGTGATAAGAAGGACAACAAGACTTGAGCGCAAACAACACTAAGCATGCAACTACGACACAAGGGCCAACCGGGTAAACAAACAACAGTTAATAGGAAGTGGAAGGAAGGCTATATCATGGCTGCAAGGTAAACATACGATAGGATCGAGACACAAGCATCGAATCATAAGGCTAGCATAAGAACAACGGAAAGAATCGGTAACAAGTGATGAAAGGCAGCCATAGGTAGCAAGTGGGTATACTTGCCTGGAATCCAGCAAGTAGAGGTACATTCGAAGAACTTGTCGTTGCTCACATCATCTCAACGTCCTATCCGCGAAGAAGCAACGAACTAGGACAAACACCGGATGCAACAATTACTACTACGGCAAAAGATCCAGCATGATCAAGATATGGATGCATGGCAAGTTTAAGTATGCATCAAAGATAAACTAGTTGACATGGTAACATATTTAAATGGGCCCATATGCAATTTGGATTGCATATGGAAAAGCCTATTAATTAATGTTGAATTAAATGATCTACAAATAACCATCATGTGAAAGTTGATTAGAATGATGCATGGATGAGGAAAACAATAAGAAACCAACAATAGCTTCAATTTGAAATATTGTTTACCAAGTTTAGAACTTTATTTATTAAGTTATGAAATTTGGCTTCTTAAGTGAGTTACACAAGCATTTGTTGTTTTCACCAATTTTAATTGTTTCAAAACAGATAACAAAATTTATATTTGGAAAGAACACCAAAGTTTAGATGGAATACATATTTCATTTGTTGAATTTGGATTTTAGATGAGCAAGTTATTAATTTGACAATGTTAAACGCATTAATTAAGAAACAGTTGTTTTCAGCAATTTAAATTATTCAAAACAGAAAATAAAGTTGATATTCAAGTGTAGCATTTCATTTTGGATGGATTTCATGTTTTGGGTTTTCAATTTGGAGCAAGCATGTGAAAGTTATTAATTAGGACTTTTAATTAATTAATTAAGGCATTTTTTAAATGACATTAATTTTAATTGTCCAAATTGCAAAACAAAGTTGATATTCAGAAAGGTGGTTTCATTTTGAGTGGAAAACATATTTTATTTGTTGAAATTGGAATTTAATTGAGCAAGTTATAAATTTCACCATTTAAATGATTTAATTAAAGCATTAAGTAATTGTATTAATTTTATTTATCCAAAACAGAAAACAAATGTTATATTTGGAAATAGCATGAAATTTTGGATGGAAAACATATTTTATATGTTCCATTTGAATTGAATTAGAATTAGTTATGATTTTGACCAAATTTGAAATAGTTATTTGAATTTGAATTTTTGAAAACATTTGAAATGTTCAAAACAGTAAACAAACTGCATATTTGAAAAGTTCATGATTTTCTGATTGGGGTGCATATTTTATTTGTGCAATTTGCAGTTAAAATGAAGGAGATATTAATTTTGTAATATTTAGGTTTCAAATTACCATTTAAAAGAAACAGAACAGGGCATTTTCTACAGAGGCAGGGCCACCCACGCTGGCTGACAGTGGGCCACGGCCTGCGTGGTGCCACAGTGGCGTGTGTGGAAGGTGAGGTGGCAGTGGGGGTGGATGACAGATGGGCCCAGGGCTGCGCGCGGAAAAGAAGAAGAAAAAGGGGGGCTTTTTATGCGGCAGAGGGGATCAAACCCGCGTCTCTCTGCGCCACGCAAAGGAACCAAGCCACTGGGGTAAGCGAGCGCTAGTGATAGGTTTGCTGCGTGACAGAATAAGAGGCAATCGGCCGCGTTTAAACTGACGAAACTGAACTTCACGATGCAGGCGACAGTGAGCAGCACGGCGACAGCGAGGATCTGCAGCGATCGACGGTGATCAACGTGGTGGTGTGCGTGCGCTTGCGTGTGGGGCGTGCATACACAAGCAGTAGGGAGAGAGAGGAGAGGAAGGGGGTACAGGGTGGTGCTCACCCCCGTTGTAGACGAAGCAGAGGCTCGGGAGGCCGACGGCGAAGCAGACGGCGAGCTCGACGGCGCGGCCTCCCTGGGGTCTCCCAGTACCCGGCGAGGAAGCGAGGAAGTAGATGGAGCCATCACGGCTCCATCCCCGTGCCTTGGAAGCTGAGACCACGACCACGGCGGCCACCCTGGGGGGCTCCAACTACGGCCATGGATTCGGTTCAGAGAAAAGAGACAGAAGGAGGGGAAGAACAGAGGAGAAGCAGGAGGGAAACGGTGGCGCTAGAGAGGAGGTAGGAGAGGGAGATGGAGTGGGTAGGGTTTGGGGGAAGAGGCTTGGAGGAGGGGATGATAAGGAGGGGTGCGTGCGGGTGCTGTTGCTTTTCTTCAGAAAAGCGAGGGGCAGGGGTCACGCCCTCTGTGCGATTCGTACGGAGGAAAGAGACAGGTGGGGGGGGGGGTGGTTGGGCCTTGGGCTGGTGGGCTGGCCTGCCTCTCCCTGGGCTGCTCTTTTTTTTTTTGCTTACACATTTTTTTGTAGAAAGAAAGAGAGAGAGAAAAAGAGAGAGGTTTTGGGGTTTTATTTTATGAATAAATTTTCTAATGAAATACCTAACAGCAAGATCAAAGTTATGTTAACATTATTTCCAAAAATTTGAAATGGCCAAAAGATTTAAAATGGCTATTTGAATTTCAAATAGGGTTCATAAGGATTTGATTTTTAAACAACTTTATTCAATAGACTCAAACAATTATGAAAACTTATTGAATTTAATTGTTTGCAAGATTTTAATTTTTAAACCCACATTTGGAACATGCCAATTATGGATGAATTGATTTGAATTTGAATTTGCCATTAGGGTGTTGATAAAAAGGAATTTTTATTAACAAGCAATTTAAATAAATTCAACTTCAAAACTATTGAAAAACAATTTGAGTTGTTTAGTTTGCAACTTTTAATTGGAAATTTTGGACATGTTTTGAAAGTTTAAATTGGTTTGAACTTTTGAGTTGTTTTGAAAATGCAAAGCAAAAAGAAAAACAACCCACTTTCTAACTTAGGGGGAACACCCCAGGTGTTACATGTATCCATAAGTCCTCTTTTCCCCGAAGGAAGAAGGAAGGACCACGTGTGGATGTAAGAAATCGTCATGTTGATAACCTGCAAAAAATGAACATCATTTTTTTTGTCAAGCACCATACTATTACGATAATTTCATACAACTCAAAGAACAGCGGCAACGCCTATTCGTATACGCGCCTTTATATTTTTGTCAGTTCCATTAAGGCAAGACCCAAACTTATTAGCAATACTAGTAGGATGATAAGTATTAAATGTGAAATGAATAAGGCGTCAGATATCACGAACAAACGGACAAGATATAAAAATATGATGAACGGTTTCATCAGTATCGCAAAATACACACTTCCTACATTCTATCCAACTATGTTTACTTAAATTGTCTTTAGTGAGAATAACTTTACGATTAAAAAACCACAAAAGATTTTTATTTTTAGAGATACCTTTAGTTTACACAAATAGTTTTGTAGATACGGCGTAGAACCATGAATTAAATCCGTATACATGGATCTAACAGTGAAGATGCCATTCGCAGATAGCCTCCACCGAAACAAATCTTTCTCATCCGAAAGCTCAACATTCATTAGACGTTCTACCAAATGCAACCAAGGATGGTCAAACTGAATCTTGGTATATGCTTTATTTTGTTTTGCGGTAAATATGTATAATCAGTTGAACGGGGGTTATTTTAGGATTGAACGATGCCGAGTTGCCTATCTTTACTATTAAGGTTATAGTGGCGGTGAGGCGGTGTCACACATCTAAGAAATTACGGGACAAATGCCACTCCACTTCTCTCTCCTCGTATACAAACGAGAACTAACTAACACACCGCATGCACTAACAAACAATATTCACTCCACTTTTCTCTCCTTGTATACACACACGAGAACTAACTAACACGCCGCATGCATGCACTAACAAACAATATCTACCTCAACTAACCCAATTATCCATCTAATTTTTAATACTTCTATTAAGAGATTGTCCACTAAAATTAAGCAAGTATTCGTCGCTAGCGTGACTTTGCCCGATCAATTGCGATCGTTTGGTGAGGGCGAGCCCAGTAAATATCCATTGAAGCGCACACGACTTTAATGTGGTGAACTCACGATATAAAGCGCTCGGTAACCAAAAGCAATCGACGATCACTAAAAAAAACCGCTCCATCAGTCCATCCTCTACCTTCAGTAGCTAGCGGAGGCTGAAAAAAGAACCACTCCATGAGTCCATCCTCTAACTTCAGCGGCTAGCGGACGTGCGGGAGTGGCGCTGCGCCCTAGCTAACCAGGTCGAGCAGGTCGTGGTACTCCATCTCCTATCTAATTCGCGCTCCTCCGCTTGCTCCCTATCTCCACCCGCTAGCAGTTAGGGAAAAGCAACGAACAACACGCCACTCCGACATACCCAGCCGACTCATGTGTTGTTACTTGCCTACGTGTTCCAACCTATCTAGGTGATGACGTGACTATGACGCTAGCAGCTGGTTAACGCTTACCTGCATGAGTGAGAGCTAAACCATGGCAATACATAAGAAATTTATTTGTATTCCGGCTGGTCGTGGGCCGGTTTCCCGTTCGTTGGCTGTCAACCACGCCGCATCCTCGCCAACCCCATCCATGTCGCCACGCCACGCATAGTCCAAGAAGTGTAAATGTGTTGTTGTCCAAGGGTCGAAAACCACCTCTCGCCTCGCTGGGGCATCACCCATTCCAAGTCGGGTAGGTACCCGGCAAGACCCCATAGGGAGCGGGACAAGTCCCCCACCCCATGTCCGTGGGTATCCCGTCGGGTCTCGCCGCACCATCGGTCCGAGTTCCCGCTGCGGTCATTGTTCGTTCTCGAGCCCTTCGGCCACACCACGATTTCTACAACCGTCTCGCAGTGCCCCTCGCCACGTCTTGGAAGCAAGACGTTGCCCTTCAGACCACAACGCGATACCGGGGACAACACTAACCATCCCCGGCACTCGATGTACCTCATCAGAGTACGGACGACACCACCAGACCATCCCGACACTTGACAGAAGTCTGTCAGTCGGCTTCTACTTCGACAGTAGCACCGACTGTCATCAAGCACCAACCGACTACTTCAACCACACCTCGACAGGCAGCCGATTACATCGCACCGCTCGCAACTTTTCGGGAGTGTGACAAGACCACGACAACCTAGGCATACGACAACACCTATTAATGCAATTGTCATTTTTTCCGTAGCAAAGCACGGGCATTGTGCTAGTTGAAGTATATGGTTAAGAATCTGAATTTATTGTGCTCTGCTTTAGCTTGGCCCGCCCAAGAATTTCTTTGAAGCTCTGCCACTGCGGCAGCCCATCAAAAAAAACAGACCAGGTGCCGCATGCCCAGTATCCGAGAAATCCTACCAACCACCACCTCGGGATCCCGCCCTACTTATGCGCTGCTCTGTCCGCTTCCCCAAATCAAGCTGCCAGCACCTCGTCTTCCATCGTCGTCTCCAGATCTCTGCCATTGTTGCTTCCTCTCCCTCTTTATCAGCTTAAAAAACACCAGGGATCCCTGTTACTGAAGCAAAAAGGAGAAAGCAAAAAAATCTGTCATAGTTGCTGCTTCTCCCTCCCCGCTAAGATAGATAGATCAAGATCAAAGGTCTTGTTAGTGAAGCAACTTAGTTCATAGGAGAACAAAGACCCGATCAAAAAGACGCTGGGTACATCTTTTTGCTGCCGTTATAGCAAAAGAATAACACAAACTCTCCCGTGAAAAGAAAAGGATGTACGGAAATCTTCCATGGTTTATAGTGTTTTTTGTGCCTGCAACTATAGGGAAACTTGGACAGCAACTTAGATCATAGAAGAAATGTTACAGGCCCTGAAATTGCCCCCTGTAATTTTCACTGTAACACCAAAACAAACTTCGGCCAGGTCATCATTGTGCAGTCCTGATGTACATTTGTTCTTGAAAATTAGATCAGTCCCTTAATGGCACATCAGTTTCTAATTTGGATTAAAAATATGCTGGAAAATTTTCATGTGTTATGTCCTGTAGCATTTTACTGGATCCCCATGGTGCAAACCATGTCATAATAGAAGAAGTGCCTGCAACTTGTTAGAAAAATGTTGTGCCCTACAACTAATGTTAGACATCAATTTAGTTCAGGCAGGAATTTAGTGAAACTTCTGTATAACCAAAAGGATGCACACATGAACATCTTGGTTCAGAAGGATAATGCAAGAGAATCTGTGTCTGCAGCATGCATCTTGGTCCAATATTTTGCATACCACTCCCCAAAAGAAGAAGAGCGAAAAATAGTTCGTTCGTGCATACAAAATAAGTTGTTGATGCTTCTGAATAACCTAGCACTGCAACTTCATGGGAAAGGAAAATCTTGCTGATGCTTCATCCATCCCATTTTTTAGCTTCTAAAAATAGCCTCCAGGAAAAGAATGTGTCTGCACTGTATATGCCAGAAGAAAAACAGCAGCCCTCTTTTTTGTTACTTATACATGTGAACACCAAGCAAAAAGCATAAAAAGACAATGAATGGATAAAAAGTGAGTTGTTTTTATTTTGTATTAATGGATAGTGTGGGTTTCCCATATTTGTTTTGCTGTTACCGTTGCAGGTTATGGACCTGGACCTGAACTTGCCTCATGAGGATGATGATACTGAATCACTGTTTCACACGCAGACAGTGGTGATGTAGACAGTGGATGAATCGCCGGATCCTGCTGCCGGAGATGGTGAAGATTTGGATAATGAGGGTAGTGCAAGGGGACAACAACACAATGCATCCACACCATGCATCTAATCCCAGTGTGGCAACTAGTACTACACCACATGCTCCTGCTGCTGCGGTGGCACCTCCCCCGCACTACCATACTGACTGACAAGGGAATAGCCTCGTACTAACCACCTCGGGAGGTTAGAGCATCTCCACCGGTGCTCCCAGTACAAGTGTTGGGGCATGCTATTAGAAGCGTCGGCACATGTTGTCGTCATATTGAAAGTATCGTCCTCCACCGGCGCGCCCTAATAAAAAATTAAAATTAAAATAAGCTCAATGAAGTGAACTAAATTTATACTAAAATGGAGAGTTTCATACAAATTTGATAGTTTTTACATAGTTCGATGAAAATTTAAATTAAAAAAATCTTAAAAAGCGATCGCTGAACACCGCGTAGAGATCGTCGGTGGCCTGATGCGCCTACGAGTACCCCTCGCTGCCGCCACCATCGCTGTCGCCATCATCGTCATTGCCACACTGCCTCTACTCGTCGGGCTCCGCCTTGACCTCGACTTTGTCGCCATCTTCGTCATCGATGTAAATGATGCCATTCTCGCAGGCGGACCACTCCTCCGCGACGTGGTCTCACGCCGTCAGGTGCTTGTTGAAAGAGATGCACATGGTCATCGCCATGTCCAGCTCGAACTATGTGTTGGGCTTCTCGGCGGGTCAGTGGGAGAGGCGGAGGCGGACTGGGCTCGTTCTTCACCTTAGTCGCAGGGGACGCTCGCCACTGCAAGGACGATGCCTCGCGGATGACGAGACTACGCGATGGCGCAACCTCCCTCTTAACGCATAGGAGCGGTGGCGTTGGCTCCGAGCCTCCATCCCTCTTTAGCGAGGAGGAGACGATGGAGGAGCCACGTGACGACGATGAGCGCGATGTCGAGAATTGCGACGGGCCTATCCACGGCACCATCATCGTCTGCCTCTGAGGCGGGACGAACCCGTACTCCCGGAGCACGTCGTTGATGGAGCGGTTCCCCACCAGTGGTGCCGCTCGTTGTTGTTCTTATTCGCCGGCGAGAAGACGGCTGATCGTTCAGCTCCCTCTCCCGTTGCTGCTAGAAGATGGATGACCAAAGGGCGCTATCCTCACATAGTTGGGGTCCGCCAGCTGCTGCGTCAGGTGTGTCGTCGCGCCTGAATGAGCGCCTGCAGCTTCTTCAGCATCTCGAGAAATGGTAGCACGACATACCCTATGGCGCTGGTCGCCCAACCGCCGCTGGAGGGGAGGCGCACCCCGGGTGGTACGGGGATGCATTGCTTGGAGAAGAACGATGTCTTCGTCTTGGTGAGGCAGCTTTTGAAGCCGAAGCCACCGCTGCCGCTACCTCTAGCCTCGTTGTTGTGAGCCATTGCGTGCGCCAGTAGAGAGGGAGGAGAGAGAGGGAGGGGAGAAGACAGTGCGGCGAAGGGGCTTAGGGCGACAAGCTTTATAGCCGCCACAGGGGCGCGAAGTGCGCGGGAGAACGGCGTGGTGCGGGAATGCATTCATTCACATCGGTGCCGGTTCCGAGGCTATTTACTCCGGCGACGCGCGTAGGGGAAGACGAGGCACGATGCGGCGCATCATCACCCATGAGGGAACCACTTCATCATTAAAAGGGAGAGAATGGCCATTCGTCGCCCCCAATAAATTATATTGATTACACTTGTCTCGCTGACAGAGGGAGCCCACCGTTAAGGATCCGACGTGGCGTCGGTTGCCACAGTTGTCGACGCTCCCGGTTGCTTCCCTACAAACGGGGGTTCAAACGGCGCGGCGCAGGAATGCATTCATTCACAGCGGTGCCGGTTCCGAGGCCATTTACTTCGGCGACTCGCGTAGGGGAAAACGAGGCACGACGCAACGCGTCATCACCCATGAGGGAACCACTACATCGTTGAAAGGAAGAGAATGGCCATTTGTCGCCCCCAATAAATCGCGCTGATCACACTTGTCTCGCTGACAGAGGGAGCCCACCAGTAAGGATCCGACGTGGTGTTGCCACGGTTGTCGACGCTCCCGGTTTCTTCCTTACAAACAGGGTCGTCGGATGCTGGATTAATTCCGTCCAACAACTTCGACGTTATTGGAGGGGCCCAATGGGAACATGTAACATCCCAAGTATGAAATACCCCTAGAATGTTTGTTTTCCTTGTTTAATTAAAGTATTGCATCATGTCATCATATTCATTAAGTTGTTTGCATTTGTTTTTCCTTGTTTGCATTGTTTTGCATTTGTTTTTATTCTGTTTTCATAATGGAAATTCAAACAATTTCAAATGATGTGTTTCATACTTGTCATGTTACAATATTTTCAAATCAAAATTTCAAACCAAATCTCATTTTGTCTCCAATTATTCCATAAAGATCAACTAGTAAAATGGTGGTTTTATTCCAATCAAATAATTCCAAATTGCATTCAAATTCAAATCAAATCACCAAACAGCACCCCAATTTGAAATTATAAAAATTACCAAAACAAATATACTCATTTGTTTCCAATTAAAGTTATTTGTTCACCCTATTAAAGTTGTGGGTTTCAAGATTAATCAAATAATTATCAAATACTTCAAAACTAAACCAATTTACAAACAGCACTGAAATTTTGAAATCTTGAAAAATAAAAATGGCCAAATGTTTGCTAACACACTAAGTAGCCCACCCAAATTTTTCTGAAATTTTTGCAAACCCCAAAAGCATCTTTTTCTTCTTCTTTCATTTGCTGCAAAAAAAAACAGAAAAACAAAAATAGAAAAAGAAAACACAAACCTGCGAAGGGGGGGCACACGGCCCAGCCCACTAACCTACCCGAAGCTGGCCCGGTACCGTTTCGCAGCCGCCCCCGTCGTCTGTTTCGCGTACGGTGGCAATCCCACCGGTGCCACGTCGCCGCAGAGCCGCTCCGACGGCCGTCCTCGCCTCTGCAGCCCTATATAATCCCCCTAGGGCAGCGCGCGCAGCCCTAGACCTAGCCCTACTCCCTATCCCCTCGAGACCGCCGCCGATTTCATCTTCCCGGCGCAATTCCCCTCTCTCTGTACCTCGCCGGAATTCCCCCGACTGAATCCATGTCGACCGCCGCCACTCCGCCGTGCCACCTACCTACCTAAGTACAGAAACCAAACCACCACGATCCCCTCTTCCGTTTGGACACCGGAGCCACCCCGGAGATCTACTGGAGCGACGCCGCCATCATCGACTTGCCGCCGTCGAGCTCGTCTTCACCGCGCCTCTGCAACAACTGCAACGGTGGTGAGGCCACCGTGCTCTTCCTCCTCTCCGTACTCGAGCACGCACACGCACTCAACACTTCCGTGCACGCACACGCGCACTACAGCGAGCACAGCACCACGGTGATCCCCGCCGGCGAGCAACGACTCATTGTCTGTCAGGGTTCAACGAGCGCGCGGTTAAATTCAGTTAGGCCGCAGATCTGAAGTACAACCTCACTGCGCATCTGTATTTGTCACCAAACTGAATCCCACCGTACTGGTTACAGTGCATCGCTCGCTCACGCGCGGTCGTGAGTTCGATCCCTGGCACTGTGGATTAAATCCACACTTTTTCGCGCACCGGCTGACAGGCAGGGCCCACCTGTCTGTGGCCCTGGCTGCCACACCAGCACGCAGGCACGCCACGCTGGCCCCAGGCCCACGGGCAGTGGCTGTGGTTAGATTGCTGCGCGGTAACAAATAAATTTCCAGCATGTTTCTTTTAAATCCAGGTCCTTTTAAATTGCAGAATGATCCCTAAAATTAAAACCCTAATAACTTTTGTTTTGTAGCTCCAAACAATAAAACCTAAATATGTGCACTGCTCCAAATTAAATTGCCTATCCAATTAAACCATTTGTGTACTGTTTTGAATTTTCCAAATGCATTCAAAATTTGAATTCAAACAAATCATTTGTAATTTGCTAAAATCCATAACTAATTCATACTTAATCCAAATAATGCAAATAAAATATGTTTTCCATGCTATTTCAAATAACCTTTTCAAATATAAATTTTGTTTCAAGGTTTGAATAATTAAAATTGCTTAAATACTTTAAACCTTGTTTAAATCATTTAAATTTGATAAAATCATATCTTGCTCAAAATAAAATATTTTTGAACATGCAAAGTATGTTTTCAAACCATCAAAGTATAAATTTTTCAAATGTGAGTTTGAATTTATGTTTTGAACAAATAAAATACAACTAATATTCAAACTTGTTTTAAATTCATTTAAAACTTGTTTAATCTTGTTTAATTCATAATTGAATCATTGTAATTCCTTTTTCAATGTTTGAAACATGTAATCCAACTAAAATTTGGTATTCTTTCCAAATATGAATTTTGTTATTTGTTTTGAACATTTTAAATTGATGAAAACAACAAATGTTTGTGTGACATCTTTAAGTAACCCAAAATTTCCAAACTTAATAAATGATTTCCAAACTTGTTAAATTCCTTTTCCACTTGCATCTATTGTTGTTATTTTGTTGTTATCATCATGCATGAATCATGCTAAGCAAACTTTCACATGGTAATTAATTATACATCATTTGTTTCCACTTAATTCATGGACCTTTTCCATATGCAATCCAATTGCATATGGGTCCATTTAAATTGTGCTACCATGTTAACTAGTTTATTTTGATGCAACCATTAACTTGACATGCATCATTCCATGATTGTGCACTATGCCATGATATTGATTGTTTATCTTTCAGCACTGTTTGTTTGCTTCTTCTCGGATAGACGACGACGTTGAGACAGACGATCTTTACAGCACCCCTTCTGAGGATCTAGCTCAGTACCAGGCTGCTGAGTTTGCAGGCAAGTTATCACTCACATGAACCATTGTGTTCCTTTCAACCTTGGTTACCGATACTTTCCGTTGTCTATTTCTACTAGCCTTAGTAGTAGTTGTTTCTGTTACGAACCTATCACATGAATCCCTTAACCCTGATATTGCCTCACCTGCACTCCTACAACCCTATTGTTTGAGCCAGTGTCTTACTAGCATGCTTAGGTTGTTTTGCTCGAGTCTGTTACCCGTTACTTTCTGTTACTATTTCATTATGTTCTGGGGGCTCGATGTTTAATCAATCAATCATGCTAATGTTATTGTTAAATAATAATTTGATGATAAGGCACCGGCAGGAGGCCCTGTGTGGTTTTGAGGCCTGCTAGTGTCGACCCTAATAGGAAAAGGGTCTTGTCTACTGATCCATGATGAGCGAACTACCCGCATGTGGGAAGCGAGTATGGGCGCCCCCCTCAATTTGATTCGATTCGCATCTCGTCCAAATCGTCTCATTTAGTTCGTGTTTTCCATTTGCCGCATGCATGTTTTTGCGAGCCCAGCGCAGGGTGGAACTTTTGTAGTCGGCATATAGGGGGACACGTTCTTAGAGTGCTATGAGGGTCCCTTTTCTTCGGGGCTCGATTAGCCGTGCGCCCAAGGTGCTTTGGGCTTGATGCTAAGAAGAGTTGAGTTGTGTTGAGTGCCCCGCTTGGTGGGAGGCATCCCATCTGGCGGGTTATTCATACGTGTACGGCCAAATTGGTGCAACCCTGCAGGGATAAATCTTCTCGAGAAGCCGTGTTTTCCGCGGTTATGGTTAACTTGGTGAAAGTACTGGCTAACAAGTACTCAAGACAACTTAAACCTAATGATTAACAACCTTACACCCAATGATTAATAACTTGACTAGTAATAGGCTTATTGACACAATAATTTGATTCATCGTTAATTCAACCGTGTGAGTTATCCTCGGATTGCTTCTTTGGATAAGGGGCGAGGTCCAGGATGGGTTTGTTTGATGTTATCTTTCAGTTGGTTACTATACGCTATCTTATTTCCTTTCTGTTAGCTGGAAGTTGTAGTGATTCTGTAGTTGGTTAGCGCAGCCAGTTGCAGCATCTGTTATATCCCCTTCCTTCCGTTGAACCCAAGGCATCTGTACTTGGTGTTGACGGGTTACACCTTGGTGAACTGTGAGTCTTGCTTGCCAGTACGTTTATGTACTGACCCCTTTGGGGCTGTGGTTTCCGCAGACTACGCTTACGAGGATCCAGGTGACGGCTACTATGTGGAGTTTGACGAGGCTGCTGACGAGTAGGTAGCGGACCCGGGCAGGATCCGAGACTACGTGGATGGGCTCCGTCTTTCTTTCAGTTCCCGGCTTCTTAAGCCTATTTGGATTTGTCTGTACTCAGACCCTTTGAATGCTTCCGCTGAGATGTAATGATGTTATGTTGGGACATGTGTCCTCTGGATGATTGTATTTGCTATCTCTGCTCTAGTGAGAGCCATTTGCAACTTATTTCAATCTTTTGTGTCTTAGAGATATGTTGTGTTATCATCTTGTTCAACGCCGTTGACGTACCATGTGTGTATGGTATGAAGTACGTCAATGGTAGTGTCCTGATTTCTATGGGATAGTTTACATCGACGGTGAATAGTAAAGATTGGTTGTCACACATAAGTGTTGGCCTACTCGTAAGAGATGCGGGTGCCGGTAAGACCCGTAATCCAATCAAAATACTGTTCAGTTCGTACGGTGAGTATCCTCTAGAAGCCCGGGTGCGACAAATGGTATCAGAGCCTGTCTTCCTGTAGGATCCCTTTTTACTAGTCGCAGTTGAGTCTAGAAACTATTTTGTAGCTATATAGGAAAAATGAAACGTGAGAGTAGGAATTCTGTTCTTTTTCTTCTTTCCCCACCCACCCTCCCTTTTCTGGTAAGGAAGTGCAACTTTGTTTTCCATTCTCATCTAAACTTTCAAGTTAGGATTTCACGAATTCTGGTTTCTCTAGGATGGTTATATCTACTAGTCCATAGGAATGGAGGTGGTTGTGACATGATTTATCATGTTGCCTACTCACGATTGCGAACGGAGGCGTGTAAGCCCCGGAAGCAGATCCTCTATTCCTTAAGCGGTAGATATTGATCCTTTAGAAGCCCGGATGGGTTTTCCGTAGTACCTCAGGAGTTTTGTTCTCGTTTTCCCCGATGTTGATATCCTGTTCTTCTCAACATCCTTTTCGTTCGTTGAAATCTTGTTGTTGTTTTCCATTTCAGTTCTTCTACCGGCGTCTAATCTAAACTTCCCCGATCATCTGCAGATGGATCTCAGGTTCTACCCGCAGGTGGTTCGGATGACTCGTTGCGAGAGCACTGCCCGTTATCCGGAGATGCTGAGAGACATGGTCACTTATCTGGGGTTCCGTTGGGCACCAGAGTACCAGGTCTACGAGCAGCAGCGAGAGTTTGACCAGACCTACTACCAGGCTATCGTCTACATTCTGTCAGATGATGGCATGAGCGTCGTCCACCGCTACGAGGCAGTAGGTTCCACAGTGGATATGGCTGTGCAGCAGGCAGCTTATGTGAGTCTCACCGTCCTTCGTGCTGACTACTGGGGGTTTGACGATTCTATCTATCGCCACATCCCCCGTGGTTACATCACTTCGGAGGGAGCTCACTTCACTCTCTACGACAACTTGGATGTCTACGAGCATGATAACACCAGGCTGCACACCGCCGCTCAGTTCGTGAGGCACAGTGACGCAGTTGCCACCACACTTTCTCAGGAGTTGGCCTCAGTCAGAGAGCAGCTCTACCTTGCTTTGACTCGTCTGGCAACGTACACCACAGACTTTGTTGGAGATGAGCGCTTTGCATGTTTCGATCAGCCAGTGGGTCGTCGTCTGCCAGATGCTGGAGGTTACGAGCCGATCAGAGGTCCACTCCTCAACCTCGGTGCTGGTTACACCGGGATTCCACGCTTTGGAGCACAGGGAGTCGACGCTATGTACTTCACCACACCTAGAGTCGCTCTCAGGCCACGTCAGATCTATGTGGATCGTCGTTCTACCTACTTTCGTGGGCGTGCTCATCACCGTACCCCTCGTCGTACTACTCACCGCCGTCCTGCGTGATGAGCATGAGAGTACCGATATATCCATTCCTAGCTATGTTTAGTTATCCTTTGGCTTTCGAACCATGTATTGGTGTGTTGGATATTCTGATGTATTTGAACATGTGATGATGTACCTGTTGGTTATCTATTCATGCGTCGGAATAATCTCTCTTTCGGTTACCAAGTCTATTCTTTTTCTGTTGTTGTGCTAAAATGCATGTCTATTCAGGATGCCGCCAACAAGGAACAACCCGCCTGAACCACCTCCGATCACAGAGCTGTTGACTCAGATGACTCAGGTCGTGGCACAGATGGCCCAGTTCCAGGCTAACCAGCACAACAACCAGAATGCTCCACGGGTCAGCATCAAGGAGTTCCTCAGTATGGGTCCGAGAGCTTTCGTGGCAACACGTGAGCCTCTGGATGCTGATGAGTGGATCCGGGAGATGGCCAGGGCTCTGGACATTGCTCACGTTGCTGAGGAAGACAAAGTCAAGTATGCCACCTACCTGCTGAAGGGTCAGGCAGCTACTTGGTGGGAGAACTACCAGACCATGAGAGCTGGCTATCCTATCACCTGGGGTTGTTTCAAGGATGCCTTCCTGAAGCACCACATCCCAGATGGTCTCATGGAAAGGATGCGTGAAGAGTTTTGCTCTCTTAAGCAAGGCAAGCTGGACGTCATCGGCTATCAGAACGAGTTCAATCGTCTCGCTCGATACGCTGGTGATGAGGTGTCCACTGAGGCTAAGAAGATGGCAAGGTTCCGCCGAGGTTTTAACCCGGAACTCAAGTACGCACTCACCAACATCAAGTGCAAAGACTTCGAGGAGCTCGTGAACACCGCGCTCAATGAGGAAAATGGGCGCAAGGCGTTCGAGGATTCTCGCAAGCACTCGCGTGAGGGTGGTTCCTCCTCCAACATGACCACCCCTCCGCAGAAGCGCCGCATCTGGGTGCCAAATGGTGCTGACACTCGGGCTCCATATGCCCAAGCTTCTCCAGGCTTTGCTCCCCGCCCACCCAACCCATCTCAGATGCATGGTCAGAGGGTTCCAATGGGGCAGCCAAGGCCAGGTCCTCCTCGTGTCGTCACTTGCTTCAAGTAAAAGGAGACTGGACACTACGCGGATAAGTGCACTCAGAGGAAGCTACCTCCACCTCCTCACCCCAACACCAACCAGGCAATGGTTCGTGCTCCCCCGGCTAAAGCCTTCAACTCCAACAACAGGCCTGTCGGGAGGACCGCGAGGGTGAATCATATCAAGGCCGACAAAGCTGAGGAAGCTGCTGACGTCGTTCTCGGTATATTACCCGTAAACTCTTTTCCAGCTAAAGTGTTGTTTGATACCGGAGCATCGCATTCTTTTGTGTCAAAGATCTTTGCAAAAGCATACAACCTAGTTCTGGTTCCGCTAAGCAATCAAATCACTGTTCACTCTCCGGGACCGCAAATGTTGACTTCCAAGATAAGTATGGACAATCAGATCCTAATTGGAGGTCGCATATTCCTTGCTTCACTCATGTTGCTGGGAAATTCTGACATTGATGTCATTCTGGGCATGGATTGGTTGAAGACCAACGAAGCTAAAATTGACTGTGCTCAAAAGTCAATAACTCTCTCTCACCCTTCTGGCCAGATAGTCTATTCTCCATATGGATCAAGTTCTGTTCAGCTGTTCAACCTCGATGCAAAACCTCTACCTCTACTCGAAAATGTTCCGGTGGTTTGTGAATTCCCTAACGTCTTTCCAGAAGAGTTGCCAGGGATGCCTCCGGACAGAGCAGTTGAGTTCGTGATCGAGCTTGAGCCAGGTACTGCTCCAATCTCTAAGCATCCATACAAGATAGCTCCTCCTGAACTAAAATTGTTGAAGGAGCAAATCGATATGTACATGGAGAAAGGTTACATTCAGCCTAGTTCCTCCGCTTGGGGTTGCCCAACTCTGTTCGTTGCCAAGAAGGATCAAACAAAAAGACTCGTGGTTGACTATCGTCCTCTCAACGAGAAAACCATCAAAAACAAGTATCCAATTCCTCGTATCGATGATCTTTTTGATCAACTTGCTGGAGCCTCAGTATTCTCAAAGTTGGACTTGAGGATGGGTTACCATCAAATAAAGATCAGAAAGGAAGATATTCCAAAAACAGCTTTCACCACTCGGTACGGTCTATATGAATACACCGTCATGTCCTTTGGTCTCACCAATGCACCGGCGACATTCTCTAGACTCATGAATTCTGTCTTCCATGAATACCTCGACAAGTTCGTTGTGATATATCTCGATGACATTCTGGTCTACTCAAAATCCGAGGAAGAGCATGGAGAACATCTTCGTCTCACTCTCATGAAACTTCGCGAGCATCGTCTATATGCCAAATTCTCCAAATGTGAGTTCTGGATTCCAGAAGTTGCTTACCTTGGTCATATAATCTCTGCCAAAGGCATAGCCATTGACCCAGAAAAGGTTAAGGCAATTGTTGATTGGAAACCTCCTAAGACGGTGAAGCAAGTCAGAAGTTTTCTTGTCTTGGCTAGCTATTGCCGTCGTTTCGTCCAAAATTTCTCCAAGATTGCCAAACCTCTCACTGATCTCACAAAGAAGGACAAGAAGTTTGTTTGGTCTCCACAATGTGATGAAAGTTTCAATCTCCTGAAGACTAAACTCACTTCCACGCCTGTTCTGGTTGGCCCAGATACTACCAAACCTTTCCAGATATTCTGCGATGCATCTCTCCAAGGTCTAGGTGCAGTTCTTATGCAAGAACGTCAAGTTGTGGCTTATGCTTCACGTCAGTTGAACCCACATGAGCAAAACTATCCCACTCATGACCTAGAACTTGCAGCAGTTGTGTTTGCCCTCAAGAAATGGAGACAATACTTGTTGGGTAACCGCACTGAAATCTTTTCCGATCATAAGAGTCTGAAATACATCTTCACTCAACCAGATCTAAACCTCAGGCAAAGGAGATGGATTGAGAAGATTAAAGACTTTGATCTCACAATTTCTTACACTCCAGGCAAGGCTAATGTTATGGCCGATGCTCTCAGTCGCAAGTCATATTGCAATAATCTCATGATCATGGAAAGCCAACCTCCACTTCATGAAGAATTCCAGAAGCTGAACCTTGGTCTTGTTCCTCAAGGATATCTTGCAAGCTTGACAGCTAGTCCAACTCTCGAGGACAAGATACGTTCTGAACAACTTCGTGATGCTGAAATCAAGAAGATTGTAGAGCACATCAAAGAAGGCAACGATAAATTCAAGTCCTTCTCAATTGATGACTAGGGAACTGTGTTCTTCGAGGGACGCATTGCAGTTCCTCAGATTCAAAGTCTCAAAGATGTCATTCTCAAGGAGGCTCATGAAACTCCTCTCTCCATCCACCCTGGAAGTACAAAGATGTACCAGGATCTCAAGACTCTGTATTGGTGGTCTGGCATGAAACGTGAAATTGCTCAATACGTTTCTGAATGCGATGTTTGTCAACGTGTTAAGGCGGTCCATCAGAAAACAGCAGGTCTTCTCCAACCTCTAAAAATTCCTGAGTGGAAGTGGGACATGATTGAGATGGACTTCGTTACTGGTTTCCCAAAGTCCAAGAAGGGCAACGATGCAATCTTCGTTGTTATTGATCGTCTCACTAAAGTAGCTCACTTCTTTGCTGTCAAGGAAACTATCTCAGCTAGCCAGTTAGCAGAGCTCTACACAGCAAAGATTGTTCCTCTTCATGGTGTCCCATTGGAAATAAGCTCAGACCGTGGAAGTATCTTCACTTCTCATTTCTGGAAGAGTTTTCAAGAAGCATTGGGCACCAAACTTCTGTTCAGCACAGCTTATCACCCGCAGTCTCAGGGGCAAGTCGAAAGAGTCAATCAGATTCTCGAGGATATGCTAAGAGCATGTGGTCTCTCCTTTGGCATGAAATGGGAGGATTGCCTTCCATATGCTGAATTCTCCTACAACAACAGCTTCCAGGCAAGCCTAGGCATGGCACCATTTGAAGCACTCTATGGCCGCAGATGCAGGAGTCCAATCAATTGGTCTGGAGCTGGTGAACGTTCACTCTTAGGCCCTGACATTGTTAAGGAAGCCGAAGAGAAAGTTCGCATCATTCGTGACAATCTCAAGATTGCCTAGTCTCGTCAGAAGAGTTACTATGACAGCAAGCACCGGGATATGACCTATGCACCTGGTGACAAAGCATATCTCCGTGTAACTCCCCTCAGAGGCACTCATCGTTTTGGTGTGAAAGGAAAGCTGGCACCAAGATACATTGGTCCTTTCAACATTCTCTCAAGATGTGCAGAAAATGCTTATCGTCTTGAGCTTCCAGAAAAACTATCCAAGGTGCACGATGTGTTCCACGTGTCACAGCTCAAGAAGTGTTTCAAAGATCCAGATCGTGCAGTTCATCATGATTCCATTGAACTGCAAGATGATCTCTCTTATGAGGAGCACCCTATTAGTATTCTCGATGAGACCGAGCGTAAGACTCGCAACAAGAGCACCAAGTTCTTGAAAGTGCAGTGGTCGCATCATTCCGATAAAGAGGCAACGTGGGAGACCGAAGAGGATCTTCGAAAGAAGTATCCGGACCTTTTCTCTTCTCCGTAAGGAATCTCGGGGCGCGATTCCTTCACGGGGGGCGTTTTGTAACATCCCAAGTATGAAATACCCCTAGAATGTTTGTTTTCCTTGTTTAATTAAAGTATTGCATCATGTCATCATATTCATTAAGTTGTTTGCATTTGTTTTTCCTGGTTTGCATTGTTTTGCATTTGTTTTTATTCTATTTTCATAATGGAAATTCAAACAATTTCAAATGATGTGTTTCATACTTGTCATGTTAAAATATTTTCAAATCAAAAGTACAAACCAAATCTCATTTTGTCTCCAATTATTCCATAAAGATCAACTAGTAAAATGGTGGTTTTATTCCAATCAAATAATTCCAAATTGCATTCAAATTCAAATCAAATCACCAAACAGCACCCCAATTTGAAATTATAAAAATTACCAAAACAAATATACTCATTTGTTTCCAATTAAAGTTATTTGTTCACCCTATTAAAGTTGTGGGTTTCAAGATTAATCAAATAATTATCAAATACTTCAAAACTAAACCAATTTACAAACAACACTGAAATTTTGAAATCTTGAAAAATAAAAATGGCCAAATGTTTGCTAACACACTAAGTAGCCCACCCAATTTTTTCTGAAATTTTTGCAAACCCCAAAAGCATCTTTTTCTTCTTCTTTCATTTGCTGCAAAAAAAAAACAGAAAAACAAAAATAGAAAAAGAAAACACAAACCTGCGAAGGGGGGGGGGGGGCACACGGTCCAGCCCACTAACCTACCCGAAGCTGGCCCGGTACCGTTTCGCAGCCGCCCCCGTCGTCTGTTTCGCGTACGGCGGCAATCCCACCGGTGCCACGTCGCCGCAGAGCCGCTCCGACGGCCGTCCTCGCCTCCGCAGCCCTATATAATCCCCCTAGGGCAGCGCGCGCAGCCCTAGACCTAGCCCTACTCCCTATCCCCTCGAGACAGCCGCCGATTTCATCTTCCCGGCGCAATTCCCCTCTCTCTGTACCTCGCCGGAATTCCCCCGACTGAATCCATGTCGACCGCCGCCACTCCGCCGCGCCACCTACCTACCTAAGTACAGAAACCAAACCACCACGATCCCCTCTTCCGTTTGGACACCGGAGCCACCCCGGAGATCTACTGGAGCGACGCCGCCATCATCGACTTGCCGCCGTCGAGCTCGTCTTCACCGCGCCTCTGCAACAACTGCAACGGTGGTGAGGCCACCGTGCTCTTCCTCCTCTCCGTACTCGAGCACGCACACGCACTCAACACTTCCGTGCACGCACACGCGCACTACAGCGAGCACAGCACCACGGTGATCCCCGCCGGCGAGCAACGACTCGTTGTCTGTCAGGGTTCAGCGAGCGCGCGGTTAAATTCAGTTAGGCCGCAGATCTGAAGTACAACCTCACTGCGCATCTGTATCTGTCACCAAACTGAATCCCACCGTACTGGTTACAGTGCATCGCTCGCTCGCGCGCGGTCGTGAGTTCGATCCCTGGCACTGCGGATTAAATCCACACTTTTTCGCGCACCGGCTGACAGGCAGGGCCCACCTGTCTGTGGCCCTGGCTGCCACACCAGCACGCAGGCACGCCACGCTGGCCCAAGGCCCACGGGCAGTGGCTGTGGTTAGATTGCTGCGCGGTAACAAATAAATTTCCAGCATGTTTCTTTTAAATCCAGGTCCTTTTAAATTGCAGAATGATCCCTAAAATTAAAACCCTAATAACTTTTGTTTTATAGCTCCAAACAATAAAACCTAAATATGTGCACTGCTCCAAATTAAATTGCCTATCCAATTAAATATTTTTGTGTACTGTTTTGAATTTTCCAAATGCATTCAAAATTTGAATTCAAACAAATCATTTGTAATTTGCTAAAATCCATAACTAATTCATACTTAATCCAAATAATGCAAATAAAATATGTTTTCCATGCTATTTCAAATAACCTTTTCAAATATAAATTTTGTTTCAAGGTTTGAATAATTAAAATTGCTTAAATACTTTAAACCTTGTTTAAATCATTTAAATTTGATAAAATCATATCTTGCTCAAAATAAAATATTTTTGAACATGCAAAGTATGTTTTCAAACCATCAAAGTATAAACTTTTCAAATGTGAGTTTGAATTTATGTTTTGAACAAATAAAATACAACTAATATTCAAACTTGTTTTAAATTCATTTAAAACTTTTTTAATCTTGTTTAATTCATAATTAAATCATTGTAATTCCTTTTTCAATGTTTGAAACATGTAATCCAACTAAAATTTGGTATTCTTTCCAAATATGAATTTTGTTATTTGTTTTGAACATTTTAAATTGATGAAAACAACAAATGTTTGTGTGACATCTTTAAGTAACCCAAAATTTCCAAACTTAACAAATGATTTCCAAACTTGTTAAATTCCTTTTCCACTTGCATCTATTGTTGTTATTTTGTTGTTATCATCATGCATGAATCATGCTAAGCAAACTTTCACATGGTAATTAATTATAGATCATTTGTTTCCACTTAATTCATGGACCTTTTCCATATGCAATCCAATTGCATATGGGTCCATTTAAATTGTGCTACCATGTTAACTAGTTTATTTTGATGCAACCATTAACTTGACATGCATCATTCCATGATTGTGCACTATGCCATGATATTGATTGTTTATCTTTCTGCACTGTTTGTTTGCTTCTTCTCGGATAGACGACGACGTTGAGACAGACGATCTTTACAGCACCCCTTCTGAGGATCTAGCTCAGTACCAGGCTGCTGAGTTTGCAGGCAAGTTATCACTCACATGAACCATTGTGTTCCTTTCAACCTTGGTTACCGATACTTTCCGTTGTCTATTTCTACTAGCCTTAGTAGTAGTTGTTTCTGTTACGAACCTATCACATGAATCCCTTAACCCTGATATTGCCTCACCTCCACTCCTACAACCCTATTGTTTGAGCCAGTGTCTTACTAGCATGCTTAGGTTGTTTTGCTCGAGTCTGTTACCCGTTACTTTCTGTTACTATTTCATTATGTTCTGGGGGCTCGATGTTTAATCAATCAATCATGCTAATGTTATTGTTAAATAATAATTTGATGATAAGGCACCGGCAGGAGGCCCTGTGTGGTTTTGAGGCCTGCTAGTGTCGACCCTAATAGGAAAAGGGTCTTGTCTACTGATCCATGATGAGCGCACTACCCGCATGTGGGAAGCGAGTATGGGCGCCCCCCTCAATTTGATTCGATTCGCATCTCGTCCAAATCGTCTCATTTAGTTCGTGTTTTCCATTTGCCGCATGCATGTTTTTGCGAGCCCAGCGCAGGGTGGAACTTTTGTAGTCGGCATATAGGGGGACACGTTCTTAGAGTGCTATGAGGGTCCCTTTTCTTCGGGGCTCGATTAGCCGTGCGCCCAAGGTGCTTTGGGCTTGATGCTAAGAAGAGTTGAGTTGTGTTGAGTGCCCCGCTTGGTGGGAGGCATCCCATCTGGCGGGTTATTCATACGTGTACGACCAAATTGGTGCAACCCTGCAGGGATAAATCTTCTCGAGAAGCCGTGTTTTCCGCGGTTATGGTTAACTTGGTGAAAGTACTGGCTAACAAGTACTCAGGACAACTTAAACCTAATGATTAACAACCTTACACCCAATGATTAATAACTTGACTAGTAATAGGCTTATTGACACAATAATTTGATTCATCGTTAATTCAACCGTGTGAGTTATCCTCGGATTGCTTCTTTGGATAAGGGGCGAGGTCCAGGATGGGTTTGTTTGATGTTATCTTTCAGTTGGTAACTATACGCTATCTTATCTCCTTTCTGTTAGCTGGAAGTTGTAGTGATTCTGTAGTTGGTTAGCGCAGCCAGTTGCAGCATCTGTTATATCCCCTTCCTTCCGTTGAACCCAAGGCATCTGTACTTGGTGTTGACGGGTTACACCTTGGTGAACTGTGAGTCTTGCTTGCCAGTATGTTTATGTACTGACCCCTTTGGGGCTGTGATTTCCGCAGACTACGCTTACGAGGATCCAGGTGACGGCTACTACGTGGAGTTTGACGAGGCTGCTGACGAGTAGGTAGCGGACCCGGGCAGGATCCGAGACTACGTGGATGGGCTCCGTCTTTCTTTCAGTTCCCGGCTTCTTAAGCCTATTTGGATTTGTCTGTACTCAGACCCTTTGAATGCTTCCGCTGAGATGTAATGATGTTATGTTGGGACATGTGTCCTCTGGATGATTGTATTTGCTATCTCTGCTCTAGTGAGAGCCATTTGCAACTTATTTCAATCTTTTGTGTCTTAGAGATATGTTGTGTTATCATCTTGTTCAATGCCGTTGACGTACCATGTGTGTATGGTATGAAGTACGTCAATGGTAGTGTCCTGATTTCTATGGGATAGTTTACATCGACGGTGAATAGTAAAGATTGGTTGTCACACATAAGTGTTGGCCTACTCGTAAGAGATGCGGGTGCCGGTAAGCCCCGTAATCCAATCAAAATACTGTTCAGTTCGTACGGTGAGTATCCTCTAGAAGCCCGGGTGCGACAGAACATTTGGTGTCGACGCGCCCAATAGCTCGATTAAAAGCGGTCTTCGTATGTGCGTGCGTGTGTTTTACCCTGTGAAGTTGAAAAAGTGGAGGAAAAAATCATGATGGGGGCGGTGGGCGCGCGGACGGATGATGACTGAGCGACGATGACCGGCGACTTGGCGTCCATGCGTGGCGCGGCAACCCCGGCGGCAAGAACCGGCGGCATGGCGACACAGGTCTCCTCCCCGGGTGGGGCTACGGAGCCAGATTCCATTCGTGGCATGTGTACTGGGAGGACGTCATTGAGGAACACGATGAGGCCATGGCGCTTGCGGCGGAATTGGCTGCCCGATGCGTGCTCCCCCCAGCACCTACCCTAGGTGACTTCCTTGCGAGGGCGCGCAGAGTGGCGGGCCCTCGCCGTCGACGAGCTGCGTTGATGGGTCGCCGGTGGGAAGGGGGACAGAGGGACTCCATGGCTCCTATTCCAGCGACGGCGAACGGTGCTGCGGCTTCTCGGTCCTGCGCTGCGCCGATCTCTCCTGGGCTATGGGCTGTTGTGGCTCGGTTGACGTCATCCCCGGCCGGTGCAGCGATGTCCGGCCCCCTGACGCTAGCGGGCGGCCAGCTCCCATGGCGGCGCCGCTGTCGAACGCAGATGGCTCTGTCCCGGCTGCGCCAGGGTCAAACCCTAGGCCCACTGGGCCAAGTGCGCCCGAGCGGCCCGTCCTGGAGTGGCGGCGGCCTGTGTTGGTGTTGCGTCGCCCTCCATGATCCTACGGAACTCCCAGGGCGCCAGTTAGGAGGTCTGGCTCATCTCGGCCCACGGGCCCCTGGCTGTGGGTTTGGAAGGGCGCCTAGGACCTTTCCTTAGGGTTTCTAGCCCCCGTGGTGTCAGACCCCGGACCCAGAGATATACATACTGTTATGTGCTCCTAGCCATGGACTCACAAGGGCTTCAGGGTTACCAGCCCCGGCCGCAACAAACAACGGCAGGCAGACCGGATTCATCGGCACGTAGTCCGGATCCCCGGTCTACTACTCCTTGTATCCATGCTAGTCATAACCAAATTATGCATACCCAAGCGTCCACGAGTCGGATGAAGCTGAAGGAACGGGACCAAAGTTATACAGAGCTGCTATGTGTCCAGAAAGTGCAACAACAATCGAGGGTTACTGGGGTTACCTCGCCCCAGGCCGATCAAATCGACAGGCGGGCTCGGACATGGATCATCGGATCCACAACCCCTCGACTGCGACAACTATGCAGGCATAGCCAAAACTGTATAACAATGAGCTCGAAACCAACAACCGATCAAAGCAGTACTCTAAACATGAAGCTGTATTAAACAGGTGTTACTAGAGTATAGCTTACAAGCAGAGGTCACACGACCCAACATTACATCAGGCAACAGAAGGCAAATTATGTTGCTAATCAACAAGAACCAAAAAGGCCTAAGAGGCCGCAACATAAGGCGACGTCCCAGCCCATAGATTCCAGGCTGCTACCTGGGAACCCCAAACTACTCGTCGATGTCCACGTTGAATCACCACCAATGAGAGATCTTCTCCTGAACCAAAATTAAGCAAACCTGAGTACGAGAGGTACTCAACAAGACTTAGTTAACCTATGATATATCTGCTATTTCGAAAAGGGTTTCATGAAGGCTGATTTGCGTAAAGCAATCTTTGTTTTGCAAGTTGAGGAAGGAATAGCACGTCTCATGGAATGTTTTGAAAACAGATGAGAAAGCTACTCAACTACTGATATCATCATCTTTTAATCCACCAAATCATTTCAGCACCTCGTGCTTCAAAGATCACCTCCTCCAGTTGTTCCACACTATCTCATGCTACAAGGTAACCCCTCTCGGCATCTCCGAGGAGGCATCCTTCATTCGTTATCAACAAGTTTTAAGCATTCCGTTTATGTTGTCTATGATCACAGATTCCGTCACCAAGTCGTCTTTAACCGCAGACACGGCTTTTCGAAAAGATTTAACCCTGCAGGGGTGTACAACTTTACCCACACGTACCAACCGACTCTTAGTGCCACCAGGGTTAGCACTAGTCCGGGAAGTGCCGGCAGAGGGTAGTCGATTCCCAGCCTTTACCTTGTCGAACCATATCCATGAGTCAACCCAAACAGGTCCACCCCGTCAACAGGGAGTTGGCCACCTCCTGACGGCACCTGTTCTGTGAGTCGGGAACAAGATCCGTGTACGTCCATCACTTGTCCCGGTCACGACCTAGTTTTCTCCAAAACATTTTCCGACTCACACGCAGATGGAAATCTCAAACTACGTGGCTCATGGATAAGGTTAAACAAGTTAGTCAGCCGGGCGGGGTTCATCGGCCCACGTGTGGCTGTACGCTCAGTCTTGGCTCGAAGGCGAGAACTCGCTCCTAGGGGCATGAACAGGACAAAATGCCACAACCCATTGTGGCCTCACATCCTTGCCGTGATTAGTCAAGTTATCAAAGGTAATTCAAACCATAAACACCTGACATAGAAGATTCACGCATTGAACAGATTCATCAACTAGGCATGGCTAAGCAAGACTCACAAGGTTTAGCGGAGCGCGCACAAACCAAACCTATAGCTGCTAGGTGAAGTGGATCAGGATATCTAGGTTATGCAGTATATAGGAGAACTATATCTACTGACATCAAATAGTTTGGAACCAAATGCAAAGTACGAGATTCAAATCACTTTGAATTCATATATGAGCAGATAAGAGGTTATGCTTGGCTTGGTTATAAGAAAACCAGATAAAGTCTTCAGGGATAAGTGCTTGACTTGTCGGTTAAGATCAAGTATTCGCCATGGCGTTGTCGATCTTCTCTTCAGAGTCGCGTTCTACCGATCAGAAGCAAAACACCGAAAGAGAAACAATAATCAAACATGGCATCGATGCAATGCACAATATGTATGCATGAGCAAGTTAATGCACTGAAAGAAGCCCTAAACATGATCATTGGGTTGCTAAGGTTCATATGGCAGTTATGCAGTTTTACTGAAATTTGCCCGAAATGGACCCCGGAGGGGGTTTCAGACGGTTATGAAGGTGAATACCATTTTAGTTGCTCAAATGGGTTTGAAAACATCATAAATGGGTTGCATTTGTCATTTTGAGCATTTTGGTATATAACTTTTAACTTTCTAATTTTCTTGAATAAAAACTTATTTTCTATTTTTAAAATGATTAAACAACATTAAACAAATGGTCATTTTTGGACTTTCTCAAAAATGTGTGAAAATGACATTTTTGGGTAGAGCATCTTTTTCTGATCAAAACCATATTTTTACTTTATTTTTGTGACTAACAGAATAGAAGTTATTCATTATTCAAATTAATCCTTTTTCTGTAATTATAAAAGAGGTGGGGCCCACGTGTCATAATAATCATTTCTATTAATCTAAAACAGAAATCAAACAGGAAGGGGCCATGCTGACGTCGGCATGACGTCAGCATGACGTCATCTGCGGGCTGCAGTAGCTCTGCCGCTGCTCGATCGAGCGCTTGAGCGCTCTCCTCACGGATCGAATGGGATAGCAGCGTGGAGGGGGCGACAACGAGCCGAGTGGTGGTGGCGCCGCCCCCAGGGGGTCACCGGAGTAGCCGTGGCAACGGCGGACGGCGGCGGCCGACCGTGGCTCGCAGCGCCACGGCGTTACAGGGCATGGGACAGAGGGAAAAAGGTCCGGCGGGGACCGGGGACTCACCCTGAGGCCCGACGTAGGCTCGGCGCGGCGAGAGATGGCCGGAGGCGCACGAAATCATCAATGGCGGCCGGCGGACGGAGTTGGAGAGGAAGCCGTGATTCGTCCGATTCCTAGGGTTCCGGCAAGCGGGAGTCGTCGTGGAGCACGAGAGGAGCACGGCGGAGCTTCCTGGAGCTTCAATTTGGGAGGAGGAGGTCGGGAACAACGACGCGCGACGGCTTCCTGTCGGCTAGGGTTTCGGCCGGACGGGGGAAAGAAAGGGAGAGGAAGGGAACAGAGGGGATAGCGGGTGAGAGGAGGTCGTGGGCTTCCTCTAGAACCTATCCACGCAAGGAGGGAGGCCAGGAGGAGGTGGCAATCGAGTCGGCTTGACCTCCACGCAGCTGCTTGCCTTCTGTCAAAGGTTGAAGAAGACAGTTTTGCGCAAAACCCCCTGAAGTTCCTGGATTTTGCAAAATAGCCCTTTTCTATTATAAAACATAACAGAACATTAGATTTTGAGGGTCTTTTTGTGAACAGAAAATTTGGCAAAAATAGTTTTTGAAAAGCTTATGAAATTTCCAACAAAACCACAACTTGGTTTTCCTAATTTGAAATTGTTTTGAAAATAATTTTTGGGTGATCACTTTAAGTGACTTTTATGCAAGTTTCACTTAAATTCAATTTAAGAAATTGATTCAAATTTTTCCATGCATGCTATGCAATGAACACCACACCACAACCCTTTTGTTAGCAAATTTGGGATGTTACAAATCTACCCCCCTTACAAGAATCTCGTCCCGAGATTCCCGAAGGAGAAGAAAGAAGGAACACCGGTTTTGAATGATCTTTTTGAACCTTACGGTTCTTTCTCGAAGAGGTTGATCCGTAGCATCTTGAAGTATTGAACGGGTATACCTTAGGTAAGAGGGAAACTCTTAGGAAATGATCTTCACGAAGATCGAATATCTCATGGACAACTCATGATAGGAATGTTTGTAAAGAACTTTTGAGTTAGCAGGCATGAAACACATCAAGATAACGGAGGGAATAAAAGATGGTTTCAAGTTTACGGACGATGGTTCATGGAAGGATTTAGAATATGAGCTTTGCACAAGACTTTAAATCCTTTTGAGAAAGAAAGGTTGGACAATTTATGACATCGAGGTTTTCTTCAAACAGAGCACCAAGGTGGGAAGGATTGTCTGAGATATCACCATGTAATATCCGTAGACGAGGGAGAACACGAGAAAACACTGTAATTCGTGCGTCGGAGAAAATTTGATACAAGATCATGTTCACTCTTCGGAGTGGACACGAAAGATAACGGAACTTTCACTCCGTCAAAACTTTGTCGAAAACTTTGTCAAAGATCAGGATGTAACTTCGCGACAGAAGATGAGTAACCACGGAATGTTGGGACACCGTAGTGAAGGAGGAACTCTTGGTCACACCATAAGACTGACTAACCAACGAGGATAAAAACACCAGAAGGAGTAGGGAATCTCTTTCCTATGGTGGATTTGGACGTAGCAATACGTTTACCACATGGTTAAGACTCCAGGGCTGAAGTGACTGACAAATTCACACAATGTGTGAGATGAACAAAACTTCCAGTACCAACAACTTGAAAAGGAAACTGATGAATGGCAGTTACAGAACACCACGAGATGTTCTCATGATGAACTTGTTTCCACTGGAACAAAGGTTCTGGAGGTTCAACGGAGAGATATTGGAAAGATCAACTTCCAGGTTCTTCTGATGTTCTAGATACCAGTATCAGGCTCATGACAAGCCTTCTATAGGTCATCAAGTGAAAGTAGAACTCCGGTTTGGAAGAACTGGGAGGAAAAACTTGTTAGGATAAGCCAGACAAGAATTCTCATGGAGGGTGGTTGTTCTTACAGATTCAAAGAGATATGACATTAGGCCTTCCGGCTAATTGTGTCAACCACCACATCAACCATGCCGGATTCTGAAAGGACCTAATTCACTACTCTTGAGGAAACACCAAACATCATTGCTGCTTGAGGTTCAGCTCTGGTTAGTGGGTTGATAACTCAGACTCGGTATGTTTGATCTAAGAGATTGCACCGGTTACCAACGAGACACATATGCTAGATTCTCAAGATATGGACTACGATGTCAAGCTCGAGAAGATGAGCGAGATTGCAAAACTCATGTGTTAGCAACTTGCGAAAAACGGTTGCACCTACATGAACTACTTGCAAAAGAACACATCGGAGTCCTGGTTTGGAAGACGATACAAAGATAACCAAGATCTTGAACTTCTTTTCTTTCACGAACAATCGGTCAGTGGCTTGGGGTGGGTGCCAGCTTCTTCAACTAAATGGAGGTAACAACCTACCATCTCAAGAATAGTCCACACATGCATGACCGACTTTGGATTATTCCCGAAGGAATAAGAAAACTCTACTCGGATCCACGGCGACAGCTTTCACCAGGAGCACATGGACCGGAGTAAGTCACTTAGAACATCGAGAGCACAACTTCGTGATGACACAAAGATGGTTCTCGAAAGTTTCCAACATTAGTGCCAGTTGTTCAACATGACCCTCTCGCAACTTGGAGAAAATAGGAATGTCATCGATGGGCTCGAAAACACACCTATCAAAACACTCCAAGAAGAGGGATTCATATGATACATGAACGAGGCAAGATATTGGTCAGACCAAAGGACATGAAGGTATCCTCGGGAAAAACACCATCAGGATAGTCCTTGAATCCGAGCTTGATTTGACGATAGCCCAAATCAAATCAAGGGTGGAAAGATAGCATGTACATTAAGGAGATACTATCCTTCTTCAACACAACGGGAACTAGACATCCCTTAACAGAGGATCAAGTTAGGCGGAACTGTTGTCTTTCAACTCTCCAAGTTGTTGTTTAAGCTCAACCAACTAGTCCAGGATATCCAGCAGAGTTCCTTGGAGAAAGGAGTAGTTCAAAGTACCCCTTGTTTAGACATCACGGTCAGGTGACAAACCTGGTGATACTTCTTGGAAGACTACCAGAATATCACAACCTACCGGTATGTCTCGAAGTTTGGAAGGAAACTTGCTTTTCAAAGCAACTGATATGGTACTGAGAGCTTCGGCATGAACCTAACTCTCTGACCAAGAAGGTGCACCGGAATGAACGGATTTGATAACACGGTCAATTTCAAATAGAGACCGGGTGACCAATAGTGCTAAGAAGGATACAGATGTTTTCTTAGATTTTTCAAAGCAATAAGAATTGCTGGGAGTAGCTGATACACATGTCAATGAACAGACCCATCATTCTCAAGCATTCAAGCTTGGAGGAAGGGGGAGTGAAGACGTGTTGAGCATCATTTCATCAATAAGACCATGAAACTTAACACAGCCTCGTGATATAAAAGAGTGTGATACTCGAAGGTAGAACAGAACAAAAGCTAATGAAACTTCTTTATTCCGCGAATTACAAAACTTTGACCTGGTCCTAGAGATGAACGAGGTTCTGGATTTTGTTTCTCCTTACATTCCAAGGTGGAATGTTCTAACGGAACATGATAGCAGATGCCTTGGAAGACTCCAACACAGATATGCAACTTGACGTCCAAAACAACGGATGGAGGTTTTGAGAGCATATGGAGGGAGGAATCATGCTCAAGGGAGATCTTAGGATCAAGTTGATTGCACAGGGTAATACTCATTTGTATAATCCATGGTAAGAGGAGAAGTATAGCTGAATCAAGAAGAAAGATGTGGAACTCATGATGATCACTCTTGTTGTGATCACTTTTGGTTCCAAAGGAAAGCCTACGGCTATGAGAGTTGCAATTTCCTAGCCAACCCGAGGTAGAAAATGTTCCTCGGGAACTAAAGGAACAGAACTTGGGTTAAAGGTCAGCATCCTGTACTGATGGCATGAGAATCACATGGTTATGACCACATGATTCAACCCACCGCAATTCAGCACATTCCGGGACCTTTGGTTCAAGTCCAAGGTTTTAAAAACATGACGAAAGGAGTAACTGCTATATGAGTGCCACAAAGGACACTACGATTTGCAATCACGAAATATCTTTCAAAAGACAGCGTAACTCCGGAAGAATTTGGGCAGAGGATAACGGATACATTCGAGATGGAAAGCAGATCTCGAGGTTCAGGATTTTGAGATTTTGGAACATGTAAGAATGTGGAAACCACACAGCTCTGAGAGATTAGAATGGAAAGGAAATCTCCCAGTTGAAACGAGAGATAACGGAATATGGAACACACACGACTCTAGAAACTTTAACACTAGGTCAACTTGGGTAAAAGACGTCCTTGCCAGAAAAGGCACCTAGATTTTGAATGACTAGAAGGGATAGCAAAACCTTTTCAAATCAAAACAGGTAAGGTGACCCAGAGTTAGAGCGATACCAGATAAGGAGTAAAAAGAATCCTAAGAAGGTTTTCACAATCCTTTTGAAGTTTCAAATAGTTTTCACAAACACTAGACTCGACATCGACCAAGCAGTAAGGTTTTCCTACAGGCAGTCCTGCTCTGATACCATGACTTGTCAGACCCCGGACCCAGAGATATACATACTGTTATGTGCTCCTAGCCATGGACTCACAAGGGCTTCAGGGTTACCAGCCCCGGCCGCAACAAACAACGGCAGGCAGACCGGATTCATCGGCACGTAGTCCGGATCCCCGGTCTACTACTCCTTGTATCCATGCTAGTCATAACCAAATTATGCATACCCAAGCATCCACGAGTCGGATGAAGCTGAAGGAACGGGACCAAAGTTATACAGAGCTGCTATGTGTCCAGAAAGTGCAACAACAATCGAGGGTTACTGGGGTTACCTCGCCCCAGGCCGATCAAATCGACAGGCGGGCTCGGACATGGATCATCGGCTCCACAACCCCTCGACTGCGACAACTATGCAGGCATAGCCAAAACTGTATAACAATGAGCTCGAAACCAACAACCGATCAAAGCAGTACTCTAAACATGAAGTTGTATTAAACAGGTGTTACTAGAGTATAGCTTACAAGCAGAGGTCACACGACCCAACATTACATCAGGCAACAGAAGGCAAATTATGTTGCTAATCAACAAGAACCAAAAAGGCCTAAGAGGCCGCAACATAAGGCGACGTCCCAGCCCATAGATTCCAGGCTGCTACCTGGGAACCCCAAACTACTCGTCGATGTCCATGTTGAATCACCACCAATGAGAGATCTTCTCCTGAACCAAAATTAAGCAAACCTGAGTACGAGAGGTACTCAACAAGACTTAGTTAACCTATTATATATCTGCTATTTCGAAAAGGGTTTCATGAAGGCTGATTTGCGTAAAGCAATCTTTGTTTTGCAAGTTGAGGAAGGAATAGCACGTCTCATGGAATGTTTTGAAAACAGATGAGAAAGCTACTCAACTACTGATATCAACATCTTTTAATCCACCAAATCATTTCAGCACCTCGTGCTTCAAAGATCACCTCCTCCAGTTGTTCCACACTATCTCATGCTACAAGGTAACCCCTCTCGGCATCTCCGAGGAGGCATCCTTCATTCGCTATCAACAAGTTTTAAGCATTCCGTTTATGTTGTCTATGATCACAGAATCCGTCACCAAGTCGTCTTTAACCGCAGACACGGCTTTTCGAAAAGATTTAACCCTGCAGGGGTGTACAACTTTACCCACACGTACCAACCGACTCTTAGTGCCACCAGGGTTAGCACTAGTCCGGGAAGTGCCGGCAGAGGGTAGTCGATTCCCAGCCTTTACCTTGTCGAACCATATCCATGAGTCAACCCAAACAGGGCCACCCCGTCAACAGGGAGTTGGCCACCTCCTGACGGCACCTGTTCTGTGAGTCGGGAACAAGATCCGTGTACGTCCATCACTTGTCCCGGTCACGACCTAGTTTTCTCCAAAACATTTTCCGACTCACACGCAGATGGAAATCTCAAACTACGTGGCTCATGGATAAGGTTAAACAAGTTAGTCAGCCGGGCGGGGTTCATCGGCCCACGTGTGGCTGTACGCTCAGTCTTGGCTCGAAGGCGAGAACTCGCTCCTAGGGGCATGAACAGGACAAAATGCCACAACCCATTGTGGCCTCACATCCTTGCCGTGATTAGTCAAGTTATCAAAGGTAATTCAAACCATAAACACCTGACATAGAAGACTCACGCATTGAACAAATTCATCAACTAGGCATGGCTAAGCAAGACTCACAAGCTTTAGCGGAGCGCGCACAAACCAAACCTATAGCTGCTAGGTGAAGTGGATCAGGATATCTAGGTTATGCAGTATATAGGAGAACTATATCTACTGACATCAAATAGTTTGGAACCGAATGCAAAGTACGAGATTCAAATCACTTTGAATTCATATATGAGCAGATAAGAGGTTATGCTTGCCTTGGTTATAAGAAAACCAGATAAAGTCTTCAGGGATAAGTGCTTGACTTGTCGGTTAAGATCAAGTATTCGCCATGGCGTTGTCGATCTTCTCTTCAGGGTCGCGTTCTACCGATCAGAAGCAAAACACCGAAAGAGAAACAACAATCAAACATGGCATCGATGCAATGCGCAATATGTATGCATGAGCAAGTTAATGCACTGAAAGAAGCCCTAAACATGATCATTGGGTTGCTAAGGTTCATATGGCAGTTATGCAGTTTTACTGAAATTTGCCCGAAATGGACCCCGGAGGGGGTTTCGGACGGTTATGAAGGTGAATACAATTTTAGTTGCTCAAATGGGTTTGAAAACATCATAAATGGGTTGCATTTGTCATTTTGAGCATTTTGGTATATAACTTTTAACTTTCTAATTTTCTTGAATAAAAACTTATTTTCTATTTTTAAAATGATTAAACAACATTAAACAAATGGTCATTTTTGGACTTTCTCAAAAATGTGTGAAAATGACATTTTTGGGTAGAGCATCTTTTTCTGATCAAAACCATATTTTTACTTTATTTTTGTGACTAACAGAATAGAAGTTATTCATTATTCAAATTAATCCTTTTTCTGTAATTATAAAAGAGGTGGGGCCCACGTGTCATAATAATCATTTCTATTAATCTAAAACAGAAATCAAACAGGAAGGGGCCATGCTGACGTCGGCATGACGTCAGCATGACGTCATCTGCGGGTTGCAGTAGCTCTGCCGCTGCTCGATCGAGCGCTTGAGCGCTCTCCTCACGGATCGAATGGGATAGCAGCGTGGAGGGGGCGACAACGAGCCGAGTGGTGGTGGCGCCGCCCCCAGGGGGTCACCGGAGTAGCCGTGGCAACGGCGGACGGCGGCGGCCGACCGTGGCTCGCAGCGCCACGGCGTTACAGGGCATGGGGCAGAGGGAAAAAGGTCCGGCGGGGACCGGGGACTCACCCTGAGGCCCGACGTAGGCTCGGCGCGGCGAGAGATGGCCGGAGGCGCACGAAATCATCAATGGCGGCCGGCGGCCGGAGTTGGAGAGGAATCCGTGATTCGTCCGATTCCTAGGGTTCCGGCAAGCGGGAGTCGTCGTGGAGCACGAGAGGAGCACGGCGGAGCTTCCTGGAGCTTCAATTTGGGAGGAGGAGGTCGGGAACAACGACGCGCGACGGCTTCCTGTCGGCTAGGGTTTCGGCCGGACGGGGGAAAGAAAGGGAGAGGAAGGGAACAGAGGGGATAGCGGGTGAGAGGAGGTCGTGGGCTTCCTCTAGAACCTATCCACGCAAGGAGGGAGGCCAGGAGGAGGTGGCAATCGAGTCGGCTTGACCTCCACGCAGCTGCTTGCCTTCTGTCAAAGGTTGAAGAAGACAGTTTTGCGCAAAACCCCCTGAAGTTCCTGGATTTTGCAAAATAGCCCTTTTCTATTATAAAACATAACAGAACATTAGATTTTGAGGGTCTTTTTGTGAACAGAAAATTTGGCAAAAATAGTTTTTGAAAAGCTTATGAAATTTCCAACAAAACCACAACTTGGTTTTCCAAATTTCAAATTGTTTTGAAAATAATTTTTGGGTGATCACTTTAAGTGACTTTTATGCAAGTTTCACTTAAATTCAATTTAAGAAATTGATTCAACTTTTTCCATGCATGCTATGCAATGAACACCACACCACAACCCTTTTGTTAGAAAATTTGGGATGTTACACGTGGCCTCCAGACGGAATCACGCCTCGCGCATCGTGACCAGAATCCCGCCGCCGCTGCCCCTAGACCGATCCTTCGGGTAGGTCGCCGCGATGAAACGCTCGCAAGCGGCGGACAACGATGAGGCAGATGTCCACCCACGGCGCCGCACTCGATCCCCTTCTCCGGTGATGCCGCGGATGCGCCCCTGCTCCCCTTCCCCGGCCGCCCGCACCTACAAGCCACCGGCACGGCGCGGCTCCTCGCCGATCCGCCGGGCCCCCTCGCCGCCTCGCCATGCCCGAGACCGGCACGACGACCCCCGCCGCCCTTCTCCACCCAAGCAGGACGTGCACCGTCGGGAGCGATCGCCCGTGCGGTCACCCCGTCATGCACCCTCGCCGGCTGGTTAGCGACACGAGGATACGCTGCGGGAGCAGCTGCAGCGCGCCCGTGGTCCTGCTCGCTTGCCTGGTCGCCTACGTTCGCCCCTCCCCCCCCCCCACGGTGTGGTACTGGTACTAGTTCGTGGTCGAGGACGCAGGCGGTGGCTAGTGCTCGGCTTGGCCAACCCCGTGAAGAAACGCGTGGTCCAAATGCACCTGCTGCTCCGGCAAGGAAAAAGGCCAACAACAACAAGAACAAGAAGAAGAGAGTGAGACCGACCGAGATGGAACGTGCAGGAGGGAACCAACACGGGTTCCCACTGGCGTTGTATTCCACTTTCCCGACAGGAGCTCCGAGCGCCACGACCCAGGCGGGGCTGGGCGCACCCCTTCCTCAGGGGGAGGATGGGGAGAGCTCCCCGTCACGGATTAAGTGTTTCAACTGTGGTAAGGTGGGTCACTTCCGGTCCGAGTGCTCTGTGCTGGAGTGTTGTCTATGGTGTTGTGATCCTGACCACCACATGGGAGCATGTCCCGTGCCTGTGGTTCCACCACACCGGCCACCCCTGGAGCTCCTGGGTCATGGTGTTGAGTCAATTTCCTATTACATTCACTTGGGCGGGGTCCCGATGGTGGTTCCTCAGAACCTCACGATGGTGACAGTTCTTCCGGAGCAACTCCCCCCGGTGTCTGCGGAGTTGTATGTGGAGATCATGCGTGATGAGTTTCCTCAGATTATGCCAGGTCACGAGTGGCAGGCTCGCGCAATCTCCTCGACTGAATTTGTTGTGGTCTTCCCCTCAGTTGACATGCTCCACCTTTGCTCCATGGTCTCCACTTTCACGCTTCCCACCAACAAGATTCAGATATCTATCAAGACTTCGACTGCTGTTACGGAGAGGACCGCACTGGCTTCCACCTGGATTCGGATCTTTGGGCTTCCAGATGAGGCCAAGATGGAGGAGATCTTAGCATTGGTGGCTAAGCCTCTTGGCCTTTTCGTGGAGGTCGACCACAGCTCTCTTGCAGGATCTGACGATGTCCGGATCAGAGTGCTCTCTCCAGAGCTGGACCAGCTCTCGGGTCTACTTTGTAGTTCTACTTCGGTGGCCGTGGTGGCAACCGGGGGGCTATCCTGCGTGTGGAGCTCGACGTGGATGGTCCTGAGTCGCTTCCTCCCCTTGACCCTGATGTTGGCCCGTCTGGGGGGGGGGGGGTGCGGACTCTTCAGAGGAGGATTCCTCAAGCGAGAACGGCGATGAGCAGGGTGGGGATGGACCCTCCCCTACTGCGGACGTCACTCCTCCTATAGCCCCTCCGCCGGAGGTGCCGGCCCACGCCCCTGCACCGACTCAGGCATCAGCTCCCGTGGACACGGTGCCGGCTTCGCAGCACCTCTCTGTGAGTGCTACAGCCAAGCTGGCCCCTGTTGACCGGCCTCGCACCTCTCGACCTGACTCTCCGCGCCTAGTCGCCGCGCCCTTCTCTCCGTACGGCTCCAACTTTGGCCTTCAGGGTCTGGATGCTGCTACGATGGGGTTGCTGCAGGACCCACACGTGGAGGAGGAGGACTGTGGGAGTGTGGGGCTGGAGGTGATTCCACCTTCATCGTCTCGATCTGGAGGAGCCTTGTGTTACACACTCTCGCCCAGATCTCGGGGTTCGACCCCCACTTCCCCGGCGGGATCCCCGTCTATGGTACCAGCGACCCCAGCCACTGGCGCCGGCGAGCAGGCCACGGCCGTCCCCGACACTCCCGTGACCAGCCGTTAGGAGCCTCCGCAGCGACGCTCCAGATAGCCCCCTCAGCTGTCTCGCCACAGTGCATGGCTGGCACACGCCAGGGGTGGGCTAGGTCGGCCCGTTCCTACCGTGGAGGAGAAGGCGGTCTAGTTGATTGCGATCTGCCGTGATGTCCCAAGTACGCCTCGTCCCAGTCCTTGTTCTCCGCCTTCGGGCTCTAGATTCTCTGTTCTCGATGAGGTCCCGCTGGACCATTTGGCACAGGTTGCGACTGACTGTGGGGTGGTGTTCCGGGGGGGGGGGGGAGAAGGGCCCTCGCCTTGAGCAGATTGCCGCCCTTAAGGCTAGGGAGATCTACGAGGGGCCCTTTGTTGGGGGGATGATAACCCGGTAGGCCCATGGCTGGGCGAGACACGGCCAGGGGAGATTGCACGAGACCCGGCCCAAGAGAAAGGAAGTTCTAGAAGACCCAAGAGGCAACACGGATCTTGTAACTCGTATCTTGGGGGTCACGTTAGGGAATTTAGGGTTATGTGCGGATCCCGAGTAGGATTCTTGAGGTACCTTGTATGGAAAGCCAGGAAGCCGGGTGTTATATAAACCAACTTCTAGGGCAAAGAGACCAGGCTTTTCTGAGTTCGAGAGTAAGAGAAGGATTCGAGTTTGTAACCCTAGATTGGAGTTTCGGCGACATTGCAGCCAGGAACCCTAGATCGCTAGTTGATATGATTTTCTCTGAGCTAAACCCTCTCCCAAACACCAGAGTCAATTCGCCCCAATCTAAGTTACCCCCGGTAACGTCTGCCGTGAATATCCCGCGATAGTTGGCGCCCACCGTGGGGCCTACGTCCAAAGGTATTTACGTCATGGGAGAAGCTCGGGAAAGCATGAAGAACCTCGTCATCGGCGAGATCGTCACCAACCCCGAAGGAGAGAAGATCGTAGACGACTTTGGCTGGGGGCCAGAGTCGGATCAGCTGGAAACCGGATCTGTTATCACGATCGGCCGGGTCAACGTCTTCGTCGGTATGGTATGTGCGTCTGGTTTTTCTTCTGACCATAATGAGTATGATTCTGTGTTAGGGGACGATTGTTCAATCGGACGGGAAAGAGTCGGTCGGGACAGCAGAGCCGGAGAAGGAACCCACCACGAAGAGGGCACGGCCGGAGGAGCCGGTATGGACCCCGCGTGGCCGGGTTATTGGAGAAGATGATACCGAATCTATCTTGCATCTGCTCGAAGATCGGTATGAAGAAGATAGCGGCGAAGAGGAAGAATGCGAGTCTTCACCAGGCATTGCGTGGCGAGTCGCGGTTTACACAGCCCCTGCAGTAAATCTTAATCAGGGTGATGTGGTGGTAGCCGCGACTGGTGCGGCGCAAGCACTGGCCCATCAACGAGCACCGGCTAACAGAAACCCGACTATACCACGGGTTGATGGTGAGCGGGCATCGGTCACCAGCGAGACAGGGGAAAGTGCTCATCTCAGAAACACGTTCGGATTCATGGAGAACAGAACAGCAGGGGCAGGAACTTCACACCCACAAAACCCGGCTTTGTTCAGCAATAATCTGATCTTGGATCCCACAGTACTGGCAACGGTGATAACCCCAGAAAACGCAGCAGCACGTGCCCGAGATCTAGATGTGGCCCGCCGGGCGTTGGAACAACAAAGGAGGGAAGTAGAAGCTGAAAGGCAAGGGATGGCCGAGCACCAGCGCCAATTGGAAGAGTTGGAAAACCGTATTCAAGCTCAAACAACTAGGATATATAATCAGAGGCATCAGACAAGGCTACCGGCGGCAGGTGGGAATCTACAGCCGGCCACGTTGTTTATTACACCCCAAGATCAGCCAATCCCGGCTGTGAAGCAGGGAACCGGGTTTCAAGGAGCGACGCTCGGGGGACAGCCGGCTAACATACCAGCTGGGTCACCTGCGTTACCCGCCGGGACCCCTGGAGGCAATACTGCGCCGCCACCATCGCGATTTCACACCCCACCGGGTCATTTCAACAATCCCATGGATAACGTCTACGTTGCGACTCTGGCGCTCGACCGTATTCCATTAGGGGAATCGACCCAAGCGATTGAGACCCGGCGAGCTATAGAGATGATGCAAACCGCGGTGGCTCAGCAGGTTAATTACCCAGACAACAGAAGCGGTTTGCATGGGACGCCGTATGTCAGCCAGCAGCCCGGAAATACGAGGAATATTCAGTCAAGCTCGGCGCGACGGAGGGCAGAGCAGCAGCAAATGTCGCCTCCTCCTCACCGGCCAGCAGCTCTCGCGGTCTCGGCGGCGCAAGCAATTGTCGACAGTTCTCGGGCGAGGCGTATGGCCGGGTCTGCGGCGCGAGGGCCAGCAGGTGGCGTGCCCCCTGCAGCGCCCTCTGAATCTCATGTTTCACGCGCAAGGCCGGTACTGACAAATCTAGCCGGGTCCAAGTGCCTGTCAGATGCCATCAGAGCTGAGCCATACCTGGATAAATTTAAGAAACCGGGTAAAGTTGTCAATTATGAGCCAACCATGGATCCTGAGACTTGGTTGAGCAGTTATGAGATGGCTATGTCTATACGCAATGCTTCAGAAAAACTCCAAGCCAAGTTTATGTACCTTATGATGTCTGAAGGAGCAGCAAAATTATGGTTCAACAATCTGCCTGAAAAATCCATCAATTCGTGGAGTGAGTTAAAATCGGTTTTCATCAAACATTTTCATGGAACTTGCAGAAAACTATATACAGTCGATGACTTGGACAGGTGTATCCAAAGAAAAGGAGAATCGACACGCATCTGGGTACGCCGGGTCATGGAGATACTTCATTCTTCCATAGATATTCAACCGAAAGACGCAATACAAGCTATGGCAAAGACATGCAGATACACGCCTTTGGTGCAAAAATTGGTGCGCATGAAATCCAGTAGGCATGTGTCGGAAATCACTATGGGGGAGTTGATGGATGCGTGCAACAAGCATGCCTCCACTGATACCACGGAAGAGGACATCGAGGAAAAAAAGGGGAAGGCTAACATGAGCAGTAATGGAAAACCCGGCAACGGTGCCACGCCGGGTAACAATGGAGATGGTAACGGAAACAACCAGCATAAACGTCCGTATGAGGAAACTCCGAGTTAGTCGCCAATACTGAGGCCGGGTTCCCAAGGCCTAGAATAGATGTAAACTTCAACGGAGGAGGCAATTATCAAGGACCACCACGGCCGACTAACCACATAGAAGCCTTCAGGATGCCTTGCCCGCGTCATAGCAGGAATGGCAAGCCGACTAATCATTCATTGGAGCAATGTGTGGACTTACGGAGATGGAAAAACGAGGAGATACAGAAGGCCCTGCGAGGTGCAGGCCGGGGAGGAGGGCCGGGTCTGGGTGGAAACCTGGGCAACGGACCACCCCCGTAGGCAACGCAGGAGGCGGCAATCCGGGTAATAACCAGGGTGGTGCTGGTGGCTTTCAAGCTAATCCAAAGCAGTTAGGGAAATATCATGTTCACACCACGGGAACCTCCAAAAGGGAGAGAAAGGTACTCAAGAGAGCTGTAAACTCGGTTTCCTCGGGCGTCCCAAGATACCTGAGATGGTCGAATCAAGAGGTAACATGGAGCAGGAGAGATCACCCGGAAGCAATAGAACATCCGGGTGTGTTAGCTTTGGTGGTAGCGCCACAGGTCAATGGCTATGAGCTGAAGAAAGTTTTGATGGATGGTGGAAGTAGTATCAACATCCTATACTGGGAAACCTTTTTACGTATGGGGCTCAAGGAGTCTCAGTTGCAGAAAAGTTCCACAGTTTTCCACGGAATTGTGCCAGGACATTCGGCCTGCCCTGAGGGAAAAATTACACGAGAGGTTGCTTTTGGAGAATCGAAGGACAATTACAGAGTAGAGTGGCTGACATTCGAGGTGGTGAAGTTGCGTAGTCCTTATCATGCCCTGATCGGAAGGCCGGCTTACGCCAGATTCATGGCCAGGCCGTGTTATGTGTACCTACAGCTAAAAATACCGGGTCCCAAACAAACCATCACTATACATGGGAATAGGGTTGTGGCAGCAGAGTGTAACGAGGGAGATGCGGCACTTGCAGAACAAGCTTGTGCGAAAGAAGAACTCAGGTATTACCGGTCTCAAGTAGACCCGGAAGATCGAACAGCTTTGAAGAAACCGAATACGGATGACGAGAGGGCTAAGTTTAAAGCAGCCCAAGATACAAAGATGGTGGCCTTTGTTGAGGTCGACTCTTCCAAACAGTTTACTATAGGTTCTAACCTAGGTAATAAGGAAGAAGAGGCACTCATAAAGTTCATTTGCGAGAACCAGGATGTGTTCGCTTGGACACCTAGCGACATGCCGGGTATCCCGACTGAGCTCGCTGAGCATAGCTTGCATGTGGATCCCAAGTCCCGGCCAGTGAAGCAGGGCCTGAGAAAAATGAACAAGGAAAGGAGAAAGGCTATAGGGGCAAAGATAGCTCGGCTCCTAGCTGCCGGCTTTATCATGGAGGTCTTTCACCCGGACTGGTTGGCAAACCCGGTTTTAGTGTTGAAAAAGAACAATGAGTGGAGAATGTGCATAGATTATACGAGTCTCAATAAGCATTGCCCAAAGGATCCATTTGCCCTTCCAAGGATAGATCAGATCATAGACGCAGTCGCAGGAAGTGACCTACTATGCTTCCTGGATGCTTATTCCGGGTATCACCAGATAAAACTAAAAAAGGAAGATTGGGAGAAAAGATCATTCATAACCCCTTTTGGGGCCTTTTGCTACAAAACTATGACTTTCGGATTGAAAAATGCAGGTGCAACATACCAACGGTGTATTCAGAAGTGATTCGAGGATCAGATTGGACGCAACGTCCATGCCTACGTTGATGATGTAGTGATTAAAACAAGGAAGGAAGAAACATTCATTGATTACCCGGAAAAGATCAAAGCCATCAGAGCTTGAAAAAGCCTGAAGAGCTGAAACATGTTCAGAAGCTTACAGGATGCGTGGCAGCGTTAAGCCGGTTTATATCTCGGCTCGGAGAAAAAGCGATACCCCTATACCGACTCTTGAAGAAAACAGACAAGTTCGTATGGGACCAAGAGGCGGACAAGGCATTTGAGGCTCTAAAAAAGCAGTTATCTGAGGCACCGGTTCTGGCTGCGCCGGGTCCTAAGGAGCCTATGTTGCTATATGTCGCAGCCGGGCCTCGAGCAGTTAGCGCAGTGGTTGTGGTTGAGCGCAAGGAGGATGGAAAGGATCACCCGGTGCAGCGGTCGGTTTATTACGTAAGCGAGGTCCTATCAGAAGCAAAGCAGCGATACCCTCACTGGCAAAAGCTAGTTTTTGGGGTATTCATGGACAGCCGGAAATTGAAGCCATACTTTCAGGAACACCCTATTACGGTGGTAAGTTCGATTCCAATGGCAGATATCATAAGAAATCCAGATGCAACAGGCAGGGTGGCCAAGTGGGCCATCGAGATGGGAGATTACCACATCAACTATGAGCCCCGTTCTGCGATCAAATCTCAAGCTCTGGTCGACTTCGTTAATGACTGGACCCAAACAAGCATGCCCTTAGTGGTGCCAAGTTCAGAATCCTGGGTGATGCATTTTTATGGTTCCAAGCAATATGAAGGATCAGGAGCTGGTGTTGTGCTCACGTCACCAAAAGGAGATAAGTTGAGTTACGTATTACAGATTCACTTCGACTGCTCCAACAACGTAGCCGAGTATGAGGCCATGTTGCATGGACTAAGAATAGCAAAAGAGATGAACATCAAGCGGATAAGGTGCTACGGAGACTCGGATCTCGTAGTACAGCAGGTCTCAGGAACATGGGACAGAAAGGATGCAACCATGGCAGCATATCGCAGAGAGGTGGACAAGGTAGCCGGGTCTTTTCCGAGTATCAGGTGGAGCACATTGATCGACGAAAGAACGAGGCCGCAGACGCACTCTCAAGACTCGGTTCTCGCCGTGAGCCGGTTCCGCCCAATGTCTTTTTGGACGAGTTATGGCGACGCTCCGTCAAAACCGAGTCAGAGGAAGAAGCAGCCAGGCAAGACCCGGATGTGGAGTTTGTGGCCGCAGTGCGTGCTATCCCGGAGTGGACAGAGTCGTTCCTAGCATTCCTATTACGGGGCGAGTTACCACAACAGGAGGTTTTAGCCCGGCAAATCTCGAGACGAGCAAAGGGTTATTCTATCATTAACGGAGAGCTTTATAAGAGAAGCGCCGCAGGTGTCTTTCTACGCTGCGTAGCCCCAGAAGAAGGCCGTCAAATATTGAAGGAGATTCATGAAGGTGATTGTGGACATCATGCCTCCACGAGATCTCTTGTGGCTAAGGCATATCGGCACGGGTTCTTTTGGCTCACGGCTATAGCAGATGCAGAGCGCTTGGTGGCAAGATGCGATGGGTGTCAAAGGTATGCTCGGCAAACTCATGTGCCGGCTATGGAGTTACGGACGATTCCCTTGACTTGGCCGTTCGCTGTTTGGGGTATGGATATGGTAGGTCCTTTCCACATGGCTCCATGCAAAAAGACCTATCTGCTGGTGGCTATTGATAAATTTACAAAATGGGTTGAAGTCATGCCTGTTACAAATTGTGAGGCAGCCACAGCTGTGAAATTCTTGAAGAAGATCATACATCGATTTGGATACCCCCACAGCATAATCACAGACAATGGAACCAACATGTCCTTGGGAGAGATGGAAAAGCTTTGTGGAAACAATGGTATCCGGTTTGATGTGGCCTCTGTGGCTCATCCGCAAGCCAATGGGCAGGTGGAGAGAGCAAACCAGGAGTTACTTCGGGGATTGAAACCACGATTACGAGTCCCGTGTCTCCGAGCTGCTGGAGCATGGGTGGAGGAGTTACCTTCTGTGGTTTGGGGAATTAACACTACACCTAACAGATCTACTCAGATGACCCCGTTTTTTATGGTTTATGGTGCAGAGGCAGTCCTGCCGAGTGACATTATCCATGACTCACCCCGCGTGGCGGCTTACGTCGAGGTGGAGAACGAGAAGACCCGGCAAGACGCCTGTAGTGTTACAGCCCATCACAGACTGTAACGTTGCATGTAGTACTGGCCCCTGGACCATTCACCAGCACACACAACGAGATAGGTAAACAGATATAACAAATGCATCTCGTATAACGTATCTTCCAGAGTAAAATTATTACAAGTTGCACAGCAAGAGCTGACACAAAGGTTCTCAATGTAATAAATATCAAATAACAACAGCGGAAATAATAATAGCGACGGTAGACCTCCAATCTTCTTGTTTGTAAGCCACAGGCGAACAAAGGTTGACCGGTGTCTCGAAACCTACGTAATAAACTCACTCTGAGTCTGAACAACCTGCAAGTTGGAATTTGCAGCCCCACGAGGGAGGTAAGCACAATCGTGTAATTGCCTGGCAAGTGGACCAAAAGAAATATAGGAGAGCCTAACATACTACATGCTTATTTGGCTGGTGGATGTTTCTAGGCTTATTTGCATAAAGCAATAGTTTCCCTATCCTTTGATAAAACATAATTTTCATAAGTATAACTTTGGACACTCTACCCTCATGCATGTGCTCCTACCCATTGGAAATAGAACACCGTGGTCAACGCACGTGTCTAATCCGTTAATTGTTGATCCCTCAAATTTTAATTAAGAAGTTAGAATGAACAAGAACAATGTAATAATTCACCAGTCTAGTGCTAATTTGTTTCTAACCAATGAAACACGGCTAAGATCTTAGTTCTTAACACTCCGTAGGCTAGTGCACTTTACCCAGCTGCCCGATCCACTCTCATCTACCATGTATCACCATGTTTGTAGGGAGAAAATGGATTCAAGCCAGAGCCATCACGTGCGATCGCGTCAGCCCCGGATCCGGACCCTTACTCCTACATCCACTACATCAGCTGGTCACGGCAGGTAGAGCAATCACACAATCCAACTCCATCACGGCCCATACCAAGGTGACGCCTTGTTGCATGGTATAGCTACTTGACACGAAACCAAACATCATTCTCAGAATAATGGGTGGCCATCCACAAGTGTACGACGCCCGGGTGAGCATAAATATGACCCACGGTGCCACTCAACATAAACCGATCGACCAAATTCCACCCAGTGGTTGATTGAATTATCAGGTTGTTTTTATAGACAATTAAAATAAGTTATAAATAACAATACATGATAATTCCCAACCACGAATAATTTGCATGGCTAAGCAATACTACCAACGGTGGTGTCTATGTTGAGTTGTCTAACGGAAACATAGGAACTATTTCACTTGGGTGTTAGTGAAACAATTCTAGCTTAGCTATTTCTTCAAACAATCCTATCATGCATACTACGATTAAAATCTCTAAGATGCAGTAGTAAAATAATGGGTTCATGACCAAAATCCACTAGCCTTGATAGCAGTTCGGAAACACACACTCTTCACAAGTGCAGTAATCCCCGGCGTCAGAATCTACACGTAGTAAGCAGGACACAATAAATAACAGACAATCATAAAATACCACAAAACAAAACATGGATGCATGATGTTTTAATATTGCAAACAGTAGGTAATAATAGTTCTCTGATTATTAACTACCATAAGATGCATGCAAAACTAAATGCAGTATGAGATTTAAATATATTCGGTTAAACACATTTATGAGGGTTACATAAGGTTCTGCTATTTTTCTGTCCAAATTACATCATAAATTTTTATGGACGAAACCCCTAGATAGACAATTAAATTATATTCCAGGGACAATTGGATTCACCCCATTTGGATTTATAGAATTAAAGATATGGTGAAAATACTTAAAATAGTGTTTCAAATAATTATTTTTTTAAGTTAAGTAAACATGCGATTTTATTACAGAGTCAGGTTCTACACATTTTTCTGAGCTCAATGGTATAAAGAACTTAATTTTTGGACTTATATTTTATTTTCTATGAATTTCGCAAGTTTAGCATTTTCTCTGCCCTTTTTCTGCGATTTTACAGGAAATTCGCCACATGGCGGCATCTGGTTCGCTGGACGCGCTGACCAGGCGCTGGTGTGGCGCTGACTGGATCACTTGCCACATGGCGTGCTCCTATTCGCGGATACCTCTTCAGTTCTACTTCTAATCTGAGCCATAGAGATTGGATCGGACGGCTGATGTGTTTCTTCTCTAGTGAGAAGGCATCAGATTACCTTTACGTGGATGAAGGCAGTGGCAGGGAGCTTGGCGATGGAGTTTGGCGTCGTCTGGTCGTCGTGCAGCTCGAGGAGAAAATACTAGGTGATGCAGCTCCTTCCGGCGAGATCCAGAGTGGTCTTGATGGAGTCTCCCGAAGGTTAAAACGACGGCGACGACGAGGTCCCGTAGTCCCAACTCCGGCGGTACGTGCTGCTCGCTCCGGTGCTCTGCTTGCGGGAGAAATAGGCTTAGATGGTGCGTAAAAATAAGGAGAATAAAATAGACACGGGGAGATGTCCCGGGTGGTCCGGTTTGCAGCGAAAGGTCGACAATGGCGGCTCCGGCGGCGAGGCTTCGTAGATCGATCTGGGGGCGGCTAGGGCTTGGTGAGAACGGAAAAACGGAGTTGTAGTCGTGCGAAGATATTTATAACCTATTTTTCGTGGCCAAGTGGTAGCCAAACGAACAATGGTTTGGAGATTTTTCTGGGTACAGGTTCTGTACCGAAACGAACTCAGGTTCCCATATGAGATGAAGCCCTGATGTATGCGTTCCGTGCGTTAGGGAAAAAAAGAAAAGAAACGGAAAGAGTATAGAACGTGGGTACAGGAAGTTAGGCGAGGAGAGAAAGAAGGAAAGGGCTGGGTTTGTTCGGTGACTTCTTTTGACCATGCATGGTGCTTCTCCTCTTTTTTTTTTCTCTGTGTTTATTATTTCAGGTGTCAAAACAACTCCAAATTGATTCAAAATAATTTTCAGAAAAGTCTATAAATATAAATTCGAAATTTGTACCACAAAGTACTACTTTGTCATGTATGAAAATAGAAAATAGTTTTTGTGCTTATAATGCACACATACAAACATATACTGAATAGATTTAATTCTTTGAAGTGTGAGGTTTGTTCTTTAATTTCAAAAGGAATGCAAAGAAATGCAATACTATATGATGCAAATGCAAATGCTCTAATGCAAAACATCCAAATCAAAAATTGGGATGTTACAGGACTAACCCCTTAAGATGAGTCTCGTCCTCGAGACTCGGAATGGCTAGCAAATAGGTGTGGGTGGTCTTCTCGAAGATCTTCTTCTCATTCATGTTGCCTCCTCTTTGGTATGATGATTCCATTGAACCTTACAAAATTTGATCGTCTTCGTACGTGTCATCCTCTCTGCGGTGTCCAGAATCTTAACTGGTTTCTCCTCGTATGTGAGGTCACTCTCCAACTGAACCTCTTCCAGTGGTATACTATCTCTCAGTGGTGTCTCTGCCATCTCTGGGTGGAACTTCTTCAGTTGTGATACGTGAAACACGTCATGAACGTTGGAAAACTCTTCTAGCATTTCTAGATGATAAGCTACTTCTCCTTTACGTGCCAAGACCTTATACGGTCCAATAAATCGCGGTGCTAACTTTCCCTTGATCCCGAAACGCTTAACTCCACGTAGTGGCGATACTCTAAGATAAGCTCTATCACCAACTTCGTAGATCACCTCCCTTCGCTTGGAGTCGGCGTAGCTTTTCTGCCTTGACTGAGCAACCTTCAATCTATCACGAATAAGTCTCACTTTCTCTTCTGCTTCCTTTATCACATCTGGTCCAAATAAACTTCGATCTCCAACACCATCCCACAGCAGTGGTGTCCTGCACTTCTTGCCATACAGAGCTTCAAATGGTGCCATCTCTATGCTAGTCTGGTAGCTATTGTTGTACGAGAATTCCGCATACGGTAGGTTCTCATCCCAACTCGAACCATAATCAAGAGCACAAGCTCTCAACATGCCTTCCAGTATCTGATTCACCCTCTTTGTCTGACCATCGGTCTGCGGGTGAAACGCGGTACTAAATTCAAGTCTGGTTCCCAATCGTTCATGAAGTTGACGCCAGAAATGTGACGTGAACGGTGTCCCTCTGTCAGACACGATGCTCTTGGGTACTCCATGTGAACACACAATCTTGCTCATATACAATTTTGCTAACCTTGCACTAGTATAGGTGGTCTTCACTGGTATGAAACGAGCCACTTTGGTCAAATGATCAACCACTACCCAAATAGAATCAAACCCTGATTTAGTCCTTGGTAAACCTGTGATGAAATCCATACCGATGGTGTCCCACTTCCATTCAGGTATCGGTAACGGATGTAGCAAACCTGCTGGTTTCTGATGCTCTGCTTTAACTCTGCTACAGACATCACAGCGTGCAATGTACTCTGCTATGTCTCTTTTCATGTTTATCCACCAAAACCTTTCCTTAAAATCCATATACATCTTGGTGTTTCCCGGATGAATTGAGTATGGTGAGTCATGAGCTTCCTGGAATATCAACTTCCTAATGGCGGAATCCTGTGGTACACAGATGCGCTTACCGAACCATAGCGTACCGTCTTCATCCTCATGAAACTCTACCATCTTCCCTTCGCTCATCTTCTCTCGTATCTCAATCATCTCCCTATCCTTCTTCTGCGCTTCCTTGATTTTTTCCTTCAGTGTGGATACAACCTCCATGGATGCTAAGTAGCTTCCTGTACCAATTCTAACCTGAGTGACTTGAATTGCTCACACAAATATGCTGGTATCTCACCTGCTGTGAGTCCATTCACATAGCCCTTGCGACTTAACGCATCTGCTACTACATTAGCCTTACCTGGATGGTACTGAAGATTCAGATTGTAGTCTTTGATCAATTCCAACCATCTTCGCTGCCTCATATTCAATTCCTTCTGAGTGAAGATATATTTCAAACTCTTATGATCAGTGAAGATATCACATTTCTTTCGCATAATATAATGTCTCCATGTCCTCAATGCATGAACAACTTATGCTAGCTCTAAATCATGAGTGGGGTAATTCCTCTCGTGATTCTTGAGTTGTCTCGAAGCGTAAGCTACCACTCTTCCATCCTGCATCAGTACACTACCAAGACCTCGATGAGATGTGTCGCAATACACATGGAAATCCTTCTCAAGATCCGGTAAACACATAACCGGTGCTGACACGAGTCTCTTTTTCAACTCTTGGAAACTAGCTTCGCAATCATCAGTCCATTTAAACTTGTTCTCCTTCTTCAATAGTTCTGTCATCGGTTTAGCAATTTTGGAGAAATTCTCAATGAACCTTCGATAATAACCTGCGAGTCCCAAGAAACTCCGGATCTCCTTCGCATTATGTGGTGATTCCCACTCAGTCACCGCTGAAACCTTGGATGGATCGACGGCTATCCCTTCGCCTGATACTATGTGTCCTAGAAATCCCACTATGTTCAACCAAAACTCGCACTTCTCAAACTTAGCATATAGCTTATGCTCTCTAAGCTTCTCTAATATTAGACGCAAGTGTACCTCATGTTCCTTGTCATCCTTGGAATACACTAGTATATCATCGATGAACACTACAACAAACTTGTCCAAGAATTCCATGAATACGCTGTTCATCATGCTCATAAAATATGCGGGCGCATTAGTTAACCCAAAGGACATGACAGTATACTCATATAGTCCATACCTTGTTGTAAAGGTGGTCTTGGGTATATCTTCCTTCTTAATCTTTAACTGATGATACCCTGATCGTAGATCGATCTTAGAAAACACACTAGCTCCTTTCAACTGATCAAATAACTCATTGATATTTGGTAACTGGTATTTGTTCTTAATCGTCACCTCATTGAGAGAACGATAATCCATAACTAGACGCTGCGTTTTATCCTTTTTCTCAACAAACAAAACTGGTGCTCCCCATGACGACGAGCTCCTCTGAATAAAACCAAGGTCTAACTGTTCCTTAAGCTGTTTCTTTAGCTCCTTCAGTTCATCCTTGTCCATCTTGTAAGGACGTTTGGCTATTGGTCCTGTTCCCGGCATTAAATCTATCACAAACTCGATGTCCCTATCAGGTGGCATTCCTGGTAGTTTATCCGGGAACACATCAGGGTACTCCCGTGCTATGGGAACATCATTCAAACTAACCCCCTTAAGAGAATTCAACTTAGTGGAATTAAACGCTAGTGTTGAATTATATCTGATCTTCCTCCCTTCGGGTGTAGTGAGTGTAATGGATCTCTGTGCACAGTTTATCTGTCCTTCATGGTTGGTCGTCCAATCCATTCCCAAAATTATATCCAATCCTTGTGAGTTCAATACTATGAGGTCTGAGGGGAAAATATGTGTGCCAATATCGAGAGCCAATTGATAACATCCCACAGTTGCTACCATTTCCCCTCCAGGGGAGCTAACTCTAATAATTCCCGTGAGTTTGCGTGTTGGTATGTTGTGTCTATCCACAAATGCCCTTGATATGAATCAATGTGATGCACCAGTGTCAAATAATACGAGTGCCAATCATGAATTAATCAAGAACTTACCAAGCACGAGATCGGGTTGATCCTGCACCTCTTCCACGTCCACGTGGTTGACGGTAGCCTTCTGGAATGGATTCATCTTGAGCCCATCATCAACCTTCTTCTCAGTACAAGTATCTGCAAAATGTCCCATCTTCTTACACTTGAAGCATTGCACCTGACTGAGGTCCTTCCTAATGGTCTGGTGACCATGGCGATGGTTTCCATTTCCTCCAGAGTGGTTATTGTTGTTACTTTTATGGCCATTGTGGTGGTGGCCATTTCCTCCCGAGTGCTGAGTTCCTCCTCGTTGGTGGTTGTGTCCACTACTCACATGCCTAGGTTGTCCTGAGTTTCCAGCACTATCATGGTGAGTGCGGATTTTCTGATGCGATCCTGAGCTATGGCTGCCAAAGTTATGCTTCCTCTTGCGCTTCTCAGCCTGCTTGTACTTCCCTTCCAGAATAACAGCCTTGTCTATGAGAGACCGATAGTTGGTAATGTGAACTACTGACAACTGAATAGCCAAATCATCATTTAGTCCATCCAAGAACCTCTCCCTCTGTTTGGCATCGGTATCCACATCCTCAGGTGCATAACGAGCTAAATTGTTGAACTCATCAATATACTCGGTGACACTGCGCTGGTACTGACGCAGGTTGCGGAACTCCCTCTTCTTCAGACTCATCACGCCAGCAGAGATGTGAGCATTCTTGAATCCTTCCTCGAACATCTCCCATGTTACTTCGGCAATAGGATGGGTAATCTGGAAGTTGTCCCACCACGAAGCGGCTTGCCCTTCGAGTAGATGAGCAGCAAATCTCACCTTCTCTTCATCACTACAGCCAACTGTCACCAAGGATTTGTTTACTGAGCGGAACCAGTCAAGAGCTATAATGGGTTCTGGCGCACTTGTGAACGTCGGTGGCCTCAACCTCATGAAGCGGGTAAGCATATCCACCTGGGGTGGTGGTGGTGGTGGCGGCGGATTGTTGTTGTTGTTGTTATTGTTGGCTAAGAACTGGGTCATCATCTGCATCAACTGAGTCTGAGCTGACATCATCTTCTGCATTTGGTTATTGTTCCCTCCATTGTCCTCATTTTCCCCATTGCTGCGTGGGTCGCGACGTGGAGGCATCTATAGTATAGCACAGTTGAGTTTAGACAGATAGAACTAAGGAGAAATAACTACCCATACTATACATGAACAAACAACACTTTTCAAGCAATAAACAAGCAAGCACAACTCTTTAAATCACTTTTGAAAAATAGGATAAAAATTCCTGCGAATTTCCTAAATAGTTCATAGGAAACAAAATAGTTCAAAACCTTCGATCTAATAGCCATACCACATAGTTTTGGTATGATCAACCTATCACGAGTATCGATATCCTATCAAGCTCTAATTGGAGGACAAACTAATTACGCCTGGTTGAACAGACCGACATACTGTCGAGCGGTCATGCGCCTGCGCTTGCTAGAACGAGTGTTCCTCGCAGGCGTACCATCATCACTTGAGACGTAGATAAGCACTTCTTCTGGGTCCTCTTCTTCCTCAGCCTCATGCACTTGTACCGCTTCTACTTCAGCATCATCATCCCCTCCTTCATCATCATCATCATCATCATAAGCTAGTGGTGGTGGTGGCGGCGGCGACGGTGGTGGTGGTGGCGGCGGCGAAGGAGGCGGCGACGGTGGCGGTGACGGATGAAGTTGTGCATGAAGAGCCTCTACCTGTGCCTGTAGCAGCGTCCTCTCAGTCTGCAAGTCCTCGACGAGTTCCTCTAAGTGTCCAATGAGCTCATCCGAGGCCCGAAGCTCCTCTATGCGCATGGTTGAGCGCCTTGAGTTGAGCAATCTCCGTGGACTCCATGTAGACCCTCCTCTCCATGGTGACATTATAGGCTTCAAGATCTTGTAGTTGCTTCATGATCATAGGCATGTCCTTCCGATCTCCCGGGGTCACCATTGCATTACCTTCCGCGTCGCGATTACCGAAGCGTCGGAAATCTGATTGTGGTGGGAAATCCCCGAAGTGGTCGTAGCACAGCCGTGACATCAGGAGCAGCATGGCAGTATCAACTCCTTCCTTCCAGCTAGGGTAGGTATCGGTGAAGTCCACATCCACCCCCATGATTGTGCGTACATCCCAGCGTGTGTCTTCTGTAGGTTGGAGTTCGTAGGCCTTCCTCTGAAGTACGGTGGAGGTAATCCCAACTGTTGCACCACTTTGAACAACTGCTCCCCAAAAAGGTACGGAGTCTCCACTCCAACATACGCGGTGCGGGGGTAACCGTCCATCTATAAGTAGAGATAAGTAAACATTAGCAGGGAAAAGGATATAAGTCGAAATGGCAAGAATTAAAAGACTGGAAGTAAAATAATTAAGTTGTTCCTATGGCTTTTCCTAATCCATTACTAGGTTTCAATCCTACAGGCAACGCATTGCTCTGATACCATCTGTAGTGTTACAACCCATCATAGACAATCTCGTTGTGTGTGCTGGTGAACGGTCCAGGGGCCAGTACTACACGCAACGTTACAGTCTGTGATGGGCTGTAACACTACAACGCCGTGGATATGTTAGAAGAACACAGGGAACAAGCTTTGGAGCGGACTTGAGGCGGTATCACAGTTGCCGAGTCAAAACCCGTGTTTTCCAGGAAGGAGACTTGGTGTTGCGCCTAGTACAATCCAAGGAAGGAAAGCACAAGCTATCTCCCCCATGGGAGGGTCCGTTCATTATAAGCCGGAATCTGCATAATGGATCATACTACTTGATAGACGCAAGGGAAGAGTCGGATACTGTCAATGACACTGCCCATACCACTTCATCTATGCAAGAGCGGGAAAGACCATGGAACGTGGCTCAGCTGCGTCCCTACTACACTTAGCATAGACCCGGTTTGCAAGTTGTATTGCACGATGTAACAGGCAGCAGGTTTCAGACGCACTCTTTTCCTATCCAGGGTACCTAAGGGGACTGGAAGGTTTTTAATGAGGCGGCCTGCTGACCTAACCTTTTCATATCAATAAAGAGATGATTAAACCATTATAGTTCCTGTGTTATTCTATATTTTTGTTAGTTCTTCGCATATTTTTCTATGTTTGATTATGATTTACATCAGGTAAGTATATTATGTTTAGCTAATTACAATTATTTAACTGTAAGAAATTTAGTTTTGTCGTGGGATAATCATGGCAGACGTTACCAGGGGTAACTTACTTTGGGGCAAATCGACTCTCCTGTTTGGGAGAGGGTTTAGCTCAGAGGAAATCATGTTATCTGGCAATCTGGTAGCTCGGGCTGCAATGTCGCCGAGTCTCCGATCTAGGGTTACAATTATCAGCTCTCGTATTACAAGGATACCCGAATATCTGGTAAAACTCTTGTCCCCCCTCTTTGCCCCAGGAACCGGTTTATATATTACCCGGCTCTCTGGCTCGCTATACAAGGCATACCCGGAAACCGCACACAACCCTAAGTTTCCTAATCGTGACTCCCAAGGTACGGGTTACAAAACCTACGCTCCCCCTTGGGCCTTCTAGAAGCTCCTTCACCTTGGGTCGGGTCTTGTGCGATTCCATTGGGCCGGGTTTCTCCTAGACATGAACATACCGGGTTACCATCCCCCCATCAGTAGTCCCCAGAATAGCTTGTGCTTCTCGGGATCAACCATGAAGCGCGCGCTATTCCCTGCAAAATAATAAATATTCAAATGCATAATATACCGGGTTAGAATGCTTTTGATCGTAGCTAGGCCTGCTCTTTAGGCGGTCCATATAATAACCCGGTTTTTCCCGAGCCAAAGCATCATTTCCCGGGTCAACACTCCGAGGAAAAATGACAAGACCCGGCCTCCATACCGTTATCAATCAGTCTGAATATCACGCCCATAATCTATCTTAATCTCGATCCTGATATCTCGCAACGGGTATCTTGATTGTTATCCCCAAATATCCGGGCCGGATCTTTTCCTTCCGAATTTTTTTTCACTTACCGCCCAAACCTAGGGATTTTCTCCCCGCGCCTATAAATAGAGCCTAGGGGTTAACCCTAGATCTCACTGGCTATTTCTCTTTCCTCTTTCTTCCGTTCTCTCTACCTCCACGCCCACGAGCCCTACATCGAGCTCGTGCCACCGGAGCTGCGCCACCGGAGTTGCGCCGCCGCCTGCTAGGTCGCCACCGGTCGCCGCCATCCGCGCCTGCAAGGCCGCCGCCAGACGCCGCCGTCAACGCCCGCGAGCAAGCCCCCATTCGAACCACCGGATATCTCAAGACGCCGCCACCGTCGAGCTAATCTCCGCCGCCGTGCATCTCTTCCATCAATCCACCCAGTAAGTTCCTCTGTCCCTTAGATCTAGACTTCAATTTCGCGCGAACACTTCGGATTGGATCTCACCCACTAGTTATCCATTTTTTCCATTAGCTAGGCATACCGTTGCGATCCCTACTCTCACGTTTTTCCACGGCTTGCTAAATCCATTTCTACGCCTCTTAGCATACTTTTGCTATTTGCAACCTCATACTTTTCCACCTCGTGTTCTTGACTAGATCCATTGGCCAAACCTTACAAGTACTTAGTTGTTTTGCTTCTTCCCCTTCTTATTATATCGAATAGCTGCGCTCTCCAAGTTTCTCGATATTCACACACTTGCATTTTACCTCTTTTTAGATCTGCACTCCATGGCTCCTAAGACTAGCGTCAAGTCAAAGGGCAAAAACCCGATCGGAAAGCAAAAGCCGGGTCAGTCGATTTCCGCCAATTGGGCGAAATCGACTGTCACGAAGGCCAAGCTTGATGAGCTGGCCGAGTCGGGTGTCCTGCCCACCCGGTCAGAGATCCACTGGAGGATACCCGGCGAGGAGACCCGGCCTGCACCAGGCCTGGATGAAGTGGTGGTCTTCGTCGAGCACGTGATCCGGGGTTTCCGCCCCCGGGTCATCCTTTCTTCCGGGAACTCCTGGATCACTACAAACTCCGGGTATTCGATATCAGCCCGAACTCTTAGCTTAACATCTGCCACTTCATTGTCCTCTGTGAAGCTTATTTATGCATTCCTCCCAACTTGGCTTTATTTCTTGAACTCTTTCAATGCAAACCCTGCCGGGAGAGCGGTGACGGGGCCCTCCTAGTTTGTGGGGGAGTCTCAATTCAGAGACGCAAAAATTCCCTCATGCCGACTCTTAGCCTCCACACACATGTAAAACACTGGCAGAAAACCTACTTCTACTGTCAAGACACCTCATTACCCGGCGAGAAGCCATTGCCGGGTTTCTCTACTGACACGCTTTCCTTGTCCGATAACCTGAATTCTTTCGCATCCGAGGCCGATAAGCAATCTATCCAGCCTTTTCTTCACAAGCTCGCTGTACTTTCTGCCCAAGGTCTCCTTGGGCTTAATCTGGTGAAGACCTGGGTAAGCTGCCGGATCCAGCCTAACAGCACCCGGTCCAAACTCATGTGCGACTATTCTGGGCATGTCACCGATTCTCTCCGATACTCGGAGAAAAATTACCCGGATGCTAATATGAACAAGATCATGAAGACCTTCTTAGCTGAAAAACTTGATGCTATCAAGAACATAGCCGGGCTTAACCCCTTCGCTCGCTCTAACCCGGCTCCTCCAGTAAGAACCGGCTTAATTTCTTTATCCGACTGATATCTCTTATGCATATATACTAACCTTTGTCTCTGTATTTCTTACACAGGAAGACGATGCGTTCTGGAAGATAGTCACCCCTCCCCCTTCAGAAAACTCGGAGGAGGACGAGGAGCCGGCTGATAGTGATGAAGGTAAAACCGGGTCTTATATTTACACTTACCTCGTTAACATGTTAGACCAAATCTTCTCCTTTTCCGACAATGCTCCTTATTTACCAGAGCTAGAGGACAAGGAAGACACCCAGTCAGAAGAGAGTGAGGCTGAGCCGGAAGCGGAGATTGGGGCAAAGAGGAAGACCAGGAGTGTTGTTTTCAAGGTGCCATGTTCCTCCATGACCTCCAAGCCGTACTCGTATGCCAATATGTGCGAACTTAACCAGCGTCTAACCAATTCATCATACTTGAAGGAACCTGCCCCGACCAAACGAAGGGTAACCCGGAATTCCCCGGGTGACGATCCGCTTCACCCGGGTATCCCTTCATCACCCGCTCACCGAGCCGGTACTTCCCAAACTCATACAAACCATATTCCTCGAAGATATCCTTCTCCGAATCACCCATTAGCCGGACAACTTAGGGTCTCACTTTCCGATTCTTTGTCCGCATCTTCCGAGTCCAGCAACAATCTCCCACCAGATTTCTTCGTGAATACCGGGTAATTCATTTTCCTTGCTAGTCAGTACACTACTATTTTCCACGTCTTTCGTTTAATATCTACTAACTGCTCCTTTTCCTTTCTCAGGGCCAAGGTTACACTTAGTGACCCTGAAGATATGAACATTGATAACCCGGCTATGGAAAACCCGGAGAACGTTGTGCAACCCACAGCTGGCGGTGAAGAAGAAGAAGAACAGCTGGACAACCCGGTTGACCAGGAGGCCGAGTTTCCCCTGCCAACACATCAGCCGGCCGATGATGATGTCGAGTTTCTGGGATCACAGAGGGGTGTCCCTGCTCCCAACACTCAGGCAACCAGAGTCGACCCACTGAAACAGGAAAGGACCCCGCCACCGGGTAACCAGAACCCAAGCTCCTCCAGGCCAAAGTTGAGTGGCCTTGACTTCGAAGGGATGCTAGATGAGCTTTTCTCCCTGACAACCAATGAGAGAGACATCCTCGAGTCCCTAGCTGCTGAGCATCAGGTAATTCTACTGATATTATTTCCATACTCATCTAGTCCCCAAGTTCCAGGTGAACAATGCATAGTTTACTCGGTACTTCCATAGCTATATGTCCATCCATAGTCGGCTTTTACACTGTAACCGACTAACTTATCCTTGTTTTATTTTTCAGGCTTATGTGACCCGGTCGGAGGAGATCTTGGCGAAGACCAACGAACTCCTCCGAGTCGAGACCAAACTGCGAGAGGAGCTGGAGGTCGAGGTGAAGGATCTTTCCAAAGACTGCAAGAAATACAAGAAAAGCTCCACCAAGCTGAGGACTTACTGAAGAAACTTTCAGCCTCTGTTGCCGACACTTACCGCTCCTTACTTGGTAAAAGAACTTAACTTCCTGACTAAGACTCGGATTTCTCACTTAATATGATCTATGACCCGGGTCTTACCACTTTACTTTTCATTTTACTCCGCAGGTCCGGGTGACAAAGCTGATGATGAAGATGACATAGAGAAGTTGAAAACCCTTAAGGCCGTGATCCGGCAATTTTCTGCAGGCATCAAGTGGACCCTTGAGGCCATAAAGTGTCCTGGTGGTTATGGCGGTGTTTCCCACATGCTTGACGCGTACTCCATGGACCCTGCTTGGATTGATCACTGGAAGCGCTCAGCATGCCGGGTTGGGGTAACCCACGGCCTTGCCTTGGCCAAAGCCTATTTTCCTAGGCTTGAGCCGGCAACGCTCGTGAATGGGTTCCCCGAGTTTAACAATGACGGCTCAAGATTCTCGGCTAAGGACTACAAGTCTATCCATGCTCAGGTACGTCACTCGGCAAGCCTGATAGCCGATAAGCTGGATGTGATTAGGCTCACCCCGCCATACAATGCTGAAGACAAGCCGGTCCCGTCTGATCTCCCGAAGCCCTTTGACATGCTGGCCCGGTGGTTGGAGGAGGATGCCAAGAGGAAGGCTGAGGCCGAGACTGCGCCATCCACATCTACTCTGGCTGGTCCTCCTCCAGCTCGTGCTGATGCCGCAACTGACCCGGACATGGAGGCTGGGAAGAACACAGAGGAGAACGTCGAAGACCCGGCTACCAAGGCTGCTGCTGAAGACTCGGCTATGGATGCCGAGTGAAATTTTTATCATTTCTCGCTCTCAAACAATTATTCGGCCAATAGGCATGGTTGTAATATGCTTGATACAATTATTTGTTTAATAGTGCGCCTGTGCACTTTTGATACAATTTCCTCAGTTTGTAATACGTTTAAACTTTAATGGCTTTGATGGCCCTTTTGGCCATCCACCTCGATATGCTTTCTCCAGTCTTAAGGTTTTTGCCGCTTTTCTGATATTTTCTCTTTTTCCCCATACATGAGACTCGGTTTCCGGGTCTCAGGGTTTTTGACTGTGTGATGGCTAGGTCGAGACTCCAAGTGAAAAGTGTGTAGCTAGTGGCAATCCTTCTTCCCCACAAGGGTGACTCGAGGGTTTATATCGAACTCTTGGGGAGCCAGTATTTCAGCAGTTGTCTTCCAAGCTTCCTCCAGGATCCTGCAAACAAATAGAGAGTTTTGTGCCCTCAACCTCACCAAGTGGTTGTCAAGCACAAGGTGTGAGACTTCTAAATTGCAATGCAAAACTGAAAGTAAATGTGCAATAATTAAATCTACTACTAAATGCAAATGAGAAAATAAATATGCAATGGATTGTTTTTGTATTTTTGTGATGCAAGTGGTGATGGAGATAATGTAAATTCGAATTGGAGATGCAAGTAAAGTAAAGTGCAAGTAAAGTAAATTGCAGCAAAGTAACTAGAGTGTTTTCATATAATTAAAATAGGACTGGGGTTCATGGTTTCACACTTGCATTCTCTCAAATAAAGTAGTAGACGGTGGACATAAAGAATTACATGTGAGATTACAATAACATGTTTAACATTGAGTACTTTCATATGGGCATCACGTCCTAACATAGAGATCTCTACGGTCATATTGATCCCTCTTATACTCCACCAAGATGCGAAATAAATCATAACACCTCGATAATTAAGGAAAAACCAGAGTATAGCTTTAAGCAATGTGACATGAAGTTGAAGTAAGAACTTGCTAGATCTAGTCATGGAAATTGATTAGTGTCACTTCAAATCCCCGGTAACAAGGTACTCCTTTTTATCCCTAGTGAGGTAACTAAGAAAGGTTTAACAAAACCTAAGTGGATCGCTGAACTTCTGTCACTTTCACAGCACTAGCCACCCCCCGTTACTCCAACTAATGCACCCATCACCCCACACACGCTCTCAAGAACTAGATTGATCAAAGCTAGCAAATAAGAACGGGGTAAATAAGATACATCTACTCAAATAACTCAAGAGAAACAATTGCAATCTCAGATTCAATAACTCATAGAAAAGATCCACCACATAGGAATTACAACGGTGCCCGTAATCATGTGAGGCAGCTCATACGGATCTAATTAGTGAAGCACATAGAGAGAGAGATACAAGTGCTACTTCCACAAACCCATAGCGCTGGGGTGGACTACTCCCTCTTCATGGAGATGTCGATGGAGATGACGTTGGAGGGGTAGGAGATCACACCGGCGGCGCCCCGCTGGAGTTTTCCTCCTCCAATCTAGAACTCCAGGTCTCTGTTTCGGTGTTTCGGCACCGCTCTCCTCCGTAAGGGTACGGGGGACCCTTTTTATAGTCGGTTTTAGGTCAAGACGGAGTCGGTAAGTCGATGATGGAAGGAATTGGAGCCACAGGGGCCAAAAGGGGGCCTCTCACGCGGCCAAGGAATCTAGCCGCGTGGAGGGTCCTCTTTTGGGCCTCCTTGCCCAATTCTCGTTGATCCTTCGCCCGCAAGTCTTCTCCTTCCAAAAAAATGACCCCCGCAGATTTTCAGGTGATTTCGCGGAAGTTTGCCCCCTGAAACGTCAAAAATATAGAAAACGGGGTTTCTGACAGGCAGGGTTAATTCCATAAAAGTTGGGGGAATTTGTAATTTAACCCCAAAATACTATAAAACATTGAATTATACCCTTATATGATGCAATATGTAATATAAAACCATGTGAAAATATGCAAAATTCATCTATGCATTTTACATGCATCAACATCCCCAAGCTTAACCCATGCTCGTCCTCGAGTATGAAGGTGATAAAACTAAGATGGGTTTTGCATATTGAAACAATCATGGGATATCAAGGAGGATTATTCATGCTACATATAATCAAATGATTAATAGTAGAAATGAGTAGCAATATACAACTCATGTTGTAAGAAATATCAAATATGAAAGCAAAGATGCTTCATGAAAGTTCACAAAGTGTATAATGAAATAAAAGCACTATGGACCAAATGCATACACAAAATGAAAAATAAAATCCTATATTGGTCAAAAAATAGCATAATGGAGAATAGAAAATATAGTGGACACTTTGGAGAAAATTGAGTAGAGGTAAAACATGATCAAGTCTTATTTAGCCTCTAAATTATTCAACTAAAATTACTAATTGAAATGTGGTATCCATTGATCTAGGACTCTAATTGCCCCTTTATCACTAGCATCTTAAAATTGTGAGTATTGAAGTAATGAGAATGACAAGGTGGTTGAAAGCCTCATGCCCCGTGAGTGTGAAAACCTACTCCATGATTACTCAACTTAAGATTCCTAATAAGCTTTGTACAATCATAATAAGTATTAATGACATCATAAAGAACCGCAAAGAGGTACCTCTTTCCCCATGACATGGAAACAAGCCCATGTTACAATGACAAGATGAACAAACAGAGTAGACTCATCATACTTTTTATTTTCATTCACTATTATGCATAGCTTCTTATTTTATTATAGGATGTGTTGTAGAGTCACTCAAGCTGTAAGTAAATTTCCACCATGATAAATCATGGATTGGGTTAGCGGTCCTGTCGTGGGATAATCACGGCAGACGTTACCGGGGGTAACTTATCTTGGGGCAATTCGACTCTGGTGTTTGGGAGAGGGTTTTGCTCAGGGGAAATCATGCTGATAATCGATCTGGTAGCTCTGGCAATCAAGTCGCCGAGTCTCCGATCTAGAGTTACAATCTCAGCTCTCGTATTACAGGGGATACTCGAATAACTAGCAAAAACTCTTGTTAGTCTAACCCTAGGAGCCGGTTTATATAATACCCGGCCCCCTGGCTTCCTATCCAAGGCGCACTCGGAGTCCTACCCGGTCACCGCATACAAACCCTAAGTTTCCTTGTCGAAACCCACAATCCGGGTTACGAAGCCTACACTCCCGGGCCTTCTAGAAACTCCTTCTCCTCAAGCCGGGTCTTGCGCAGCTCCCTTTGGGCCGAGTTACACCCTGACGTTAGCCTACCGTGTTATCATCCCTCCATCAGTAGTCCCCAGAATAGCTTGGGCTTCACGGGATCCCCCTTGAAGCGCATGCTATTCCCTGCAAAAACAATAAACATACAAGTTCATAGAATGCCGGGTTAGGATGCTTTGATAATAGCTAGGCCTAACTCCACAGGTGGTCCATATAATAACCCGGCTTTCTCCGAGTCCAACATCGTTTTCCCGGGTCAACACTCCGAGGAGAACACAGGAGACCCGGCTCACATTGTCCATTAGTTAATCTGAATATCACGAAAATGATTTGCTTTGATCCTTTCCGGATATCTCGTAACGGGAGCATTTACTGCTTATCCCAACAAATCCGGTCGGGTACCCCTTTTCCCGAAATTTTGGCTCCCGCTCCTTAGGTCTAGGGCTCTCCACCCGCACCTATAAATAGGCGTTCCCGGGGTGGCCCTAAGTTCTACACTCCATTTATCCCATCTCCTTCATCTCCAATCTCCCCCGGCTCTCCTTCGCTCGAGCTCAAGGTCGCGCCGCCACGGCGTCTACGGGCGCGCAGCCGGAAGAGTACCGCCGTCGCCTGCGCTCCGCATCGGCTCGCACCGCGCCACCGTTGACTGCCGCCGCCGCGCCCCCGAACCAATCTCCGGAAGATCCAAAGGGCCACCGTGACTACACTATTTGCCGCCGCCGTTCTCTCCTCCAGATCCTGCCGGTAAGCAACCCAGCTCCCTTGATTTCGTCTTCAATCTTACTCAAACTTGATTATATCTAGATCCGCCCTTGGATGGTTTTCTTGCTCCGCATCGATTGGATACCCATGCTTTTGTTCTTTCATAACCAACAATAAAAATAGATCCAATAGTACGCCTCATGATGCACCTCTATTACTTGTAGTGACAAATTTCCCCGTAATTTTTTCCGTCTAGATCCAATCTGTCAAAGTTTTTCACAGTTGTTCTTTGATTAACCGGATAGTCCGTCATTTCTGGGTCTTAAGTCACTTACACCCTACACTCTTATTCCCTGCTTTTAGACTGCGCACATGGCACCCAAAGCCAGCACGAAGACCAAGGTGAAACAGCCGGCGAAGGCCAAGCCGACTCAATCCATATCCGCCAACTGGGCAAGGTCCACGGTGACCAAGGCAAAGCTGGATGAGCTCGCAGAGTCGGGCGTCCTCCCCGCCCGGGAGGACATCCATTGGCGCGTCCCTGGAGAGGAGACTCGGCCCACTCCAGGTCTCGATGAGGTAGTGATTTTTGTAGAGCACGTGATCCGGGGTTTTCGCCCCCCGGGTCACCCTTTCTTTCGTGAATTACTAGATCACTACAAACTCCGAGTGTTCGATATAGGTCCCAACTCTATGTTGAACATCACCCACTTCATCATTCTGTGCGAATCATACTTATGCATTCCTCCAAATCTTGCGCTATTTCTTGAACTGTTCCAATGCAAGCCGTGCCGCGAAAGCGGCGACGGGGCCCTCCTGGCTTGCGGGGGAGTATCTATCCAGAGGCGGAAGAACTCCTTGATGCCAACTCTGAGCCTCAACTCCCACGTCAAGCACTGGCAGAAGACCTACTTCTACTGTCAGGACACTTCCTCACCCGGTGAAAAGACTTTACCAGGTTTCTCCGAAGGCCTTCTAGATCTTTCCGATAACCTCAACTCCTGCGCTTCTGAGTCGGATAGGGAGTCCATCAAACCCCTCCTTGGCAAACTCATTGTTCTTTCGGCCCAAGCCCTTCTTGGGCTCAACTTGGTTAAAACTTGGGTAACTTCCGAATCCAACCTAATGCCATCCGGCCCAAGCTGATGTGCGAGTATTCTGGGCACGTCACGGATTCACTCCGCTACTAACTGAGGAACTACCCAGCCGCTGATACAAACAAGATAATCAAGAGTTTCTTTACTGAGAAAATGGAAGTGATCCGGACTATGGCCGGCTTGGAACCGTTTACTCGCGATAACCCGGCTCCAGCGGTAAGATCCGGCCTTAGTTCTTTATCCTTATACCTTTGTCTGATGCAATCACTGATTTTTACCATTACACTTTTTATCTCAGGAAAACAACACTTTCTGGAAGATCGAGACCCCCCTCCTTCCGAAAACTCGAAAGAGGACGATGAGTCGGCTGACTCGGACGAAGGTATCATCCGGATTTCACCTATCCCCATTTATGCTAACTTGCTTTTCCGCGCTTTCTCTTTTTCCAACTGTACACTATGTTTTCCAGGAATGGAGGATAAGGATGACAAGGAGGATAAGGAAGATCCGGAGGAGACCCAGAGTGACGAAAGTGAGGCAGAACCGGAAGCTGAGGTTGGGGCCAAGAGGAAACCCCGAGGGGTCGTATTCAAGGTTCCATATTCCTCTATGTCCACCAAACCGTATTCATTTTCTAATACGTGCGAGCTTAATCAACGATTGTTCGATTCACCATACTTGAAGGAGCCCCCTACGGTCAAGCGCAGGGTAACCCGGAACTCCCCGGGTGAGGATCCTCTCAACCCGGGTATCCCTTCGTCCCGAGCCTGCCGTGCCGGTACTTCCCAAACCCATCCTTCCAATTCACCTCGAAAACATCCTTCTCCCAATCACCCCCTAGCTGGACAACTCCGAGTCTCACTTTCTCAATCTTTATCAGCCTCGTCCGGGTCTAGTAACGACCTTCCGGCGGACTTCTTCGTGAATACCGGGTAAGCTAGCTTTCTTGCTATTCGATATACCAACACTTTCCATAAGTTTCCTTCATTATATACTAACTGCCTGCTTTATTTCCCTCAGAGCCAAGGTCACAACCAGTGACCCGGACAATATGGATGTTGATGACCCGGCTAAGGAGGATCTGGTTGATACTGTGATGGCCGCGGCAGGCGGTGCTGGAGAAGAACAAGTTCCGTTGAAAGACCCGACCGATCAGGAGGCCATGTATCTAATCCCCTCGCATATGCCCGAGGATGACGACGTCGTGATCCTGGGCACAGGAAGGAGTGAGCCCACTCCCAATACCCAGACCCGGGTGTCCCCCCCCCCCCCCACGAAGGAGAAGACTCCATCTCCGGGTAACCAGAATCCCGGTTCTTCCAACCTGGATCTCAACAAACTTTCCTACGACGAGATGATGAATGCGCTCTTTGCTTTGAAGACGACTGAAAGAGATATCTTGGAGGCCATGGCTGCTGAGCACCAGGTAATCCTGATCAACATTACTTATATACTCATCTAGTCCCCAAGTTCCGAGTGTAACTAGGCAAAGTTTTACTCGGTACTTCCTTTTATATCAGGCCTTTTCATATATCCGACTAACCTTTCCTTTTCCCTCCTCCACAGGCGCAAGTGACCCGTTCTGAGGAGATTTTGGCCAAAACCAATCAGCTCCTCGAGACCGAGTCAAAGCTGCGGGCAGGGCTTGAGGTTGAAGTACAGAACCTCGAAAAAGATGTTGAAAAGTACAAGAAGAAATACCGCACTGCCGAGAATACGCTGAAGAAGCTCTCGACTCAAATTGGCAACACTTATCGCGCCTTGCTGGGTAAAAATCTGTAACTCTCTAAGTGTACTGCTTCACATACGATAACCGAGTGTTGTTGCTTTAACCCTGTCTATTTATACTGCAGGTCCGGGTGATGCTCTCCCAGACGAAGATGACATTGAGAAGTTGAAGACACTGAAGGGTGTTATCCGGCAGTTTTCTGCCGGCACCAAGTGGATCCTGGAGGCTGTGCAGTGGCCAGCTACGGGCTATTGTGGCTTGGACACATTGCTTGAAGCGTGCTCCACTATCCCCGAATGGATCAATCTCTGGAAGCGCTCTTCGTGCCGAGTCGGGGTGACCCGCGGGCTTATGCTGGCCAAGGCTTATTTCCCCAAGCTTGAGCCGGCAAAATTTGTGGCCGGGTTTCCTGAGTTCAACCTTGACGGCTCTAAATTTTCCGCCAAGAACTTTAAAGCTATTCAAACTGAGGTGCGTCACTCGGCAAGTCAGATCGCCGACAGTCTGGAGTTAGAGAGGATTGTTACACCTTATGACGCGGACGACAAGCCAATCAAAGGAGATCTTCCCAAGCCCTTTGACATGCTGGAGAGGTGGAAGGCGGAATCTGCCCAGAAGAGGGAGGAAGCTGCAAAGAGGAGGGCTGAGGCCGACACTGCACCTTCCACCTCTACGCCGGCTGTCCGTCCACCAGCTCGCGCCGACTCAGCTGCCAATCCAGGTAAAGGTGCTGAGAAGACCGCTGAAGAGCAAGTCCAAGACCCGGCTGCCAAGGACAACATTCAAGACTCGGCCAAGGATGCCGAGTGAAGTTTCTTTTACCACTGCCTCAAACACTTTATTCGGCCAATGGGCATCTAAAACAATTATTCTTTTGATAGTGCGCCTGTGCACTTTTCGGTACTATTTCCTCAGTTTGTAATACGTTAAAAACCTTAATAGCTTTCATGGCCCTTCTGGCGTTTTGCGTGAATTTGATGTTTCCTAGCTTTAAAACCTTTCGTTGCTGGTTTTCCGACCTTCGCTATTTTTCCTTTTGTGAGACTCGGTTTCCGGGTCTCGGGGGCTTTGACAAGTGGATTTTTCCTAAGTCCCCAAGACTCGGATTTTTGGGTTTTTAAGCTGAATAGCTAGATAATTTGTTACTTTTTCGAATTCTCAAGTCCCCAAGGCCCGAATTTCCGAGTCTAGGGATTGGAGTTTGTCAAAAGAACAAGTTTGTTTCTGCTAAGGCCCAAAACTTAGAGTTGCTCACGTAGGTTTGAAGTTATGCTTAATATATTTTGAGTTTCCAGCTGTTAGCCTTATACTCTGCATAACTTGTGGTTTGGATGACCCTTTTGACCTTCTTTTACTATAAGCCGGCTTTCGCGTGGATGATCAATGCTGCTATAACTGCATAAAGACATGGTCAGGAAAGTCCCATTGGGCATCATGACTGATTGTAATTATACGCTAGCAAAGCATGCCACTTTTTGCGAGTCACATCGAGCTTAAGTAAGAAAAGTCAAGAAAATTTGGCTCTATTGTCCGGTTATAAGCTTGCAGCCGTACTTATTACAAGTAATCGGCCCTTATAACTTAATGGCATCATGGCCGGGTCTTTGAGTTTGCAACTATGCTATTTAAGCAATCAGCCCCCAAGACCTAGATATACATAACTTACTAGAAAAAATAATACACTAAGAACAAATAACACTTACCTGAAGGAAAATAAGAAAACAACAGGAAAATAAAAAACTTGGCGGAAGACACAGAAAAAGAAACGATATTATTGTTTGACCATCTCTTTATTGATATGAGAAAAGTTAGGTCAGCAAGCCGCCTCATTAAAAACCCTCCAGATCCCTTAGGTACCCTGGATAGGAAAAGAGTGCGTCTGAAACCTGCTTCCTGTTACATCGTGTAATTCCACTTGTGAGTTTAGCCTATTCTAAGTGTAGTAGGTACGCAGCTGAGCCACGTTCCATGGTCTTTCTCTTTCTTGCATAGATGAAGTTGTATGAGCAGTGTCATTGACAGTGGCCGACTCTTCCCTTGCATCTACCAGGTAATACGATCCATTGTGCATATTCCGGCTTATGATGAATGGTCCTTCCCATGGTGGAGATAGCTTGTGTTTTCCTTCCTTTGACTGTACCAGGCGCAGAACCAGGTCTCCTTCCTGGAAGACCCCGGTTTTGACTCGCCGGCTATGATATCTCCTTAGATCTTGCTGGTATATGGCTGATCTCTCCAAAGCTTGTTCCTTGTGTTCTTCTAACATATCCACGGCGTCCTGCCGGGTCTTCTCGTTCTCCACCTCGACGTAAGCCGACACTCGAGGCGAATCATGAATGATATCACTCGGCAATACTGCCTCTGCACCATAAACCATGAAAAACGGTGTCGTCTGAGTAGATCTGTTAGGTGTGGTGTTAATTCCCCAAACCACTGATGGTAACTCCTCAACCCATGCGCCAGCAGCTCGGATGAACGGGACTCGCAGCCGTGGTTTTAGTCCACGAAGTAACTCCTGATTTGCCCTTTCCACTTGTCCATTAGCTTGTGGATGGGCTACTGAAGCTATGTCAAGATGGATTCCATTGTTCCCACAGAATTTCTCCATCTCACCAAGGGACATGTTAGTTCCATTGTCTGTTATTATGCTGTGAAGATACCCAACCTGTAGATGATTCTTTTTAAGAACTTGACTGCTGTGATTGCTTCGCAATTGGTGGCTGGCATAACTTCCACCCACTTGGTAAATTTATCGATAGCCACCAAGAGATGGGTCTTTTTGCAGGGTGACATGTGGAAGGGGCCCACCATGTCCATGCCCCAAACAGCGAACGGCCAGGTTAAAGGAATTGTTTGCAACTCCATAGCCGACACGTGGATTTGGCGAGCGTACCTTTGACATCCATCGCACCTTGCCACCAAGCGCTCCGCGTCTGCTAAGGCTGTGAGCCAAAAGAAATCGTGCCGATATGCTTTGGCCACAAGGGATCTTGTGGATGCATGATGCCCACAGTCACCTTCATGGATCTCTTTCAGGATCTGCCGGCCTTCTTCTCGTGCTACACAGCGCAAAAAGACTCCTGCTGCACTCCTTTTATATAACTCGCCACTGATGATGGAATAGCCCTTTGCTCGTCTCAGAATTTGCCTTGCTAAAACTTCCTGTGGTGGTAACTCGCCGCGTGATAAATAAGCTAAAAACGGCTCTGTCCACTCAGGAACGACACGTACCGTGGCCACGAGCTCTAAATCCGGGTCTTGGTTAGCCGCCTCTTCCTCAGACTCGGTTTTAACAGATGGCCGCCATAACTCGTCCAGGAAAACATTGGGTGGAACCGGCTCTCTGCGCGAGCCGAGTATTGCGAGTGCATCTGCTGCCTCGTTATTTCGCCTGTCAATATGCTCCACCTCATACCCGGAAAAACACCCGGCAACCCTGTCCACCTCTCTGCGATATGCTGCCATAGTTGCGTCTTTCCTGTCCCAGGTCCCTGAGACCTGCTGCACCACAAGATCCGAATCTCCATAGCATTGTATCCGCCTGATATTCATCTCCTTGGCTATTCTCAATCCGTGTAATAATGCCTCATACTCGGCCACGTTGTTGGAGCAATCAAAGTGAATTTGCAACACGTAGCTCAGTTTATCTCCTTTGGGTGATGTGAGTACCTCCCCGGCTCCTGATCCCTCGTACTGTTTAGAACCATCAAAGTGCATCACCCACGACTCGGAACTTGGTGTCGTTGTTGGCATGCTTGTGTGAGTCCAATCATTGATGAAATCGACTAAAGCTTGGGACTTGATTGCTGACCTGGGCTCATAGTTGATATGATAATCTCCCATTTCAATGGCCCACTTGGCTATTCTGCCTGTTGCATCTGAGTTTCTGACAATATCCGACATTGGAATAGAGCTAACCACTATTATGGGGTGTTTCTGAAAATATGGTTTCAATTTCCGGCTGGCCATGAAGACCCCGAAAACCAACTTCTGCCAGTGTGGGTAACGTTGCTTTGTTTCCGATAATACCTTGCTTACGTAGTAAACCGGCCTCTGTACCGGGTGATCTCTTCCATCCTCTTTACGCTCGACGACAACCACTGCGCTAACCGCCCGGGGGCCAGCTGCAATATATAGTAACATGGGCTCCTTGGGGCCCGGAGCTGCTAAGACTGGTGCCTCAGACAATTGCTTCTTTAGTGCCTCAAACGGCTCATCCGCCTCTTGGTCCCAAACGAACTTGTCGGATTTCCTCAAGAGCCGGTATAATGGAATTGCCTTCTCTCCGAGTCTGGATATAAACCGGCTCAACGCTGCTACGCACCCTGTAAGCTTCTGGACATGCTTCAGGTTTTCCGGCTTTTTCAGACTCTGGATAGCTTTGATTTTGTCCGGGTTTTCCTCGATACCTCTCTCAGAAACAATGAACCCGAGTAATTTTCCTGCTGGAACTCCAAACACGCATATTGTAGGGTTAAGTTTCATCTGATACCTTCTCAAATTCTTGAATGTTTCCTTTAGATCATCAATAAATGTTTTCGCTTTCCTGGTCTTGATCACCACATCATCCACATAGGCGTGAACGTTGCGCCCAATCTGATCCTCAAAGCACTTCTGTATGCATCTCTGGTAAGTTGCACCAGCATTCTTTAGCCCAAAAGTCATGGTTTTGTAACAGAAATCCCCAAAGGGGGTTATAAACGATGTTTTCTCCCAATCTTCCTTCTTGAGCTTGATCTGGTGATACCCGGAATATGCATCCAGGAAACATAATAGGTCACTTCCAGCCACTGCATCTATGATCTGATCTATCCTTGGAAGGGCAAATAGATCCTTTGGGCAGTGCTTGTTGAGACTCGTGTAATCTATGCACATCCTCCACTCATTACTCTTTTTCAGTACTAGAACCGGATTTGCCAGCCAATCCGGGTGAAATACCTCCATGATAAAGCCGGCTGCCAATAACCGGGCAATTTCTTCTCTTATAGCTTTTCTTCTCTCCTCATTCATTTTTCTCAGGCCCTGTTTCACAGGCCGAGACTTAGCATCGACGTGTAAACTGTGCTCGGCTAACTCAGTCGGGATACCTGGCATATCACTGGGTGTCCAAGCGAAAACATCTTGGTTTCCGCGAATGAACTCAACGAGCGCCTCTTCTTGCTTACTGTCTAGGTTAGATCCTATAGCAAATTGCTTGGAGGGATCACCTTCAACAAAAGCCACCATCTTTGTGTCCTGCGCCGCCTTGAATTTTGCTCTCTCATCCTCCGTATTCGGCCTTTTTAACGTTGTTCTGTCATCCGGGTCTACTTGAGACCGGTAATACTTGAGCTCTTCCTTTCTACAGGCTTGTTCGGCCATTGCCGCGTCTCCTTCATCACACTCAGCCGCTATAACCCGGCTCCCATGGATGGTGATGGTCTGCTTGGGACCCGGGATTTTTAGCTGTAGGTATACGTAACACGGCCTGGCCATGAACTTGGCGTAAGCCGGCCTTCCAAACAATGTGTGATATGGGCTGCGTAACTTTACCACCTCAAATGTGAGCCACTCCACTCGGAAATTATCCTTTGATTCTCCAAAAGCGATCTCCAATGTAATCTTTCCCTCGGGGCACGCCGAGTGACCTGGTACGATCCCGTGAAAAACCGTAGAACTTCTCTGTAGCTGAGACTCCTTGAGGCCCATGCGTAGGAAAGTTTCCCAATATAGGATATTGATGCTACTTCCGCCATCCATTAACACCGTTTTCAACTCATAACCATTAACCTGTGGCGCAACCACCAATGCTAAGACTCCCGGGTGTTCTATTCTTTCCGGGTGATCCTTTCTGCTCCATGTCACCTCTTGATCCGACCACCTCAGGTATCTCGGGACAGCCGAAGAAACCGAGTTTACTGCCTTTTTGAGTATCTTTCTATCCTTGTTAGAAGTTCTTGTAGTGTGGACGTGGTACTGGCCCAATTGCTTGGGGTTGGCCTGGAAACCTCCAGCTCCTCCCTGATTATTACCCGGATTACCACCTCCTGGGTTGCCTGCTGGGGGTGGGCCGTTGCCCGGGTTGCCACCCGGACCCGGTACTGCTCCCCGGCTTGCACCTCGCATTGCCTTCTGTATTTCCTCATTCTTCCATCTCTGTAAATCCACGCACTGTTCCAGCGAATGATTGGCCGGCCTGCCGTTCCTACTATGGCGCGGACAGGGCATCCTAATGGCCTCTATATGGTTAGCCGTCCTTGGCGGCCCTTGGTAATTTCCTCCATTAAAGTTTCCTCCGTTGAAATTTCCTTCTGCTCTGGGTCTTGCAAACCCGGCTTCTGTGTTGGCGACAAACTCGGAACTTCCCTCGTACGGGCGCTTGTTTTGGTTATTTCCATTATTTCCTCCATTGTTACCCGGCGCAGATCCATTGTCGGGTCTTCCACTGTTGCTTGCGTTAGCTTTGGCTTTCTTGTCATCAACATCCTCTTATGTTGTATTCGTAGCGGCGTGCTTGTTGCACGCATCCATCAACTCTCCCATAGTAACCTCCGAAGCATTCCGACTAGATTTCATGCGTGTTAGCTTTTGCACTAGGGGTATGTACTTGCATGTTTTAGCCATAGCCTGTAGCGCATCCTTTGGCTGAATATCTGTAGACGAGTGAAGTATTTCCATAACCCGGCGCACCCAACTGCGCGCCGACTCACCCTTCTTCTGGACACATCGTTCTAGATCATCGATTGTGAATAACTTCCTGCACCTCCCATGGAAGTGCTTGATAAATGCAACTTTCAGCTCACTCCATGAATTGATGGATTTTTCTGGTAAATTATTGAACCATAACTTTGCTGCTCCCTCTGACATCATTAAGTACATGAACTTGGCTTGAAGATTTTGAGATGCGTTGCGGATCGACATGGCCATCTCATAACTACTCAACCAGGTTTCTGGATCCATGGTCGGCTCGTAATTAACCACTTTACCCGGTTCCTTAAACTTATTCGGGTAAGGCTCGGCTCTAATGGCGTCCGACAAACACTTGGGCCCGGCTAAAATTGCCGGTACTGGCCTTACCCGGGAAACATGCGATCCAGCGACAGGTGCGGCGGGGGGTGCAACCGCTACCGGCCCTCGTACCGCAGACCCGGCTGCTGCGCGCTTGGCTCGAGAACTGTCCACGATAGCTTGTGCAGCTGATACTGCAGGTGTTGCTGGTCTACGGGGAGGAGGCGGCATTTGCTGCTGCTCTGCCCTCCGCCGCGCTGAGCTTATCTGAATAGTACCGGTGTTTCCGTTATGCCGGCTTACATACGGTGTTCCATGCATTCCGCTCCTGTTATCCGGGTAATTGGTTTGCTGAGCCACTGCTGTGCGCAATAGATCTATTGCCCGCCGGGTCTCCTCCGCATGGGGTGACTCTCTTAGGGGATGCGATCCAATGCCAATGTTGCTGCATACACATTGTCCATGGGATTATTGAAATGGCCTGGCGGAGTGTGAAACCGTGGTGGTGGTGGTGGTGGCGCTGTGTTGCCAACAGCAACCCCTGTCTGCAACGTGGGTAACCCGACTTGTACGTTTGCCGGCTGTCCTCCTCCGGTCGCAGTCTGATGTACGGTTTCCCGATTCACAGCCGGAATTGGTTGATCCTGGGGTGTGATGAATAACGTGGCCGGGTTTAAAGTTCCACCCGTTGCCAGTAATCTCGTCTGATATCTCTGATGCATCCTGGTCGACTCAACCCGGAGCCGGTTCTCCAATGCCTCCAGCTCACGTTGGCGCGCGGCACCCCTTGCTTCTCTGCTTCCACATCTCTCCTTTGTTGCTCCAATGCATGGCGGGCTACATCCAGATCCCTAGCCCGTGCCGCGGCGTTTTCCGGGGTTATCACCGTAGCTAGCACCGTGGGATCCAGGATCAAATTGTTACTGAACAGGGCCGGGTGTTGTGGGTTGGAAGGACCCGCCCCTGGCGTTCTGTTCGCCATAAACCCAAACATGTTTCTTTGCAATTCACTCTCCGGGGTGTTGCTGGTGACTGAAGCCGACTCTCCGTCAACCCGGGCTATGACCGGATTTCCATCAACCGGATTCTGTTGCTGAGCCAGTGCTTGCGCTGCTCCGACCGCGGCCGTAGTCACGTCCCCCTGATTGAGATTGGTTGCAGGGGCCGTGTAGACCGCGACCTCGCGCGCGATGCCTGGTGAAGACTCGTATTCCTCTTCATCACAGCTATCCTCCTCGTACCGGTCCTCCAGCAGATGCAGGATAGACTCGGTATCATCTTCTCTCATGACCCGGCCACGCGGGGTCCATGCCGGCTCCTCCGGATGTTCCCTCTTCGTGATGGGCTCTTCTATCGGATCTATCTCCTGACCGATTCTTCTCCATCCGACTGAACGCAGGTCGCTTCTCCTGATACAGAATCACATCCAAAATCATCAGGGACTGAACCGGACGTACGTACCATGCCGATGAAGAAGTTGACCCGGCCGATTGTAACGACAGATCCGGATTCGAGCAGAGCCGACTCTGGCCCCCAGCCAAAATCGTCCACCAGCTTCTCTCCTTCGGGGTTGGTGTAGATCTCGCCGACGACGAGGTTCTTCATGTTCTCCTGAGCTTCTCCTGTGATGTAAACACCTTTGGACGCAGGCCCCACGGTGGGCGCGAACTGTCGTGGAATAATCACGGCAGACGTTACCGGGGGTAACTTATCTTGGGGCAATTCGACTCTGGTGTTTGGGAGAGGGTTTTGCTCAGGGGAAATCATGCTGATAATCGATCTGGTAGCTCTGGCAATCAAGTCGCCGAGTCTCCGATCTAGAGTTACAATCTCAGCTCTCGTATTACAGGGGATACTCGAATAACTAGCAAAAACTCGTGTTAGTCTAACCCTAGGAGCCGGTTTATATAATACCCGGCCCCCTGGCTTCCTATCCAAGGCGCACTCGGAGTCCTACCCGGTCACCGCATACAAACCCTAAGTTTCCTTATCGAAACCCACAATCCGGGTTACGAAGCCTACACTCCTGGGCCTTCTGGAAACTCCTTCTCCTCAAGCCGGGTCTTGCGCAGCTCCCTTTGGGCCGAGTTACACCCTGACGTTAGCCTACCGGGTTATCATCCCTCCATCAGGTGCAATGCGTTTCTCTAGTCATATAGATACTTACTCATCAAAACTTACTATTCCTCTATTTCATTTCGGCATGGCAGGAGTCCAAAAACAAAAGTACATGATATCAACCAAATGTAATTTTTTTTGTGCAATGTTGAAAGCTTTCCGGTGATACACGTTTATAGCTAGCTCCCAACCACACACTTGTCAAAGGCAAAACTTGTGGCTCCCATTATTGGGTCATGTTTATTAGATGCATAAAAAGTAAAGTGTGCCTTCAAAAGTTCGTGAGAGTCCTATCCCAAGTTCAACCCATGACAATTAATAAAGTGAATATCTTAATTTAGAACATAAATAACACAATAACATGGTGAACATACTCGGAATAGCAATGAAGCTAATGGGAAGATATGGTGGACTCACTGGAAATACTTGGCTAAGGAGTGTTGGAAACAAGTTTTTTACTTGTTGGAATTTTTAAATTTTTGGGCTAGCAAGAGGGAGATAGTTGACCAGCTACTATGCATGCATATGTCCATAGAACTACTCATTTCATGACAAACTAAATAAACCAGCAATTAACATCAAGGACATGAATAAGAGATAGCTCAAGACAACATTATTGCAAATTTCTACACATAAAAAGTCTATAAATCATGCAAACATATGTAGCTCTTCAAATCAACCATGGCATCCCTATTCCAAGTCATAATACTAGCATCCAATACATTCCAACCCCAAACTCCAGTAGCTCAATCTTATATAAAATGATGGTGGTGGTCTTATCAAAACAAAAATAAAAACGAAAGTTGAAGGACTTTGTAATTTAACCCCAAAATACTATAAAACATTGAATTATACCCGTATATGATGCAATATGTAATAGAAAACCATGTGAAAATATGCAAAATTCATCCATGCATTTTACATGCATCACTGTGAACTTTTTGCTTTTCAAGCACCCAAGTCCCCAAGACTCGGATTTTTGGGTTTCAAGCTGAATAGCTAAACAGTTTGTTGCTTTTCTCAAATCCCCAAGTCCCCAAGACCCAAATTTCCGAGTCTAGGGATTTGTAGTTTTTAAGAAAAGCTACCTGTTCTTGCCAGGGCCCAAAGTATATACCTACCCATATAAATTTTGAAGCTATGCCTAATACATTGTGAGTTTCCAGTTGTAGCCTTTTACTCCGCATAACTTGTGGTTTGGATGACCCTTTTGATCCTCTTTGTTGTAAGACGGCTTTCGCGTGGATATTCAGTGCTGCTATAACTGTACAAAAACAGGGTCAGGCAAGTCCCAATGGGCATCATGACTGATTGTGATTACACGTTAGCAAGTCATGCCACATTATTGCGAGTCACATCAAGCTTAAACAAGAGAAATGAGAAAGTTTGGCTCTATTGTCCATTTATAAGATTGTAACCGTACTTATTGCAAGTAATCGGTCCTCATAACTTAATGGCATTGTGGCCGGGTCTTGAGATTATAGCTGTGTTATTCAAGCAATCAGCCCCCAAGGCCTATGTATGCAATCTACGAAAATTTTAAACCTAGTGCATCATGACTAAACAATAAATACTTACCTGATATGAAACAAAGTAAAACATAAACATTAAGAATAAACTAACAGAAAATAAATAAGAAACAATATCATAGTTTAACCATCTCTTTATTGATATGAGAAAGTTAGGTCAGCAAGCCGCCTCATTAAAAACCCTCCAGTCCCCTTAGGTACCCTGGATAGGAAAAGAGTGCGTCTGAAACCTGCTGCCTGTTACATCGTGTAATTCAGCTAGTAAACCTAGCCTATGCTCAAGTATAGTAGGGACGTAGCTGAGCCACGTTCCATGGTCTTTCCCGCTCTTGCATAGATGAAGTGGTATGTGCGGTATCATTGACAGTATCCGACTCTTCCCTTGCATCTATCAAGTAGTATGATCCATTGTGCAGATTCCGGCTGATGACGAAGGGGCCTTCCCATGGTGGAGATAACTTGTGCTTTCCTTCCTTTGACTGTACGAGGCGTAATACCAGGTCTCCTTCCTGGAAGACCCGGGTTTTGGCTCGCCGACTGTGGTATCGCCTCAAATCCTGTTGATATATAGCTGATCTCTCTAAGGCTTGCTCTCTGTGCTCTTCTAACATGACCACGGCATCCTGCCGGGTCTTCTCATTCTCCACCTCACCATAAGCCGCCACTCGGGGCGAGTCATGAATAATATCACTCGGCAGGACTGCCTCTGCACCATAAACCATGAAAAACGGAGTCATCTGGGTAGATCTGTTAGGTGTAGTGTTAATTCCCCAAACCACTTATGGTAATTCCTCAACTCATGCTCCCGCAGCTCTGAGGCACGGGACTCGTAGTCGTGGTTTTAACCCACGAAGCAACTCCTGATTTTCCCTCTCCACCTGTCCATTAGCTTGTGGATGGGCTATAGAGGCTACGTCAAGGCGGATGCCATTGTTTCCACAAAATTTCTCCATCTCACCTAGGGACATGTTGGTTCCATTGTCTGTTATTATGCTATGAGGGTATCCAAACCGAGAGATGATCCTTTTCAGGAACTTGACTGATGTGACTGCTTCACAATTGGTGACTGGCATAACTTCAACCCACTTGGTAAACTTATCAATAGCCACCAAAAGATGAGTCTTTTTGCAAGGCGACATGTGAAAGGGGCCGACAATATCCATACCCCAAACTGCAAACGGCCAGGTTAGCGGGATTGTTCGCAACTCCATAGCCGACACATGGGTTTGACGAGCATACCTTTGACATCCATCACACCTTGCTACCAAGCGCTCCACGTCTGCCAAAGCCGTGAGCCAGAAGAAACCGTGTCAATATGCTTTAGCCACAAAAGACCTTGTGGAGGCATGATGCCCGCAATCACCTTCATGGATCTCCCTTAAAATCTGTCGGCCCTCCTCTGGTGTTACACAGCGCAAAAAGACTCCTGCAGCACTTCTCTTATACAACTCTCCATTGATGATAGAGTAACCCTTCGCTCGTCTCAGAATTTGCCTGGCTAACACTTCCTGTGGTGGTAACTCGCCCCGTGACAGGTAGGCTAGAAACGGTTCTGTCCACTCGGGAATAGTGCGTACGGCGTCTACGAGCTCCAAATCCGGGTCTTGGTTGGCCACCTCTTCCTCAGACTCGGTTTTGACGGAAGGCTGCCATAACTTGTCCAGAAAAACGTTAGGCGGGACCGGCTCTCGGTGCGAACCGAGTCTTGCGAGTGCATCAACTACCTCGTTCTTTCGCCAGTCAATGTGTTCCACCTCATACCCGGAAAAAGACTCGGCCACCTTGTCTACCTCTCTGCGATATGCTGCCATTGTTGCATCCTTCCTATCCCAAGTTCCGGAGACCTGCTGTACCACAAGATCCGAGTCTCCATAGCATCTTATTCGCCTGATATTCATCTCCTTTGCTACTCGCAATCCGTGTAATAGGGCCTCATACTCGGCCACATTATTGGAGCAATCAAAGTGAATTTTCAACACATAACTCAACTTATCTCCTTTAGGTGATGTAAGTACCACCCCAGCTCCTGATCCCTCGTATTGCTTGGAACCATCGAAGTGCATCACCCAAGACTCGAAACTTGGCATCATTGTGGGCATGCTTGTGTGAGTCCAATCATTGATAAAATCAGCTAAAGCCTGGGACTTGATTGCAGACCAAGGCTCGTAGTTGATGTGATAATCTCCCATCTCAATGGCCCACTTGGCTATTCTACCTGTCGCATCTGAATTTCTGATAATATCTGCCATGGGTATAGAGCTAACCACCGTTATAGGGTGTTCCTGAAAATACGGCTTCAATTTCCGGCTGGCCATGAAGACTCCAAAAACTAGCTTTTGCCAATTTGGGTAACGCTGCTTTGCTTCCTATAAGACCTCACTCACGTAGTAAACTGGCCTTTGTACCGGGTGATCTTTTCCATCCTCCTTGCGCTCAACCACAACCACTGCGCTAACCGCCCAAGGCCCGACCGCGATGTATAATAACATGGGCTCTTTGGGACCCGGTGCTGCCAGGATCGGTGCCTCAGATAACTGATTTTTCAGAGCTTCAAATGCCTCGTACGCCTCTTGGTCCCACACGAATTTGTCGGTTTTCTTCAAGAGTCGGTACAGAGGTATTGCTTTTTCTCCAAGCCTAGATATAAACCGGCTCAATGCTGCCACACATCCCGTGAGTTTCTGAACGTGCTTCAGGCCTTCCGGCTTTTTCAGGCTCTGGATGGCCTTGATTTTTTCCGGGTTTGCCTCAATTCCTCTCTCGGAAACGATAAAGCCGAGTAACTTTCCTGCGGGCACCCCGAACACGCACTTAGTCGGGTTAAGATTCATCTGGTATCTCCTCAAGTTCTTGAAGGTCTCATTTAGGTCATTTATAAAAGTTTCAGCTTTCCTTGTTTTAATCACCACATCATCCACATAGGCATGAACGTGGCGTCCAATTTGATCCTCGAAACACTTCTGTATGCACCGCTGATACGTTGCGCCTGCGTTTTTCAGCCCAAAGGTCATGGTCTTATAACAAAAAGCACCAAAGGGGGTTATGAACGAAGTTTTCTCCCAATCCTTTTTTTGAGCTTTATTTGATGATACCCGGAATAAGCATCCAGGAAACATAATAAGTCACAACCTGCCACTTCATCAATGATCTGGTCTATTCTTGGGAGGGAAAATGGATCCTTTGGGCAATGCTTGTTGAGGCTTGTATAGTCTATGCACATCCTCCATTCATTGTTCTTTTTCAGCACTAGAACCGGATTTGCCAACCATTCCGGGTGAAAACCTCCATGATAAAGCCAGCTGCGAGGAGCCGAGCTATCTCCGCTCCTATAGCCTTTCTCCTTTCCTCATTCATTTTTCTCAGACCCTGCTTCACAGGCCGGGACCTGGATCAACATGCAAACTGTGCTCAGCTAACTCGGTCGGGATACCCGTCATATCGCTGGGCGTCCAAGCGAAAACGTCCTGATTCTCACGAATGAACTCGATAAGTGCTTCTTCTTGTTTGTTGTCTAGGTTAGAACCTATGGCAAATTGTTTGGAGGGATCTCCCTCGACAAAAGCCACCATCTTGGTGTCCTGGGCCGCTTTAAACTTTGCTCTCTCGTCATCCGTATTCGGCCTTTTCAAAGCAGTTCTATCTTCCGGGTCTACTTGAGACCGGTAATACTTGAGCTCTTCCATCCTGCAAGCCTGTTCTGCCATTGCCGCATCTCCTTCATCACACTCCGCTGCCACAGCCCGGTTCCCATGTATGGTAATGGTCTGCTTGGGACCCGGGATCTTTAGCTGTAAATACACATAACATGTCCTGGCCATGAACTTAGCGTAAGCCGGCCTTCCGAACAACGCGTGATAAGGGCTGCGCAATTTTACCACCTCGAATGTGAGCCATTCCACTCGAAAATTGTCCTTGGATTCAGCAAAAGCGACTTCTAGTGTTATCTTTCCCTCGGGGCACGCCGAGTGACCCGGCACAATTCCATGAAAAACTGTGGAACTTTTCTGTAGCTGAGACTCCTTGAGCCCCATGCGTAGGAAGGTTTCCCAATACAAGATATTAATACTTCTTCCACCATCCATCAAAACGTTTTTCAGATCATAACCATTGACCTATGGTGCAACCACCAAAGCTAACACACCCGGATGTTCTATTGTTTCCGGGTGATCCCTTCTGCTCCATGTTACTTCTTGATCTGACCATCTCAAATATCTCGGAACACCTGAAGAAACCGAGTTTACGGCCCTTTTAAGTATCTTTCTATCTTTGTTGGAAGTCCCGGTAGTGTGAACGTGGTACTGTCCTAACTTCTTTGCGTTGGCCTGGAAACCCCCAGCACCTCCTTGATTATTACCCGGATTGCCACCTCCTGCGTTGCCAGCGGGGGGTGGCCCGTTGCCCGGGTTTCCACCCGGACCCGGTCCTCCTCCCCGGCCTGCACCTCGAAGGGCTTTATGTATTTCCTCATTCTTCCATCTCTGTAAATCTACGCACTGCTCCAATGAATGATTAGCCGGCCTGCCATTCCTGCTATGACGCGGACAGGGCATCCTGAATGCCTCTATATGGTTAGCCGGTCTCGGTGGTCCTTGGTAATTTCCTCCACTAAAGTTTCCTCCGTTGAAATTTCCCTCTGCCCTGGGTCTTGCAAACCCGGCTTCTGTATTAGCAACAAACTCGGAATTTCCTTCGTATGGGCGCTTGTGCTGGTTATTTCCATTATTTCCTCCATTGTTACCCGGTGCAGCTCCATTGCAGTTGGGTTTCGCTTTTTTGTCATCAACATCCTCCTCTGTTGTGTTTGTAGCAGCGTGCTTATTGCAAGCGTCCATCAATTCTCCCATTGTAACCTCCGAGGCGTGCCGACTAGATTTCATGCGTGTCAACTTTTGCACCAAGGGTAAGTATTTGCACGTTTTTGCCATAGCTTGCAATGCATCTTTTGGCTGGATATCAGTGGAAGAGTGGAGAATTTACATAACCCGGCGCACCCAGCTGCGCGCCGACTCTCCCTTCTTCTGGACGCAACGCTCTAAATCGTCGATCGTGAATAACTTTTGGCACATCCCATGAAAATGTTTTATAAAGGCATCTTTTAGCTCACTCCATGAATTGATGGATCTTTCAGGCAGGTTATTGAACCACAACTTCGCTGCTCCTTCGGACATCATAAGATACATAAACTTAGCTTGGAGATTCTCGGATGCGTTGCGAATTGACATAGCCATCTCGTAACTGCTCAACCAGGTTTCTGGGTCCATGGTCGGCTCATAGTTAACCACTTTACCCGGCTCCTTGAATTTATCCGGGTAGTGCTCAGCCCTGATGGCATCCGATAAACACTTAGGCCCGGCGAGGTTTGCCAGTACCGGCCTTACTCGGGAAACGTGCGATCCTGCAGCTGGTGCGGCGGGGGGTGCAACCGCTACCGGCCCTCTTACCGCAGACCCGGCTGCTGCGCGCCTGGCTCGAGAACTGTCCACAATGGATTGTGCTACTGATGCTGCGGGCGTTGCCGGTCTATGGGGAGGAGGCGGCATTTGCTGCTGCTCTTCCCTCCGCCTTGCCGAGCTTGACTGAATATACCCGGTATTCCCGGGTTGCCGGCTGACATACGGTGTCCCGTGCAAACCACTTCTATGATCCGGTTAATTTGCCTACTGAGCCACGGCGGTGCGTAGCATCTCTATGGCCTGCTGAGTTTCGATTTCTCGAGGCGTCTCTCCCAGTGGGATACGGTCGAGCGCTAGGGTCGCAGCATACACGTTATCCATGGGATTGTTGAAGTGACCCGGTGGAGTATGAAATCGCGGTGGTGGTGGTGGTGCGGTATTGCCAACAGTGATCCCAGTTTGCAACGTGGGTAACCCGGCTTGCACGTTCGCCGGCTGTCCTCCCAGGGTTGCAGCTCGATATCCGGTTTCTTGATTCACCGCCGGGATTGGTTGATCCTGAGGGGTAACAAACAATGTGGCTGGCTGTAAATTCCCTCCGGTTGCCGGTAATCTCGTCTGGTGCCTCTGATTGTAAATCCTGGTCGACTGAGTTTGGAGGCGATTCTCCAGTTCTTCCAACTCGCGATGGCGCGCGGCCATCCCTTGTTTCTCGGCTTCGATATCTCTCCTTTGCTGATCCAATGCGCGGCGAGCCACATCCAGATCTCGGGCACGTGCCGCCGCGTTTTCTGGGGTTATCACCGTCGCTAACACCGTGGGATCCAAGATTAGGTTATTGTTGAACAGAGCCGGATTTCGCGGAGCCGAGGTTCCCGCACCCGGCGTTCTGTTTGTTGTGAATCCAAACATATTCCTTTGCCATTCACTTTCTCCGGTATGACTGGTGACAGAAGCCGACTCTCCGTCGACCCGGGCTATAACCGGGTTTCCGTCAACCGGTGCCTGCTGTTGGGTCAGCGCTCGCGCCGCTCCGGCCGCGGCCGTCGTCACATCCCCTGATTAAGATTGATTGCAGGGGCTGTATAGACCGCGACCCGGCGCGCGATGCCTGGTGATGATTCGTATTCCTCTTCGTCACAGCTATCTTCCTCGTACCGGTCTTCAAGAAGGTGTAGGATAGACTCGGTATCACCTTCTCTTATGACCCGGCCACGCGGGGTCCATGCCGGCTCCTCGGACTGTTCCCTCTTCGTGGTGGGCTCTTCTTCTGGATCGGCTGTCCCAACCGATTCTTCTCCATCCGACTGAACGCAAGTTGCTTCTCCTGACACAGAATCATATTCAATATTATCAAGAACAAAACCGGACGTACGTACTGATGGGGGGACGATAACCCGGTATGCCAAACTCCAAGGAGTAACCCGGCCCAAAGGACGGTGCATAGGACCCGGCTAAGGATAAGGAAATTTGTGAAGGCCCAAGCTTGTAGGCCCAGTAACCCGGATTGTGGGTTATGGTAGGAGAAAGTTAGGGTTTGTGCGCCGGGTCCGGGTAGGATTCCGGATGCGCCTTGGGGAATAAGCCGGGGGTACGGGTGCTTTATAAACCGACCCCCAGGTCTAGTTTTAGATAGAGATCTAAGAACCCTAGCAATATCGTGTGATATCGAGCATCGAGTGTAATCCCAGAGTTGAGTTATTATATCAAGATCGGAGACTCGGCGACTTTGATTGCCGGCTGCCAGATCGAATTGCACCATGTTTCCCTCTGAGCTAAACCCTCTCCCAAACGCCTGTGTCGTCTTGCCCCAGGATCAGTTACCCCAGGTAACATCTGCCGTGATTATCCCACGACAGTTGGCGCCCACCGTGGGGCCTGCGTCCAAAGGTGTTTACATCACGGGAGAAGCTCGGAAGGGCATGGAGAATCTTGTCATCGGCGAAATCTGCATCGACCACGAAGGAGAAAAGATGGTGGACGATTCCGGCTGGGGGCCGGAGTCGGATCACCTCGAAACCGGATCCGTCGTAACGATCGGCCGGATCAACGTCTTCATCGGTATGGTATGTGCTTCCAATTCGATCCCTGACAACGTTGGATCTGATTCTATGCTAGGAAAAGCCACGTCTATCCGATCAGATGATGAAGAATCGACTGGAATGACGTATCCGGCAGAAGAACCCATCGCGGAGTGGGAACAACCGAGGGAGCCGGCATGGACCCCACGCGACCGGGCCGAGAGAGAAGACGATACCGGGTCTATCCTGGATCTACTGGAAAACCGGTATGAGGAAAGCGGTGAGGGAGAACAGCCTGAATTTACACCGGATATCGTACGCCGAGTTGCAGTCTATGCGGCCCCCGCGGCCAACCAAGGAAACGCAACCACGGCATCAGTCGGGGCGGCTCAGGCAGTGGCCCAGCAACAGGGCGCGGCTAACGGAGACCCGGTCTTGACCCGGGTTGATGGAGAGTCGGCGTCAGTAACTAGCAGAGCAGCGGATGAGAAGTTGCACGCAAACACGTTCGGATTCTTGGAAAACCGGACACCAGGGGCGGGTCCTTCGAACCCGCGCCACCCGGCCTTATTCGATAACAATCTGATTCTAGACCCTACGGTTCTCGCAACGGTTATCACTCCGGAAAACGCAGCGGAACGCGTCAGGGATTTGGATGTGGCGCGTCGTGCGCTGGAACAGCAAAGAAGGCAGGTAGAAGCAGAAAAGCAAGGAATGGCCACGCGGCGGCGTGAGCTGGATGCATTGGAAACCCGGCTCCGAGAGCAAACATCTAGAATACATCAGAGGCACCACACCAGGTTACCAGCAATGGGCGGGGTCATTAACCCGGCTAATTTATTTATCACGCCTCAGGACCAGCCGATACCAGTAGCGAACCAGGAAACCGCGCCCCAACAGGTGGCAGCAGCAACACATCCGGCGAATGAGCAGACCGGGTTACCCCCACCATGAACTAGAGTCACAACCGGCAACGATCTACCGCCACCGCCACCATCACGATTCCGCACACCTGCCGGCCACTACAATAACCCCATGGACAATGTGTATGCGGCGACACTCGCGTTAAATCAGATCTCCATGGGAGAGTCACCCCATGCAGAGAAGACTCGGCAAGCCATCGATCTGTTGCACACGGCGGTGGCACAGCAAGCCAATTATCCGGATCACAGAAGCGGTATGCACGGGACGCCATACGTGAGCCAGCAGCAAGGGAATATCCAAACAAGTTCGGCGCGGCGGAGGGAAGAGCAGCAGCAAATGCCGCCTCCTCCCCGCGCTCAGGTAGCATCAGCAGCACAGGCCGTCGTGGACAGTTCTAGGGCTCGGAGGGCCGCGGCCGGGTCTGCAGCGCATGGACTTCCCGCAGCACCGCGCCCCGCCGCGCCCCCCGCGGCATCGCACGTTTCTAGAGCAAGGCCGGCTTCAACCGTTCTTGCGGGACCCAAGTGTCTCTCGGACAATATTAGAGCTGAACCTTACCCGGAAAAATTCAAAGAGCCAGGGAAAGTAGTGAATTATGAGCCAACCATGGATCCCGAAACATGGCTAAGCAGTTACGAGATGGCAATGTCAATTCGCAACGCGTCCGAGAACCTCCAAGCCAAGTTCATGTATCTGATGATGTCGGAAGGAGCAGCAAAATTGTGGTTCACCAATTTACCAGAGGGATCGATCAAGTCTTGGGAGGAATTGAAGACCGCGTTTGTCAAACACTTTCACGGGACCTGCAGGAAGTTATTCACTATTGATGATCTAGAGCGATGCGTCCAGAAGAAGGGAGAATCGGCGCGCAGTTGGGTGCGCCGGGTTATGGAGATACTTCACTCATCCACGGATATCCAGCCCAAGGATGCACTACAGGCCATGGCAAAAACATGCAAGTATATACCTTTAGTGCAAAAGTTAACTCGCATGAAGTCCAGTCGAAATGCGTCGGAAATCACAATGGGAGAATTGATGGATGCATGCAACAAACACGCTGCAACAGATACTACAGAAGAAGAAGCTGATGACAAGAAGGCAAAAGCAAACACAATTAGTAACGGAAGAACCGGCAATGGATCAGCATCAGGTAACAATGGAAATAGCCAGAACAAGCGCCCTTTCGAAGGAAGCTCCGAGTTTGTCGCCAACACAGAAGCCGGGTCTTCGAGGCCCAGAGCAGAAGGAAATTTCAACGGAGGTAACCACAATGGAGGAAACTATCAAGGTCCACCAAGGCCGGGTAACAATTGGGACATATTCAGGATGGCATGCCCAAAACACAGCAGGAATGGCAGGCCAGCTAACCACTCCCTGGAACAATGCGCCGATTTACAAAGATGGAAAAATGAGGAAGTGCACAGAGCTATGCGAGGTGCAGGACGGGGAGGAGGACCGGGTCCAAGGGCAAACCCGGGCAACGGCCCACCCCCAGCTGGTAACCCGGCGGCTGGAAACCAAGGTAATAACCAAGGGGGGGCAGGAGGTTTCCAGGCTAACCCCAAGCAATTGGGTCAATATCATGTGCATACCACAGGAGGCTCTAACGAGGACAAGAAGATACTGAAGCAAGCGGTCAACTCAGTTTCGTTAGCCGTCCCGAGATACTTGAGATGGTCAGAACAGGAAGTAACATGGAGCAGAAGGGATCACCCAGAAAGAGTGGAGCACCCAGGAGTCTTGGCACTAGTAGTCGCACCGCAAGTCAACGGGTACGAACTAAAAAAGGTTTTAATGGATGGTGGAAGCAGCATCAATATACTGTATTGGGAAACCTTCCTACGCATGGGTCTCAAGGAATCTCAGCTGCAAAAAAGCTCAACAGTTTTTCATGGGATAGTGTCGGGTCACTCAGCATGCCCCGAGGGAAAAATAGCATTGGAGGTAGCCTTTGGAGAGTCAAAGGATAACTATCGAGTTGAGTGGCTTACCTTTGAGGTAGTCAAATTGCGCAGCCCTTATCACGCGCTATTTGGAAGGCCGGCTTACGCCAAATTCATGGCTAGGCCGTGTTACGTATATCTACAGCTAAAAATCCCGGGTCCCAAGAAGACCATTACCATACATGGAAATCGAGACATAGCAGCTGAATGCGACGAAGGAGATGCAGCAATGGCCGAGCAGGCCTGTAGAAAAGAAGAACTCAAGCATTACCGGTCTCAAGCAGACCCGGAGGATAGAGCCACATCAAAAAGGCCGAGTACTGAAGGTGAAAGAACAAAATCCAAGGTAGCGCAAGACGCTAAAATGGTGGCTTTTATCAAAGATGACTCCTCCAAACAATCTGCCATAGAAGAAGAAGCTGCAGGACCGCTCACAACCAGCCAGGCCATGGAAACACCCTACCCGGGTTGGCTAGCAAACCCGGTGCTCATCATGAAAAAATCCAACACGTGGAGGATGTGCGTCGGTCAAGCCGGCCTGGGACCGGTGCCCATGAAGAACTAAACAATGTAACGGGTAGCAGGTTTCAGACACGCTCTTTTCCTACCCAGGGTACCTAAGGGGACTGGAAGGTTTTTAATGAGGCGGCCTGCTGATCCAAAATTTCTAGTATCAATAAAGAGATGGTTATCAAGTCCTATATCATTACATCCTGATTACAAGTAAGTAGTATCCATACGACATCAGTAATTCAATATCATTAAAAGCATCAAGTGCATGTAGGTCTTGGGGGTTGGTTGCTCAAGTGACCAACCACTAACCCGAAGGACCCGGCCTTGATGCCTATAAGTTATAAGGGCCGATTATTCGCAAACGAGTACGGCTGCAATCTTATAACTGGACAAAGGAGCCAAATTTTCTTGACTTTTCTTACTTAAGCTCGATGTGACTCGCACTAAAGTGGCATGATTCGTTCGCTTGCGATTACAATCAGCCATGAAGCCCAATGGGACTGGCCTGACACTGTTCTCGTATGGATGTAACAACATGGTATCCACGCGAAAGCCGGCTTACAGTACAAGATAGTCAAAAGGGTCATCTAAACCACAAGTTTATGCAGAGTACAAGGCTAAAAGCCGGAAACTCAACAACTATCAAGCATAACTTCAGTATTCACACGGAATGGCTTTAGGCTTGCGACTCGGTAAAAAATAATTTGTTCTCTGAGAAAGGCCACACCCCCATGACTCGGACTTTGGGTCATGGGGACTGGGGGACTTCGAAACAGAAACAAACTACTTGGCTATCGCAGTTCGAAAAACCTCACCATCCGAGTCTTGGGGACTTAAAGAAAAAGTCCACGTATCAAAGCCTCTGGTACTCGGAAAACCGAGTCTTCCGAAGGGAGCCAAAATAGAGAATCGGGTATCGAGAAAAAGTTCAAACAATAGGCAAGCAATACGGTTATCAAAAGACCAGAGAAGCCGCAAAGTATATCACGGACTAAAAAGTACGTTACAAGGTACGACATCAGTATCAGGGGTGCACGGGCGCACCATCAAAAGCATAACAGTGTGATTACAAAGTATTACAAGGTATTGTGATAATACGGCCCTATTCGGCCTCCTGAGTACGGTCTTCCGGGTCTGAGTCCTGGGTTTGCTGCTTAGCCTTCCTGGCACCCTTACCCGGACTCATTGCATCCGGGCGGACTGGTGGAGGGACGGCTGGTGTAGAGGCAGACGGGCCCGATCTTAACTCGGCCTCCCTCTTCGCAGTCGCTTCCCTCTTCCTGGCCGAGCTAGAAACCCACTTCTCCAAGATATCAAAAGGCGGGGGCGCTTCCTCCGTAATAACTTTGCCATCAGCGTCATATGCACTCATAATCGTATTTAAATCCAAGCTATCGGCCAAGGCGGTAGCTGAGGGGCGCACTGCGGCTTGTATGGCTTTGAAATCCTTGGGTGTAAATTTGGAACCGTCAGCCTTGAATTCGGGAAACCCGGATGTTACCTTTGCCGGGTCAAGCTTTGGAAAGAAAGCCTTGGCCAGAGTAAAAGCCCGGGTCATTCCAATTCGGCATGATGAGCGTTTCCAGATTTCAATCCACCCAGGCACAGTAGAACAGGCTTGAACGAGATTCTCTTCACCCGGATATACTTCCGTAGGCCATTTCACAGCATCCAATATAAATTTTGTGCCCGGCAAAGAAAGTCCGGAGTACAGTCTTGAGGGTTTTAGCCTTGGCAATGGCATTTTCCTCTGGGGCTGCAAGGTTGGCACCTGCAGTCGTAACAAAAGAAAGAGCGTATCAGTAATCCCGAGTCTGTTATAATAAAATAAAGACATGAAGCCAATCGGCAGCAGAAAACTTACTGAGCAAGATCTGATAAGTATCGGAGACCTGGTCCGATAGTTTCTTTAGTTCGGTCTGAGCGGCATTGCACTTCTTCTTGTATTTGGAAACGTCTTTCTTCAAGGTTTTCATGTCATCCTCAAGGATTTCCCTTCGTTTCATCTCGGCAAGAAGAAGTTGTTCGGTCCTCAGTAAATTTTCATCAGACCGGGTTATCTGTGCCTGTAAGTAGCAAGGAATGCAAGTATTAGTTGGATTGTATGGAAAGCCGAATATGGTGTAAAGTACCAAGCATCACTTTTGCAAGTCATACTTGGAACTTGGAGACTAGGTATGCAATATGAGATACAAAGTGTCCTTACCTGGTGCTCTGCAGCCATGCGCTCCAAGATCTGGCTCTCCGAAGTCTTCATAGTAAGGAGAGTGTCCATCAACTGATCGAAAGTATCCTTACTCGTATCAGAAGACCCGGGGCCTTGGAAATTCCGGGAAGGAGCTTTCTTCTTAGTAGGAGGCGGGACCCGGGTCATCCGTGTGTCGGAATCCGACGCTCCTTCTTCTTCACCCAAGACGGTGGTTTGGTTCTTCTTGCTTGCATGGGAAGCAATTGGATACTCGGCTCCTCGCGTGTCCGGGTTTGGCGGCGACGCTTGTTTTTCACTGCTGGACGCGGCTGTAGTCTTATCAGCCGGGCTCCCCTTACCCGGGCCCTCGGTCTCCGTTTCCTCTTGATCGCTGACGACGACCGTGGCCCTATAAGGTGTTGTCAGTCAGTAGTTAAATACACAGTCAAGAAAGGGTGACGAAATATGGTGGAACATCAGGAAAGGGATCTTACCCGGTATTCACCGCAAAGTCACAAGGAAATCCGTCGCTGGACTCGGGAGAAGCTGGAAATTATCAAGTTAGATGTCATATGGGAATGGTTTAAAGAGAATGTCTTGACCCAGACAAGATAGGGTAATTACCAGCCCGCCGTGGGGGGGTTGATGTAATACCCGGGTTAAGGGCTTCATCACCCGGGTGATTTCGAGTTGACCTACGCTTAGGCACGGGCGACTCCTTCAAGAGCGGCCAGTGGGATAATGTCAAGTTAGCTCAAGTATATCATTAAATTAATGCGAGTTGAATGCGAGAGGAAGATATGAAACCTTGGAGGTGGCCTCTTGGGTCTTTCTTTTGGATCCGACCTTGACTGTCGGCTCCAGTTCTTCCTCGTCGCTGGCAGATTCCACCTTGCCATCGGAGTTTTCTTCCTCGTCATCTTCTTGTTCTGGATATCATCAAAGTTATGGTTAGAAAGGAAGGGGCTATGGTGAGTTCAAGGGAACCAAATAAAATTCGGAGAGTACCTTCTTCCGAGTTAACCGTATCTTGCTCCTCTGGACTTTCGGAGCTAGGGGAGGCATTAGTTTTCCAAAAATCATCATCAGCCTGAAAAGTGTTGACATAAGGGTTATTAACCGCGTTGAGTGGAAAGAGCAAAAGTAAAGGCATCAAAGTCGGATTTTTACCTTGGGGCCTGGATTCTCAAGTGTGAAGGGCTCTAACCCGGATATGTTCCGGATTACCTCGAGCTTTTCTGTCAAAAAACCCTTGATGGTTTTATGAGTGTCGCCAGCTGCGAAGATATTATCGGAGTACCGGAGCGGGTCTGAAGGTTCCCCTGAATATTCGCACATCAACTTTGTGCGGATGGAGTTGGGCTGAATCCTGAAGTCGACCCAGGTCTTCACCAGGTTGAGCCCGATGAGGCCTTGGGCTGTGAGAGTGGCGATTTTGGCTAGTAAAGGTTGAATTGCCTCCCTGTCCGAGTCAGGGGCGAAGGCACTAAACTTATCAGAAATGTCAAGGAGACCCTCCGAATAACCCGGAAGTTTCTTTTGGCCGGGTGGGGAAGTGTCTTGGCAATAGAAGTATGAGAGCTGCCAATGCTTGACATGGGAATTAAGGGTGAGAGGTGGCATCAGAGAGTTTTTGCGGCGCTGGATAGAAACCCCGCCGCAAGCAAGAAGCGCCCCATCACCGCTTTCGCGGCACGGTTTGCATTGAAAAAGCTCAATAAAAAGAGCTAGACTTGGCGGAGTGCACAAGTAGGATTCGGAAAGGACACTAAAATGGGAAATGTTTAGTACGGAATTGGGTCCAATGTCAAAGACACGAAGACCGTAGTGACTAAGGATATCACGGAAAAAGGGGTGACCCAGCGGTCGAAAACCCCGGGTCACATGCTCCACGAAGCAGATTACCTCATCTTTTGTTGGGGTAGGCCGGGTCTCCTTACCCGGCACCCTCCACTGGATACCTTCTTGAGGAGGAAGAACTCCCAGCTCCACCAGCTCCTCTAGCTTGGCCTTTGTGACCGTAGACCGCGCCCAGTTGGCAGATATGGAGTTGGTGGCTTTAGTCTTGGTTGGAGTTTTCCCCTGCTTCTTGGGAGCCATGTGGTTGAGCTGCAAAGTACAAGATAAAAGAGGATTAAGATATGGAAGTTGCGAGCCGGCCAAGTATAGGCCGGGTAATATTGAGATGTGAAAATTTGCGGGTGATCCGGGTGTTAGTTCGCAGAGCCAAGTTCGAAATTACCCGGGTGTCAAGCATTATGGCGAAAATTATGGGATCTAAATGGTGAAGGAGTTTTTTGAAGACAATGGGCGGCTGCTTAGGCACTTAATGTGAATGGAAGGAACTAGAAAGGAAAGGTCTAGCCGGGTGATTGATGCAAAGGCGGAAACTCTGGGTAGTTCGAGCCTAGATTGGAAGTTCTATCTTCAGATTTGTGGCACGAATAATGATTGCGGGTAGTAGGAGAGTGGATTGGAGTACGCGCTTTATCCTTTGGGCAAGCTAGAAGAGATTATGGGTAGTCTAATTCGGCATAGCCGAGAAATCCGTGGCGGGCTGACTTGGATCTAATCCGAGGAAAAATCAAAAGTTGCAAGGGCAAATTAATAGGTGCAAAAGGTTTACCGGAGAAGATCTAAGGGAAGCCTTGCGGAGGCAGATGGCGCAGGCCTGGTGTCCCTTCGCAGTTCTTGATGGGCCGGATGAGGATTCGCCGGCGGATCTTGGCGGCGGCGCGGGGCGAGCAGTGGCGGAGCGCAGCTTCCGGCCGATGAGCTCCGGTGATGCGCGCGGGATTTCCGTGGTGGCGCTCAGTGAGAGATAGAGCTCAGAGGGAGAAAGGAATGGAGTGGGGGAAATGAGCCGTTAGGGTTCGGGTCACCCCCAAGGGGCTTATTTATAGTGCGAATGGATAAGCCTAGATCAGTGAGCAGGAGCCATGAGTTACGGGAGTAAACGGCTATTAATTTGAGTTTTGGCGAGATATGCGCCAAATATCGTGCAAGGCATCTGGATAAAAGGAAGAAGGAAATTAACCCCGCGATATCAGGGTCGATTATCGAATGCGAAATCTTGGCATTTTGGGATTTTATCTGGGAAAGTAAGTTGGGTAATTGGGAAAGAGCCGGATTACTATATGGCCACCATGGAGTAAGGCCTAGCTGAATATCAAAACATCTTAACCCGGCCTCTATATGGCCGTACGTTTGATATCTTTGCAGGGAATAGCAAGCGCTTCAAGGAGGATCCATGAAGCCCAGGCTATTCTGGGGACTACTGATAGGGGGACGATAACCCGGTATGCCAAACTCCAAGGAGTAACCCGGCCCAAAGGACGGTGCATAGGACCCGGCTAAGGATAAGGAAATTTGTGAAGGCCCAAGCTTGTAGGCCCAGTAACCCGGATTGTGGGTTATGGTAGGAGAAAGTTAGGGTTTGTGCGCCGGGTCCGGGTAGGATTCCGGATGCGCCTTGGGGAATAAGCCGGGGGTACGGGTGCTTTATAAACCGACCCCCAGGTCTAGTTTTAGATAGAGATCTAAGAACCCTAGCAATATCGTGTGATATCGAGCATCGAGTGTAATCCCAGAGTTGAGTTATTATATCAAGATCGGAGACTCGGCGACTTTGATTGCCGGCTGCCAGATCGAATTGCACCATGTTTCCCTCTGAGCTAAACCCTCTCCCAAATGCCTGTGTCGTCTTGCCCCAGGATCAGTTACCCCAGGTAACATCTGCCGTGATTATCCCACGACACGTACCATGCCGACGAAGACGTTGACCCGACCGATTGTAACGATAGATCCGGTTTCGAGCAGATCCGACTCTGGTCCCCAACCAAAGTCGTCCACCATCTTCTCTCCTTCAGGGTTGGTGATGATCTCGCCGATGACGAGGTTCTTCATGCTTTCCTGAGCTTCTCCCGTGATGTAAACACCCTTGGACGTAGGCCCCACGGTGGGTGCCAACTGTCGTGGGATAATCACGGCAGCCGTTACCAGGGGTAACCTACTTTGGGGCAAATCGACTCTGGTGTTTGGGAGAGGGTTTAGCTCAGAGGAAATCATGTTATCTGGCGATCTAGTAGCTCGGGCTGCAATGTCGCCGAGTCTCCGATCTAGGGTTACAATTATCAGCTCTCGTATTACAAGGATACCCAAATATCTGGTAAAACTCTTGTCCCCCCTCTTTGCCCCAGGAACCGGTTTATATATTACCCGGCTCTCTGGCTCCCTATACAAGGCATACCCGGAATCCTACCCGGAAACCGCACACAACACTAAGTTTCCTAATCGTGACTCCCAAGGTACGGGTTACAAAACCTACGCTCCCCCTTGGGCCTTCTAGAAGCTCCTTCACCTTGGGCCGGGTCTTGTGTGATTCCATTGGGTCGGGTTTCTCCTAGACATGAACATACCGGGTTACCACCCCCCCATCAAGTTTAATAAGCTCAAAGTTTACACACCTTTTGCTTCTATTTAAGTTATTTGTAAAGCCTACTATTGCATAGCATATATCTAGGTCTCGGGGGCTGATTGCTTGAATAGCACAGTTACAAACTCAGACCCAGCCACGATGCCATTAAGGTATGAGGGATGATTACTTGCAATCAGTACAGTTGCAATCTCATAACCTGGACGATAGAGCCAAACTTTTCTTGGCCTTTCTTGTTTAAGCTTGATGTGACTCGCAACAAAGTGGCATGTTTTGCTAGCCTATAAATTCAATCAGTCATGATGCCCATGGGGACTTGCCTGACCCTGTTTTCATAGAGTTATAGCAACATTGAGTATCCACGCGAAAGCCGGCTTACAACAAAGAGGGTCAAAAGGGTCATCCAAACCATAAGTTATGCAGAATAAAGGCAACAACCGGAAATTCATAACATATTAAGCATAAACTTCAAAGCATATAAAAGATAGTGGTACGGTCGAGGACTTGGAGAAAGTAAAAGGTTTTCTTAAATCCATCAACCCCCAGACCCCAAATCCGGGTCTCAGGGACTTGGGGACTTGAGAAAGCGAAAAAAATTCTAAGCCAAGGATCTCAAGACCCAAAACCCGGGTCTTGGGGTCTTGGGACCTTTAGAGGCAAAGTTTCCCAAGCCAAAAAAACTCTCAACCCGAAGTCCGGGTCTTGGGGACTCGGAAGAAAAACTTCACCGTCCCACAATCAAGACTCGGCATCCATCGCAAAGAAAAGTATACAAAAAAGTAAAGATATGTCAACTTAAGGTCGAAAAGTGCATATCAAATGGATGACCAGAAGGGCCATCAAAACCACGAGAGTTTAAGCGTATTACAAACCAAAGAGAGTAGTACCAAAAGTGCACAGGCGCACTATCAAATAAACAAGTTTGAAAGGCATATTACAATGCCTATTGGGCGAATAATCATTTGCAGGTAACAGGATAATAACTTTACTCGGCTTCTTCAGCCGAGTCAGCGGGAGTGGTCTTGGCGGCCGGGTCTTCGTCGTGTTCCTCCGTCTCTTTCTCCCTCTCAACGTCCGGGTTATCCCCGGAACCAGCGCGTGATGGAGGAGGGGCAACCGGAGTCGTGGAAGCTGGCATAGCACTGGGACCTGCTGCAGCCTTCTTCTTCGCAAGTTCCGCCTTGAAACGGTTTAGGATATCAAAAGGCTCCGGGTCTTCAATGGGCACAGGCTGGTCTTCATCATCATAGGAAGGAGTGAGCTTGCCCACGTCAAGTGTATCGGTGATTAGGCTGGCCGAGTGGCGGATCTGGACATTGATAGCCTTGAGGTCTTTCCCCGAGAACTTGGAGCCATTAGCTTTCAGCTCGGGAAACCCGCTCACAAGCATTGATGGCTCGATCTTGGGCTAATAGGCCTTCACCAGTGCAAGAGCACGTGTCACTCCAACTCGGCAGGCTGAGCGTTTCCAGGTCTCAATCCAAGAAGGGACAGTCGAGTATGCCTCGAGCATTTTGGTAACGCACGGGTAATCACCCGACCGTTTCAAAGACTCTAGAGTCCACTTAGTTCCCGCCGAGAATTGCCGGATGACAGTTTTCAGTATTCTGAGCCTGTGTTGGTCATCTTTCACTTTTGCAACATCAGCCGGACCTGCGGAACAAAAAGATACCCGGATACTGAGTCAAAAACATGGCTGGGTAGGAAAATCTGGATAACATGAATCGGCAAACAGAACCTTGACTTACCAACGAGGGCATCAAAAATGCTTCCAATGAAGGTCGACTCTTCCTTCACAAGCTCATCAGCAGCCCGGAGTTTCTTCTTCTGTGTTTTATGCCTCTTAGTGAGATCCTTGTAGCTAGCTTCTAGCTCTTCTCGGAGTTTTACCTCCACTTGCAGCAATTCATTGGTCTTGGCCAACAGTTCATCAGTGCGAGCAACATAAGACTGAAATCGACAGATAAGTGTTAGTCAGTATATTAGTGAGTACCGAGTGACTGCATGAAGAATACCCGAAACTTGGGGACTAGGATAAGCGTATCGGTAATGTTGGTAAGGCTAACCTGGTGCTCAGCCGCCAGAGACTCGATTATCTCTTCCTCAGTGGTATTCAAAGACCGTTACTCCTCCAGAAGCTCTTTTACCTTCTGGCTGCCGAGAGCCGACCTAGAAGAACTAGCGCCATAGCCAGTGGGCTGGGCTGCCGCCTTCGTCTCTTCCGGGTCATATCTGGCGGTAGCGGTCTTTGGGGCGGCAGCACTCTTCTGGGTCCCCATATACTCGACCTCAGGATCATCCGGCTGGGCCATGTGAGGAGGAGACCCGTTTCTGGGGCTGGTGGCGTCAGTCGGCCCTTGCTCTTCAGGGGGTGGGGGATTGGCAGCACTCACCGGGTCTTCATTCATGGGGTCATCAACATGAGTGTCCACCGGATCACTAAGGGTGACTCGGGCTCTGAGAAAGGAAAAACAAATAGTTAGTGTGACATAGAGGAAAAGCATGCAAAGTATAGGGATATGGATAAGTTATGAAAGTTACCCGGTATTCACGACAAAATCGCTGGGCAGCTCACTGCTAGACCCGGAAGACACTGACAGAGATTCGGAAAGTGAGACTCGGATTGTTCCGGCTAAAGGATGATTTGGAGATGGGAATTTTCGAGGAGTACTATCAGAATAAGCGGAATGAGTACCGGATCTGCGAACGGGCGATTGAGGGATCCCAGGATTAAGGGGTTTGTCACTCGGAGAATTCCGGGTTACCCGTCGCTTGGGCGGAGGAGATACGTCCTTCAGACACGATACAGTGGTTAGATATTTGTTAAGCTTGCACATACCGGCGTACGAGTATGGTTCTGTGGTCATGGAGGAGTACGACACCTTGAACGTGACCCCCTGGGCTTCCTCTTCTGGCCTAACTCGGCCTGGGTGATGGAGGGATAATAACCCGGTAGGCCAACTCCAAGGTATAACCCGGCCCAAAGGACGTTGCGCAAGATCCGGCTAAGGATAAAGAAACTTCTGGAAGGCCCAAGTTTGTAGGCCTCGTAACCCGGACTGTGGGTTACGGTAAAGGAAAGTTAGGGTTTGTATGTGGTGTCCGGGTAGGATTCAGGGTGCGCCTTGGAGAGTAAGCCAGGGGGTACGGGTGCTTTATAAACCGACCCCTAGGTTTAGTTGAGAGGGATCCAAGAGTTCTAGCAATATCGCTTGATATCGAGCATCCAGTGTAACACGAGAGTTGAGTTAATATCTTGAGATCGGAGACTCGGCGACTTGATTGCCGGCTACCAGATCGAGTTCCATCATGTTTTCCTCCGAGCTAAACCCTCTCCCAAACGCCTGTGTCGTCTTGCCCCAAGATCAGTTACCCCCGGTAACGTCTGCCGTGATTATCCCACGACAGTTGGCGCCCACCGTGAGGCCTGCGTCCAAAGGTGTTTACATCACGGGAGAAGCTCGGAAGAACATGGAGAATCTTGTCGTCGGCGAGATCTACATCGACCACAAAGGACAGAAGATGGTGGACGGTTCCGGCTGGGGGCCAGAGTCGGATCACCTCGAATCCGGATCCGTCGTGACAATCGGCCGGATCAGCGTCTTCATTGGTATGGTATGTACTTCCGGTTCGATCCCTGACAATTTTGGATCTGATTATGTGTCAGGGGAGGCCACTTATATCCAATCAGATGGAGAAGAATCAGTTGGAACGACAGATCCGACAGAAGAACCCATCGCGAAGTGGGAACAGCCGGAGGAACCGGCATGGACCCCGCGTGACCGGGTCGAAAGAGAGGATGATACCGAGTCCATCCTGGATCTGCTGGAGAACCGGTATGAGGAGAATAACAGCGAAGAGGAACAGTATGGATCCGCGCCAAGCATTGTGCGTCGGGTTGCGGTGTACACGGCTCCCGCGACCAATCTCAACCAAGAGAGCGTAACCGCGGCTGCAGCCGGGACAGCACAAGCATTAACCCGGCAGCAAGGGCCGGCTAACGGGAACACGGTTTTGGCCCAGGTTGACGGAGAGTCGGCATCGGTTACCAGTCAAGCGCCAGAAAACGAGTTACACGCGAACACGTTTGGATTCCTAGCAAACCGGACACCAGGAGCGGGTCCTTCCAATCGACAACATCCGGCCTTGTTCGACAACAATCTGATCCTAGATCCGACAGTTCTTGCCACAGTTATCACTCCAGAGAACGCGGCGGAACGTGTTAGGGATTTGGACGTAGCCCGTCGTGCATTGGAGCAGCAGAGGAGGCAAGTAGAAGCAGAAAGACAAGGGATGGCCACACGACAACGCGAGCTGGATGCACTGGAAACCCGGCTCCGAGAGGAAACGACTAGAATACATCAGAGGCACCAAACCAGATTGCCAGCATTGGGAGGAGTCATAAACCCGGCCGCACTATTTATCACGCCTCAGGATCAGCCGATTCCAGCGGCAAATCAAGGAACCGCCCCTCAGCCGACAACCGGAGGAGTACAACCGGTAGACACGCAGGCCGGGTTAACCGCACCACAGACTGGAGTTACTACCGGCAATATTGTACCACCGCCACCACCACCACCACCATCTCGTTTTCACACACCAGCGGGTCATTACAACAATCCCATGGACAACGTGTACGCGGAAACGCTTGCACTAAATCAAATCCCCGTGAGAGAGTCACCCCACGCAGAGGAGACCCGGCGGGCGATAGATATGCTGCGCACCGCGGTGGCGCAGCAGGTTAATTACCCGGATCACAGAAGTGGAATGCATGGGACACCATATGTCAGCCAACAGCAAGGTAACGCTGGCAACATCCAAACAAGTTCGGCACGGCGGAGGGAAGCGCAGCAGCAAATGCCGCCTCCTCCACACATTCAGGCAGTACCAGCAGCATCAGCAGCACAGGCCATCGTGGACAGTTCCAGAGCCACGAGAGCCGTGGCCGGGTCTGCGGTACATGGGATACCAGCAGTACCGCGTCCAGCTGTACCCCCTGCAGGATCACACGTTTCCCGAGTAAGACCAGCTTCGACCATTCTTGCAGTACCTAAGTGTCTTTCAGATAGCATCAGGGCTGAGCCTTACCCGGAAAAGTTCAAAGAACCGGGTAAAGTAGTGAATTACGAGCCAACTATGGATCCGGAAACATGGTTGAGCAGTTATGAGATGGCCATGTCGATTCGCAATGCGTCCGAGAATCTTCAAGCCAAATTCATGTATCTAATGATGTCAGAGGGAGCAGCAAAGTTATGGTTCACCAATCTACCGGAAGGATCTATCAAGTCATGGGAAGAATTGAAAACTGCGTTTATCAAGCACTTTCACGGGACGTGCAGAAAGTTATTCACTATTGATGACCTAGAGCGATGTGTTCAGAAGAAGGGAGAATCGGCGCGCAGCTGGGTGCGCCGGGTTATGGAAATACTTCATTCATCTACATATATTCAGCCCAAGGATGCGCTGCAAGCTACGGCAAAGACCTGCAAGTACACACCTTTAGTACAAAAGTTAACTCGCATGAAATCTAGTCGGAATGCTTCGGAGGTTACAATGGGAGAACTGATGGATGCATGCAATAAACATGCCACAACGGACACTACGGAAGAGGAAACTGACGATAAAAAAGCAAAAGCAAACACAAGTAATAGTGGAAGAACCGGCAATGGATCAGCACCGGGTAACAACGGAAATAGCCAGAACAAGCGCCCGTTTGAAGGAGGCTCCGAGTTTGTCGCCAACACGGAAGCCGGGTCTTCGAGACCCAGGGCAGAAGGAAATTTTAACACTGGAAACCACAATGGAGGAAACTATCAAGGGCCGCCGAGGCCGAGTAACAATTGGGACATCTTTAGAATGGCGTGCCCGAAGCACAGCAGGAACGGTAGGCCGGCTAACCACTCCTTGGAGCAATGCGCCGACCTACAGAGATGGAAGAACGAGGAAGTGAACAGAGCCATGCGAGGTGCGGGTCGGGGAGGAGGACCGGGTCTAGGAGGAAACCCGGGCAACGGCCCACCCCAAGCCGGTAACCCGGCAGCAAGAAATCAGGGAAACAATCAAGGGGGAGCTGGAGGTTTCCAAGCTAACCCCAAGCAGTTGGGTCAATATCACGTGCATACCACAGGAGGTTCTAACAAGGACAAAAAGATACTGAAGCAAGCGGTCAACTCAGTTTCTTCGGCTGTCCCGAGATATTTGAGGTGGTCAGAACAGGATGTAACATGGAGCAGAAGAGATCACCCGGAAAGAATAGAACACCCGGGAGTCTTAGCATTGGTAGTTGCACCACAGGTCAATGGGTACGAGCTGAAAAAGGTCCTGATGGATGGAGGAAGCAGCATCAATATCCTGTGCTGGGAAACCTTTCTACGCATGGGTCTCAAGGAATCTCAGCTCCAAAAAAGTACGACAGTTTTTCATGGCATAGTACCGGGTCATTCAGCGTGCCCCGAGGGAAAAATCGCATTGGAGGTAGCTTTTGGGGAATCAAAGGACAATTATCGAGTTGAGTGGCTTACTTTCGAGGTGGTTAAGTTGCGCAGTCCTTATCACGCGCTATTCGGAAGGCCGGCTTATGCTAAATTCATGGCAAGGCCGTGTTATGTGTATCTACAGCTAAAAATCCCGGGTCCTAAGCAGACCATTACCATACATGGAAATCGAGATATAGCAGCTGAATGCGATGAAGGAGACGCAGCAATGGCCGAGCAAGCCTGTAGAAAAGAGGAACTCAAGCATTACCGGTCTCAAGCAGGCCCGGAGGACAGAACCACATCAAAAAGGCCGAGCACTGAAGGCGAAAGAGCAAAGTCCAAGGCAGCACAAGATGCTAAGATGGTGGCTTTTATCAAGGATGATTCCTCCAAACAATCTGGCATAGGAGAAGAAATTGCACGGCCGCTCACAGCCGACCGCGTTATGGAAACACCTCACCCGGGTTGGCTAGTAAACCCGATACTCATCATGAAAAAGTCTAACAAATGGAGAATGTGTATCGGTCACGTTAGCCCGGGACCGGTTCCCAAGAAGAACTAAACAATGTAACGGGCAGCAGGTTTCAGACGCGCTCTTTTCCTACCCAGGGTACCTAAGGGGACTGGAAGGTTTTTAATGAGGCGGCCTGCTGATCCAAACTTTCTCGTATCAATAAAGAGATGGTCATCAAGTCCTATTTTGTTACGATCTTTACTTCGGTTACAGGTAAGTAGTATCCATTGCTATCAATACATCAGTATCATCAAGTATGTTGAATATATATAGGTCTTGGGGGCTGATTGCTTGAATAGCACAGCCACAAACCCAAAGACCCGGCCTTGATGCCTATGAGTTATAAGGGCCGATTACTCGCAAACGAGTACGGCTGCAATCTTATAACCGGACAAAGGAGCCAAATTTTCTTGACTTTTCTTACTTAAGCTCGATGTGACTTGCACTAAAGTGGCATGATTTGCTCGCTTACGATTACAATCAGCCATGAAGCCCAATGGGACTTGTCTGACCCTGTTTTCGTATAGATGTAACAACATGGTATCCACGTGAAAGCCGGCTTACAGTACAAGATAGTCAAAAGGGTCATCTAAACCACAAGTTATGCAGAGTACAAGGCTAATAGCTGGAAACTCAACGTTTATCAAGCGTAACTTCATTATCTATATGAAACAACTCCGGGTTTCGGCTTAGCAACAACAAGTTTGTTCTCTTCGAAAAGACCACACACCACAGACTCGGAAATTCGGGCCTTGGGGACTGTGGGTTTCGAAACAGAATCAAGTTGTTTCGTCGCTAAGCTCGAAAGACCCCAATGTCCGAGTCGTGGGGACTTGGGGACTTAAAGAAAAGTCCACCTGTCAAAACTCATGATACTCGGAAATAAAGAGGGGAATAAAAAGAAATGAAAAGAAAGTTGGGTATCAAGAATAAGTTCAAAAATAGACAAGTATCAAGTTCATCAAAAGGCCTAGAAAGGCACGAAGTGTATCACGGAATTAAAGTGCGTTACAAATTGCGACACCAGTATCAAGGGTGCACAGGCGCACCGTCAAAAGAATACTTGTTTTGAATAAAAGCATCAGATGATCGAAGTATTTTGATGGCATTTGCCTATTCGGCTTCCTGAATAGGGTCCACATCTTTGCCCTTGCCCTCCGGGTCTTGGTCCTTGGCTTGCTCTTTAGCTCTCCCGGCATCATCACCCGGATTCTTCGCATCAGGACGGACAGGGGGGAGGACGGCCGGTGTAGAAGTGGTTGGCTCTGATCCTAACTCGGCCTCCCTCTTCGCGGTTTCTTCCCTCTTCCTGGCCGAATCAGCAGCCCATTTTTCCAAAATGTCGAAGGGTGGGGGTGCTTCCTCCTTCACGATCTTGCCTTCAGCATCATACGAACTCATTAACGTACCCAGATCCATACTATCGGCCAAAGAGGTTGCCGAGTGACGCACTGAGGATTGTACGGCCTTGAAGTCCTTGGGCCCAAACTTGGAGCCGTCTGCTTTGAATTCTGGAAACCCGGATATCACTTTTGCCGGCTCAAGCTTAGGAAAATAAGCCTTCGCCAGCGCAAAGGCCCGGGTCATACCAATCCGGCACGCCGAACGTTTCCAGATCTCGATCCATGCAGGCACAGTCGAGCAAGCTTGGATAAGGTTTTCTTCACCCGGATATACCTCAGTCGGCCATTTCACGGCATCTAGTATATACTTGGTGCCGGCGAAGAAAGTCCGGAGCACAGTCTTTAAGGTTTTAGCCTTTGCAACGGCATCTTCTTCTGGGGTTGCAAGGTTAGCACCTGCAGTTGAAACAAAGAAAGGCCATATCATTAATCCCGAGTATCATGTAACAAAATAGAGGCGTGAAGGCAGTCAGCATCAAGAAACTTACTAAGCAAGATACGATAAGTATCGGTAACTTGCTCCGACAACTTTTTCAGTGCGCTTCGAGAAGTGGTACACCTTTTCTTATATTTGGAAACACTTTTCTTCAAAGTTTCCACTTCATCTTCAAGGGCCTCCCTCCGCTTTACCTCGGCAAGCAGCAGTTGTTCGGTCTTGAGCAAAAGTTCATCGGACCGGGTGGCCTGTGCCTATGAGAAATCAAAGTATGAGAATTAGTCGGATATCATGGCAAGCCGATTATCGCGCAGAATACCGAGCACAATTTCAACAAATTATACTCGTCACTTGGGGACTAGATGGATAAGAAGAGATATTAGGTAACATTACCTGGTGCTCCGCTGCCATGCGCTCTAGCACGTCTTTCTCCGAGGCCTTCATAGCAAGGAGAGTGCTCATCATCTGGTCGAAAGTTTTATCGCCCAAATTGGAAGACCCGGGACCTTGGGGACTTGGAGGAGGGACTCTCCTCTTGGTGCGAGGGGGTATCCGGGTCGTTTGAGTATCGGAGTCTGGTGCCCTCTCTCCTGCGCCCAAGCCTGCAGCGTCTTCCTCCTCGAGTACATGAGAGGCTATGGCATACTCGGCCTCTCGGTCGGCGGGGTTTATTGGTGGTGCTCGTTGTTCTTCCCCGCCAGCTGCGGCGTGCCTATCATCAGTCCGGTTCTCCGTATCCGGGTCATCGGTCTCCATATCTTCTTGATCGCTAACAGTGACCGCGGCTCTATGGACAATGTAAGCAGGCAGTTAGCGTATGGCTGGAAACAAGCGATGAAACAGCGATAAAGCATCAGGAAGGGAGCTTTACCCGGGGTTCACCACGAAGTCCGAGGGGAGCTCACTGCTGGACCCGGATGAAGCTGAAAAACATCAAGTAAGACACGGAATTATCTTGTAAGGAGATGGTTTGGAAAAACTTTGACATTCGAGAAAGGATTAGATAAATACCGGCGCGTTGAGCCGGAGACGATGAAATGCCCGGGTTAAGAGCACCATCACCTGGAAAGTTCCGAGTCATCCGACGCTTGGTCGCGAGCGGTTCCTTCAGATATGACCAGAAGGACAGATCCCGGGTTAGTTTGTGCATGATATCAAGTAAGTATGATTTAGAGGCAAGGAAAAGGTATGGAACCTTGAAGACGACCCCTTGGGGTTTTCTCTTTGTTCCGACCTTCACTGTTGGCTCAGCGTCGTCTCGTCACTCGCTGACTCCACCCTGCCTTCAGTTTCTTCTTCTTCGTCGTCTTTCTCTTCTTGTTCTGAAAGTTATCAGGATTTGCAATCGGAAAACGAAGAATGAACAACAGTGATTTCAAAAAAGAAAGAAAAAAAGCTAAGTGAAACTCGGAATGTATCTTCATCCGAGTCAGCGGCGTCTTCTTTCTCCTCTGGAGTTTCAGAGCTAGGAGGAGTTTCAATCTTCCAAAAGGGATCATCAGCCTGAGAAGGAGATATAAGAATAAGGGTTATTAGTCATATCGAGTGGAAAGTGTGAAGATAAAAGTATGAAAACCGAGTCTTTACCTTGGGGGCCGGGTTCTCACGCGTGAAGGGTTCTAACCCGGCTATATTCCGGATTACCTCCAACTTCTCTGTCAAGAAGCTCTTGATAGTCTTGTTGGTATCTCCGGCTGCAAAGCTATGGGTGGAGTACCGGAGCGAGTCCGTGGTGTGTCCTGAATACTCGCACATTAACTTAGTACGGATGGAGTTGGGTTGGATCCGGAAATCGACCCAAGTTTTTACCAGGTTAAGCCCAATGAGACCTTGGGCCGACAGAACAGAGATTTTGGCTAGTAAAGGCCGGATGGCCTCCCTGTCCGAGTCAGGGGCAAAGGCGTTGAAAGTCTCGGAGATATCGAGAAGGCCCTCCGAGTAACCCGGTAGTTTCTTTTGGCCGGGTGGGGAGGTGTCTCGGCAATAGAAATATGAGAGTTGCCAGTGTTTGACGTGGGAGTTGAGAGTGAGGGGTGGCATCAGAGAATTCTTGCGGCGCTGGATAGAAACCCCGCCGCAAGCGAGAAGCGCCCCGTCACCGCTTTCGCGGCACGGTTTGCACTGGAAAAGCTCGACGAAAAGAGCCAAACTTGGCGGAGTGCACAAGTATGACTCGGAGAGAACGATGAAGTGGGAGATATTTAACACGGAGTTAGGCCCTATGTCAAAAATGCAAAGGCCATAATGGCTCAGAATATCACGGAAGAAAGGGTGACCCGGAGGACGGAAGCCCCGGGTCACGTGTTCCACAAAGCATATTACCTCATCCTTTGCCGGTGTAGGCCGGGTCTCGTTACCCGGCACCCTCCAATGGATATCCTCTTGAGGGGGAAGAACCCCTAGTTCGACCAGTTCTTCTAACTTGGCCTTGGTAGCTGTAGATCGCGCCCAGTTGGCGGATATGGAGTTGGTGGTTTTGGCCTTAGTTGGCTGCTTTCCCTGCTTCTTGGGAGCCATGGGTTTAACCTGCAAAGCACAAGGTGGAAGGGCATGATGAGTAAGACTCGGAAACCGTGAGCTGGCCGAGTATCGGCGAGTGATATCGAGACAACACGGAAGTTGCATACTATCCGGGTATCAATCTGCAGAGTACCTCTTGCGAATAAAAAGAACCGGAAAAGGGAGGATTTTCCGGGTGACAGAGACAAGGGCGGAAAATTTGGGCGGCCCGAACCCAGATTTGGGATTCCATTTCAAGATTTGTGGTAAAATTAGTGACTATGGGCGGTAGGGAAGTAAAGTAAAGTCTATATCCAATCCATTGGATGAGCTAGAATGAATAAAAGCAACTTAATTCGGCATGACTAGAAAAAAGATCGGCGGGTTGACTTAGATCTAATCTGAAGAAAATCAGGAAATTGCGGAGGCCAGATAATGGATGAGAGAGGCTTACTGGAGGGGATTGCAGTGAGGCTCGACGGAGGCAAATGGCACAAGCCTGGTGCCCCTTTGTGATTCCCGGCGGGCAGGCCGGGGGTCCGGCGGTGGATCTGGGCGGTGGTGCAGAGCGCACCGTGGCGGAGCGTAGCCGGCGGCAGATAGGCTCCGGTGATGCGCGCGAGGTTTCCGTAGTGGCGCTCTGCGAACTAGAGCACTGAGGAAGAAAGGAAGAAGAATGGGGGGAAATGAGCTGTTGGGGTTAGGGTTACCCCTAAGAGCCAATCTATAATAGAGTGAGTGGATAAGCCCAGTTCAACGGGTGGGAGCCAGAAATTGCGGGGTAACGGCTGTCTGTTTAAGTTTTGTGAGATTCGCTTTAAATATTGGGCGAGGTATCCGGAAAAAAATAGGAAGGAGATATTCTTCATAATATCAAGATCAATTATCAAGTAAAGTACAGGATCTTGACATTTTTATCAGGGCTTAGACCCGAAAAGCTAAGCCAAGTGTTTGGAGAATAGCCGGGTCACTATATGGCCACCATGGAGTTGGGCCTAGCTATTATCAAAGCGCTTTAACCCGGCCTTCATACATTTGTGCATCTGATGTTTTTGCAGGGAATAGCAAGCGCTTCAAGGAAGGATCCGTGAAGCCCAAGCTATTCTGGGGACTACTGATGGAGGGATAATAACCCGGTAGGCCAACTCCAAGGTATAACCCGGCCCAAAGGACGCTGCGCAAGATCCGGCTAAGGATAAAGAAACTTCTGGAAGGCCCAAGTTTGTAGGCCTCGTAACCCGGACTGTGGGTTACGGTAAAGGAAAGTTAGGGTTTGTATGTGGTGTCCGGGTAGGATTCAGGGTGCGCCTTGGAGAGTAAGCAAGGGGGTGCGGGTGCTTTATAAACCGACCCCTAGGTTTAGTTGAGAGGGATCCAAGAGTTCTAGCAATATCGCTTGATATCGAGCATCCAGTGTAACACGAGAGTTGAGTTAATATCTTGAGATCGGAGACTCGGCGACTTGATTGCCGGCTACCAGATCGAGTTCCATCATGTTTTCCTCCGAGCTAAACCCTCTCCCAAACGCCTGTGTCGTCTTGCCCCAAGATCAGTTACCCCCGGTAACGTCTGCCGTGATTATCCCACGACACTGGGGATCAGCCTCGCTCTCCTCCGATTGAGAGCCATCCTTAACAGCCGGTGCTGGTAAGTTATAGCATGTTATTGGTAAACGAAAATTTCCGATCTAATGGATTAACAAAGCATTAGCATGGTAACCTGGTATTACCTTCCTCGCTATCACTCGGTTCTTCTTCTTCCGAGTTTTCATAAGGTGGCGCGGTAACGATCTTCCAGAACTCGTCGTTTTCCTGGGTAAAAAGCAGCCAAGTTAAATGTTAATAGGAGTGCATTTCAACAAAATAGTCGGAATAGAAGGTGTTAGCCGGTTCTTACTGGAGGAGCCGGGTTTGCACGAGTGAAAGGGCCGAGTCCGGAGACGCTCTTGATAACGTCTACTTTCTCGGCCAAGAATTTCTTCATGGTTCTGTTGATATCCGCGGCCGGGTATGATTTCTCCGAGTATCGGAGAGAATCGGTTAAGTGGCCCGAACACTCGCAAATAAGTTTGGGGCGGATGCTGTTTGGTTGAATCCTACAGCTAACCCAGGTTTTAATTAAGTTTAGCCCGCAAAGACCATGGGCTGCAAGGACGGCTAACTTATGGAGGAGAGGTTGGATCGATTGTCTGTCGGCATCTGGTGCAAAGGAGCTAAGGTTGTCGCTGAGCGAGAGGGTCTCAACGGAGAAACCCGGCAAAGGCTTTTCACCGGGTGTGGACGTATCTTGGCAGTTAAAGAATGTCTTCTGCCAGTGCTTCACCTGACTGTGAAGACTGAGAGTCGGCATCAGAGAGTTTTTACGTCTCTGAATGGACACCCTCCCCCCCACAGACGAGGAGGGGTCCGTCCGTGTTCTCCCGGCAGGGCTTGGATTGAAAGAGCTCTAAAAACAGGGTGAGGTTGGGGGCTATGCAAAGATAGGCCTCACAAAGAACGATAAAGTGGCAGATATTCAAAATCGAGTTGGGGCCGATGTCAAAAATTCGGAGTTTATAGTGATGGAGGATTTCGCGGAAAAAAGGGTGACCCGGGGGGCAGAAACCCCGGATCACGTGCTCCAAAAAGATGACAACTTCACCTGGGCCGGGTGAAGGCTGGGTCTCTTCCCCTGGCGCTCTCCAGGAGATTTTCGACTCTGCGGGAAGAACCCCAGACTCGGCCAGTTCCTCCAACTTGGCCTTGGTGACAGTCGACCTAGCCCAGTTGGTTGAGATCGACTGACCCGGCTTCTGCTTTAGAGCCGGGTTTTTTCCCTTGGACTTAGCACCAACCTTGGGAGCCATGGAAATGGATCTAGAGAAAAATGGAAAACCAAGAATAAGGCAGGGAAAAAGAGAAAGGAGCCGTGCGCGCGATGAACACCAAGTCAAGAACTAGAGAAGTGAATCTACTACCTAGATCTAAGAAAGTGCTTACCGGAAACGGCGGAGTGGAGCTTGGCGTGCGCGGCGGCGGCGGCTTGGTCCTTGGAGATGACGGCGGCGGCGGCGCGCGTTTTGGGTCCAAGCTTGGTCCCGAGCTCCAATGGCGCGGCGAGGTTGTTCGAGGTGAAGTTTAGCGAGCTCCAATTGCGCGGGACAGCGGCGCGAGGCGGAGACGCGGAGCGGCGGCCGGTGATTGAGCTCGACAGCGCGCGTTCAGATCCGGTGGCTAGGGTTGATCTTGGGCGCTTGGGCGCAAGTGACGAGCGGGAGGAGGAAGAAGGAGATAGAGTGGTGCCGTTTGGGATTTAGGGTTTACCCCCTAGGGCCTATTTATAGGCGCAGTGAAACCCTAGGGGCCAAACGGTAAGTAGAGTGAATTGTGGAGAGGATATGATCCGGCCCGTAAGTTACGGGATAAGGATCTTAGGAGTTATTGCGAAATGTCCGGTTCACTCAAAGCCCGTCAAGAGAGTCGGACTTGAAAATTGACACTCAGACTAATTTGCGGAAAAGATGAAAGCCGGGTTACAAGCGTACCTCTGGAAATTTGGTCCGAGTAACGATACTCGGCCAGAACGATGAACCGGGTTATTATATGGACCGCCAAAAGAGCAGACCTGGCTATAGTTAAAGCAACCTAACCCGTTATGTTGTGTATATGAATGTTTGTTTTGCAGGGAATAGCGTGCGCTTCATGGTTGGATCCAAGATGCCCAAGCTATTCTGGGGACTACTGTTGGGGGGATGATAACCCGGTAGGCCCATGCCTGGGCGAGACCCGGCCAGGGGAGATTGCACGAGACCCGACCCAAGAGAAAGGAAGTTCTAGAAGACCCAAGAGGCAGCACGGATCTTGTAACTCGTATCTTGGGGGGTCACGTTAGGGAATTTAGGGTTATGTGCGGATCCCGAGTAGGATTCTGGAGGTACCTTGTATGGAAAGCCAGGAAGCCGGGTGTTATATAAACCGGCTTCTAGGGCAAAGAGACCAGGCTTTTCTGAGTTCGAGAGTAAGAGAAGGATTCGAGTTTGTAACTCTAGATTGGAGTTTCGGCGACATTGCAGGCAGGAACCCTAGATCGCTAGTTGATATGATTTCCTCTGAGCTAAACCCTCTCCCAAACACCAGAGTCGATTCGCCCCAATCTAAGTTACCCCTGGTAACGTCTGCCGTGAATATCCCACGACACCCTTGCTGTCGCACGAGCTCAGGCGGAGATTGTGAGGCAGACGGCCCCCGGCTCGGATACCCCGATGGAGGCGGCATCGAATCCGAGCAGTAGCTCCCATAGTGTGCCTAGTGGGACGGAGGACCTCGCAGTGGTTTTCCAGACGGGGCGACCTCCCAAGGCCTCTTCTCAGCCCTCGACCTCTGGTAGGGCCCAATCTATCCCCCGAAAGAGGACAACCCCTGAGAATGTTTCCAAATGAATGGCTCCATCCGAGCTTTCATTTGGAACATGAGGGGGTCGGGCGGGAGGACTCCTCGAAGCAGCTAAGGGAATACATGGGATGAGAGGATGTTGATAATCAATGTTCAAGATATCGCTTATCAGGAACTTATCGGTTGACCCCCGATAAGTGGTAAATCGGCAAGGTGGCAAGGTGCACCACCCTACTAGTCATTGTCGGGGACATTAATCTCATTAGGTCCCCGGATGATAAAAGCTCGGCAAATGTAGATCAGCGACGGATCGATTTGTTCAATGATTGCATCGCCGAACTCGCTCCGAAGGAAATTATGCGCGTAGGGGCTAGATACACCTGGACTAACAACCGGGTTGATCCGATCTAGAGCGTGCTGGATCGGTTCCTAGTATCGGTGGACTGGGAAGTTTCCTTCCCATTATGCTCCCTGCGCGCTAACTAGGGTTGGGTCGGATCATACCCCGCTCCTCCTCTCTTCTGGTGGGGTTGTGCCTCCGAAGCTGAACCGTTTCCACTTTGAGAACTTCTGGCTTGAGAAACCAGGCTTTGTGGAAGCGGTCCAAGCAAAGTGGGCTGACGCGGCAGCCCACCCGCCACGTATTTCTAACGCGGTGTATGTGTGCACCATTGTGCCCAGATGTCTCGCAAATTCATGCGAGATTGGGGGGCTAACCTTGGGGAGGAGGTGAAGAAGAGGGAGGCTTCCCTCCTGGAGGAGATCCAGTCCCTCGACCGCTTGTCGGATTCGGTAGGGCTTAACGCTGATGATTGGATGCAGCGATATGCTCTGTAGGATTCCCTTATGGAGATCTACAAGGGGGAGGAAATCTTCTGGCGACAGCGAAGTTGCCAGAATTGGATCCTTAGGGGTCAGGCGAATACGGCTTACTTCCACGCTATCGCGAATGGGCGACGTCGGAAATGCTCTATTCCTTTCCTATGGGAGGGAGATCGGCTCTTGGAGGAGCCGAAAGAGATCTCCTCCCATATTTACTCCTTCTATAAGGAGTTATTCACAGCGGGACCCCGCACGGGGATATCTCTAGCAGCTGACCTATGGCCAGCGTAGGCTCAGGTTTCACACGAAGAAAACACGGAACTAACTCTCCCCTTCCTTGAGGATGAGGTGGCACGCGAGGTTAGGGAGATGAAGGACAACTCGGCCTCTGGGCCGGACGGCCTGCCAGTTACCTTCTTCCAGAAATTCTAGGGGACTATTAAGTCGGTTATCATGCCAACGTTCCATGAATTATACAGTGGAACTTTGTCGTGTCACGGCTTAATTTTGGCATTATTACCCTGATCCCCAAGGTAGTGGGGGCCTCGCATATCCGCCAGTTTCAACCGATTACGGAACTTAACGTCATTCATCGAATCTTTTCCTAAGTGTGTGCCTCCACACTTGCTCCTACTATGGAGCGCCTCATACACATGTACCAATTCGCCTTTCTGAAAGGCCGGTATATCCATGATGGGATCCTGGCCCTCCACGAAATAATTCATGAGGTGAAGACGCACCGGCAGAAGGGCGTGTTTCTGAAGTTGGATTTCCAGAAAGCGTATGATTGCTTGGATTGGGACTTTCTTCATTTAGTGCTGAAACGAAGAGGGGTGGATGACCGGATGATTTGTTGCATCATGCAATTGGTCATGAGCGAAAATACCGCTATTTGATATTAATGGGGACGTTGGTCCCTACTTTAGATCCACATGTGGGGTTAGGCAAGGGGATCCTATCTCCCCTTTACTGTTTAATGCTGCGGTTGATACTCTCGCAGAGGTCTTAGAGCGAGCTAAGACTTCTGGCCACATCTCTGGTGTGGTTGGACATCTGATCCGGGGGGGGGGGGGGGGCGTCACCCACCTTCAATACGCGGACGACACCATGATCATGATAGAGGGATCCGAACTTGAGATTATCAACTTGAAGTTCCTCCTTATGTGCTTCGAGGACATGTCTGGTCTTAAGATCAACTTCGATAAGAGTGAAGTCATGATCATTGGATACTCCGAGAAGGAACAACAACGGATTGCCAACAACCTTAATTGTAGGTTGGCGCAGTTCCCAGTCTCCTATCTGGGAATGCCGATTCGGGATTCTAGGATCCTCATTAAGGATCTTGACCCGCTGGTTGAGCGGGTCAAAACTAGAGCCGAACCGGCAAGGGAGGTTCACCTCTAAGGGGAGTAAGACTATCCTTATCCTTATCGACTCCTGTCTGTCTAGTCTCCCCATGTATATGATGGGGCTATACCTACGCCCGGAGGGAGTTCACGCCAAGTTTGATAAAGAACTGTCCCGCTTTTTCTGGCAAGATGCTACGAGTCACCAAAAATACCACATGGTGAAATGAGCGGATATCTGCGCCCCAAGGAGCTTGGGGGCATAGGGATTTTGGCCTCTCGGCACATGAACAAAGCCTTGCTGCTGAAATGGGCTTGGCGGATCATGCAAGAAGATGGGGGCTTATGGCTCCAACTGATAAAGGCGAAATATCTGAGAGGCTGCCCCCTCTTAGCGTGTGATAGGAAGGAGCGATCACAGTTCTAGCGATCCCTTCAAACCATCAAACACGAGATCCGGCTAGGGGCGTCCTTCTCCGTAGGCGACGGAGGAGGGACGCTCTTTTGGCTGGATCGGTGGCTGGGCCCTCGCCCCCTACGACATGAGTTCCCGGAGTTGTTCGCTATTTGTTCAGACCCGGGGATCTTGGTGGAGGGGGCGGCCCTACAAGGACAATGGAATATTGGGTTCCTTCGGACGTTCGGCCCGTTGGAGGCCGCTAGATGGGAGGAATTGCGTGCGGCTCTTCCGCGGACCTTAGAGGGCCCCCCAGATACGGTTTCTTGGGAGCTCTCGTCCTCAGGGAGTTTTACGGTGGGATCTTCTTACCGGGCCCTATTTAGAGGACCTACGCTCCAATGGGCATCCCACCTTTGGAAGGCGCCAATACCCCTAAAGATTAGGATTTTCACTTGGCAACTTTTACGCGACCGCATCCCTTCGGGGGTGGAGGTGGCCAAGCGGTTTGGTCCAGGTGATGGGACCTGCCCCCTTTGTGCGGTCCCAGAGACGGAGACTCACATTCTCTTTTCTTGCCCCGCAGCTCGTTTCCTTTGGAGCTTCATAGCGGAGGCGCTGGGGCCCGAGTGGCGGGCCCTGGACCTTGGCGAGTTCCTGGAAGTGCAGGCGAACTGTAACGGGAGGAGGAGACGCCTCTTCTGGTTACTATTCGCCGCGATGACCTGGACTTTGTGGACTATTCCTAACAAAATGGTTATCGAGCGTGTCTTTTTGAGACGTGCATCTGACTCTATGTTTAAATTCCTGGCATTTTTGCAGTAGTGACATCCTTTATGTAGACAGCGGGACAAGGAGCGGCTGGATGGCATGATTCAGGACCTCGTGACGGCGGCTCGCCGCTTTTCTGCCGCCTCCAGCCGATGAGCTTTTATCTTTCCCAGTTGTGGGTTTCGCTTTTGTTTGCTTCTTTGTTTTTGGGCCGTATTGTGCTGTGGCCCTAGCAGGCCCTCTTTTTATTTTCTGTCTTTGAACTGGTTGTATGACTGTGATGCTTTATTTATAAAACGGGGCGTAAAGACTGTTTCGAGGAGGAAAGCGGTCTTCGTGGCCGCGGGTGGAGATGTTCTTAGATATGGATATGGATTAGCATGGCCACAAGGATGGTGTCATCTAGTCGCTGGGCCGTCCGATCGATGCAGGTGTAATCGACGGTCCCATCGTAGCTTAGGATAGGCTGGCTGTATGCGATCGTTTTCCTTCCCGTACGTTAATTGAAGTTAAACTGTGCTTGTAATAGCAACACTCTACCAGCTGTGATGGCCACGGATGAATCATGCTTTCCCCTTAGACACGTCTAGGTAAAACTAGTGGGTCTGCAGTCTGCTATAAGAAGAGAGCGACTCATCCAACTGATTTCATTACCAGGACGTACGGGCTGCTAACTAGAGAGGAGTAGCCAGCCCAAGACCGTCTATGGCAAAACCGACCATCGTCCTACTGCCGGTCTGGGGTGCCGGCCACTTCATGCCCATGATAGAAGCCGGGAAGCAGCTGCTCGCCAGCAGCAGCAGGACCGCATCCCTCACCGTGCTCCTCATGCCGGCGCCGACAGCACAGGCCGCGTCCACCATCTCCGAACACGTACGCCGGGTGGAAGCCGCGGGCGACCCCGACATTCGCTTCCACCACCTCCCGGGCGTGAAGATCCCGACTGACCACTCGGGCATCGAGGAATTCATCTCCCGCATAGTGCAGCTCCACGGGCCGCATCTACGCACCGCTATAACGGACTTGGCCTGTCCCGTCGCGGCGCTCGTCTTCGACATCTTCTGCACGCCGGCGCTGGACGTGTCCCGCGACCTCGGCGTCCCGGCCTACGTGTACTTTACGGGCAACGCTGCGATGCTGGCGCTCCTCCTGCGCTCTCCGGCTCTCCACGAGGAGGCGGACGTGGAGTTGGAAGAGATGAATCAAGGCACCCTGGATTTTCCGGGGCTTCCGCCGGTGCCGCCGTCCGTCCTCCCGGACACGTTGTTGGACAGGAAAACGTCGGCCTACACGTGGTTCGTGTACACGGGCAGGCGCTACGTCGAAGCAAACGGCTTCATCGTCAACACAGCAGCCGAGCTGGAGCCGCGCGTCCTCGCAGCCATTGCCGACGGCCGGTGCAGACCTGGAGCTGGAGCCCCAGTGGTATACCCGATCGGGCCAGTGCTCTCTCTGACGCCACCCGCTAAGGCCGAAGAGGAGCTGCACGAATGCGTGCGGTGGCTCGACTTACAGCCACCCTCTTCCGTGCTGTTCCTCTGCTTCGGGGGCAAAGGGTTCATGACCACGCCACAGGTGCACGAGATAGCGCACGGCCTGGAACGCAGTGGGCAACGCTTCCTCTGGGTCCTGCGCGGGCTGCCGGAGAACACTGCTCACGGGGCACGAGAACTCACCGATGCAAACCCAGGAGAAGTACTGCCAGAGAGTTTCTTGGAGAAGACAAAGGAGAGAGGGCTGGTGTGGCCCAAGAGAGCGCCGCAGAGGGAGATACTGGCTCACGCCTCCGTTGGAGGCTTCGTCACCCACTGCGGCTGGAACTCCATCTTGGAGAGCCTGTGGTTCGGTGTGCCGATGCTGCCGTGGCCGCTCGGCGCCGAGCAGCATTTCAACGCCTTCACGTTGGTCTCCGACATGGGCGTGGCCTTACCGTTGAAGGTGGACAGGAAACGGGACAACTTCGTCGAGGCGGCGGAGCTGGAGCGAGCGGCCAGGTCTCTCATGGCCGATGGCGAGGAGGGGATGAAGGCAAGAGACAAGGCCATGGAAATGATGATGCTGTGCCGGAAGGCAGTGGACAAGAGCGGGTCCTCTTGCGCTTCGCTGCAGAGGCTCTCCCAGGAGATCCTTCGAGAAGCAGTGTTGCCCAAGAGACCTTGATGTTTCTGCGCTCCGTTTTACTTCGATATATTCATGCAGGATTCCCTTTTACTACTACCGTATTACGCACTATGCACTATACGGAAAATAATCTTGATTTATCTTCTTTATTATTATATAAGTGTGGATTGGTGATGGTTAATTCACATCCCTCATATTGAGCTTCTTATGTTACCTAGGTCAAATTATTCTAGAAGAACGTGATGCACGTATCTTGTATCTTTATTATTAAGTCTCGATGGTCAACACATAGACATGTTTAGAGCGGACCCATGGACATCCATGATGGCTTCTATGGAGAACGAGCGAAGCTTCAAATTACTTATTGCACTTATTACTTTAACTATACGATACCAACGATATCACGAGGTGAGACAATATGCTCTATTCTGATCAAACCCTTTTATCATAACACATAAAAACTCGTACCGATATTGTTCCCATTTTTCATCCATATCCTCAATATCCTTGTGATAAATTACACTGTGTCTGGCCATACTATTTGTTGACGACGATGATACTGAGAGGGCCTAGACACTACAAGAAAACCGAGTATTAGCGACCAAACATTTATCACAAATCAGTATGGTTACTATAGATCTACTAATTGCAACCAACTTGTAACAAGATAGTTACAATAGACCTATGTAAACATTCGATGGTACCTTTCGACTTGACCTGTAGTAACCAACTATTGCAAAGTTTGTTGCTAAATGTGTTTAGCGACTAGAGGGTAGCCACCAAAATGCGACCAGGCTCCATTGGTGACAATATGTAATTAATAACCAATTTATCACTTGTAGCAACCAACCACCTTGGTCACTAAATATGAGGTCTCTAGTAGTGAGAGCATGTATCTCTTCATCATTTAGAGGAGTTAAATACTAATGTTGAACAATCTTAGTTCTACTACACGCTCTAGACTATACTCAGGTGTCAACTTATGATCCACGGTTACACTGGACGGTTGAAGATATCCAAAACATAACTGTCGATTGTGCGATCATTAGACACTAGTAGAAAAAGAGGCTTCCATACGCCCACATTAGTCCCCAAAATAATCGAACCGCGACCAAAGGGGTCTTTAGTCGCGGTTCGGGAGGAGACCCGCGACCAACTATCTGGGCCTAGCGCGCTCGGTCGACAGCTGGCGGACGGGAGGTGTTTTAGTCCCGGTTGGCCAGGCCAACCGGGACTAAAGGTCCTCAGGCTGGCCCGAAGGCCTTTAGTCGCGGTTGGCCAGGCCAACCGGGACTAAAGCCCCATCCCTATATAGGACTCAGCTCACTTCACTTAGCCACATTTGATGCCACTTCTATTCACAATATTCACAAGGGGTGGTGGTGGGTTTGCTTTTGGTTCCTCCTATGCACACAAGGTGTTCGATGAAACGCCCGAGAGCATGAAACAAACATGATATGAAGTGTCCGAGCCACACTTGAGCTTTCTCATTTATTTTTTCCTCCGCGATCGCGGTTAGCAACTTGAACCTTTCATGTGTCATTGATAAAATATGCATGTGTGTAGTTCATTGCTTAATTTGTATTATTTCTAACTAGTTAGTTTAACAAATGCATGATGGTTAATTATGTAATTTATATAATAATAATGCAGATGAATCGGCAATGAATGTACGGTACCCGAATCTCCGGCGAGTTCACTACGGGTTTGAAAGATTTCCTCGTAGTGGCAAATGCGAACAAGCAGCGAGGTTTTATTGTCTGTCCATGTGCTGTCTGTAAGAATCAGAAGGGTTACTCCTCCTCAAGAGACGTTCACATGCACCTGCTTCGGCACGGTTTCATGCCAAGCTATAATTGTTGGACCAAGCATGGAGAAAGAGGGGTTAGAATGGAAGAAGATGAAGAAGGGGATGATATCGATGACAACTATCATGATCATTTCGGTGATACTTTAATGGAGGATGATGCTGAAAGTGGGGAAGGGTTAGGTGAAGGTGAAGAAGAGGCACATGATGAGCCCGCTGATGATCTTGGTCGGACCATGCTGATGCACGGAGACGCTGCGAAACTGACAAGGAGAGGGAGAATTTGGATCGCATGTTAGAGGATCACAAAAAGTCGATGTACCCAGGATGCGATAATAGTCTGAAAAAGTTGAGCTGCACACTGGATTTGCTGAAATGGAAGGCACGAGAAGGTGTAGCTGACTCATCATTTGAAAATTTGCTGAAAATGTTGAAGAATATGTTTCCAAAGAATAACGAGTTGCCCGCCAGTACGTACGAAGCAAAGAAGGTTGTCTGCCCTCTAGGTTTAGAGGTTCTGAAGATACATGCATGCATTAACGACTGTATCCTCTACCGCGGTGAATACGAGAATTTGAATGAACGCCCTGTATGCACTGCATTGCGTTATAAGATCAGAGGCGATGACCCTAGTGACGATGTTGAGGGTGAGAAACCCAGGAAGAGGGTTCCCGCCAAGGTGATGTGGTATGCTCCTATAATACCACGGTTGAAACGTCTGTTTAGGAACAAAGAGCATGCCAAGTTGTTGAGATGGCACAAAGAGGACCGTAAGTCCGACGGGGAGTTGAGACACCCCGCTGATGGAACGCAATGGAGAAAGATCGATAGAGAGTTCAAAGATTTTGCAGCTGACGCAAGGAACATAAGATTTGGTCTAAGTACTGATGGCATGAAACCTTTTGGCGAGCAGAGCTCCAGCCATAGCACCTGGCCCGTGACTCTATGCATCTACAACCTTCCTCCTTGGTTGTGCATGAAGCGGAAGTTCATTATGATGCCAGTGCTCATCCAAGGTCTGAAGCAACCCGGCAACGACATCGATGCGTACCTAAGGCCATTAGTTGATGAACTTTTACAGTTGTGGGGCAGACCTGGTGTACGTGTGTGGGATGAGCACAAAGAAGAGGAATTTGACCTACGAGCGTTGCTTTTTGTAACCATCAACGATTGGCCTGCTCTCAGTAACCTTTCGGGCCTTTAGTCACGGTTCGTAAGCGGCGCGACTAAAGGGGGGGCCTTTAGTCGCGCATATTTAGTCCCGGTTACGCAACCGGGATTAATGGCCTTTGCGAACCGGGACTAAAGGCCTATTTTCTACCAGTGAGATATTTTCATAATTTAGGAATTCTAGTCAATGACAACTTTATATGTACTTTGCTAAATGTTTTACAATTGTTTAGTCTCTTAGGAAGATCATATATTGTTACACTAACAATATACTCTTATGTTTGTTAGGCTTCATCAAAGTTCATGATCAACAAAATGTGATTATCTCCCAAACCATAAGAAAATTTTAAAGACAAGCTTAAAACTCTTTCTTGTTTATGTATTAGCACCCACACAAAGGTTTTCCTTTGAAAACGCACTTTTCAAGTACTATAGCGGTTATAGCACGATGACATAAACTTAATTCTAAACTTGGAGATAGAATAATAACTGAATATTATTGTCTCTATGGCATATCTTCAATAGTCTCCCACTTGCACTAGATTCAATAGTACTCTACTTAGTATGATGTTATGGCACCTTTGGAAATACGATGTTACTCACACTTTGCACGTGGGTCTTTAGACCATTGTCTTTCACCTTTTGATCCAATCAACTTGTGATAATCTATACACATTCGTAAATATATTGTGTTTTTCTTCGGTATTAACACCGGATTGGCAGACCAATCGGTGAATATGACTTTCCAGATTAACTTTGCTATTAGAAGCCGGAGAATTTCCTTGCCAATGGCTCTACGTCTTGGCGGATGAAAATAGTGGAGGCCTTGCTTCACGGGTTTTGAACCTTTTTTTACTTTTAGGGAGTGCTCGGCACGTTCTAGGGGTACGCCTGGCATATCCTGACGGTGTTAGGAAAATATGTCCCCGTTCTCACGGAGGAACTGCACGAGTTCGCTTTCCTATTTTTCATCCAGCCCTGCCCCAATGGTGACTTCCTTGGTTGGGTCATTGTTGTTGATCCTTGCCTTCTTCGTGTTCCGGACGCTGAAGGACACATTCATCTTCAGTTTTGCCTCTTTGCCGGCTGGCATTTCTCCGTGCTTCATCTCCTTTTCTAACTCTCGCAGTTCATCTTTGGTAATGCCGGTTTCGGAACATTCTACATTGCCTAATTTTCACTCCTTTGCCAGCTTGAAATCTCCACAGACTGTGATGACGCTGCCATTGGAACCTGGCATCTTGAGCTTTTTATAGACAGAGCACGGGCACATCATGAATTTGGCGAACATCAGACGCCCAAGTATAGCGTTCTACACGCTTTCTAACGGAACAACCTCAAAGGATATATATTCCGTCCTAAAGTGACTAGCATCACCGAATGTGACGTCCAGGGAAACTTTGCCCAGGGATGTTGTCTGTCTTTCTGGTACTATTCCGTGAAACTTCACGTTGATGTGGTTCAGCTCCTTCTGTGATAAGTTGAGCTTCTCCAATGTACTTAAGTATAGGAGGTTTATGTTGGCTCCGCCGTCCATGAGGACCTTATGCAGCCTTGTTCCTTCCATTATCGGGCTTACCACCAATGCATGTGTTCCGAGATCCAGAATGTATTGTGGATGGTCGGTGTGATCCCATGTAATTGGGGTTTAGACATACTTCAGGAACTTTGGAGTTGCTGGCAGCGCGGTGTTAAATTCCCTCTAGGCGGCTTACCTTCCGCGCAGATGGTGTTGCCAGAAATGTCTGGTTCACACTGTCAGTCACTTTGGGGAACTTTGGTTCACCCTTCCTCTATTGTTCCTGGATTTGGTCGTCCATGTCACAGGCACTGTCTGTCGGTCCGTATTTGGGCTTGGGCCTTGGGTTGAAATTTCTCTTGAAATTCTTCCCCTTGTACCCGCCATCAGTTTCCTTCCCCAACTCGCTGTTGAGCCAGCGTAACTGATTGGTGTGATTGGGCATCCCGAACCTAGAATGGCAGAGGCCAGGTTTGCCTTTCACCTTCTCCCAGTCCATTTTCTTGATATCTTCATTGAAGTAAGTCACCTTGGGTTTGCCCTTCCACTATCCTCTATTGGTTTTTCCGCCTTTCCCGAAGGCGGCGTTCACCTCTTTTTGCAGCTTTGGAAGATCCTGGTCGGTCTTTCGCTCCGCCTTTTGCTGTCTTCAACTGTTGATGTATTGGTCGAATGTTCTGCCATTGAAGTCATCCATTGTTGTGTGCTTGTTCTCGGTGGTCAACATGGATCCGAGGTATTGATAGGTAGATGTTGTTATCATGAATTTGACCAATCCATTTCTTATGCCATTGAGAAAAGCGCACATTGCTTTGAGGTCAATGACCCCTTCACAGCTATTCTTCAACGAGGTCCATCTTGAGATAAAATTCACGTTGGTTTCGTTGTCGTACTGGACGCAACTCTATATCTCATTAATGCTTTTAGGGCTTTTGTACGTGCCCCAAAAATGCTGGTTGAAGACTCTCGCCATGTCTTTCCAATTGTTTGTTGATTTGGTGGCATGCTTTCAATCCATGTTCTTCCTTCTTGGATTAGCCTCAACGGCAAGAAATGGTACCGCCTCCAAGTTTGAGCCGATGTTGATCTTTACTTCCATGTGGTAGTCCGGAAACCAAGGGTCCAGACTAGTGGATCCGTCAGAACGCTCATGCATTGTTCTAACCTTGGCGAATCCAACGGGGAGCTCCAGATGCCTTATATGTTTTCGCCAAAACACTTGTGACCCAGGTAGTTGCATCTTTGGATGCCTTAATCACATCTAGATGTGCTCGGGTATCCGAGTGCAGGGACCTGGAGTGGTGTGAACCGCTGTTCCTAGATGGCTCATCCTAGGGTTTGCCATTTCCGCGTCCGTCACTTTGGGGGCGTCCGGTTTCTGTGTCCTCACCCGTTGTCGCACTTCGGAGAGCGCGAGCGTTCCCGTCATTGGTTGTTGGATGATCTTCCGCCATTAGAGTTTGCCGGAGGTAACATGTCATCCCTGTTTTCAGCAGCACAGGTTTGGCGAGGTACTTCCCTGTCCCGATTCCTATCTTCGCAAGGGATTTCCTCCTTATGAGGGCTGGATCTTTTTTCATGCCGCCTCCCTCATGCTTCCCATGGCTTGACCCCGTATTTGACACTTCATCTTCCCTTTGCCCTTTGCCCGCATCTTTTTGGGCTTTGGAGGCCCTAGGAGCAATTGTTGTTGTTTGGATTATGCACAGCTGTCAGTCATCAAATAGCTTCCCCGAACGTGTTTCACCGTTTTGTTGCTGGACCATTACCTGATGCAGCAACACGTTTGAGTATTTGAGCTTTTCTTCTAGCGAGTAGCGATCATCATTTAAGATTTCCTATGTTGTTGTCGTGTTCACCGCCGGGGTTTCGTATACAGGTTCCCCTTTTTTGTTCTTGTGGGTTGCTTCTTTCGTCCAGTCGGTGGCTAATATCCGACGACGAGCTGGGTTGTCTTCCGTCTTTTGCTTTTCGTTTTTTCCTTGAGAGCGGAGCGTGTGACTCTTCTCTCATATTCTTCGATGGAAGCTTGGGCATCCTCGATGGCAGCTTGTCAGCTCTTCAATTCCTTGCGCTTGCTTTCCAGATAGTCGGTCTGTTTCAGCAGCAATTGGCGTCTGGCTTCCACGAACTCGGGCGGTCCGTATGGATCCACCGGTGTCCTAAGCAGTTTGTACTCATCTAGCTCTGCTAGGGTTTCTAAGGCAGTGGGGGATTTTTTCTTCTCATCGTCCTTTTTAGTACCACAGGGACCTCCTTTTTCTATCACCCGGTCCTGCAGATCCAGCTTCTTAGAGTTGACGGGCAGCCGCCTCTTTGGCAGTTCTGCCTTTTGGGGTGGTGGAGGTGGCGACTTTGATGGTGCTACTTTCGATCCTAGGAGCTATACTTCTGGTGTTGTTTGATCTCCTCCTTTACCGTTCGGGAGCGGGGCCTCCGCCTTTTGGAAGGCTCGTTCTTCCTTGGAGGGAGTTTGCTCATCCTCCTTTGGGAATTCTTACTTGTGAGTATTGTTTGCCTACTTGCGAGGACTAATAGTTATGATCCTTCTAATAGCCTAATTTTGAACAAAGAAGCTAGCTTAACTCAGGACCTTGCGTTTGAGGAGGATAGGGTTTTGGAGGAAATGGATGGTAGCGGCTCGAATCATATTAATGAATTAAAAAGACTAGGAAAAAAAGACTATTCTGTGTCTTTGAAGCGGAGGAGTGCGAGAATTAGTTTAAATAATCAATCTCAAAATGCATAACCTGTGTGGCATTTTTTGGAATAGTGAGGGTTTTCGTGATCCTGCAAAACATAGATTTGTTCAAGAAATGATAAGGAAAAATAAATTGGACTTTCTGGCCTTGCCGGAGACCGGAAGATCAAATTTTGCTTCACCTTTTTTAAGCCACTTAGCTTCTGGTTTGGATTTTGCATGGTTCTATTTACCACCTAGGGGTAGATCAGAAGGTATGCTTATCGGAATTAATTCTTCTACTTTGCAAGTTAAAAAGGTAGACGTGGGTGATTTTTGTGTTAAGCTTTTTGTTAGATCTAAGAATGAGGTTTCGATTGGGTCCTGGTTTCAGTTTATGGGGCTGCTCAAGATGAGTTCAAATCTCAGTTTTTATCTGAGCTAGTTCGTATTTGTGATAATGAAACACTACCAATGATGGTGGGTGGGGATTTTAACATTATACGAAATCCTAAAGAAAAGAGCAATGATAATTATAAGCCAAGATGGCCTATTATGTTTAATGAAATTCTATAGAGTCTGAATTTGAAAGAGATTGAGTTGTCAGGTAGACAATACACGTGGGCTATTAGGAGGGAGAACCAGACATTCCAAAAGTTGGATCGAATTTTGACAACGGTGGAATGGGAACAAAAATTTCCTCTAGTTACAGTGCATGCCCTAACTAGGACTGGTTCAGACCACACTCCACTCTTAGTGGACTCTGGAGTGCGGGCTCATGTTGGCAACCAGAATAAATTCTCTTTTGAGCTTTCGTGGCTTAAGTTAGAAGGTTTTTATGACTTGATTGCTGCGGAATGGGTGGCTTACACTAAAGGTGATTCACCTATTGAAATTTGGCAAAATAAAATTAGACATTTGCGATGTTTTCTTAAGGGATGGGCTAAGAATCAGAGTGGTAAATATAAAAAAGAGAAAAATTGTTTGCTTTGTATTATTGATGAGTTAGATATTCGGGTTGAAAGTGTTCCTTTATCGGCACTTGAGAGAGATAGGTTGAGAGAGTCAAATGACAAGCTAAGTAGTTTGAGACAGGAAGAAGAGACTAAATGGGCTCAGAGAGCTAAAGTTAAACACATTCAGGAGGGGGGCAGTAATACTAAATATTTTCACCTTATCGCTAATGGCAAACATAGAAAGAAAATGGTATTTCAGTTAGAACAGAATGAAGGAACTATAGTTGGTGATGAGAATCTTAAGTTGTACATTACAGAATATTACAAAAAGCTTTTTGGGGATTCGTTACCCAGTTCTATCTCACTTAAAGAAAATGTTATTCATGATATACCCCAGTTATCACCCGAAGAAAATAAAATTCTTACAACTGATTTCTTAGTGGAAGAAGTTTATGAGGCCATTTCGCAGATGGAACTTCATAAAGCTCCGGGGCCTGATGGTTTCCCTGCTGAGTTTTATAAAACTTTTTGGGAAGTTATTCGGGGTGATCTAATGGCAATGTTTCATCAATTAAAACATGGTTCGCTGCCATTGTTTAAGCTTAACTTTGGGGTCATTACTTTGTTGCCTAAAAAAGATAATGCGGTGCAAATTCAACAATATCGTCCTATCTGTCTTCTTAATGTTAGCTTCAATATTTTCACAAAAGTGAGTACTAATCGTATTACTCAGGTTGTGCGAAAAGTGGTTAGACCAACTCAGTCTGCTTTCATGCCAGGAAGAAACATATTAGAAGGTGTTGTTATCCTACATGAAACCATTCATGAGCTTAAAACGAAGAAGATGGATGGTATTATTCTTAAAATTGATTTCGAGAAGGCGTATGATAAAGTTAAATGACCCTTTCTCTTGCAAGCTTTGTGCATGAAAGGATTTGCTCCTGAATGGTGCAAATGGATTATGCAATTTGTGCAAGGGGGTTCCGTTGGTAATCGGGTAAATGATGAGATTGGTCATTATTTCCAAACCAGAAAAGGCCTGAGACAAGGGGATCCTCTGTCTCCAATTTTGTTTAATATTGTGGCAGATATGCTGGCAATCCTTATTGCTCGTGCCAAGGAGGACGGTCAGATTAATGGAATTATTCCTCATTTAGTGGATGGGGTCTGTCTATTTTAAAATATGCTTATGATACTATTTTGTTCGTGGAACATGACATTCAGAAAGCGGTCAATATGAAATTGATATTATGCATGTTTGAACAATTAGCAGGACTCAAAATTAATTTTCATAAGAGCGAAGTTTTTTTGTTTTGGGAAGGCATCTGAGGTAGAGGATCAGTATAAACACATTTTTGGTTGTGAGTCTGGTCAGCTACCTTTCAAATATCTTGGGATCCCAATACATCACAGAAAACTTTGTAATGCTGAATGGCATCCCATTGAAAGTCGTTTCGAAGACAAACTTGGATGTTGGAAAGGGAAGTTGTTGTCTTATGGGGATCGATTGGTGCTTGTTAATTCGGTTTTAACAAGTTTGCCCATGTTTATGCTTTCCTTTTCAGAGATTCCTAAGGGGGTTAGGAAGAGGCTTGATTTTTATAGATATCGGTTTTTTGGCGGAGCGATGAGACCAAACGAAAATATAGATTGACCAAATGGAACATTATTTGTAGACCCAAAGATCAGGGAGGTTTAGGGGTCGAGGTGCTTGAGCTAAAAAATAAATGCCTGCTCAGCAAATGGCTGTTCAAGCTGCTACATGAAGAAGGAGTTTGGCAAGAACTGTTGTCAAATAAGTATCTTCATAGTAAAACTTTAGCCCAAGTGGAGGCGAAGCCTATGGATTCTCCCTTTTGGAAGGGACTAATGAGGATTAAGGAGGATTTCTTCCTCAGAGGCTCATTTCGTGTGGGTAATGGGGAGACAACAAGATTTTGGGAGGATACCTGGTTAGGTAAAACCCCTTTAATGGACCAATATATATCCTGCTCTTTTTAATATTGTGCAACATAAAAATGTGAATGTTCACTCTGTTCTTCATCAAGCACCTCCACTAAAATTAGTGTTTAGAAAGGATCTTAGTGGGAACAAATGGGATATGTGGTCTCACCTTGTTTTAAGGCTTGTTGATGTCTCTCTCTCTTTATGTACCTGATAGTTTTTATTGGAATTTAACTTCTAATGGTTTGTTTACTGTGAAATCTATGTATGGGGATTTAATGAATGGACATACTAGATTTCTGAAAACTTACCTTTGGAAATTAAAAATACCCCTCAAGATCAAAGTTTTTATGTGGTTCTTAGATAGAAAAGTTTTGCTTACTAAAGATAA